>JAWNNP010000833.1:0-2511820 GCA_035044805.1 Leucophenga maculata
TTTTGGAATTCGTTCTCAACATCTCATATCGTGTTAGTATTCAAAAGTGGAGAATTAGTACGGACTCTGACAAAGAAATAATGATGGTACGCAAGAAGGACATTGAGCGAAAACTTTGGTCTCAAATGGGGTTACATATTAACAAACCAAGTCAGAATGGTTCTGGAAATTCCAACGATGGCAATACGGCACGAAGAGCATTTTCGGACGTTAAATTATTTGCCTCAATATTAGAACTGGATGAAGAGCTTTTAAACAAACTACATATCATTTTAATAGTTTTATCATGCGAATATGACGTTTGTTTAAATAAGTTTAAGAAATTTTGTGAAGAAACGCTTCGTTTGCATTTAATTAAATATCCGTGGTATCCAATGACCGCTACGGTCCACAAAATTTTAGTTCATGGTCCACAAATAATTGAATCATCTGTACTTCCTGTTGGTTGCTTAGGCGAAAACGCATCTGAGGCTCGCAACAAATATTATAAGCGTGATAGGATTTTGCATGCCAGGAAAAATAGCCGAGTGAACAATTTAACCGACGTATTTCACCGAGTTTTGGATTCTTCTGATCCTTACTTATCAAGCATCGCTCCAAAAAATAGTTCAAAATCACACTCATTGCCAAGTGAAGTTATTGCACTTTTAGTTTCTCCAAAACCGGAAGATGCAGCCCAAGTATATAGTGTTGAAGACGAGTTTACAAGTATACCATATTTTGATTTTGATTTAGAAGAAGAACGTTTATATTAATACAAGTTTATGTACTTATTTTTAAGTTTTCGTTAATTAAGCTATGTTATAATATTCAAAAATATTAAAATATAACAATTTTCTAACAATTGTGGATAAAAAAAATGAAGAAAAAAATATAACAACATATGAATTTTATATATACTGCAGTTCTATTATGTGGGCGGCAAGAAAGGCAAAGTTGCAGTGTAAAAAAAAAAATTCGAAATTCACAAATAATATAAGCAGCAAATTCTCCAAGTTTCAACTTTCTAGCTTTAAAATTACGGTTATGGCCAAAATAAAGGCATTTCATCCCACTGTGCATTGGGTATACACATACGTATTTGTGTGTCTGACAAGAGGTTCTACGGTCTGTTCATTTTCGGTTGTGTGCTGCTACTGTGAACTCCATTTTCCAGCTTCTTTTTTTTTTTCTTTTTTCTTACAGCTTTGAAGTTGCATGCGTGCGTCTTTTTTAACCGGAAATTCATCATGAAAGGATTCTAGTGATTTTTTTTCTACTTGAATTTTGGCTAACAGATAGCTGTGGGTGCTCTTGGCCTGTGTACAAATACATTTACCTGTAAATGTATGTGGGTTGTTTTCTTTTTATGCGCTTGTTTCGTTTTTCCCCCTCGTTTACTGACAGCAAATATTGACCGACATTGATTGTTGCTGTTGCCCCGACGCTGCCAAATTGGTGTCCCTTTTTTTTTTATTTTTGTTTCTTATAGTCTGCTGGCTTAAGTCAAACTATTAAAGAAGACTATTTGATTTAGGTTTTAAGTCTGCACATAAATTTATTTTATAATAACTCAAAATATAAAAAAAAAAACAACAATTTTTATTTCCATTCGTCTGTTGTTGCACTTAAAATATTGCAAAATGTTCAACATTTTCGATTAACAAATTTGAGTAATAATGTCGAATTTTCAATTGTTTAAATTATTTCTGTACGCGCACAATATTTCATATCCTTTTTCGCGTTTCGTTTTCAATACGTTGTCGCTCGAAGTGCAATTGTATATTTCGCTTTGTTTCCGTTTATAAAATATTCCCACACACACACACACACACACACTCACACGCAAATAAAGAAACAAAATGGCGATTTACAACTGTTACAGCTTCACTTCGCCATTGCAAGCTACTGCACACACATATCCTTGTGTATTACATTTATATTTTTCAATTAACAAGCAAACATATTCCACTTTGTTTTGTTCAGCTTCAATAAATTTCCACTGCCAAATGATTTGAGTTGCACGGCTTTCACCTTGCACCGTTCCAAAATTTTACATTAATTCCGCAACTCAATTTGCTGAAATTTTAGTAGTGCTGCACACTAAGTGACGTTGTTTCTGGCTCGTAATTTGATTTTATTTGTGAAATTTGGTTGCATGTTGTCGCTAATAGCGCAATATTTGAATATTTTACGGAGCAGTGTAATTAATAGGGACTGCCAGCGTAATTAATTATTTTATAGATAGTTGCGCTTCACTATTTGAGTTTTAGTGCACAAAAAAGTTACGCAATTATTACGTCAAAACTTTCGAAGTGTAATAAAATTGTTAAATATTTCAATACACTGCAATCAGAGTAACATTTCCAGTAACATTTCGAGCCATGTAAGTTTAAATATAAAACTTTAGCAAGTAGACAGCTTAGTACCAAGAATATAGTTAAAAAAAAACTCAGAAAGGGGGAGCGCTTTTATAGGGGAGCGGTTAGCATATTCCTTAAACGCTATTTATATGAAAAGGGAAACGATATACTATATATTCAAACTTAATACTCTTCAAGTACTGATTGTTTATAGCCAGACAGACGGACATATCTATAACGACGAAACTTTTTGTAAGACGTCTACCCCTTCGATCAAAAAATAAATACTTTATAGGGTCTGCCGTACGTCTTCTACTTTTGTTTGCATTTGTGCATGTTTATGCATGTTTTCCCTTTGGCAAAGTCATTATGATTAGGAGATAGAAGTCGTTTGCAGGAGAGTTATTGACCGCCATTCACTTGAGAATGACCAGCAATGATTCTTGTGTAAACGGTTCAGATTGCCACGTCCATTAGGCCACGCATCTCTTGCGTAGCCTCTGAACAGCCGTTCAGTGATGAACTGTGAGAAAGCGACAAATATCCCACTTGGTTGGTGGTTGGTCCGCTGGGTTTGGGATCAACACACCATAAACAAAAAATTATTCTAATGAAAAACAAAGATAAGCCTCAGAAAGGACACTACGATGACGACCCCTGCAAACGATAATAAAGATAGTGCAAATATCCAGCTATTTGATGTCCTCGAAAGATTCAACGTTTACATTATTGAGGGTTGCTCTAAGACAGCATCCTGTGTCATCTGAATGCGGTTTTGTGGTGAGTAGGAAACTAAGTAGCCTCGTCTCCAAATTCACGCCAGTTGACGAGGCTAAATATTTTAATATAAGCCAGATCTGTGCGCTTCCTGATCTTTTGCTTCCTAATTCTGAACGAGCAGGTGTACGGTGATGTGTTCATGGCGAAATCCGAATTGCTAAAAGCTTGTAATTTTCCTGAAATAGTCTCTATCTGGCTTTTAATCATTTAATGTTCGTAGTTCTTTGAAATCGATGAAGACTTTCGTTCCTCCAAAGTTCAAAATAAGAGGTTTGAGTTTCTGTAGTCCAATTTACAAAGTTCGTTTTGGCGACAAAATCTATAAAAGTTAATGTTTCCCTCCATATTTATTTTCTGTCTATATTACATTTGTTGTATTGTATAAATGTAAGCAAATAAATATACAACTCAACGTCCATTTGAAGTCCAATAATTAATAAACAAACATTTTTCAACAAATTATTAGACAAAAATTAAATTAAATGAAATTTTTAATTATAAATAAATCGAGACAATTTCTTAAATACGAAAGCAAATAAATATTCGTGTTTTATTTACGAAATATTTTCGGCTATCAACAAACAAATCAAAATTCATTTTAATATTTGCACTAAACAAACATTTCGACCGCAAATAGTTGCTGGTGGTACTAGTACACAGTTGTACAATGTCAGGTAAATATTGGCAAATATTTAGTACTTTGTTCGGTAAAAAGAAGCTCATTCTCTTTTCATCGTATCAATCAATTTGTTCAAATATTTGCATGTTAGGCTGAGCGCAAAATTTATTTAGTATAATTCATTAACGAAGCGATTCAGAAAAATTCTAAGCTCGTTTCTAGATGGAAACATTTTTGTAAAAAAGCATTAAATACTTTTGGCATAAATGCTTCTCAAATAAAATGAAATATGCCATCTGTTCGGCATGTGCAACCAAATTACAGCCTCAAATTGTGCGCTAATAAATTTTTAAAAGCGTTCTCATTTGCCAAATCGACGCCACAATTCCAACATTTAATATGAGGGCTGAGCAATGTCAAACATTCACAGGCAGACCACAACGACAAACAACCAAAGACCACACCACAGACCATGTCAGAGCATTAAGTCTAAGCTTACAGATATATTACTTGCCATTTATATCTACTAAATACATGGCGCAATTGCTATAAAATTCGTTTTATATTGGTTTTCATCTTCTCGTTTTTGTTGTTGTTGTTGTTGTTGGTGTTGGTGTTGTAGAATCATCATCAGCACAGTAAAACTAATTGCATTACATCAATTTTTCTGTTAAAAGTCAATAACCATTCAAACATTTCCGCAAAGGTTCAAAATTCTTAGTCATGCACAAACACAAATATATGCACGCACACACAAGCATAGACAAGCAGACGCACACAGTTAAATGCAGACTTAACATACATATATACGCTGATGTAGGGGAGCAACAGTCATAAACTCACACTTTCAGTCAAACATTAAATTTGATGGACAGAGTGTAGCATGTCATGGCAGGGAACAGTGTCTAGCAGCGAAAATATATTGGACGCTATTAACCCTTGATTGTTCAGGGTTGCCATGCTGTTCTAAGGTAGTAGGTAATTTATAAATCAACTGCCGATCTATGTTACATATTCTGCTGGGTGAACTGCTGCATATTATTCAAAAATTTTGCTAATCGTGAACAGCTGATTTTGATAAATTGATTAATTGATAAATTGATAAATTGATAAATTGATAAATTGATAAATTGATAAATTGATAAATTGATAAATTGATAAATTGATAAATTGATAAATTGATAAATTGATAAATTGATAAATTGATAAATTGATAAATTGATAAATTGATAAATTGATAAATTGATAAATTGATAAATTGATAAATTGATAAATTGATAAATTGATAAATTGATAAATTGATAAATTGATAAATTGATAAATTGATAAATTGATAAATTGATAAATTGATAAATTGATAAATTGATAAATTGATAAATTGATAAATTGATAAATTGATAAATTGATAAATTGATAAATTGATAAATTGATAAATTGATAAATTGATAAATTGATAAATTGATAAATTGATAAATTGATAAATTGATAAATTGATAAATTGATAAATTGATAAATTGATAAATTGATAAATTGATAAATTGATAAATTGATAAATTGATAAATTGATAAATTGATAAATTGATAAATTGATAAATTGATAAATTGATAAATTGATAAATTGATAAATTGATAAATTGATAAATTGATAAATTGATAAATTGATAAATTGATAAATTGATAAATTGATAAATTGATAAATTGATAAATTGATAAATTGATAAATTGATAAATTGATAAATTAATAAATTGATAAATTGATAAATTGATAAATTGATAAATTGATAAATTGATAAATTGATAAATTAATAAATTGATAAATTGATAAATTGATAAATTGATAAATTGATAAATTAATAAATTGATAAATTGATAAATTGATAAATTGATAAATTGATAAATTGATTAATTGTTTAATTAATTTGTATAATTGATTAATTTTTTTATGAAATTGAAATAACTTACAGTCCAAGATTTAAAACGAAATCAGACATATGCTAAATTAAGATAATGTAGTTTAAAGTAAATCCTATATTTCATTTAGTTGGCAACCCTAACAATTGATTTATGGATATCAAAATGAAAGCTTTTTCGCGGTTGTACCATTTACAATGATGACGTGTTCATGCATTTGCTGTCAACGCATTGCACCGACCAACACTCTCGCTCTTCCTACACTTCCCTTCCCTTACACATGCAGATCCTTTAACATAAACGCTCCTTCTATGACTGGCGCCATTGCTGATGGGGACACCATTGCTTCGAATTACACGCCATGCGTAAATAAATTTTAAATCGTTAATTGATTACAACAAACATTGGCTACAAGTGCAGCATGGGATTAACAACAAAAACAACAAAAAGCCAATGATTTCCAAAAAAAAAAAATAAAAAAAAATTGGAGGAAAAATGAAGTTCGAATACAAACACAACTACAGACTCAGATACGAGTACACATATGACTACGTACGTTCATTGCATGTAATTCACTCAAACTGAAAGTTTCAAAAAAATTTCCGCTTATGCAGCAGCAGCATTCTTCCATTTTGAACAACAGCAGCAGCAGCCATTTTAATCCATTATATTTTACAAGCACGTTAATTGATTTATAAACTCAAATAAAAACTGCATAAATGTTATTATTGAACTTTGCCACGGTCGTTCGTACTGCACAATGCTGTTGGCGCCATTTGCAGTTGGGTATGCGATTTTTAATCAAATAAAATGGCAGCTGTTGAGCTGGAGAGGAAGACAGATAGAGAAAAGCATGAAAAAAGTAAAACTCGAATAATTCAGCAAGTAGAAAAGCAAATAAAATAATTCCGACTAATTGTTAAGCAAAACACATGCGAAATACAACCGAACGGAATATTCTCTAAACACGTACGAGCAGCAACTACTATAAGAACGGAAAACGCTCAAAGGCGCACAGGAGCTGCTGAGGATAATGCACAAACAAACTGTTGCAAAAAACCAAATACGAAAGACATGCCTCAACTGAAGCATGCGGATCTGCGAGTCATTTTCAGTAACTGATATTGAAGTTAAGGCGGTAACGAGCAGAGCCAAAGGATATGGCCAGCGCAGCTTAACAATGACGAACTGAAGCCAGAACTTAGCTCAACTCAACTCATTCAGCTAGTCGAGCGCACAGACAGTTCTCCTTTTACAGAACCAAAAATAAAATAAAACTAAGCCAAGCAGAGCAAAAATAGCATAGCAACGATCAAAATTTGTTGGGGACGTGTGTTGATTCGTGCAGAATGGCAGTAAATAAACAGTCGAGGGTAAAAAGGACCAAAAGGTACTGATGGCTTGGATATTATTGTACATGAAAAACAACGAAAGGACCATCAGATGAGCCTGACGAGCATTTTAAATAGCAATTATTTACTTAATACCAATGACAACAGCAGCAAATAACAACGAAGCAAAGGCAAAAACAATTACAACAAATCCGGAATGAGCAAACACGACAACGGAAAGCAACAAACCAAAAATTCAATTCTAAACCACAAAGCGTATTAAAAATTCTTCAAAGGTATAAACGAGAACAGTCTCAAAAGTATCTGATGTATGAAAAGTTATAGAAAAGTAGAGCAAAAGCTTAAAGGATGTTTTTTTTTTTTTTTAATAACATTTCTAAATGCTTCACTTCGTGTTTTAATTGGTTTGCTTAGAAAATAAAAACGAATGAAATTTTCAAAAATTTTTAGACGCTCATTTATCTAAATGGTAAGCCGAGGTATATAGTAACCTACATCCTGCATCTCAAATTAATTATGACACATATAAATAAAATAAAATTATATCTCATGACTATTAACAGAGTCAAAACCTGTTTGGTTATGCTTCCACATTAATACATGACTGCTTCTATGGTTGCGTGCTCTTTAGAAATGTTTATCAATTTTGGTTTCTAGAATTCTCTAAACTTTGAAGTATTGTGTGCCACTTTTTATGGAAATAGTACCTAATTATTTTCTCTAAACACTTAGTTTGCTTAATTTCAAAGTTGCTCAGACGGCAGCAGAGCGTAAATATAAATTGCAACTGCAACAATGTTTCTGCACTCGAAACTAATTAAGAACTTCCCGGATTTGTAGCAGCAGCAAATGACAAAAAACTATACCGACGACACCGAAAAGCTTTGCTAAGCAACGAATGCGCGTTGAACACGTGTAATGCTTATTTTCGGGGTTGTTATTTTAATTTTCGCCTAAAACTGTATGCTACAAATTAAAAGGATTACACAAAGTTTATGCAGATTTTGCTGCTGCTCAACAGAATTGCAGCAACCAGGCAACGAGACAAAAATGTGACAGTTCAAACGCTTAAAGCAGCGCACAGTAGCAGCAGCAGCAGCATCGTCCTCATTGTTTCCATCAACAACATCATGGCTGGAAGTCGACATCGTCGTCGTCAATGCGCCAGAACGCAGCGCATAAAATTAATGTCAAACTGAACCCGCCACTGACAATGCCAAGCACGACCACCCAGGCCGACTCCCTCTCGCTCATCATCTGCTGCTGCAGACGAACCTAACTCCGGCAGCAGCATTATGTGGGATGCCACTGCCGTAGTATTTATTTTTGGTTCTACAGTGTAGCAGAGCAGCAATTGTTTTTGTTGCTGCCAGCCTTCTCGGTTTGTAGTCGCTGGCAGTGCATAAAAGTTGGCAGCACACAACATGCTGCAATAAAATAAAGTTAAACAGTTGCAATTCTATGCAAGTCGAGTTTATAGCTTGAAAAAAAGAACGACAAGTTCTGCATTGCTGCAACAAATAAATGTAGCAGCTTCAGTTTCGAGCAATAAACTAAAAAAATTAATGTTTTATATAAACTCTGCTAAGCAACTGCTTAGCGATTTATGCATATTAAAATAAAAAGTCAAAATAAAGCCGTTTTGGGCTGATGACATTAAATGAGTAATTTGCTGTTCTTCACTCAGCTGCAATTGTTCTTCTCCATGTCTCCATTAATAACTATAGAACTTACGAATTAATTCCTGTTGAAATTGCAAACTCAAGTACTTCTCTGACTTGACTGATATAACTGCAATCTAGGAAATACGATATGATATGACGAAAGATGACGTTGCTAAAGATGAGTTCTATGAGCGCTTGAAAAGTCAATAAGAGCGCTGTCCCAAACATGATATCAAAATCGTGCGATTTCAACGAAAAAAATTGTGAAGAAAGGAATCTTTGGCCCAACCGTGGAAAAATCTAGTCTTCACGACACTACCTCCAATAATGGAAGGAGGATAATCGATTTCGCCGCAGGTCGGAACATGGTATTTAGTAGTACTAGAACATCCACAAGGCTACATGGGTGAGTCCAGATATCAATGTCATCGCTTACTTCGATGACATTGATATCATCGGTACGCAGGAACGGCGAGTCAGCAAGGCGATCTCAGAGATTGAAAAACAGTTTCAACAGTCTTCTCGCACGCTATTGAACAGTGAGTGACGATAGAGAATTTCTACTTCCGAATTAACCAGCAACAACAACGTCAGCCAGGAGATCAGGCTAAGAATCATGCTTGCAACTAGATGCTCTTTTGGATGAGGAAGCAAATTGGAAGTAAAGCCCTTCCCATGGTTTGCATGGGCCCAACTTTCATTGGAGGACGCCGAAATAGAGGATGACCGGGCAAGCGTTGGAATGACAAGGTATGGAAACATCTCTCCGTACTTGACATTATTCTGAACAACTGGCGCCAGTACATATAAGACTACAGCAGCTGCTGCGCCTTCCTGAATGCGGTTATGACCGATCGACGGTTGAAGACCAGTCAGCTGACTCAAATAAATCTTGAGTCAGCTAAAATAAAATAAATTGTTCCTAGTTAATGGATTTTTGAGTCACAACATCATAATTATTTATCTTAATGAAACAATGCTGAGGTGAGTTTTGAAATTTGTTTATAATTGATGTGCAATGCACAAAATGCATAAAGCTAAAGTTTAAAGAATTTAAGTGGTGACCCTTGTTGATTGTAAAGCATCACATTTATGAATGTCTCTTAAAAATGAAAATAATAGAAATGCAATGCTAAGAAAAATTGCATACAGAGTGTAAAAGTGTTAAATAAAAAACAAATAGGAATGCTTTAGCTGGCATCATGAGTTAGCGACTTTTAAATACCCTACCTATTTGCTCAACTATAAAAACTATAAAAGGCAAAAATGAGAATAGAAAATTTATAATAAAAATAAAATATAAATCCAGTCGGACATAGCAACTTGACTTATGCTGCTGAACAAATGTAAATCTAAGCTTTAGAAAATCTGTTACATATATTTGCACAAACATAGTAAGCCCTATACCCTACACAGCAGTGTATAAACAGTGCATATGCCATGCTCATTACTGCTTTTCTTTTTTCATATTTCATATTTTTTCTTTTCTTTCGCACTGAAGCATGTCTTTGCTTTTGTGTTAACGTTGAATAATTTGCAAGTGCGTGCGTAGGCGTTGAAAATTTTGCTGTCGCACTAAAAATTATGTCACGCAAAATATTCCGAGCCTTCGCGCTATGACACTGCCAACTTCAGCACTTTCACTTAAAATGCAAATGCGTTCATTTGGGTTGATGCAGCGCTTTGACTAAATGTTTGCCAAAAGCAATTAAAAGATTGAAGGCTGGCATTTGCCAAATGAAAATTTTTCTCGAAATTATAGAACATTTTCTTAATAGAATAGCAGGTATAGCGTTTATTTAACAAGCCCTCCATTTAAAATTTCGCACTCATAAAAATCAATAAATTATGCATTTTACTATAGCTCAAACCTAGCTAAAAAAGAATTTTAGAATTTTGGTGGCAGCGAAAATCTGTCAAATTTCAGCAGCACGTATTACATAATTGAGGTCTGAGTTACAAGATAGCGAGCGCAAAGTATGCTAGACCAACAACATTGAAGTTGGAAAGAAAATGAAAGAAGAGAATTTCTTAACAACGGCTAAGCCGAACCTTTAATGCGCTTTACAAATAATTTGCGCAAAAACTATTAAAATAAATGGTTAAACAAAAAAATTTATGGAATCGAATCGAACGAATAAATGAATTAAAAATGTAAAACGATAAAGCTTAAAAATCAAAAGTACAAATTGAGTACGAGAAACTGCTAATTCCTGCCTGTTTTTTTTAAAGGTAGTGTACAAAATATAAAGAAAAAAGGTTTTCATGAGCGGAAGTGTTACTTTCCTAACCGAAAATAATACTCACTCACACCGCACAGAAGGACAGACCGACGGACAGGCCGACCGACAGACAAACAGACAGCAATAACAACTGAAAACCGCGCGGTCCACTTCATTCCTAAGTTTAGCATACTTTCAGGCGCAAGCAATTTGCTAACAAAAGCGATTTGTACCATTAACAAAAAAAAAATACATTTTTTCTATTAAAATTTCTACCTTTCGTAATTTTGTTGCCAGAAAATTCCGCTATTTGATACAGTGAACTCTTAAGATATAATATTTTTGTTGTTGTCGAAATTCTTTACACCTTTTCGCTAGAACAAAAGAAAATACTTTTTTATTCAAAATAAAATAGCATTTCTGTGAAATCTTTGCATTATTTAATGATTAAAGCCTCAATTTTGTCAATAAAAATATTTCATTTAAATAGAAAGCCGCAAATTAACTCACACCTGTGGACCCCAACTGATTAGCTCGAAGAGTAAATGCAGCAATTCGTCCACATTTATGTAGTTCTGTTGCAACTTAGCGATTGGTGTCTGCAGATTCCGTGCTTGTCGTGCCTTGTGCAACAGTTCACGGAATCTATTATGGCGTACAGCACGATAGAGTTGCGCAAATTCTCCGTTTTCCTGCACTTTGCGCAACATTAGGCTGGCTATACGCGCACGCGGTAAGCTCTGCATGACTTCCGACAGAAACGTGCTCAGATTGCGTTGCAACATCAATGAAACCGGCACCTTGCGTGATATCTCGAAGAGGCGCAAACGCTGTGGTAGCTTATCAATAAGACTGGTCACATCAAAGTCGGCACTGTGCGGCCTTATATAGTCGACAATCTCCGCGAATTCGCTTGTTCTGCGTATCTGTTGCCATGTGGCACTAAACTGTGCACTACGCACAAAATGCAACGCCTGCCGGAATTGTTCATCAAAGATGAAGTAGCGTGCTGCAATGTAACCTACACGCCGGCGTGGCACCAGCGCCGCAAATTCACGCAGATCAGTGCGAAGATCAGCGGCGGTGACTATGGCGGAACAGCAGTAGGTGAGCACCAAGGCAAAAGCGAGACTGTATATCAAACAATGCGCCATTGATTTTCTGTGTTCGAAATGTTTCTGCTGATTGCCCACACGCTTCATTTGCGCGCTTTTATATGCGAACGATTTGAAAGCGAAAGTCTTTGACCATTCAAAATGTTTGGCAAATGTTTTGACAGAGTTCGGCTTTATGCTCAAAAGGTGTTAATTCCCTTTTTCACTTGTATATCTGGCTTTTATTTGTATTTAATATCTAGCAATGAGGCATGTTTTGTGTATTTGCATAAAAAAAGTAAAAGCAAATAAAAAATAATTGAATAAAAATGTAGCCGACGATGTAGCAATTTAAAATGCATAAATTATTTCAATATCAGTCGACCATTCAAACCATAGAAAAATACCCCAACAGACAAACTGAAAACGTTTGACTTTCACTCGTTGCCGACATATATTGACAAAATGCAGCACCAAATTGCATTTTTGTGTTGCAGACCATGACAATTTTTCGCGTTTTATTTATTTATTTTGCACATTTATCTGAAGTTTTTATACACAATATCAGTCCGGAGTACGATTAAAAAATTGTTTGTTTGTATATATTATGCTGCATCTGAGTTGCTCAAATTAAGTGTACAAAATATTGCAAAAAAAAAAATGAGTGTTTGCATCTGAGTGCGTTCACATGTGCCAAACAGACTTTTCAATCATTTTGCAGAGCTCTGCAGTATTTGCCGAAATGTTCATTTATTAGTTTGCATGGCAAATCCAAATATTTAACGATATCACAATTTCGCGTAGAAATTGAAATACAAAATAAACATTTTTTAGTAAGCAAAAGGCAAGTTTAGTGGAATCGAATTAGTAATACCCTTTAAAAACTTTAATCATAGGCATATCAAATATTTAATAAGGTCTCTCGGAATTCGTAATAAATATGTCCCCTTGCTGCTTAATATTGCCACAGTACAAACTCTTTGCACTGCGTTTTGTAAACATGTCCTCCGTACACACATAAACCACTCTCTGCATGAATTAAATAAATTATAGCTCAAACTCTAATTCATATATCTGCAGTCTAATGGTTCACATTTGACAGTTGCCGAACACTAACTAAAAGGAACTGTCGAATGAAACCTTATAATGAAGACCCCCAAAAAATTCAGCCGTCACGACACTACCTCCAATAATGGATAGAAGCTAATCCATGGTAGTTAGCAGCACCAGATTTCAACACCTCAACATCCACAAGGCTACATGGCTGAGTCCAAATTAAATAACACGCAACCAAATTGATCATGTTCTGTTTGACGCAAGACACGCACCGTGCGTTTTGGACGTGCGAACGTTACGTGATCCCAACATCGACTCGGAGCACTATCTTGTCACAGACAAGGTACGCACTAGCCTCAGCGTGGTATATGCCGCACATCCCAACATGCAACGAAAGCTAGACCGCCATAACCCTCTCTCAAACACACTTTCCCGATTGTTAAGAAAAACCTCTTCGTTTTCTCAAGATATATGTGAGCAGTGGAAACATATCACCCACTGAATGGATAGGGCTGCCAAGGAGGTCATTAGTTATACAAAACCTGTGACTAATTCTTGGTACGACAAGGAAGAACGCTTCCTATCAACGAAGTCTGGAGTCGGGAGCAACGCGAGCTGTTACAGAGCGATATCAAGTGAAACGGAGAGAGAAGAAACGCCTTTATAGACGCAAGAAACAGGCGCAAGAAAGGCGTGAGTTTGAGGATGTGAGAGATTATATGACACAAAAAAACTCAAAACTTTTACCAAAAGGTCAAGCGTCAGACCGAAAATTTTAAGCCCGTAATAACTTTTTGTAAAGACGAAAGTGGAATTCTGGAATCTCTGAGATTCTAACCTTCTTGGAGGCGATGAAGCGCACAATACCGCCAATGGAGAAATGACATCGGAACCACCAGATAATGAGGACACAATCGTAGAACCACCGGACTGTAACAATTCGAGCTCATCAGGCTGTCAGCTGAGTTATTCAAGACCTGCGACGAAGACTTTTACGCAAGATATGGTCCGATTAACCCATACCAAATGACTGGACAGTCAGTGTTCTTTGTCCTATTTTTAAGAAAGAACGCCTCGATTTTTGCGCCAACTACCGCGGATGATGTTGATAACATCGGTAAGGTATCATCAAGGTGTCAGCAAGTTATTCTCAGAGATTGAAAATCAATCTCGACTCATGGGTCTAGCGCTGAATGAAAACAAGACGAAGTACTTGAAGTCTTCTCGCACTTCTTCAACCCGTCTTGAACGGTCAGTGACGATGGAGCATTTCAACTTCAATATTGTAGAAAACGTCGTCTATCTTGCATCCTAAATAACCAGCAACAACATCAGCCTAGAGACCAGGCGATGAATCACGTTTGCAAATAGAGGCTCTTTTGGGCTGAACAAGCAAATTAGAAGTAAATCCTATTTCGGAAGACGAAAATCAAGATTTGTAAGACGCTAATACTCCCGGTCATACTATAAGGCGTGACCGTGATTGAGTCAGACAAAACGGCGTTCGAAGTCTTTGAGAGAAAGATTCTTTGAAGGATTTTTGAACCTATTAGAGTCGGCGACGAGTTTAGGTTCCATATGAACCGCGAGCTGTATGAGCTGTTCGATGAGGCTCACATAATCCAGCGGCTGCACTGGGCTGGTCAACTCATTCGAATGGAGGAAAGAGCTTCAGCACGAATGGATTGGAGAACGCCGAAATAGTGGACCAGGTATGGAGAGATCTCTCCATACTTGCCATTCTGAACAACTGTCGCCAGAGTGCACAATATTATAGAAGCTGGTACGCCTTCTTGAATGCGGCCATGACCGAATGACAGTTGAAGGCTATTTATAAGAGTTTATAACTTGGCTAAGACATTTGGTTAGTCTTTCGGCAGAAAAATTATATTTGAGTTCGTTTGAATAAAATATTTAGAAGAACGAACGACTTAACAGAGCAAGAGCGCTTCTGCGCACTCGGCACAAAGCACAAACTGTTCACAGCGGATAGTTCTACCCAGTATTTCGGAACTGAATTGCAAAATTAAACTTGAAAACAGGATGCGAATGAATTTTTATCAGCTAGCCTGCGGCGGACTTTGCACCAAAATAAGATGCAACAAATGCAATAAAACCACAGAAAATGCACATAAATAAAAGCAAAAGACAGCCAGAAATACTTCATATGGCATGCAAGTGCAAATGTTTTTGTCTGTGCGAACATAATTGCTCCCATTTGTACGCTAAAAATCATGATTGATTTCGAAACGAGCGGCCAGTCTCGAATTTTGTATGGACGGCAAATGCAGCAGAAACATAATGAGGAACCACAGAGTACGGACGAAAAATTAGAATTCAATTGCGTGATTTATGCCGTAATTTGGCAAACAATAAAACAAAACTTCATACAACAACAACCGAGGAGACGGACTAAAAGTGGAAATATGTTTGCCCAATGAAAATAATAGCAAATAAAATGCTTTAAAAAATTCTAGCAAAATAAAATGAGCTGCCAGCCAGCCAGCCAGCCAGCCAGGATAACGATAGTGAGAGTGGACTGGCCGCCAAATTTATGATGCACCAGAGGCTTCACTGTGCGTATGCGTAATTTGCGCGCTTGTGTGTGTGTGTGTGTGATGAACATCAATGGCACTTTTGTGGTTTTAATTGCGTTCATTTCTGTTGAAATTCGATTTGTAGATTGCAGCGTTTTATTGGGAATAAAAGCTTTAAGCACTTTAATTGTTTCAGTTTGTACAAAAAATGTTTAGCGCAGAGCTACACGCCTATTAAAATCATTAACCGGAATTCAATGCGGCTTAATATCCAACATACAGCTTAGCTGGCACATAAGAAGCCTAGCGATAGTATCAACACTAATACTTATCTAAATTCCTGTTAATGAAATCTTTTTTCCTGAATTTTGCCTTTAATGGCGCTGCCGCACGCCGAGACCCAATGTACGGGCAAAGGACTTTCCAAACAGCGCGCAATGACGCAAGCAATAAGCATGAGCAGGAGTTGCTTGCACAAAGAAATTGCTTCAGAATAAACGTTATTACGCTTATGAAAAGGGTTGACAAGCAGTAAGCAGCCTCAGCACACACAAACACGCACAGCTACACAAACTCCAATACGTACACAAAGGCGATTGAGGTAATTCAACTAAGCAAGAGGATAGATCTATGGTATTTCATATAGGCAGAACGGGCAGAGTTGTACAAACAAATAAGCCATAAATTTGCATGCCAACAATTGGCAATTTTCTAAACTTAGCAAATGCCAGAAAGCAACAACAAACATGCACAAACTACCTAGCCATATATACGAACAAAATCATTACCAAACAAAATCAAAAAAAAAACAAGAAAAAATACTGCATTCGTGCGTGTACGACTTTCAAATACGCTCTCAACAATACTTTTCCACTAATCAACTTGAAAGAAGTAAACCCAACGAACCAACATAAGAGCCAATTGGAACAGCAGTCGAAAGTCGGATGATACAGACAAAATGATACATGAATATAATATAACCTTTAAGTACAGGGTATGAAAAGGTAACTCTTAGCTTAGCATGGTTGCTGCAGCAAAGAATAAAAAAAAAAAACAAAAAAACCAAATAGAAATGGAGAATAACATTGACTAGCAACGACTAGCGAAGTAGTAGCATGAGCGCATATCCTTACCGTTTGTTTGTGCTAAAACATGCGTTAACAATGGCCGCAGAAACAGTTGCCGAACGACTAACCCACCGACCGAACAACCGAACAACCGAACAGACAAACCAAAGAATGCCAACAGCATCCGGCTGTGTTGCGTTATCGCACGCACAGGTGTAGTCGACCGCGAGGCAGTTGAAAGGGCACACATTGGACGCAGGATACGTTTGTTGCCCGCAAAATGTTTGTGAAATGTTTTCCGGTTTGTAGCAGCAACGACAGCAAACACAGCCAAAACAAATGAAGCTGAAATGCGGCCATGTGACCACCTTCTCTCTAGCTAAATGCAGGACTAAGGATTGTACACATTTTTTTCTCGTTTGAAGTTTGTTTATGATTTTCGGATGTTGTATTACTGCAGCAAACAAAATCTGAAAAGAAGAAAAAAATACAATACAATAAATTTGTATCTCGAAACAGACAAAATAGAGTAGCAAGTCGCGCGCCAATGTCGCATAGATTTGGCGCGTATTAGTTAGATTTATGCTTTTAGGAAATTAAACATCCTGCACAGATACGCCACACACACACACACACACACACCTACATACACTCTGCTCCTGTTTTAAACTCGTAATTTATAGAATAAAAGAAACTAAAACCGTTGAAGTCGCAGCATGTGTGTGTGCCGTCGTCTGTCTTTATATGGCGAACATACGTACAGCCGACATTGTCATTAATTTTAAATCATGCATAAAATCGCATATAATGACGCCCAGCATCCTTTGGGCATTCGTCGACTGCTGTGCAAAACGAATACAGAAAGGAAAAAAAAAAGAATTTTTTTAACTTTCAGCTGACGTCATTTTTTCACTGGTTTACTGCGCCGGAACTGAGTTCAACCACATCAATCACGCGACATTGACAAATGTGCATATTTCTGTTAAAATTACGAAACACACAAAAATTAACAAAAAATTCGTAGTGAATGTTCATTCAATGCGCTCAACAGTTGTGTTCAGATTCAGCATCCAAGAGTATATTTCTTGGCGTTGCAAAGTATTTACGGATCGACTTAAAACTTTTACTTTCTCTTCTACCTCACAAGTTCAAAAATGCTTACACTTTGATAGTTTTATAGATGCTTCTGCGTTTATAGCTAATTTTTTTTTTTTAACTATTTTGCTTAAAAAAACAAAAATCAGAGTAGGCTCATTCGCTTGACATATCCGGTAGTGATTTAGTTTCAAACAGTAGGCAGTGTTAGGCATGTCCGATTTTTTCACAAAATATTCATTCCCAAATTTGCCGTGTTGCGTTCGTGTCGTTACGTTCTTTTATCTTATTCGTATTTTTGTATTACACATTCAATACAAAAATATTATATAAATTGCAAGTCGTGCATACAGAGTGTACAGCATATTTTCTGAGTTCGCGTAAAAATTTCAAAAAAGTTAATCTAAATTGTTGAAAATGCCATCTTGTCGCCAATTGATATCGGCATCCAAAAATGGTACCCGACTGCTGACAATACACCGCAGGCGCATGGTGTATGTGGTGCGGCGGAACTATGCCAAGGACGCGCCGCTGCGTGGCGTCGTTGTGGGCGTTTACGAAGGTGAAGGCGATAAAGATCCGAAGCTAACGCCCGCTGGCGAGAAGGTCGATGACAAGGTTGGCGGTAAACTTATGGAACTAGTCAAGGAGACTCACATTCGCGGTGTGCTCGGCAAGGGTAAGCTGTTCAATAACTTCGGCGATGAGTTTTTTTGCGTAGCTGCCGTGGGTGTGGGAAAGATGGGCGCTGCCTACAATGACTACGAGAACATTGACGAGGGCCTGGAGAACGTGCGCGTTGCTGCAGGCGTAGGCGCACGCGCTTGTCAGGTACAGGGCTGCACTGAGGTGGCCGTGGATGGCATGGAGTATCCCGAGCAGGCAGCAGAAGGCGCAGCGCTGGCTGTCTGGCGCTACAATTCAAATCGTCGTAAGAAGGATCGAACACAAATACCAAAACTGGAGCTCTATGATTCACCCGATATGGACGCCTGGACGCGTGGACTTTTCAAAGCCGAGGCGCAGAATTTAGCTAGGCGTCTTACCGATTCGCCGGCCAACCAGATGACGCCGACAATTTTTGCGCAGGCCGCTGTCGATGCACTCTGCCCGTGCGGCGTTACGGTGGAGGTGCGCACAATGGATTGGATCGAGGCGCAGCAACTGAACTCATTCCTTATGATTGCCAAGGGTTCGTGCGAGCCCCCCATGGTGCTAGAGATAAGTTATTGTGGCTCTTCACCGGACGATCGAGGAGTGCTGCTCGTCGGCAAGGGCATGACATTTAACAGCGGTGGCTTGTGCCTACGCAAGAAGAGAGGAATGGATGAGTATCGCGGTGCTATGTCTGGCGCGGCAGTTTGTGTGGGAGCAATACGCGCAGCTGCGGCGCTTTCCTTGCCTATGAATGTATCGGCGGTAATACCACTCTGCGAAAATATGCCTTCGGGCATGGCAGCCAAGCCTGGCGATGTAGTGACATTGCTCAACGGTATGACGCTGGGCGTGCGCGATCTAAAAATGGCAGGCGTTGCTGTACTCGCCGATCCGCTGCTCTATGCTCAGACTACCTTCAAACCCAAAGTGGTCATTGATATTGCAACACTGGGCGATGGAGTGCGCAGAGGTCTGGGTGGCGGAGCCACAGGCGTCTGGACAAACTCAAATTTCGTTTTCAAGCAACTGCGAAAAGCTGGCACTATATCGGGCGATCGTATGTGGCGCATGCCTCTGTGGCGGTACTACAAACAATTGGTGCGTAAGCAGGCCACCTACGATTTGGGTGTCAACGGCATAGGTCCCGCCTCATCATGCTTAGCCGCAGCCATTCTATCGCATTTAGTGCCCTGCGCAGATTGGGCGCATCTGGACACAAGGGGCACTGGAATGCTCACCTGCTACAACGTACTGCCCTATTTGCTGAAGCATCGCATGACTGGCCGTCCAACACGAACAATCATTCAGTTCCTGTATCAGATGGCATGCGAGGATAACCAAAAGTAAAGCAAAGCTTAAGAAATTAGTCCTTTATATGTAATTCAAATTTTTGTGGAGGAATATGTAATGGAATATGTAGCTATTAAAAGTTGTAGTATATTTTGTACTTAGATGGAAAAAACATGTGCGTTATTGAATTGGTCTTGCATGAATTATAGAAAACGAGTAGGGTGCAGTACTCGATATGGGGATCTAGGGAAAAATTACATTTTTTTTAATGGAAATATATGTGAATGACATAACTGCACAAAGCATGGCAACTCTGCAACAAAACTAGCTTAAAAAGTGTACAATCGTTAAATACAGCCGTTAATATTTTTTAAATAACCGGCTTGTATGGGGGGTAGAGCATAGAGAGAAAGAGAGAGATATATAGAGGTAGAGAGATAGAGATATAGGAAGTTAGAGAGATAAAGAGATAGAGAAATATGGAATTAGAGAAATAGAGAGATAGGGAGAGATAGGGTGAGATAGGGAGAGAAAGGGAGATATAGAGAAAGATAGACTAAAACAGAAGATCTCTGGTTAGCTTTTAAAGTGCAAACCGCAGCTCTTGTGAACAAGAAACTGTGCTAACCGGAACAATAACGAACCGTTAAACATTGAGAAACTGGCCTCAAGCTAAAGCGATTTCAAATAAACATATACTCCTTAGAACAGCTATGCTCCTAGATATGCTGTTGCAACATTTTGATAGCGTTTCGCTGGCGCAACTTGTGCAAGCGATAAAAACTTACATCACAAACTCTTTGTAGAACAGCAGCATGAAAAGCAGTGTCGCCTTCAACACCATGAACATCCTCATCATCGTCATCGGCGTGATGATGCATGTGCTTCGAGTGTTGTAGCATGCTTCAAGGCGCTAAAACTACCAACACCATGCAACGCCTCTCCCATTAAGATTTAATTTTAATTCCGAGGTGATGATGATACGCGGCAGTAATTTTTGTTTAATTACTTTCGCAGCGGATTTTTCGCGGATTATTGCCCAAAAGTAGACCATAAAAAGCTGCTTTGGCGCTGGCGTAAAATTAACATTTTCTCCCCCCCACACATCACAAAGAAAACACTGCCTGAATATGAATTGCAAATCTTTTTGCATGTTTTTACACGACTTTAAGATAACATTTAACAGTTAACAAGTCGGCGGCAACATGCAGAGGCGCTTAAATATTTTTATTGGCGCATAAACGTATGCTCAAACATTTTAATTGCATACTCCTCCCTTTAGGCATTCTAATTAAAAGGAATCTTTAGCTGTATTTTGCTTTATAGCTGCCTTAAATTTTTGCGATTTTCTAGTGTGTCCTTAGTTGTGTATGTGGCGGTGTGTGCGAGTATGTCCAGGCGCTTGTTTGCATTTTAAACACTTTTCGGTCGGACGTCATTGACAAATATATACGTGTGTGTGTTCTTATTTGTGTTTGTTCATATTGACCGAGCAAGCCTAATTGTTTCGCTCACACTGTGCACCTCCACAAGTGTTATGCGTGCCGCTTACTAACTAACAACTCGCTCGTAGTCACAGCAAAAAAAAAAATAATGCTTCAAGCACTCGGGTACAGTGGCGTAGTCAGGCACAGTAGAAAATATTTTGGAGTAGTGGTTTGTTTAGTCTATTTTTCTATATAAAAACTAAGCAAGACTTAATTTTTGCGCAATTGAATGGTCAATTCACTAGCATACTTCCAGCCTAGCAGCTCTTTAAATGCCAATGAAGGTTTTTTGTTTTCCAAAAAATCGTCCACTAAAAAGCGAGAAGATGGCTTACGCATATAATGAAATAAGTGGAAATTTTTCATAAAATATGTTGATGGCCTGCTAACTCGATTTTCTTTATTTATGTCCCAATATTCCGATTTTAAAACAAATATTGAACATATCTAACTCTTTCGGTTTCTCTAACTCTACCTCTCTCCCCACTCCATTGTCTATGCTATCGTTTTCTTTTTTTCAGTTACAGCAATGAAGCAATTCAAAGTTCTACGCCCATGTGCGGTCACTTCGAATTGTGTGTGGAGCTTCTATTCTGTGCACCATGTCTCAGAGGCTATTTTGTTTGGCATGTTTTATTTATGCGTTCACGTTTTGCATAAGTAATGCCGTATTCATCACAGAGACGATGTATTATTATTCTTTTTTTTTCTGCAAAACGACTGAGGCATGGAAATTAACCACAGTGCGCCTAAATGCGTCCTGTTCTTATTTTGCATGTTAAATTATTTTATTGCCTGCTCAAGCACCCACACACATTTCCTATTCTTCACTGAACACAAAACGTAAAATGTTTAATGAATTTACTCGTGTTTTTAATTTTTTTTTTCTCCTATGTTTCCATTGCTCGGCATTGTACACGAATTGATTACGTTTCATTTGAGTTTTATTTCTATTTGAACAAGGCGCGCGTTTTTCATGAAATCGAATCACTACGCCAGCTCCAGGCTCGGCTACTTGACTGTCCGGTTTGCTGACGCTGCTTGACGTTCTCCCACTTGCTTGTTCGGCTGGGCTGGAAGTTTGTTTTGCGCTTGTTTGTTGCTTAATTGAAAGGAAATTAAAAAATAAACAAGCAACATAAAAAGCAAATACTTAAAAACCTTCTGTCGACAGCACGAAGTCTGCCACATTGCCATTTGAAAATAATTTTTTTGTCATTTTATATCAATCTACCCTCGAATCCTTGGATCTATGGCGTTTGCTTAGCTTGGTAAATAGCTAATTTTTTTTTCTTCTTCTTCATTTTTGCGGTTTTTCAAATTAAATTTGCTTCGGCTTCGCATTGAAGCATAGATGCTTAAGTGCTAAGTAAACATTAGTTAATACTGCAGTATTTAGTAGCTATGTAGCAAGGAGTCCTTTCAGAAAAAATATATACCATATGCTATAATCATCTTTTAAGTGGACAGTACAGTCTGAGTACAACAGCTGCTCTTCAATTATTTCAGGATCTAAATGAAAGCTTTCAAGTATTTATTAATCCAACGTGTGAGATATGAGCTTCGTTACTACTGACCGTTTTTCTAGCAGTCCGTGTCTTACTTTTTATACTTTTAGCGTTCGAAAAAGACTTTTCAGCTTGTCCTCGCATAAAAAACTCACAATTGTATACGGCATATCAGAAATGAAGTGACTAATAAACATTCTCCTTTGTGTGAATTGTTCAGATATTTGGTACGATTCCTTGGCTACTGTTTCAAAATTTATTAACGCAGATTTTGAACTGTTGACATTTATAGTGCGCATACACGCATAAAGCGTAATGTGAACACAGCAAACATTTTTTATAGCCTAATTTGTGGCGCACAAACAATGCCTGCCCTTAGTGAAAGCATCACAGCGATTGCGTGCTGTGTTCGACAATGCGCTGCTGCTTTTGCTTGGTTTATTAACATTTTTATTGCTTAAAACAAATATTTAAAGTAGTTAGTCGGACGGCGCACAGGTAGCTGAGACGGCTGCGTACAACGTTTTAATAGTCCACTTTTGTGCGTTAGTTATATGCGGCATACAAAGCCTAATTATGAACGTTTAACTAAGCCGCAATGTTTATAATATATATATATATGTGTGTGTGTGTGTGTGTGTATTTGTGCGTGCCAGGACTACTGGCTGACGGTTTTAATGCGACGTGATCGTGCTTATTAAAATAAAACACCGCTGGCAAATGTTAATTTCGCAACAGAGTGCTACACCGTGCGCCTTGATTACTGCTACGCAATGACAGTGCGACAGGACTACATGGTGTGGAACCTCGCCTAGCCTAGCTGAGCGTCCGGCGTATCAAGCTGCAACGCACCGCGCTCCACCGTCAACGGCATCGCAACACTTAACGATGTAGTTAGCGTTAGTTAACGTATGTACGTGATATCGTTAAATTGGTATAACGTTACCGACCGCCATCGCATAATAAGTGTCTTATTAGTTATGCCACCGGAGACGAGACACAGGCGCAGCGTACGAGTGAGGCTTCTTTCCAGGCAGCTGACAGCTCTGACTTTGCTTCATTCATTTATGTGTGCCCCTACGTCCATGTCGTGTCGCCGATATTATGCTTGTCGTCGCTGATAGTTGTAGGTCCTCTCCGGACATTGGAGCATCACGTGCGTTCCGCTGTACGCAAGACAATATACGAGAGTGTATGTATGTCCTCGACGTATTGCACTGCCTTGCCTTCATCAGCACTGAACCTTTGACAATTTCCATGCCATGCAAAGCTCGCTTCTACTCGCTCCTTGTTTTTTGTTTTCATCCTGTGCGTCTTGGTATGCTTTGAACAATTCTGTTTGCTCAATTCAATGTCGCTTTGAATGACTAATGACAATTTGTTGAAAGCATAGTTGTGGCATCGCAAAATTGATGAGCAGCAGTGTTATTTAGCGGCATATCAAATCGGACTTACAGTCCTTGTTGTGCTACTGCGCTGCCCTTGTGCTGTTGTGCGGTTTTTGAAACTAATACACAAAACGTGCATGTTTCGGCTTCAAGTCATGCGTTGTTGTAATTAAGGTGAAGACTGCTTAAATGAACGAGCGGACGTTGTGAATGGAATGGTTTTGAGGTAGTAGCAATGCTGCTGGCATTATACAAATGAAATGTATGCAACTTGTCGTAGAGAAACCAAATCAAAATGGTTGGTTAACAGGCAGATGATGGCATGGTGAATTACATATATTTTTGAAAAGCAGCAAAGGCGAGAGGAATTAGCTATGTGCATCTGTCCGGCTTGTGTTTAGTGAACACCAATATCTCAGAGACTATATATAGAGCCAGTAATTTGATGTACATCGTGAACGCCCACACATTGGAAATTACCGACTGCTGCAACAATTCTACATAATAAAGTCTTGCCGTAGGAGTTGAGTCAAGAAGTTTAATAATTTTTGAAATAAGAGAAAATATTAACTGAACAATTTATACAATATCAGCTTTTATTAAAAAAAAAACCTTACGTTAAACCTAATCCGATACACCTTCACCTTCACCATTGCTTCAATATATTTGTAATACAAATTGAAAATATTTTTGTATTGAAGCGGTACTCTCTAGTGGCCATATAGCAGTTAGTCTTACTAGTTTATTGTCTCTGCTTATAAATAGCTACGTACTAACTTTCAAATATTATAGGAATTTGACGAACATAGAGATAATCTGACAGACATATATTTTATAGTACGTCCAATGCTTTCTTTAAGGAACTCTCTGATATTATTAGGCACTCAAGTGCTCTGAACCACTCTGGATTTCATATATTGAAGCCACAACCTATATATGTGAACTGCTGGTGGCACCACTCATTGCATCAATGCATGTATCTACAATCGTGTTCAGTACACCCATAGAAATGAGAATTAATTATGGTACAACATAAACTTTTTTATTGCTTGAATTCTGTTTAGAAAATGTTGAGGCGGCAGATTGCCAAAAAGCATGCCACAACAATTCGCAGCTACTTGCCAAATATAAAAAAAAATCTATTTCAATTGAAATTACAAGAGACAGGCGCAACTGTTTACTGACTGGGCGCCGTCGGCTGTTGATACTGAATACCATAAAACTGACTATGTTTCATATTTGCGAAGGACTATGCGCCTTGCGAACTTGGCTTGCATGCTGCGCTGCTTCCAGAGTTGCACTCGCTGCAATTTACGAATCATAACTGCTAACCGTCTGGTTTGGACTGGGCTGGGGCAACAGAGCCAACTAAAAACACAGCAGGCAGTTGTCATTGTGCATTATTTATAAAGAAAAACAACAAAATTTTTGGCGTTATGAAAAAATCGGAAATAGCAAAAATAAATTGAATTTTGGCATTGAATTTCAAAGTGCATTTCACTGCAGGCGAACAAAGCAATAAGAGATACTTTCAACTGAATATTGGCTTAAATGTTGCTACTTAAATATTTAAGCTTAAATTGCTGATACAAGCTTATTATTAGCAACATTCCAATTTGAATGGAAACAGCTTTGTATTTTTGTTCTTACTCTTTGCATGCAGATACCTTCGAAGCGCCCTTTATTGAATTACTAGAACAAAGGCTCATGAATAATCCTAAGCCTAATGAAATCTCAAGCTGATGCGAATTGCGGCATTCAAAGTTGTTGCCTTAGAAAGCAAAAATATGTAAATTTTAGTTGAGAATGTTAATTCCCCAAGGTAAATTAACTCAAAAGCGCCACACAACAGGCATCGATGAAAGCTGCTTAGGGACGACAAATATTCTTACAAAGGCTTTTGTCACCTATAAAATCGATTAAATTGTAAGGCTTTCACATTGCATACAAAATGCTGACAGCTAAATTGTCTAAGTATTTCCATGGATCACTTTGGTCATGTAAAGACGCTGAAGTATCTATACAGGCAAGCAGGATGCGTACAAAAGATTATGAAATACTGAATGAAGTTTATTTTTGAATACCTGACGACATGTGACGGCGTCTACAAAGAAAAACCTAACCGAAACTAAGAATAAGAATTAGGAAGGCCATGACCATGAAATCAAATGTGGCAGCACAATCTTAGTTTGACAAACTTTTTTTGCCCGTAAAAACCAAACTAAAGCATTAAACAAGGTTTCTGTTGTGATGACGTAACGTGTATGAAAGATTCGATGAAATAAATGTCTCAATGCTCGAGGAAAATATTTAATTCTTGTCTAAAAAATATACATTTCTTGACTTTTGGAAAGCACCCTGTATACACACACACACACACACACACACAAACAGATGGCGCGAACAAGCCTTACGCACCTGTTTGTCTTTCGGGCGTTCTTTCGAGTTTATCAACAAATAATAAAAAGGATTAAGTGCCTTTTCAGTCGCGCTTGCTGAAATTTACATTTACAAAGCTTATTTACATTGTTTGCGTTTATATTTATTAAAATTTTAACAAATGCTGCGCACTTCCGTGTTGTTGTTTTGTTTTTCGGCATGTTTTATGCCGCATTGTAAGTTTTAAGCCTTTCGCAACAAAATCTGCCACAATTTTTTATAAATTTTTAAAGCTATCGAAACTATTAAACTGAAATTTCGCACATTTTCCCAAGGCTTTTCGAATTATGCAAATGACTGCGATTGTGCATAGAGAACTGAACCTTTAAACCCTTTCCACCACATTTCAGCGCTGACGCCCCAAAGCGGCCAATTCAGGCATTCAATGCTACTTTTTAATACCAAAAAACAACAAATTTACATAATTATACAATCTAATAGATACTCGCAGTTGGCTGCTCCACTTACTCGTACCGAACCACGTACCTCATTGAAGGTCTCACTTGAATTTGTATGCCACACGTTCTACATGTGCATTTAGATATATGGATCTGTCTCTCGGTCTGTCCGTATGTGTGTGTATCCGAGTTTTGTGGGTGTTGACCGCGCAAGTTTTCCAGGCCACAAAAATTTTAAGTTTTCGATTTTTGTTTTCTGTGCCATTTTGTATGTGAAAATTTATCGCACGATATGCTGAATGCTCGAGCTTTAAAGCCAATTTGCATTTTTCGCACATAGATTGTGCGCCTTTGTTGGTCTTCAGCGAGTTCTCGTTTTTATGTAGCACACATTCGGGGCTCGCTGTGAGCAAGCAGAATAAAAGCGAAATTACATAGATTCGACTTTAAATCGCAGACTGAAATTTTTAAGACATAAGAAATAATGCTAACTTCTGTGGAATCGGGAGCTTTAATACAATTCACCATTCAAATTGTGTGCTTAGCAACTGAAAATATTTAGAAAAACTATAAAACCTGAGAACATAAAAGTAGGCAATAGATGTACCTAAAAGTTGGCAGCGAAGTCCTTTCAATATATATCACGACCGGCCGTAAGAAAACTTTAGAAACTTTTTCTTAATTTATAAATAATAAAAAAATTAATCCAGAGTGTTTTTTATACATAACACTTTATGAAGAATAATTATTCTATAACATAATCAAACAAACAACGAAATAACAATTTAAACTAATTCATGGTAATGTAAGACTTCTCAGAAATAATTGTCGTAATTTTTATATTATCCATACATCCAAACACCTATTCTGTGACAGGAATCCAAATACAATTTTCTAATTGTCGTGCTTATCCCCATCCGTTGCTTTACTCTCCTCTTGTTTCTTCTTGATCTCTTCAAGCATGCGCTTTGTTTCCTTCTTGAGATCAAGTGCACGTTTCGCCAAGTCAGAGGCCAGCTGCGAGTGCTTCTTGGCCATTTTGAATGCTCGCGAAGTTTCCTCGGAGGTATCATTTAATGCGCGCGATTTAAGTTTCTTTGCCGCATCGACCGCCTTGGTTGCCTCCTTTACTGCACGATCGGCCGCAAGCGAGGCCTGTTTGGTCGCGTTCTCCAAGGCCTGCAGACGATTTTCGTGTATGACCTTTGCCATATCGAATGAGTGGTTAGCCTGTTCGAGCAAGTGTGACACTTCGGTTGCCAGCTCGTGCACTCCGTGGGACTGAATGTTATCCGGTTGCAGATCAAAATCGGCATCCGATTCAATTTTCGTCTTTATAATTGTCACCGGTGGCACGTCAGTTATCTCTTTGACATCATCTGGTTCATCGTTTGACATTTTTGCTGTAGTCGGTCTGAACGATGACTTGTCTGTCGCGGCTGTTGTTGGCGCACGTTGTATGACATGTCTACCGATCGGATCGCGTGCCTTGTCCGGTTTTGTAGGCTGTTTAGATTTGAATGGAGTATCTTTGGGCTTTGCAAGCTTTGCCGTAGGTTCCTCGTTTCCATTTAGCTTGTCAATGTCCTTTGTCCTGATTATAATGGGATTTTTCGGATTCTCTACATCATACTTAAATAGTTGCGGTTTCTCTTTAATCTCCTTCTGCATACCTACAGTTTGTTTAGGTTCCTCAATTTTTTGGAGCTTGTCTTTAAGCTTTTTTGCCATTTCGGCTGGTGTTAAGCCAGATTTTGTCCTCGGATCGAGTGCAAACCCAAGCGGTTGAGGTTTCAGTTCGACATCTGGCTTCTTCTCTGGCTTAGCTATATCTTTCTTCTTTTTAACTTTGTCCTCATTGTTGTTTGATTCTGTGCCGGTCTTGCCAAAATTATTGCCCGCGGTAGCTTTTGGCTGCTCTGTTTCCTTGCCGCTATCGTCCATATGGATTATATTTGTTGTTCCGGTTTTTGGTACATACCCCGCACTTCCTCCCGCTTCAGCAACATGTGCTCCTTCTTTACCATCCGATAATCTATATTTAGTTATAGCATTGATTGCAGGTACTTCCATGGCTATATTACTAAAAGTGGAACATGTTTCCTCCGGTTTCGAAGATTTACATTTTTTTGGTGGACAACAATCGTCCTTAGGCTTCTCCTCCGTTTCACAAGGTTCATGGCCAGGTGGACATTCATAGCCACAAGGACAAGATGGCTTACAAGGATCAGTCTTGCTGTCCTCATCGTATGACTCATCATAAGGACAAGAGTCATCTTTTTTCGGTTTCGGCTCTTCGCATGGGCAAGGATCCTGCTTAGAAGGGCATGGATCTTTTTTGGGATCTGGCTTAGGCTTACATGGTTCACAGCCAGGAGGACATTCGTAACCAGGAGGACAAGGTGGTTTGTCTTTTTTTGGCTTGCAAGTATCAGAGTCGCTGCCCTCTAGTTTCATCATTTCATCGCATGGGCAAGATTCGTCTTCGACTTTTGATTTAAATTTTGAGCAGGGATCCATTTTTTGAATAGGCTTATCACTTGGAGAAGCTTTTTTCTTGGGCTCTTGTTTACCGGAGTTTGTTTTGTCACTTTGGCAAGGTTCTTTCTTTGGCTCCTCTTTAGGACAAGGTTCTTTCTTTGGCTTTGGCTCCTCTTTTGGACAAGGTTCTTTCTTTGGCTTTGGATCCTCCTTTGGACAAGGGTCTTTCTTAGGCTTTGGCTTCTCTTTTGGACAAGGTTCTTTCTTTGGCTTTGGCTCCTCTTTTGGACAAGGTTCTTTCTTTGGCTTTGAATCCTCTTTTGGACAAGGGTCTTTCTTTGGCTTTGGCTCCTCTTTTGGACAAGGTTCTTTCTTTGTCTTTGGCTTCTCCTTTGGACAAGGTTCTTTCTTTGGCTTTGGCTTCTCTTTAGGACAAGGTTCTTTCTTTGGCTTTGATTTCTCCTTTGGACAAGGTTCTTTCTTTGGCTTCTCCTTCGGACAAGGTTCTTTCTTTGGCTTTGGCTTCTCTTTAGGACAAGGTTCTTTCTTTGGCTTTGGTTTCTCTTTAGGACAAGGTTCTTTCTTTGGAATCTCTTTTGGTTTCTCTTTCGGCTTCTCCTTCGGTTTCTCTTTTGGTTTCTCTTTAGGTTTCTCCTTGGGTTTGCATGGCTCAAAGCCATCGGGACACGGTGGTATTTCATCAGGACAAGGCTTCTTTTTCTTTTTAGGTTTCTCTTTCTTTGGCGGCTTGCATATTTCATACCCATCAGGACATGGATCACATGGGTCTTTATCCACTTCACAAATCTGATAGTCGCACGGAAATGCTCTATTTGCTGATGGCTTGTAGCCATCTGGACATGGCCCAATACTTGGAGTTTGATCTGGTTGTGGATCATAGAGATCTGGTTCCCATGGAACATAACCTGGAGGACAAGGTGGCTTAGGTTTCCTTCCTGGCATTTCACATGGACCAGGTCCATAGTGTTCCCTAGGACATGGGACCTTCATAGTGCCGTCTTCACAAGGGTCGACATCACAATGAAGAATTTCACAAGGGCTGGGCTCTTCAGGATCTTTTGGTTCACATGGATCTTTTGCCGATTCTCCACTGGTTGGTTTTTGCTGTTTTTCTGCAGTGGGCTTGGTTGATGGTGACTTCTGTTTACCTCCAGTTGATGGAGGTGTCTTAATTGGTGGTGTATCCTTTTTCGCTGGTGGAGTTGGTTTAGCTGGCGGTGCTTCTTTTTTCACTTCAGCTGCTGGCTTCTTTCCATCGGTTGGTGGAGTCGTCTTCGATGATGGAGCCGCTTGTTTTTTGTCGATTGAGGATTCTGCTTGCACTTGTCTAGATGATTCTTCTTCTTCCTTACAATCTGATTCCTCAGCCGTCTTCGTTAGTGGAGCTGCCTTTTTCTCTTCAGTAGGTTTTGTGGTTGAAGTCGGTGGAGCAGCCTTTTTATCTGCAGTTGATGGTGCAACTTTCTTCTTTTCAGTTGGCTTAGCGGCTGCTGCTGGTGGTGCAACTTTCTTCTTTTCAGTTGGCTTTACGGCTGCTGCTGCTTGTGCAGCTTTCTTCTCTTCAGTTGGCTTAGCGACTGCAGTTGGTGGTGCAGCTTTTTTCTCTTCAGATGGCTTAGCGGTTGAAGTTGGTGGCGCTGACTTTTTATCTGCAGTTGATGGTGCATCTTTCTTCTTTTCAGTGGGCTTAGCGGCTGCTGCTGGTGGTGCAACTTTCTTCTTTTCAGTTGGCTTTACGGCTGCTGCTGCTTGTGCAGCTTTCTTCTCTTCAGTTGGCTTAGCGACTGCAGTTGGTGGTGCAGCTTTTTTCTCTTCAGATGGCTTAGCGGTTGAAGTTGGTGGCGCTGACTTTTTATCTGCAGTTGATGGTGCATCTTTCTTCTTTTCAGGTGGCTTAACGGCTGCTGCTGCTGGTGCAACTTTCTTCTCTTCAGTTGGCTTAGCGGCTGCAGTTGGTGGTACAGCTTTTTTCTCTTCAGTTGGCTTAGCGGTTGAAGTTGGTGGCGCTGACTTTTTATCTGCTGCTGGTGGTGCATCTTTCTTCTTTTCAGTTGGCTTAGCGGTAGCAGCTACTGGTGCAGCTTTCTTCTCTTCAGTTGGCTTAGCGGCTGCAGTTGACGGTGCACCTTTCTTCTCTTCACTTGGCTTAGCGGTTGAAGTTTGTGGTGCAGCTTTCTTATCTTCAGTTGCTGGAACTGCAGATGTTGGTGGTGGAGCCTGCTTATCTCCAGTTGATGGAACGGGCTGTAGCTCACCAGTAGCTTGTAATGGCTTCCCACCATCAGCTGTAGCTGGTGGCTGTGATCCATCACTACTTGGAGGTGTTTGTGGCGGCGTTCCTGTTGGTTCTTCTGGTCCCGCATTTGCCTCATGCTCCGCATCTATTGCAGCCTGGCCTCCACTTGGTCCTGGTGTTTGCTCCTCTGGAGTATGTGGCCAAAATGTCGGCTTATTTATAAAATCCGGCGCCTCTTCCGGATAATTGTAGCAAAATTCCTCCATTGTCATGTCCCTGACCGGCGTACAAGCGCGTAGCCCCTCTAGCTGTTGCTTGTATTCCTCAATACGACAGTTGGATTCCTCCTTGTATTCATCGATTTGATCCTTCAATTCTTCTATCTCCTTGTTTATCTCCGCGAAGTATGTGGTCGGATCAATCAGCTCACTGCGTGAGTCGAAGACAGTATTAAATTGTTTATACTTTTGCTCAAAACCATCCACCCAAGTTTTATAGCCATCACGAACATTTGCTCGATAGTAGCTCCACTCAATTTTAGGCAGAGTCTCGGGGAACTTGCTGACGCGACTTTCATGTGAAAAGAGAAGAATTAGGCAACTAAATTATTTCTATGCTGGAGAACACTTACGCTTTGTACATCTCATGCTGCTTGACAAACGCTTCAAACTGCTGGCGCTGATTGTCCGGCACACGTTCCGCAATTTCGCTTATTTTTATTTTACGGCAGACCACCTTGCCTTTCTTCTTGAAACAACCCAAGAACTTTTCCCACATATTAACAAATGGTTAAATTAAAACAAAACTAATTTATAACAATTAACGAGTGTGACTTAGGTTAACAATTTTCAAATATCGCGCGCGTAGTTGGTGCTCTACGCATTGGTTCTTCGAACTAGATTGAAAATATATCAAAAATTTTGTTCTTTACTTAAATATTCTTTGACAGTGTTCTACAAAGCTAAACTGATATCAAAAACTTAGATTTAGCTGCAAAAGTGTTTCATATTTCAATGAATTTTCCTTTTTCCATTTCCGATGCGTAACCTGAATTCAAAGCAAACTGAAAAGTGGAAACAAGAGTTGATGTATATAGAACTGATAAACATAGACCTCATAAAGTTGGTAAATATAAGAACTATTCAAAAAAAATGGAAAATAGAAAGTCACAGAAAAATTGGAAAAAAAAAATTAGACAATAAACGCAGAGCACAAACATTAAAATCGATGGATTACTACCAAAGCCTCATATAGCATTATCGAGTTTGTTTTTAGAGAAGCTTCGAATGAGTGAAAAAATAAAAAACTTTACATGCTCAAACTGATTGTGGGAATGGATGTGTTGGAAATTGATGACAATGAAGTTCAGTCTTGTGTATGTACCAAATGGAGTGTGCCTGATGTGCGCGTCCTCATTATTGGTATGACATTTGTCAACATCACAAATCGAGACTTCTTAAACTAAATGTTAAAGGGTACAAATTAAAAATATTTCACAGAGATGGACCAAAAATATACAATTTTTGGATTTAGGAAAAAGTTATCTATGCAATAAGTAATCAATTATTAAAATTTTTTTTTTATATTTAATTTTTGTAAATTGCTCTTAAAACTGTAAAATGACATCTCACAACCCATACAGATTTATAGATAGGGAAGTCAATTAAATTAAAAATTTTTAGTAAAAATACAAATAGACGAACAAGAAGGCGAGGTAATAAAAATATGTAAAAATGGGGAATCGATTTGAATAAATGATGTATGTTCTGGAGTTGACACTTTCGTTTCATATATCCAGTTTATAGTGCTCTTAGAAATCCAAATATTGATGACTCCAACTTTACTAGTTTTCGAGATGTTAACATTCACACCGACAAATTTTTGGACAGACGGACATTACTGAAATACTGAAGCTGGACATATCCTTCTAAAGGTCTGGCAACAACTTATATAGAAATCTCTATTAGAATTAACGTAAGGTACACCAAATTCTGACTAAATTAGCAAAAAAAAAAAACAAAAATTTGTACATAGATAAACTAAGTTTGTTTCGGGCCTTCCTTGATATCTGGTACTGGCATATTTATTTAAAGCAAATAAACTGCTTAAAGGTAAGAAAAGTCTTTAATCTCCAGTTCTCGTTGTTTATACAGGCAGCCGGACCGATGAATATGAATGAAGAAATAAATATTCTCATGATTCATGGCATACAATTTCCTCATTTCAAGAGTGAAAAGCAGCACACATCACTTCAATGCAACTCTCTGCCATATTCAACCTTGTTGCTGCTTACTGCATAAAAACAAATTTTATAGCCATAAATTGCATATTCATGCATTTTCAATTAAATCAGAGTCAGGCACAGCTAAGCAGTCAGAAAAGTGACAATAAAATCGAAAATTAATTCCACGTCACAAGTGGGCGAGCAAAAGAAAGTGGGCGGACGGCCCACGCCCTCAGTCAATCAACTGAAGTGCGAGATAAAAGCGATGGTAAATGCGATAAATGTAACTGCGAAAGGATTCAAAGTCAGCGTCACATCTAATGTACCCAAATTCGATATTTGCTAGAAACTTGCATGCGAAACGTGCAAATAAACGCAACAATGCAAATCGACGGAGATGTGTTGATGCTCTTGAAGAGAATTCACCCTCTCGACCCGACTGTAGTCACCCATGCCCCGCGAGCAACAAGCGTGCCAGAATGGCTGAAATGAAAATTTCGAAAAGTGACATTTGCAATTTATAACAACGACGCAACGAAAATGGGCTAATGTCAATTCACCAGGTAATCGACGACTCTAACGAGGACGAAAAGGACGAAGCAGCGTGCGGCTACTGGGTGGTGTCAAGCGAAAAAGGGCGAGTAAGCAACCCTTTGCACAATGTTCACCCACAGCTGCTCTTGTTTTTGGTGAAACGTTTGGCAATGTAACAGGATGCCAGTGAGCGCGAGTATTAGTGCTTGCGCATGCGTTAGTCCTTGCTAGCGCACAGCTGTCATTTAGCAACCCTCTTTTACATAGCACGCAGGATATTTTCTAACAAAGTGAGAGCGCGAGAAAGAACACGAAACGAATGGCAACGAAACGTGTTGTCTGCTGTTCTGTCAAATGAATTCGTGCGGTTCTAAATTTCTTCGTGTTTTGTTTATGTAAAATTAAAATTTTTATAGATTTGCATAAACTGTGTGCAGAACTTTTGTGTGTCCTTAAGTGCAAATCAAAACATTTCGATTATTAAACGTCTTCAAAATTTGTTAATTAACTCAAAACAAAGTGTGTGTGTTTGTGTTTTAAAGAAGAATTTTTCTACGCTGTTCCGCGGAGAGCGCCAGGAGCAAAACACACGCCGCCGCGTCCTTCTCTCCCAACAGCTCGTAGTTTTTATTTTGTTTTCTTTATTTTGTGTATTTGTGTGTTTACATTAAATTTTTTCTGCGTGAATTATTGTAATTAAATTTGCGTTGAATACTGCAAGCAAAACTTGTAAACAAAATGCAGTAAGTCTAAAATGGGCGCAAAAATTAATTAAATTAAATGAAACTCAATTGCAACTAATTTAATTATAAAAATATAAAATGGCCAAGCGATTTCAGACTAAAGTAGAGGTAGAGGCAGATTGTGTGCGAGGAATATTAAAACAGTTTAACTAAAGAATTAATGCGCAAAGTTTGCAAATAGCTGCCAAAATATTATTATTTTTTTTTAATATTTTGTTATTATTCCAGTTAAGTGAGAGAACATGTGAGATATGCGTCAGCATTGCCAACCCAAAACGAGACATCCTTGCCAACAAGCAATTCTGATATGAAAGGCGCGCACACAATTTTAAATCATTGATTTAAATTGCCTTTAGTAGCACTTCGAGTTTTAGAATAAAGAGATTTATATTTCCTAACGCCTACTAATTTGGATATAAATATTTTATAAGCTGCACTCCGTTTAGAAATCCTATCTAGACAAGTGCTACAAAAGAAAAGTTGCAGACAATCGAAGCAGCAACCAATAAATTGTAATATTTTGTTCACTAAGTAGTGATGTATCTCAAACAGCTGCTATTTTGGTACGCTACCGATGCATAGTAAGCAGAAGCAGTTTCGACCATTAAAAATATTTTATTTTAACCCTTAATGACACCGAAAGATCTTTTTAATACAACAAATTATTTATTGATATCTCGCACACAATTTGTTTAAATAAATTTAAACATTCTAATGGAATATACTCGAACTATAAGTGCGTATGCATTCGGACAAATAGTCTCATTGACGATGTTATTAAAATATTTATTTAAAAAAAGTCAAAAGAATTGCATTGCAACTCCAAATTGTAATAACAGATTTTTAAAGATTTAATTGTGTGACCAGCTCTCTTCTATAAGAGCAAAATTTCATGCTCTGATACTTACCAAGTTGGCCTTAAACCGTCGATCGGTCATGGCCGCATTCAGGAAAGCGCAGCAGCACCAGCTGTTGTAGGCTTGTGCGCTCTGTTGCCAGTTGTCTTGAGAGATCTCTCCATACCTGGCCATTCCAACGCATAACCGGTCGTCCTCTATGTTGTCTTCCTCCAATCAAATTTCGGACCCCATGTAAATCATGCGTGTTGGAGCTCTTTCATCCATTGGATTATGTCAACAACATCAAAGACAGGGCGTCTAAAATCTTGGATCGTATCGGCGTTTCAAAAGTGGCTTTCTAATCGACAAAAAATGGTGTGTGTCTTTGCTAAACTCACGGGTCTTTTTCAAGATTTGGCGTAATGTGTATATTTGGTCACTGGTCGACCTTTTTGGTCTGAAACCAAACTGATAACGTCCTATCAGTGAATCCGTATATGGCTTCAGCCTTTGACACAATACGTCATGCGTCAAGGAGTCATATTCCGCGATAGTTGACGCAAACAGCGGGTTAATCTTCTCCAAGTTGTTTAAAAAAAATGACTCCTTTATAATCTGTCATTCCTGTTCATCTGTAACCAGATTTCCATTTTCGTCCTTACAGCAAGTTACTCCGAGTTTAAAAACTTCGGTCAGGCGCTTGATTTTTTTATAAAATTTTCGAGCTTCAATTAACCTCTCAACATCCTCAAACTCCCGCCTTTCTTGGGCCTTTTTTCTTAAGTCTGAAAAGACGTCTCTCCTCTCTCCGTTTCTCTCTATATCGCTCTCTAACAGCTCGCGTTGCAGTAGTATTGCGACAATCCTCGTCGTACCAAGAATTCTTCATAGGTTTTGTATAACCAATGACATCCTTGGCAGCCCTATCCATGGAGCGGGTGATATGTTTCCACTGTTCACATATGTATTAAGAAGACGGAGAGGTTTCCCGGAGCAGTCGAGAGAGTGTGTTTGAAAGGGCTTCGGAGGTCTGTTCTGATTGCAGCTTGCTGAAGTATAGCTTTCGATGCATGTTGGGATGTGCAGCGTGCACCACATTAAGCTTAATCCATACCTTGGCTGCGACCAAACGATAACCGTTCCACGTTCAACACGCTTGGCAGCGGACCTTCCTTCAATCAAAACATGATTCATTTGGTTGCGTGTAAATTTTCTGGTTGAGCCAAAGATTCCTTCCATCCCAATTTTGGAGTTGAAATCGCCAAACACGATGTTGACATAGCTTATACCAGGCCCTCGTCAACAGGCGTGAATCTGGAGACGGGGCTACATAGTATCCTACTTACCACGAAGCCTTACTGCTTACTCTCATGGCATCTATAGTAGATGTCACAGGATACTTTTTTATCGCATCCTATTCATTGCATTGCCTGGATTGTAGTAATGTCAGCCTTGCTTCTTTCAAGGACATCAACCAGCTGAATAGTTGCACCATCCCTTTTAAGGATGCGGACATTTCAGCTACATATACGTAAATCGTAGTCGTTTAATCGGTTGCGGGGGCCGTCAACATAGTCTTATATCCTAGGCTTTAATTTGGTTTTCATAGCAGTTTTTACAATGGCGGGTCCCAAGCTGCTTTTGCCGTTTACACAAGAATCATGGTTGGCCATTCCCAAGCAGTCAATAACTTTCCTGTGAATGTGAACTTCTGCAAACGTCCCCAACTCCCAATTCATGCTCATGAGTGAACTAAATTTTCAAATATCCCATACATTCAGTACTGCTTTTTATTAGAAGCAACTGTTTTCTTTAGTGGTCCGATCTGAAGAACCAAAATCATAGTCTCGGAGAACTTGACTGTTAGACAGAAGGAAATGTCTATATCAACTTAACTCCCGACTACGCATAAATAAGTAATACCCATGTAAAGGAAATTATTGATCAGTAGGATGGTGCGAGATATGGGAAAAATTTTAAGGGAATATTGCGAGCTTAGAAGACTGGTGGATACATCGAGCCATATTTGATGAGCTTGATCACAGATCAATCAACTTACATAATATGTTTCGAATAATTAAGATTTGACATATGCTCCATATCTGAACTCTTCAAAGGCTTTAAACCGGCAAACTGAATAATTTACTCTGGAAAAACTGTTGCAAGCGCAGCATTAATAAACTCGAAAAATTATTACACTCAAATGCTAATGGACTACATTAAACATTATTTAATTATCTCCAACTAACTAACTTACTGACTAAAAGATTTATACATCGGCGCCTCTCATAAACTTCTACAGAGTGCGAGGAGCACTTGTCAGATTGTTATTTTAACTTTAAACAGAAGTAGAACTTAATGGAAGGCATTAAAATTCCGGCCGCCTAAATAAAATGAAAATGTACAAATAAACTAATTGCCTCGAAGGATACTTTACAACTGCAAAATAGCAACAACAACAACAACAACAATATCCTGCATTGTTTTTAGGGATAGTATATGGTAGCACTAAACGCCCTCGGTACAAAAATAAACTGCAAAAGCGAATAAATATTGCGAGCCGAAAACTTGCGGCGAGCATCTAATGTGCACAAATAAATTTTCAGAACGGATGATGGCTTAGAATTTTAATGTAATTTATTTTCCAGAACGGAGAAAGCGAAGCAAACAGCGCTTGAACAACAATAAAATAAATAAAATAAAATAGAATAAAAGGGCAAATAAAAAAAAAATTAATATGAGTTTGCGGTTAAGCTGAACTAAAAGATTTAAAGCCTTGCAATCGCTAGAATAAAAACTCAGTGGCAGCAGAAACGCCTATAAACGGATATTCTCTAGTGTAAGAAACAAAATATTTTACAAAAAATTTAGCAACAACATTCAAACACATGATGAAGTTTATAAAAATTACTCGAAATGCTTATATAATAAATTTTGCGTAGTCAGTACTTACTGAGTCCTGCACTTTGACGAAGCACTATTTTTAGTAATCAATTGGGGGCTGCAAATATCGATAGTTTTTCTTAAAATTCCTGTACACATTTCTTTGATCTTGATTCATCTCTACAATCTATTTTGTATTTTAACTGAACAAATCTATTATTTAACAACAGCATTTGGTAGCTTATTCCATTTTATATTATTTTTTTTTATTATTAATCGATTTTTGAACTATGGGGCAAAGAATACATTATATGTGGGCTTATATCCGGCCGCAATTTTGTTGCTTTGAAACAGAAGAAAAAGACTTCAAAGTAGAAATTTTCACTACTCAAACCATGAAAACTTTTAAAGGCAACAGCTGCTGCCGCTGCGTTGCTAAATACAAAATTAGAAACTCTTAAAATAAATTTATCAAAATCAAAAAAAAAAACAAATTTATAGAAATTGAGCTACAAATTGCGACCCTCGCCTTGAAAACGAAAGCTATTCCGAGGATTTCTCTGCTCTTTTCATATTTTTTTACTCGCTGGCAATTGCGCAAATCATGTCAGTCGCACATGGGGCCACATTACGTTTATTAAAATCGTGTGCTGACAGCGTCAAATGCGTTTTTGATAAACTCGCACGTCACTCAAAGCGTGCGTTTTAAAGTTAAAATTTTCCAGCGCACTTTTGCTGGCTCACCCAATGGAAATTTATGAATGATGGCGCAGCAGATTTTTTTACTTTACTTGAGGTGACCTTAAAACCTTCGGAGCATGGACTGTAGCCAATTAGAAAAATTGCTGTGCATTTAGGATTTGCTTAAAATAAATATCAAATTTTGAAATTGCATAAAAATCGTTTAAGCTTTGCAGTATTTTAGGTTTTAAAGTAGTATCTCCATCTATTCGTCAATACACAAACTGCTTATGGATTGGCCGTTCAGTCAGTCATTCCATTCGCCAGCTATCTGTCACTTTGGCACTCGTGATGAATGTGTTTGACATGAGGCCGCGCTCCAGACTCGACTCGACTCGACTGGAGTCGAGTCAAGTTGACGTTGTGCGCAGTGTGTTTCAATGATGAAGCATCACCATTTTCAGCATCGCAGCTGACACAGCCGCACACATGACGTTGCATACTTTGCGGCGCTGTGAGTGATGCTGCGGGCAACGACGAACCAATAAGCGCTTCTTGGCGCTCTCGTGCGCACTGAGGCATTTGTTCATTAAGTCAATCCATGAGCCAGTGAATAGTTGAGGTCGCCTTTAGCCGTCATTAAAAAATATTAATGAATTGACATAATTTTTGGTTGAGCGAGGTCAATGCGGTAGCTTGACAACTTGCCAATGCCTGATAAACTGACGGCGATGGCGATGGCGATGGTTCAGATAGGAAATACATATTTGTACAGAAATGAAATGAAAAGAAAATGAGTGCATATGGTACGAAATGATTTTTTTCCATTATGTAGAACATCGAGAAGGCTATATAAGGTGTACAAAATTATGTATTCTTTTTAAGCTGTATGAGTTCTATCGATTAAGCCATGTGCGTTGCACTGTCTTGCTGTATAATATTCTATATTGGTTGAGATTAGATCCGTAGAATAGTACATATATTCCAGATTATCCTCCAAAATCATGTCTATATAGATATAACCGTCAACGAGACTATAACAGTTAAAGCACTCAAATTTGTTTATTTAGATTTCTCATATTTTCTCCTCAGCTAAACCTTCGAGCAAACTAATACATACTCAACTTTTGAACAGAGTGTACTATCTTGCAACGTTTCTGTTATACTCGAATCACAATTACTATTTTACATACTCAAAGATATTTCACTGTCAGCCGCTTCGTTTGACATGGAAAGGTGTCAAGTGTGCTGATATCTTGATATTGAAAATAATTTTTATTCTGCATTTTTTTAAGTTTTTATTCTCGTTAAGCAGTCTGTCAGCAAAAACCGAACTGGCAGTCCAACTGCACCCACATAATTTATTTGCTATGCTAACAAAACATTACATATCCATATGCACGAGTATCTGTCGAGTCTGTCCGTCTGTTCGTCTGTCCGTCGGTGTTGCTTTTTGATTGGAGTGCGCAGCAAAAGTGCAGCATGTGCGGATGCGGAAATTGTTGCTTACAGTTTCCTTATGCTTCCATTTATATTTTCTTGTATTGCATTTTATTTTTATGTGTCACACAAGTTGCCCGTATGCAGTTTTATCGTTTTGAGCAGACGCAGCGCTGTCAAGTGTTAAGTTGTCAGCAAATAACTAAGTTGCACAGCAGTAGCTGAGGATTTTCTTGAAATACAATAGAATATATGTGCATACTTTCAGGCTGACAGCTGAGTTGTATATCTTATTTTGTATATAACATCTCAACTTTAAACTGAAAGATTTTTCTTTTCTAAATTTGTCCGCTTACAGCGCTTTACATGCGACCGAAACATAGGAAGCAATTTTAAAACTACCTGATCAAGATGTTAAGACGAAGAATGCCATAAGCCTTTAAGTAGACTCGAAGACGAAGAGAAGCTGAAAATTATAAACAAATATTGTACATACAAATAATACAACGAAATACATTATTAAACTCAGACGCACGGAGGAAAACTTGCATTTTACATGGAACCTATAAACTTTTGCAGAAAATAGCTTAAAGAGCAGCACAAACCATTCGAACAAGAAGTGTAAAAGAATCAGCAGAGCGTGTAATAAAAAGAAATCAACACAATTTAAAACTCGTGTTCTGTTCTAAATGGCACTGCAGCAGAAAACGACCACAATGGCAACCCTGGCATCGTTGCACACAACAAGCGGCTCCATTGATGCGGCAGATCCTCACCGTAAGCAGCAGCAGCAGTTACAGGGACGTCGACGACGCCCTCAAGGACAACAATGGCTGCTACTCGTGTCAGTCATCGTCATGTTGACACTGTTTACCAGGTCCATTCAAGGGATTACAGAAGAATTGTCACCAGGTAAGTGCAGCAAAAGTGTTAAAGCAAAAAAAGATAACTCAAAAAAAAAAAAAAACATTGAAGTGATGCACAACCAATCCGATTGTCGAAGTGTTGTCCAATAAAACCAAAGTGAAAAGAAACTTTAAGTACGCTTTGGTCGAAACTTTGATACGCTTTGATGAGCAACTTTAAAAGCATACAATTTTATGTGAGTTCTATGCGAGAAATTTTATAAGTTTAGCATATAATAATATGCGGGGCTGTAAAATTTTTTAAAAAAAAATTATTTTTACTAATTTGTTATTTAGTTCTACTAAAAAATGTCATTCATTGCATTGTGTGTTCCTAGTTTTAGTAATTTTTTGTCTTCCAGATTCAAGAATTTATTAAAACTTGACTTGAAAAAGATTCATAAGTTCGAAAGCGACAAAAAGGCTGATTATAAACAAATTTTATAAGCTCAACGATTTGTGACAATATTTTTTGTGTCCTAACATAGCCGAAAAACTGCATGCATATGTAGGGTATGTAAAAGAAGGAAAGAAAGGCAATCATGAGCTAAAAGTCCACAACGAGAAAAGTTTACACTTCAAGCACAATTGATCATTGTATGCATGTGTGTGTGTGAACATACTATACACTCCGTCGTACTTTTGCCAAAAAAAAAAGAAAAATGGAGACAGAGTGAGAAAGTGTTGAACGCCTGCATTCAAAATCAATCAACCGTTAAATTTACTGCATTTACACAGCATTTTTTCTACAACTGCTTCCGGCCTGAGCAGCTTAATGTTCCTCTCTTTTGCGCGCTATATATTCACCTCTTTCACTCTGAAATTTTTTTTTACAAAATTGGTTTTAGCTAGTTTTTACATATTTTTATTACACAGTTTGTAACGCATTATAAAAAGCATCGGAACTCCATTAATTGTATATGTACAGCTCGAGCAGCCGCAACTGGAGACTTCTTATGTTCTTAAGCTCTCTATATTGCTACAAGTATTCACTGGATGTGATTGGCTTCTAACAAACATTTCGAACACTTTTTAAAATCAGTCAATAATAATTTCAAATTAAATCACCCACTTTTAGCGTGTGATCTTCAGAAAACCTATTAAAGCTTTCCATTAGTCATTGCAGCATTATTTTCTTCGATGCATCTAGAGAGTATTGATGCTTCGGTTCAACTGAACTTTATATGTTTTTTTTATTGACAATTTAAATTTGCTCTTTTTTGCGCCTTCTGCTACATCGACCATCTATCTCGCTCGTACAACACTAGCTATCTCATTCGTACTTTTGATATTCTAGCTTTGTACTTTTCCATTATTCATGAAATTTTTGTGTACCAAAGTCGAGTTGACTTGAAAAAGAGTGTTCGAAAGTGCGAGCAGCCGCCGATAATAAATTTTATTTCGCAAAGCTGCTGGTTTACTACGTTGAAGTATAAGTTAAACAATTTATTTTTTCAGTGGTTTTCCAACACATGCATAAAACATTTGACACAGTTCCAATTGCAATCTACATTTTTTTCCTACATCAATTAAGTGAATTTGTTTTCTTTATTTTTTTTTTTTTCTTCTTTATTATACACTTTTGACCGTTTATACAGTGACATAGTTTTTAACTGAATGGTTGAATAAATTTTTATCGCACTATTCACACTATTAGCCGTGAGATAAAACTCAAAAGGTGAAAAGAGTTAAAAAAAGTTATAGTCATGGTTAGCAACCTCAATACTTGGAATGTTATAGATCAAAGTTAAATTCAATATACTCAAAAATTTTATGATCAAATTTTGTGCAATAAAGCCTTATGCGATTTGGCAAATTTGTATATACAATATATAATATTACACTATAAGATTGAAGTCTCTGGTTATGAAGAGAATCACTGGTCTTTAAGCTCATTTGCAAGCCAAGAAACTGATGAAAGAGATGATATCGATGTCAACGGCATAAGCGAGCAGCTTCAATTCCTTTTGGAAGATCGAGCCCGACAAACTCTGGTGAGTGTCTTTGTTGAACTCACGGGTCTTTTGAGAGTTAGCTGATAGAAAGCGTTCTTCTCTGCAGCAGCATTGCGACACTCCTAATCGTACCAAGAATTCCTCACAGGTTTTGTATAACAAATGACATCCTTGGCAGCACTATCCATGGAGCGGGTGATATGTCTCCACTGCTCACATATATCTCGAGAAGACGGAGAGGTTTCCCGGAGTAGTCGTGAGAGTGTGTTGGAGACGGCTGCGGCGGTCTGTTCTGATTGCAGCTTGCCGACGTATATCTTTCGTTGCATGTTGGAACGTGCGGCATGCACTACGCTGAGCCTAGTGCGTACCTTGGCTGCGACAAGATAGTGGTCCGAGTCAATGTTGGGACCACGTAACGTTCGCACGTCCAACAATTTGGTTGCGTATTATTTGATCTGGACTCAGCCATGTAGCCTTGTGGATGTTAAGGTGTTGAAACCTGGTACTACTATCTACCAACGTGAAGGCAACATTTTCTGACGGATTGGGCCAAAGATTCCTTCCTTCTCAATTTTGGAATTGATATCGCGAAACACGATTTTGACATCGTGTTTGGGACAGCACTCTTTCGCATCGTCGTCTTTCTCTTCCGTCGGGGCGTGCACACAAATCAGGCTAATATAAATATATTTAGCCTTGATGCGTATCGCGGCTAGACGCTGGTCAACAGGTGTGAATCGGGAGACGGGGCTACGTAGTTTCCTACTTACCACGAAGCCGCATCTGCTTACTTTTATGGCATCTATCCATTGCATTGCCTACATTGTAGTGATGTCAGCCTTGGATCTTTCGTGGACATCAACCAGCTAGACATTTGCACCATCCCTATCAAGGGTGCGGAAATTCCAAATGCATATCCTTAAATCGTGATCCGGCTGATTTAGAAACCCAGTACCTCTGCCGTGTATTGTCTATCGCTCGCTGTCACAAAGTTTAGAATCATCTTTCGTCTTTAATGTTTCTTTCCATTTATAAATTTTCCGCAATTAAAACTTACGGAGAAATAATTCATTAAGCTAAAAATAAATGAACGGTGTAGCTTCTTTCAGTGACATTGAACATCATTATTCAAAAAACTATTTAAACAAAAGCGGCTTTCGCCCAATCGCAAAACTTCATTAATTCCAATTATGCAAATGCGTTTTGATAGCCTAAAACCGATGTTGTACCATTCATTCAAACATTGAAACAGACAAAAGCGTGTTTTGCAAAACTTCCGGACAACTGGAGCTGTAAACTGAAGTGAAAGTCAAACCGGAACCTTTATCAATAGCACGCAAAGCCGCAGCTTAAGCTCATTATTATTGCATTAGCCAAAAGTGTCAGGCGGTCAAAAAAAAAAAAAATGAAAAAACAAAAGTAAAAAGGAAAATAAAGCAGCGAACTGTGCAGAACAAAATTGGATAAGGTGAAAAAATAAAAATCTAAAATATAAACAGCAGCCGCAGTGGCAACTGTGACAACTCCATTAAAAATTTGCCATTTCTTAGAGCGGCTTAGGGACAGCGAAATTTCGGTTTCCATTAACTTCCGAACTGCGGAGACGTTGACTCCTTGACACAGAATTTCAATTTGCAAAGCAAAAGTGTCAAATTATTGTTGCTTTTTTTTATTAATATTGTTGTTGGCTATAGACCCTTATTGCTGTTGTAAAAATTTTCGTCCTGGGTAAATCACTTCAAGTGCGTCGCAGCTTCAGCTTCATTATTATGAACCAATGTGGAAAAAAGTTAAGAAAATCTGCAGAAAGAAAAGCACAAACAAACTTAAGAAGCAAATGATGATGAATGCTTAACTTTGTGACCCAAATAAATTTGTCAATTTATCATTTCTCTTGAAAATAAGACGATGCACAACCGCACCTCTTTGTATCTGTATCTGTATTTGTGTCTATGCAGCTTAAACTAACCGCTTCCGCATACTCAGGCAAAATTTGTACAGAACGTGCCACAATTGGTTGTAGCTCGGTTTGCTGTCGAATATACAAAATTAACTCTACAACGTGCCACTCATAGACTTATGATAATTTTGACAGACTGAGTTCTTATATTGAAACAGCGTTCCGTTTGAGATAGAATTCTGCACACAGTCACAATCAAGAGACAAGATTTTAAGCTACTACAAAGCAATTCTCATCAACAGATAATACTTATGCATAGAACAATGCTTATACCCTACTTAAGCTCAAGCAGCAATCAACTAACTCGTGAGTTGAGTCTATATATACACTTGAATACACATATATATGTAGCTGTGTCTGCTCAGATATGTTTGTATACATCTTAAATCGAGCATAAGTGTCAACTTGTCGTTTCTGATTAAACAATAATAATTGCAAATCATGTTATTTCATTTTCGCAAAAGTCATCAACATCCTTAGTCAAACTTTGGCTGCCTCTGCTGCTTGGTTTTGATTTCAATTAGTTATTTTCTAGATAATAACTTTTTAGGTTGTTGTTTTTCCAATTCAACTCTAAATCTGCTTTGAGTTTTCATTAACAGACTTCGTTCGTTTTACATAGCCTTGCAAATTATTTGTCTAATGTATTATTTTTCGTGGCGTTGTTTATTTATTTAATTATCTTCAATTTGCTTGATTGTTTATGTTGCTGGTGTTGAAGCTGAAGATGAACTTGTGCACAAAGTATCTGCGCTTGAGTAGCTCGTTCGCTTACGTCTTTACTACAATACATCGAAGCGCTTTTGTTCTTAATACTTAATACATCTGATGTGCTTTCATATGCAGTCAAATTTGAATATTTTACATATGCCTCTTAGAAAGAGTTTGTTTCGAACATCTTAAGAAACTTTTTCTCACATAAAGTATATAAAGTACTTAAGTTCGCTTATACTGTTTATTATAAATAAAAGTATCTTCAGCTTATGAAGCTTTTATTTGTTTAAAAATAAATTAGTTTATTTCTTTGGCATCGAAGCTTTAATACTCTTCAAACGAACTAATAATATACTGTAGACGTTTATGATTAGTTTATTCAGTACAAAAATGTTACAAACCCTAGGCATTACCGCTTCTGGTACTGCTAGTAGCAGAGTTCATCGACAGACTTGAGAACGAACAATCTGTGTTTTACCTCTTCTAGTACTGTTTCGGAGTTTTTACATTTGTAGATTGTAAAAACGATTCTATATTCACCGAGTCATTAGTAGCAGAGCGTACCGATAGACCGTCGTTCGGTCATGGCCGCATTCAGGAAGGCGCACCAGTTGCAGTTGTTGTTTGCAATGCCAACGTGTGCCCGGTCGTCCTCTATTTCGGCGTTCCCTTTCTATATCAACCTCATCGAATAGCTCATACAGCTCGCGGTTCATACGGGACTTAAAAATCCTGCGGAGATTCTTTCTCTCAAGGACTTCCACCGCTGTTTTGTCTGACTCAATTACGTTCCATACCTCTGCGCCATACAATAGAACCGGGAATATCAGTGTCTTATAGATCTTGGTTTTCGTCTTCATAGAAAGGGCTTAACTGATAATTTGCTCGCTCAGCCCAAAATAGCACATATTTGCTGGCGTAATTCTTCGATTGGTCACTAGGCTGACGTTGTTGTTGGTGTTTATTTCGGATCCAAGATAGACGAAGTTTTCTTCGACACTGAAGCTAGAATTCTCCATCGTAACTGACCGTCCAGGACGCAATGACAGAGTGCGAGAAGACACCAAGTACTTCGTCTTGTCATCATTCACTGCAAGACCCATGAGCCGAGACTGTTTTTCAATCTTTGAGAACGCCTTGCTGACGACGTTCCTGAGGACCGATTATATCGATGTCATCGGAGTAAGCGAGCAGCATTACTTTCTTTTGGAAGATCGAGCCCGACATACTCTGTATGTAGTGGCACTGGCGTATGATGTATTCCATCAGAAGATTGAAAAAATCGCACAACTGAGCATCGCCGTGCGTGAAACCTCTCTTGGTATCAAAGATTTGGCGTAATGTGAATATTTGGTCACTGGTCGACCTTTTAGTCTGAAACCACACTGATATCGTCCTATCAGTGAATCCGTATATGGTTTCACACAATACGCGCGACAGAATCTTATATCCGATAGAAAGAAAACTTATTCCGCGTTAGTTGGCGCAAACAGCGGGGTCTCCTTTCTTAAATATAGAACGGAGAACACTGAGATTCCAGTCATTGGGTATGCACTCATGGGACCATATCTTGCATAAAGGTTGGTGTATACTCCTAACCAACTCTTCGCCGCCGGACTTAAATAACTCAGCTGGCAGTCCATCAGAGCCTGCCGCTTTGTTATTTTTCAGCTTTTTAATAACTGAACTGACCTCGTTATAGTCCGGTGGCTCTACAATAGTACCATCATTAACTGGTGGTTCCGGCGTCATTTCTCTATCGGCGGGATTGTGCGCTTCATGGCCTCCGAGTAGGTTGGAAAAATGACTTCTCCATAATCTCAGTGACTCCTGTTCATCCGTTGCAAGATTTCCATTGTCATCCTTACAGAAAGTTACTCCGGGTTTAAAACTTTCAGTCAGACGCTTGACCTTTTGATAGAATTTTCGAGCTTCATTTCTGTCACGTAACATCTCAACATCCTTAAACTCACACCTGCTCCTTGCTTCTTTTTCTTGTGTCTGAAAAGGGGTTTCTCCTCTCTTCGTTTCTCAAATATCGCTCTCTAATAGCTCTCGTTGTTCCCGTCTGCAGAGATAACTAATAGGGGGCAATTTTCTCTGCAGTTGCATTGCGACACTCCTCGTCATAGCAAGAATTAGGCACAGGTTTTGTATAACCAATAACCTCTTTCGCAGCCCTAGCGGGTGATATATTTACACTGCTCACATATATCTTGAGAAGACAGAGAGGTTTCCCGGAGCAGTCGGGAGAGTGTGTTTGATAAGGCTTTGGCGGTCTGTTTTAACTGCAGCTCGCCGACGTCTAGCTTTTGTTGCATGTTAGGACATGCGACGTACACCACGCTGTACCTTGGCTGCGACAAGATAGTGGTCCGAGACTATATTTGGAGCACGTAATGCTCACACATCCAACACGCTCGATGAGTGCCATCCGCCGATCGATTTTGCTGCGTTTAATTTGATCGGGACTAAGCCATGTAGCCTAGTGGATGGTGAGGTGTTGAAATCTGGTGCTACAAACTTTCATGTTCCGACTTGCTGCGGAACATTCATTATTGGAGCTAGTGCTGTGACGGCAATTTTTTCGACGGTTGGGCCAAAGCAAGCACTATATTGACATCGTGTTTGAGGCATTCCAACCGCTCATAGAACTAGCCTTGAGGCTACGTAGTTTCCTAGTTACAATGAAACCGCATCCCAATTCGTGCTTACTCTCATGGCATCTATAGTAGATGTCACAGGATGCTTTTTTAAGAGCAACCCTGTCCTATCCATTGCATTTCCTACATATTAAGGGTGCGGACATTCCAGGTGCAAATTCGTAAATCGAGGTCCTTATATCGTTTTTCGGGTATCGTCATAAAAGGATTTTATCCGACGGATTCTTTTCTAATGTTGCGGGTCCCAAAACCAGCGCACAAACCCCTAATTAATATTGAAATTATCCTATTCTTGCTGCAGATCACTTGTATTCAATGAACGTGCTAACTCTCCTCCCGAAGTGGAGCACAGTCGACAGCAGCATTCTTTCTTGTTTGAGAATAAATGAATGGGCCATGGTTTATGTCACGATTGGCTCTCTTTTCGGAAATTACTTATATTATATGTTTTCTCAGCTACTAAGCTAGGTAGGGTATAACTGCTTCGGTGCTATAGACATAACACATAACATATAGATACTTGCATTTCTTGTGCTGTTAATGAAAGGCTTTCAGTTAGAAGTCAGTCATAAATTTGTTTTGCATTTGAAACTGTTATGAAGTGGGCGAAGCTTCCAAATATGCAGAAATACAGGTAAGTAGGGGAGTGAAGTTAGCTTCATATTTAAACAAGAAACAATATTAAAGTGAATAGAAAAGCTGTTCATCTTTGAAGCTAACAAATGCGGCTGCTCTAAATGCAAAATTCGCAGACAGTCGCGTAAATAATTTATAATTAGACTCACACTTTTTTGCTATAATGCTCGGCGTACGCTTTCAAGGTACATATTGAAGATCTACCATGCAACTTTATTTATCTGTAGACAAATAATGTAAAATCCCCAATAGCCCTGAGTGTCATTTGCGCCCTCCGTCTGCTATCAATCATCATCAAAACTGTGCGCTTAAATATAAAATGAAGAAAAAAAGTAAATAATGGAAATAACTCACTTGACTGCATTTTTCAGGACGTCATTTCCATTATTACTCATTAATGATATGTCCCGTCAATGAAGAATTTTTATTAATGATCTACCGAAAAAGGGAAAACTTGAAGGACAGCTTAAGAGTGAGTGCAAAAAAACAAAAGACAACGAAATAGCCGAGTAGCTTAAATATTTTCAAGTACTTGATTTGGTCCTTCAATTTATGTTGCTGCTAAAACTTTGAGACACTTGATAGCAAAAAATTGCTCGGACAACAGCCACAGAAATTCCTAAGATGATTAACTTCAAAAACGAATTCGAAATGAAAATGAATGAGTTATAATATAAAGTCAGAGCTAACATAAAATTTTGGGGACAATAAAGACACTTGGCAGCAGACAAAGTAAGCCGGATTTCAGCTGCTTGCAAGGCGGTAGCCATTTTATTTTTCCGTTGAGAAAACTTTGAAACATTTTCGGTTTGTGCGACGCCATTATTAATGAACGGCAAAGGTTGACGCACTTTTTAAATATGCAAACACCTTAGTCCCTTTAGCTTATTTTTTTTTTTTTTTTCATTTTTTGTCCTGCACAGCTGACGTTCTGTAGATTTTATGGTGGAAATTATAAAAGCGTCAATTTGACCCAAACTTATACACATGCGTACGCATGTCAACAGCCAACAGGGTCGACTGACGAGCTTAGACCGAAATTCAGTTGGAGAGAAATTTGGGGACAGGGGCTGCAATATTATGCGCACATTATGCGTTGCGGTGATGGTGATGGTGACGGCGATGGTAATAATAAAAGGGAATTATTAATATGTATATGACAAAAGACAAATGACTGAAACAACCGAGAGCGTCAGTAGAAAGGACAGTCAGATACGAGCAGCAGAAACAAAGCAAAGTGATGTTGGTGTTGGCGACAAACGGAAGCGGAAATGTGCTTTGTTAGTGTGAGTAACACAAAAAGAGATATGAGTGGCAAAGTTGAAGTGCAGGAGAAAATATAGACCACACATCTCACCGACTGCTTAAATTGAAAATGTGGTTTTCCCCTTGTGCTTATATATCTCTTGTGCGTTGAGTTTCTTGCCGAAAAAGGATGCGTATTTGTGTCCTTTTCCGCTCATACCCACTTTCAGCTATATATCTTTACTGTTATTTTGCTTTGACACTCAGAGGTCAAAAGGCGCAAATAGCGAATATCCATTATCATGTGCTAATGCAAAGTCCATGTTAATAAATGTTGATTGAAATAATGATGATTAATATTTGCTATTTTGACATTGTGGCTTTGCTTGTGGCTATGCTTGCGCTGCATAGAAAGTACAATAAATTGAAAATTGCTTTCAAATTGTTGCTCAAATTGCTGTTGATTTATGCTTTGTAGTTCGGAAATGCGAAATGATATAAAATCAAGGAAAATTGAATGAGAAAAATATTTAATATCCATTAATATCTCTTTTTAATATGACACTATTTCCCAAAGCAATTTGTAAGGCAATAAAACAAAAAAAAAATATTTACAGCGGAACTTAAACTTAAGTTTATTGGCATTAAAAGTTGAGTATTTAAAAATAAGCAAGCAGCTTGTCCTGGCTGCTTATTTGTTAAAGAAAATTACTTTCACTAAAATTTCTATTTCTGCAAAAAAAAAAAAAAGGAAATAAATACAAAAATAATTATTTAACTCAAAATTATATTAGGGAAACTTTGATGCGATTCGTATGCTATGCCTGTTGCAATTTGTTCTGAACTATGATGCAGTCAATAAAAATTGTTTTCCGCGTGATTATTGGCTTTCGATTCATTTGATTACACATTCACAGTTTTACACCTTAGGCCAAACTTGTGCATTTTTTACACATTTACAACTCCATTTTATTCGATGTACTTCATACATTTGGCAAACGTTTCTCAATGCAAAACATTGTACAGCGTTTGCCAAAAAAAAAAGAAATGCCAAATGCTAAACTATAAATAAACTTTGAATATTCAAAATCAAATACATTTGGCTGCAAATCCTTAATTTTAAAAGCATTTCGCAGATATTTTTACCTAACTGTGGCAAAACTCCTAGCAACAATAATCTCCTGTTTGCCATTTATCAACACACTAGCCGACCCTGCTCTCTGCTAATTGCGCATTTTACAACACTTTTGCTAGTCATAAATTTTCACAACTTACAAACGCAATTACGTCCTGTCTCAGTTGCTTTACTTTGACTGGAAAATTATTAAATTAGCGGCAGACACAAAGCGTTGTCGCTTACTAAAAGTGACAGTGACTACAAAAAAAAAAAAAATGGAAAAATATTTGAAAAATTCTTTTGCCAAGCTAAAAGCTAAAACCACTTTGTGGAATAAAACACGAAGAAGGATGCTGCCGCAACATTTTTACAAACCAAAATATAAAAAAAAAAACTAAAAGTTAAAACTTAACATTTAGTATAGCTCCCAGTAGTCAAATTGCAATGTTCAAAACCATGTTGCAAACACTTTCCACACACACACACACACACACACACACATGCACCGCTGCCAACTCCCCGAACGCTTGTCAGAGGACACTGCTCCGCTGCCAGTGTTACTCCGCTTCACTACTCGCTCTATGCCTGCTGAGCTAAATGAATGCTGGCGCAATAAACTTAAAAGCCTTGTCATGTTCGCTTTACATTTTTGCATATAGCAGGGGCTGCCTGCCTTTGTTGTTATTGTTTTACCCTTCGCCTAATTCTATTAGTGACCTTTTCGCTGTAGAATGAAAAATGAAAAATTCTGCTTCAACATGAATTAAAATAGAAATTTTTTTGCATATTGCGCATAATTTTTTTTTGCAGTCAACAAATTTTATTATTTATTTATTTTTTTGTTTTTCCGTGCACTCACTTTTCAATATAAAAATGCTGAAAAATATGTTTTCACTTTTTACTATAAAATGAAATGTAAAATTTTTCCAGCTCCCATACGTCCTGACTGACCAAACAGGTGTACCGTATCGTAGCTGCCACATGCACTTCCACAACGCTTTTCACATTTTCACTTCAAAGGCGCGCAGTTTAAATAGATTTTCTTGCTTGCGGTGTTATTTTCGTTTTTGGGAAATCAATTTTCCCAAAACATTTTTCGCTCATTTAGTTAACATAATTATGGCGCTGAAACTGTGCTAAGCGCGTCGTGACGTTCCACTTAATTGCTGTGTACAACAGCCGCAACCTCAAAGGCAACGTCCGACTCAATTATCGCAGCATCCTGCAGCGCATAGAGAAACGCTTTGGACGCTTTTGTCAAATAATATCCTGCGGCGTATTTGTCATAATTTCAGTTAACAATTTTGGTCAAATATATTTTAAAGCAAATTATATTTTGTTGCAAGGTGTATTTAATGAATATCTAAAGTATTCACACTCACTTGATTAACAGCTTAGTTGATGAGAAACGGCTATGTCAGCAGCATATGTACAGATCTGTGTATTTATGTCATGTCTGATGAGTACAGAGTGCACAGTATAGCAGCTAGCACACTACCTGGTAGAACTCCAGCGTTGTTGAAATATATGTCAGATGCTGCATCTCTAATCACAACTCGGTAAGCTCTGTTGCTCAGATAAGATTACAAAAAGAAAAAGTATGGCGCAGGCAGGTATTTTTTATCTTATAAAGAAGTCCTTTATTCCAGACTCTATCGAAAGTTTGTTTGACATCTAAGAAGACAGCAGAGCCGTATTGTCGGTTTTCTTGGGCTTCCAGGACTGTTTTGATCACTCTTTGGCTTTGTTCCGGACTTACTAACAACATTAAAAATTATTGTTAGGAACAGTATGCGCTTTTTTGGAAGCGCCTTAACTACTGCGCCAGCAACAGTCTTGAAGCCAGGCGACTTTGTAGTATTAAGAGCATCTATTTGCTTAAGAACCTCTAGAGGAGTGACAAAAGGTATAGGCAACTCCATTTGGCATGGTGTTTCTAGGAAGTCTTCCAGTTCACATATTTTAGCAGTTTTTGCAGTATGAGAAGATTGAAAATGTGACCTTAAAAGCCTTAAGCTTTGGCGGCATTTGATCTGCACCAAACGTTGCTTTCATCTTTGATTGAAACTTGTCTTCGTGTAGATCGTTTTATGCTTTTTGTAGCTCTCCATAAACTTAGGGGCCTTTTGCCAAAAGGGTCGAAATTTCTAAGTCGTTCCCTAATGGCTTCGTTTCGCACCATGTAAAGGTGTATTCGTTGGATCAATATATTCTGAAAATTGGTTATATTTGCATTGTATTGTAGTAGCCTGGGCCTATTTTTCATTATACTGGCAACAATGTGCACTTCAACTATTAGAGCAGAATGACCAGAGATAGTAGAGAAGCAGGGATACCTTAACTTACAGCGAAGTCGAGAATGTCAGGAATTCTAGCTGGAACTGTTGGCCAATATGTTGGTGCACCTATTGAAAGTATGTCGCAGTTCTGACATGCTTTAGCTGTAAATAGTTCTTGGCCTCGTGGATTATTCAGTCTAGAACACCACCGACTCTGCAGTAAAGTTACCGCCTACTATAAAACGGCCATTGAGTTCAGATAAAAAGGAAACAAACTGCAAATCCGTCCAAGTTTGGCGAAGAGGACAATAAATTGCAGCAGCAATAAAGTCGCCCTGAGCACTCTTGGAGCAGATTAATTGACTTTGGAGGCTCATGTTTAATTGAATTTTTAATAAAAATTTGTGCACCTCCATGCGGTTGAACAAATAATGTCGTACCCTAATATTTGAAAATTTGACAAACTATTAAAATGAGTTTCTTGAAAAAGAAATGCGCCCACGTGGGGCTTTGCAACTCCATTGGCGTTCCAGATACAGAAATGCAAGCTTGATTGCATTATTTAATATTAATAAATGATCTGAAAATGGTCTGAACCTATTGCATTAAATTTTGCACCAATCGCTTCATATTTGCTGTTGACGCTCCATAAGAAGTAGCATTGACTTCTCTTGCTGTTTTGATATTCGTTTTGCTGTTGCTTTTGTTGCAGACTTGTTTCATTAGGACGTTACTTATTAGAACAGCCTGCGCGTAAGACATATTAGAAGTTGCAAGCGCAGTACCAAATGCAAATCCGAGTTGAATAGAACTCTGAGATTGGTGATAGCTCATTGTCAAATGCCTACTTAGTTCGTCACGTCGTTTCACCTATGCCTGATACACGCTACATCCTTTATAACTAGGAGTGTGTGAATTTTTGTGCTATCAGTGGAAGCATGACCTCCGCCGCATTTTATACAACGTTTATGTAGAAATTTTATTTCATAGTACATACAAGTGAAAAGTGAAGCCTTTTACAACTAAGCTATTTAACCGATTTTGATAAAATATAGTTACTGTCTGGAATTGGTAAAGGATGCTACAACGCATTGTCGGTCTCTTCCGGTAACAACAACTTCTTTCGTTGATGATAAAGATAAACAAAACCGATTTCGAATTTTCGTTGTACATTGAAAGGTTTATTTCCGTCCCAACAAGTTGTACAAGTATTGGTGAAACTGTTACCTTTTCAATGCATATGCAGCTATGTCGGCATGGCAGAGTAGCTAATGTATTCTCTTGTTTCCATTTTTATTTTCAACCAAATAAAAGAAAAACTTTTTGGAATTTCGAAGTTAAAACAGATGCAGCCTTCTCATTCACTCAGTTCAGTTGATTGCAGTACAGTGAAGTAAATACTTATATGAGTCTGTTTGCAACGAGCAAAAGCGAAGAGCACTTCACTTTGATGAAGAATGTGAATGTTGCGCTAACAATAAAACATAGACAAACACTACAGGGAATCAACACCAAAATACACAGGCAGATCTATAGACAGACGGACTGTGAGAAAGACACACATACAAGCAAAATAATGCAAATACAAGTCGACGAATGAGTATGCAGAAATATCTGTTAAATGTATATATTTGTATACTTAGATAGCCAGACTAAAAGACGATTTGGGAGTACAATGGCAGTTTGCAGTAAAAGAAAATTAGAAAAGCTGCAACAAAACCGTAGACATTGAAATGAAGACAGAACGACAAAAGGATACAGACAGACGGACGGACGGACAGATGTTGGAAAATAGAAAAGAAAACCAGTCAGTTAGTCATGCAGACAATCAGTCAGTCAGTCAGTCAGTCAAATAGACAGGACAGCCTGCTTTAAGTTTCTACGTTCGATCGTTCATTTGTATTTGTACGCTTGGGAACTGGCTACTGACGAAACATGCGCAGCTATTGTAAAATTTACAGAATTCCCGAAACCCGACAAAACTATCTATGACTTTCGCTATACATCCTTGCATTTCTCTACATGCAGCACCAAAGTCGTTAAGTACTATTGTGTGTTAAAGGAGCTGCGCTTAGGTGTATACCGAAGCGTATAATGGCTGAAACAAGTGTATTTGAAACTCAAGAGTTGGACACACATGTTTAGTGAATCGAGTAGTGTCGAGTGCAAAGCCAGCACAGTAGAGGGTGTTACAAAATGAACACAGACATGCACCATCTACCTTAAACTAACCCACTGAGTGTTAAAAATCAAACGAATTGAGTTTCAAGCACATCTACGAGTGGAACACTTGCTGTGTATTGCTTATTTGCACTTCAGACGATGCCATACAAGGCGAAAGAATGCGATCTCAAGCGCTTCCGTGCAAATGGCGAATGTCATTTTCAAGTGATGCCAATTCAAAATTTCCCACACACCAAATACAAAACAAAAACAAAAACAATTCATTCGACGGCTACTTGTTCAATTTAAACTTTTTTGCATACTATTTATAAGTAATAAGAAATATTGTCTAAGTCTACTTAGGGAACTTATTTTTTTTTTTTTTGTAAACAAAACTCAAACAACTATGGCAACCGAAGAGAACTTATAGGCATACGAAAAGAAGAAAAAAAACCATCTGCTTTACCAACTATTGTCTGCATTTGCACAAATTGCTACGCAGCAGACAGGCAATCAAACAAACAGTCTACGCAAATAAAGCAGACAAATAGCAAAGATGCTGATCAACTTTCGCCATTGAAACAGTGCAATTAAAAAGACGACTTATGGCCCCACACCCAACCGTGTGCAAAATGCGCAATTATATTCATAAATTTTCTTTTTCAAAGCTTCGGCAACTTGGACTTGGACACTGAATGAGGACGAAAAGGAAGTTGATGCCTTTTATTGTGCTGAAAGTACTAAGCTCCGCTAAAAGCCAAACAATAAAGACTTCTGTCAGCGGCAAAACAAATAAATGCGATTTTGATATAAGTAGCCTGCTTTAAGGTAACAAGCTGAGAAGCGAATCAGAAGTCTTAAGTCTGAAATTATAATGCAATGTCGAATGCGCTTCGTTCCCATTTGCATAAATTTTTGACTGTGTGAAGACTCTTTAGTGCTGCAACGTGCCATCCCTAACAAAACGAACAGACGCAATACAAACAAAAGCAAGCCTTAATACTCTGCACAAAGATTCAGATATATCTAAATGTTTTAATGGTAAAGTTCCTTCAGAAATTTAACCAGTAAGACGAGATAGTTCATACTTAGTAGTGACATACATATATGAAACTTCTATTCTATTCGACTTACATGTCATAGAAAAGTTTTTCTTACAAAAATCTAAAAGTTAGCGCACGTTTGGAATGAAGGTTAAGTCTGTCAGTCGCCATACCTACTTCCGATACATATTTTAAAATCTAAAGAACAATTTATAATACATACAGTCAGTGCTAGACGGTTAAACAGATACGCGGAAGGAATTCAGGAATTCGTTCTTGGGATGCATTGAAAGCACAATTGACAGAAGAATTTATGAAGATGTTGTGTGCGGCAGAAGTACATAGAATGATGAGGAATAGACGTAAGCAACCAAATGAGACATTATTTGAGTATTTGTAAAGTCTGATTGAAATGAGAAAATCTATCCAGTTAGACGATAAGAGCGATATAGAATACTTTATAGAGGGTATATAGCAAGACCAACAAAACAGTTTTTTACACAGCAAGAACTGTGAAAGACAAATCGTTATATACGAAAAAATAATGAAGTGTTCAGTTACAAGTGTCCAACAAAACCGTATAGTTACGAAGCAGAGTTATGTTCCAAGCAGTGTTAAAAGTGAGCACAAAGATCAAAGAAAATGTTTTAGATGTGGAGAAGAGTCGCATTTGGCAAAGGACTGTAAGAAAGCAATAAAATGTTTCAAGTGTCAAGGTGCAGGTCACATTTCCAGCCGGTGTAAGTTAGAGAAGAAAGTTGTAAAGACTGAACGAATAAGCTTGAACGAAGAAGACAAGACGTATAAGGTTGGATATATTTACAAAAAAAATTTGATATTCGAAATACAACATTTAGTGCTGTAGTAGACACAGGAAGTGACTTAAGCGTAATGAGAGAAGATCTTGCAACAAGATTAGGGCAAAAAGAGTTAACAGATGACACCAGACGATTGATAGGAATTGGACGGATGAAATCGCAATTGACGTCATATTTCATGTAGTTACGAAGGAGGATCTGGCTTACAAAGCTGTTTTGGGCAATGACGTTCTAAATCTAATCTGTTTTTTGATGAAAATGGCATAAAGAATTCTGTAGATTTGTTTTCCGAATTCAAAAAGTTATGCATGAGTGAGGTAGATGAAGTGCAGGAGGCAATAGAGAAGGTTTGAGTGCAAAAAAACAAAAGAAATACAAATACGAAAATTACAGTCGGGCGTAATCGACTATAAGAGGCCCTGTACAGTTCGCCTAACAAACACATTAAATGTGTTAAATTATGACCACTTTTCACTACTGCCATAATTAATTTTGTCTGGATTAAGAATCAAGTGGGAAAAGTCAAAATTTTTGAAAAAGGAAATATCGTTTCTTGGATACACTATCTCAGATAGCTGTATTTCACCGTCAAGTGACAAGATACGAACAATTCTAAGTTCTCCGATGCCGAAAACTAGAAAGTCTTTAGAATGATTTTTGGGACTAACTTCATGAATCTCATGTCTTTTGATTAAGTATAGCTTTAAATACAGACTTAAAGAAGCTCAATATGCTGATTCTTGAATTAAAGCTGTCAAGTCGAAACAAATTACAATATGGGAGATTTAGTTGCGATCAAACGTACCCAGTACGGAACAGCAATGAAGTTAAAGCCAAAATATTTTGGGCAGTATAAGATAGTTAAAAAGAAGATATATGGTATCAAGTAGAGAAAGTTGGAGTTCATGAGGGGTCTAATATTACTACATCAGTCACAAAATTTATGAAAAAATGGATAGTTTTATTCGGGGCGAATGAATTGTCAGGAAGGCCGAATGTAGGAGGAGTGCAGACAAGTGCAGCAACACGACGCATGCATGTTGTGTGTGGGCGACGATCAGACATAAAAACGAAAAGACAGTAGAGTCAGAAATTGTGTCACGGTCGTTTTTAACGAATCAGTTAAAGCGTCAGATGGGTTTGAATGTAGTTATTTGAATTCAATATGTCTTGAATAGTAATATTCGCTGTTTGGCAAAAGTCCTAATAAATCACTCGGAAAACAGTTCTCTTCCTTTTGAAACATTTTCAATGTATCGACACACGAAATTACGGTCGCAACACATAATTTAACACAAATACGTTGATCAATATTTTCACTCATTATAAACAATTACCGACCGCTGAGGTCGACTAAACAGCACTGGTTTTCAGATCGCGCTAAAAATGAGCTTCAGGGTGTAAGTTATTTGACGATGCGGAGTCCCAAGCACCGCTTTGTCATTGCATTGATTATCTCTTCGTCGTCTATACTGCATTCGGCAATTTCTGAGCAATTTGTCTGAACTTATATGGCTAAAATCTTAAAAACCATTATTTAGTTTGCACTGCAGGCTTGGATATGGACAAAAAACTATCTCATGTCTTATTTTCAATTGCCTCTCAAATTTTTTGTTGTATGCGTGGATGTGCTATAGGTATCATTCCAAGAGGCGAGAAGAGGGTGTTTAGCATATTATATGAAACATTTTTTTCATTTGAATGTAGTATATTCGTTTTTATGCGTAAAAAATTCTACAAAAACATTTTTAATTAAATTAAACAATTCCAACAATTCTTTTTCTTCATCAGGTAAGCACCACTTATGATGAAAAATCATATTTTCAATAATTATCAATTTGTTGGCAAATGCCAAATATCTTCTGGCGTTCGGTAAGTCTTTGTAAAAGATACTCGTGCAACATGATGCGTTTGACATGGAAAACAATATGAAAACTTAATAAAGTCGAGCATTATTTGCATAACTACATGAAGTGCACTCGAATTTGCAAATGCAACGGAAACGGAAATATGCAAAACAAATACCTAGGCATATACATAAACACACACACACACTCATGGACGCAGGAAACGGATATGTTATTCAATAAAGTTTTGAAGCAGTCGCACAAGCATTAAATTACTAATCTGTCATATTCACAAAACCAAACCAACAAACTTTCATTTATTTATTCATTCAATCCACTCACTCACTCACTCGAGTAGTTTGTACTAATTGAAATGAAACGAAATGAGACACATCCTACGATGTCGATTCGTGTACTGCTGAATATCAGAACGTATGCGTCAAAATAACCAGGACAAACTTGAAAATATGCAAACAGCATAATTTTGTATTTCACTCCTTTTGACTTTTGTAAATTATGATGAAGCACTCGATTCGTTGTTGAACTGCTAAAATTTAGTTTCAATTACTGCAATAGCAGCGCATTTTGCTGAATTTTGAATATTTTCTTGACGTACAACATAAAATGAAGAAACATGTACACCTGCAGTCGGTCCGAATGCAATAAACAAGCCGCAACATACTCAAAAATACATTTTCATAGACTGACTCAGTCTATTGTATCGGATCATATCGAAGTATGTGGTTAGTCTGCTGCTGAGGCATTTCACAGAATTTTACAACAAACTTTGTGCCAACATATTTTCAAACGACATGACTTTCCCATCAGCAGATAAGCAAACCCACAAAAAGCTGTGTCGGCCAATGGGTTGATGCGTTGATGCACGCACACACATCTCTGACTGACTGACAGACAATAAGAAATTCTTGCAAACCGAATGCCATTTGGACATTTTGAATTAAATTTTTCGAAGATGATTTATGCATTCACTTTGCAGTTATTTTTCAATTTTACTGCCTCCAGAACATCATGGCACATCTTTTGCTAGCTAAAGCAGCATAAAAAGCCTCAGCAGATGCCTAAAAGTCTGCTTTGAAACATTTCATGGTTGCATATTTGATGTGAATGTTTGTTAATTGTTTTATGTAGGCTTGTAGGCTCGGCAACAGACAGCTCAGCAAATGTTAAAGAAGTTTGAAGTGTTTATAATGAAGGAGAAATAATAAAGCTAAATGTTGGAAAATGTTTTCTTCTGTCTAGCATATATTGAGGTTGAAATATGAATTCCAAACTTTGGCCTAACAAACTTGAGTTTTATTTAAGTTAAAACTTTTGCTTTTTTTCGAAAATTAATTATTAGAATAGTATGTCCTTATAGTATGTCCTTAAAACAGCATATCGTTATATTGCAATAATCTGCTAAATTCTAAACGCTTCTCTTTCTCTTTCTCTCTCTCTTTCTCTCTCTCTCTCTCTCTCTCTTTCTGTTGGTTATTGACATCGAAGTCATGTAGCAATAAAAAAAAGAACGCAATCGCAACGCATTTCTTGACAGTTTTCATCGATCATCTCTTGCGGCTCTGCTTTCAAATATAAAATATTGACAGGGAGCTAGAGAAATCTAGAGAAATTACTGAATGGAGTGGGAATTCGTTGCCACGTGCATTTTTCTTCTTCTCTGTTGAGCGGGTATAAAACAGCCTCACGCACTTTCATTGTCCGATATCATTCCTCATTCCTTGGGTTTTACCCATGACATCTGAAATCACTGAACCATTGAAATGTATGATGCAAAGTTCCCATAGTATTTTTCAAGGCGCTAAAAAAATCTAGAACCCATTAATATTTAGTTTGAAGACTATCTATGTTCTCGGCGGCAAGAAAAACTGTCACGATAGGTGGTGGTCTAAGAGGTGTCCCACGGGAGCGTGAGCGTCCGCGAGGGAGAGTGTGATGAGAGCGTGTTTTTTTTTTTTTTTAACAATGCGAGGTAGGGAAATTATGCTAATCGGACGGAGCTGTAGTGCGAAGAATGTATCGAAGGAAGATTGCTGGGCTATAATTCTTGGCTTTCCATAGACATTGCAGCCTACCTTATGCGTTTAAGGAAACAGCAGATATCAGAGAATCTAGAGTCACTAGATATATGCTGTGACGTGGTTTGAAACAGTGAAACACAAAGTGATGCAGTGAGTATGTCAGATCAGCTAAGAATCTTAGCAATTAGAATCTTAAATCAAACATTTTAAAATTAGACTTAAAAAACTTAATTCTAAGCGATGGCTCATGTATACTAAAGAAAGACAACGAAGAGGAGTGGCAGCTCAAGCCAGGTCCACTAGTTTTTATATATATAGAAAAAAGAAGATATTGTGCAACGAACTCATGAACTACTTCAGCAACTTTAACAGAAATTTAAACGCGAAAATATGTGCGAACCAAAATAATCTGAAACAGTGAATTAGGAAAATTTGTGTAGCGTATTCTACATGTGACAACTTGCAACTGCCAACGCAATTATTGAAAGTTCCAATTTGGTACTGAAGTGAGAGCTTGTTTGCGTTATTGGGTCCACAGTCGGCTTGGATACCACCATCGCTTACGGGCGAAGATCGAAAGTTAGTGCTTTTCCCATAGGGGAAAAGGCTGTCCTTATGAAAATGAAGATCTTCGATACTTTAAGAGATAGAGCCTTCAAATCTGCATATTTAGGGAAACCTACTCCTTATGCTGAGTTTATGTTGTTGTTAGTTTTGCTAGAAACTCCAAATTTAGATTACATTACGTTAATCCTTAACAAATTTTCCATTTTAAAGCAGTTCAGACCACTAAAAGTGGTAGCCACCAAACAAAACTGTTCAACCTTTCTGAGTTTTTGTAGTTTATTTAGTTAGAAACGTAAAATAGGCCAAGATAGGAGCAATACAAAGTGTAACCCTTATTCAAATCGTTAGAAACAGGGTATCTCGTAGACGAGTCCTACAGGTTGACATGGCTCGCATAAATATAATAAACGCTTTTCACATAAATTTTCCGCCAACATTTTTTTTTTTTTTTAAATATAACTTTTCCACAAAAGAAAACAGAAAATTTTTGTGAAAAGTCTAACTTTCTTTAGTAGAGTCTCAATAGGGTTCCAATATCTATATATGTAATTTTCTTAAGCAATCTAATTTTTTTCACTATCTCAGATCTTAACTAGAAAAACCGCACAAAAGTGAAACCATTTTTTTCCAAGCTTTCAAAATAGTCCTTTGTAGCGGCGCTGCTGCTGTGGCTTTTCACTTAGATGTCGTGGGTGCCCCAACGACGTCAGCAACATCATTATCCTTTGGTCATTTTGAAAGTTTTGCCCGTCGCTAACTACGTGTACACAAGAGTCAAACCTTTTTCACCTATTCAGTGCTGTGGCGTAAACTTTTTATTAACATAAACCAATCTCTGTGCATTTTGTTTTATTAAAATAAAAAATAAAAAGTGCTACTTTGATATTCAAAAGCGTACGATAGACGCTCATTAGCACAAGCTAACTTTGAACCTTTTCTGTGAAAGTTTTTCATTGTGGAATATTGCCTTGCAAGCTTAGATCTTTGTTTGCTTTGTAAAAGAAGTAATTACACATGCTGTCACTTGCAAAAGTGGTCGCTGTGACAGTCTTCGCCGCATGCTACGAGAGGGTGCCAGGCTTTGTATTATGACAAAGTTAGTAAATGATTTTTTTATTATGAGGGCGCTTACAATGCAACACTTTTTCGCCACAAAACCAATAAAGCTGTGCAAAACGAAATATAAAAAATGCATATTTTATAATGAAATAAAATACAAATTGACATTTTAAGTGGCACTATGGCATATTCAGTTATTTGCTTTTCAAAAACCACTTCTCACTTTATCATGAGAAAAAAAAGCCATTAAAACTTTTAACGCGTTTACACAAAATCGTTGAAAACTATTTTAAGTGCCACATACGAGCGAACGAGCGAACGACTAACTTGTGTGGCATTAGCACCTGCAACTGAATATGAAAATTAAATAAAATATTAAAATCAAAAATATATAAAACAGAAATAGCAAAATATGTACAACTTTTACTGCTCACAAACCCAAAAAAAAGCGCATTAAAGGTGATCAAATCGGCTTACTTGAATAGTATTTAATGGTTTGTTTGTTTGTTTGTTTTATTTTATTTTAAGCGCTTTATTTTTTGCTTTTTTAGTTTGGCATTCAAAACAAAATGGCTGTAAACCTGTAAACAATAACAAGGTTTAATAAAAAAGCAAATAAAAATCGATTACTGTGGATTTTAATCGCTGCACTTTTGCTGCTTTAAACAAAGTTATTGAATGGAAAAGTTTTTGCAACAAAGAATTGCATAAAACTTTACACACGCAGCCGGGCAACCGGCCGGGCTTCAAAGTTTCTTTACTTCGAAACTATGCAATACAAAAATGCATTTATTGCAATTTATAGCATACAATTAGGCGTCGTAGCAATTATTGTGTGCCGTGTGCGGTTACGCTTTTAACTTGCTGTGTGTATGCAAAACATGTTGCATAATTTATGGCGCTGAATTGTAGAAAATTTTGTTGACATTCAACTGGACACGTCCACTTATCATTGCTATTGGTCAACCATGATACACTCGTACAAACTGCACTCAAGAAGGAGGGCATGAGGAAGTCTCTTTCAATGCAGAAAGCACTTACTTACTTTGTGCTCTACTCAAGCACTTAGAATTAATTGAACTTGAAACAAGTGCTTTCGATCGCATGTACGCGTGTGTTTAGTTGTTGTCGCAATATATGCAGCTTAAACAAGCAAATGGAAAACAAATTCATGTCATGTTCAACGTCAGCAGCATTTTTTGGACGCCAACAAGCCAACTACTGCGACTAACTGCATAGAGTCAGCTCCAACTCACACACAGTAAATGCGAAAACTTTGCTTTTTCTGGTCAAGTCTTTAGTTTCCAGCACAAACTTAATATTTAGTGCCATTTGCTTGTGCTGACAGTTTGCAGAAGTCAAATTCTTGTTGTTATTTGTCGCAAAAAAAAAAAAAAAATAAAATAAATAAAAATAGAAACTTTTAAATTTAATTCAACCGTTACTTTGATACCCTACACAATCAATCATAAGTAATCAATAAACATTATCTCCAGTCATACCAAAGCATCTTTAAGACACAGAATTGTTTTTGCTTAAATAATAATAACTAACATAAACTAACACAAACCTTATTGAAACTATCGGCGTACTCTTGTTATTTCCCAGGGGACCGAGAAAATCCCAGAAGAAAACAGCTTTTCCTGGCTGATATCCACAAGCTAACTAGTCTCAGTGGAAGGTATTTCTTAGGGGGTGACTACAATTGCCGTCATCAGTCGTGGGGCTGTCACAGAGCCAACTCGTGGGGAAAACTGCTAAAAACCAAAGTAGACTGCAACAATTTTTACTTAATGTAGCCCCCAGAGCACACCTATATTCCAGCAGGAAGTCATCCCTTAATATATTCCTAACTAATCACCCACAACATTTAGCAAATCCGCGAGTAATAAACACTCTAAATTCAGATCACCTTCCAGTGCTACTAGAAGCCAATGATGATCCGCCTTTCACCGACTCTTTTGTTCGCTTCGATATGAAATCGCCAAATTGGGTAAGATTCTCTCGTTTTTTTAACGTATCGCTTCCTCAAATAGATACCAACTCTGTATGCCATCCAGACGATATTGACGATATGATAAATATCTTTAGTGATGTTTTGCGTGGGGCCAAAGAATTTAGTATCCCTAAAAAACAAATTGAATTCACCCCAAAGCCGCTGCCACAGAACATCCTAAACTTAATTAAAAGTAGGAATATCCGCCGGCGCAACTGGGTAAGGTATAGGCACCAGTCTGACCTCATTCTCTTCAAGTGGCTAAATAAATTAATAACCAAAGCAATGCTAGACTTTTGTAATAAGTCCTGGAATATCGCTCTCTCATCCTTAGATAAAGATTCTTCCCCCTTTTGGAAACTTTCCAAAATTATCAGGAAGAAGCATAGGAACATACCAACCTTAATCTGTAACAACAATCGTTATGCTACTGACGAAGAGAAAGCTGAGGCGCTGGCTCAATCTTTTAGTTCAAACCACAGCTTAACAGCAGGCTTCAGTGACTCAACAACTAAAGCTGCCGTTGAAGCCTCATGATGTACATTAGCGGAAGCTTCAGTTAATCCCCAAACTACCAACGTCATAAAAGAGATGATTAAAAAGCAAAAGAAGAAAACTTCTCCTGAGATCGACAGAATTGATAATATATGTCTAAAAGCACGCCCTCCGAAAGGAGTAAGGTTTCATACTTGTGTAGTAAATAAATGCTTAGAGCTCTGCTACTTTCCCCCATCTTGGAAATCTGCAAAAGTTGTCCCCATTGCGAAACAAAACACTCTGGAATTTATTTCAGTTTTTAAATTAAACAAACTTTGTTTAGGCTTCAAAAATTTTAATACATTTTTTTTAGACTTTTGAATAATTGCTGTTTGTTAACGCATTAACTTTAACCAATGGCTTTAAGCGTGTAGGTGACAAACTTTTCTGCTAATATTTTGATAAATAAAGGGTATATATAATCTAGAATAAAATAAACCAAACTGAAAAACCCAAAACAAGCAAAAAAAAGAAGAAAAAAACGCGCGCTCGTTCGCTCGAAGCGGAAGCAAAGTGTACCAGTTTTTATTGCACGTATTCTTGTTTAGCAAAGTTTTTAGTTTGCAGTTTATAAAATGCATAAAAAACTTTATGTTGACAACATGACCGAACAGGAAACAATGTTGGTCACCAAGTTCAACTTTTCATTCAGCAACAGCGGCTGTGGTGGCACTGCACTGCCAACAAAAAGCAAACCAACGAGCGAAGCGCCTAAAAGTCGCACAAGAAATTGCAAACTAATTGCAAGATATAGTGCGGTGCCTTGCTAAATACAAACACAATAAAAAAGCAACAGAGTGTGTGTGTGTGTGTGTGTGTGGGTGTGGGCGTTGGAGACATTGGAATTGGCGACGACATCTAGCGATTCCTTACGACGCTGGTTCAATGGCATTCCTTCTAGACGCTGGCTTTTGTTTAATGCCATGATTTATTTGCGCATTTGTTTAGCAGTTTTAACGAGCGGCAGTTGTCGTTCTACAATAAATGCTAAGAATTTATGCAGTTTGTATAGAGTAAATATTTTATTGCATGCTTTCGAACACACACACACACACACAGTTTAAAGAGGACAAGCAGTAAAGCCAGTTTTTAATGAAAATCATAAAAAAGAAAATAATTAAAAATACAAAATTCATATATAACCAGTTCTTGTTTTGGCAGGGCATAAGCACTCAAGTTTAAGCTGCAACAAAAACAAAAAAAAAAAAAAGCATCATGCAATGCAATCGCTGCGCCGAGTCTGTCGGCTGCAGACAGTTTTGTGCATGCGACAAGGATTAATGTCGCCAAACATGACATTTGGCGCGGCATGTCTTCAGCGCGCGCACTTCAGCCACAACTTCAGCAACAGAAGCCGTCGCTCAGCCACCACATAAGCAAAGCCCCAAAGCGCAGTTTTCCTCATCATTCTCATGGCTCTTGCAGTCGGTTGTACTCGTCAGTCGCACTTGACATTCAACGCGACACCGCTCCGTGCTGGCACGCTGCTCCAACCGTCACTCTGTCAAAGCCAAACAAATTCACAGCCTTTAAAAAATCTCGAGTCTGGCTGCCGTCTGTAGAACTACTCACTTTCTAGCTGGCTTCGACAACATGAAGAGGCTGCAAGATAGACGAATGTGGTGTAAAAGTGAGCCACCGCCTCAGGAGAGCCTACCACGACGCCTAATGCGATGTTGGTCTAGCGTTGTCGTGCAAAGAACAAAAGTTCTTGAGAATTTGGTGCCTTTTTGCTTTTATTTGTAAACGTTTTGTGTACCCTACGAACCTAGCGCAAAAAAAGTTATGTTGAGTTTGTTGGAAAGCTTGTAATGCAGTTAGGCAAGGAAACTCGACAATGTTAACTAGTCAAGGTCAATTGGGCGATTATTTCAGAATAAATACCAAAGATTAATTGAATCATTCGCTCAGAATAAAGACAGAATGCACGGAAAGAACCCACGGTTCGAAGTCGTGTTAGCAGTCTTCGCAGACAGCGCGCAACTGCAACGAAATCTCGTTTTATGTCTTCACAATTTTCCATAATGAAAAACGGTAATTTTTAAGATTAGCTTAAGGCTGCTTCAGAATTGGGCTTAAGAGGCTCAAATCACTCGATTGATGGTCTATGAGAAGGGAGTTTAGGTGTCAAATCGGATAGACTTTAAGACGTTCTTTTATATAGCGATACTCCCTTTGAAAAATTTTTATTGCATTATTTGGCTAAGTTAGATCGTAACAGTCTTTCTGTCTCTTGGAAACTTTATGAAAACCGTTACTCAAAACATTTAATTTTCAAAAAATGCCAAACATAGCTCTAACTCAAATTACCCGAATATACCCTACATTAAAGTATTTTGTGCCTGTGTTTGTTCGCTTGGTGTGTGCATAATTAAAAAACCATTTTACCGACGAGGTTCAACTACTTTTGGATTTATTGTGTCACTCAATGCAAATGCAGCAGACGGTGTAGAATTCGCATTGCATTTGATTGTGGCCACAATGCAAGGATAAAAATAAAGCATAGCAAAAATAAAATAGAAAGCTGTCGAATAGGTAAAAAGAACAACAAAAACAACAACAAAACGAATTATAATATGTAAAAGTAGTTAAAAAGTCTGAAAAGAATCAACAGACTGAGATAAGTGCAGACAAAATGGCGGCTGACATTAGTTGTGCACTTTTGGCTGCAGTCGCCTAAAAGTAGGCACTGTATTTTGTAACAATATTGTTTAATCTTTAAAAAAAAAATTTTAATTAAATTCAAACAAATTTTAGCATTTGCCTAGCAAACTTCAGTCTCTTCGTTTCAATGGCAGCTCATTAGTGCTCTTCTTGCAACAAAATTGCTTTAATAAAACCTGAAGCAACTTACAAAAGCTACAACCATAATACGGCAAAATATTGCATCTACTTTCCATAAAATGTTCAAATCGAAATTGAAAGAACTAGAAAACATTTTGCAATCAATCCTTGCCACTTGCTACAGCCTCACCTAAACATAAACTCAGACTGACTGCCTGGCTTTAGCAAAGGCAGCTACACAACAATAGAGCTAAAATAGCGAACTAATGATGCTGACACGGCAAACACATTTTGCTGTGATATGTCACATAGATACACACACACACACACACACACATCCATTCAAGAAAAACACTAACAAAACAAAAAGTTGTATACCTACTAGTGAGGGCACAAAAACAACATCAAAATAGAGCTGTACTGGTTGTCGTCTGTCTTGCTGGCTGCTCATTGTTTTCATGTGCAAGTGCTAAATTAAGCTGTCATTAAGGACTTAATTAAAAATCCTTTGTTGAAAGTTAACATTGCGGAAGCAAATTCGTCGCATGTTGTCGCACGTTTTTTGTTTTGTGAACTTAAAAACTAAAAAAAAAAAAAATCGTTGAATTTACGCTCGGTACTGCATAATACTGCGCTGCTTCTTATATCCGAAGCTGTTTCTGTTTATTCAGCTTGAATTGAATCCTTTTTGATGTGTAGCATCAGCATGGAAGAAAACAAACAAGAAGAATGCAAAAATGATATCTTCTTTAAATTTGTTTGCCCATAAGCCTTACCTGCTGAATATTATTAAATGTGTAGAAAAGGTGTAGAGCTAAGCTTTAGCCATCTACTACAAAATATTTGAACAAATATTGCTAGTTAGATTGTTTTTAGAACTAGATCGCCAAAACAAAGTCACGATAGAGTCTCCACCATTTATTGATGCTAAACTAGATCTTAATAAATACACCCGACTTCCATCTTAACAATAAAGGCATCATTCATGTGTCTAAGCACCCAAAGCATCCAGTCAAAACACATCAATTTAGTTTACATTATTTTCACCAAAAATTTAAAAGCTTTAAAGAACAACCAAACAACTTTCAATTAGATGGTCGAGCTGTTTTGCATCACTCTCATCTGCTTACGAGGCTGCGGAGACAATGAGAGGAACTGTTTAGTTGATGATGTCGCCAGACAAGGAGCTATAGCATACATCCTTTCCGGTAAGAATTGCGTTTGCATGGCCAATGGCTGAGTAGCGTACGCAAGATGCCAATGCGGTAATTTGTGCCACAATACGCGGCATGCAAAAAGGCTCAGAAGAACTCGAAGTCAATAAGGACAATGGCTGGTGGGTATACATGCCAGCAGACAGAATGTTGGGATGAGAACAAAAAGGAATCAGTTTTCCATTTCCTCAGCTCATGATCAGTAGAAGAAGTATTCAGTTTTAAGGAAGATTTTTCTTTGCAGATATTTCTGATTTAGCCATTTTGAAGAGTGAAACTGTCGATTTTTGGAGTAATTGCGGAAATACAATTTATTTCAAGAAACTTTAAGCAACTTCTTGCCTTGCATCTGGTTTTAGTTTTAATTAATTTTCTGTCGACTTTGATGCGTTCTGCGCGCATTTATTAATCTGAGAAGACAAACAGTTTTGCTTTTCACAAAATAATTTCCGTTTGTTGCCAAAAACTGAAATATATTTTGACTAGGTATTACTAGACATAGATCGTTTGCAGTGTAACGGTAGACACAGAAATCTGGCGTACTGTTTTAATTGCCGCCTCAAGGTATGCTACACAACACGCCATTCAAAGCAAAATGTCGCGACGACGTCTGAGCGTGCGGTGCATCTGTAAATGTCTGCATTTCCTTTACAGCAGCAACTTTTGTGTGTTTGCATTGAATGTGTGTGTGTGTGTGTGACTAAATGACTTTTATTTAACTCTCTATTGAAAATAGGACAGAAGGTTGTAGAAGACACAACCAGCATTTAAAATAATAACATTTTAGCAAAGGCATTAAGTGCACGTAGTACATAAGTGAACGAGTGAACGAAAGCCTTTGAGCAAACACACATTTATGTCTGTCCGTCTGCCTGTCTGTACACTGTCTGCAAGTGCATTTTAAAGCTGTCTGCAATCTAGTTGTAAGGCAGACAGACAGACAGACGGACGGACGGACTTCTCACCCTTCATTGCTGTTGCACTAAAGCCAGTTGTTGGCCCGTGCCGTACAGCTTTGCATTCAAATTGAAAAATACCAGAGCAGCACAACCGCATTGCCGCCCACTAATCTAGGCGACCATACTCCGGACAAATGTCTATCGTCTATGCGTAACAATGGCAGCAAGGCGTAGAAAGCGAGCGCTTGGCAGCATGCTGCATTTTTGCATATTTTTCCATTATGTAACGAATTTTGAAAAAAAAAAAAAAAAATCACAAAAAAAAGAAACAAAAGAAAAAACTGATGCTTGCATGTGCTGCTGCAGCAGGATCAAGGACAAGCAGCTTGAATGTGGGCAAGCAGTTGCAAACATAAATGCAAATGCACAAAAAGTAAACAAAAAAATAGAAAATAGAAATTAGAAATTGTGCGCTATGCGACTACTTAATACCCTACATGGTATACACATAGTTTGATGTAAATATATTAAAGACGAGTTAAATAAAACTTTTTATGACGACGATTTGTAAATAAATCTAAAATCTGTGAACATTCACTTAACTCACTTACGGCGACTGCAATATCGATTTCGTGTATAAATTCTGTAGGTCTTCAACACTTACTGACAAACAATTCGTTAAACTAATAATACCATTTGTAACGCACTATGCGTAGGGCATAGAAAGAATTACTGTAACCACTTGTGCTCGTCTGGCGCGTCGAGATTTGCTATGCAACGGAATGCACGCCAGTCTGCCCAACTCGTTTCTCAGTCTGTTGCCGCTCAACAAAGGTGACGCCGGCCACTCGAGCAGTTTCCCCCCTGTCTGGGAATTATGCTGTGCTATTTGCCCCTTTTAGTCACTCTACAGCTTGCCACACGTTTGTGCACAATTGCCGTATTTTATTGCAAACTTGGCTTTCATTTGTGGCCAAATGCGGCAAATCGAGCACAATCAAGCGCTCCTGCGGAGGCAAAGCGGCACAGCTGTTGTTGTTTCACTACTAATACATCTATATTAATATCTGCGCTCAGTGTGTGCGTGCATGCATATGTGTATGTATTTGTTTGGGTAGTTAGTCTGGCCTTCCATTTTCTTGTCGATTTTATAGCGCTGCAACATTTGTTTGCATACTTTTAGGCATATGCTGCAGCAGCACGCGAGACTCGGCGCGGCTCTCACTTCATTTCGTGCAATTTTGAAAGCCGCGCAAATTATGCGCTTAATTTGCGCCATTATGCGAACGTACAACGAAATATTTGAACTTCTTGTACAAATATTATCATTTAATAGCTGTCAACACACTAAAGAGTCTGAAGATTTATGATTTCTATGTGAAAAAGAATTTTAGCTTGTCAAACCTGTTCGCTTTTTACCCAACTGCCCAACGCAAAGAAGAATAATGTGTTAAGCTTCCTTTGCGACACACTAGAAATCAAATGGGTCGCGTTGGCATACTCTTTCTTACTAGAACATGGACACTGCATTGAGGGACGTCTTTTAAAAAAAATCTTTTTAGCTAAACGCAAACTCCTCAGCTTTGGACAATACCAGACGTCCTTAAACTACAAACTGTAATCAAATTGCGAACAACCGCCTTTTCAGAGGCAAAAAAAAAAGAGCACGAAATAGGCGTGAGTTCGAGAATGTTGAGAGACAGAAATTAATCTTAAAAATGTTATCAAAGGGACTATAGGACTATACAGAGGTCGATTCGGTTATTAAAAAGCTGAAAAATAACAAAGCGGCAGGTTCTGATGGGCTGTCAGCTGAGTTTTTCAAGACCGGCGGCGAAGAATTGGTTAGGAGTATGCACCAACTTTCATTTAAGATATGGTTCGATGAACGCATACTCAATATTTTTAAGAAAGGAGACCCCCTCTGTTTGCGCAAACTATCGTAGAATAAGTCTGCTTTATATCGGATATAAGAAAAAAAAAAAGGTCGACCAATGACCAAATATTCATATTATGACAAATCTTGGACGGGTCTTTGCCAAGATTTGTCGTAATATGTGTTTACCAAAGACACACACATCCTATTTGTCGATTATAAAGCCGCTTTCGACAAGCCGATACGAACGAAGTTTTTCGATGCCCTCTTTGCACTAGGTATCCCGGCAAAGATAGGTCGTTTTTGCATGATGACGCTATCACACACACAAATCGTTGTCAGGGTAAGGAAAGAACCTCAAGAGAGGTTTCAGGCAGGGTGATGCGCTGCCATGAGATTGTTTTCAATCTTTTGATGGTATACATCCTACTTCAGAGCCCTTACAAATAAAATATGTCGGGCTCGATCTTTCAAAAGGAAGTGAAGTAATTGATGTCTTCTCGCACGCCGTCATCAGTCAATGACGATGGAGAATTTCAACTTCAATGTAGTGGTGAGCTTCGTCTATCTTGGATCTGAAATAACCAGCAACAACAACATCAGCAGTTCAGGCGCAGAATCTCGCTTGCAAAAAGATGGTACTTTGGGCTGAGCAAGATCTTAAAGACGCTGATACTCCCAGTCCTACTGTATGGCGCAAAGGCGTGTTTGATTTTGACGAAACGGCGTTGAAAGTCTTTAAGAGAAAGATTGTCCGCAGAATTTTAGGCTCTATTAGAGTCGGTGACGAGTTTTTTTTTATATATATTTCCTTAATACTTTATTTTTAAAAAACTTAAAGTATTACTCCTAGTTGGAGCATAGGGCGAAGTTTAGGTCCCCTATAAACCGAGCAGATTGCTCTTTAAAAAATTATATAAATTCTTTTTAACGACAATTGTAAACAAAATAATTGATTTTTTTTTTTTAACTTTTTCTTAAAAATAATAAATTGCAATTGAATTGATCATCAAAACGCTATTTGCGAGTTTTTAACTAAATTTTTACTAATTGTGAGAGGTTTCACTGTATATTTTGGTAAATGCATTTAGTAAACTCAGCCGGCAACGCTTTAGTCGTACTTTCTCTTTCGCACATACTACATACAAAGTTATGATGCAGGTAGATTTGTTGTTGTTTATTACACACATTTTTCCCAAAGCAGGCGGCGGAGAGTAAACATCACTCTCTCTCTCTCTCTCTTTCGCTCAATTGCACAGTTTTGTGGATGGTGATACCAGTGGATCGTAACTGATCTCAACACTGCAACAGAGAGTTAGTTGTTGTTGGTCGTTCGTGGTCGTCGTTCGTTCGTTCTCTTTTGTTGCGCATTGGCGCGTTTCTTTGTCTTTTTGTTTGTGTTTTATTTATTTTTGTGTTCAAACAAAAAGCAGATAACTGTAAAGATTTTTGCGAATAATTAAATAAAAAAGGTGTCTATAAATATTTACAAGAAATGTGTTAAATTTATTAAAATGCAAATTACAACAAAGAAGAAATGTTTATGTATACCCATAAAAATTGTTGGTCTTCTTTGCTCTTTTTCTTACTTTGCTTCTTTGTGTAACGTCGCTGCCAGAGTGTTTGAGTGTGCATTTATTTCTGTGTACTGTGTACTTGCATCTGTGCAACATATGGCTTTCATATCGCTGCATTTATTTTTGTATGCCTAATTAGTGGTATTAAACGAAAAAATTAAATAATTTCACAACTCAAACCAATAACAGCATATGGAATTTTATATTTTGTTATATATTGTTTTGTTTTTGTTTCTTTGCGAAACGATCTGGCAACTTTGTAGCATTCAAACACTCTTTCGCACTTTGTCTAGCACATTGCACGAGTAGGCTTCAAAAAGAAACCAGTTTTATACACTTCAAAATTTTATTAATTGTAAATAAATAATTCAATTCATTAAAAAAAGAATAGAATATTTAAAATCAACTAAAAGCGACATGCCGGGTTGTTTACACTGTAAACTCATTCAGTGGCATAGGTAGTTGGTCTGGGCACAAGCGGTTTATGCACTTCTTTGAGTCTAGAAAATTGAACAAATAATTTGTTAAAAAGCTGCAAAAAGTATATATGCCATAAATAATTAAAATAAATTAGTATGGTTTAATAAAAAATAACATTATTCAGCCTATTTCTATAAGTTCCCTATGCCTCTGAATTGCATACATGTTATAAATATTATATGAACAAAAACCGAATTGCTTGCATCGTAGTGATTTGAGAAGTCGTATAGTTCATTAATTATAAAATACTAGAATCCAACTTATATATTTTATATTGTTCAATTCATTTATAGACAAGATTTTAATTACACAAAGCTATAAATTCTTATATGTGTAATTTTTTTGAATACATACAAAGAGAAGAACGCAATACAAAAGTTTAATCCAACTACGGTGCCTTAAAAAATAACAATAAATAAATAAATAAAACTATTTTAAAACAATTTTAACTGAAAATCAGTTCGTAAAAACTGTCATAAAACGAAAAATATTGCAAAAATTAAATTGTATCGTAAAAAACTGTTAACAGTATTCGATACCAAAAAAAAAAAAAATGCTTCAAATAAATGCAGAAATTTCCATGCATTGAAGTAAAGAAAAAATATAAATAAATTGATAAAAAAAAAAATAAAAACAATATCACGCAGTTGAAAACCTCAATAATCCAATCGAGTTTGTTGTTGTTATCTGTCTGTCTGTCGGTTCAACCTGCCATAATAGAAAGGACATTATATCGGTTGGTTAAATTCGATTGGAATCGCCCAGGCGCCGCCATGCAGCTGCTTTTGTTTGTATTTTGTTTGTTGCTCGCTTTTTGCGTGGAGCGAATATCCTGCGATTATGAGAACACATGGAATTTCTACTATGAACAGCCTTGCTGTGCCGGCAACAATGAGAATTCTGGGAATTATATCAAACACAAACGAGGTAAAAAAAATCATCACAACAGAAATTTAATAAAATACAGTTAAATTCAATGAAACAGTACAGTAAAACCTGCCTAAAATTTGTTTTTATTGTGACTTAATTTTTTATAGAAAAATTTTGTTTTAAATTCTATTTTATAAACCAAGTCATGAACATAACTTCAAGATGGTAATTTGTTGTCAATTTAGTGACAAAAACTCAATGAAGTCTATAAGTAATAATATTGATCATCTTACGCAAGATATTACATATACGGAGTACACCGTACTCATTTAAGAATCAACACTGATCTAGAAATTTCAGAAACTCACTGAATTTTATACTCTTAGATAATCATACTCAATTTTATTTAGAGCCTGAACGATCTGAATCTAAAAATTCAGTATGTAATTGCAAATCAGAATTATCTCTCGCACAACAAATTCATTGTAAACAAAAAAGGCTTTTAACGTTTAAATAGTTTAATAAAAGTTCAACTTAATCAACAGCTACTGTAGAAACTTGATTACACTTCATGTTTCAAACTTTAAAGCAATTTCTGAATTAAATTAAAAATAAAAAAAAAAAATAGAAAAAAACCGAAAATTGCATTCACTGCAGATTTGTTTCTGCACCACAATATATTTATGAGCGTTTTATACCATACACACATAATGTGAAATGGGCTTATTGGTTTGGCGGAATATATGTAACACATTAAAATGTTGTTTATTTCAGTCAAAAACTTATTAAATGTCGATTTAGTGGCTTCTATTAAAACTTACTAATGGGTGCAAACTACTTTAATTTATGCTACACATTATTTTTGCTTATAGCTGAAATTGTATGTGAATGTTATTACAGCTTCGGTGCAACCGAGATTAATCTATTTTTTTTTTTATTTAAGATATTTTGACAATATTAATGATTTATTTGTTCGTTCATTCGTTATGTATTCTACTCCCCCTCCGTTTGATATTATTTTTACTGGCATAATTGCACCACACTGCACTCCAAATAGTTACCATATATATAAAGCGTTATTGTTTTTTAATTTACAGACTTTTTACAATTTTTAATTGCTCCGCAAATATACTTTTTACCTACAATTTAATTGTAATTTATTTCCACATATTTCTTTAATTTTTTTCTCATGATTTCATGAACGATTGAATGATCCCATCGGTACAATATAATATTAAATCATATTGGATATTTAGTAAACTGTGCATTTTTACTTTTTTCATTTACTATTTTAATTATTTAATTTTTTATAATAAATTTTACATTAATATAAATTTGCTTTTTAATATGTATTTCATAATTTATTGGTCACTTATTGATAATTTTTTTTTTTTTTTTTATGGAGGTAAACACTATTTTATTATTTAATTTATACATTAATAGCAATTAAAAATAATTTGAGATTTTTTCCATAGAAAACGTTAAATGAAAGATTCGCTTTAAAGGTGATAACCATATTCTTTTGAAATAATAACATATCTAAGACATATTTAAGAGTGTTACGGGTGTTTCAATAAGTATAAACATAATTCAATAAAAAATTAATCAATATTTGTATATAAAAAAATTGCATTTTATATACAACAGCTTATTTATGAAAAACTATAAGCACGATTTTCATGAATCTTTTTTTTAGCATATTATTGGGTGGATTATACAACTTGACGAGGGAGCAAACAAAAAACATTTTTAAATGAAAATGGGTTTATTGTTTTTCTAAATATTCTTCATCAAAATTTATGCATTTTTGCATTCGCTCCAACTAATTTTCAAATCACTTTTTCCACTCCGATTGAGGTACGTCCAAAACATGGCTTCTATGCATCTTCGGACATTCACCAAGCAGTTTATTTTTAATGTTTGGAAATAAAAACACATTATTGGGTGATAGATCAGGGCTGTACGGCGGATGGCCCAACAATTCAATATTTTGAGTGCTCAAAAACTCTCTTGTCTGAGCCAATGTGTGAAGGCTTGCATTGTTGCTGTTGGTTATGTGAATTGCTCCGAAGACTTCAGGCAAACAAATGGTCGTATAGCATTCAGAATTAACCGTCCTAATTTGCTCAAGCGGCCACATGACCCATTCAACCGAAGAAACAGACGAACATTTGCTTCGCAGTGCTTCGTGCGCGAACAACTTTTGTTGGATTTTCCTCGTCTTGAAACACCCACACGTCGATTGCTGTTTTGTTTCCGGCTCATACGTATATGTATCCATGTTTCGTCACCTCTGACGATCTTATAATCGTATTTTTTCAGTATTTCTTTGCACTAATCCACAGAAGCCTTTTTTTGAGCGATTGTCAAATTATGCTGAATCCAATGCAAACAAACCTTTTTTACGGCAAGGTGTTCATGCGAAATCTTATATACGCTGGTGGAACTAATGTTTAGGGGTGCCTCAATCTAACGGTATGTCACATGATGATCTCGCATTATCAGTTCACGCACAGCATCGATGTTTTGTGGCACAACAACCGATTTTGGGCGACCTACACGGAATTCGTCGCGAACATCGAACACAATGGAATTCACCATACCAGCTATAAACAGTGTATGTTGATGGTGCTTCATCGCCATACAATGAACTGATTTCATCGACACACTCTTTTTGAGATAATCCACCTCAAAAGTGGTGAAAAATAATGCAACGAAAACCTTCCATGGAAATTTCCATTTTTTGGACAAATTGATTTTTTCGACTCATTTAAACAACACAAATAGTGCTTGTACATAAAAACGTTGTGTGTACATTCATGCTAAAAAATGCCAAACTTTATTTTAGTATTGCCAGATTTTACCTAGTGACCTAAGTGTTGACACTTATCGAATTATAAATATTGGCACTATTTATATTTATTTATTTACTATATTAGGAATCGAAATATAAGAGAATTAAAGTTGCAAAGCATAAAACATTTAAAAACTTTTTTAGATGAGAAAAACTCACTTCGTTCTTTCGTTTTACACATATGTAATAAGGAATCGGAGAAGCCACATTTTTTAAAAATATTTTTTAAATTTTTGATGCCTAGATTTTTGTTAAAAATACTTGAGAACATTCAAAATCTGACAGCTCAATGATGATTTAATTAAATCATTTTCAAACACCCATTAGAAAAAAAGTCTTCCACTCAACTTTATCTATTTTTATAAATTTTTTTTTTTCGTCTAGTTAATGAAGTTCTCAACATTTAATCTGACAGACATTTGCATAACGCAGCTAAATAATAAATCGCATAATATAAACTGCCACTGATCACCTGAAGTCTGTCTCTCTAGTAAGCACCATACATACTACATATGTATACGCTTAATCGTTTCCACCTAATTTGGAAACCGGTTAAATGAACAACTACCAGTCACAACCGCAACTATTGAGTCATTAGCTCATTCCCCTTTGTCTTTTAAATCGAAGACCACGCGTTATGTGAAGTCAACGTCGAAGATGCTGTCCATAAAGATTTCGTGTCCGGCATTCGGAGTTCAGCGCGCCAAATTGTTCATTAATCATTTTTTCGTATGGCGGCAAAGAAGTAAAATAAGAGACTTTAGCGTTAAATTGAACATTATAACAGACAAAAAATAAAAGATATAGTTATTGCACATTTTGTAGGTACATATTATATATATTTCGCAAAAAGTGTGAATAGTATAATGATTTGGCGCAGATACCTGCCAAAAGTGTTTAAAAATTATAAAGTTTTGATGCTCGAATAACTGAATTAGTGCTGTTTGAAGCTGTCAATTGCTATATGATTATTTTATAGTGTTGGACAAACCTCTTTTATTTCTAAGAAAAAGTTCGTTCCTTAATTTTTGTTCAGTTTTATTTCTTTGTTTCATTTTATTCGTTTCATAGTTGAAACTAATTCCTTATTTGAAACACGAAATACAGAACAGAATAAATCGAACGAAAGTAGAAAAGAAAGGACATAATTTCAAAGGAACAGTTTTAGCGTGTTCTGTTCATTCAGTGCAGAGAATAAGTTAATATTGTTCGTTCATTCGTGAACAAAAGAGGTGCTAATATGTGTTTTTGAGAAATAAGTCTTAAATAAAGTCTTGTATTTGATTTGAACTTTATTTTTGGTAATAAATGCGCTCGTCTCGCTCTTAGCTGTCGGTACTTTCAATAATTATAGACCCATAGTTAGTTAAACGCACTACATATTCTGCCTATGTTCGGCATACAACTCCTTTTAAACTAAACGTTTTCTTTCATTTTTTATTTTTAGAATAATAAACCAGACTGTCGAATATATACTCTCTCGTAGTGCAAAATATTTTTGTTACAAATTCCATTCAAGTACTTGAAATGAACTTTAACTGAACTTGGTGTTGGTGCAACGCATAATTTATGCATGCAACATCAAAGTTGTTTTACGGCCATACTCTAGTACATCATTCTATTCCTTTCCGCTCGTCATGCTCTTTTTGGTCGCGCCTTACCAGTTCTATGGTGGCACTTATTTTGTAGTGCAGGAACATAAAACTATTTTTCCTCAGTCAGTTCATGTTGCGTGCTTGTGTCCAGTTTTCATATTCTACAAGCTGCATTTGCTTTTTTCTTTCTTTTCACGTTCAAGGATGCGCTGCTGCTGCTTGAACTCCGTAAATAGTTGTCTTCATGCTTCAGACTTACTGCTTGGTCCTTGTACTCCGATTCTACTTAGTTTTGCACATGCACGCAATTTCTGATGCACGGAGCAAGTGTTGCGCGGCATTAAAACGAGTAGTGCTGCAAAATAAGAAATAAGTACATATAAACTTTATATATTTTTGTCTGTTTTTCTTTTTTTTTTATATGTATACATATTGTACCTACTATAGAGATGGAGCAAGACATGGCGTTTTTCAAGCTAAGCACTTGCCGGAAACGTGAGGCGATTAGAGAATCGTTTAAGTTGTTTGCGCATACTTTTAACGAAAATAGGTGTCGCAGTCGCCATACCACTAATGCCACTCCAATCTGCTGCTCCGGTGTAGTCAATAACTAAGCAAGCTCAGCTCAGTGCAGCTCAGCTGCCGCCATATGTAGCTTATGCTAGTCTATATAGTAGCAGAGCAAACAGGATATAGACGCAAGCAACGGCGACACTCTGCTGCTTTTGATGCCAGGCTGCGTGTTTTGTTTAAAAATGCAACAGCCATGCCAGAAGTGGGGAACAACAGAGCTAAAGGACATATGTATATACATAATTAGGTTCAACATCCAAGCTTAGTTCCAGCTGCATATACCGTTGTACAGAACTTAATTTCCTTCAGTCATGCCTGTTTATATTCGGTCACATAAATTGCTTTGCAGCGTCACAAAACTTGCCATAAAACTTAAAATGTCAGCAGTAAATTTTAATTTGGACCTTTTTAATTGTGGGGAGATGCATAGCTATAGAAAAGAAAATAAAAATACTTCATTAAATAGATTAAAAATCGATGTATTTAAACTTGAACTTATGCGGTTTATATATTGTAGTAGATTGAACATGTTTTCCGAACATAAATTTACTGCTGATCCCATGCAAAGTACTAAAAGATACATCGTATAAAAAAAAGAGCATATTTAAAAAAAAAAAAAAAAAAAAAAAAAAACATTTACAATACATGAGAGGGTCGCTTGATAGATGTTTAGCCTTCTTACATATTCAAAATAATGTGAAACATTTTAAATTATAAATTAGAAAAATATATTTGTTGATCTGAATCTAAGGTTTAATCTGTCACTTCGAATGTATTCAATCAAAAACAGGTGAAGAGAATAAAATGGTCAACCTCATCGAATACCTCGTACAGCTTGCGGTTCAAGCGGGACTTAAACTTGTCGCCGACTCTAATATTAAAAAAAATTCTGCGGAAGAAGACTTTCGTCTTATAGATGTTGATTTTCTTCTTGTTTGCCTGCTCAGCCTAAAATAGCATTTATTTGCAAGGCTGACGTTGTTGTTGCTGGTCATTCTACAACTTTGAAGGTGAAGTTCTCCATCGTCACTGGTCCCCCTTTTTGATCTGAAGACACTCGATATAATTCTATCAGTAAATCTGTATATGGCTTCAGACTGTAACACAGTACGCACGTCAGAATCTTATATCTGATGGAAAGCAGACTTATTTTGTTTAAGTTGGCGGAAACAGCGGATTGTCCTTTCTTAAAGATAGGACAGAGAACACTGAGATTCCAGGCATTGGGTATGCGTTTATCGGACCATATCTTGCATAAAAGTTGGTGCATACTCCTAACCAACTCTGCGCCGCCGGTCTTGAATAACTCAGTTGGCAGCATATCAGAGCCTGCAGCTTTGTAATTGTTTAGCTTTTTGATAACCGAATCGACCTCGTTATAGTTCGGTGGCTCTACAAGAGTACCGTCGTTAACTAATGGTTCCTGCGTTTCTCCATCGGCGGTATTGTGCGATTCATTGCCTCCAAGTATGTTAGAAAAATTACTTCTCCATAATATCAGTAATTCCTGAGCATCTGAAACCAGATTTCCAGAAAGTGGCAGCCCTATCCATGGAGAGGGTGATATGTTTCCACTGCTCACATATATGTTGAGAGGAAGATTTCGACACACACTTGGATTCTGTCCATCTGTCTTACAGTCAAACTTCACATTCTATAACTGTCAAACACAAACTTAAAGATGCAAATTGTTAAAAATGTCAACGTAATTATTTAAAATCCTCAAACGACGTTTGTCGTCAGGTTGAATACTTCCTGAACTACCCTTGTATAAAATTTATATTATAATCCAAAATTTAAAAAAAAAAAATTTTAAGTTTTGTCATTATCATTATCCAAAAAAATAATTCTTTCTAATGAAAAATTCGGACAATAATACTTTTCTCTTTTGCAAAATCATTTAACTACACCTCGTATATGCTATTTCGTCGTGATCTCTACGGTTGGATGAGTTTTTAAACAATAAAGCAAACACTCAAATGTCAGCGACAATAGCATTCATCAATTGGCAGGCAATAAATAAATATAAGCCATGGAACCGCACCATTCAGCAGCAGGTCAGTGGATTCGGTGATGATCGGCGACGGCACAATATGCCATTTAGCTCTATTTCTTTCAATCTCATACGCTGCTGACTCAGCGGGATAACAGATGTCAAGCGTTTCCCTGTTGCTGTGTGCAACCCAAAGAATGCAACTTGTTACTGCACCGCTGTGTTCGTCTCGCCTGGATATACATAATGGCTATTTTTATAATTTCGACGGCTGCATTTGCCGCTTCATCTGAAGTTCTTTATCTATTTTCGAAATCGTTTCTGGTTTGTCTGCTTCAAATTTAATTTAATGTCATACTGTTCGCATCTTTTGTCTGGCTGTGAATTTTGTTTGCCTTTGATTTGTTTCCTGATGTCTTCATTAACAAGCAGACGGTAGAGCAGCAGCCACAGTCAAAGCAGAAAAAAACTAAAAGGCGGCGAAATGCTAACAAAAGGGTGCGATTAGCATTAAGGTGTCCTGCCTATTGATACCTTAATCTCTTTACCTTTGCTCTTATAGCCCAGGTAGAAATAAAAAGAATTAAAATAGATTGGAAATACTACGCCAGTAGTGCAGTAAAAAATTTAAACGATGTATTTCATTTTAATAATGCAGGAAACCATTGCGAGAAAACTTTAATAGTGCGACACTTCGCGCGTTTACTTTATCAAGTCCTTAGGCCTTATACTTTTTTTCTCTAAGAATCACAATTTCTGTGATATCTCGATTCTAAAAGCTAAAGGAGTGACGTTCTACATGATATGTAAACATTTCCACACCACCTGTGAGGTAGAGTACTTTTGCGCGCTTTTTAGGCCCTGTACCGAAGGTACAAGAGCCTATTGGTTTTGTGCAATTGTATGTAACAGATAGAAATAATGGTCGGAGACCCCCAAAGTTACCCCCATCATGGTCAGGAGTGATAGAGGAGTCGATATAGACATGTCCGTCTGTCCGTCTGTATAAACGAAAGGATCTCGGAAACGGTAATAGATAGAGACATCGTGTTTTTTGCATTCGACTAGGACTGCTCCGGAATTTCACAAGTTTATTTTAAAATTTATTATAATCCGTTCCACAACTAAGCTTATCAGAACGTCGAACAGTTAAATATACTTATGTCAACCTTTGATAAACACTAGGATCAAGTGACATATCTTGCAAGTATAAGTGCGCTGACTTAACATAAGGTAAATGACCCGATGCACGGAAGTAAAGAAGCATTTCTTTCTCATACGTTCAGCTCTTATAAACTCCCTACAGACTTAGGTGCATAAATCTCAGCAAGTACGTTTTTAAATAATTTCCTTGCATAATATAACCTATTGCTGTAGTCTTCAATAATTCGGACTCTTCAAGTGCAGCAGATACGATTTCTCGAGCTTTTACATGCAGAAGTTATGATGCATACTTTATGTTAAGAAGGTTTTGCATCCTCTGAAGCTGCTTGATGATTTTTGATTTTCAAAAATCCATAAAATTTCTTGTCTGGTTCAATATTTTTTTTAAAAAATATACTTTTGCTTCACTTTCATAATCAAAATTTCGCACATTTACTTTGCTATATATTTCTTTATATAAGAGATACGAATAGGCATTTTTAATAGTTTCAATGCCTTACTATGTATATACATGGCCGTATTCGAAAAGAATTCCAAAAAACATTAAATTTTGACCTTTGACTTTTTTTTATCACACATGGGATCGTGGGGACTTTTGATACTTTATTTCTAATGGTGTAACCAAGCGCACCACTAAAATTTAGTTCTGTCAGAATTTTTGTTGTTTGAAATGTCTTTTTTGACCGGACTAGTACTCTATGCTTACATTTGTGCTATTATTTATCTCTCAGAATACATGTGCATTGAAAGACACAGTAAAAAAGAGAGAGAGAGAGATAATTCATATGCGTGCTTTTCTATTCTTTTCGTTGTTCTGATCTGTCATTTTGATAATTTAATGCATTAACTTCTTTTGGATAGTCAAGTCTTTCAAGACAAAAGAATTGAACTATTCCGAGTAATAAGAGGTCATTATTTCGTGTAAACATTTTACTTCATATTGCTAAGCTTTAGCTTATCCCTACTAAACAACCTATCTATCCCATTTTATATTATGTGCTTTCTTACTGTTCAATACTTATATTGCGAACTTTCAAGTGACTTAATTCCTACTAACTAGCATGTGTGAACAATTAAAATCCAGTGGCACGATTTCATTAAGCAAAAAATGTGTGTTCAGCTGCTGTCGACTTTGGTGCTGATGCACAAAGCGTGCAAGCATGTCAAAGCGGTTCCGTTTAGGGCGTGGCATGTCCACCTGAAAGTACGGAACAACGTGAACAACGTATTTATTGAGTTCTCTGGGTCGGTACATGCATATATAGTGAAAATGCGTGGCAAATTGTTCAGTCGTTTGATTTCGTTCGTCCATGAGGGACTATAGCCCTACTGAGTGGATGGACGCCCCTACTGACTGGATGACTGACACTTGACAAGTGCGTAGTAAAAATGCATGCATGTTGCTGTTGACATTAACACAACGCCAAATGTTGTTAACTGCCTGCAACAGGAGCACCATCAGCAGCAACAAAAACAACTTCGATATACTCGTACATACTATGTAACTCGTAACAAAGCTTTATGTTCTTGTAGCTGTGTATGTGTAAGCTAAGGACTTTGTTTTAATAATGTTCTACAATGCTTTGATCTTTCGTTCAATTCATTCCAACTGTACGTTGTAGCATACGCCTCGACCTGTCAGCCACGTTTCAAAATCGGTCAGCAGTGACGCCACCCAAAACGTGTCATCAACTCAAAATTGCTTTTAACTTTTCTCTAAAACTATGCCACAAAACTTGTCAATCGAAATGTTATTGAAATCCTTTTGTCCTTTCTCTGTAAGTCTTAGCATCATTAAGCGTTGTTAGAAAGTTGTTATGCGACAAGAAATATGGCACACCTTCGCTCTTCTGCAAAAGTTTTCAAGTAAGTATTGTAGCAGATTTGCGCGAAGAATACCGAAACAATTCTAAGTCCATAAAGCAAAAAGTGGAAGGAAATAAAGCAAATTAAATGGCATAGTTATATTATTTATACGCTACACAATTAATTTAAAAAGTCTACTTTTGGCATCGAATTTCTAGAAAACAACTAAAAATGCACAAAATAAGCAGATTCAATCTGAACAAAGAAAGAAATAAAAATGCGGCCGTTCTGAGTTAGAAATACCCTACATCTGCGTATGCTTTGCATGTTGCTGTTGAACTCCGAGACTTTTAGATCGAGCATCTTGACATGTTTTGTTTTATAGAAAGGTTTTTTCCTATCCATTTTACTTTGTAATTTGCTAACTGCCGAACTTCTTTGGACTAATTTTATTTATTTACTTTTGTCTGCGCTGCATTTTAGAGGGTATTACATATTCCGGAAACTTGCCTTAAACACTTTTTTCCATTTCCAACTTTTTTGTTGCAAAGCGCACGTTTTAAGTTCTTCTTTGCGCAGAGCAATTGTTAAAAGTTTTCTAGTTCGAGAACTATTTCTTAGTATACTAAATTATGTACTTACAAATCATTAAAGTTCTGCTGATTATTTCGTGCGCACAAAAGCGGAATTGAAAAAAGCGCGACATACATTTGATAAATAAATAAAATACGCAGAATAAAACAGAAATAAAACACTATAATACGATTAATAAATATTATGTAACGAACTGCTGATTTCCAGCACAGAGGAAATGTTGTTGATAAGATTTTCAAATTGAAATGCGAAATGCAATTAAAATCTTCCATTCTTAGACGAATTGGAGTTTGTCTAATGCGACATAAAATTATGATTAAATTTGCAAACTTTTCCAAATGTGCCAAATGCAAACACACAGATTATCTTATGAAAATGTCTATTGTACTTCATAGAGATACATTTGCGATGTGTTGCTGCTGGAGTTGATTATTGAATTATGTATAATCAAATTTGATTTGTGCAAGTGAATAAAATTCTTGTCTACATATTAATTGAGCAGTGCGGAAGACTGTGTCTACGTCTGCATTGTATCTGCGCATAATTATGCAAAGTGTGCAAAATTTTACTTTAGAGATTTTAGAAAACTAATTAAATTGTATTTGACCTAATTGAGCTCTGTGCTTTGTTGCTTTTGAATTTGCCTAACTACATAGAAATGGTTGATTTTAATAAATAATCATTGCACTTGTTTGGTAAATCAGTATTCAATTATCTACACGGCGCACTTGTGGGCGTTCACAAACAGTGCCAATTGGAGGGTATTTAGCGCCCTGTTCAAAAAGAAATTTAGCGCCCCTTTCCCATGCAATAAAAATTAATCAGTCATACATATTTTCATCAAATTGGAATCTCTTAATAAAAGTGTGTCGATGAACTCAGTTATTGTATGACGATGAAGCACTATCAAAAACCACTATATATCGCTGGTGAGGTGAATTCAATCTTGGTGGTACTTCTCTTAGCAACGAATTCCGTGAAGTTCGACCAAAATCGGTTGTTGTGCCACAAAACATCGATAATGCGAAATCGTCATGCGACATACCGTTAGATTAAGACATCCCTAAACATAAGTTCCACCAGCGTATATAAGATTTTGCATAAACACCTTGCCGTAAAAAAGGTGTGTTCGCGTTGGATTCCACATAATTTGACAATCATTCAAAAATAGTGTCGTGGTTATAGGAAAAAATGCAATCGCGTTGCTTCAAAAGACGTTTATAAGATCGTTTCAAATGCGTATGAGTGGAAACAAAACTGCAATCGACCGAGTGGGTGATCCAATACAAGGAAAATCCAACAAAAGTTTTTCGCGCTGGAAGCTCGTCTATTTCTTCGGCCGAATGGGTGGCCACTGTTTCGCTTGAGCAATGCAAGACCGTCTATTCTAAATGGTACACGACCATTTGTTTTCCTAAAGCCTTCGGAGAAATTCGCAAAACCAACCGCCGAAGACAAATCACCCTCCACCATGACAATGATAATTCTCACACGTCGGCTCAAAATATCGAATTGATGGTTTATCCACCGTACAGCCCTGTTTTATCACCTAATGATTTCTTCTTATTCCGAAACATCAAAAATAAACTGCTTGGTGAACCTTTATCTATGCCCGATGAAGCGTAGAAGCCATGTTTTGAAGGTGCCTCAATCGGAGTAGAAAAAGTGCTTCGAAATATAGTTTGAGCGAATGCTAAAGTGCATAAATTTTGAAAAACAATAAAGCCATTTTCCGGAAATATAAATAGTGCCCCTCGTACATCTTTCTGACACCAATTATTTGTTATATCACTCATTTTATGTTTCTACTTTTTATTGGTTCATATCAATACGAAACGATGTCTAACACTTTTGATATTGATCTGAAAAATCATTAAAAATATTAATTGCTTCATTTCAATTTGATATTAAAAAATGATCAATAGATAATTGATCATTTTTGATATCAAAATGATATGAAAAATATCGATCTTTAAATATTGTTATCGAATTGTTATCGATTTTTTCTCTTTCATAAAAAAGAGAAAAAAGAATAATCTTTGGCTAAAAAATTTCAGAAATAATTTGAGGCATTTAATCTTTAAATGATGCGCCCCATTGAATGCAACGGTTGGAACACCCTTTTTGCCAGCACTGTTGATAACTACAGAGCTTAAGAGAGCAGGGATTCAAAGACTGTTGAACTATTTGGTTATTTGTTGTAAAGTCCTGAATTTAACTTTTGACACTTCGTTGTAACATTGGCAAGATGGTGCATTAAATCGATATTCAATTATGCATGCCATACGCTTAGTACTTCATTTGTACTTGTGCCCCAAAAGTATACGAGCAGGCAACCAAAAGACCGACATAAAGTGCTCTTGCAGCGCCTTTTAATGTTGCTGCCGCTGTTTCTGTGGCAGTCTACTATGCACTTAAGTGTCTTTTTGCTTAAAATTCATGCCAAATTAAGCATGCTGCATATTTGTTTTCATTCGGCGTCCTACGTCGTTATGCTTTTGCCGTGCGCTTTTTATGTCTTCTCTCAAAGGTAACCACAGTCGTCTGAAATTGCAAAGCCACAGCCAAAAACCGCCAGCAAGCATAACAAAATCAACTGCAGCAGCAAAGTCAACGTAACAACTGTCAATGTTGTAGCAGATACTGCTGTTTTATGTGCTTTAAATTCAACAGCAAGCTTGAATGGACAACATCAAAAAATATGTAGATACACACACACACACACACACATATACAAGGATACTCGCGACTATATTCATCTGCTTGCACTGTATTGCATGGCTGTATCAAATGAAGTTTGCAACTTGGCAAAAATAAAAGACTCGATACATTTGTTGCTATGCTTTTTTATATTCACTTACACACACACACACAAACACACAAATGCACTCACCACACACAGATACATTTGTATCTGCGGCTTTATGCATTTTTCGTTGACTGCTTGTACTGGCTTGACGTGTCTGCAGTCTGTGAAACAAAATGAACTTTCAACGCTATAAAATGCACGAGAAAGGAGATATTAAACTGGATATAGTTGTAATGCTGCACTGGTCAGCGACATTCTCATCATCAGCAAGTCGCCTTCATTCATGCCGCCATATAAAGGAGCACAGCATTGCATTTTGAGATCGTTTAAATATGAAAATCGCATGCGGTATTATATCTAACAGGAGTTACTAATTGCATAACATTTCAATGCCACCAACTACTGGAAAATCAATACAGCATATATTTTTTATAGTATCTATTATCTTTTTATATCACAGTCTTTCACTTATTATTTTATCTGCATGTGCAATCTCGTCTGTGCATTGCATGTCACTCCTACCTTCGTTTTTATTTTATTTTTATTTTTTTTTTTATTTCATATTGCCGCAGGTTGCATTGGATCTACATATGTATATATGTGTCTGGTTGTTCGGGCACAAGTGTTGAAAACAGCTTTCCTAGACGTCTAGACAGTTTTTGAGTACTTTCCTACACACAGATATTCAACACACAATGCCAGCGCGAGTCGACATATTTCATAATTAGTATGAAAATAATGGGATATTTTCAATTGCATAGACTCATTGTACTCTAAAAGAGATGCATTTGTGTTTGGGAAATGTACTGCAAATGTAGCAAATTATCACATTTAAGTTGAAGTTTCAATAAAGCACTTCCACATTTTGAACACTTTTTTTTTTGGTTGTTTATAAAAAAATTTCATTTACTTTAGCACAAAGTATGCATGTAGCACTACCTTGTGAAACTCATGTCAAGCACAGCGCTCAGCATGCATAAGCTTTCATTTGATGAGCAGCTCAAAAGTAATCGAAAATTTTAATATACATTCCGAAATATTTCTGTACCCTTCTTATATAGTGCGAGTAGGTATTAAGCATTTTGATTATACTTTTATACAGAATTTAGAGTGTACTGCTAAAGGTATAGACACCTAATAACGAAGATATTCACATTTGCTCTATTTTTTCAAGATATTTGTGTTGGAAAATTGTGATTCAAAACTTAATATTTTAGCCATAAACATTTTAAAAATTTTTAAAAAGCAAATGAACTGCAGTGAAATCGATCTCTTTGAGCTTATTAATCGGTCCGTTTTCAAGCAAGTTCTCAGATCTGCTATTTGTGAAAATACAGCCGAGCAATAGTAACAATAAAATGAATAAACGAAATAAAGAAATACTGAAGTGTATTTAAGCTTCGGCTCTACCGAAGTTAAATTTTTCTTCTGTTTTTATTTATTTATATATATATATATATATATATATATATATATATTTTTTTTTATACCTCTACACATTTTGATTTGTCGCTTTATGGCATTTACTCATAAAAAGCGATTTTTTATTTGGCTTTAGTGTACAACGTGCACTTTTCTTCTCCTCGCATTTGTTTATTTATTTCTTTTGTTTTTGTTTTTTTTTTTTTGTTTTGCGGCATTCAAAGAAGCAAATTTGATATTTTATTGAGTTTGGTTGACTCTTTTTTTATGAAGTCGTCACATGGGAAAATATATGCTGGGGTCTGGCGTCTTGAAAACCACGAATTTCCGCTCGTTTGTCACAAAAGCACTTTTATACTTTCAACTTGTCCTCCAGGACATTTGTTCATCTCCATCACATACGCATATTTATGGACCTCATAAAAATTATTGACATACAAGTATGCTGCACATACGCTTAAGTGCTGCGCCAGGGATTCGTCAAACCTGAAAGACATGAATTGAAATAAGACGAAATGACGACATTGTCGTATAAAAATAAGCAGAGAAATGCTTATGGCTTTTGCTCGATCAAGAGTCGTAAATGCAATTTGGATTTGATTGAAGTTAGATTAAAAGCACATAAATATTTCGAAATTAAATTGCAAGTCGTGTGTTGTTTTTTCTTTAACTGAAAGTAATTCAGCATAATATGTAATTTAAAAGTTAAAGTTTTCTTAAAGGCTTTAAAAATGGCCAAACCAAGCAAAGCCTATGAGTATGCAATAATATTTGCATATATGCTGCTGTAACAGCGTCGTCTCACTTGGCAGTCACTTCCGGTTTAGCCAAACAATATGGCTGCGATTAGCTTCCGTTCAATTTGTTATTTATTATCATATAGTCAACGCTCTGCTAGATTCGGTTCGTGAAGATAAACGCCGGCAGCTTCCTATGTAGTCACTCTAGCATCCTCGTTGTGCGTCATAAAATTGCAAAAAATATACTCAGATACACACACACTCACACACATGTTTGCATGCGTATAAATAAACATACTACATCGGATATTGCGAGAATAACATATTGAAAATTGTTATTGTATCTGCGCATTTATGGTGTTATAATATTTTTATAGACTTCTTAAACCAGTCGCAAAGTATGCTATGACAATTGCCAAAAATTTACGAACTAGCATAATACGCATGTAAAGGGGACCTTTCTACGGAAGGGATTGAATTGCTAGATACTGAATCGCAAGATACTTTTCGCCATTTAATAAGCCAATAACAATTTCGCTTGCTAGTCTATAAAAATTGATTTGATGCCGCTGCTGCTATTTGCTGTTAAAAGCATATTTTAGTGTATATTTATGTGCACAAATTAGTATGCATTCAATTTCATTTATATGTAGTATCTATCTGCATATTTATTGACTTGTTTACGCTATATGCCTCTCAGCCAGCTTATGCAACACACAGTTGAGTAGTTGAACTATGTCACATCGGTCCATTGTAGTAGTTTGCTATCAACGCACTGACAGACGCTTTCAATTAGGCAAATAGCATTTATGTACACGCATTTGCCCCTATGGAACGCTAGTAGTCATTCGTGTGTTCATGCATTGTCACATTTGTTTCGACCGAATTCGTTTGGTACCGCATTGAAAAATATGCAAATTTCGAAATGTATTTATTCTTCATTCATGCACAACAATGCGTTATGCAGTCGCTTGCAGCAAAATCAAAACGCTGTGCGGCAACTATTTGCAGCATAATGCACCGAAAAGTGCATCTTCATGCAATTTGAGTGCGTGAGTGTATGCATCATTATCAATTGCTTGTCTTTTGGTAACCAACTAGTTTCAACCGGGTCGGCGTCCTTTGTTAAAGAATGCATTTATGCAGAATTTTAAGCAGCGTTCTTCTACCTATGCATTAACGTACATTGCAAGCACATCAAAAAGGACTACAAACTTGAAGCAATAGCACGGATGAATGAAATGTTGGATGTGCAATTTTGTTTGCAAATCTGTTCGAAATATGCTTCTGTGCTCAGACACATAAACAATTAATAATGATTGCGTTGCATGAAGTGTGTGTGTAAAAGTCATTCGAGCGATTTTTAAGCAAAAGCTGGCAATTTAAGTGGAGAACAAGAGAAACAGCAGTGGAACAGAAGCTTAAATACTCTTCACACTTTCGCTTAGATCGGCATCGCTGGTATGTAGCATTACTTAGCAAGTATGGTTGACAGTTGTTAACTCTTTTTATTTTCTTATATCTAACAATAAATTAACGTACAGTATATACAATCTAAAATTTTATTTATAATATTTAATGTCAAAACTAATTTAATGAATCTTTGAGCCAACATTAAAGCAGTTATTAATATTAAAAAAAAGCGGTACCTTCTAGTGGCCATATCGATTCTGCCAGTTTGTGAATGACTGTGTTAATTCGACCGTTAAACGATTGCTAAAACAGTTATTTCATATATGTGCTCCCTTGTATAAAAGTGAAATTAATTGGTGCACTAGCTGCAGTGTATAAATGCAACTTTTCTTGTTCTCCATTTCTTTCCCTCTCTCACTCTCTCCCTCTACTTTCAATTATTGTAATTTAAATATTTAAATCGTATGTTCTCCTCTATTTCAATTCCTTGAATAAACTCAGCATATCCTTTTCAATTATGTATATGTAAATTCTATAAAAACAGAACAAATTCATGTTTAAATTGTCGCCAACGGAAATAGCAAAAATTTTTCTACTGTAAAGCACAAAAAAAATAGTTTTGCAGAAAAGAAAAAAAAAAAAAAATACAGCAAATACAATAACAATTCAAGCGTATACAAGTCGACTTCCGTTTTGGCAAGAACTTTTCAGAATACATAAAGAACAACTACTCTCACACACACACACACGCAGAAGTACGAAGACTTTTTATTTTCATTTGTATTGTAGTGCTGACAGCAAACAAAAGGCACATACATACATATACATAAAATGTTGACAATGTATCGCTCCTGAACTCCTTCCACAAACGCCTATCGAAACTCATTGCCTACATTTTGGCTGTATCCTTTTGGTTTCTTGCTCTTCGTTGTTTGTTTTTTTTTTGTTGGAAAATTTACTTTAAATCGGAAATCAAAAATTGCACTACTTGTTCTTTCGGTCTGCTAGCAGCATTCAATGAGTGTGCGTTGAATGTTGAAAGAATGTGCAACAAAACATTTGCATATTAATTTCTTAACAACACAGACTTGTGCTTGTATGTGTGTGTGTCTGAGCATTTCCAACATAATTTGTTTGTCATGTTCAATGAAGCAAATAAATGTTTTTGTTGTTGCTTATATATATTATATTTTTGTAGAACATCAACTATCTTATTCAAATAAAATTGTGCTAAAAACTTTAGTTTTTAAGCCAGTTGTGAATGTATAACTCATCAACTAAAACCCAGCAGCAACTATCAATTGGAATTCATTAAGTTTGTGTGCACATTCATTTCCTATTCTATCGATTTTAATTTCCACTTGTCATCGACTGTTTGTCGACAGTTTTTAATTAAATTTTCTTCTTGACATCACTCATAACTATGCGCTCTATACATTAATATCCTGTTAAAGGAAACCGACAGACAGACGTACAGACAAACAAACAGCACAACTAAGTTGAACTTTTGTGCGCATATTATTTGCATCTTGAGACAAGCACTATAAATGGCCCATATTAAAGACATATCAAATGCCCATACCACTATGTCATGCCACAAAACCAAATCCTAGGCCACTTCAATATCTGTTCATACACACAAATATGACAGTAATGTGTATGGCACGACAATGCAAATGGGGGCAAATGTCTCATAGTACAAATAGTTGTTGTTTTTGCGTTGTATTTCTTCTGTCTAAGCGCTTTACAATTAATGAAGCCACAATGTCCATTACACGACTGGCGACATTTGACAATTTGTTTGTTGTTGACACATCATGTGGGGGCTGTCCGTTGGTCTATCTGTCTGTCTGCATGCGTTGTGAGATGAGTAGCCACTAACTACACAGTTACTGACTAAGCGAAAATCGGTCAAACCGCAACGATATTAATTGCTCAAGACAAGACTGTCGCCTAAAATGACAGCATTAATTGATAATACGTTGTGATTGAAGCTAACCGAGCTACACATACGTAAAAGCGTTTACTTTGCTCTGTATTTGCTGTGGTAATGGTCAAGAACTTTCGCATTTACAAGTATGTAAGCAAATATTAATTAGTTTAATTAAAATACAGCGCACTCATCGGATTTACTTTCGGATTTTTTCTATCGTAGGACATTGTGTAAATAAAATGCAGACAAAGCGACGTCAAAGAAATTAGCATAATATAATTAATGATCAAGAATCCAACTCAAACTGCTGCTGAAATTTTGTATGACAACATTTTGTTGCATACTTTTAGGTGTTGCTATGCAAAATGCTGTTATTGCCTACATTCAAATGAGATTATTAAAGGTCTCTAATTAAATAAATATATGCGTAATAATTTTTAAGTTAAAATACAGTATCAGACTTTTATCTGTGATTACAAAGAGATAACAGGAGTAGCGCAAATCAATTAAACTACATTCCAAAACGTGACATGTTGTTTTGCATGCAAGTTAATAAAAATCTCACACATCAAAAAAATCAAATAAGGCCACAAAATTTTACAATGCGAATGTTATTTGACATTTAATTAGCACAATCCTTTGTAAAAAATGACTTAACAATTTTTGCTGATTGGCCATCAGACATGCAAACGTGCACCGTTTCCGATCATTGTAAACTCTGAGTTTCCGTTTCGTTTTCACTTAAAAAATCAAACTCAAATCAAATAAAATATAAAGTTGCAAAAAAAAAACAACTTTAAAACATATTTAAAGCACACGTCGCACAGTGGTTAAAGCGGTCTATCTTAAAAAAAATCTGCGCACAAAAAAGAATAGTCTGTGCATTTGACCAGACCCACTTAACGACATGTATTTCGACGCTCTGAAGCCGAATCTGAGGTCCGTTTGACTCGTAGATCCTCAAAATTTGAGTAAACTATAAAAAATTAGGAAAAATTACAAAAAAAAAATCCCGAAAAACAGCAATTATGAATGTGAAAAAAATTTGTGGAACAGAATCGTGTTCGATTTTCATTTAGTTCAATAGCGCTGAATCTGAATCTGAAATTCAACTCATCAAAATTTGTTAAATTGCGAAAACCAAAAAAAAATGTTTCTTGCAGCTAAACTTTCTCAGTTGAGAAGGAATTTCCTTAACGATATTAATTCCGTTTTGAATTCTTATTGCGGTTAAAAAATTATATTTCGTCGAAAATAAAAATTGACGGAACTAGGAAATTTATTTTTGCATTTAATTGCAGCCAGACAGGCCGAATCAACCACTGTGCAATGGCACAAAACTTTCAGCATTTCGGAACTATTTGCGAACATAAATATTCGACTTGTAGTCGATTTTATAGTTGTATCTGTGTGTTTGTTTACATTTATCTGTCTGTCTATGGTCAAAGTGGAAAGTAAATAAAGAACATTTAAGGTTACACATTGCTGACTCTTTGACTTCAAACATGGAGCGATAATGTCTAATGTCGACGTTGTCCAGCGAAAAGAAATGTCAAAATGTCATTTGATTGAAATACGATAGTGTAGCGCTGTTGTTTGAGGTTTTTGCTGTTGTTGTTGTTGTATGTCTGTGCATAAACTTTGCTGACAGCAGCCAACAACATGTATACGTACCAACCCATGCCAATCGTGCTCGTATTTGTATAGTAAAGTGGACACAATATTGGGTTTAATAAAACTTGAAAAATTTCTTAAATAAATATTTGGTGCTAAATTCACAAAGAGAAATCTAATGGACTTTATGAAAATACTCAATCTTAATATTAAATTTAAAGTTTAAGCAATAAACTAATAAATATGCATTTAATCCTGACTCTTGCAGATCATGTACGCGAGTTCAGCTGTGGCAAACTATATTATCGTTCTTTCCATCTCAATGAAGAACGTGATTCGCTCTACGTTGGCGCTATGTAAGTATAAATATGAAACACTACAAGGATTATGACTAATAACATGTTCATCTTTTTGCTCTTAACAGGGATCGAGTATTCCGTTTGAATTTGCAAAATATATCATCCTCTTATTGTGATGTAAGTATTAAAAAAAAAAACAAAATAAAGAATAAATACGCCTCAAAACGTTTCAGTCTTTTAGGCACAATTAAAATTTAATGAACGAGTCTTTACCAAAATAGACAAATAAAATAAATGCGAGCATAACGAGCGGCGCATAAGCACTACTGCACTGTGTACACTTACATAAGCACACAGACGTGCAATTGTGTCCTTGCTGACAGCGTTATAGATTTATGTATTTATCTGCATCAACGTTAAATCTAAAAAATTGCATACATTTTTAATGTTGCCGCTATTCCCCAATGATGTCGAATCTAACCACAAATCTAACTAACAAAAAACACGCAAAATGTGCGGCGCTTTGTTTTTAGTTGTTGAAAAAGTACAGCCAGGCTTTTAGGCGAGTTATTTAGAGAGATCCTGACAAAAAAATAAAAAAAAAAGTCGGCAACTATGACAGAACAAAAAAAAAAAACAAATTGTATTCAACAGAGAGCAACATATTGTTAAAAAATTCATTTAGCTAAAGTTCGCCTTGACATGGTTCTTTTTTGTGCGCGTTGTATAAATGGACGGACTGTTGAATGAGCGTTGTCGGTAGTCCCTCGGGCGCTTAGTTATTATCATACCCTATACACGTAGTATGCAGTTGAGTTGTTAACAATTTAGCAGTAAATTTTTAAACAAATATAATTCGAATTGAAGAATGAAGGTTGTAAATCGTGAAAATTTATCGATATATATGAAGGCATGCTGAAAAGTATAAGGTCTACTAAAGAAAGCACCACATAATCCAACATAATCTCATTTTAGAGCAATACGCATTCGTTTATAACCATTTATATTTTTCGTCTATCTTTGCTGACCTCATCAAAAATGCTCTTATATTAAGTTGTCCAATATTTTGATCAGACTTATTTAAAATTACATTCGAAGACCAACAATGAGTCTTTAACCAAATAAATAATAATAAAGTCGACAATATGTAAATAGTAGAAATTAAATACCGATATTTTAGATTATATTGATACAAGGACTATTTATTGATATATTAATATTGCCAATGAAATGAAATACCTTCAAACAACAGGACTAGCGCTTGTTTGCGTCATTTCAAAAATCTGCGAATCTTTAGCGCTTGTAAAGTGTACAATAACTTCGGTTTTACCGAACTTTAACTAATTTTTTCTTGTTTTCTATTGTTTTTGCCTTAGTTTAGTAAGCACTCGCACTGCAAATGGCCAAAAGGATTAGAACAGCGGAGCAGCTTAAGCGCTTGGTAAAAGCTGCCAAAAAAAAAAAAAAAAACCGTAAAAGTTAACTCAAATGTATGCAGCAACCTTTTAGGCGCATCAAATTTTCAGCATTTGTCCAGAGAAATAAGAAAAAATAAAGCGAAAACTACAGGCAACGAAACAGAAAAATCTTTGATTCCCACAAGTTGTGCTAACAGCAACAACAACTAAAATATGCTTTTAAGCAGCAACAAAATCTTTAATACGCACACGGGGATTCAAATTATGTGTGTTTCGCTTGCCCGAGCCTTTTTGCTCTGGCTTGTACTACGCCTTTTTATGGCATACTTTCCGGGGCGCTTTCGGCATCATTAAATCCATTCACACACAATGTAACAATGCGTCCTTTTGGGGCAGCAACGTCGAGCGGGCACGGGTACAAAGGTGTGGTGTATCGTTGCATAGCAAAGTAGTTTTGTGTGTGTTTATGAATTTATGCCGCCAAAGTTGTTTTATGGCGAAATTCTACTCGCACCTGACCGCAAATGTATCGTAAAACATAAGACGTAAGGGCGCAGTACATAGTTGTGTGAAGCTGTGCTTCTGCTCTGCTGTTGCTTCGTTACGTGAACTAAAGTCGTCATACGTCAATATATTTTACGTTATTATACGTTCGCTTATTACTTATGTACGCGCTGGGCAACATTTGGTTACAAAATGGGTGTGTGTATGTGTGTGTGTGTGTAAGTATGCCTACTACTTACATAAACTCGTAGTATTGTTGCTAGCTTCATTGTTGTTGTCGGCTGCTTTATGCGGCAAATGCAAATTGACTAAATAATACATGATTTTGGTTTTATGGAGTTACGTGTGTTGGTATATGTGGCGGCTGCTACCGCCTGTGGGTGAATGTAGTTGAGCGGACTGATACAAAAGTTTTAAAAATTTCAACAATCTTTCATTGAAGACTTAAAAGACGGAAGGATTCTGACATTTTAAGATGACTGCATGCTTCGTGCACTTTCATGAAATTGCGAAAACATATTTTTAATAAAAAAAGGTACCACAAGCTTTTTTCACTAGTCAATTACAAACGAACAGTAGTTAGCTAAATCGTTAAGGCTAACGAACAATAGTTAACAAGTCGCTAGTGGCTTTAGAACTAGAATCACCGGCAGAACAACAGTGTGTAATCATAATTTAGCAATATTTTACTTCCTTTGTATCAGATCTTGTACGTGCACGTTTTGGTTGGGAAATATTTTGTCTACGCGTTTTGCTCGGTCGTTACATTACGTGATTTATAAATCAATTTGCTTGAAAGCATAGCACAACGCGAGTAGTTTATGCATTCGCGTACAGCGGTCCTATTGAAAGCCACATTCTTACCGCAGCAAAGTAACGAAACGCGACGCAATGAAACGCTCACCTGACACTCAGAACCGCCTGACATTCAGTCGAGCATGAAGCGTCGAAAAACGCCAGGCGGCACACAAGATGCTAGATGTCTGACAGGCAGGAAGGCTGGCTGGCTATAATATTATTAAAATTTACAAATGTGTTATGCGCCCTGCTGTATGTTGTATGCTTTAGCATTACTGTAGCGTGTTGGTGCACTTAAGTTTTGCGCACACATTCCGCATACGCATCGTAAATATGCAGATATGCTAAGGTAAAATTCTGTATTGCATACTTTAGTGCGCAATGTGAATTTTATTATTGAATTGCGATTTAGAAGATAATGTTTTGATTAAATTTAGTTTAGTACGGTTTGAAGCATTTCACACAGAAATGTATATTGTAGATGCCGTCAGAAAACTCTGTTTGTACTCATTTGCACACCAAATGCGTAACTCGTAAGCGTATTTAATTACCTTAAACTATATATTCTGTATAGTAAGACTGTTGCAGCTGCTGTTTACATGATTTGTACCATTTCACTTACACACTGGCTACCTGGCGGCGTAACACATTGTGAACCTATTTCAAATGTGATATCCTTTTGATGTCGTCTGTTTTCGAAGTATTGTCACCGCTTTTACAAAGCAACACAAAGTGCTGACATTGCTTTTGATTGGTCTTTGTAGAAATGCTACAATTTGCAAGCTCTAACGCTTGTCAAATGTAGCGCCGCAGGATAAACAATATACTTGTATGAACGTAAATATATGTGTGTGCGCAGAGCTAGACAGAGCTACTGAAAATTAAGGAGCAGGAAAGCATTGGAAGAATTAGAAGAATTTAAGATTTGCTGATTGGTTTTATTAATTCTGTATGTGTCTTTCTGTATGTCTATCGTTGCACGAACTACGTCAGAAGAAGTGATTACCTCTCTTAGCTTTTACGTGATATGAGGCACCTCTCCGAGCTTAGTAAAACGTTCACCACGCAGTTTATTTTTAATATTTGGAAATAAAAAGAAATCATTGAGTAATAAATCAGGGTTGTACGGCGGATGACCCATCAATTCGATATTTTGAGTGCTCAAAAACTGTCTTGTGGGAGCCGACGTGTGAGAGCTATCATTGTCATGGTGGACGGTGATTTGTTTTCGGCATTTGGTTTTGCGAATTTCTCCAAACACTTTAGGCAAACAAATGGTCGTCTACCATTCAGAATTGACCGTCCTGCATTGCTCAAGCGGAACAGTGGCCACCATTTGCTTCGCAGTGCTTTGTGCGCGAACAACCTTGGTTGGATTTGGCTCGTCTTGGAACACCCACACGATCGATTGCTTTTTGTTTACGGCGCATACGCGTATATCCATGATGTCGATCTTATAAACGTCCTTCGAATCACTTGATCGTATTTGTTCAGCATTTCTTTGCACCAATCCACACGAGCCTTTTTTTTTTGAGCTATTAACCAACTATTTGGAATCTAACGCGAACAAACCTTTTTTACGGCAAGGTGTTCATGCAAAATCTTTTATACGCTGGTATAAAAAATGTTTAGGGATGCCTCAATCTCATGGTATGTCACATGACGATCTCGCATTATCAGTTCACGCACAGCATCGATGTTTTGTGGCACAATTACCAATTTTGGTCTATTTTCACGGAATTCATCGCTGAGCGAAATACCACCACGATTGAATTTCCCATACCAGTGATATACAGCGATTTTTGTTGGTGCTTCATCGCCGTACAATCCACGTCGAAAATTGTGAAAAATAACCGAACGAAAACCTTTCCTTGACATTTCCTGTAAACAACACAAATAGCGCTTTTACATAAGAACTTTGTGATTACGTTCATGCAAAAAAAATGTCAAACTTTATTTTAGTATTACCAGATTTTAGCTATTGGCATTAGTGTTGACACTTCCTAAAATATAAATAGTGCCACTCGCATATCATTCAAAAATATTTTTTTTATATAATAAAACATCTTCTATTCTTTACAGCGCGATGTTATCAATCTGGAACCCACTCGAGATGATGTGGTCAGCTGCGTTTCCAAAGGAAAGAGCCAGGTAAATACACCGCCATGTTTTATGAAACATTTTAAATAATAGGTACACTCAAATATTCGCTGCCTCCATTTAGATCAACTTTAGCATATCTTCATTTTGTTGCGTTTATAAAAATTGGTTTTAACATCGAAAGCAATCACTATTCACTCACAATAAATCCAATAATTGATTTTTATTTTATATGCATTTTACAAACGTTGGCACAAAAGGATGTGGGATTTATTTAAAGAAAAAAGTCCAAAGAAATGCAACAAACATTGACTTTATTTGGCATGTCAATTCGTTTTTTATAGTCAAGAGATACGTTTGCATGCCACCTTTTTGTTGAGCTTTTTGCTGTTATTGTAACTCGTATATATTATGACAGTACAGCACAGTTTCTTTCATTTGAAATCCTTTTCAATTTATTTGTAGCTTTCTGTTTGTACTCACAAAGTGTTCGAACATGTAGCGAACTCAGCAACATATGCGCTTCTTCAATCAGTGAATCGCTGCTGCATTTCAATTGAAGTGAATCTCTTTTATTGTAAATGCCAAATACTTGTATGTATGTACTTCTGCTTAAGTCATCATAATGGTGCACCGCTGAGTGTATTCTGGTTGGCTGGCTGAATGCCTTCCGCCTGCCACATTTGTTGCACGGTTTTTACAAGCAAAGCTCCTGCCGTTCATATGCCAAACTACATACTATATATGAGTTCTGCTTAAGCTGCACTTTCAATGCCCCACCAAAACCCCTATTGTGACGCTACTGCATTACATCGATACTTCAGTTTGTTGCTTACATGCAATTTACTTTTTGTTGCATTGTTGCAATTGATTTAGCAAGCAATTTTTATTCATTGTGTACGCGAGCACGCGTCCTGAATTCCATTCTTAGCGAAATGCTTTCATTTTTCTCTGTCGGTTTAAATCATTTTTCTTGCTATTATTCACACAAATTGTTACAATTGCAATACAATTTGAATTTGACACAGCTGGAGTCGTGTCGTTTATTTTTTATGCGTGTAGCAGAGAAATAAATCATTAAATGTATTTGTTGCATATGGAAATGTCTCCGATAATGTCAGCTGACACTGCCAGTGACATAGTTTGTTACAATACTTTGGCTCTATTTTCAATTTAAAAATTGTTACTTTGTTGCTTCGACAACCGCTCCCGGTGAAACCCTTATGAAGTCACCTTGTGCTTTAAAATTATGTACTAACAATAAGTGTTCGTTTTGATATTCGTAAACAAAAATGAAAGCAAGCCATAGTACTGTATATTTAATTCTTCTAAATAACATAATTATCTTATAACGTTTTCTTTGCTACTCATATCGCATTTAAAATGATATTATTCGCAATTTTATATTTTAATAATCTTTAATATTTCTTTCTTTACAGGTCTTTGATTGCAAGAACCACATACGTGTCATACAGTCAATGCAGCAAGGCGACCGTCTCTACGTCTGCGGTACAAATGCGCACAATCCCAAGGATTATGTCATATATGTGAGTAACAATTGCTGTAACGTTGTCATACAAATACGTAATAACAATACGAATATAAAAGCTCAATTCAGTACTTTGTAAATACTAAACGCAGTGAATAAGTTTCCCGAGCAACGCAACCGCAGTGAAAGCCGCAGAAGTTGCCCCAGTAGCCAAGTGCTCAATGTCACTGCATTTCTTTCAGCGAGCTCGATTGCTTTCTACTCGTATTTTTTATTCATAAATGTGCGTTGTGCAGTCTTAAGGAGTACAATGTCGCCACTGACTCTATGGCAACATGTTAGTTAAACGTCTTCGGCTTCAGCAGTTTGTGCAAATGTGAGCATATTCTTTGGTTTGGTTTCGTTTGCTTTAGATAACAATCAGTGCGAACTGAATGCTGCTGTTAACAGTGACAACCATTCATGGTGAAAACATGTTTTACACATTGACACACTTATAGATGTATTTTTCTCATATATGGGTTTCTTTTATCTACGGCAACAATCGGACAAACAAAGTGTCTAAGTACAAGTTGAACATTATGGGAAAATAGTCATTTGTGTGGCACAGGTGATAATGTACACCCACAGTCACACAGGTCTCAAGACAAACAACTGCAAAATAAAAGATTTTCTTGTGAATTGCAAGTAAAACATTTTGCTATTTTCAATGCATAGAGTGAAGGTTGCTCTGCCATAAAGGAAATAAACTTTGACTGCCAGGCTTTCTTGTGCTGCAATTAGTTTGGCTCATCAATGTTTGCGAAAAACGCTTGGAAAATATATTTGAACAAAAACATTTTGACTTATGTTTCGCAGCACGTTTGCAGTTTGCACAGCTGAAAATGCGTGTTCAGAGTTTTTCTTTGCAAAGTTTTAGTTTATCTTTTTACACATTGAAAATTTGAGCACACTAGTGCATCATTTGTTAAATTTTTTTTCCCTTTTTTTTTTAATGTGTATAAACATTTGCGACTTTTAACAAGACTTTCAGTCTTTAGTACCCTTCTTAATTCAACACAACCAACAGTCGGTTATTTAAGTTGCAACATGCAATACCACGCAACATGTTGGAAAGTTCGTTTACAACATGCTCGAGCCGGATACCAAACGGATGTCGATATTATAAAATATGTTTCCTGCTTATAAGAGGCGTATAGGCATATTGTGGGTGTGGCGTGCCCACTTTTTTCTATCAAATGAGATATCGCACGCTTTTGCTGCTTAGCCAGAATATTATTACTATTTAGGAGAGTCTGCTGACTGTTACATACATTTGCACAAACTTTGAACCTCCAGCGTAGGGTATATAAACTTTACAAAAAGGATTTATATTGAAAATTGTATATGACCCAATTATTTATGGTTTTAAATTTTGTGAAGTACAAATTTTGCTGTATGTATTTTGTAAATATAAATTCCGGACACATACATAGTTTATAACTTTCGTAACTTTCTGTTTACAGTCGAATCTAACACATTTGCCACGCTCGGAATATGTAATCGGTGTTGGTTTGGGCATTGCCAAATGTCCTTACGATCCGCTGGATAATTCGACGGCGATTTATGTTGAGGAGGGTAATCCAGGTGGACTACCTGGTTTGGTAAGTTGCATATACTCGTAGATTTTATTTTTCGCTTACTATTCGTACCGAAATAGTATTTCTTAAATTTCTTTTTTTATTTGTACAACATTAACCAAGCAAGAAGTGCTTGAGTTCTTTTCAATTTAATTTTCCATTTTCTTGTACAATATTTACATAAGAACGAATTGTGTAAATATTTGCTATATCATTCTGTGTTGCTTATTTATTTAGTGACGATTTGCGAAAAGAAACAACTGCATAGAATGGGAAAAATGTTACAGGAAAGAAAAAAATAGAAGAAGAAATAAGCATATTATGCTCAACCATTTTCTCCTTGATAAATCAACAGGAACAACTCAATAACTGTTTTTCTTTTCCTTTTTCCAATGCGTTTCTTTTGTCTCTCTCACTCGGCAGTACTCGGGCACGAATGCGGAATTCACGAAAGCGGATCCTGTAATCTTCCGGACGGATTTGTATAACATCACAGCGAAACGTTTGGAATATAAATTCAAGCGCACACTCAAATATGATTCCAAGTGGTTGGACAGTAAGTATCTACTACTATTTCTATTAGATACAAGTCTCCTCTGCAGATACTACTACGAAACGATACAAATTTGCAACTCGAATAACGCACAAATAGAAAAGCAAACTGAAGTGCTTGCAAAAAGTATTCGAGAAGCATGAAGTACTGCAATATACACGGACAAATATAAATAGCACAATATTATATTTGTGTAGATGCGATTTGCAGTTTTATATGATTTTCATTTATTATATGTAGTTTATACTTTCTGATCTTTTTTCTTTTAATCTGTAATAATTCATGCAGTAACTCATGTAATTCTATCATTCATGCGCGTATTCACTTTGATTCCATTTGTAATTCGTTGCACGCCGACTACATTTAATGCGATTTATTGAAATATCATTTTATAACGCGAACTTATCAATAGAAATTGTACCGCTTGCCTATGATGCGCATTGATAAATCAGAAATGATTACGCTGCGCTGCGTAACATACAATACCAATCCTATGATGCAGCATAAATCGCGCACATTTAAGCGGCTTAAGAAACCAATTAAATGCACGCCAGCCTCACGCCAGACTAGATACTTCGACCCACTTAACCGGAAATCGCATTCAACTCTTTCGCATTTATTGCGTTACGTTGCCTACATACATAACTCATATCCTTTCTTTTAATTTATTTAATTCTTTTATTTTTACTCAACTCCTTAGAACCCAATTTCGTTGGCAGCTTCGATATCGGCGAATACGTTTACTTTTTCTTCCGTGAAACGGCTGTGGAGTACATCAACTGCGGCAAGGCGGTCTACTCGCGCATAGCGCGCGTCTGCAAAAAGGATGTCGGCGGCAAAAATCTACTCGCCCACAACTGGGCCACGTATTTAAAGGCGCGTCTCAATTGTAGCATATCCGGCGAGTTTCCGTTCTACTTCAATGAGATACAATCGGTTTATCAGCTACCTACGGATAAATCCCGTTTCTATGCCACATTCACGACAAGTACTAACGGCTTGATTGGATCGGCCGTTTGCAGTTTTCACATCAACGAGGTGCAGGCAGCATTCAATGGTGAGTAGAGTAGTCAATAGTCATATATAGTAGTACCACTTGCACACACTACAGCACTAAGCCATAATCTAATTGGATTTTTATTTCGATTTCTGTCGCTCGCTCGGTATTTCGAACTCTAAACCTGTCAACGGATTTCCACCTTACAACTTGCAATTTCCATTATTTCAATCACTAGCCATGGTAAATCGTTTTACTGCCAACGAGCTTACTGTCTGTACTGTCCCTCTTTTATTTTCTGGTACTCGTATCTCTAAACCGTTAGCTGTATTGTCAACGAATGTGTTTGCCCAGCTGCAGTGCTTCTTCTCGGTAAATTTTATTTGCAAAATTCACATTTGTTTCATGCAATATTTTCGCACTATTCAGCAAATTGATGCGATTTTATTGCATTCGTTGCACTGTGAGAAATGCACAAAAGCAATTTTAGATATTATTATCTAAATAAATGTAAATATGTAAATATTGTCTATATACATATGTATGTATGTTCTTTATAGATAGCTAAACCCTTCCCATTTTTTCAATGAATTTACAATTCGCGACGAATTTTGTTTATCGCTTATATGCGGGGTGGGATATCGCCCCGCCGATTTTGATCAAACATATGATGTGAGCCTATTAATATGTTTACCAAATTTCATCTCTGTATCATGAAAATATATGACGAATTTTTAGCAAATACTTTTATGGATGCGGGGCAGCCCCCTCCAAATTTGATTAATTTGGCCCTGTACCGAAGGTACAAGAGCCTATTGGTTTTGTGCAAATGTATGTAACAGATAGAAATAATGGTCGGAGACCCCCCAAAGTTACCCCCATTATGGTCAGGAGTGATAGAGGAGTCGATATAGACATATCCGTCTGTCCGTCTGTATGAACGAAAGGATCTCGGAAACGGTAATAGATAGAGACTTCGTGTTTTTTGCATTCGACTAGGACTGCTCCGGAATTTTACAAGTTTATTTTAAAATTTTTTTTTTTTGATATTGTAATCGTAAATTTGTATCTGAAAATCAAGGCGAGAATTGCAAACAATTTTTTTCAGTGCTTTTTGTCATTGTATCGAGAATAGAGTTTTCCCATTGACCGAAAGACAGAGAAAGAAAGCCATGAACGAGTAAGATATAACATAAATCGTATTAGAAAACCATTTGAATGCAGTATTACTCAGCATACTATACGATATATTATAAAAGTAGATACTATATACAGAGAGTGAATTCGCTATATGCATGTGTTGAGTGTCATCTGCAGCATCAAAGGAAACTTTGTGCGGGCGCCTGATGCGCTTAAGTTTCTCCTTGTTTTTGTCCAGGTTTCGTGTCAGATTTAAAACTTCATTTTAACACTTTGATTCGAGCTAAAATTTGTTTGTGTACTACAACAAGTTTGCTGTTTATTTACAACGTACAGATTTATTTACTTATTTATTTTTTTTTAAACTTTCTTCTCTATGAACTTTAATCATTTATTCACAGGCAAATTCAAGGAGCAATCCTCATCAAATTCCGCCTGGCTGCCCGTGCTCAACTCGCGTGTGCCCGATCCCCGACCCGGCACTTGTGTCAACGACACCTCAAATCTGCCGGATACAGTACTAAACTTCATACGCTCGCATCCGCTTATGGACAAAGCCGTGAATCACGAACACAACAATCCAGTCTATTATAAAAGGGATTTGGTTTTCACAAAGCTCGTTGTTGACAAGTAAGTTGAGTTTCAAGGGAAAAAATAAATACTTTTTGTTATAAATAGAAAAATAGATACAATATGTTGCAGAGTTTTGCGTATATTTATTTCGAGTTGAAAAACAATTCACAGCAGTTGCGTTGTTATCGGTTTTTTATTATAAATTGCTCAATTTGTGGATTTCTATTTCTAGTTTGCTGTCGTTGCGGTTGCCTGGTTAAGTGCAAAAGCTTGTAAGCGGATCATTTGATTTGATTTTCAAGCATTTTTGACCAGATGCAAATAAAACAAATTGAAGTGGTTTTTGCATATAAAAAATTGATATGAAAAAATATTTAAATTATATATTCGTACTTGCGGGTTTTTCATTTGTTGCAAATTATTTTTTAATTAGTTTTTAATGCCGCAATACTTTTTGTGTATTCGAAGCATGCATGTATTAAATAAAAGTAAGCGTAATTTTTTTTTATTAAATTAATTTGCATTGTTGAACACAATTGTCAACAAAGAAAGAAACACTTTTTTAATTTCATTTGGAAATTAATTTTCTTTTTAGAAAAATTTTTTTTCTTTGTTTTTGCAATTACACATTTTTTAAATGGAACAACCGCTTTAAACACGGAAACATTTTTATATAGAATACATCATTTGGAAGTGTTATCAAATAATTACAATTTAAGCTAAAAAGCACAAGTAGCTTGGTCATTATTAGTAAGCCATGGCCCCATACTAATACTAAAAAATGTGTTAACTTAAAACTAACAAATTTCTGCTGAACGTGACACAAAAGCTATTTTATTTTGGCACTAAGCTGCCATGAAAGAACGTTCATTGACTACGCGTGAGCATTTTAATAGTTACGCTGATCTGTCCATTGTATACGTATGGCTGGAATAGTTTGATAATTCAGTCATTTAGTTTATAACTTCGAGAACCGCATGTCGTCCCATGCTATATACTGTAGCTTATGCATTTCTTTTATTATAAGATGAAAGGTATTACAGAGTCGGTTTTACCACCCCAATTTTTTCGCTTCTTTTTGTGTGAAGAGTGTGAAACATTTAATTGCGATATTAAACACAATATGCAATACAGTAATTGTCGTGCGAACATTAATATGCAAAGTGTAAAAAATACAGCAACAACAATGCGAATATCCTAGTGTTATAATAGTAATTCATATAAACGACGAGTATGTATACAATAGTACATATTCAATAACATTTTATGTAAAAAGAAAAAAACCGTGAATTAAAATCAGCGCAGCATATTATTAATGATCATGGCCAACGGCTAACGTAAATGACAAGCAGAGAAACAAGGACGAGAGGAGGCTTACGCAACTGAATTGCGTTTTCATGTTGCGAATTTTAATTCCTTAATTTATGTATATATAGCGTATCGTATGTTTTGTATACGTTGAGCTGAGGTGTGCTTCAGTCTGGCGCCTTTATATTTTATATTTATAACAAATACACATTGTGCAATATTTTTGTGGACGGTAGTCCACTGAAGTTACGAAGCGGCTAACACGAGCACTATTTATATTATAGGTGCTATTCGTTATTTCGTCCTTTGAAAATAATAATTTAGAATATGAAATCACACCCCACCACAGTCCGAAATATAGAGTGTAGCAAATAGTAGTAGTAATATATATGTATATAGTGCACGCTCGCTATTCGGGCCTAATCAAAAACCAGAGCTTTTGCGGTAACTGAAATTTCGCGAAAAACGAATCCAAAATTTCATTGAAAAAATTGTGTGTTGTTATTTCAAACATATTGGATATACATACTTGTGAAAAATTTAATTTTTAAACAATGTTAAAAAAGATCAAGATTTTAAGACGCTTTTTTGGTAAAATAAAACGATTGAATCACGTAGTCATTTTCCCATTACGGGAAACCTTTAAAAACTAAAAATTCTCTGACCTACAAAAAAAAATTTATGTTCATTTTACCAACGACTTTTCGACTTTCCAACACACCAAAAAATTAAGTTTATTTGTACCATTCGCATTTGAACATGGTAAAACTTTCCTTCCGAGTGCTGCTGTCTCGCTATTTGTGACCAGTGTGTGATTTGGCATCCGATAATATAAACCCGATTCGTCAGCGTTGTAGAGTTGATCAAGGGTCAACCCATGCTTATCAAAGATAGCTTTACTTTTCCACAAACGGATCAAGAATATCAGATTTTTTAAAATGCCATGTCGATGCTTAAACTTCTTATACCATCCATCATTAGCATTGTAACTCTGATATTGCTGGTAATGTTGGAGCATTGTTTACTCTTTGTTTTAAAAACCACTTATTAAGCAATTCTTCTATTCTCGGGAACTCTGCTTTCTTTAAAGTGCAACGTTTTCCTAATTTTTACTAATTTAATTAAATCTAGATAGGAATACATTGAAGCTTTTTAGCAGGGTTCTTTCTTGTTACAAATTACTTCTCTATAACTCCGTAATAAATCCTATTTGGACGTACGGCTCACAGTTATGGGGCCATGCGAGTTCCAGTAACGTGGATATAATACAAAGAGCTCAATCAAAAATACTAAGAACTCTCACCGGAGCACCTTGGTATATTCGCAATACTCACATTCACAATGATCTTAACATCCCAACCGTGAAAACTGAAATAGATCGATTCAAGCAGAACTATGAATGCAAACTCAACTCTCACCCTAATCCACTCGCAAGATCTCTAACCCTACTCCATATACAAACACGATTCAGGAGAAATGACCTCCCAGCCCTGTGATGTGCTCTTAGGGCCGTTGAACTACATAAGTCTCCAACCGGGGGGCTTAGTATAATACACAACTAGATTTAAGATTTGATAAATTATTGTTAGTCTCTTATCAATAAAGAAAAGACAACATTAAAAAAAAAAAAAATATTTGTACGAGCGCATAAAACCAATTCCAACACAAAATTCATATACATATCAGTATATCAGTATTGAGTTGCAGCAAGGCTTTTGTCACTTTGTCTTTACCTCATCAAAACGATTTTTTTTTTTTTTTTATATATTTACAATTCATTGTCCGCTGCTGTGTATTGTCAGTGCTGCTGTTGTAAAGAAATATATCAATTTAAATGCGCATTAAAAGAACATTTTCTGCATTAAATGCGACAGTTGGTCACGCTTTTTGTTTGTTTAAATTTTATACTGAATTTAATACATTTTATTATTGTCCATAATAAACGGCGGAAGTCATTAAAGCGCGCACCTCTCTCTCGAGCTGCTAATAATGAATTAAAAACTCAAAATTTAATCAACATATTCACACGTTGTCTCTTTGTGTAAACTTTTTGCAGAATAAAAATCGACATACTCAATCAGGAGTACACGGTTTACTATGTGGGCACCAATCTGGGTCGCATTTACAAAATAGTTCAATACTATCGCAACGGTGAATCGCTGTCGAAACTTTTGGATATCTTTGAAATTGCACAGAATGAAGCCATTCAGGTGATGGAAATCAGTCAGGCACGTAAGTCGCTGTATGTGGCCACCGATCATCGCATCAAGCAAATCGATTTGGCCATGTGCAATCGTCGTTATGACAATTGCTTCCGTTGTGTGCGTGATCCGTACTGCGGCTGGGACAAGGAGACGAATACGTGTCGTCCATACGAATTGGATCTGCTGCAGGTACGTATGCAAAAGAGTTGCATGCTTTTTTGACTTTCATACATACTCGCTCACTCGCCTCATCATACACAACATTGACTGACTTTGCATGTGCGCAAAATTGTTCATTTTGATTTTTTTTTTTTTCAACAGGATGTTGCCAACGAGACAAGCGATATTTGCGACTCGAGCGTGCTGAAGAAGAAAATTATTGTCACCTACGGACAGAGCGTACATTTGGGTTGCTTTGTTAAGATACCAGAGGTGTTGAAGAACGAACAGGTGACCTGGTATCATCACTCCAAGGATAAGGGACGGTAAGTTATTTACTACAACTAACAACGTATTTTGAAATAAGCTTAATATATTTTTTACACTACCTTGCAGCTATGAAATCAAATACAGCCCAACCAAGTACATTGAGACCACCGAACGCGGGCTGGTTGTTGTGTCCGTAAACGAGGCTGATGGCGGACGTTACGACTGCCACTTGGGTGGTTCGCTGCTTTGCAGCTATAACATTACAGTCGATGCGCATAGGTAAGCACTTGTTTTAAACTGTGCCATCTATTAACTTAAATGACTACATTTAAATTCTTTTGCACCATTTTGTTCGTTTCAGATGCACTCCGCCCAACAAAAGCAATGATTATCAGAAAATCTACTCGGATTGGTGTCATGAATTTGAGAAATATAAGACAGCAATGAAATCATGGGAAAAGAAACAAGCGGTAAGTAATTAGGTTTACCTTAGCTTTTTATGCTAGACTAACGTTCGTTTTTGTCTGTTGTCTGTCTGTCTGCCTGTTCACTAACTATCCAATAATCTATATATTGCGCACGGCCACTAATAACTCATTAGGTCAGCAATTATTCTAATAGCACACTGACCGGCGTGTCACAAATGGCGTAAAGTGCTTAAGGTATCATTAGAACCTCATTCATACTCGTTTGTAACTGTCTGACTGTCTGTCTGCATTTCTTGTTCCGAACATTATCTACATACATGGAAAATTTCTGTCAAATTGCTCGATAATGTTTATTTGTTGTCTATAGTGTGCGCGCTATCAATAATACACTGGGTGGAATGGTTGATTATAATTACGTTTAGTTTGTGTTAAAATTACCCAAGCCAATTAAAATGCAATCATACAATTATTGCTTGAGTTGGGAATGGCTTACAATATTGTGTTAGGAATTCAATAAATACGTTGCCAATCAAAAACGTTGCGCCAAAACAATGAAAAATTACATAAATTCTTAATACACTTCAGCTTACCAACAAAACACATGCATTGGAGTTTACTTGTGCACTATTCGATTTGTGTATTTTTTGTACAATGTAATCCAAGCAAATAGAAACAACAAAAATGCGGAGGCAAACTGGAAAAAAGCGCTTTTTTCTAGAAAGAGAAACCAAAACCAAAGCCGATACTTATTAAATTGTTCAGTTATCAATGGTTTGCTAGGCATGCCAGACCACAAACAAAAATTGTAAATGTACAACAGAACAGAGCAGTAATATCATATTTAAGATTTTTGTTTACTGAATCCGTGTTCAGGGTATTTGTATTACCTTCTGGTTTTTTTTTTTTTTTTTTTTAATGTACTTCGTTGCGGCAGTGGTAGCTTATACGGAGGCTCAGTACTTTGACAAGTTTCATTACTTTTTGAGTCAGTGTCTGTATAAACCTATTTTTCGCTCCTTTCGCTACAACACGTATTGTATTCATTTACAATTGTTTTACTTTGAAAGATCATAATATATATTTTCATTTATTCCTATTCAGTTTATTGTCAGTGAATTCTACTCAGTGTATTTTACTGTGCCATACATTTTTTATATGCAGTTGTACTGTAGTACTTTTAATTTTCTCTACTATTGTAGTTTAAAATTCTGCAAGGATATTTATTTATTTTCTATTTTTTCTGCTTTTTACTTTTTAGCAATGCTCAACACGTCAGAACTTCAGCAGCAATCAGCATCCAAATGAAGTTTTCCGCAAGAACAATGTCTGATATCAACAAAATGGCGGCATCACACTCACACATACATCCACGTCCATAAAACTTTTTCAATAATTTATTAATGCATAATGTGGCAAATGATGAAGCAGTCAAGCGAAAAATGGCATTTCTTTTTGCAACATAAATGATAAGTACTTCATTTAGAAATTAATTTATACGACAAAGAACATAAAGTTCCCGCTTAAAATTGTTTAATGACACATTTTAATACATTTGCAGAATACTAAAAATAAAAGAACAAGCAATAGTTTATTTAATTTAAGTTTTTAAGTACTATGAAGAAATAACGAAAGAAAACAGCAACAAATTGGCGCTGAACTGATAGCATTAAGTTGATCAAATGTAAAAAGTACATGCTTCCACTAGCTAACATTGAATGCATTTTAACATATCTTCTTGCAATTTTAGCTAGTGTAAACAGTGCTTAAGTTGAGTAGAACGAGTTAATACAGCAAAGCAAAGCAATATCAACTTTATCTTCCTAAAAGCAACGCACTTAAATAATATATGCAGTAATTGTGTTTTGTTAAAAATAGGCTAGCAATATAGATACACATAAATAAAACTTGAATCGAACTTCTTAGAAGCAATAGTTAAGCAAGAGACGACTGAAATATGAAGATGAGTAAAGCGAGACACTTTATTGATATGTAAGACTAAACTTGTCGTAGTTGCTATATTTTGAAGTGCATAAATCAACTTCTTACGCAATTACACGTATATAAGTTAGCGTGTGTTGTGTGTAATGTGGCTGCCCTATAACATATTGTGACGTGGCGTTACTCATCTTTATTTCGTTTCAATAGTCTTTGGTTAAACGCACCCAACAAACAGATATACATACATATATACAAACATAAACATATACAATATATAGCAAGAAATAACTCAACACATCGCAAAGCATTTAATCTACGGCATTTATACTTAATCTGAAAATTAACGAACAATTTCAGGTTGTAATAAAATTAATAATTAAAAGTATAAAAATATGAATCGAATATTAATAAACAGTTAGACATACAAACAATATTTAATAACCTCGAGTAAATTATACACCAATCAAATGTATACATATGCGGATACACACTCTTCCACAGATACTTGTTAAGCGTAGAATTTTCATATCGTTATTCCATAAAAATTTTAATAAATTTAAATGAAGTTGCTTTACTTCGCAATCAATCAATTTCGTATATGTCAATAAATTGACATAAATAAAAGAGAAGTTGATTTGTTTTTCAATAAAATAACATAAAAGTAAGCGTGAAATTGAAAATATACACATTTAAATTAAATTAAATTAAAGTAAAATAAACATAGCGATTTTATAATTCAATGCAACGTGTTAGTATTATATGCGAAAATTTGTCATTTAAATAATCTATAAAAAATATAAAAAGCAAAAAAGAAAAATATTAAGTATATATTAAGCGCTTGCGTAACCTAATGAAAACCGATAAGCAATGTGATGTTAAGTTTTGATATACAATTATTAAAAACACAAACAAAACGATCAAATTTAAAGTAAAGAACGATCAGCTTCCAAAACTAGTTAAACACAATACGCAAAAGAAAAATTGACAGCTTTGTTTTCGCTAATTAGAAATAGACAAAACGACAAACATTTTAAAAAAGTTAAAAATAAATAAACTATCAAAAGACAAAATACAAAGTCCATAGTTCATAGCTGATAATAAACAAAATCTTTTTTCAATACTTACACAAATTTGGTTGCATATTCAGTCGAAAACGCCTAAGTAAAAAAACAAATTTAAGTATATTTTTGTTCGTTCTTATGTTTTGACTTCCCGAAGTGATCATTCAAATGAATATCACATTTAAAATTTAAAATCGACTTCTAGCATTGTTTTTATTAATATAAAAAGTCTTTATGTGTTTCTTTCGTATGTGTACTCGAAAAGTTTCTGAGAACTTTTAGTTGTTAAGTGTTTAGTTTTAAAACAATTTTTAAAATATATATAAAATAAATATCTTTAATTAACTATAAACATTAAAGCGTTTTATTTTTCATAAGCGCTAAGAAGTTCTTTCTTCACTTGAAAGCGTTTTAGCTATTTTGTGCCGCACATGCTGGCCGTGCTGATAAGGCACTAATTCCAATGTGGATGCCTAATAAGAATTTCAATACAATAGCCACAAATAGCGACTGACTGACTATACTGGAACTGTTATCAACACGCAGCCATGACCGTTTCCGAAAAAGAAATTTCGCTGAAAAAGGAAAAAGCCCACCAACAAAAAAAAGGAATCTAATAACTGAAATAAAAATAACAAAAGAAATAGAAAAGCTGTTCAAAAGTTAAGAAAAAAAATACAAATTTCTATATAAACCCAGCAGCGAAGAAAAACGCAGACCACAGACAAAAAGAATGGATGCAGATCTCCACCACAAAAATTACACGCTTTGTTGGCAATGCTCAAAATAATTTGCTAAGTTAATTTCACACTAAAGTGAAGAAAAGATGAAGCAGCAGCGTATAAAAAAATAAATAAAAAATTAATTTAAGTGCGACAACATTTCAGTGTAGAGTGTTGGAATGCAAAAAGCATTGAAATTAATATTAAAAAAAAAAAGAAAATACTTTTTTATGGAAATAAAAGCGAATTTAAAAAGGAAATTACTATACGGCGAGCTGCTGCTGCCAAGCGAAAAGTTTTTCATAATGAAGATATGCGACTGTCACTCTGTCCGTCTGGCTGGCTGTCCGTCCATTGCGCTATCTTCATGACTGACTGCGTACTCCCGCAGTATGCTATGATATAAACGTCTTGCGGGGGTTGCAGTGTATACATTGAGCTTGCCTTTACTTTTGATGCTTTTTCTATTTGACCAAATGTTGCTGCTTTGAACAAGTCGAGTGTAAAATCTGTAAGATGTTGAGATTTTTGATTCAACTGTTGTTGTTGTTGTTGTTGTTGTTGCATGCGTAATCAACTGTATCGCGATAATATTGTGAATGGCGAGTGAAACATTAAATTCAAGAATTTTTTCAAAAAATTTGTACTTGAAAGATTTTTATAGTATTTTACGAATCAGTGAATACAGCTGCTGTATATGGATTGCAGTTTTGTGCTTGAATACTAAAAATTTAATTTAACGAGCAACTATTTTATAAATGCTCGGCAAAAGATTGCATAGAAATCAGCTATAAATTGCGATCCAAAAGACAAAATGCTTAATTTCTTATTAGTGAAGGTGCTTAGCAATTTTAACGACCGATTACTGATTATTTTTAAGTCAGATTTAGAGCTACTTGTATACAATCAGACCGATATTTGGAGCAAGTAACTTTCTCCAGAAATTTTCTCTGTGCCTTTCCTGTTATGTTATTATTTTAATTAGGTGACAATCAGGAATTCAGATTTTCGCTAGAATTTATCTTATATCTATGTGCACATCAGCTAATTTAGCAAGTAGGACATATAAAAATTTGTATTCTGGTTCGGTGTCTAAATAATTTATCGTAAAAATAAGAAAATAAAGAAGATCATCCAATATCAATTAAACAATTTTCAGAACATCTGAATCTCCTTCGTAGTAAGCGCAGGCTTCTATAGTAAAATGTGACCAAAATGTCGCCGTTTTAGTGGATTAATAGGAATTGTGTTCGCCAGGAGTCTAGTAAGGTGTTTTCGATGGTTCTGCAGGAATTCATTATATCTACTATAGAAAATGTAAACCTGATCCTCTACGTGGGGAACATTGATATCTCTGTATTGACAATCAGTAATCTTGCATAGCGCCTTGTTTTGTGTTCTCTGAATTTAATTTCGGTTTGTTATGGCTGCAATACCCCAGATTTGGATGCCAAATTTCTAAACCGGCGGTATAATCGGCGTATAAATGGTGCGTTTGTTACTTAGAGGCAGCCAGCTTTTGCTGGAAAAAAGCCGTTGGGTTTTTTTTTATTCTAGTTCTGCAAGTTTGCAATCTTGTCTTTAAAAGTAAAATAGTTCCATTTAGTTGTACTGTAGGTGGAATGCTCCTTCTCAAAGTGTAGCTTACATTGTTGCATTTATCACTATTTATCTAGATATTACATCTCCTTGCCCAGGCCTCTAGTAGCGGTAGATATCCTAAAGGCTATGGGCAAAGTTTCGTTCGTAACTAGACCTGCTCAGAATGCATACATCATCATTTTCGCTGCGTAGTTTGATATGATTCCCTCAGGAGTTGGGAGGTCAAAAGCGAAGAAGTTGAACAGCAACGATCTAAGGACGCTGCCTTGAGGTACCCCACCCCGCGTACACAGGGCAATTTGGGGACGCACTTGCGCGTATTTTTACGAAAAACTGGTGCTCCTCCAGGTAGGAACGGAGCATTAAGAAAAATGGAGTAGGGAGGTTGTTCTTTATTTTCGAGAGCAGACCGTTGTATAGAGAGCTTGTTGAATATCGACGAAAACAGCATTACAATACTCTTTGTTATCAAATGCCTCTAGAATGTTATTAACGATCTGGAAATAACCTTTTGGAATCAAGTACGTCTGATAATCTGGTGGCGAACATTCTCTCCCAAACTTTCGAAAGCGCTGAAAGAAGAAAATTAGCCAAAATGGCTGCAGCCATTCAGCTTTTGTATCAGAACCCTTTCGCAGTTTGGGACCATGCATGTGGAGAACCCTAATTGACTATTTATTGACTAGTTGGCTCAAGCTAAAACCCAAAAATGCCATTGAAGTATTGTAAAAATAGACAGAGAACATAATGAATATAAAATATTGTAAAAATGGATAATGAACAGAACGTGCAAACCACATGATACAAAATTTAAATTCACTGTCGAAGAATATTGGAAATTTAATTTATTTTGCCAAAATGGCAACAAAGGAAAAAGTGGAACGAGCAACAGCGAAACTTTCTAAAGATCGCCAACGCCCTCCTGCGGCCGGCAAGTGCTCAAGGAAGAACTTAATTAAAATTAAATTGTCTCAAGTGTAAAGAAGCCCTTGTCCGTGTAAAAGCGGCGAAATGCGGCATCGAATGCAGCGCAGGGATTTCTTGATAATAATTCACTTTTTAATCGTGCAGAAAATGAAGGCGCGTAACAACAAAAAACAAAAACAGCAACTGCGAGCAGAACAAAAACTGTCAGATAAAAGAAAATCAACACTTTCGCAGCGCGAAAATGTATTACGCAACATTATATGAAACGCTTGAAAGTTGGTTGGCTGGCTGGCAGGCTGGTGTAAGGCCATGCGAGACGTTAAGGATAGAGTTAAATACTACGGGTGCATGGCAAGAGGGCGATGCAGAACCTTGACTTAAAGGCAATTAAAGGTCAGCGCAAAAACGTGGCAATGTGTCTGAAAAACTGTTTGCTTCATGTTTAAATCGGCTGGAGGTGTGCAACAAAATATATTATTTTAAGGTTTATAAAGCGATTTTGTTTGTTTTTTCCACGGCTATGCCCTCTGCATCTCTAGTTCGATTAAAGCGCAAAAGTTTGTTGTTCTCGCCTAACTTGAAGCAGCACAGCACCCAAACTCCAAATTGCAAAACTAAAAGTGTGAATTCAAATTTTCGCTATTGTTTACGAAAATTATCGCATAGAAAATAAATTTTGTGGAATCTTTGCCTCCGCGCCATTTGGGTCCTTTATTTTCAATGTTATGCTTATAGTCCTTGCCTGCTTGCTTGCTTGCTTGCTTTGGTTGGTGTTGTTGTTTTTGGTCTTATTGTAATTGTTTAGCCATAAACATTTTCAAGCATCCTTTTTATGTCCTCTACGCTACTCTTGGGTTTACTGCCTACTGTTAAAATACAAAATATTGCCAAAATGGCTGTCAACACTTTTGCTACTTAAAAGCTTTTCGAATTCATTTACGCCAAAACACTTACTACAAATTCTTCTTTTACTTTTGTTTCTTTCCTTCTTTAATGCCCTACCCTGATGTGTCGAGGGTACACTTAGTTTGTACAAATGTATGTAACAGTCAAAGGAAGGCAAATAAGGTGTAAATATATTCTTGAATCGAGCGAATTTAGCTCCAACTGTATTGGATTTTTTATTCATCTGATTCATTTAAAACAATTACAATATTTCTAGTCAGTATAGCATGACAGTCGAATTAACAACACCTCCACTATTTGGCAATAATGTTAATAATTTATTTAAGAATAATATTAAGGACTGAACAAGTTTCTTATGCGCAGCGTCCGGTTGTCTACATATCAAAATTAGCAGCGCATTTCGAAGTCGTGTACGCAGGATTCCGCATTTTAACTTTTTTACCTTCTCAAAGGTGTCCTTTTATTTTATAGCTGCTTCGGCCATTGTTGTGCATGAAAATTGTATCTGAAAGTTATTTATACTCATTAAGCTATTTTATTCTTTTATGCTGTCCACTTTAATGTTGAATATTCAATTTTTATAGCGCTGGGACGTTTAATCTGCGCCGGAAATTCGAAGGAAATGCTATTAAAAAGCAATTTTAAGTTTGAAATAATTTTTTAGAAATTGTCATCGCACCTGGGTAAGAAAATCATGCCAAACATGACTAGAATTTAAGGAGAAAAATTTAAGCAAAACAAAAATTTCCAATTATACTCTGTTAAGCGGCTTAAGTCTTGGCTAATTAGCATGGTTCCTACAGTACTGTGCGCAAAAAGCTATGAATTCATTGATGTATTCAGCAGCAAGCGTTAATGCTTTTTAATTAAAAATCTTTCATGTGTTTTGTGTCGACAGAATTTTTTAGGTAGAACACTTCAGCGCTTATTGAAAAGTAAAGTGACAATTGAAAATAAAAAGTATTTCAAAATATGCAATTTAAAACTGAGTTTCAATTTGTACGGTTTTTTAATGTATTCTTTTTTTTTATTTTCCCAATTTTGATACACGCTTCGCAGCACTCAGTACGAACATTTCAATCGCACCGAAATTTGCAGACTGAACTCGACTTAATTCAGTTTAATGCGGATACATATATACCTAAGTGCTTTTTCTTCTATCATCTCAACACCTATTGCAGCAAAATCAAGCAAGCAAGCAAACAAGCACCGCAGGCAGACTTTAAGAAAATTATTCTTGCCCCTTTGAATTCGTAGCTGAAAAAAGAAACAACAAAACACAGACCATAAGTCCTCATAGTGTACACCAAAATTTACTTAACAACAACTCAGTCAATTCTGGCTTAAACCTATTAGCATCAACCAACAAACAAGCAAGTTGTACGAACGTGTAGCAGCAAAAAACAACCGAAGGGCTTTGTTAAACTGGCCACATTACTCATACGCCATGTTGTTCAGCATTCATGTGAGCGATTGTGTGTGTATTCTTGCTGCTGCTTGATATTAGTTCTTCTTGTCTCTTTAGTAGTTTCTGTTGTTTTCTAACTGCCTGGCTGCCTGTTTGCCTGTCTGTTGATGTCATTGAAACCTGCTCCGGTGTTATTGCCAAGCAAACAGCCAAGTTGAGTAACTTATTACAAGTCCACAAATTTCTAGAAATACATCTACACCCTGTGGAAACGATGCATTTGCTTAGAAGCGCATAGCTCAGACAATTAAAATCTGGCTGTATTTTACACGTATGTGTAATCCGCTTAATAAGAAGAAGCAGAAGAAGTTGTTTCTCGTTGGCTGACTTTCACAACTGAGATTCACAGTTGGCTGCCTGGCTGCGTTTTCAAATGCTGCTCGCAAAAAGTGTTCATGCGTACCTGCAATTGTTCCAGCCGTATCTATAAATGTGTATTACAGTGTATAACAAAAAAATGTGCAACTTTTTAACTTCGTTTAACTATCCTTCGACTAGCCATCAATCTAACAATTTAAATCGAATAAATGTGAATCGTGAAGACGATATACATATATCAACTTTTTGGCGATAATCTGAAGATGTTTATATATTTTTTAAAAAAAATCTGAAAATTTTAAATTTATTTAGATTTATTGTAATTTTCCATTGTGTTTTTATTTTGTTTATTTAAAGATAAGAAGGATGGTGCAGCACTTACCGGAAAGTCGGAAAGAAAAAATCTTGACAATTCTCCACAAACCAGAATAGCACTCAAACCGGATTTCGCACTTTCCACGGTACACATTAAAAAAAATTTTATACGTTCTGAAGGTACTTGAACAAAAATAGAAATAGTTGTTGTTGTCGCTTCCTTCGTTCGGGACTAGCACACCGGTGTATTCGTAACAGTCATAAGTTCTATATCCTGGCTCTACTTTACCTTTATTCGATCTTTTTTGAAGGCACTTCACCGGTTCGAGTTGAAATAAGTTTTGCAAAACAGCTTTCTAGTTATATAGGATAGAAAGCTGACCTTCTTGATTTGTCTTTGCAACAGTGTAACAACATTTGCAATATTTCAGTTCGGTTTCTGGATCGGGTATTTGTTGACAATGGTTTTAATATATCCGTTAAGAGAATACCTCCGGTAATAACACCAGAAGATAATTATCATCCTACTTTGCAGCTTTCTTTTCAGCTCGATAAAGTTCCTGGTGTGGGGAATGTTAAATCTCTTCAACGTGTCAGATGTTTTAAGAAAACTGACTACACCAAGTTAAATCAGCTGTTATTCAGTTCTGATTGGACAATTCTCGAGGCAATGAATATTTTATATTCAAACGTTTTCAATTACTTTGACAGATGTATTCCTTACACAACTGTATCAAATTCAGCCAATAAGCTACCTTGGTTCTTTCGTAGCCTCAGTCGTTTGAAAAATATTAAATCCCGCCTTTTCAAAAACTACAAAGAAACCGGTTCCACAGTCGATTACAATAAATTTTCTATTGCACGCTCTAACTTTAACTCATTAAATAAACAGTGTTACACTGCTTATTTATGAAGAGTCAAAAACAATGTGCGTAATAATCCTAAAAGCTTTTTCAACTTTGTCAATATTAAGCTTAAAAATACAGCTTTCCTCGCTAACTTTCGTCTTGATTGAAATGAAGCATCCTCTGATTTTCAGATATCGGATTCGTTTGCTTATTTCTTTCAATCTACATACACTAATTTTTCTTCTAATCTTTTTACATCTTATTCCATCCTACGACTTTATATCATCTCCTGTAATTACTATATCTAATGTGCTAATTTCTCTTAAATCTATTACATTTTCATGTCTCCCTGGTCCTGATAATATTCCTAGTTCGGTTTTGTCATTGGTTAGTCCATTGCAACATGGATTTGTTAAAGGCAGATCCATTTGTATCAATCATTTAGAATTCACTTCTATCGTAAATAAAGGTTTTGTGTCTGACCGACAGAACGATGTCATTTACACGGATTTTAGCAAAGCTATATAATCACCTAACTGAAAGCTTTAGGGTTTCCACACTCTTTTGTTAATTGCATACAATCCTACCTTGTAGGTAGATCTCAAAAAGTATTATTTAACAATTGTTTATCAATATCTATAAATGTGTCTTCTGGTGTTCCACAAGGCAGACATCTTGGGCCATTGCTCTTTGTTTTGTTCATAAATAATCTCGCTTTAGCAATAAATCATGCTCATGTATTGATGTCAAACTTTGTTTGTCATATTCTGATGCTTCCCAACATAGTATATTACAATCTGATTTGAATTCATTCTTTCTTAATTTGAATATCGCAGAAAACATTATATCATGACCTATTTTCTGGGTGTAGGGAAATTTGTATAAATGATTTAGTTGTCCTTATGGACCTTAAATTAACCTATAACATATTGTGTGTATGTTATAGCTTAATTTAGTTAAAGCTAAAGGTGTTCTTGGCTTTATAAAGCGGTGGTCCAAGGAATTTAATGACCCTTATGCTACAAAACTTCTGTACACATCACTTGTTAGTCCGATCTTGGAATTTACATCATCTGTTCGATGGTCAATGCTCTCTGTCGTTTTCCTTCACAAGATTCTTTGTGGGGAAGTCGATTCTCCTTATTTACTTCAATCTTTATCTTTAAATGTTCCCTCTCGCTTCACGCGAAACTATGTGCCTTTATGGTTGTCATTTTGCACAACAAACTATGTTTGCCACTATTCAGTTCGGTCTCTCTGCTATACATATATGTATATCAAATTTTCTTATATATTCTCCTTCAATTCTTCTTTAAACTATATAAAAAAATCTATCCTTAACTCTGAATGTCAATAAATTGTAATTTTTTTTCCCATTTTTATCTATGATTTGTAATTGCGACTGCTTGGACCACTCCATGGCTGTGAGTTGAGGCACAGTCGGTCAACTGGGCGACCAAACAAAAATCCTCCAACGAGTCTGAGTGGTCGTAACTTTCCTCCTATTATAGCGATAAGTTAGAAAATAGATGTTCAGTGAGCAACTTATTTTTAAAATATTTGTAATGCAAATAATAAATAAATAAATAAATAAAATGAGAGGTGGCGCATAGCTCCTTCCGATTTTGACCGATTATTACAATATAATATATCCATTAAATATCTGTTTCGAATAAATTATCAAATGAACAATTTTGTGACACACTGTAAGAACACTAGCAAATGCACAGACTCGGTCCGTGCATGATTGTGTTTCTGTGTGTTCCAATGGTTAAGCTATTTTAACTGCAGCTAAGTTGAGTGTAAGGTAAAAGGTTTGCAAAATTATTGCCTAAAGGTTTCTTGAGTCTAAAGTACACTAAATTCCAACTCTTCAGATTTGCGTTACCAACGCTTACACTAGGTTGCTTGCAAGGATTGTACTTAAGCTGTAGTTAAAGGAAAATGGCAACCATGCGGCAGAACGATGCATGTGAAAACTTTTCCAAGCTATACACGTATACAGCATTCTACCACCACAACTACAAATCTGTTCAGCAACACTTTGCGTTTTAGTTTGCTACTCAACAACCACAAACGAATTTAATCCTCTTGAATTGGCCACTTCGAATATACATACATATATGTAAATTACAAATGGCAGATTTCTATTATTTATTTGACTAATTGCGAAATAGGAAAGGTTAAAAATAATATGGCTTTGTATGCTTCGACACTTTACGCATTGAAATGCATTTATTAGGTTTCTAATTAGTGCACATCTAAATACTATAAATACTCTAATAACAAATGTTGCTTTTATTAACAAATAGTCCTTGTAGAACTGAGAAATAATTTGAAATGCGCTTATCTAATGCCACAGAATTGCATTATTCTAGGCGAATGAGCATAGACAAATGTTTATTTAAATGAAATGCCTTCAACTATGCAACTTGGAAAATATTTTAGCATCAAACATGACAAGGACAAAAACGATTATGCGAAGCTGCGACCAAATGTAAACTTACCAAGAAGGACAGTAAAAGGTGACAATATGCCCAGTGATTCTTGAAGCTTGGGAAAATTGCGGCAGAAAACTACCGGAAATGCAATGGACGACAAAGAAAGAGAGAGAGAGAGAGAAAATAAGAGAAGTACTGAGTGTGAAACTGAAAACAAAATGGTTTCAGCGGAAGCAGAGTTTGCATTCATTTCGTTGCCGTAAGCGATTTTCAGTTTTCGTTTGTGCAAATAAAACTTCGTTCGTCGTAGTTAAATTCAGACGTTTTATCACACACAGAAAAAGCTCAGGTCAAGCGAAAAGGTGAGAAATAACTAATATTCAAATATAATATTTCAAGGATTTATTCAAGCGCTCCTACCACTTCAGACAAACACACAAATTGCTTTTAGCATTGAACCAAAAGAAAAAAAAAAAACATGGCTCAAATGAAACTTTGAAATATTATTTGTACTTTTACATATCTTTTATATGTATATATATATATATATATATATATATATACGTGTATGTATTAAAAGGTCTAGTAGATTTAATTTTTGGTTTTGAATTTCTCGTGTTTGCCTTTTATAAATTAAATAAAATTGCATTTATTCTGCTTGCATGCTTCGATGACTGCTTGTTAAGTATTTTCGTGCAGATGTTTGAATGACAAATATTTGTCAAAAAACGATAAGAAATTTTCAATTATAGATTTTAATATTTGCTTTAAAAAATAAATGAATAAAGGACAAATATATGCAAACTAACTTGGCAAAGAATGCCACTAGTCAAATTGTTTTATCATTTTTTTTTTTTTTTATTATATTTGTATAAAATGTCATTAGTTGTTAGTTGTTTTAGAAAAGATTTAAGCTTTTGTTCTTTCGCATTAAAAATAAAATATTTATATTTCCCAAGAGCCAGCAGCTAAGCATTCAATCAAAATTTAATTAAATGATGTACAACATTTTTAAAAATATTTAAATCGACTCTAATCCGAAAATAAGGCGATAAATAATAAATATACAGTACTCATGACTTAATAATAATACATGTTGCGAAGAATACTTTTACTGTATATAAATAAAATACGAAATAAATATTTTTGTTGTAGAAAAGATTTAAATATTGGTCTGTTATCGATTGCAGTTGCTCTGATGTCTGCTTTATATCGGCACTTTGATCATATTTATCGGACCGTGGAATAAAGAAAGCAATGCAATAAAGAAATCAATGCTAATCTTTACAAAAAAAGAACTTTATTAAAAAAACTACTTGAGCTGCAAGCAATTGTTAAAAGGGAAAAAAGGTAAGATATTGACCGTTTTTGGAAAGCACTCTTAAAGTATTGTTCGGAGTATACAAGTATATAGTAAAAAATGTTTATATTCGCCTAACCTAATTCGCCTAGCTTCCATACAAAAATTTCAAAAATTATATGAACTTTTATTCAACAAACAGCGAACTGGCTGCCAGTGAAGGCCAGCAATTATGCAACATCAAGAGACATTCACTAATTACGGCCGGCAACTAAATGCAGCCTAGTAAGGAAAATTACAGGAAAAAAAATAAATAAAAGACTAAAGCGGGCAAAATCAGCTTAAAAATTGCAAACACGCTGCAACGCATACTCACTGGCTTGGAAAATTAATTGTTTGCAGCAAATGGCGAAGTTCGCTTTTGTTTCATACAACACACTTTCTATCTCACGGTCTTATAATTTTGGTGCCCTGCACATGCAGTGTAGTTAGTATAATACTTTTAACACTTGGTTTGCTAAAGCTGGAAAATTATTCGTATATAGTATGAACTTAAACAAGTATTTCCTCCAAGTAATGCTCTTTAACTTAGAATTAGATAAAAATAAGTTATTTAAATTCTACTATGACTATATACGATCTAATCTCTTTATACATCTATACATCTTAGTGTATTAGCACCACAGAAATTATGACGCACTTATACACAATTTGTTCGAAGTCATTCCATGTGTGAACAGCTAAGAACAAGTGGAGAGAAAAGATCAGTGAATCTACGCTCTTCAAAAAGTCATCATACAAAGGATCCTAAACATTATGTACACTGTTGGAGTTTTTAAAAATCTATAATATTAAATCAATTTCTATATCTCTGTAGCTCACCTACAAACTACTGCAACCGTGCATGTAAATTGCATTTCAAAAGGTTTCATCGGTTTTTTTTTCTTACTTTTCCAATTTTGCACCGCGATGCTTTTTAATTACTGCATGCATATACACTGCAGAAGCTAATTTTTCGCAACATTTTTACTTAATGCACTACAATTCTTGCATTAAAAAAATATACAGCACTGAAATTAATTTAAATCATAATCGGCTTAAGGTGAAATATTTAATAATAACAATTATAATTGCTGCCTTTTGCGTTGACAGAATCCGCATCACCTGTTGTTAATTTCACTCAGAACTGACAATGAGTTTTGTGTGTATTGTTATAGTGTATATATTTTTGTGTGTTGTGTGTAGCCTCCGATGAATATATATATTTTAGAATTTGAACAGAGCCAAATTCTAATAATTCTTTATTAAATAATTATATCTGCTGGAACACTATTCAAGAAACTAATAAATTTGGCGCGCTGCCAAGTACGGAGAGATCTTTCCATATTCCAACATGTGCCCGGTCATCCTCTACTTCGGCGTCCATTCGAATTAGGTGCTCAGCCCAGTGCAGCCGCTGGAACTTTATGCGCTGGACTATGAAAACCTCATCTAAAAGCTCATACAGCTCGCGGTGCATACGGGACCTAAACGCCGACTCTAATAGGATCAAAAATCCTTGCAGAGAATCTTCCTCTCAAAAACTTCCAACGCCGTTTCCATGCCTCTGCGCCATATAGTAGGATCGGGAGTATCAGCAACTATTAGATTTTGATTTTCCGAGAGAGGGGTTTACTTCAAATTTGCTTGCTCAGCCCAAAAAAGCATCTATTTGCAAGGGTCATCTATTCGCCTGATCTCCAGGCTATCCTTGTTGTTGCTGTACATTTCGGATCCAAGATAGACGAAGTTTTCTACAACATTGAAGTTGAAATTCTGCATCGTCACTGACCGTCCAAGACGCGATGACGCCGTGCGAGAAGACACCAAATACTTTGTCTTGACCTCATTCACCGCTAGTCTTTCAAATCTCTGAGAACGCCTTGCTGATTCGCTATTCCTGTGTCCTGATGATGATGATATAAATGTCATCCGCATATGTCAGCATTACCACCTCCTTTTGGAAGATTGAGCCCGACATATTCTACATCTACGGGCAATGTGCATAGGATATATTCCATCAGTAGATTGAAAAATTCGCACTACAGCGCATCACACTGCCTGAAACCTCTCTTGGTATCAAGGGGTTCGAAGAGGTTCTTTCCTACCCTGACAACGCTTTGTGTGTGTGATAGAGTCATCATACAAAGATGAGAAATCTTTGCCGGGATATCTAGTGCAGTCAGGGCATCGAAAAACTTCGTTCGTATCCAAGATTTGTCGCAATTGAAATATTTGATCACTGATCGACCTTTTTGTTTTGAAGCCACAATGATATGGTGCTATCATTGGCACCATTTGAGCGTAATTAATCGTGCAAAAAGGAGTTGATCGAAAGGTGATATTAAATGAGGTGAATCACTTTCACCAGTTAACATTTTGTGAGCACAGAGAGCATAGATCTGCGTAATGAAAGGATTGCAAGATCAATTCATTTTAAGCTGCCATTATAAGATGGATCCCAATTAGGACTGCGAAGAGCAAAAAGCAGAAACTGTTCGTGACCTGATTCAATACGATCTTGGTGAATACCATAGTAAGGATTTCATACACGGGATCCAAATTTAAAAACTGGATGAACAAGTGAGGTATAGAAAAGTTTAGTGGATTAAGGGTCATTAAACTCCTTAGACCAAAAGACATTAGTACATTTATAATGCTCTGTCTATTCTACTAGTAGATCAATTTATAGAACTGAAATAGCGATTGAGATATAATGAATTTGGTGCACGGCAGCGCCTATGTATTCCAAATGATATATAGCTAGAACATTTCTTCATTTCTTGATTATATATTTGTTTAGTAGAAGATAATGCTTACAACTGTAATGAATGCGCGTTAAGTCGTTAAATATGCCACAACAACGTGTGAGTATATAAATCCTTTGCACTTCATCAAACTCATCATTATCGCAGTCGACAACAATTGGCGGCAGTCTATGGCAACGGAAAGCAGTGATGTATCTTATCCTTGCAACAAATCTCAAACTAGCTAATTTCTTGTTGTTCTTGTTGTCGTCAACTTAGAGCTTTTGTTTTTTAGTTGTTTTTGTTATATTTGCTGTCCTGCTGCTTGTCAGACATGTCACTGCTTTGCTGTTGCTGCTGCTGCTGCTGCTGCTTTGCGCACCATTTGCCCTTTGGCGTCGAAAAGTTTTACGCCATTTTTATCTTTTCGTCTCGACCCTTAGCCCGCGCCATTTTACTTCTGAAGTTTCTGTTTCCGCTCTGTCAAGCATTGTTGTTGTTCTACTGATAGCAAAGTATGCGCATATGTTTCTAAATGTGCTTACAAATATATTTGCAACGACAGAGTTCCTTAACATATTGCATATTGCCAATTGTTTTTCTATTTTTCTATTTGTTGGCTATGAATTCACTGCGAATAGCCAACTTAAGACATTATCGACATTGCTCTCTAAATGTTTGATGCGAAAATTTGTTGACAAATCTATCTACATATGCGTATATAAATCGATCTTATGCCTTGTAACTAGCTTGTGCTTGTGTTTGTACAACATTTCACAGTTCAATGCACTTTGTATAAACTTGATTATATAAGTTGCGCAGTATTTACTTAGTGGCGTAATAGTTATTAGCTTTAATTAAATATTTTATGAAATGTGTCAAAATCATTTAAACAATTTATTTCAATTACATAAATAACTGATAAATTGAGTTGTCAAACTTCTCTGTCAAATTAATAACAGATACTTGAATAAAGCGATCTAAAGCGTGCTCTGAAAAGTGAAAAACTGAATTTAACAGGAAAAGTTGTCAACTTTTTCGTGTTGCATAGTTAGTTGCACTGAACACTGCATACAATTATAGTCTCATATTTGCATGAATGCTCGACTGTGAAAGCGAATAGCAACTCCAAAAATAACTTTTAACTAACAAGAAACAGGCAGCATTGGCAAAATCAATTTACAAAACTGTCAAGTTAACAATTTTGACAGTTTTATTGCTGTTGCTGTCAATGGTTATATATCTTCTATGCACATAACAGGGGCGTATCTTAAGATGAAGAAGGGAACAAAGTGAATAAGTTTACAAAAAAATAAAATTTTTTAAATAATCAATCTGCAATATATATCTCTGACATTTCTCCAAATTGCGTATATCACATAAGATTTTGCAATACAAACGTGTCAAAGATTTTGTAAGTTGCAGCTAGGCTTTCTTCAAAAAATTTTTGGCATGTTAAGTTACTAATTTGTTTGAACTGGACAAACAGACGGACATGTAAAAATCTAGTAGCAAGATAAGCCTATCTGCAGAACTTTTCGGTTGAACGTATTCCAGTTCCAACCCTGTAAATCTGCCACTGCATGTACAATATTTATGTAAATGTTGCATTTATGTACGACTAAGAATGTGCATGACATATTTTGCATAAAACTTTCTCTCTTTCTCTGTCTTTCTCTAATATTTTTACTGGCAAATAGGTTCACACGTTTCGCTTCATCGAAATACATATAGTCAAAAAGTCACACATACGCCACGTTGCGACATACACCAAAACTCATTGACACAGGCAAATGCTTACAAACACACACACATACACGTACGAGTAGAGTATATGTATACTCATTTGCCATTCACATGGAACCTGACACATTTGCAGTAAGAAGTTGCTGTAGCCAAATATGTTTCATTGCCCGAAATGCAATTCGTTTAAAGAAAACAAAATCTTATAGAATCGATGTCTTCAAAATGCAAAAACTCTTTTCAATAGGCACGGCAGCAGTTGGCAGTGTTAAAAAATGTTCAACGATAATAAAAATAAATTCTTTAAAATATTCATGCAACAAAACCAGCGAAAAGGGATAAATTTATTGCATCAATTCGCTTTAAATATGTTAAAGAATGAAAGGAAAAAAGTCTAGGTACTACTTTCTTTTAACACATTATCACTTTTAATCAACTGATTATAGGCAACTAAGTCAATAACTGTTTTTAAGACTGTTGATCAAAACAAATGGATCGATGTTTATGGAGTTTATTTTCAGTCAATAACTAACATAAAATGCAATAAAGCGCTGACAAATAGGAATGTCCTGGCTGGCCAAGAGAGATCTGTACTTCATAAAGGGTAATTTGGAAAATATTTTCAACATTTAATTAAAATTATTTTAAAATATACTAGGTGTCATTTAAACAGATGTACAGAACGATGGGAAATAAAAAATAAAAAAAAAAATGGTTGATAAAATTCACGAAGTTTTTCATATACAATCGACGATGGATTGTGTATCATTGCCAATTTTGAGGAGCTTTAAAAATCATATTAATTAGAAGGCATTTAAAAATTGGAGAAGACAATCTAAAAAACCAAAACAAAGGTAGCAGACGAGCTGGAGGTAATTAACTATGCAGTCTCCAATCAACTCCATTCAGAGTTCCGTAAGCTCCGTGACCGGACTAGTCCATACATCATAAACTACTCTTGGTGAATGGTTTTGTCCTGATGTTGCCAATGCAGCTATAAACGCAGCTTGAAACGGCGCTCCAAATACGTTTCTTCGCCTAATCCTCCAAAGAAATCTGAAAAAATCACGAAATCATCCTATAATGGATCTACAAACCAGTTTGCACTCCTAGCAGAAGCTATGGACCATTAATCGATTGTCGATTCTGTTCAAGAAGTTAACAGCAAGCCTCAAATCTCAGGCAGCCGAAATGCACAAGTCACCTCCATTATTTGCTGACGGCGTCAATTTTCGAGCATAAGGCCTAAATTTTTACCATCTTACGCAAGGATCGATCGTTTTCAGTTAAAACTGGAACAGTTACTAAACCTCAATTTGAAGATCAATACTTCTGAAGACATTGATGACGCTGCAGAATTATTCCTAAGGAATATATACTCGGCAGCTAGTTTTGCTACACTTGGACAAAGTCCTAGCTCTCCACATAGGACGCTTATGGCACCTGAAGTTCTGAATCGAGTAAGGATCAAGCGTAGGCGACGCTTCATGCGAACTCACAACGATCTGGACAACAGAGCGTGGAAACGGGTTGCTGCTGATCTACGCAAAAAAGCAAAAAGCGACCTCTTCGATAAATTGCTGCGCAACGCGAAAAAAGACAAATCCCACGGATATAACTTGTGGAGGTTTACTCGAAAAATCAAGAGACAACCAATGCGTAACATATCTATACAAATACAAAATAACAGGTGGTGCCGCTCTGTCGAGGAGAAAGCTGAAACATTTGCCGACAGTCTTAAAAATCGTTTCAAACCGTTCGAACTTTGGACCAACTATCACTACCATCCTCTCCAACTGTTAGTATCAGATTTGTTAAGTTTGAAGAAGTTAAACAGAAAATCAATGCACTAAAACCGCGAAACCACCACGTTACGATGGTATAGACAGCAAGACCGTCAAGTGTCTATCAGTTCATGGATTTCTGTTCCTCGTGCTCTTATTTAATGCCATGTCATGTATCAGTCACTTTCCATCACAATGGAAATGTGCAGTAATTACGATGATACTGAAACCAGGAAAGCCCGAAAAATAGGTCGACTCATACAGGCCGATCAGTTTACTCCCATTATTACGAAGTTATTTAAAAGAATATTTCTGGGCAGCTTATGCCAATTTTAAATGAAAGGAACATCATCCCCGAAATTCAGTTTGGTTTCAGACATCAACACGGCAAGTTCACAGAATTGTTTATTACAATCAAATCAAATCTACCAACGCCTTATTACAGTATCTTAAAATCTTTCTTATTCGAACGATACGACTTGGATACGACTAATACTAGCTGGTGTACCCTTACGCAGTATACTAAGTCCAACTCACTTTTCCTTGTATACTGCGTACATACCAAAACCAATCAGCGAACACATGCTGCTTGCTAGGTACGCGGACGATACAAACTCTTATTGCCCTGATGCTGCTTCTGAATTTCTTCAAGAATATTTGGACATCTTTCATTAATGGGCTACGCTGTGGAACCAAAAAATCAACAATTCTAAGTTAGCGCAGTGTACCTTCACGTTGAAAAGTAGAAGATGCCCCTCGGTTATTCTAGACAATACACCTATCCCTCAGGCTAATCACGTAAATTACATCGGTACAAGTCGCACTAACAAGTAAGTTGCGGCTGAGTAATAAACTTTTAATCTACAAAATGGTGATTATGCTGTCATGGAAATACGGGATTCAACTTTTGTCACTGCCACTAAATCTAATATTCTAAGTATACAAAGGTTTCAGAATAAATCGCTATGATTCATCTGTAATGCTCCTTGGTTCATAAGGATCGTCTCCGTGCTCACATTAACCCGCTTGCTACAGCTCTGTCTGTCAATTCAAGCAAAAGGCGTCTCAAGAAAAAAATTGAAGAGTTGTCGGATTAAATGCGTTACTCCAAAAGAAGATTATGTTCTTTATACAAGAAGTGTTTTTTTTAAACAACTCAGACTACTTTTCAGGCTGCCGTCGCAAAATCGCAAAAACTTTTCATTAATAGAAAATATAATTTTCATATCAACAGACTGATGAACACGAAACTATTGTCTCCGTAACTTTTTTATAAGCCCGTTGCATGAACGCTGAAAACGAGGAATTTGCTAATAAACACGATAGTTGCTTTGTATTATATTAAAAATTGCTTTAATAGAATACAAATCGAATAAGTCTTCCCATTGCTACTCTTTCTAATTGTTCAAATTTTCAAAATAATTTCCTAAACGCACAAGCGTTTGTTTGTAAATCCTTGAACTCAACGTTTAAGATAAAATAGCTTCTTAATTTCCGTACGTATTTCGCTGTTGATTGAAGCGCAACAAAAATACACACATGCACGACATCTTCCACATCATCCACTCTCACGTCGCATTTTACAAATCGCTTTCGCTATTTGTGATGTTCAAGTGTAATCGAATGCTGTATCAGTATTTTGTATATGCGAATGTATAGCTATATCTGGACAGATTTGATTGTATTTTCAACTGTCTAACGCTATAACGGTGTCTGCAGCTGTCTGCATTGATTGCTTAGCGCTACTTTGGTGATTGACAACTACGGCTTAGCGGAGCACTTACCTCAACGATACGGCAGCATTTGTCTTGATCTGGAAGGAATTTCGAAGTCAATATGACGCTAAAGCTGCACTTGATTGAAATATTTACTTGTTTGCTACTTCATTTGCTCTTTGGTTTAAATGTTGGCAAGTGTATGTATAGCTCTTTGAGTGTGTGTGTGTGTGTGTGTGTGCCAAAATGGCTGCTTAGGATTTTGCTGCAGTCGCGTTTACTTTGAAGTTTTTGACTGCCGGCAATTACTATTTGCTTATTGACAATAAATACTTTTTATTTATTGAATAATTTTACTTTGTAGTTGATTGTGTTGATTTTTAATACATTTAATATTTTTTTTCTTTTATATTATTTGTTAAATTGGCTGTTAATAGAAATTTAAAAAAAAAATTTTAATAATTCAATATCATTTATACTTTTTAAGATATTATAGGCACAAAACTTGTCAAACTTGTCTCTTAACTTTATATCCCAAATTAAAGTGTAGCTTACATGTCACACCACAAGTTGCAAATCAAAAAGAAAGTATCTAGTTGCAACCACTTGCATTGATGAACCTTAGCTTCTTCAACTGCAACATTTTATTCCATATTTCATGTAAAACAATTTCAAATGGAACTAATTAGCATTAGAGCACCAAATGTCACATGTCTTGTTCAATATTTAATCTAGTTTGACTGCAAACGAGGCAAGTGCAAATGTATTTGTACTTGTACTTGCCAGCAGGAATGTGTTCTTCGATATTTGCACAATGAGTACCATTTGATTTGACTTGCATATGGCATGTGGCAATGCAGGTGCAAACTGCGAATGTGAAATCCATATAGACTGGCAAACATATACAATATGCGCTGTTACCCCATTACAAACTATGTGGCACTATGTATCTATGCATCTGCATATGCAAGCACACTGAGTTGAACATATTTGTACTAATTTCTATTTGTATGGTTGACTTCTGTAGCCTTCTGTGTGTGTATGAGTGTACGATTTTGTCTGTGTATTTAAGCAAAATCAAATTTAAACTGTATGCCACAGCAAATGTCAAAACTCAAACTCTGTGCTTGATTACACTTTTCGCTTATTCGGCTTTTTGCTTCATTTGCACTCAAAGCAGAGTCAAGTATACATATTTCTCTATATATGTACTCCTTTATACATGTATAGGTGCATGCATCTTTAAAGGATGCATTGAGGTCTCCTTATTACTGACACTGGCATCGTCGAAATAATCCTCTTTGCATGGCACATTGTTACATAGTTCTACCTAAGTACATATTTATTTAATGGTACTTATGAGTATGTATTTGTGTTGGAAGTATGCTTGTGTGTGTGTATTTATATGCAGCTATGCTGTCTGCATGTAGAGCAAATAGTGTTGCAAATTCTACGTTTCAGATTCATTTGCTACTTTGATTAATTAATACTAATTTACGAATATTCCGTTTTAACATTACCCACACTGCATGCTCCGATCTAGGATGCTAGTAGGTACTTAGGCTGTCTTAGGTATGCATGAGCATACAATTAAACAATATATGTACATATATAGTTTGTGTATGCCAGGGTCTGAGTATAATGTTTCTAAAGACTTTGGTATTTTTTTTTTAATGACGCACTTGAAGAGTAAACAAAGAAATTCCTTAAACTGTCAATGCATCTCTAGATCTGACGATCTAAGGATGCGTTAATACTTGGAATTAATATTTGAACTTATAACAAAATTTACCAGCGATATTTTACATTAACTCTGCCCTGCTACATTGCGGATCGAGCAGCTTGTGGTTTCAATACTCTTTGGTAGAATCTTGGCATGTTACGCAGCTTTTTTCAGCTTTCCGTGTATAGGCATTGACATCAGCCGTGATTAGAGCGCTGTCTAGATCGGTTTCCATGTAGCGGCAGCTCAGTTTCCGACATTTATGGTCTTAAATTCAGTAAGGGGTGCATTATCCTCAAATACACCAAATTTGGCAAATTTTTTCAGATTTTGTTGTTTCCTTTTAACATTCCTTTCTGAAACATGTCAAACTCATACACCCTTCTCCTATCCCGGCTATGTTGTATTCCATTAATGTGGGATCGATATTAACGCGATCAAGCATATCCTATGAGATCAGTATTGGTTTTTTTTTTTTGAACGACCCGAAGCATAACACGCTTTATGCACAAATTATTCACCAAAGTTAATCTAATATGCTTCACTTTAAAATATTTTCGTCTATTTGAGATGTCGAAGTTTGTTCGAAACGAGGCACGTCTTCGATGCGCTCACAGCCATAATTGTACGCTGTATACCACTCGTACATCTCGTACTGCCCCTATAGAAGTCCTTTTATATCTAACCATTTATATATGTAATTAAAAACTTTATTTTTGTTTAAATTTTGTTCAAAATTTTATATTTTATTTTATATCATATTTATTTGGATTTCCTCAAGTTGCGGGCATAATTTCATCAGACTTGTTGAACTTTTGTATCCAATCTTGTTTATGCCGGAATGCTTTGTTTAATTTAGTGCTCTGTACAGCCGCAAGTAGTTTGGGCCCTTTACAATACATAAGGCTTTCATTGCCTAATCCTGGTTTTGGAATGCCTTAATTGCCTATGAAGCGCATAAATCCTTGCATGCACGCCTGCGCGCACACACATTGCCTTGTCGTGATTAATTTATATGCAACTGCCATTAATTTATTTAACAAACTGCCAAAACCTTAGTATAAAGGCATGCGAGAAAATTTTCAAATTCCATTGAATACGATTTAAAAGCTCTGCACAATGGCCTCATTCGCACGCTTCGCTGCGTACACTCGATTTTAAGCCTGCAAATGTTTTACCAAAAACCGAAAGTAATAAGAAAGACGATTTATGCAAAAGCCAATTAGACAGCCAGTGTGTGAATTGCTTGCAGCTGCCGCATTTTGCCCAAGACTGGTCAATTAGGATCTATCTTAGCCGCTGACAAATTGGAAGTCAACCGCAAGGCAGTTGAAGTGTAAACGTGCTACGAAATGTTGTTCAAATGCGTTAACACATATTTTCCATTAAGCAAATCAGTTCAGTGGTAAATGTCGAAAATATTTCAATAATTGTGCATATTTTACAATTTCAAGCTTTGTCATACCGCAAAGGATACAATGACTAACGAGATAAAAGATGCATAAAGCATGTTGAAGCTACTTAAATCAAATTAAATTAATCCAATTCAATTTGTGAAATGTGTCGGGAATATTCAAAGTTTGCATTTCGAAATGAATTGCTGCAATATTTCGATCAATGATTTATTTCACTTTCAACGGTTTTAAGTGCAAAAGTTTGCTTCTATGGGTTTGCAATAAATGAGCGTTTGCACCATTGGCGCTATTTAATTGTGCTTGGCGCTACGTGCCGTGGCTTCTATTTCTTTTTCATTTCAATTCAGCAGTGTTTCTAAATGTTCGGGGCAACTTTTTAGTCATCGAATTAAAAAATGTTTATTTCATTTGCTGCTATCTGAAGTGCGTCATCGTTAGTTGCAGCCGAGGTATTAGCTCGTTTCCCAACAGTGTTGGCTACAAAAAATTCTTTAATTTAAGAAATATTTCTGCATCTTTGTCTTAAGAAATATATCAGTGCCTCACTCTCAAATTGTACGTTCCGTTTGAATGATGTTGGCATATAAAAATTAGCCTTAATACATTAAAATCAGCTTATTTTGCTCAGAAACACACCGCAGCTAAGATCCCTTAGCCGCTTTTCTTATAACAATACTATGGACTGAAGCTATGCGCATTGATGGTCGAAGAGTGAAACTGCAGAATGCTGAGATTTTTATTGCTTATTTGCTAAATGGTCTGAGAAACTTAATCAAGCGTGCTACAGATACGCCCCAGAGATAGAGAAATGTTGTTGTTTTTATTATTGTTTTAGCATTTGAGTAGCATCCACCCTGCATTTGGTCGGCTTCAACGCTTTTCAGTGCGTATAGGCAGCAGCATCTATTGACTTTCGGTGCGATTTTTGCAAAATTTTCTTCCACAGCTTGTCAAACACACGATATACACTTTCGTAGAACACCTGTCAGAAATTTTGTGTTTTTATGAATTAATAAACGCTGCACACAAATATATACACATACAACTACATAAATGTGCATACAGACAACGACTGAATACTAAAAATACAAGCCATATGGCTGGCTCACTTATTAAACGAGAATTTTACAACGCATTTAACAAGAATTCTCACTTTATATGCAAGGAAAAACATACAAAGACGTGCTTAACGTCACATATGAAACACTATAAACAAAAGAATTGCCAATTTGAACGCACAGAGCAGCTAAGGTTCTTTCGGCTCTGTTCTGTGGGGTCCTGCCACTGCCACTGCCGTGCCAAGTCAAAAAAGCTTCAAATTGTGCAAAATTTGCTTTCTATTAAATTTAAAAATGACTAAATTTTTACCAACGTCCCAGTCACCCCAGTATTAAGAAAACTGTGTGAGAGCAGGAAAATTGTAACGTTAAACAGCAAGAAAATTACCCTAACATGCATAACACATGCTGTGTCATAGGTATACACCGCAGGAAAAATATTCGTGTACAGTGCTGACAGAAACTGCTTATGTACAGAATTATTCCTTTTCATTTAATAAAATGAGGAGCGTTTATATTTTGGTAAATCTTTGTGCAAATATTATAAACCCGAAAGTTTGTATGTATATATGTATGTATGGATGTATGTTCCTCTCTTACGGCTAAACCGCTAAACCAATTGGTATGAATTTGGGTATAGAGATAGATGGGACAATGGAAAAGAACATAGGCTACGTTTTTAAACTTCAACTGCAATAAAATAGCAGGTAACTTATTTTATAATTATATAGCATTATAAAGCATTCAACAAACTAATCCTACTAAGTACTTATTGTCAAATAAGTCAAAAATTATGTCAGAGTAATTTCTATCTATAAAATATTAAGTTCTATTCTACGTTTATAAAAATTATTTCAAATAATGGACCGAAAGCGTAAGAATAATCTTTCCAAAAAGTCAAATTAAGCACGAGCTATGAAAATATCAAGAGCTGCTGAGACACGGGAGCAGTCCCAAGATCGGCGCCAACAGAATGAGGAGTAGCTGGCGTCCCAAAGGTCTGCTAAGACACCGGAGCAGGCCCAAGCTCGGCGTCAACAGAGTGCGGAGTATCTGGCTTCCCAAAGAGGTGCTGAGACACCGGAGCAGACCCAAGATCGGCGTCAATAGCAGGCAGCTTATATCGTGTTCCAAAGGGCCACAGGAACCGTTGAAATGCCTGAAGCCCACAGAAGCGCTGTTGCTGAAAGGGCGGTTCAGCGTCGTCAAAAACATTTACGACAAACACATGGAGTGCATTCGAAAAAGCTGCATTTGAGTACGACGAGACGCTTGATTATGAAAGTCACAAGCTTATGGCAAAAGGAAACAGAAGGCATATGTTGTTCGGGAGGAAAAGTATCAATTTCTACAATAGATAAGCCAGTTGAATCACTAAAAAATCTTTTCTCTAATGAAACAGATGAGTCTCGCCGGTTTCTCAGAAATAATAGAAAATATAATTCATGTTTCCAAATGACGTCTTTTGGAGCGAATAAAATTGTCTCAATGCCAGGATTTTGTCCGACGTTCACTATTCAAGGTCAAGTATACCACAAAATTGGTTCCTTGCTCACTGCGACTAATATGCAACCACGATTTTTACAAGTTTACTTCATGGGTAATGAGAAAGCTGTAGTAAATAGATAAATTTAGAGTACGTACAATGAGTAGAAAAAAGCGTAGTCCAAAAAATACAAATGAATTTACATCAGCTAAAGATAGAGTGCCAAAGGACTGTTATAATGTTGTGATCCATCCACATCGTGTACCACGTGATCAACGAAAGATCGAAAGACGGTTCAATGTCCCGACCACAAATTAAATGGCTGCCGTAGTAGTTAGTGGTAAGCAAACTGCGTCTCGGAAGATCGTTGTTCAAGCGAACGATGGCATGCTCACCAGAGTTCCGGACGCTCATATATTTTATGACGCCCTTGAATACCCAATAGTTTTTTGGAAAGGACAGGAGAGATTTAGCATTGACATTCCACAGATAAATCCAGTTACGAAATCACCCATACCAAACAAAAAAGTGTCGTGTAAGGATTTTTACGCAAATCATCTGATGATTCGTCGCGCCGACTTGGCTTCGGTGTAGACTTCTCCTTTACCAGTTTATGGTGGACATGTATGTATGTCAAGATGGAGAGTGAGCGCTTTAGGTGTATTTCTTTGAATCAAAAGAAATAACGGGCTGATTCTTCCATCATCGTTTGAAAATAGCCCAAAATATCTTCATAAATATACACAAGATACATTCACATGCGTGCGTAACTACGGGAGGCCTAATCTGTTTATAACATTTATAACATTTACATGTAACCCCGCCTGGCCAGAAATTACCCAAGAGCTTATGGCTGGCCAAAATTCAACGGATCGACATGACTTAACAGATAGAGTATTTAAAATAAAAGTACAGAAATTAGTTTCTCTACTTACAAAAGCCAAAATATTTGGTGACATGCTGTGCTTCATGTATTCTATTGAGTGGCAAAAACGTGGTTTGCCCCAAGTGCACTTATTATTGTGGTTGCAGAAGAAATTGCGTCCCAATCAAATGGACGAAGTCATAAATGCTGTGATACCAAACTCAGAAACTGATCCAAAACTTTTCGATACGGTGACCAAGAATATGATTCACGGAACGTGTGGTTCACTATGTGTATGAAAGATGGAAAGTGTACAAAAAGTATGCTCGGGCGCTTATAAAAGATACTCAAAGCAATGATAAAGGTTACCCTTTGTAAAAAATCACTTCCTGCTAGATATCATACGTTTAGAATATAATACAATAATATAAACAAAAATACTTCTTAACGAAATCTACGCGGACGAAGTCGCGCATAAAAGCTAGTAATAAAATAAAATATGAAAATAAGAAACTTTAGAAGTATGGTTACTTGGTGAAAATATCTTAGAATATATGGGTACCAATGTATATACACAACATCCATACCAAGCCCCCGCTTTGTACAGGATTTTCGTTTACGAATTTCTAAGACTTCAGTCTGTCCATTTATCTGACAGTCAGTCTGATTATTTGTTTGAACAACACAGCTCTAACCTATTTACAGGATAATTCAAAATAGAACATACTCGACGTTACGTTTTTATATTGAAACCTTACGAACTTTTTTCCTTGGAAGCGTCAAGAGTAATTCAGGCATAAACAAAGTCGACACCTGCTGTTGCAAATTAGAAAAATAAGATGTTTCATAAAAATAAAATGCCGGCGACATTATAAGACGAAAGCGAATAACAAAAACAAACAAAATCACTTTTTAAAGAGAAAAATTCAAATATGAAAAATAATAAACACTAAAATTTAAAAAAAATTTTATGTACTACAATATTAAATCAAATTTTGTATATTTGACATCTAATCTCAAAGACCAAATATAGACTAAGTTCGTGCAAATTAGAGTAGAAGTAGAAACATGTTTCATCAGTCTTTCGTAAGTAGGAACAAAGAAGTACGACGGAACTATATGAGATACATATTTTAGCTGTTTAATCTATATGCAGCACTTTGAGCCGTATTGCAGGGCTCAAAGTGCTAACTAACCAAATAAATCAGATCCGAATAGAAAGTTTACTTTTCAAGAGTTTTAAGTCAATTTTGTTGTGGATAATACCTTTGAACTCAATGCCTGAAATTTCGGCCTAAAACTTGTACCTTCAAATGATGCCGTCAAATCAAATGAAACTTCTGAAAAAGAAAGTCCTCCGGTATAGTTTAAGTTCATTATCAGCCACAAATTGGCTTTAAAAAAAAAACGTTATTTTGGCGCGATAATGGTTTTCATTTACGGTAGATATTATTCTGTCATAAACTTCGTAGAAGAACTGCAAGATGGGTTAAAACTGTGACTCGTTGATCATAAATAACTTCCACGTAATTTTCTTAAAGTGGCTTACATAAATTTTTGTTGGAAAAAATGTGCCTAATTCACAATCTGAAATTTATTTTGAAAGCTGTATAATAACAGCGAACTCGGTTGGCAAAAAAATAAACTTTGACTGATATAATCTGATTTAGATCGTCAAGGAGTGTGGTTCTAGTCATGTCTGCCTGTCATGAAAATTAACAAGATCCAGTAGTCTTAAAATCTTTATTTCATGACTGCAGCATTCTTATTTACTCCCTTTTCTAAAGTTGAAGTATTCAGAAATTCAAGAAATTGCGACATTTATTTAAATGTCCTTCACTCACTTCTGTTGTCAACTGGGCGCCTAATGCTACAGCAGATTTATGCTAGTTTATGCATATTTTTTCGAATTAAAATTACAGAATAAAACTAAAGTTGACAGCCGCTGTGAGATTTGACCTAAAGCTGACGCATAACCAGAGCCTTTTGACCTTTCATAACTGGTCAACTGTAAATAAATATCACTGAAGAACATGAAGCAAAGCGGCAGCAGCTGGCATTATGAAGAGCTACTTTGCAATTGGCTTTTCTAGCTAAGGGTTGCGTTAGTGGTTACCATAAAAGTTCAAGGGATAAATGAAATCCCAGTCAAGTAGCTACTCGAGCGCAATCAGTTCGCAACAGTTTTTAATATTATGCTAAACACAAGCAAAATCCAAAGCAATAGGAACAGCAGCAGCAACAGCAACAACTGTTGACCTTTGCCTTGCTGCCTTGCGTTGAGTTCGAGAAGATTTATCAACATTTTCTTACGGCAATTGGGCACAGAAGCCATTTAAAGTTTGTTTCATTTCTTCGTTTTCATTTAGCGCGAGTTTCAATATTGTAAGGACTCTCTCACCCACACACACACACACTCACTCGCCTACTAAGTCAGCTATGCAGACAAACAAAAGCAGCAGCGAGAAACAAATCTAATAAAATCAGCAGATGATGGTCATTAGACCGAAAAGTAATTTCATTTATTCGCAAACTCGATTTGCTTCTTTGTAGCCAGTGAAAGCAGAGAAAATAAAATCGAAATGAACGGAAGATGAACACTCAGCGAGAACTTGCAACTCGAATGTCTGTCAGCACATAAAAACAGTCAAGACTGCTGGAGCAAATTTCCGGAAAGCGGTACAGGACGCGCACAATGCGAGCTTGAGCGCAAAAACAAACAATCTGAACAACAATGGCGGCGGCATCAAGTTAAAAATCGAAAAATGAAAACAAAAAGCGATGCCGATGCCATTGCCACTGCTTCATGTTTTTATTTTTATAGACTTCTTAAACAAATTTCAAAGACGCATCGTTAAAATTTTCGGAAACTGCTAAGAGCGGCACTAAAAGCTGCCAACAAAACAACACACACAATGGAGATTAGTGCAGACATTGATTTCGAAGGAACGAAACGGTGATTCCATTTGGCCTGGCCGTACGTTTCTTCGTGTTTCGGTCATAAAACGCGCTTGGGCACACCTGTAATAATGGTAAAACAATAAAATGCTTTTCGGATAGAGTTTCATTTGAAGCAAGCCTCAGTACAACTAAGGAGCGAGCGTGCTCTGCTATACAACGCTGAATGCTGAAGGTGCATAGGGAGTGCGGCAGTAGCCAAAAACCCATTTTGCTACTCAAGTTCTATTCGTTAAAATTTTAAATGGCAGCCAAAAAGCACTGAAGAAAATGGACAAAATGTAAATGAAATGCGAAAATGCTAAAAACGAAATTTATGTTATACTCGCTTTACAACAAAATGGCGCCTGTCATTCGTAACGGTACTTAAGCGGAAATGAAATTAAGCGCGAAATGCGCCATTTTCGATACTGAAAGGTGTTCGCGACAAACAAATTTAAACTTATGCAAGCCAGTTGCATGAAATTGTTTCATAAAATTCAATAATGGGAAGATCTTGTAACAAAGCAAATGAAATGAAATTTCATATTTTGTTGCACTTGCTTTCAATTACCTGTTTGTGTGTTGATAGACTCAAACACTGCAGTTGCACTAGAGTTAGTAAGTACTAAAGTATATATCTATATATATAGAAGAGTAGCATGTATGAGAAATACTTGTGCATATACGTAAGCTGATTGAGAAGTAATCATCCTTGGTTTCCAAAAAGTTCTAAAAAATGCAAATGTAACTGTGAATCCTTTCAAGTATTACGTAACGTAAGATCTTGTGGAATGTGAAATAGATCCCACAGGTTGTACATATTCTGTTGTTGAGGTCGGATTGTACTGATGGGCAAAATTAATAGTAAGGCATCTGCTTAAAACCTTCTAGAGGAGTCGACAGATCAACGGACAACCTTACAAGAAGTGTAGAAAACTTGCATGATACTTTGTTTTGAATTACATACAACGTTGTGAACATTCTGCGGGTTTCGCAGACGCTAATAAAAGTTATTTGAAATCATAAGATTGACTTTTCACTGCAGGCATACCTATTGGTACACGGGCCTTATCGTCTTGAGAGAAAACAAATACTTGCTGCGGTCCCAGCAGCGGCTCGAGAGCTTTCAAGGACCTGATGTAGCAGTGCAGAATTTCCCGACTTTCTGTTTCTTTAGCCGTTTTTCAAATTTCGTTGACATTTTTTTTGACACAGTTGTGCTGAGAAGTCAGCATGAGAGCCTTTATCTGGTAGGCTATCAAAAAATTCGCCTTTAGATCTGGTCATGGCACAATAGAGCAAGTCCACAGAGTGGTGAACCATGTCTTGAAGGTATTCGAGGACAAGGAGTACTGCATTGGGATATTTGTCGATGTACAGGATGCCTTCGATATAGTGTGGCAAGCCGTACTCCTGGCTTATTCAAACAAAAATAAAAACAACCTCCCGCCACTGTAACGCATCGTAACGTTCTATAAGTCTCCTTTCCCGCGGATATATAATTCTGACGCGCTTAGAAAACTTAGGCTGAAGCCTATTATATAGCCGCCATTATATAGCCGCCGATAAGATCGATACGACCGATATGATCGAAGTTTTTCGACGCCCTGTCTGCACTAGGTATCCCGGCAAAGATAGTTTGTCTTTGACGAGGGTGATGCCTAATGATAGAATATGTATGGAATACATCCTACGCCAGTGCCCGTACACACAGAATATGGAATAGCGATTGAGCAAGGCGTTCTCAGAGATTGAAAAACAGTCTCAGCTCATGGGTCTAGCGGTGAATGTGGACAAGACGAAGTAGTTGGTGACTTCTCGCACGCCGTCATCGCGTCTTGGAAGGTCATTGACGATGGGGAATTTAAACTTCAATGTTGTAGAAAACTTCGTCTATCTTGGATCCTAAATAACCAGAAACAACCACGACAGCGTGAACATCAGGCGAAGAATCACGCTTGCATATAGATGCTTTTTTGGGCTGAGCAACCAAATTAAGAGTATAGCCCTCTCTCGGAAGACGAAAATCAAAATCTATAAGACGCTGATACTTCCGGTTCTACTGTATGGCAGAGAGGCATGGACCTTGATTCAGTCAAATGTACGACTTTGGAAGTTTTTAAAAGGAAGATTCTCTACAGGATTTTTGGTCCTATTAGAGTTGGCGACGAGTTTAAGTCCCGCATGAAACGCGAGCTATACGAGGTATTCGATGAGGTTGACATAGTTCAGCGCATGAAATTGCAGCAGCTGCACTGGGCTGGTCACCTCATTCGAATGGATCAAAGAGCTCCAGCAGGCATAGTATACATGGGGCGCAAACTTGATTGGTGTACGTTGGATTGACTAGGTGTGGAGAGATCTTTCCGAATTTGCAATTATTCTGAACAACTGGCATCTGCACGCACAACACTACAGAAGCTGACGCGCCTTCCTGAATGTGCCCATGACGGAATACTTGAACGCCCCTTTTCATAACTGGCAGACATAAAAAGCAAACAGCTTTTGCATATTTTCAAGCATCGAATAATGTGCGTTAAGTCCCATATCTAAGATTAAATCTTCTTACGGCTCGCTTGGGGTTGACTAAAGATTTGTCATTAAATCGCTATTGTAAAGGCACTCCTTTGCCGTCTAAAGATACTTGCATTATTTCCTTTGTAATTGCTCAATTAAAGTGGCAAATAGATTCGCTTTGACTATCAATAAACATAATTGTGTAAAAGTACTCGCAGCACTGCATACTGCATAAAGGAAATCATTAGAACAAAGAAAGCCTTGCTATGCAAAGTGGTAATAATTTATTAAGATACAAAGTGAACTGTGGAAATAACTTTTTCTATACGCACTTCAAGTGGTTGCGCGTTTTGAATTATTCTTTCATTTTTTCCTCTTTTTTTGCGCGTTGCAGCGTGTAAAATTTTGCACTTGTAGCGATTTCCTTTGTATGCAACAAGAAGAATGAAAAAAATTTCAAAGCGACAAAGAAATAAATTGTTCAAAACGAAGCCGTGCAAAAGGAAATGAAGCAACATAAAAAGTAACAATAACTACAGCACAGATGAAGAGCAAAAAAGAAAATGAAGACGAAAATGAATCTATTGGGAAAGATAAAGTGGGGAAAAAGACGTAGCTCGCGATCTTGCGTTGCATACAAAATGGCGCATAGTTTGTACAACGGCTTCTGCACGCCGCTGCCATTTGCAGCTGCTGCAAGTTCTTTGCTTCCTTTTCAACCATTTTTTTCACAGTACGCTTATTAAGACTATTTTCTATCGCAGCATTTAGTCACTCACAGCCGCTGTTGAATTCATTCATTTGTTCGTTCGTTCATTCATTCGCAGCAAGAAAGCGTGAATTACCGCCATTTTGTGCGCTTTGTGCGCCATGTTGCCATTTTTATCGCTTCGTTTTCTATTGCTTCCTGCTCGTTTTTAGTGGCACCCTACTACAACTTGTTTCATACTTTTTTGACGCCGGAAGCATTGAAAGGCTGCCGTTGTCGTTGCCGCCATTGTAATTGCTGCACTGCCCGGAGTCACTTGAGCGCTTTCTTCAATATAGTAATTGATTTATGTATTTATTTTCAGTTTTAATTAATAATTTTCTTTCAAACGTTGCTCAATTAAGTAGTGTTGAAACCCAATATATCAATAATGTATATTAGTAGAAAAGATTGCTTTTGATGGTGCCAAACTGTAAAACTCCTTTCAAGCGCTTAACTCTGAATTCAAGATTTAAGCATTACTAGAACTGAAAGTAGCGACATTCATTAGAGTACATACAACAGCCTTAAAATGTGTTGTAGGTGTAGATAGAATGTTAATAGAAAACTGCCATATAAATGGAAGATGGCCTTTAAATGGAAGAGCATACTCTAATATACATAAAATTATATTTTCTTGGCAAATTAAATAAATAATTCTAAAGTATATGAAATATGTTTGAAGCAATTTAAATTTTAAAATAATGTGCAATATTTCATTACATAAAATAATCAAATTTCAACAAAATTAAAATTAAAATATATTGTTTGTAGCACAAATGTTTTTAATAATAAAAATCTCGCCATGAAGCACTCCGGCATGAAGGCTTTTTAAATATTAACTAAATTGCATACAAACCGATATATAAATTGGCAATAACAAGCGCAGAAATACTACAACAACAATGTCGCCATTATACGCTAGAGAGAAATTGTCATCAAATTTTAATAATTCATAATTAACAAACCGCGCCATAACAAACCGCAAACAATTTTCATTACTGTAAGAGCGAAAAATTGTTGATTGTCGTTTTCATGTTTTCTGCAACATTTTCTACCGCAATGCAAATGCAGTATACACCACACATACACACAAACACACACACACACTACGCTCGTGGAAAATCACAGAGTGAGTCGAGAGCAGAATGCAACATTTATAATCACCAACAAATATAGCCACAATATGGTGTTTTTATTTTTTCTTTTCCTTGGTTGCACGTACCATTTGTATGGGTTGAATAGGTGTAGCCGGAACTAGAGGCGATGCTGGGACCTGGGGTTGGCAGAGTTATTGCTTGGACAGCTCAGTTGGTATATTGGTCAGCTTCTGTGCCAAACAAATAGACGAACACGCAAACTTGGTCGGAAGTATGGCCGTGTATGTGAATTTTGCGTGAAGCGAACGAACGAACTCAGCCCAATACAATTCACAATGCGTGCAACTAAAAGTATGCAACGCTTTTTCACCGCTGCGCTGGCTTATGTGCGCTTATATACATTTATACACATACAATACACACATTTATATATAGTTGTTGGCAACTACCCAGTAGAACATTTCGGAAATACTTGAGCATATAACGGATGAATTCGTTTGGATTCGAGCAAAGAAATATAAAAACAGTTGACTCACTCAACAACTTACATAATGCGCATCAAAAGAAAGCCTTCCTAACCCAACTCGTAAATTATTTAAACAACAACAGCAACACATCAAGAGAGGCCTTTCCGCATTAAAATAATAGTTTTATAAAACCTTAGCACTTATTTATTAGTACTACTGGGTCAATACAAATCTGCTCTCACGTGTGTGCATCTATAGCATGTATATGAAAATTAAAATTGTTGACAATTGCTATTTTTTGTCAATGTTGTCAGCAATGTGCAACTGCCGCTGCCAAGTCCTTCACCAAACTTGGACACACACGCAACTAAAACCGCATTTTGATTGCACCGCAGTTTACATTCAGTTCACGAATGAATCGTGCTCATCGCAAAATTGCATGCATTTCCGTGTGTAACTCGTCGATGTTGCAATATTGTTGCTATTACTCTTGTTGTTGTTGGTGATGTAGTCGTAACTGTTAAGGATTTACACAATTTTCTTTTAGAAAGAGTGAAAAAAAATGGAAAAACCATTACTTCAGTTAAATCCGAAATAATTATACTCTTCATTAAAGTTGTTTGTGATCTATATTATTCTGTACTTTATTTAGAAATAGAGACATTCGTTTTAGTTACTACAACAACGAACATCGATTCATGCTTCCACTGCTCACCGTTTTAGTCATTCCATGTTGATAACTTTCAATTTTCAAAAAGAACATAATTTCAATAAATTTGTTAGTTCTGACTATTTAAGGAGAAACGTTTCTACATTTTTCAGTTGTATCTGTTTTGTTGCAAATGCTTTTATTACAATATGTTAAGTATGTCAATTGTAGCGTACAAATTTTAGCTAATACGCAATGCCAAAAACTGGAAAATATTTTTGTTAATTTACATTTTGGTTGACGGTTTGTTTGTTTGTTTGTCTGTCTGTTCGGCGGTTACTGCGGGTTTTTCGGTAAATTAATGTTTAATTTATGCACTTATATGCATGCATATCTGCACAAAGGAATGTGTACAGTTGGTCGATAGTTTTTAGTATGAATATGTAAATCAGATATGTGCTGAGTTAGGCACAAACATAGTTCAACAATTACATAAATTATGGTTTATTACATTTCACAAACATTTTGAACTTAATTATTAGAAATCTAGGGCAACTGTATTTAAAAATTAATCCTAGTTGAATTAAAGTTTAATTGTTATAAATTAACTGTGAAAATTTCTGCACTGACTTCAAATTAGATTTACTGTGTAATTGAAATATATTCCATATAGATTTATCAATTAATATTGAATTTTTTTCTGAAGCATTAAATAAGTAAATCAATCAGGAGTAAGTTAGGAAATATCAAGATATGTACTTCTAACAGTGCGACACATACTTACTTACATTGCCTACAACCGTCGTTCGGTAATGGCCTCATTCAGGAAGGTGCACCAGCTTCCTTCGTCTTGTGCGTGCTGGTGCCAGTTGTTCTATTACGAAGAGATCTCACCAATAGCTGGTCATTCCATGAGATGGCCATGGTCATTCGAAAAAGGTGACCAGCCCAGTTGAGCTGCTGCAATTTTTCAGAGAATCTCCCTCTAAAAAACTTCCAACGCCGTTTTATCTCACTCAATCACGGTCCATGCCTCTGCGCCATACAGTAGGACCGGGAGTATTAGTGTCTTATAGATCTTGATTTTTGTCATAGGAGAGAGAACTTTACTTCTAATTTGCTTGCACAGCCCAAAATAGCACATATTTGCTGGCGTAATTCTTCGATTGATCTCCAGGCTGACGTTGTTGTTACTAGTTATCTCTTCTCCAAGATAGACGAAATTTTCTACAACACTGAAATTGAAATTCTCCATCTTCACTGACCATCCAAGACGCGATGACGATGTGCGAGAAGACACCAAGTGCTTCATATTGTTCTCATTCACCGCTGAGACAGCCGAGACTGATTTTCAAACTCTGAAAACGCCTTGCTGACTCGCCATTCCTGCCTACCAATGATATCAATAACATCCCCGTATGCGAGCAGGATCACATCCTTTTGGTAGATCGAGCCCTATATATTCATATGGGCACTGGCGTAGGATGTATTCCATCAGTAAATTAAAACAATCGCACGACAGCGCATAACACTCCCTGAAACCTCTCTTGGTACAAAAGGAGTCGGAGAGGTTCGATCTTTGCCGAGATACCTAGTGCAGACAGAACGTCGAAAAACTTCGATCGTATCGGTGTTGTCGTAATGTGAATATTTGGTCACTAATCGACCATTTTGATCTAAAGCCACACAGTTATGGTCCTATCATTGAATCCATATATGGCTTCAGCCTGTTACACAGTACGCACGTCAAAATCTTATATCAGATGGAAAGGATAGTTTTTCTGCTTAAAGATAGGACAGAGAACACTGAGATTTTAGCCATTCGGTATGCGTCCATCGGACCATATCTTGCATAAAAGTAGTTGCATACTCCTAACCAACTCTTCACCGCAGGTCTTGAATAAAAAATTCCTTCCTTCCCAATTTTGGCCAATTTTTAAACGCCAAGCACGATTTTGACATCGTGTTTGGGACAGCGCTCGTATAGTCGTTCCAAGCACTCATAGAACTCATCTTTAGCATCGTTTTCCTTCACTTCCGACAGGGTGTGCGCACAAATCGCTCTGTCCCATCCATTGTATTTCCTGGATTGCAGTGATGTCAGCCTTATATCTGTCGAGCAGCTGAATATTTGCACCATCCCTATTAAGGGTGCGGACATTCTAGGTACATATCCGTTATACGTGGCCTTATATCGTTTCTGGGGGTCGTCATCATAGGCTTTTCATTGGAGTGAATTTTTTTTACGGTGGCGTATTCCAAGCCCAGCGCACCAATCCCTAATTAAGAGGGGTTTTTTCGTCTTCTCACAGTTTGCTCAACACCTACCGGCTGTTCAGAGTCTACCCAGGCGATAAGTGTGCAAGCGGGCGTTATGAGCTACTTTTGAATGTTAGGCAACAACTTTCCTCACAATGTTAACTTCTGCAAACGAATCCGCATCTTCCGAATGCGACACACAGAGTATCTAGTTCGGCTAGTTTCGTTTCGCTAAGCCTTTTCTACTCAATTAGACAGATATATAGACGAATAGGTGGACGGACAGGGCTAGATGGACTCAACTCGTCAAGCTCCTTTTCATCTCTCTACATCCGTTCTTCTCTAATTCTCTTTAACCAAAACCAGTCATATAGCTTTCTAATAAATGACTGGAGATGCTAAAAACAAGCAACAAGTTTTATTTGCATACGCAACCAAGCTACCAACTATCAGCTCTGTGGATCATTTGGTGAAAATTGTGCAAAATCTATTTAGTTCTAAATCGGAAATAGCCAGATACAAAAAAAAACTCTTCTTTTAATTTAATTTATAGATTTTTTTAAGCACAATATACGCCCAAACTCTTTGTATATATATTCCAACATGTCTTAAACGAAATTGATTCCAAGAAATTTAATGTGAACAATTTTGGGGAATTTAATAATTTCCTTTTCTGGAGGTTGACATTTAATTTTAAGTTCATAATATGGACTTGTTTATCGTACAATATAAGAAAGCAGGACGCAGTGTCATTAGCCAATCAAAAAACCTATATTTTAAAAAGTTGATCACACAAATCTTAAAAGGGCTTACACAGAAATACAATTTTTTTTTAAATTTCGTTCAAACTTCATACCCATATCCTTATGGACTCAGTAGCTCTAATTTTTACAATCAATTATGTCATAATAAGCCACTGTGTGCCGAATATTTCAACTTGTATATATGTAGATCTATGCATATAATTTAAAAGCATTTTCGTGAAGTGGTGATGTGTTTGACGTTTCTAGTAGGAAAAAAACTCTACATTAACCGTATACGAAATTAAACTGCGGTCCACCAACCACAATTTTGCAATTAAAATGCGTAAAATCACAAACGCATATTTATACACACAGCGAAAATAAAACTGCTTCTAAATATTAGCGCTGATTGGAAGAACCTGCATTACCTAATAGCATAGAACCAGTTTACGAATATACTCGTATAGCATAGAAAAAAGTTTATAAGAAATGTTCAAACAGCGCTGTGTACTTAGAATTTTCAACACATCCGACCCATATCTAGCATTTTTTATATCTCTCGCACGAAGCAGTCAATTCATATCAAGTGTATATCAAGTTTAAAATCTTGTGAATATGAGAGAGAATGACTCTAAAATAATTTTAGTTTTGAAATACTTTACAACAGATTTCTTCAGTTTATTCGAAATAATATCCAATTTAATGAAACCAGTTTTACGCTCTGTGTAAACAGACTCCACACTACAATTCCAATGAGTTGTTGGCAAATATATTTCTATAAAAATATGTAATTTATTTACGCAAACAATGCAAAAAAACAAATTCCAACTGCTATGCAATGCAACTCAAAAAACTCAACCAATTGGGGCCAATCGAGTGCGTGAGCACTGACAGACATGAATTATGGTGTCTGGCCGGCATACGTGCTCAGTACAAATTGCACACTTTTAGGCGCTTTAACACGTGCCACTTCAATTGATGTCATTTATTTACCGCGATATGTTTTTTATATGTTTTATTATTATAAAACATAAAATATTAGTATTAGCGCTGTGGCGAGTGTTAAATATTTTGATAACAGCGGCTTCAGCGGTTCGCCGTTTAAATGAACGACAATATCTGAAAACAGAAATTAAATTGGATTTTGTATAAATCAAAACACTTGAATAGAGAAAAATATGCAAATTCGGTTTTTGTTATTTGCGAAATAAACCAAATTCAATAAACGCTAATTAAGTGCAATCTCAATCCAAATGGCGCTTGTACTGCCGGCGCACTATCCTCTGCTTCGTGCTTTCCAACTGATACTTGGCATGTTGCTTAACTCAATTGATTTTGTGATTTACTGAAGCGTATTTCATCCGTGCTGAGCTCTCTTGTAGCTGTCGTTTCAGCAGTGAATCAAACGTAATTAAATTTTTGTGCTGTTGCTGCCACTCGAAGCGTATCCTGTGATTACAAGAGCAGCTTGCCAAGCTTGCCAAGCCAGAGCCACTCCATCGATCAATATGTACCGACATATAGCAAAGAAAATGTATCTATGTGTTCTATGAGTATATTTTGCCTGTCGCTCATTTCGTTTAACTTCATTAAGCCACAAACTAACAAAATTATTCACTTACAATTTACGTTATATGCTCTTAGTTTATTTTGTTGTTTACATCGTATATTGTGCCGGAATACGTTTATTTTAATGCGCAAAATTAGATCTGTGCAGAGCATGATATAATTTTAGGTTCGCACAAGTGAAAAAAAATGCTGCATGCTCATTTTTAAAGTCAATATGAATCTTAACAAAGTTAACAAATAAACGAGCAAAGGTAGTAGAAACGATTTCATTTGAAAAAAGCAAAAGAATTTTCAGTGCAACACCAACAGAAAAACATGAACAGCAAAATGCAAAAATCGTGTCTATAAATTCCGAAATTTACCAATAACTCCGGAAAAGGACGCAAAAACTTTTGCATTGCGCCCAAAAATATGCAAAGCAGTCATAATTTTACTTTGAAACGAAATATTTTCGTATAAAATTGTTTGCAAACAAACTTTTTTACGCTTCAACTAATTTCAATCAGCTAAAAAATTTATCTGCGTACACAAACCGACGAAAACTTTTGCCAATAATGCCCGAACATGAACGCACAACTCAGACCGGTTTCCGATTTGTGCGGGGTAGGGTATCTATCAGAAATAAAAGCACAATGACAAACAGACAGTCAGACACCAAAAACAAAAGCATCAAAAAGTCAAAAAAGAAAACTGAGAAAAAAAAACAAATTTGGACTCGACTAAACCGAATTTCTTATATCCAATACGGTTGTTGCAGAGAACAATAATCTGTTAGATACATATAAAATAGAGGAGTAAGAATAGATTCTTTGAAATAGGACAAGCGTATGTTAGGTTATGCAAATATTCACTTCAAAGTATCTTACATATTTTCTTCGATGTGTAACAACCTACTCGTAAAGCCGATAAAGCCTTTACATACTATGCGAAGCACTTCGCAATGCAAAGTGTTTCAGCACGTAGCTGCGACAACAAACTCTGACTGTAGGTGAGCGCATTTATTAACTTTGGCCACACTTCGACGCTTGGCTTGTTGCCTTTACATATTGCTTGGCCATTTCCTGCTCCATGCTCCTTTCGTTGGCACTTCATCATCTTTGTACAGTAAATCTGCTTAAATATGCAAACGCCAAACTGCGCTTCGAACTTTTACGACATTTCGCCTTTATTTTGGCAAAAATATGCGCCGCCAGTGCCGATGTATGTACAAGTACGAGTATATGCTTGATTTGCATAATTGCGAGTTGCCATTTTTCCTGGGAGCGTATATAGGCAAAATATTTATTAAAAAGTTTCATGTTTCCTGGCAATTGAAAAAGTTTTTTAATGCTCCTTGCCACTAAACACCTTATTGGAATTCAACTTATTGGAAGTTCTTACATTTATATAATGCTGCCAGACACACACACACACACACACACGCTCATATCTTCTATCTGATTTCTTGTTTGCATTTCACTGCCAAATCATTTGTCTTAATACGAAAAGTAAATAATTGGGAAATTTTCGTTTCTACACCTCAAAAATCTTCAGGGATTCGCATTAGGCGCATTAATTAACTTCTTATCCTTGAGTGCAAGAGATTTTGTGTATCATTGTTTTTTTTTTTTCTCATTCTTGCCGGGATTTATAGCTCACTTGAAGTAAAAGAAACTAAAATGTGGAAGCGCACAAAAGTTGGAAACTTTTAATTAGCAGGTAAGTCGCCTTTAATTAACTATTAACGAGAATTAGTTAAACTTTACGCATACTATTAGCAATTATAGCCAAATAATGCATAGACACTGTGCGAGATTTATGAACAAAGACATTGTGATATACTTTATACATATAAATGCTTTCGACTTCGAGATACACCTTTTGTAACCTTTGATCCATAAACTCGTATGTGGCTACATTCTAAACTTGATTCATATGTTTTAAGTTAGTGGAAGCTAATAATAGTTAGTGTTTCTGGCTATATTAACTACAGCAACAAACATTTTTTAACAAAGAACGCTGCAGTCGAGTGTACTTAACTTCGAGATACCGTCCCAATCAGTCTTGGATATTTTATTAGCATTTGTGACAGATACAACAGATTGGTCGTTTGAAGCTAAACGACACCATAAACCATAACTAATTGTTTTGCATCCAAAAACTCATTTAGGGAACAATTTTTAAGGGGCTACCCCGATATGGAATATTTAGAATTAATGTAAGACACACCAAATATGGCACTTTTAGTTAAAACAACCAGAAAACCAAAACTTTTTTATTCAAAACGGTGCAGATTATTATGCGTTTTACGCATTAAAGAGGATTTGGCACGTTATCGACTGCTATCTCGATATCCTCTCCTGAATTTAGCTCCGTTTCCAAATGAATGGAGTTCTCCAGATGTAAATTAAAAGTGTCCAGATTAGTGTGACTTAGTGTAATTAGCCGATTGTTCAAGGCAGAATTGACTCCATTGGTATTTATGGAAACGACCAATGCCAGATGATCGGATTCTAAGTCCCAGTTCTCTCTTATACTGGTCCGGAAATCCGTTTCTGCGTGGTGCACTGCAAAGTCTATGCAGGTAGGTGTATGAGTGGGCACATAGGGGTATCTGGTTGGAGCCCCAGTAGCGAGAATTTTAACCCCATTGACGGATATGGCTTCAGCTAACTCCCGCCCTCTTGGGGAGTTGTATTTGTCACCCCAGAGCCAATGACGGGCATTCCAATCACCCCCAATTAAATACCTTTGACCACAGGCACGAAATATGTCTGTAAAATGCTTTTCGGTTATCTAGTTTCTGGGAGGGCAGTATATGGCACTAAAGTTCATGTCACCGAGCTCTCTGCCCACTTTCACAGAAGACATTTGTGTATTACGCGAAGAGAATTCTTCACCAATTTAACTGCTTCTCCACCACTGCGCCTATTGCGAGATTGCTTATATGCTGGGTAGAAGGCGTATCCATAGACACGAACTGTATCTCCACGTCTAAGCCTTATTTGAGTTAATAGAAGAATGTCAATGCTGTTGTTGTGCGCAAATATATCCACATCTTTAGTTTTGCCTGAAATGCCATTGACATTCCAGATTAAAACTTTTAATGGGATCATTGTGAAGTGGTGACGTTGGTATGAGAGTGAGAAAATGTCCCCTCTCCATTAAGCTGCTTGAACGTGTTAGCCATCTCAAAAACCACCTTCTCGAGCCTAGTTAGGCGTTCGTTGGCTTGATTATTTTGACGTGGCTGATCCTGTTGTTGCTGTTGGAGCCACTGGAAAAATTGCTGCTGCATCTGTTGTTGACATTCTTGGAATTGTTGTTGTTGTTGTTGTTGTTGTAACAAAGCCTGCACATCGAGTAGCTGTTGATGTTGTTGTGATCTTTGCTGTTCCGGTTTTAGCTTAGGCATCGCTTGAGAACCTTGGGCTACTGCTGTGTAAGAAGTATTACCATTACGGAGGGCAGATCGTTGTTGCTGATTTTGCTGAGGTGACTGATTTCGTTGTATCAATCTCTGTCTAGCCCTTTTGCTTGAACCAGGCTGTATTGGAGGGAACTCGCGACATTGGAGACTTATTTAAATTAACTGTTGAAGCATGGTCAGTCATAAGCTTACTTCTAGGGGCGTAACTGGTTGTAATATTTTTCTTTTTTCATTGCTTCATTGATCTAGAAAGGAACTCTTGATACCATTTGCATCCCTTATAGCTAGCCGAATGGTTTCCAGCGCAATGAACACAGGTAGGGGTTTCATCATGAGGCCTCATGCATTCCCTGGAGTGATGGTCTTGGCCACATCTAGCACAATGAGGTTGTCGCCGACAGTATTTAGCAGTGTGGCCATAATCCTGGCAACCACGACACTGCGCAATTTCTGTCACTTTCCTCATTCTTTGAATCATAACCCTCTGGCGACATAGTATACTAATATTATATATGTCACTAATTTTAGTGCAGGGCTTTACTTTAATAAAAAACAGATTAATTTGTTCAGTCTTGTTTATCCTAGAATTAAGATTACGGATATGGAGGACGTCGAATCTGTGTTTTTTCAGATCGGCCGTTATTTCCTGATGGCGTATGGTATGGTGCAGACCCTTAACTACTATTCGTTTGAAGTTGATATGCATGGAATTCTAAGCCGATTGTGTCCATTCGGTCGACCATTGCCCTATATGTATCCATACCATGACTTTGAAAATAGTGCTGTCTCAGACACTTTCCTGTCAGGATATAAAAACCAAATTTTTGAAATTTTTGCTATTTTGATTTATATTAAGAGTTCTTTAATGTTAGTTACGGGTATTTAAACAGAGTGTTACATCCTTAGCCCTATATATATTATTTTCGAATTGTATTTAAAAGAAGCTTAATTGCTCTTAAAAAATTTCGTGATATACTGACATCAGCGTTCTGAACGATAAACCGCCCCTTCCGATACGGACCAAAATGAATGAGGTTACTTTTTCCGATCCCATTAACTAATTTCATCACTGTAACTCAAATGGAAGCAGAAATATGATAAATTTCGTATATCGCTTATATAGTGGGTGTGGCATTGCCTCATCCGATTTTTACAAAAAGTTGCCTATGTTCTTTTCCAACGTCCCATCTAATTATATACCAAAATTCATACAAATTGGTTTTGAGGACTAGGCGTGATGCGCACACAAACAAACAGACAAACAAACAAAAATTAACGATTTTATTATATGTATAGACTATCTAAAGCTGTCCACAGACGACGAGCACGTTTACCAGTTTTGTTCGGCACATTATTTGCACGTGTGTGCTTGGTTATTGTGCCACACCGTAAGATTGAGGCATCCCGAAAAATAAGTTACACCAGCGCATATAAGAAATTGCATGAACACTCTACCGTAAAAAAGTTTGTTCGCGTTGGATGCCGAATAATTTGACAATCGCTCAACGAAAGGCTCGTGTGGATTATTGCAAAGAAATGCTGACAAAATTCGATCGCGGTGCTTTAAATGACGAATCAAAACAGCAATCGACCATGTGGGTGTTCCAAGACAAGCCAAATACAACAAAAAAATTTCGCGCACGAAGTACTGCGAAAGAATGCTCGCCTGTTTCTTCGTCCGAATGGAATTTGCCGCAAAACCAACCGCCGAAGTCAATTCAACCTCCACCATGACAATGCCAGCTCTTACACATCGACTCACAGAAGAGAGTTTTTGAGCACTCAAAATCTCGAATTCATCCGCCGTACAGACCTGATTTATTACCCAAGGTTTTCGTTTTATTCCCAAACATCAAAAATAAACTTCGTGGTGAAAGTTTTTCTACGCTTGAAGAAGCTGTTGATGCGTTCACAACCCATGTTTTGGAGGTGCCTCAATGGGATTGGGAAAGGTGTGTCGAAAATTGGTTTGAGCAAATGCAAAAGTGCATAAATTTTCATGGAGAATATTTTGAAAAACAACAAAGCCATTTTTTTTTTTTTTAAACGTTTGTTGTTTTTTTTTGCTATTACCAGAAATGTAAATAGTGCCCCTCGTAAAAACTATTCTCACCACACAACAGATTCTCCATATTGATGCCTTCTCGCAACTGATAGATTCTTTCTGTGAATATGACCAACGAACTCATTGCTAAAGCAACATGTGATGTGAATATAGAGTAAATATTTTCGTTGAAGCTTTCATAGGTTATTTGACTTGCAGACTAGACAAACACCCCCTAAGCTTCTTCAACCTAAACGAAAAGCACGAAGTTTTGTCGCTGGTTTCTGTCGCTGGTGTAAAACTTATAAATTGGAAAAACGAAATGAAAATTTTCGTTTGAACTGATGACCAAAGCGCTGCCACCAAAAGCTGTCTACACATCACTTACCTTATGGCAACCCTGGCAACACGCCGCTTTGTACGCTGTGTGCGTGCGTGAGCATAAAAACTTAACGTGAGAGCGCCGAAAGCCAGAAACGTCAAACTCAAATAAAGCGAATTCAGTTCACTTCTGAACTGCCGGAGAGGATGTACTGCGCGCACAGGGAAAACTTCATGTGGAAAAGTTAGACTTTCCTTAAACAACACAAGGAAAACATGTGTGTACAAAAAAATAATAAATTAAAGTATACTTTGCTGCAATAATTGTGTTGAAAAGTTTATTTGTGAAATATTTGTGTACGTTAAAAAAAAATGAAGAAATACCTCAACAAAAAAAAGCAAGTGACCCACTTTCTAAGCGATTATCTAAGCGTAGCTCATAGTAAAATCGTAAACAAAACTAATAATAAGGACAACAACTAATTACAAATAAAAATATTTTTATGTTGCAGATGATATTTACTTCAATAAATAGACTAAGACTATAAAATAATCTTAAAATAAATTAAATTATTCCAAATAATTCGACAAATGGTGAAGTCTAAAACAACTCTAATTAGGACAGCTGATTTATGTCAATTCGTAAAAAAAGAAAAGTAGTCATCATGTGGTGCAACATCAAAATACTTCCCGCACTCAACTGTTCCATCCACAAAATCAAAATATACAACGCATCCTTTATGTTGAAGTGGAGAATCATTTCGAAAAAGTAAAAAACCGCGTTAAATTATTAATTATTAAAACTAAAAAATAAAAACATTAAAAGTGCTGAGCCGCAGATGAGCTGCCTCAATTTATATGGATCTTAAAACTTGTGCGTGAGGTAAGTACCAAAGTGTGCTGCTTTAATTTCGATTTTAACAAACTTTTAAATTAAATTTATTATAAAAATTGACTTTATACAAAGTTGCACCCACAGCTTACAAACTTAAAATTAATGCGAAAACCACGTGCTGCGCGATGAAAGGTTGACAATGCTTAAGGACTCAAATGAAGCACGCCGTTACGGCGGGAATGGCTTTTTAATATGGCAAAGTTTAATACTCGTAACTGACCTTTGCGACTGACAAAAATACCTGCCACTGTGTATGTGTGTGAGTGTGGCATGACCTAAACCAAACGACAAAACTTTGGGGCAGTTTTTGAATAATTACTTTGATGTGCTTGAGAAGACGAATCAGAATTAGGTGAGTCGATTCGATGACTTTGTTTTCAGCGAAATTAGTGAAATCGTAAGTAAATGATTACATTGGCAGGTATGCCAATACATTTTTAGAAATAAAACCAAAAAAAAACTGAGTTTCTTTAAGATATTCTTTGCAAAATCTACCCTTAATAGTATAATATGACCCATAATGAACCCATCCAGTTAAAAATCGTCGCCACAAATGATTTTGGTTGACAAAAATAAATTTTCCGAGTAGCGCCGAATAAATTCAATACTCTATTAAATTGTATTGAATGAGATGAAGATCCTGACTGAAGCTCTTTATTCAAAAATACGACGGCAATAATAAGAAACTCTTAAGCCGCAAATGTAAAAACCATTTTTTTTTTTTTTTGCGAATAGTTCCATACGTATATAGTTTCAAATTATTGGAAATGACTTTTGTTCGAAAAGTCCTTCCACAACTTGCTTGGAACAATCTTTTCGTGCATCAGTTTTATAATTCGATACACTTGACATTTTCAAATTATTGGAAATGACTTTTGTCGAAAAGTCCTTCCACAACTTGCTTGGAACAATCTTTTCGTGCATCAGTTTTATAATTCGATACACTGGACATTTTGGAATTCTAAACCCAATCTTAATTTTAACTTCAATGTAAACATTAAGAGTTGGTTACTAAGGAGTAACTCTAAACCCATGCATTATAGGTCTACAAAGAACAAAGTGTCAATATAGGAAAGTGAAAGTGATTTTCTTTCCATGAACTTAGCCAAGACGTGTGGTTTTAAGTGGACGGTATAACTTCATTTAATATGTATTATGATATTTTGTGTCAAACTACATTCAATGCAACATATAAAAGACTTCACCTTATTTTTTGTGCAAATACTTGGTCTGCGTAATCCACTTAAAAAGCATCCAACTAACAAAAGTTCAAATTTAACTTTTGTTCAATGAATTTCTGACTTCCCTCTTGAAATTCTATGCGTGCAGCAAATGCAATTAGCTTTAACTCGATTAAAAGTCGAACATTTGTTGTCAAATCGAATGAAAAACTTAGCTTGAAAGCATTGACTAAGACAAAGACAAAGAATGTGAAGTGTGTGTTGGTCAGTTTTTAAATTTTAAGCGTCTGGCAGCACTCAATGCTTCCATATGATTATCGTGTGTGATTGAGCCATAGAGACGAGCGGTATGATGATTCCAGATTTCGTGCTTTCTCATTTCACTGCGATTTTTATCGATGGTTCCACTCGAACTGTAAAATTTTTTGAGCAAGAGGTTCACAAGTTCTCTTAATGATTGAGTTTTTTTTGTACAGTGAACATGGGGAGTCTAAATATGGAAATTTGAGTTAGGGTGATGTCGCTTGAGCTTCCTCCTGGAGATATTTGCAGCCATATCGGATGCCAAGCTGGTCACATGACTCCTTAGCCGGTCATTATACCGTCCGAATGAAGATGCACACATGGGTCTCAGAATCATTACACATTAGGGTATTCCCATTTGTCTAGGACGGTAGCGCTATAGGCGTATAAATTTGTAATTTTTTGCTAAGGCTAAGTTGACTCCTTGGCCTTAAGAACCAGTTCAGTTTCCTCAGTTTTTGGCAACAACTTGTTCCTGAGAATCCAAGAGCATACTCAGGTAACGGGCTATGTTCTCCTGAGGAGTGACCGCGCTTTGCAGTGAAACAGCACAGCACAAAATTCTCTACTAAGTGCAAATACACAGTGCTGAGATTTTATATTATTGACTGCGACATTCTAGCGGTCTGCCCACTTGCTGAAGCCATCCAGGAACTGTTGAGTGAGCTCCAATGCCTTACTGACACATGATAATGTGTTATCGGCAACAAGTGCTGTCAATTCAGAGATAGTACGTACAGCCATGAAACGAATGCTCGATCTCTAGTCCCGGATAGCTTAAAGAGCAAGCCTTTATGCTAGACGATCGCGTCTGACAAGAGGGCTTGCTGCACATCCAGCAAGATGACATGTTGCACAAATCGATGAAGCTGTTCTGTTGCACCAGTGGAGATGCCGAGAGCCAAACTGGTGGTCAGGTGCACTCTGTACGCTATTTACTGACTGCATTCGACCAATTAGGAGAATTACGTGAGCAAGCTTATTGGTCGATATAACGCGGCAAGGTTTTCCGGCTTGACAGATTTCGGAACCACTTCCATTTCTAAATACAGGTAGTCAAATTTCGCTCAAATTCAAACCTCCGCACTGTCTCCCCAACTATAATGCAAATCTTTTGTTATTCTTCTTAATGTTATGATTCTTAACTTTGCTTTCTATTTCATATTGAGTAAGTGTGCTGGCACACTTCAAAATCATGCCGCTTTGTATTTCAGTAAGTGTTTTTCCGGTGTATTTCTATTTGATTTCATGCCCCCTACTCACGTTGCATGTTTTTAATTGAAAACATATGTTCGCAGCCGTTGTATCTATTTGCAGCGCAACACTTTTAGTTTATTTTTAAACCTAAAACATTTGTGTTTCAAATTTATTCTAAGAGAATATTTTTCATTTAAAATTATTGAATTGTAAATTATTGATTTTTCTTATTTCGATTTGTTGACAAATGGAAATATTTAATATCCATGAGTATATACGTTTTAAATGAAAGCAACTATTGAGTATAAACAAATTGTTTTATTTTCCTACGAACTATTTTATTTATATTTGAAACACTTCGAATTGATTTCAGATATGCGACACAGAAATATTCATAAAATATTTAACCAAAACTTCATTTCATCTAAGAATATACAAAAGCATTAAATGAAATGATTGGACAAAAGATAGAAAATGACATTTCAATATTTTATTAAATCAATTGTGTTGCTGGAACCCAATTTCTTTTTCTTTGACAGCATAAAAATTGCTTTTTGAATTAGAGATTTCTTTAATGGCAAGTTGCCAACGCAGTACAAAGCGTGTCTTAAGTAAATGCATTTAAACAAAAAATCACATAAATATTTTAGCCTACAGGAAATATTATTTTGAAAAACCTATTTCTTCGTCGTTATTTGTACTACACCAATCTAGCATCTGTATGAATAAGTATAGTCCAAGTCTAAGAACATTAAATAACAATTTACTTGACTCGAATCGGTTCGAATTGGTCTTCTTCGTTTGCAATAAAATCGTCTTTGAACTTGTTGGAACATTTTGTTGGAACTTTCAAATTTAAACTCAAAATTTTTTTCAATTAAAATTATCTGAGCTGCCATGATTTTTTACTTTTAAAAAGCGTTTTATATTTTCAAACAAGTAAAAATAAAAAGTTGAACAAAAGATGTCCGAAAATAACAAATCCAGCAATGAAATTATTGCCGAGGAGTTTGAAGCAGCAATCACCGCAGCGGGCTTTGGTTTATTTAATTTAATTGTTATATTGCTCGGCTTTCCAGTAGCTTGCACCATAATTTTCGCCACGACTGTAATATCATTTGCACTACTACAGATGAAATGTGACATTGATATGACTATTAAGGAGCAAGGCTTATTACTATCCGCACCCTACTACGGCATGATAATTGGTGGCATGTTTTGGGCATTTATAGCCGACACAAAGGGGCGGCGTCCCGTAATTATTATTGCACATTTCTTGAATGCAATGCTTAGTTCCTTATTAGCCCTATCGCAACAGTACTGGCAACTACTAACGCTGAAGATACTATGCGGCATATGGTGAGCGATCTGCAATTTTGGACTCTCATTGTTTAACTCAGTTTCATTCATTAAAAGCGTCTCAGGAAGTTACAGCACTTACGTTACCTATTTGTCCGAGGTCACTCCCCGAGTATACCGTCAACGGCTTCTATTTACTGTCGGCTTATTGTTGAGCTCGTCTTCGATACTTCTGCCATTTTTAGCATTGCTCTTTCTCAGAAACCGCTGGAGAGTCGATACCGTCGGAATGTTTTGTAATGTTTGCTGTTGAAATATGCTCTGCAATTCAATATCATGTTTGCGTACTTGCAGATACTTCGTGGCATGTGTATATCCAGTTCTGCACAATCCCAAGTGTGATAATAGCCATCGCATTTTTATTTCTACCCGAAAGCCCGAAGTTTGATCATTATATCGGGCAGGAGGCACGCGCTAATAATACTTTAAGACGTATACATACGTTGAATAGAGGCAAACAAGAAGAATATACGGTAGGAAAATGTGTTTACCGAAATTGTGCGAGTTAACTTATAATCGGGTTTCACACAGCCAACAAATCTCAAATTTAAAAAAAAAGAAAAACTTCGTTTTGCGGATAAGTTTGTACAATTCAAGGTGCTTTTCGACAAGAAGTATATGATGGCTGCACTTATAGTTTTTATTATCGAATACCTGACGCTCTCATGGTAAGTCATTAAATTCAAGTTTTCATTTTGCTGGCGGTGTGCCGTATCCATACAGATGTATGTCTATATGCAGTCAAAATGCGGTACGCATGTGGCTTCCTCAGTTTCTGGATATTGCTGTCAATGCGGACGTCCCACAAACCGAACTGACATTTTGTTTCATTGTCGGCGACACAGTAAGAAATGCTCAAAAAAAGACAGTACTTGAACTCGCGATTTTCCCACTAGTCAATACCACCGAAACACAGAAATGTCGACTGGTAAATCTCAGATGTCTAATATTTAACGTATTTTTTAATTAATCTCTACTAACACAGGTAATCCCAGAAATTGTTTATATCGGTAATGGAGTGGTTCACGCTATCTCCATAATTGCGTTCATAATTACAATTGTACTGGTTAATCGCATAGGCTCCAAAATCATACTTTGTATGTATTAAAATTTTACTCTACGAGGTTTGTTCAAAAAAGATGACTTGATATTTAGCGGGCTACGTTATGTAGGTAGAGGTTATTAATTTTTTTTTTTTTTTTTTCAAATAAAATAAGTATTCCAACGCACTTAAAATCTTTACTGTGGCATTTATCGAGTTTGCTATGAGCAAAATAGTGGTACAAGTTCTTTAGAAACGGCAGAGATGTTAATGATGATACCGTCGAATCACCATTAGAGAAGTTGCTGAAAATGTCAAAAGTGCTACAAGGTTTTGGAAAAAGCGCTAGCACACTTGTGTTACATCTAAGGAATATTACTTTTAGTGGAACGAAGTAGATATTGATAAATATTTCTCGATAAAAAAAAAGTCGGTTTACTTTGAACAAACCTCGTATATATAGAATATAAGTTCATGACAGACTGAATTTGTTTTTTCGTCAGGTGTAGCCTTGGCTCTATCCGCTACTGCTGCCTTCGTTATGTATTTTACGGCAACCATTTATGCATTTATATTAATTTACGCGGCGTACTTAAGCTCGGAAAATCTTGCAAGTCTTTCGATTGTGAACGCCTCAATTGTTCTCTTTCCGACGCAAGTGCGGTAAGTTTGTTTTCTACAAATTCTAAAATATCTTATAATAATATTTTGAAATGAAACTTTCAAAGAGCAACCTTTCTTGCTGCGACTATGATGATTGGACGCATAGGTTCTTCAATTGGAAATTCTGTACTTCCGCTTATAATGACGGCAGGTTGCGAATGGGTAACGCTGTACCTTGTTGCAGCTGCTACGGGTTAGTTAAGTGATCACATCTTGAGATATAAGTTTGGCTATTAAATTTTTTCAATTTTCAGTATCTTTTATATGCGGACTGTTTTTACCCAATCAAGTTAGGTCGACAATACATTAAGGCAAAAATTCTCTGTTAAAATTAAATAAAAATTTTATCACATAATAAAGAAATGATTGATCAAATCGAAACGGTTTTGAAATAATTACTTAAAATAAATTTATATTTGAAATAGCAATCTGGAAGGAAGAAATACTGACCTCATCACTGCCAGAAGTTGTGATGAAATTTTGAATTTTCGCGCCACTAAATTTAAATTAAGGCTGGTTTCTAATCAATTACATGCACCAAATTTTTTTTACATCTAGTCGAACAGCATTGCGTGATAGCCGAGTTTTTATATACATATACATATGCAGCAGATAACTCGGTCACTTCATACGCCCGCAGTCATAAAAGTGTGTGTTTGAAACGTGAACACTTCTGACTATTTTGTATAAATACATTTTAAACAGCACTGAAACAATGGTCCACCCATTTTTATGCTGATTTTAGAGAAATTATTGAACCAATACAGTCGTCCATCGTGTTTAAACTAGTTAACAGTGGTTAAACGTGAATTTTGGTATAAACTGTTATACGATACACTAGACACGAACCAAAGTTCCTCGAACTTTTATCGAAAAATATTTTGTTGTATGAAACTGCTTGACACAATTGGAAAACTAAAATAAATGAAAATTTCCGTTGAACTGCCGTTGAGTGTTGCCACCACAGGCATGCATCTCTTGCATCTCTCAGATAATGGCAACACTGTGCGTGAGCATACAATTTAACGAGTGAGCGCTAGAAAGCCAGAAACGTCAAACTCAAATAAAGCGAATTCAGTTCAATTCTGAACTGCCAGAGAGAATGTTGTGCGCGCACAGGAAAATTTTGTGTGGAAAAGTTTAATTTTCCTTAGACAACATAAGAGAAACATGTGCAGGAAAAACAATTAAAGCATACTTTCGTGGAGTCAATTGAGCAATATAATTAATTATACAAAACTATTGTAGTATGCGAATTAAATAAATTAAAAAAAGAACTCAAGTGAATTAAATTAAAAAAAAAAAATAGTATTTTGTGACCCAATTTTACAGCGCTTATCTAAGTGCCGTGGCGGGGAGCGAGCGGATGTTTTTAAAGTGCGCGAGTAGTAAAAGCGTTTAAAGAATTATTATAAAACAATAATTGTTAAAATTTTGACTTAAATAGAAAATGAAATCTATTGAAAATTATTAAAATCTTATGAAACTCCAATAAAACGTTTTAAAAATCAAAATAATTTAAAGCGAGCAGCAACAACAACAACTGAGTCCTTTAGACAATTTTCACAGCTGATTTGCAAATAAAGTGAGCAAGATGGAACATCAAAATATTCATCATCAACAAAACCAAAATATACAATTTATTGTGCCAGGCAGCCTTACTGGCATAAATATATAAATTGACATTGTACTCCGCAAATGTAACTCTTCTTTGCGTCTTCCTTGAAACCATTGATGCTGTGCCGCAGGCCAGCTTCCGCAATTTGTACGGATTTTAAAACTGCTACGGAAGGTAAGTACCAGAACGCTGCTTCAGTTTCGATATCAACGAACTTCGAAATTAAAAATTTAATATGCAAATTGCCATAAAAAAAAATTGCTGAGGAAACATACAAACATAAAATTGATGCAAAAACCACGTGCTGCGTGCTGGGGTTGATAATGCATAAAGCACCATATTGAATGAGGTACGTCTGGAATGGAGGTTGAGGATGGGTTAAGTATTAAAAGCGTGACCTTAGCAACTGATAAAAGTTGTAAACTTGTCATTATTCGCTTCACCTTTGCATGCGTGTGTGTGTTAAAAGCTATACCAAGCTGTTCGCATAGTTTCTGAGTGAATGTCAGTCTGGACGTGAGCCTTGACTGGTTTAATACTTTCAGTGCATTGACAGTACTGCACACCATTTTGTTAGATAAATAAATAAGAAGCAGCGATTGATGTTTAATAAAATGAAATTAAAATTACTTCATATCGCTTGTCCAAATATTTTAAATCATACCATGGCAAGATAATTCATCACTATTTATAAAAGTTCATTCACTATTAATTCACATTAATTCATATACCGAGCAATTGACTTTAAATAGGTAAATATTAAAAGAGAGATTTGTCGGTTGAGCACTCATCAAAATTTCAGATGGGTGACAGCGAGAGCAGCAATATTTGAACTGCCATAGTCAAAGAAAGAACGCTGCAGTCAATTGTGCTCGATTTCGAGCAACCCTGTATAATCTTAAACTTGAATTTAAATGGGAATATACTCCGATTTGGCTCATTTCTTTCACTTATATTGACGTACTTACTTAGATGGGCTTCAACCGTCGATCTGTCATAGCCGCATTTAGGAAGGTGCACCAGCTGATATAGTATTGTGCGCACTGTCTCCAGTTGTTGTGAATGCCAAGTACGGAGAGATCCCTCCATACCTGGTCATTCCAACACATGCCCGGTCGTCCTCTATATCGTCGTCCTCCAATCAAGTTTGTAACCCATGCGTGCTAGAGCTCTTTGATCCATTGGAATGTGGGACCTAAACTTGTCGCCGGACTAAAAATCCTGCGTAGAATCTTTCTCTCAAAGACTTCCAACGCTGTTTCATCTGACTCAATCACGGTCTATGCCCTTGCGCCATACAGTAGGACTGGGAGTATCAGCGTTTTGAAGATTTTGATTTTCGTATTCAACGTTTTGTGTGTGTGATAGCTAGGAATACCTATTGCAGACTGGGCATCGAAAATCATCGTTCGTATCGACGTGTCGAAGCGGCTTTATAATCAATAAATAGGTGGTCCTTGTTAAACTCACTGGTCGACCTTATTGTGCTGAAGCCACACTGATCTAGTCCTGTCAGTGAATATGACTTCTGCCTATTACACAATACGCGCGACCGAATCTTATAGCCGATGGAAAGGAAACTTACTCCGCGTTAGTTGGCGCAAGCAGCAGGGTCTCCTTTCTTAAAGATAGGACAAACAACACTGAGATTCTAGTCATTGGGTTTGCGTTCATCGGCCCATATCTGGCACAAAAGTTGGTGCATACTCCTAACCAACTCTTCGCTGCTGATCTTTAATAACTCAGCTGGCAGCCGCTTTGAAATATTTCAACTATTTGATAACCAAATCGACCTGTTTATAGTCCGGGGTCTCTACAATAGTGTCATCGGTGTGCACTTCACCCCCTCCAAGTAGGATAGAAGAATGCGTTGCTCCTGACTACAGAGTTCACTGATTGGAGGCATTTGTATAACCAATAACTTCCTTGGCAGCCATATCCATGGAGCGGGTGATATGTTTCCACTGCGCACATATATCTTAAGAAGACGGAAAAGTTTCCTGTAGCAGTCAGGAGTGTGTGTTAAGAAAGCTTCGGCGGTCTGTTTTGATTGCAGCTTGCTGACGTATAGCTTTCGTTGCATGTTGGGATTTGCGGTGTACGCCATGCTACGCCTAGGGCGTACCTTGGCAGCGTCAAGATTGTGGTCCTAGTCGATGTTGGTATCACGTAACGTTGGCACGTCCAACATGCTCGATGTATGCCGTCCGTCAATCAAAAAATGATCAATTTAGTTCCGTGTAATTTGATCGGGACTATGCCGTGTCTCGCCAAGCACGATTTTGACATCGCGTTTGGGACAGCGCTCGTACGAACGTTCCAAGCGCTCATAGAACTCATCTTTAGCATCGTTGTCTTTCTCTATCGTTGGAGAACGCGCACAAATCAGGCTTATATTCAAATATTTAGCCTTGATGCGTAACAACAGGCGTGAATATGAAGCCGAGGCTATGTAGTTTCCTACTTACCACCGTAAATCGTATCATATCTGTAAATCGTGGTCCTTTTATCGTTTGCTGGGGTCGTCATCATAGCGTTTTATTCGAGGATTCCTTTTTGTTTTCATTTGGTGGATATTTTTATGGTGCCTGTTCCCAAGCCCTGCGCACCAACCCCTAATTAAGGATGTGTTTGTCGCCTTCTCACTGTCATCTTACTTTCGAACGATTTTTCAGAGTTTATCCAAAAGATACGTGACTTAACGGATGTTGTGAGCTTCTTAGGCCATTTGCAACAAGAACCATTGTTGGACATTGCCAAGTGAATGGCAGTCAACAGCTTTTCTCACAATGTGAACCTGATGTAAGCTCAGCAAATATTTGGCGTTTTTAGTTGCATTATCGTCATTAACGCAACAAATATGGAACGAATATGGAATATTTTATAAGAATTGGAGTAATATATAATAACTTAGCCGTTTGTAGGGAACAAGTTTGTATAACTACCCTTTGTAGAAGTGTGGGTACTTTGATTCAATCCGAATTGTCTGAAGACTGCAACTAAACCAATAAAACATTAACCAGTACTGGTTTGAATTAGCAAGAGAACCTACGAATGGTAGCAAACTAACCTTAAATCGGTATAGATCAAAAAAGGGTCATTCGAAATGAAAAACACCAACTTAATATAGTTCGTCGACTTTAACTCATTTATTTTTCCTAATATGACGTTTGGTATCGCCATATTGAATTTTTATTACTGTCATATCTTACACATATTTTCCTGCAATCTTGCTTCGTATTGTCTGGAGGGAACGGTTTTTTTAATCGCCGAATTCGGTCGTTTCTTTTACGAATCCTTATCGTATCTTTTTAAAAACTTTTGACAGATCAAAGTTTTAGATGTGACTGACACTGCGAGTCTCCCAAAACACTGTGGCCATAACTTTGTTGGACCCACCATGGTTTGCTTTGATGCACGTTCATTCGGAATATTTTAAATATTTATGGAAAATGTAATAAGTGATGTGGTCTAGTCTATTCGTAGATGGCAGTTAACGAGAGCAGTTTTGCAAAAATTCACTGACTTATCTTACCATCTTTGTATAAAATATACAAATATATTCCACACGAATGGACGAATGGTATAGTACTTCAGAAGACCAGCAACACTTACAATTTAGTTGAGAACTTTGTAACAGCAGCCAGGCAGCGTCTATGGTTATGAAAGTCAGTAACAACTATGCATGAAATCTTGATCCTGCGAGACAGCCAGTTAAGTCGCGGTGTACAATAAAAAATTCAACTAAACGGCCAAACGAGCAAGTCTGACTCGGCGCTGTTTCGCCTGCTGTGCCAGTCATTGCATATGTCTGCCCGACTGTCAGCCGCATTGTCTGCTTGTGTTTAATTAAACTTACTATAAAATGTGTGCCTGAAAGTTACACACACCACAGACCTACAGTCAGTTCGCGAATTGCACTGAAAACTGGTTGTGTAACACATGGTGCCAACCAAAAGACCGAGAGCCTGCAAATAATTTGCGGAACTGTGACTACTACCAATGCATGTGCAACTTGTAGATACTATTGAGCATCTATGCGTTACAGCTGTATCTAGCAGCATAAACGAGTATGTATGCCAGCCATAAATGTGCGTGAAGTTATGACTGCAGCATGTCACGGTAAGGTTTGCACTTAAGTAGACACGAATGAATGAGCCAAAACTCGCATAGACAGACACGTAGATGAAATCGTGCAGTATAATTGCAATTATTACTTTTGATTTAATTGCATTGTTTGCTCAACTCGAAATTGGTTTACGCCCTACTCATTATTCGGTAGAGGCAAGATATTGTGTATTAATTTAGCTTAGAGTTTAGACAACTACCTATGGCTTATGCTATATATATTTAAGTCAATTAAAATGAGGTGCATTTACCATAAAACTACAATTATTTCAGTACATATCTAGATAAAATAGTCGCTCAATTGCAGCAGGCAAACATATTAAATATCTATGTTAATTCTTGAAGTAAATTCAATTGTAAATTTGCATAATCTACATTAAAACCAGCTCATGTCTGCTGGCTAGTAAAACTGTTGAAACATTATTCTATATGTGTTTGAGATTTTAGCTACATAACAAATGCACATATGCTTGCTTCAGGATTTGCCCAGGAAACTGAAGTTATTAATTTAATTAGCGCACATCATAATCATGGTCAGCAACATTATCATATGCTCGCGCCGACTACTGTCTAACTTCTATGGCAACGAGTTGGGCAAAGTTTTCCAGAACGAAAGCTAAATCTACAACACAACTAAATGTATCTATACGATCCAGTATTTAGCATATACATATGTATATTGTATGCACTGCAAAAAAAAGGCAGTTATAGGCAATTCGACTTAACTTTAAACTAATTGTGCCAGGCATTTGCCAATTTTTGTACTTGTTAACATAAAAATTCATAAAAAACTTTTTACGAAAAGCATTTTAAAAATAATTTTAAGAGTAAATAAAAGAAATAATACAGTAGTGAATAGCTTTGCAACAAATACGCCTTTTTATATATTATTTTAAAGTGTTACAAAAAGAATAAATGGCCTAAATAGCTACGCTGTTTCCGATTGTTCCAAGGCAGTTCATATTAATTTTTAAGAGTACATCTTTGTTGCTTAGATCCGGCTCGACGGACCAATATGTGGTTTATGTTTATTTCAAAATACTCCATTAAAATTTCATTAAATAGTTTCATGCATGAGTAAACTGGCAGGGTATTACGAAGGCTGCAAATTTCGAACTTTTTTTTCAGTATATCGTCCACAGAACATAGCTGACTACCTGTCGGGTGTACACGTATTGTATTCTACGTCAGAGTTTATCTCTTTATGCTATAAATCAAGACATGTTCTTCTGCTGGTAAATGCGTTGTCAGCTATTTTATTCAGCAAATTAGTTAATTAGTCTACGTGTTCGAATATGCGTTAAACTGACTTAATTAGATTTACACTTTGCACACACCACACAAAGTTTTGGCGAGAATAATCTGTTTTGGTTGAAGCTCAAAACAAAATTAATAAGCTATTAAATATTTATATAGAACACTCTTAAAGCGAATGAGTGTATCAAATATTCATTCCACATTTAATAAGGCGGCGTTCTTTAACAAACTGCTGAGAATGTAAAGGGGTTTGTGGTTTAATTTTGGCGTAGCATGCTCCACTTTGCAAACAAACAAGGCAAAGCCAAATTAAGTCTTTATGCCAGGTTTCGAGGTTTCGAGAATAAAACAAAACAGCACGCAATACTGCCGAATAATTTGAATTTTAAGAAGGGGAAATTGTTTGGCGAGTTCAGCGCAAATGTTTGTGAATTTTATATTAGATCTTTGATTTCGGTTTTTATTGTATATAAACGTATTAAAAATAGTTAAATTGCAATAAATGAATTAAGTAAGATTAAATAAAGTAATATGATGTACTGTATTAAAGAAGACAGACGCAAACATTGAAGCCTCTGTAAAATATCTGCGTATCAGTTTGAATTTCGTTTAAACTTATTCACATTTCCGTACATTTACAATCAGTGTTTTCGCTTCATGCAACGCGCATTGTCGAAAATACATCAAGCACGAATTAATGCATCATTAAAAAAATAATTAAATATGGTGAAAATATGGAGCGGAGCAAGGCTGCAGTTTGCAGCACTGCAGTGCACGAACTTTCCATTTAACTAATGCTAACAGCGTCAGAAGCACACATCGAATTCAATTGTTCGCGCCAAAATGTAATTAATTGATTTTAATTACGTCAATTGCATGTTTAATGCCATATGAAACCATTCAGCGAGGGAACTTTATTTGCACCTCCACGTAAAACATTTAGCCATGTGAGCAAACAATAAATGCAAATTTACTGAAGTAATTAATGACTTAATAAGAACCATAAGAAATTGTACGATTAGGTAATGCACACCAAATTGAACAAGACTTATTTATATCATAAAATAAAGATCCAGTTTTATTAACGGAAAAGTCACAGCCTTTGAAAATCGCCATTGTAAAATGTGTCATAAAAGTAAAAACAAACACAGTTGTATAAACTAAATGCTTCCAGAATACTTCCAGGCTAATATGAACAATGCACACTCTACTTTTGGCAAGCCTGTTGAAATAAAACTTGCACCACTGTCCTTGTCGGACGTCCAGTCATGCAATTCTGTAGTAAGTAAGGCACTGTGCCATGCTTTGTTAGTAGTCCTACGCCTCGTATATCAAGATGTGCCCAGTCAACGCATGGAACTGCCTGATGCAGACAAGCGGCAGCTATGCAAGACGAGGCTGGACCTATGCCGTTATTGCTCAGATCTGTTGTAGCATTATACTTCACTAAATTACGGAAATATCGCCAGAGTGGCAGGCGCCATACACGATCACCGGTTAATGCGCCAGCACGCTCGAATTCTTGATAGACATAGTGCGAATTTGTAAAAATTCCTGTAGCGCAGCCGCCGAGCCCCTTACGTACACCCTGCGCCATGCAACCGATATCGATGACAAGACTCGGCTTAAAACATGTCTGTCCGTAGAGCAGCATATCCATCATAATAGCCGTGCCCGCCTTGTCCAAATCATTGATTGCCATTGTACGTCCATTTAGCAGCGTCACCACGTCTCCCGGTTTGCAGGCCATGCCCGAAGGCATACTCTCACATAGCGGTATTACCGCAGATACATTGATGGGTAGCGAAAGTGCCGCTGCAGCACGTATGACACCAACGCAGACCGCTGCGCCGCACATGCTGCCGCGGTACTCATCCATATATCTCTTGCGCCGCAAACACAGTCCACCACTATTAAAGGTTATGCCCTTGCCTACAAGTAAAACCGGTTTATCTTCGGGTGCGGCACCGCAGTAGCTCATCTCTAATACAATCGGCGGCTCACATGAGCCTTTTGCAATCATGAGAAATGAGTTAAGACCCATTTTCTCAATCCAATCCATTGTGCGCACCTCAACCATCACGCCACACGGACAAAGTGCATCGACTGCAGACTGTGCGAAAATTGTTGGCGTCATCTGATTAGCAGGTGCGTCACTCAATCGCCGCGCAAGATTCTGCGCCTCTGCCTTAAAAAGTCCGCGCGTCCATGCATCTGAATCGCACGAATCGTAAAGCTCTAATTTAGGTATATACAGGCGATGACTTCTGCGCTTATTCATATTGCAGCGCCACACAGCTAATGCTGCACCCTCGCCCGCCTGCTCTGGATACTGCATCGGCTCCACATATATTTCAGTGCAACCCTGCTTCTGCAGAGCTCTTGCTCCAATACCTGCGGCTACGCGCACATTCTCCATACCCTCGTCGATCATTTCCACATCGTCAAACGAGGCACCTTCTTTGCCTAAGCCCACTAAGGCAACAGAAATGAAATCCTCGTCGACGCCATTAAAAACTTTTCCCTTGCCCAGATGGCCTGAGATGCAACATTCGCGTGCTAATTCAGATATTTTTCCTTGTAAACGATCGTCAAACTTTTCTCCGGATGGCGTAAATTTTACATTGTTCTCGCAAGCTTGATATATTCCAATAACAATACCACGTAATGGCGGCTCACAGCAGACTGGTTCACAGCAGACTGGCTCACATGTGGAGCTATGGCGTAATGGCGTGTAATGTAGATGTCTTGACTCTTGCCGCGAATTCGTATGCTTACTGGAACATTTTAGAAACATATTAAATAAACGATACGATGCCATTAACGAGCGCAGTTAATTTTGATCATACAAAATAATTTGGCAAAGTTATAAAAAAAAAAATAGAAAACAATACGAACTACATGTAATAGCTTACTGTTAAAAATCATTTTTACTTTTTATAAAATTGGAGAACCAAGTCAAAAAATACATGATATGTTTTTTTGAAATATTTTCTTTTTTATAAGGTCATCTTGTCCGTCTGTTCGTTGTGTAGAAATATTGAAGCTCAATTTTAAACAACTTTTTCTGATCTTTTTAAGTTGAATTTGAACATGCATATGTGGATCTGTTGAAAATACATAATTTAGATGCCAAAATATAAGCCATAGATAGTCAAAACTGAAAATAAAATGTAATACAATTTTGAAGAACAAACAGAGCCAATCATTTTAAAACATTTTTAGAAGGAATTATAGCCAGAACAATGTTGAATGTTGAATGGCAACAGCCAGGAAGAATTAGATGCTGAGTTCGATTCGTTACCAGTAGCACTCGAGTATATTGCTTAATTCAGACCTTAACAGCGCTGATAAAGTCCTGCACTGCACAATATTGTTCTTGAGAAAGAGAGAGCGAGAGTTTCTAGACTCTTCGGCTGAACCTTTGCGCAGTTGACCGACCACAAACGCTGCACAATTTGTTCTTGAGCAGCAAGTCGTGTCGAAAATTTGAATTTTAAGCATTTTTAATGTTCTGTAAATTTGTACTGTCTTAATTTACTGCCGTTCCAGACTTTTGGACGATTTAGCACATAATTAAATCTAAAATTTAAGTTGCTAAATAAAACTTTTGTAAAATAATTGCACAGCAAAACTTTTCTGTCATTTTGATACACAGATTGTCGCATAAAGTTCCAGGATAAACATATTCAATAGTCAAAAGCTTTTAAGGAAATTTAAAGCTTCGTCTTACAAATGTTAATTTTTTCGTTTCAATAAGTTTTTTTTTTTTGTTTTGCCTTGGGATTAGCTTATCCTGTCTACTGCCTAATTTTTAACATTGACCGCGTGACTGCATACTTCATATAAATGTGGCATGTATATAAGCCAGACACAAATAAGACAAATAAATACAAAGCAGATTTGAAACAAAAGCTGCGGCAAAAGGAAAATAAAACAACAACAAAATAAATAAAATAGCACACTTCTAGGCGTTTATTACTTAGTGTCTTTTGAACAATGAAAACAGCACTTAGCACTGGCACATATACCTCTATACAAACTTATGTACATACCTCAGTATATTAAAAATAAAAAAAGGGACGCGAGTGCGGAGCAATAAGTTTCTTGCCATAGAAAGAAAATGTGCCAGTGTGAGTAAGCAATGAAAATATGTTTGCTGAGCTGCACTTTCACTTGGCTGACATGCCCAATTAACCCCCATACTTGACATCACTAGGCGCTTTACAAAGTACACAAACACACGCATACTCGCTCTCGTACATGTGTGCTGCACAAAGACACACTTATAAATTAGCCGCCAGAAAATTGTGAAAATACGCCGAGTGCTCTGGCCCCAAAACGAAAACAACATCACAACGCCTGTTGACCCAAAATTTAACTAGAGCAATGAGCCAACAGCAATGATCCGACTCAACGTAATAAGCATTCGTATCAGCTAAAATCGCTTGCCTAATGTCAATCCTTTGTATATGCTGTATGCAGGACGACGCATCTTCCGCTCGTGCCAAGAAACTCAAGAAACTGCTGCCCGACCTGAGCCTGAGTTGAAAACAAGTACAAAAAAACAAACACAATTTCCCTCGAGTGCCGAAAAAGAACTAGGCAACAAGTCAGTCAGGCACTGACTGACTTTGTACAATACCATAATGAACATGTTATGACATAATAATGCTACATTTACTTGCATCTGGGGATTAAGCTGCGCGAGCTCGTTACTTTGAATTTACATGAGTAGCAGATGCATGTTTACCTGTGTAGCATTTTTTTTATATCCTGCAAATTAACTTGTATATAATAAAACAAGAGAAAATGTCGACGTTGACAAGAGTTTGCTCTAAACTTAGTGTCGACTCTACTTTTTAAAGAGCTAATAAACATTTAACAAATTTTCCATCAAGCAGAGTGCATGCTCGACAGTATATGCCTTGAGCAGTTGATTTTTTTTGCTGCCGATATGGATACATGTCAGATATTTTAATAGTCAAACTTAACCACAACAAAAAATAAATATTAATCATTACAAAAAAACCTAAAAAAAGTGTTTAGTTTCGTGTGTATCTTGCAATTTTACATTGTATACAGTACCGGTCCGAAGACATTTCCCTGAGATGCTTCCGCTCCAATCACTTATGACATGAAACAATAGCTGACTAAGAACATCAGTCACACATTTCCGGAAAACTTTTAAAACTCTATTGTCCACGCCATCGATTTAAAACCATCATCTGACGTAATAGTTCATATAGCAGATAGTTCAGTTTCCAAGTTAGACTCTGTGTCTCGAACATCATTTGAGTCTGCTTAGTAAAAAGACGTGAATCGGTTCTGCAATTTTTCAGCAAATGTTGCAGCTATTCATGTTTTATCCAGACCTAAGAGATTGCTATTCCACAAATTAAATAAGAAATTTTCGCCTGAAGCGAAAGAAGGCGAGCTTTAAAAGCAATGGTGTAAGCAGCCACTCCATAAACTACTGTGATTAGAGATCAGTTCAAGCCTTTCTGAAATGTCAAAGCAGTACGTCTGTGTGTCACTATATATTGCAATTAATCAATACTTTTAATGTTAGAAGGATAGTGTGTAAGGCCACCATTAAAAGCACCTGGAGATTTGAATTCGCTATATAATCTGTCATAGCAGAGCCTCTGTGCGAAGTACATGATCCATTCAATAGTCGATTATTTAAATTTCAGTCGCCAGCAAATAGGAATTCTCGGTTAGTTCGATTTAATAATGATCCACTGATACACCATGCATAATACAAGTTATCTGAAAAGAGTCCAATTATTCATACTAGTAGGTGCTATCTCCATCTTTACAGATCTATAGTCATAAGTCTTGCCAGCTTAAATGTTGCTGTTATGTATCTATTTTGTTTTTAATAGAAACTGCTACCACTTCATGAGTTGCATTCTATTTTAATTGGCTGCTGAAAAATAAGTAAGCCAACCAACACAGCAACCATTCAGCCAATGTAACAAGCTGCATAGCTCTCAACCGTCAGAACAACTGTCAGCGACATAGACCACGCTGTACTACATCGAACCGCATAGCTCATTCAGACATTCTCTTAGTTGGATTAATTTCAATCGAAACTTCGCCAACTTTCCACTGTGGCAAACTGCTGTGGTCTGCTGAAGACATTTGAATCTGTGCGCAATTCTGACTTTTGTTTTTAATTTGATTTATATAAACTTAATAGACGTTTCAAAGCAGCCACAAGAAATGTTGTCTTAGTAGCTGACTAAAGGATTGTATAAGCATTTATTTGACGTTGCAGCACCGACACCGTCTATCTCTCCAACAGCTCAGTGCTAAGTGCACTGCTTATTTATAAATCCTTCATACAGATTTATGTATTGTTTAAAGGTTTTGTAAATAAAATCTATACAAAGTTATGTGTAACACAAATTAGATTTCATTCCAGTTATATTTTTGTATTTACTTCCAGAAAATATGAAGCTCAATGAAAAAATGGCGACTCCGATTGAGGAAAAAGTCGATCAAAACCTGAAGGTAAGTGTTCAGCAACAATTTCACACCACATTCGTACGTTTTTTCATAAGAATACTTATACATATCTCCTTGAGGGGTTGTGTATGTTTATCTAATACCACTACCGACTCAATTCGTTACAAGTACACAAAGCGTATTCTAGATATTATATTTAAGCATATTCAAAACATTTAGCATACAAGATGCAATATAAAAGTAATGAAAAATATTTGTGCAGTCAACTGATAAGTTAATCCAAACATATGACGACTATAAAGCTGCTGATTTGAGACTAAAAACGTTTCAAGAGAAAAGTTTTGTGACTTAAAGTACATATATTGAATCTAAATTTGTGGTATAGATGCTCCAGTTGCCGCACTGTTACAAGTTCTACACAAAATTTTATAACTAGCAAAATTTTTCAACACTTCATATTAATTTTTGTATGACTCAATTCCGAAGTAGACGGTTGTTTCTTGCAGAAACTATTTATCAATGTTTATTGATAAATTTACTTTTTTGTGGTTCGTTTAATGTTTAGTTTGAAAATATTAATAGAAGACTCAGTTTTAAAGAGCTGAATGAAGTTTTTTTAAATACAATTCGGAAATAATTGAATTGAAGCAATCTTCTAGTTTAACTATAACAAGTTTCTATTGTGGTTTGTTTAAAAATTTGTAACATGTCCAGCGAAGAACACCATTTCGCTGTTACGTATGGCGAAAACGAATGGATGATCTGCGACAAAGAAAATTTGATACATGGGAGCACCATTAAACTGCGCTTTCAGTACTAAAATAAAATCCAGATTATTTTTTTATATCATAAACAAAAATTTTAAATGGGACTTACCTACTACCGCAGCTCCCTCAGAACCACCCTCGTTTACATCGAAATATGCCTTGTGGTTTGCAGCTGAGACTTTTTGTCTCTCACCATTTGAAAACAAACCAGTTAAGTTGGCTTCAATGTTGAATAACTCCTTAATACCCAACTGTGAAATGAAAAAAAAATATACATATATGCAAATAAGACAAACATATACAAACACATTAAACCTACCTCTTGCAAAGGATTCTTCAAATCAATGTCAAATTCAATTTTGAACTTTGGCAAGTATATATAAACGTTTGCTTCATACATTTTTTCGTTAATTGCGTTCAAGTCAGTAGTAGCTAATTTTTGTTCGAGTTTCTTGAGTCCATCTTTGTGGTTTGGCAAAATAATTAGCATCGACAAGTCTGATCCTTCATAAGGCAACTCTACGGCCTTAGCATCTAGATCGCACAGATCAGCAAACTGAAGTTTTTCGTTCAAAAACATGGTATCCACTTGCACCTTTTTATTTGGTTTCACATAAAAATCTTTCTTCTCCGTAAAATCCGGTGAAAATGGATAAGTCCAATTAGCCTTGAAATAAATAGCATTAACCAACACTGAACTTATTTCACCATCCACTGCTCCAACTTGCAAAAGATTTTTTATTTTATTTTCAGTTTGCTGCTCGACCCACGTATTGATTCGTTTAATTGCCGCCTCCGAAGCAGCGAAATTTAACTTCTCCGCTTGCGAATCGAAATGTTTTTTTGCGATTTCATTGAATTTTGGTGCAATTTCAAATGTCTCATTCACATAGACGCTATTCGCCATTTTCAGTATAGGTCCATTGTTAACGTCATGCTTAAACACACTCCGAAAGACATCACCGTAGTTACTGGCAATCTTAGACTTTTCGTGTGCTCTCCATTTCAGCGCGTTGCGTATTTCGTCTGCAGTATGGCCTTCAGCACCCATGAATATCAATGCCAGACAGCTTTCTATCGAAAATGGCGAATATACTATATTTTGTTCAGATGTCACATTATTTGCGGTTATCACTCGAAAGAGGTCACTTGCGAATGCATTGTGACTGGAAACGATGGTTGCTGCCACTGCTGTTCGATAGAATGAAATGATACCAAATAGGAGCAACGAGAAACCTGTAGGCGAAGAATTGTTGTGGTTTAATTAGTGACCTCAATTTTAAGTTTAACTTGCCTTACGCATTTTTTTTGTTTGTTTTGTTTTGCAAGTCGCTTGAATGCTATGCATAAACTAGGAAAATTTGTATTCAATATCGCGCTTTTATAGCCTGTGTTCAGCTTCTATCAACTTCCATCATCACGAATGTAAATTGATGCTGCTGATAAGTGGCACGTGAAGCAACTGTGTAAAGAGTGAAAAGAATTATTTTAATTTATTTTCAAAAATAATGAATGCATTTTTCATACTAACTATGTAGTATGATTACTAATCATTGCTATGTAGTATGATTCATAATCTGGGCATATTCATTTTCGTTGTGAGTTTGTGATGTTACGGTTACTATTTATGGCTACGATTTATTAAAACATTCATTATTCACTGTACTCCTAGGGTAAAATGGAATATTATGTTAGATAAGGTGGAATTTAATTTCAGTTTTTCCTAGCTTTTCATAATTTAGAATAAATGTAAGCTTTAAAATTTAAATTTCATCGCGCACACATTCTCGTTTATTTATCATCACACCTATCACACCTCATATTGCTTATACAAGTACATATTGACGCAACAAGACATGTTATTATACAAACTAGTTAGTAGCGGCAGCTGCAAGCTTATGTTTCAATTATATCGAATGGCATGTGTACGAGTAACAATGGCAACCAATTCCTGGAAAATCTGTAATTCACAAACAGCCACAGATCAATTTACAAACAATTATTTAATAAAGGCCAATTGTGTACATTGTTTATTCAATACAAGTTGTATGTGTAGTTCGTATACAGCTGTACTTACATAAATAGAGACACCCACACACAGACTTGATATATGAAACAAGACATTTGCTGCAGATACTATTCATGTTTATTATCTGTTCACAGGTCCGCACTGGCATGGTAAATGTCAGCGATGGCAAAAGTCGACCGGAACCACTTAGACTGAATTTAACTATGGAATTAGTAACGCTACAAAAACTTGAAATTATAACGCCTACCAGTGCACAGCACAATGGACCGCCAATGGAATCAAAGGTGAGCACTTACTAAAATTGTTTAAAAAAAAATTGTTCTATCTATTTTAAATTTATGCAAAAACATGTAGGCGAGCCATATAAAAAATCTGCTAAATGTAGATTGCAATTAAAAGTTACATCAAGCGCAGACTGGCTGCTGGATTCAATCAGAATGGAAACAAGCTCGCTGCATGTGGGCTGCTGTTTGTAGTTGAAGGCTACACAGCACAGGCTTTGCATACATACTCAGATACATAAATAACTATGGCTAAAAAAAAGTATGTCGAGTAAGCATATTTAATTAAAAATAGGATTGCTGCTTTGTGGCTGCAAGGGTTGGAATTTCTTTAGCTAAAAGATGTGTATCAACATGACGTATACGCAATAAGAGTATGCAGAAAGCCTGCATAGAAAAAATATTACATAATATTAATAAATATTTATTGAAATAAGCAATGAATATCTTTTTATGTTTGGCTCTCATTTGGCGCACATTTTGTATTCATTCAATTTCTTTCCCCATTTTCTCTTTACCTTGTTGCCACCCACAACAGGAGCGCATGGTGCAGATAACACGCCAGAAACAGGGCGGCCTCGGTCTGAGCATCAAAGGCGGCGCCGAACATAAATTACCCATTTTAATCTCGCGCATCTACAAGGATCAAGCGGCCGACATCACGGGCCAACTGTTTGTGGGCGATGCGATAATAAAAGTGAATGGCGAATACATAACCGCATGTCCGCATGACGACGCTGTGAATATACTACGAAACGCTGGTGATATTGTTGTACTGACTGTTAAGCATTATCGCGCTGCGACGCCCTTTCTCCAGAAGCAACGTAATGCCTTGAACAATTCCATTTAAAATTTAATTTCATTCATTTGAAGCAGTCAAAGTCACGAACAGGCATGCAAGTCTACTAGCATAGCATGATAAGTTACAAACAGGAACATAGGCATAGCACCTACCACTAACAGTTGTCGCCATTGCGAGTTTCTTTTCATTTAAAACATTTTAATTTAATTAAAATTAAACAAAATCGCGCATGCATGAAAATCAAGGACTCTTACGCAACCGAGTACTATCTGCACCTTCTTAAATTTAATTTAATTTAATTTAATTTATTTTCCCATTTGTATGGCAATTGCGCGAACAAAACATTGGAACAACAAATGCTCCTTTCGCCATTTCACCCATTGTGTTCAATACTCGGTTTCTTCCAGCACAAAGGTTTTGTCCTTGCTTCAATGGGATAAAAGTGAGAAAATAATAAAAAGTGGTCGCATAAGAAATAAACGAACTCTAAAAGAAAAAAGTTCAAGTTTTTAAGCAAACACACACAAATCTATTAAATGGAGTTTCATATATCAACACACACGTGCAGTCCTGTGAGCAAATTGTCATGCTTAGATTTGTGCGAGTATATGTAGTATAACAATGAAAAGTCTATTGTAGAACATCCAACATACAACAGTAGGAATTATTATTTAATATCGTTTTTTTGTTGATAGTACTTTTTAATTATGTTATTAGTAAAATATTTTGTTTATCCTTTTTCTTCACTGAACAATAACCTCGGAAGAATCCTTTTTAAACAAAAAATATCTTTTGTACTCTCCCTTAAACACAACAAATTCCCAGCACCTGACTGCTTTGAAAGTTTTGCTACTAATGATAAAAAAATATGACAAAGTACAGTTTACTGTTATCGGTTACCATAGTCAATATTTTTAAATGTCTAATCCTGCATACCGTCTCACAAGTTTGTTTCCTGAGCAATCCAATTCCAAGTCAAACAGTGGATCACCACGCCCATCATTAAAATCCTAAATATACCTAACTGACTATTTGTAGAATTAAAAGCATATTTCATCAGCTTAAAGAATTTTTTGCAAGTAATTTAAAGTATTTTAAATTTTGTCAGGAGTTCTCAACAGCAAAATCATTTGAAATTTTATAAAAAAAAGTACTTGTAACATTTTTCACACATTGTAGAAACGCATCCGAAGGAAATGGAGTACTCGGTACCACAACACATCACAGCTTCCTTACTGTATCCTGCTCCAGACACGAAGTTGTTTTTTTTTTTTTTAACAAAAACGACTACCTTTATTTTATATTTCACGCTTCAACACAGTTTCAACAAAGAACATCGGTGCTTGAAAACATTTTAAACCATTTTTGCTGGCGAATGCCAAGTGTCAGTCTTGAGTCAGCGGTTCTTTGCAGATAAAGATGCAGAAAAGAAAAGTGTAGCAGCAGCCGGTTGGAAAACCCTTACTATTCATTTTCCGACAAATACATTTGTCTGTGTGTGGCTTGAATTTTTCATTTAATTTGTTGCATACTTTGCAAAATATTTGTCGCCATTTTTATGTTGAGCACGTTATTAAAATGAATAGGTACGTATGTATCTAAAGAAAAAGAGTACTAGACGGAAATGTGTGCAGAATTTAGCGACAATCAGTGTCAGCATGAGTAGCACTTGAAGTTAGCTTTAAATGCCTTTGAAGTCTACGTTTGTGACTGCGGCTGTGTCTTTTCGACAAACGCCAACAATGTACATTTTTAATAAATTAACTTTCTGTTGTGCAGTTACAAAGGAGACTCCTGACTCGGATAATGATGCAACCTGTGCTGAACTTAAGGCTGATGAGGGTTATAAATCCTCAGTAAATAGTGACACCATTAGTCGCAGTTGCAGTCGTCCGATGTCAATTTGCTCTGAACCGGAGAAGAAATGGATTGATGTTGTGGCAGGTAAGTAAATGAGCTGAGTGAGTAAAAGTTTTTTTTTTTTTTATGATGTTTTAACGCTGTTTTAGTGCCGTTGATGATGGCCTATGTCACACGTTATATTTATGGCACCGATAAACTACGCCCGAATGCATTCGAGGTGCGTGGACTGAATGGCGTCTCGACAGGCGTAATACACTGTGATGATCTGGCCATACTCAGTCAATGGCTAAAGCTGATCACCGATAATGTGGTCGGCCTGACACACTTGCAGGTAAGCTACTTGCATACATTTAGGATATGTACTCAATGTTCAAAAAGGACCAAATGAGAGCGGTGACAACAGCGAAATGACTGTCATAAATCAACAACTTTGTAGCATTTTTTTCTTTTGCGAATTAATTTGCCGCTGTAAAGGCAATGAGAACGTGGCCAGTGTTGTGGCACTCAATTAAGCAATTTGTATGCAGCTCAGACGCAGATATATACGCACACAAAGAACTATAAGCATGTGCACGAAAGAGATGCAGCTAATTAAAATGTGCACAGTAAACAGCAAACGCAGCAGCGGAAAGCAAGTAAAATAACAGCGGAAATACACAATGCAATACAATGTAAGAGAGACAAACACATACGCACACAGATACACAGAAAAACAAAATAATGCAAAAGCTAGCCGAGAGATAAACGGACAGACAGCCAGACAGACAGATGGATGGACTGGCAGTTAGACAAACCACATGAGTGGGCATGCATGGCGTATGAGCCACTTCCGCTAGTTGCGGAAGCATTGCGGTAAAAGTAAAATGAGAAAAAAAAATTTCAAAATAATACAGCGAAACAAAGCCATGTTTTTTTTCTATCTAACTAGCATTAAATTCCTTTAGACATAATTTAAATATAACTCTTATGCTGAACTCCCAACTGAATTGCAGCCATTTTGACTCTCTCTTTTTCTCTTTCATCCTCTTACACATACACACACACACACATACACAGATGAAGCTCTACAATCGCAACTTTGCCGTTGGCGAACGCATCGAATACATGGGCTGGGTGAACGAGGGCATCATAAACAACAACATATCCTGGCAAAGCTACAAGCCCAGATTCCTAGTGCTCAAGGGCACTGAAGTTATGCTTTTCGAATCGCCACCGGTAAGTAAACGCTTTATACTTTCATGTATGTACAGTATAGCTATGCAGTGTACAGGGTGCATCTCAAAAGTCATGAAACATATTTTTAAGCTACAATAGATTTATTAAGAATATCGATAATAATTGGCGAAACTGTAATTGCAAGTCGAGAATCTGTAAAATGATAACAAAAAGAAAAAAATATCGTCACTCTCTTCGTAGACTTCTCTAGTACTCTAAACTATATTTTGTTCACTGACAATGCTTGTGGCGGCACGAGGCTGTAAATGCTTTAAACAGTTCGGCGTCCTTTGAGCCTTATCTTGAACAATAAATAAAATCAACAGTACACGCATTGAGACATAAGGCGAGAAGCGATGAAGCTAGCTACTGAAGAGCAGTTCGAATTATACGAAATGACAAAACTTCAATACCATGAAATATTTTCAAAAATATATTACACACAAAAACTTGCGCAGATTCCTTCACCAGAGAAATCTCTCGATCTGCAGTCATCAGTTAGATCATTGTATACAATAGTATACGGTAGGTAAAATAGTAGAAAAACTGGTATACAGCAGACTTATAAAGAATAAATATTTCGTGAGTTTTGGCGCCAACCCTTTATATAAACATATTAAGTCAATTCTGTGAAAGTACATTTCAACGTTGCAATGGAAATTTATTTCCACTTAAATCGATCGAATGTACAGCAGTACAGCTGTGGCATTGTGTCAGCTATGAAATGTTCGAAATAAACGAGATTCCTAGAGAGCGGTGAGGTGATGAAAGTAAAAAGTGCAGCCGCTTCAACAGCAGCAACTCCAACAACTGCAACAAATGTCCAACAAATTTGCCAAAAAGCTCGAAAATATTTTGACTTGTGTGCAGCCTCTCTCGTTCGCTCTCTATATATGTGCTTGTGTGTATGTGTATTTGTACGTGTGAACCATATCTTTGCTTTCAGTCTTTCTTTTCAGCAGCTTTATGCACAGTTTCGTCTTTCCTCTCTTAGCTTCGTCATCAACAACATTTCCGCTTTCAGTTACTTTAACTTCCGCTTGGCATATTTCAATTTATACTCAACTGTCCTTGTATTGTCATTTTGATTGGTTTTTAAAATTGTTTACGCTCGCACACACTCACAAACAAAGAAATACTTACGCATCTATCTCAATTTTCCAATTGCACTTTTGCAGTTTGAAAATAGGTCAAGCCATATTAAATTTTGCGCCTAAAAACAAGCAACATGAAAGAACAATAAAAGCGCAGCAGTGTGCCCTACTATGAAATAGAATGTTTGCAACCACAAGAGATCTCCAAGGACTTTTTTCTACTGTTACATACATTTGCCAGTCGTTAATGCACCCATTTAGACTATGATTAAGGGCTTAAAAATCCTAAAGACTTTAAAATAAAAGTCAGTCATGGTCAGACTTAAACAAAACTTAAAAAAAACATGAAATATTGAAATGGAGCCTTCGCATTTAAACAAAAATCAATAATAACAAGTAAGGAAATTTCAGTCGGGCGTAACCGACTGTAAGAGGCAATGTACCAGTTCAGGTCGCCTAGCAAACACATTAAATGTTTCCCGAGCATACGACCAAACACATGACCACTTCTCACTGCGTGAATATGAATGAAAAGAAAAGGGGGGTCGTTCAAATTCAATTGCTTATAAAATCGTCATTTATTATCCGATTTTGATGAACTTTTTAGATTTTTGCTTAGAGGGATGACATCTTTATACTGGTATACTAAATTTATATACCTCTATCACTCCTGACCATAATGGGGGTAACTTTGGGGGGTCTCCGACCATTATTTCTATCTGTTACATACATTTGCACAAAACCAATAGGCTCTTGTACCTTCGGTACTGGGCCTAAAAACTATCAAAAAAAAAAAACGAAAAAAAAAATTTTTAATTTAGGCATTTCACGCATTTTTCTTTTTGCATTCCATTTAAGAATTTAAAAAGAATAAACCACTTCACATATTTTAATGTTAACAACTTATTTTATGAATGTATTGAACATAAAATTAAAAATTGCAACCACAAACAGCGTAAAAATTATATTGCCCTAGCATTCAGCGACTTCGCGTCTGTATTTACTCCTTCCAATAAACAATTATCTTAAACAAATTTAAAACAATTACCAATCTCCGCGCGCATCTTCACACTCGAACTCAGACACAAACATTGCTAACGAAGCGTGTAACATTTAAAATCCAATTTGATTGACAAGCAAATGATAGCGCTGAGCAGAGTAAACCGATTCACGCTTACAAAGCCAAACAAAACTTTAGAAAGTAAAAGAAAATTTCAACCCACATACTAGATTGAAACATCAAATACACTGATGAGGGTCCTGTCTGTCGACTGGCTCGTACAGTAGGCTCTGAACAGGGAATAGAGCTTTTAACATGTCAGACACTAGACAGGCGCAAGCGTAAATTATATAAGCATCTAATAAGCGTAACAAATGCCGAAAGGAAGCAAATAAATAAAAAAAAAGAGGACGAAAGAGAAGAAAAGACGACACAATATAAACAAAGCCAGCAAACGTTAAAAGGAAAGTACAATATAAATTCTGTAAAAAAAATATATATCGCGAGTCGTAATCTTTAGGGGAAACGAAGTTAAAATACCCTTCTAGCGTATATGTAGTCTATGTAGTGTGTGTTTATTAAAAAAAAAAGATTATCAATGCCATTTTTAAAGCTACTATTTGCAACAATGTCATATACAACATTTTATAGAAAGACAATAGTTAGAAAGAAAATTGTACACCTCCAAATTATTTTTCACTATGTTAAATGCTCTAGCAAAGCGTTTAAAAAATGAAGTGACTAAAGCAAGGCGCACAAAAGTATGCATCAAATGTTTGCACAAAGCGTCAACGCACAGAAAGGCGGCAAATAAACAACAACAAAAATAACTCTAAATAAAAAGCTGAAAAAAAGATCAATACTGGTTTAGTTTTTGACAGGACGCAAACATACACACATACATTTTTCTCCAAACATCGCACACACACTCACATTGAATACATAGAAATATTCTTTTATAATAAAACTCAAACACAAACAACAGCAGTAAGAAAATTCCAACAACAACTACAATAAATCCTATTATTCACACAGCCATACATAAACACACACACACATACACACACCGATACACAATAAGTTAAAGTGCTAAAGATCGACTACTATGTGCTGAAATATGCTTTATTTTGAATTTTACTAGAAAAACATTAACTTCGATTAAGCCGAAGCTTTTATACACTTTAGCTATATTCTAACATTTATTACAATCAATTTTTGCAATGCTTTATTGCCAAGAAAAAATGCTCAAAGGGAGCATAAATATAAATAAAACACAACGAGTTTCACTCAGTGTTAGGCTCGCCAACAGTTGTTCTCGCACAAATTGCCTATCGAGCCAAGCACATGTTCGACAGAATATACAAATATTTTTTTATTTAATAAAGTATTCATATAGCTCCCAATATATAGTTTGAGCCCGACATGGTCTACATTGTTTTGCGCAATATGCAGAGTTTTTATTGCTAAAGCAAACTGATTCACGGCTGAAGTTCAAAATGGAAGCAAGTCAGAACAATATGTTTCGATCAAGTTTTTCAGCAAAGACTCGCCACCTTTAAAATGTTCAGCAAGCATTTGATCGTGTCTATCATGAAGGATTACTCAACAAGCTTAAGTTTCTTCAGTTATACTACAAATTTATTGAAAGTTATTCGTAGCATTCCATTGAAGTTATGCTTAACAGTTTGGTAATATCTAAAAATATATAAAACTGCGAACTGGCTGTTGAGACCATCAAATAAGAGCAATATGTCAATCATTGCTGCTTCCTCGACATACGAACTAGCTCGGCTTCATCCCAGTGACATGTGGCATCGTTAATGTGCAACATTTTTGTCTTTAAGGAGAAGTTACTCTATTTGTTTCTTTTGACTTAACATCGATCCGTCATTTCTTATATCATATTTTGATTTTGACGGTTTCACCATTTAATTTCGAAACACGTATCACACAAGTATCTTAGTTATTTCAGTGTAGCTAACTGACTTGCTATGGGCATTGTTATACAGATATATTATATATATTTTTATATATATAGATATGTTAAGAAACTCAGACATCGCGTCTCGTGTTAACTGTAAATTTGCGAAATAATAAAAACACAAAAATGGAACAGCACAATGAACATTTTTGCAAGGATATTATCGATTTTTATTCGTTCGTTCGTTCGTTCGTTTGTTTGTTTGTTTGGCTTGCTATAGCATTTGTTAGTGTGTTTGTCTGCACATTTATTCTCGCCCATGTTTAAACATATACATACATCCTTATATGTAGACGTACTTAAGCGCAAACTCATACATACAAATTGGTATATTGTATCGCATAAATTCATAAAAACGAGTCAACGTACGCTGCAAGCGATTTTCATTTACCAGCGTCATTTGCTGTCGATTTTATTTATTGCAGATCCTTAATTATGTTTCATTTTTATTTGCATAGTGCATTTTAAATTATTTGTTTCAATATTCGACTGAAATTGTGTTTACTCTTTTACACATACATATGTATGAAATGTATATGCAACAATAGTATACAGGTAACACCTTCAATTGCTGCTATATTAAATCTGCCGCAGGACATGCATTTCATTTTACACGCAGTTATGTTCCTATTAAAGCACGAGTATTTGCAACATTCTGTGTCAAGATAATTTCTGGGTAAATAAATTGTACTAGGCATATAGTCTAGTCGTGCACAAAGCGTGCAGCCTCTTCTGTTTGTCACAATGTTCTGTTGTGTGTCGTATCTCTACACTGAAACTGGTTGCCGCTTTCAACTCTTGCAACTCCTGCAGCACTCATCGCATTTGCATATTCTCTAATGAGCAGCGGATTTACATAGCAAATGAAAGGTTTTACGTAACATATTTTCAAATGCGCACGAAAGAAATTTGTTTTAATTAGATGGGAAGCATAAAGTATAGACTTAGAGAGATACAAATTGTGTATGTGGTGCTATATATTGTGAAAAACTTTAAAAAATTTAAACAAATAATTAATTTATTGTAATTTATCAAAAGTCACTTTAAGTAGAAATGTTTGACGAAAAATATGTTTCTTTTCTATATGCTTTATAAGAAGAACTCTCTAGTACAATCTGTTTAGCTTCAAGATAACAGATTCAAATTATTAAAAACAAATTTGTGCGCCTAGGTCGCACAGCAGAAGTGAAACTTTTTGAATGATCCTCGTGTATGGCAAACTGTAGAACTTTTAATATCGCTCCATTCTAATTGCATAGTTGCTATATAGGTTGGAAATATTATTCTCTTTATTAATGTTACATTAAAATCAAGCTGCAGGCTTTGGGTAAAGCCCTTACAGAGATTCAATGTGACATCAAATATTAGCAAAGACTAGTTGCAGCTGATAAACTTTTATAAAACCGCAAAGCGCCTTTCCTACCCTCACCTCCTCCTCACCTTTCCACCAATCCCCCTAATAAAACACTCACTTCACACCACCCAACCCCAGAACCCCCCCCCCCCCACCGTACTCCATCTTATCACACGCCTCGCCCATCCCCACCAACTGACCCCATTCCACCACCCCAATCGCCCCCCTGCCACCCCTGCACATCACCAACATCATTCTCTTCTTCTATAAAGTAGTTTTTTTTTTAGAGTGATTTTTTTTAATTTATTGAACAACTAAACTATAACAATAAAATATATCACAAAAAATTTTAAACTTCACCGTCTCCTAAGAGAGAGATTAAATGTGTATTAATACTGCACTATGGACTCTGTATGAGCCCCACATTTCTGCGCCTCAGTCGTCTGATTGGACGGTAACCCGGAAGAACCCGAGCCAGCCTGTTACCAAGGCTATTCAATCGGTCTTTATACCTACTAGTGTTTCTTGAGATTTCACTCTCTACCGTCTCAATCTGCAGATCTCTGTGTAGGCTGGAGTTGCGTACAAACTACGGGCATTCCGTACTTCCATATGGGGGCAATGGTAGCATTGTATACGGCACGTTTGCATCTTAATGGAAGCCTACTTCGCCTGTTCAGCATCCAATACATCTGAGCTTGCCTCACTCGACAACGGATAACAAGGTTCCTGATGTGCCTGGCAAAGGTCAGTCTTCTTTCTAATGTTATACCCAAATACCTTACTTCATTTACTTGGGTAAACAAGATATTGCTCAGACGAAGTGCGGGTGGTGTTCTACTTCGAAGCGTGAAGCCAACATTTATACATTTGGTCGGGTTAAGCTTAATGTTCCACTGCTTAGCCCACGTTTCCACAGCATCGACGTAAGTCTGCACATAATCTGCTGCGTCATGCTCAAGAGCGGAGTTATAGATCATAGCCACATCGTTAGCATAGAATGCCAGCAGTAACTTTTCTGTTGCTAGATCAACTAGTATCGGGAGATCGGCTGTAAAAAGCGAATATAGCAAGGGCCCCAAGATGCTTTATGGAGAGTTTATCGCGTACTTTTACCTGGAAGCACCATGCAGTCAAATATGATCGCAACATCAAATAGAAAGGTGACGGCAGTAACGCCTTCATTTTTGCTAGCAATCCATCATGCCACACTCGGTCAAACGCCTGCTGCATAACTTTAAAAATACCGTTGCAGGTATTCTTTGTCATCGAATACCTGCAGGATGTGGTTTACCACTCTATGCACCTGCTCCACTGTGCCCTGACCCACACGAAACTCAAACTGGTGCTCCAGCAATGCCTCTCAGTAACATTCCAGTTCCGTCACTCTTGTCATGAATATTTTTTCGCATACCTTCGACAAAGAAGGCTGGACACTTATCGGTCGATAAGAATTCGGCTGCTCCTCCGGCCTGCCAAACTTATGAAACATTGAAATCCTTACCATTTTCCACTTAGCCGGAAAGTGCTGTAATTTTAGCATCGCGTTAAATAGTAACGTGATGTAAAGTAAATCACTTAATGTCCTATCACATATACCATATATTAACATCGCTCCATAGCCTTATAAAGAATAAAGCCTAAAAGTAGCCAACGTTTTAAAATAATCCGAAAGCTATTTCCGTTTCCGTTGCATTACCGGAACTTTTGTTGACTTTTTGTTTTTATTTATTACCGCCACTAAAAAACTTTCACTTCAATAACATATAAGATTTTGTCTGCTACTCTTAATTAAGCTAATGGACAAAATGCAATTGTTATAAAATAAAATCCACTCATTTGCTTTTGTGAAAACTTGTTTATTACGGCAAAAACTTGCCAGCCAAGTCAATGGATTTATTCGCGTTTCATGTTCTGCAAAAAGAAAAAAATCAGATTTAAAAAAACTGGAACGGAAACGAAAAGAACTTCAAATAAACTTAAAATCCATTACATAAAAGAGCAATTCGAATTGTGGCGGCTGCAGGAGCAGAAACAGGAATGGCAAAAGCTACAACTACAAACCGAAGTAGCTAAATAAGTTGAAACGAAACTAGCTACAGCTGCTGCATGATTGTGCAACACAACCGCCCTGTCACGTGCTGCTGCTGACGAGGCCATGTCAACTCAAACCAATATGCCATATGCTCCGCCCTACGCCTTCGAATGCCGCCTTGCCTAATAAAAGCATAGTTGGTTAGCACCGCTTGCCACTTGCCGCCTGCTGGCGCTGCCAACTTAACGTTCGAGCAAGCAATTGCAGTGTAGAAATAAAAATATTGCAAACATTTTCTTACTTACGAGTTGGATTCGCCAAATGCTTACTTGTCTATTCATCTCTACATCTGTCCGTTCGTCTGTCTGTCTGTCTGTCTGTCTATGTGTCTATCATTGCCGTATTTTCGCTAGTAGCAGAAACATGAAGTAAACCACTTCCGTTTGCATTTTTTTGAATGTGTGTTATATGTAAATGCATGTCCCCATGTGACTACGATTGCAACTTATGCTTAAACAGCAGTGAACATCTGCAAATGCGCTCTAACGAATACAAATGCACCTAAGTGTACACGTATGCATCACACTGTATGAAAGCATATAAAATTAAAATAGCATTACTGGATATAGTCGTCGTATACCGAGTCAAAAATATACACAAAACCTTATGCAAAAAATGAAGCAATAAAATACTTTAAATATAGTTTGAAAAGTTTTGCTCGTAGCTGAATAAAATAGAAGCTTACTCCGCTAAGTTTATGTCAAAGCTAGCAGACCAAGCGGGACTACAAAGAAACAGTTTATTAGCATAGCTGAAAGCGTGCATTATGAACTCTTAAAGTCTGAATGTTTCTTCAACAAACTAATAACATATTTTTTGCAGTGTATACAAAATAGCGTGGGAAACTTTTTTAATTTACACAAAAACAGAACCAGCATGGTCAAACTCAAAGCCTTCACATATAAATTAAGTGGGTTTTAAAACAATTCATTACAAATATTTTTTTCCTTTTTTTTCTTCTTTTTTATTATGCTATCTCGCGGTTCTAATTTTCTTTGCACACGTACATCCTCATTTACACACACTCATGTGCACAAAGTGCCTTTCAACTTTACAATTGAAATTTTTTAGCGCCATTTTAATTAAATACGACACTCAATTTTGTGCTTTTCCTTTTTTTTTTTTTTTACAGCTCAATGTTGCGGGTCTGTCGAAAGCGCATGTCGTCTATAAAGTATATCAGACTATGTTCCGCATTGTTAAGGAATCGGAAACGGTTGATAGTCGCCAACATTGTTTCCTGCTGCAAAGCTCAGGCCACGAACCGCGCTATTTGAGCGTTGAAACGCGCCAGGAACTGCTGCGCATCGAGAATAGTTGGAATGCGGCCATAGTTACCAGCGTCATCAAATTGGGCGTAAGTATAGAAATAAAAAGCAACACCAGCAGAAAAGAAAGAAATGGAGCGGAAAACTAGGCACAATTGTTGGAAAAAGAACGCGCTCTCATTTATATTGATTAAGTCATTTAATATATATGTATATGAAAAAATATAATGAAACAAAACATTTAGTGAACATGTAGGCCAACAATGATTAATTAAGTTAACACACATACGCAGTGTGTCGGAAAAGTCATGAAACATATATTAAGCGTTGTTATTCGCGAAACTGTCCCACGGTCTAATCAGAGTAGAGTAGGGAACTAATCTCTCATTGTAAAGTTTACTTACAAAGTTAAACATAAAATTGAAAACCATTATCAGTCACTGATAACGAATCTGATATAAAACGACTGATCCAAAATGGCGGATTGTTTCCCTATTTTATTTAAAAGAAATTCAATTTTGTATGCAAAAGTTTTTAAGGGGTTTGATAACGAATATGATATCAAAATTTCCGAAAACCAAATTTAAAAGTTTTTTTAAAAGTTATACAAGTAGAATATTACATTTTTCTAACACAAAATGGCGATTTGGTGAGTCTAATTTGACCAAAAAAAAACAATAATTGGCACAAGCTCTTCACAGTTAAATGCCTGGACTATTGGTTTTGTGCAAATGTATATAACAGGTAGAAATAATTGGTGGGAGACCCCCATAGTTACATCCATTATGGTCAGGAGCGATAAAGGTAACAGATAGAGACATCTTTCTTTTTGCATTCGACTAGGACTTCGCCCTAAATGTACGAGTTTATTTTACAATTCTGCCCTTACCCCCTTCCCATAAAATCAACGGCACTGAAGTTTGTTCTGAAATTGCTCAATTTTGACCAAAAGAAACGTCGCATGAGAATTGCTCAAAATGATTATAACTGATGACGAAACATGTGAATATAGTTATTTCGTCTAGACAAAAGCCCAATCATCCCAACGCATACGCCCAAGTTCAGATAAATGTGAAATGTTTGCTCACTATTTGCTTCGATTACATCATAAGTTGATGTTGATGTAACACAGAAGGTCATTCGTGATTCAGGTGGTTGTACAAATAAATCGCCAGTGTCTGCAGTAAAACATTCATGTTTTTATAGCACGCACCTGCTTGGGAATTTTTTTCCAAAAAGAAAACCCTAATCATGCCTCAGCTACGGACTAAGCTTCTTGCTACTTTTTACTGTTCCCAAAACTGAAAATGGAAAACGCGCTGGCAATAGTGGATTACTTAAAACGGATCAGAAAAGATATTAATGAGAAAATAAATAAGCTTCGAGAAGAACAAAAAGTCACCTCTATGATAAGAAGCCTCGTAAAAATCTCGACGGTACTTGTTGTTCCAGTTTTTTTAATCCCAGTGGATTTTTATTGATTTCATAATAAAGATTCCATGTTCAACAAAACATAAATTCGTTTATTAGCTCAAAAGTTATACCATTTAAAGCAGCCGCTTTTATTTATATATCAACGACTACATTAAGTCCAGTATACATTTCTACTTAACTATACAATCTAAAGGTTGCACATAATAATAACTTATAGCGCGACTCTCGTGCACTCTATTTATATTAATAGCATTTATAAGCAGAACAAGTTCTTAATTGGTATAGTCAGCGTATTTATGTGTAGGTATACCTGTCTGCATGTCCGTCTGTTGTCTGTCTTACTGTCAATCAAATGCCAGATATCATTCACATACACTTTGCAGAACGCTCCTCAACTGACTATTAAGCTGCGTGTTCTTTTCATACATTTGTGTAGCACTGTGTCCGTCTTTCTACCCAACTATTAATACAAATAATAGCACTAGCAGTCCAACTGCCATTCTATGCTTTACGGGTATATATTTAAAATACTCCCCAAACAATTGCTGTAATCTAGCTTCCTTTTTCACTCAAAGTGATTTGCACTTCATACCATTTCATTTGTTTATCATTTCGCATGTCAGCTTGTAATTATTTTCAACTTAACCTTGTCGCAGCGAAAAGTTTTGCCAAGCCGTTGCCTAGGCAAATCCCAACTTATACTAGATACCCGAACGCAGTGCCGTAACCTGATATAGCTGATTTAAAAATAGACCTACCTTAAGCGTATAACGAGCAAAGAAGTTAAGGTCAGGGTAGTTACATTAAATCGATACTTAAATCGATGTTTCGCAGTAAACAATTGCACACAATATTTATATATTCAATTTCCCTGCAATTAGTATTGTATTTATTGTATATAAAAGAATTTTTCTATTGTATTGTTACATCGTTTGCAAAGCCTTTTGGCTCGAGTATACCAACTCGAACTAGCTAGCACCACATTCTAGCAGTTATTTGCGCCAAGAATATCATAAAGCAAAAGTCTTTGTACAAGACTACAATTCGTTAAAAATATAAGAAATATCATAAATTCCAATTGCATGCTTTTTAAAAATGCATACTCGTTCATACATTTATAAAAGCAATTTGATACATTTCCTGTGAAATCAGAGCCAATAAAAATGAAAAGAAAAATTGAATCAGGTACAATTCTCAAAATATTTGCTGCAACATTTGTCAAAGCGACAAACTATCAAGAGACCACGACTGACTGGTGCCACAATGCACACAGATTGATACTCAAACACATGGAGGTGGTACCGTGCGCACCAGAGCTTCACCCACCAACACCTGTGTAGCGCTGCTCAGGCTGATGTAAAATCCAAAAGAACACAAAGTGTACTTAAATATTTTAAATGCAAAAAGTGTAGAAAAGAATCATAAGCTGCAACTTATTGCCACAGTTTCAAACCGCAATTTGCGTGTCGAGCAGCGACAATATGAGTAACAAAGTCCAAGTCAAACACTTGGTAGCATGTCCAGACGCTTTAAGGACATGCAACTGGCTAGCTGACAATATGCAGCATACAAACATAGCAAAAATAAAAACAAAACAAAAAAATCAGCCAACAACACTAACACTAAGTATGTAGCCAAGAAAAATATCCAAGTTCTTGCCAAGTCCACACATGACCGAAGTGCAAAAAGCAAGCCAAAGAAAGTATGTAATAGAAAAATAAGGTTGATTTGGGTAAAAACGAAGCATAATATACCTTACAGCAATGTTTTATTTAAATCAGATTTGCTAAATTTGACTTATGGTAATAATTAGAAAAGCATGTTTAAATAATTAAAAGTCCATGGTTAAAATAAAAATAATTGTACATATAAAAAAAAGAATATTATAATGTAAAAAAACGTGGTAATCGTTCACCGGAATCGGAATCTACGAAGAATACTAAGAAAATTTTCCTAAAAACTATTTGTCTAAAAACAATTCCTAGCTCCCGCTGAGAAGCATAAAGATTTCAGGTTAAGGTATTTTAAGGTATTTTGTGGTATTAAAAAATAACACATTTCCAATCATGTTGGGCTCAATTCTGATTCATCATTTTACAACAAATTTTATATATATTGTTTATTTTAACTCACCAAATAATTTTTTTTTTTAATTAGACGAAATGAGCTGAACAAGTCATGTACTGAGGTTTATTCAAGAAAGTGGGCGACAAAAGTCTGTAAGTCTTTAACGTATTGAGGTATAGGTCTGAAATTTGAAATATATATCCTTTAAACACCAAAGAAAATTTTGACAATGCAACAAAAGTAGGTGTGGCATGAGAAAGGGCGTCAATTAGCGGTCATACGCAAAATATCTTTTTCCAAAAATTAACTAAACAATTGGTTTTTTTTTGCACCAGTTAAGGTACGATCTACGAGATTATTTATAAAGCTGCCGCTAATGATAGTTAAATTCAATATTTATAAAATTTTATGAAAAAAACCTATTTCTCAGTTTTTAAAGATTATCTTAGACTCCAGTTGATGATTTTTGGAATGACTTTCTAAAGTCACTGACTTAACATCATCTTGATTCTGCGGCATTACACTTCGTTAGACATACGCTAACAACTGAACATATCGTTCGGTTTGGAATGGAATTCCTGGATCTGGCAGTAGTATTTCAGCAGAATTTATGTACTCCAACAAGTGTTTGTGTGGGATGCTTGCAGTAAATGGAGGTTGAAATAAGATGTTCTCATTATCAAAGTCAACTTAATGCTTATAATTTATGCAATCGAAATTAATGCGATTCTTCTTATAAGTTTATATGACTCAAAGACATATAATTTCTCGCGATAATACGTCATTTTATTAATAGCTTTATAGCGGACAGATTTCCTTGCATCGAAAAGCATTGCTTTTTTAGAAAGGTCCCCTTTTGTTGAAAATCAGATCTCTTGCAGCTGGCATTGCAAACTCGATTTCATATTCTACATTCATGGGCAAAGATTCGGGCCTATACGAAGGATCAAAGCTATGTGGCAATTGGCTTAACTGTTCATAGACGATATTTATCACGCATTCGGGAATTGTATTTCTCCTGCGGGTGTGTTTGTCAATCAAGAACTTTTTAAGGTGATTCGAAAATTCCACTTAGCAACTTAAAATAATTCATTTAATGTTATCTCAAATTCAGTAACATGAATTTATTCTAGATACATTTTTAAACTATCGATGGTATTTTTTGAGGAATGTATTAGGCTTTTTTTCAATGCTCTTCATTAGCAGCCACTGACATTTGCGAACTGCTTTGTATTAAAACTGGACGCAGACATCATTACAAGGCTATCAATTTCCAAACTGGTTGAGTCAATTGACATTGCATCAAACGTTTTTCAAACTGTTAATAATCTTGAACTCAATTTAATGCTAGTCGATGGTGTTCAATAGCGTAGATAGCTATTTTCGAGACTCTTGATCGCCCCCCTATCTCCGCCACTATTGTTGGTTGACAATTTTTAATGCAAATTTATTATCAATAAAAGAAACTGTTATAAGAGGTATGGAGACCTTCACAAAAGAATTGTCATTCTTCTCTTTCTAAAGCGTATCTTTAAAAAGTTTCGTATTCAAATTAAATTTATGACTGTTAATTGACGACCTTTCTCATGCCACGCCTACTTTCAATTTATTGTAACAATTTTTTTTTGGAGTTTTAAGGATATGTATTTCAAATTTCAGATCTATACCTCACTACGTGAAAAAGTTACAGACTTTTGGCGCCCACTTTCTTAAATGAGTCTCAGTTCATGGCTTGTTCAAATTAAAAAAAAAAATTTTTGGTTTATTAAAAAAAAAAAAAAAAAATATTTATAAAATTTGTTGTAAAAAGATAATTCAGATGTGAGCCCAACATGATTGGTAATGTGTTATTTCTTTTAATACCTCAAAATACCTTAAAATACCTCAATCTGAAATCTCATATTCTCAGCGGGTGCTAGGAATTGATTTTAGATAAATAGTTTCAAGGTGAAATTTTATTAAAATTCTTCGTACAATCCGATTCTGGTGGACGATTTTTGCAATAAATTAAAATAAAAAGTAAGAATTCTGCATCGTGCGTACAGAAATTCGAAATACCCTGCCAACTTTATCAAACAAAATTTTATAGTCTTTAGAACTCTACTTTAACAGCAGCCGTCAACTCAGGTTGCAACATGCGATGCAATACACATGTAACATGTTGAGCTGCTCGATCCACATTAGATCGATACTAGAGAGAATTAGGTCTATTGTGTGCTTGGCATCCCTCTTTACTTACGCCCAGAGCGGGCCTTCTGTGAAGAGCATGTACTACTTATAATATTCTTTTTCTTGAAGTAGACGCTCCAAATACTACAGTCAATATTTTAAGTGCGTCGTAGCCCCTTTAATTTTTTTATTTTTTCGAGAATCTCAAATGTAAGTCAACAATTTTTACACAAACGTCGCATATACTATCAGAGCCTATGGTTAGTTGACCGCTTACATTTAGTTTACCATTTACTATACAAAACCATGTCTTAATATTTATTTGACTTATTTATTTGCGATTGTTCTCTTCACCTTAAGCTTACCACATAGTCGAAAAGTTTATTTTGCTGTAAACAATTTATGACGATGAATTTCTCAAGGAATGCTCTTTAAAATCTTCGTATTAAACTTTTCCAAACTTGTCAACAATATTGTAGCAACGTATTTTCACAACATAAGTGTAAGGTATACAAAAAAGTATAATATTAAAGTGCATACCGTACACACATACATACATAGATGATTGTTTGTACCCACAAGTTCGTGCGTGCGTTTGAGATTTTGTTTGCTAAGGACTTTGCCAAAGCCAAGAAAAAGAAAGAAAATGGAAAGCCAATGACCGTTGCTGCACATTTGTAAGACCCACGTTCATGCAAACAACCAACAAACGCAGCGAGTATGACAAATATGTATTTTATGTAGTAAGAAAAGGACAAAAAAAGGGATATACCAATCGATATTAATTTTGTGTAACATTCGTGCATAATAGCGATTTGAACTTTTGCTGACGATATGCATGAACTGACTGAGTGTATAGCTCTATAATTTTTTTTTTTTTTTTTTTTGCTTTTTGCCCTACGACATACAGGACTCAGTAGTCTGCATAATTATTTGCCATTGGAGAATACTAAAAGTGCCGCGTTTAAAGTTTCATGGAGTCGAAAAGTTTACTTTGAAGTTAATTTAATTTTGTTGGTCATCAGAGACGCAGCATATAGTTTCAATAGCCTGGGGACATTAAGTTAAAATGTTATTCAATTTGTTTGCAGCGACTGAGTGGCAGACGTTGTGTCAGACAGTTAAGCGTGGAGACATATGTCGCATTGAACTGATCACGAATATGTGGTTACTTAAGTTTTAAATTTCAATAAAATTCAACAAATTTGATAACATTTTATAATTGACACTGTTAGGCGTGCGTTAAAGTATTTCCTTTTTCTGACAATGTTGTAGCTTATAAAATTTTTATTGTTTAAAACATTATTGCGGCATACACTAATCTCAAAACCAAAAAAAAATTTGACTGACAACAAACCTAATCTGTGATTACTTTAAAAGCTTAGTTTTCAATAGACTGGGCGTGAACACACTAATTAATTAAATTGCTTTAAAGCCATTATTTCAGTTTGCCACAAAAGCAAATTGCGTAAGCAAAATATTTGCAACAAATTTGCAATTTATTTTTGCAATATTGCTAATTAAGCAGAATGCAAATAAATATGAAGTTGTATCTACAGCTGCAGCTTTGTGGTGCAACAGAGTGCGAAATTTATGCATACGCATTGAATTATGCAACCAAGTCATGTGAGAAATTCAAATAAAATAAAATTATGAAAGCAGTTACCAATCCAAACTCATTTTAATTTGTAATTTTGTTTATTTTATTCGTAAATTTATGTTTTTATTTTTTTCAGTGAAGTACAATAGAATTTTTTTTATATTTACCCATTATTCATGTGACATACGACATCCACGTTAAAAGAAATTAAACCAAAGCAACTTTCCTCGTAATTAAAGAGAATTATAGAAAGAGACATGCATTAATGAACAAAACATTAAGAAATTACGTCGGCTGGGACTAGACCTCAAAATACTGAGGAAACCTCACAAGTACAATATTTCTTAGTTCTTTAGTTGAATTATTTATAATACAATATGATAAGAATGTCATCTCTGACACCTTCTGAACGTACCCTAAGAATTTGCTGTGGCGAAGCATGCGATCCTAGTCATTGTGAAGTAGGTGTTTAGTTGTTATCTCTAAGTCTCTCCAGAGCAAGACTGTCACACAATAAGTAGGAATACGTGTAAACTAGTTTCGTCATCTTCTAGACAGAAATAATGTGTATTTTAAGGGAGGGACCCATCGCATTAGGATGGTATCTCCATCGGTGATTCTAATTGATTGCGTATATGTCCAGGACTTAATGTAAGACGTCCTAAAAAGTCTTCTATAATGGTATCAATAGAAATAGATATAACAGCATATGTACCCGTATCGGTGATCACTTAGCAGTTGATACATCATTGTATGGTGTGCCAAAAAAAAAAAAATTTAATCTTAGTTCCATGATCACAAAATCTTTTATATTTTAGATCGTTACGCAAAGAATGAGTTTTACCATATAAGCGTAAACTAGTTCGTCAAACAAGAATTCACAGCTGATCTGAAACCTCAATGCATCATTTGCCGTTATTCATCCATGATAGCATCAATGCAACAAAGCATGATGATTTATTCAAACCACAATACAAGAATTTATGCGGGATTAAAACACTTTGACCCAAATGCTTGCAGCCCAATAAAGCTTAACAATAAATGAATGTCTCTCGAATGCTAATAATTTTCTCAAAGAAAGACTAAGCCATCTTAATAAATGTTCAATCAAAGATTGGTAATCTCACACTATCGGCAATTCATTGCACATCAAGGTTTACGCTATCCGAAATTCTTCCAGAGATTGTTCGAGTGGCGACCTGTACCAGTACAGGACGCCGCTCGAACTTCCAAGCCTATTAAGGATCTAAATCCTTTCCTAACGAACACATTAAATGTTTCCCTAGCTTATGCACCAAGCAGTTCATAACAAAAATGGTATTGACGAAATGTATTTTGCTCCTCCCACTTCTCAAAATATGAAAAGAAAAAGGCAGGACGGAGGCATAATAGGCATAGGTCGTTCAAATTCAATTGCTTATATAATCGTCATTTATTATCAGATTTTGATGAAGTTTTTGGATTTCGGCTTAGAGTGAAATTAACTCTACACTTTTTTTTTTTGTGCCGAAGATATTTTTAGCCTCAATGGTGATTTCTTGGGGAAGGGGTTAGGTAAAAAATTGTAAAATAAACTAAATAAAAGAGCGAAATCTCTATCTACTACCGTTTCCGAACTCCGAGATTCCGGACGGACATACGGATCGCTCTATCGCTATCGCTTCTGACCATAATGGCCATTATTTCTAACTGTTACATACATTTGCACAAAACCAATAAAGTACAAAAGCAGTAATAAGCAACAACATCGATATTGAAAACTCTGTCAGTGTCCTGAGTTCTGTTCTCAATGCCGCAGCCCAGCACTCCACACCACAACCATCCACAGCTAGTATGACAAAACGGTTTCTAGGAAGAGAATGGCAGTGTCTAAGATCTCCAATCTCTAAGAAAAAACTAAAGATTGCTACACGTGAGCTAAGCAAAGATTTTAAACTCAACTCACACAGATACGGTATATCGATAAGTTTACCCTATGGAAATCGCGAGCGGACATTCCCACACCAATAATAGACACTTCGCACGTACATAGAAAAGGCAGAAGTTTTTGCAACTCATGTAAAAAATGTTTTTCAGCCAAATTCGTCAACCAACGCATTCGTTCTTTCCTCTATTACGACTACGAATTACTCTGAACCGCTTAGAGTTCACACTAATGAGGCACATAAAGCGATAAAAGCTCAGCTTAACCCCAAAAAGGCTGCAGGTCATGATTTAATTTTCCCAAATTTGGTCATTGAGTTTCCCAGGCCAGCTGTTATGTATACATTACAATCGAATTTAATGCGATTTTTAAATGCGGATACTTTCCAACTCAGTGAAAGAAATCGGTGTGTTTTATCGTTTCCGAAACCCGGAAAGAATAAAACACAGACAGCGTCATATAGACCCATAAGCCAAATACCTATCCAACTGTTAGAAAATTTCGTTCCCACTCACCAAATTGGGTTTCGTGAAAACCGAATAATCTCAGAGATTCTTACAGCATTTAAAATTGTTCCGCATTCTTTCTCGATGTAGCTCAAAGATTTGATCACGTTTGGCTCAACGAACTCAAATTCAAAATTAATGTGTGGCTTCCCCAAAACGCACAAAACTATTGACTCATATCTCAGCAATAGAGCATTCACAATATAAACAGAATAGCTACATAGCACAGGAGTCTCGAATAAAAGCTGGAGTACCTCAAGCAGCGTTCTCCGTTCAATGTTATATGTATGTTCTGTACATATCTGACATACGGATCACAGACTCACAGCAACCATGCGAATGACATATCAATCCTAAACAGTTCTCGATGCCCAAAAAAAGCAACTAGACAACTAGACTGTTTTTGGGTTGCTCGTACATACTTGACAAAATTTGATTTGAAAACAAACCAAATTGTTGCAAAAATGTTTGCTGCACTCCACTTAGTAACTATATAAAGCTAGCAAATGATGGCAAGAGACTCTTTAATCTGAAAAGCGCAAACAGCCACTGGCCACACTAAGAGCAACATAAATATGTACTTAAAAATTATTTTTGCATATTATGCGCGCATTATTCAACACAACTTTGCGCTTATTATTATTTTACAGAAAACCTAAAATAAAAAAAAATAATAAAACAAATAAGAATGCAGCAGTCGTGCATTCACGACTTTGAAATACCCAGTCTCAGCCCACTTTTTCAGTCTTCAATATACTTTTTGAATTAACAGCAGCAGTCGATAATTCAGGTTACAACATGTTGACAACGGCTACGAACCTGCATGACCAACAGTAACTATTATGTGTTTTATACTTATAAAATACGTCAGTGGGCGTGGCATTCAAATTAAATTTGAGATTGTATAGCTCTAATGTTTATATTCTTCGAGATTTAGCTTTTCACACATTCGAAAGGTTATCGACTTGTGATAATATATACACTTTAGGCAATCACCCATGCCTGGTTGCCTACCTGTTACATGCCTTAATATAAACTTATTATACCCTTGTACCATTAGGTTCAGGGTACACAAATATACGCCGCATTATTATCTGCTCATTCAGTTCTGCATTTTGTTTCTTTGCAGCGCAAAACTTTCGCTGTCTCGCATCATGGCAAAAGTGGCGGCCTGACGTTGGACTGGCAGTCAGGTTTCGCACTGGCCGAGGGCGCCGATTCGGCCATCGTCTGGCAGTTTAAATTCTCGCAGTTGCGCGGCTCCAGCGACGATGGAAAGTCAAAGTTGAAACTACACTTTCAGGATCATGAGACGCGTGCGATTGAAACCAAAGTAAGTATACGGGGTGCGGAAAATGCGAAAATGCTTTGCTGTCACTATTTGAAAATTTAATGATAAAGTGAAGCTGTAACCGAAGCTTAAACAAAGGCAAAACATTTTCTGCAACTTGCTGCACAACTTTTCATTTTAATTTCGTATTTCTTTCAAGATTTTTCAAATGTTTTTTCTCCACTCGTTGTTATTGCTTTTTATTTTTTCTTTGATACTAGAGAGATGCGCGTTCCTTAGTTTGTCATTAGTTTGTACCACTTTCTTATAGACAAACTGAAAAAGGCTTTGTTTGTACGGAAATTACATACTTTGAAGACAAATGAGTTTGCTGGATTTTCATTTTGTAGTCTTTGTTTCTAAGTATTTAGCCCGTTTTGTTCTACTTTGACTTCTGCTCGTTGCTAAAGTTCGGTGTTGATAAGCGACAGAAAAATTTCTTTTCGCAAAACTTTCTGCACAGCACAGTGAACAAGTTTCAAAGTTAAATATTGTATTTGTGCATAAAGTTTTTTTGCAACATTCTTGTTTCGGTTAGAGTACCACAAAGAAAAAACCACAACACACAAATTGAAATTCGGCAGCTGAGTGGCCTGAAACTATGCAACAAAAATTATTTTTTAAATATTTTTAACGAAATTTTGCAAAATTTATTATTCTAAATTTATTTTTGAATTTCCGAATTTTCTCTTCTCAAACAGGAACTAGAATGTCAAGTTCTACAGAGTTTGCTCTTTTGCATGCATGCGTTTTTGACCGCCAAAGTTGCTTCAGTCGATCCGGCATTTTTGAGTTCCATACAACAGACTTAAACGTACGATAAATTAATTGAATCTTTATTGAGAAATTGCAATAAGCGCAAAGTAACTTTCATTGAAAGATGTGTATGTAGGTAAATTATATTAAATTAATATTTATACATATATAGCTTAAATATTTATATAAAAAAAGAACAAGAAGAAAAAACTAACATATATACGTGTATATATATTAAAAAAAAAAAAAAAATTGATGTCTTTAAGATCTTAAAAAAATTATAGTTTAATTCTAAAATGAAATCTTTTGGTGCAACACTAACAATTTGTATTTGAACTAAAATAAAAAAAGTATTCGTCTAAAAAAGCTTAAAAAGGAAAATTAGGAAAAAATGTGAGTTAGTTGAAATTTTTGTAAATTAACATTAGCTCTAGTATTTGTACTGCTATTGTTAACTAAAATACATATACATATACAATATATACTTATATAGTATGTAAGATTCTTCAGCATAAATCAATTGCAAACATATTTTCATTAGCATGCTGCATCAACAATTTTACTTTTATAAAATCAAATGGTTTGTTCAGAAAATATCGAAGCACATTTAATGCCAATATTTCGTCACAAGAAGCAAATAATCAAACAGATGTGCGCGTATAAAAGGGCTGCGTATCAGTCGAGAGAGAAGTGTCGAATAGTAAGCTTAGTGGTACATCAAATATGGACTACAGAAGGATAATTTTCATTTTTTATTTAATTTTTCTGTTATTAGAAAACAATTTAAATTAAAGGTGTATTTAGGCAAAAGATCAAGGATCTTTTATATTACATTTTATAGTGTTGTAGATTCTGTCGAACAGGTTGACAGAATGCGCTCTCCTAGCCGTCTAGCTAGTTGATTAATTTTGGATACATATAAGTCTCTTCCGAGCAGCATAAATTATATTCTGCTATTTTTTGAACAAACCTTAGCTACAATTAAAACTTAGCAACATATACACACAAATGTGCATTAGAAAGAAAATTAAATTTTCTAACAAATTAATTCAATAGTTTCGAAAAATTTGTTAATTCGAATTCTAATATTGTTAAAACTTATGTAGCAAGAAAAAAATCTAGAAAAGCTTAACTTTAAGAAAGCCACCGATTACAAAAATTTTAAACGTTTAAGAATATTTTTTTGTTCTTTATTACAACACAAAAGTATCTTCTATTGTAAAATTATTTAACAATTCCTGTCATAAGTCATGCGTCAATTGCGAAATGTGTCTTTCATAATGTAAAACAAACTTAAACATAATTTTATTGTTGAATAAATGCTTTTAGTGTATCATGCGCTCTAAATAGCAGCAGAGAACCAATCTTAGCAGCTCTGGAAAAACTTGAATATTTTAAATATTACAAAGATGAAGCATTCTAAAAATTAAAACCGTTCGAAATTGGTTATTTGCTGTTATTGAAAGAATTGCTTTACCCAACCACCAGCTAGAAATTTAAGCTCAGACATGTTTACATTCATAACTACGTACATTAATACATACATATATAGAAAAGAAACTTAAATTAAAACTGAAGCAAATGCTAAATCAGAAATAAGAAGCTTACATATTTTATCAACCAATTAGCTTAATACGACGAAATGTCATTCGATCCATTTCAACGCACATTAAAAAGTGACATTCAGCTGTCAGCCGTCATCAAATTGACATAAATACATACATACGTACATACATAGCCGTACTACATAGTTAATTAATCCGTGTATTTCAAGAGGAAAAACCGACAACTTAGTGTCAACGCCATATAAAATGTAACGCAACGCAACGCAACTCATCTCAACAGAATCATATCAATTAACAGCAAAACGAATCTAAATATGGAAATGAAAATCAAATTACATATATACATACATACATATATAGATATATATATAAAGTTAAAATATGAATAATTAAAACGTGAAAAGTGAAATAATTAACCATTGAAAGATATATACATACAAACATACATACAGCAACATATATATTTACATACATTTGTATACATCACAATGCAGCCAGAGTAACACATTCACATTTATATACAAACATACAAAACTACATAAAATAAAATTAGCAAACATAGGAAAATGCAGACAGAGCGACATTACTACTCAAAAATTACATTAAATGCAAATTGCAACATGCTAAACAATTACAAGCATACATTTTAAATTATTTAATTAAAAAAGAAATAAATAAATGAAGATGTCATCGAATGAAATGCTCCGCAGTACCGCGTATAAGCAGACGATTCACTTTCCAATAAAGTTTCACAAAGAGCGCAAACAAAGTGTGTGCTTAGGTGTGTGCTCTACATGTATGTGTAGTGTGTACTGCACAGTGATTTAAATTTTTCTCTTTCTTGAATGTAGTTATTAGTATTATTACTGGGAGTTCTTTGCAGATATCGACCTACAGCATTTCATCCATTTTAGGGTTCACTGTTGCTGATTTTCCTAACTTATGCTCTCACAGTTCTCCCAGAAAATGTGTCTGAATTTGTTATCATTCTTTTTAACAAGGATCCTCAGGTTGACGCTGCTCCCCTACTTGCTAAATTATCACTTTCTTCATTTCCCAATATACCCGCTGTTTAGTTTACCTATGACTAGCTTAGACTGGATCTCTTTTGAGCTTAAAAATCTAATAGTCGTCTGCCGGATAATATTGCCATATTTTGGCACTTATACCCACTAGTTATATTGAACTAAGCTCGTCTTTCTATATCATAATTTCAGTCTAAAAAATATTAGTGAATTTCCCTAACAGAGTACTACAAAGTCCGAAAACCTCCGCGTCAGTTCCTTCGTCTGTTAGAGAGCTATCTGTAAACCAGCTAATTGCCCCAAGTCTAATATTATAGTTCAACGCCAAGTATTTCTATTTCGCTTAAAGACTGTGCTCTACATTAAACTTTCTCATGAAGTTGTTCTAGAGCAGATGCGGATGGACGTCCATCAAGGGAACTCTTTCTTATAATGCGCCGTATATCAGCACAGGTCTGACCATTGTGAGGTATATCGTATGCCAATGACATGAACCAATTCGAAGCCATGTAAGTAATGGAACAGAAAATAAACCTATCGCTGCTAAAATCAACTTGACCTGATGCTTATGCGTGGTCCTGAATATTATCGGCTAACTGGAGCTCTTTTCTCACTTCAAACCTATTACAAACTCCAAGGTACTATGTTTATTAAAAAAAATTATGATTTTTTTTTCTATTTCTATTTTGTCCCCTTTAAAATAATTCCCGCAAGTTTAGTTAGCTTTTCCTATCTTTAAAGCACTACTCAGAAGGCTTGAGATCTTCCAGCGATATGATCTTTAACTCCTCACTTGTGGCAAAACGCCGTCCATTCATAGGTCTTTTTAGTTTAAACAACACAAAAATTCGCACGGTACCAAGTCCAGAGGGTGTGGCATGATTTGGGTGACAAGCCATGAATGGTCTTACCATAAATCCGGCCATTTTCTTTGTATTTCTTAATGCAAATCGCGCATAACTTCAAGGCTATACCAGGTCTGTTCAAAAACTAACGCGAAATTTTAATTCCCGCGGGTTACGTATATTCAATTTTTTTTCTGTGGCGTTATGTTGGTACTCAATGAATTGAGCAATTTTGGTACGAATTTCGCGGCGACGCGTCTCATGCAAAATCATTGGTAAGAATCGAATGGCAGGGGCCAATCGATATGTTTAGGTTCTCAGCAACTCTTCTAGCGGTGATTCGACTATAGGACAACACTATTTTCTGCACTTCGTCAATGTTTTCGTCTGTTGTTGACGTGCTCGAGCGTCGAACATGCGCTTCGTCGGCCCTCTGAGATCATTTTGTACCACCGATAAACGTTACTTAGGTCAAAGGTAGGTTCACTTTATGCCAGAGTCAACAATAAGGAAAATTTAATGAACAATCTTTGATCCATTTTTTGGAATGAGCAAAGCAACTGTGAAGAGCATTTGCCACCTACAAACATTTTTTTTCTCAAAGTAGACTCGCCAAATCTCGAACTGTTCAAGCGACACGAACTGCAATATGTTTCGCTCTTATAAGAGACAATTAATCGTATGGCATCTCCAGTGTACACCTTCAAATCTGATAGCTATTCATTTTATAGTCGATGATAGCTCGTTATCTCGAAAGTCGATTATATAAAAAGTCGTGCCTTGTCGTAGGCCATTTATAAGAATTGGTCAACGCTAAATTGGCAAAGGCTCTTATCTACTCGAGGTCTCGTGATCATAGTGCCGCGCTAGAGATGCACATGTTGTTGCTCCTTTTAAGTCGTGTTATAATGTAATTATTTCGTAAAAGAGAGCATGTATACTTGAGATTGCATACAAAACAAAAAAGAAATGACTATATTTGTATAAATGTCTGCTTAACAGAAAAAATAAACTAATTTTTAAGCAAAAGGTTAAAAAAAATCATATAAATGTGCATAAAACAAAAAACAAAACGCGAAAATATTAAATATTCTCAAACAACAAGCGAAATATTTAAATTTCGATGAAAAACAAAACCAAAAAAAAACAAATTGTAATCCTCGTTTTAAAGACCATTCTACGTTAACAAAAAAATCCTTAAGACAATTCAAATTCTATTAAATGTTTCTCTCTTTAAATTTTAGTTCATAGCTACTCAAAATAGCTCCTCATGAATTTATATTCAGATTCCACAGCAACACAGAGTTCTTCTATGCTTATCAAACTATTTGTAGCAATATCTTAAAAATAAGAAAATGAATAACAATTTGTATGCACCTTCAATGACCAAATACGTAAATGCACCGTTTTGAAAGTAATTATGTGTAATTAAAAAACCAAAACCAAATTACTTACAACAAATAGAAACATTTTTCCGAAAATTTTTAATAAGTATTTACACCAAACGAAACTCTTTTAATTGTGTATCTTCAGAAATCAATTAATATACAACACCATTATAGAAGCTAAGTTCATGAAGGAAAAGAAAATTAAACAAAAAAACTATATAAATCGTGTACACTGACAGAAAACTTTAAAAAAAATATACATATAATATTTACTTAGTCTCATTTTGCAGTGTATTCTCATTGTGCTGTAATTTTGTTGGTTTGTTAATTCGAATTCAATTGTTTGCATGTTAAAATTAATTTTTATAAAAAAAGAAACATGATATGTACTAACAAAACATAAAAAAAATAATAGTAAAAAAAATATAATAAAAATAAAATTAAAAAAATAATTGTTTTTTATTTACAAAAAGTTTTAAAAGTTTGTATTGCATTTTAATTCCATTAAAATTTTGTGCTTAAATGGTATTTGCCACTTTTCCGCTTTAACTTTTATAAAATTGCAAAACATACTCATTCCATTGAATTTTACCAGCTTAAAACTTTCAATATTTACAGGAGTCCTTGTTGTAATGCGCTCAATTCTATGCAATAAAATTTATGCTAAATACCGAAGCTCATAGAGATGCAAAGATGCGGGTGCAACAGCTACGCTTAAACGCGCATTTATTAAATTGTCTTCTAAATATTCTAGTTGTATGCCAAATGTTTTAATAATTAATTAAATTGCTTGTTCTTCTACGACTTAAGTAAAATCTTTAAACACTCAAATTGTGTGATTTCAGTTCACGATTTCAATGTAGTATTCGGCAATGGAGAAAATTTTGTCGCAACGATCGGAAAATTTAGCCATTATTATATATATTACATCCAATAAACGGAAGATGCTTATCGAGGTCGCAATATGTTAGTTAGTAGAACCATATTTAAACATTTGAACACACTTAAGGCTACAAGACTAACTGCCGATCAAATTATATGCAACCATATTGATCAGTTTGTAATTGACGAGGAGTTTCGCGATAGAAGAGAAAAAAATAGCTTTTCTGACACAAGAAAAAGGAGCAAGAAAGGCGTAAACTTGAAGATGAACTTAAAAATGAAGTTCGACAATTCTATCAAAAGCTCAAGTGTTGGATCGAAACATTTTCCAAAATTCAATACGGAAATATGATTACGAATGCACACGAATCACTGCGAAAAGTCCAGCAGTGACCAAATATTCACACTACGACAAGCGCAAGAAAAGATCCGTGAATTTAACAAAGATGCACACTAACTATTTCGATCGATTTTAGAGCCGCTTTCGACTCGCGCTATGTATCCCAGGAAAAAAGGAACCTCTCCGAGCCCTTTGATACCAAGAGGAACATTTTTTTCATTTTATTGCTAGAATACATCTTATGTCAATGCGTACGCTGTTGACTTTCACCATCATCATCACACAATAAGGACGATTTGCCAAGGAGTTTTCAGAGATTGAAAAGCAGTTTCGGTTCATGGGTTAAGTTGTGAATTATGAAAATACGAAATACTGAGTATGTTCTCGAACTTCGTCATCGCGTCTTGGACGATCTATGACGATGGAGAATTTCAACTTCATTGTCGCCTACCTATGATCCAAAATGACCATCAACAACAAAGTCAGCCTGGAGATTAGCCAAAGAACCACGCTTGCCAATAGATGCTAATTTGTGCCCAGCAAGCTTATTAGAAGTAGATTCCTCCTCGAATGACTAAAATCAAGATCTATTGAGCAGAGACATGGACCGTGATTGAATCAGATAAAGATGCATTGCGTTTTTTTTTTTTTGGAAAATATATTTACACCTATTAGAGTTGGCAACCAGTTTCAATACCGTATAAACCGCAAGCTGGATGAGCTATTTGATGAACACCGGTTGAAGGCCTTTTAAGTATGTAAGATTAACAATATACACCCTGTCAAGAAAGTATTGGTACCTGTCTAACTACTATCTCCCGTGTAGTAATTAGGCAGGTAGATCTTCCTCCGTATTGGTGTGTTTACAGGAGCTGGCTAAGTCAGATTTTTTTTTTATAGTAAGGCTTTGGCGCGCCTTTCAACTGCTATTCGAATGCTTAGTGGTTCGTAAGTGTGTCGTACTCCTACACCCAACCCATGTCTCGTCGCCAGTAATAATTTGTATCATTAAGCTACGATCGGAATTGGTTTGATCCAGCATATCTGCAGCCTTTTTAAAGCAAATTCAACTCTAGCGGAATCAGTCTTGCAGCAACGCGTTGCATAGCTAATTTTTCGTGTAACATCTCCAATACATGATTGTTCTCTCTCAAGCTTACATAGGTACTTTGCACAAGGATTTCCTTCACTTAATCGATGCTATCATTGGTCAAACTCGTTGAAGGCCATCCAGAACGCGGTTTTGACAAAGCAAATTTACCAAAAACTTTTCGCTATACATATTTTCAATGTTTCACAAAATTCGTTCGGAACACAAAATTTTACACAAATACGTTGATCAATATTTTCACTCATATTAAAAAATCGATCTTGCTAATAATTGGCATCACAATTAAGGACAATGCTACCAACCCGAAAAAAAAGGTACCTGCCTAATTACTACACGGAAAATAGTAGGGTGTACAAATCCTACAAGGTTTCTTTTCTTTCGAACCATCGTAACGTACTTTTGTTAGGCGCCATGTAGTACTGAAAATGTGTAGAGAAAGTTTTCCCTGTAAAACTTTCTACTGAGCTTTACTACATATGCTTTCCTGCTAAGCTTTACACTCGGTGCTTTGAAAGTACTAAAGCTTTAACGGTTATATCTATGATTTCAAATAAATGATTCGAGCAAAAGCTTAATATGATGACCAATGTTTTTCTTCTACATACTAAATGCCCATAAATAAAAAGGCCTCCACCGATTTAAATTTATAAACTACTAGCTTTTACCCGCGACCTCTTCCGCGGATCTTCCGATAAAAAGTCGCATATCTAATTACTTAGTGGTGTACCGCCCCTCTAATTTTGACCAAACTTAACCCGTTTACTTATGACACTCTTTACATGTATACCAAATTTAATTTCTGTACCTTAAATGTATGCAAAGATATGACAAATTTTGATTAACGCTTATATGGGGGTGGAGCAACGCCCCCCCCCCCCCAATTTTGTCCAAACTTAACAGGTTGACTTCTCCTCATCCTCTTAACATGTATTGTCGCTTGTATGGGGTGTGGGGCAACACCCCCTCCGATTTTGTCAAAACGTAGCCTATGCTCTTTTCCATCATCCCATCTATCTCTATAGCAAAATTCAGACGAATTGGTTGAGCGGTTAAGCCGTAAGAGTGGAACATACATCCATGGGCTGTTTTTAGGGTTTTCCCGGCAATTATTAAAAGTTTTCTCACCTTTTAAACCTTTCCTTTACCTCCACGATCATTTCAAGACCAAGATAAGATAAATCCGTTCAGCCGTTCTCGAGTTTTAGAGAGACTAACGAACAGCAATTCATTTATATATATATATAGATGGACAATATGTAATGTGATTGAGTATAAGAAGTAATTTTAGTGTGTCATCACGTGCAAACGTACCAAAGACATCCATCTAAGAAGTTTAGTTGCGGACAATTATACACAAAAGGACCAAAATAATGCCTCAGCACTATAAAAAAAAAAACTGTAACAGCCTTTTTTATTGCAATAAGTGCAGAACATCCCATGAGCATGTCATCAAAGCATTGTTTATACAGTTTCCGCAAAAGATTTCCATTCAAAATATGTAGTTAATTGGTTTTTACGATTTTCACAATTTTTCGTTCTATTTTTCTGAAAAAGTTCTATAGGCTCCTCTCTAAACGATGAATTACTAAAGAAAGAAACACAGAGAGAGTATCACACACCCTGTCACATTGGCTCAATCGACTTCATAAATATTGTTACGTAACGGAACTTATTCCAAATAAATGACAACAATTTTCATTTGTTTTAACTCAACTAAAATTTATTTAATATTTAACATAATTTAAAAAAAAATTCAAATAGAAAACGTCAAAAAAAACTTGTTTAAATTTTTTAATTTTTGTTTGAACTTTCAAATGGCTGTTTTGAAAGCTCAACTGCAAATCTATTTTTTTTAAATACTTCTAAAAAGAAGCAAAATCTATGGCTGTAAACTTTGCTTCAAAAGATTTACTGTTTAATTCAATGCTCAGCGGGCTGTATTGAATGTTAAACGCTTACAATGAAAAGCATGTAAAAACTTAAAATAGGTAGAAAATTCGAATAAATATTTATAAATAATTAGACTCCAAAATCTTTTCATGGCTGTTTGAAAAGATTTTGTTTATTACACAATAATAATAAATTATAATAATATAAACTTTAGGTTTTGATATATTTTTTGAAATCTTGCAATTCACAATTATTGCAGCCTGTGCTCATGACTGTTTGGAGCACAAGCTGCTTTGGTTAATGTTTAATTTGCAACATTTCTTTGGCTTATTATTTACATGAACTCTTTAAAGCTTCAACTACGCGCAATTTATATACATGTATATTTATATATAACTAAGAATCTCCATTGATAATTCAATCCTAAACACATATTCAATAAATTCCCTTTTTGCATTTGGCTGCAGAGTGTTTCCTTTGCGTGTTAACAGCGCAATTTATAAAAACGAGCAATCAACAATTTTTGCTTTTGCTACTAATTTTCACAAGTACAATATAATATTATCTACACAGCATTTCTGTTCAGTGTACGAACATATCGAACACCAAAAACTAAGACAATATTGAACTAATTCAGTTTTGAACAAGCACTAAAAACATACATCAATACGTAAATAGTTTAGTACCGATTTGTACTAGCATATAATCTTAGACTAGCCTAGAGTTTGCTTAACTAGCTCGGTTTTAGTTTTCGATTAGCAACATAAATTCTGCCTATGCGAAAACGAAACCTAAGTACGTTGTATATGAAATTTGCATATGAGTTGTTTCCAGTGTACAAAATGACAACTTTTTAATTTAAACTACGTTAATAAATACACCACTACATAAACACATTTGCATAGTTATGGTATATATAAATAAGTATATATACATATACTAAATATGTGTGAGTGTGTGTTTGTATCCTAAAGACTAACCGAGTTGTTGGTGAACTTTCCAAATTTAAACATAATAAATTTGAAATCTGGCTAACGGTCGAACTCAAACTTCTGCGCTCTCCTTCTCCTCAGCGTCTGTCAAACGTACCATTGTGACGTCGCCCCGCCGCATTACCACCTCCGTTGTAACGCCGTTCACGGCAATCTGTTGATCTCGCCAGGGCGTTGTTAATATGCGCAGTCGTTGCTTTAGGCTACCCGGCGTTGTAATCAGTTTGTAAATGGCAACGGCCGGAATCATAATCACGGAAGAGCCTGCTATGCACCAACCGAGCACGTTGGCCCAAACCGGATAGATATAGTCTTCGTACCTCAGCGGCTGATGCCAAATAAGCCCATTGACAATGATAAAGAGCAAAAAAATTGGTGCAACAAAACGCCAGCAAATTTGCCAATATTTTCCAGGCGGAAAACCGATCATATCGCGTATATCTTCGCTGAAACGATCAACGCCTATTTCAAAATACATAAAATATTACTACAAGATTTTTATAAATAATAATAATAACAGTGGTCATCTACCATATATCCACGACACTGCTATTGCCTCAAAGAAAACCGCAACCAATATCGAATATCCTGCTGCATAGCGATCCAATAGCTGGAAATAGTAGAAGCCACCCTGCGTGCAACTTGCCAAACCGACAACAAAGTACAACGAGAAGAGTCCGGCGACAAAAATTTCACGATTTTTCCGTATCTTGGGAAATTCATCACTCAGCGCTGTAATAATTGCCTCTGAACCACCGAACTGTAAGTAGAATATAGAAATTACACCAATTTCAGTGACAAAATGCAAAGCAGTTGCACACCGAACTATCCAATCCGAGCGTCAGCAACATCATAAAGAATATTAACGCCCAAAAAGTGCTGCCCGGCATTGTTGCAATCGCTGCTGGATAGACAACAAACACCAAACCGGGACCTTCTGTGGCGACATCTTCAATATTTTGACCCGAGGTATGCGCCATATAGCCCAAAACGGAAAATATCACAAAGCCTGCGACAAAACTTGTAGCAGAATTAATGAAACTGGTGAGCAACGCATCTCTGTGAGCATGGAATGGAGCAGATATTAATAGGACTTCAAAGCATATTATTTACTTAATTAATTACTTGTAGACATTGTTGTGATATTTGTTGTATGAAGCATAAGCGAGCAGCACACCAAAACCTGGACCAAGTGAGAAAAAAACTTGCGTGGCCGCATCGACCCACACCTCCGCCTTATAGATGGCATCGAAATTCGGATTAAGATAGTACTGTATACCCATAAAGGCGCCTGGCAGTGTTATGCCACGTACGAGCAGAATGAGAAGCACCGCATATGGAAAGAGCGCTGTAAACCACACCACTTTTCCAGAGGTACTAATACCCTTCCAGAGCGAGAAATAACAAATGAGATAGACCAATAACAGGCAGGCAGCCATATCCCATTTAATAGCGCCAAGATCATTTATACCCTCGCTGTGATTCAACTCCAGAATGTAGCGACTGAAATAAAAGTATATACCGTTATATAATATTATAGGTTAGTGAAACCCAATACGGAAACAAATATTTCGTTTTAACTACTCTTTATTTTCGAAATACTCACTTGAAATACTCGGAAGCTGCTGACTGAAAACGCTCTGGCGGCGCCAGCGTGGACGTCATGGTGGACAACAGCGTTGAGTTGTTTATACGACTCTCGTTGGCATACAAATAAGTTTCATTGTCGTATAAACTAAAATCCGTTAAATTAGATGTAAATGCTTTTCCGGCATGTTGTACTTCAAACTGTAATTTTAAACGAAAAAAAAATATATATTCAAAAGAGGTTATCTCCAGTCAAATATTTTACTCACCGGTTTACAATTTGGTGTATTCCATGGATTATTACATGATGTCCAAGGCAGTTGACCCGTAAACGAAGCAAAGAAGAAACGCAGCGACCACGCAATAATAACATTGTAGTAGAAATCAACATAGAAAGCTATCAGCACCACGGCATACCCAATGCCCTTGAAAAGCGGCACTAGACGCCCCCAACATGTGATGGCACCCTTACGATTATGCTGACCAAGTGCCAATTCCATGTAAAAGAGCGGTATGCCACCAACGACCAACATAATGCAATATGGTACAAGAAAAGCGCCTAAAATAAATAAGTAAAATGGAAGATGAAAATGTTGTTGAAAATTATGGCATTAGAGGTCTGTTTTGTTGTAATTTAATGTAAAGGACAACCGTAAATCGTGTAAGACTGACGCACAAAGTCGGTGGTTGCAAATAGTTACTAACAAGTTTTTTCTTAATCCACTGATCGTTTGTTAAACTCACAGCTTAGTTGGAACTGTACGGTGTACGGAAATGAATCGATACAAACTCCCAAAAAAAATATTAAACTGCAAAAAATCCATGAACTCGGAAAGAAAAACTTTTTAAGTGCGAAAAATTAAACTAGACGTCGGCAAGCTGTAGTCACAACAAACCACCGAAGCCTTTTCAAACATACTCTCGCGACTACTTCGATAAACATATCCATTATCTGAAGATATAAGTGAGCCCTGGAGACATTTTACTCGCTCCATGAATATGGCTGCCAGACTTGTGATAGTTGTCGTTCTTCTTGCAATGCTATTGCAGAGACATCACTAATCAAAGAACTCGGCACATCGTTAGCTTGAATTTGTTGATAGATTATGTGATAGATATGAAGTCCGAAATTTCTATCAAAAAAATAAGGCCAATTCCCATACATACAGAATATGTTGTGCTCGATCTTCCAAAACAAAGTATAAGCTGATCACATTAACATCATCGGTATAATCTAAAAGACACTGAAAGTCTTGCTGTGTGGCGCAGAAACATGGACTGTAATTGAATCAGATGAAGAGGTGTGGCGAGTCTTCGAAAGAAATATTCATCGCAAGTTCTTTGGCTATTAGTGACGGTCCTGTATGATCCGCGAGCTGTATGAGCTATTGGATGATATAGTCCTGCGCATTAAATTTCAGCGACTGCGCTAGACTGATAACTTATTCGAATGGACGAAAAGCTCCAGGCTTATATGAGGGGCCCAAACTTGATTGATTGTCGACCGAGCACACGTTGAAATTAACAAGTCAGAAGAGATTTGTGCCTGTTAAGTAAGTAATTAAGAAGTTATTTCAAATTGCTAACCAATAATCTAAACCTAATGAATAGCAACTTTCCTAAACTGTTGTTTTGTGCAACAACTAAACTCTTTTAACGATGCACGAGTGTATGGTAATATAAAGCAATTTATGAATATTTTCTCACAACAACAATGACAAAACACATGAATGGCCTGTCATAATGTTAAAAAATGAATAAATATGTTTATAAATTGTCAAAAGCAGAACAAATATGGACTCACACTGAAGCAAGGCACAGAAAGGTGGAAAAAGAAAAAAAAATACTAATGAAGATGGGCAGACATAGCTCGACAGTCAAGCCCCACTATGTGCCCTATAATTTTTTTTTTGTTGTACAAAGTTATATAGACGTCTACATACACATAGACAGACACACACACACACCCACACAGACACGGTGACAAATTTAAATCAAATTGTTCGACAAGTGCTGCTCTAAGGACATTTTAAAATTATGAACAGCAACAAAAACAACAATGTCACGGCACTTGGACGGACTGTATTGCCTGTAGTGGCGTCTGTCTGTGTTTGTGTTAAATGGGTGGCACTGACATTGTTAGCTGTTGGAAAATTGTTAAAGAGCCATCGATACTTTGTCAAGTGACTGCGAGTAAACGTTGCTTGATTTGATTAAGTCTATTAGCAGAAAGGCAGACCCATGACAATATACACAGAACTAAGAGATATATAGGAATATATATGGAAATATATTTATGTATATGAAATAAACTTTGAGAGGCAATTAGAAGTATTATTACTCTCCAGCATATATCATTGTACCATCGCATCCCATTGTGCAAGTGAGGCGATAATTTCCGCTCAATAAATGCTATTTCCTGTTTGTAGGATATTTCTCTGATAGAGGACTGTCGCTCTATATCACTTACAGATTTAACACATAATTGTCGCTATAAAGTGAGAGAGAGTCTATTATGCAAATGTCTATATAAATCTAATTTAAAAACAAAATGTTGGTTCACATCAAAGGCAATATTCGAATTTTTCATTCTGACTTCCTTTTTTGGGCTGAAGTGATATCGTCATCACTAACAGCAGCAGCAGCAGCAGCAAAACTGTGCCACATCTTTGATGACAATAGCACCAAACATCAATAGCAGCCAAGCAAAGCACTTATAAAGTGTTCAAGTGGCGGTGGTTCGGTACGCTTTGCTCTATTTGATTGGCTTATTTGTGCACTCAAACACCTCAATGTGACTGGTGACTGTAGGAAGTGCTCTAGAAAGATGTGACGTCATGCTTGTAATCAAATTTGGGTACATGTCTAAAACAATAGATTTTCCTATGAAATTTAGCTTTTATAATATATTGGCACATGAATATTTTAAAGCATAATATTTGAAGTGGTAGGTGGCAAGATTTTCGATACTGTAAAACGTAGTTAGGCGTATAACTGAAAAGGACTTTTACAAAAAGTAGTTAATATTGAAATGCTGAACTGGCACCATAAACTAGAAGCGAGAAAATTAATGTAGCATACTTTATGGGATAAAAAAAACTTCGGAACTTCACATAGTTCACGAATAGATTTTGAGAGGTACTCTGCTATAAGCACACCAGCTAAGCAACTTATTTATTTATTGAAACTGCAGTTACATAATATAACAGTCGCTTGAGCTATTGAATTAGGATTTAAAAGTATTCAATAAATTAAAACTGTTTGGCTGATCAGCTGTGCACCCACTTAAAGCTTGGCAGTGGTCCAAACAGGCTCAACAAAATTAAAGGTTTAATTAAAAGAGATAAAAGAATAAAATTTGTTGTAGATAGAACAAAGAGCATAAAATTATTGCTACAAAGTGGCGAGTTGCTCGAATGGGAACGTTTAGTGAAATGAATTGAAAAAGTAAGAAGAACCAATTTCACTATTAAACGATTTGAAAAGAAAATATATCACTTTATATGGTTTAATATATTGGCGAAATATTTACAATGCTTATCTTATGTTAAATTATATTTAAAGTGTTTAGAATAATAATTTAGAATACTACAGAGGTACTAAATCCCTGATGTGCTCATATTTAGATGACTGACTTCTGGTGTTAAAGTTATTAATTAGTCTACTTAAGTCCTTTGTCCTGCAAGAGCTCAACATTTGTTAAGCTATGCAGTCTAAATTATTTACAATATCAGTGGGCGATTGTGCTGAAGTTAATATTGCGGTATCGCCTGCAATATTATTGATGAAGTTCATTCGTTAAGCAGAGGAAAATCTGTTGCATAAAAGTTGTACAGAATATGGGGTAGACACGAACCTTGAGAAGAACCTGCATGTTCTGTTATGTTTAGCAATTTGTACTCTAAAAGAAAGCTTTGTACTAATTTAATAAGACTTAGTGGAATGTCAGAGCTATGCATTTTAAAGAATAAAGCCGCATGCCAGACTGAATAAAAAGCGGCTTTAATATCTAATAAAATTCCAGTTGATAGATTTTTTTTATCGAAATTATTTTTAACAATGTCGCGGATCCTGTTCTTTGCGAAAACCGAATTGACAGCAAGGAAGAAGGTGGGTATTTTCGATGATAGATGTGAGATCTGTTTCTAAAATTTTACTGAGCGAAGATAAAAGGCTTATTGGTCGGTAGGAAAGTGGATCATTAGCTAATTTAATGGGCTTTTTAATTGCTATGACTTTGGAAACTTTTCAACATTGAGGAAAATATTCAAATACGTATTTATGATGACTATTAAATACTGTATAACAGTTAGGGGTATATGTTTAAGAACGTTATTGTTTAAAGCGTCATAACCAGGACCATTCCTTGTTCTGAGCTTATTCACGAGATACAGTGATAGTGGTTGCACTAGTTAAAGGTAAATTAGACTTTATTTGATCATGCAGCTCACATTTCTTATTATCTGATGTGAATCTCTTGTTGTCCTCTCTAAGAGTTGGAACATTTTTGTGCTTCTTCCTAATAATTTTGGTTAAGTTCCAAAATAGTGGAGAGCTTTTATCCAGCATTTGTAGAAGATTAGTCCATGACTTGTTCCTAAACTCATTGATTTTGAAACTGTTTATGTATTTTAGTCTTTTGAATTCAACTTGATTCCGGTCGTTCTTATATCTTTGTCAAGATTGTCTTAGAAAGTTTCTTTTGCATATAAGAAGCTGAATAGCTTGTGGAAGTGGACTTTGGAACCCACCTGGCCGTGATTTAGAAATACAAATATCAATAGCTGAGGATACAAAATTGATTTATATCTTACTTATATCTACAATTAATATATTGGAGACACTTAGATTTCCATTGTTGTGGTGGCTAAATAGATTCCAATTCGCATTTTTGTAGTCAGGCAAGCAATATTCGAAGTAGCGAGGATTTTGTTTAAAGATAATTTAAACGGGTAGGTGATCAGAACTTAAATCTGTGGTAACTGTGGCGTTTGAAACAAACTCAGGCAAATTTTTATGAAAATAGTCCAGAGTTGACGGATCGTCTGAAGTTTTTATGAATATCGTCTGAAGGGACGCCACCATGGAAGTAGCATGCTGTTATATGAATATTATTGTATTCATTTCAAAATTTAATGCTTAAATTTATAATATGAACTTGTTCATGTTTTATATTTTTTTTTTAATAATGATTGCAACGCCACCGCTTTTGAGTTCATCCCCGTCATTTCTGTATACAAAAAACTTCCTGTGTTTAAAGATTGTTCACCTTTCAACCAAGTTTCCGTAGCCAAGCAAATCTGAACTTTTTTGTTAGAGAATAATTTTCAACGATAAAAAAGGAGGTTGATGCACTCGAATCACAGCTCATCTACAACAATACTGCTATAAAATTGAAATAAGTCCTCGCAAAAGACAACCAATTCGATTTCTTTGATAAAAATATGTTTCTGTTTGTCACAAAATATACATATACATAATATATATGTATTTGCCCTCACCTATTTGGCATGATGCACAGAGATATTTATAAGATTATTATAAAGCAGTAGCATTGCATCCAAAATATATGCATTATATTGTGTTGTTACAAACGAATATTTTGTGAGAGCAGTTGCTCGCAAATTGTTTGAGTATTCAGATTGTACTTTATTGTTTCGTTTCGTTTATAGCAAAAAATGTCCTTTAGTTCGAAATAACCATAAGATATTATTTCAATTTAAACACAATTTCACTTAAGCTGGCTTTAAAAAGCTGTAATCACAAGCCCAATCATGTCGTTCTATTTAATATGCGGTCATAAAAAAAATTCATCTTTATTTTAGTTTTCATCTTCCAAGGAACGCCAATCTGGCTACCTTCCTGCGTTGCCATGGACTCTTAGCGGCTTAGCTAGTAGCTATTAGACGCAGCAACTCTGATTGTGTGCAATGAAGCGCAATGAAAATATACTTTTAAAATAATGAAATGAACTTCCGCACGCAATAACTTCGCATAAATGTTATGGAACTTTTGAAGACATATATAAGTGTTGGTTGAAGTAAGTAGTATGAATAAAATCAGTAATCGCATAAAATATGAAAAAAAAAATAAAATAGAAAATCTTCTCAATAAAAAGTGGCAATAGAGCGAAATAGAGAAACGTGTACAGCACATGAATTTCTAACAATGGAACGCATTATGTTGATATACACATCACATCATGCCATCGCAAAGTCATAGAAAGCACAGGAAGAGTATAGTCCAAGTGAACAGTGGTTAGAAAAGGCTTCTTCAGAGCATTTCCGTTTTGAGAACGCGTACTTCTTGAAGCACTTATACGCCCCGTCACTCACACCCATACACACAGAATGAACGTTGAATTGCGAAATGCGATTATGACTGCCAGATTTAGTTGTCATACAAAAGCACTTAACTTTGAAATTGTTTTGAATGATGGCGTTCCGTACAAGGATCAACAAGCAGGACGTCCACAGTCGGCAACAGGCGCAGTGCTGTGTTGTCAAGTGGCTGTGGTTACTGGTAATTTTTTTCATCTTCTTCTTCTTCAAGTTCTTGGTTGAAGGAAGTGCGCCATGTTCCTTTTGTGTATGCGTGTGACCAAGTTAATAGCAGCACTCACTCACACGCATTTTAGGCATGGAAATAAAGTGTTAAAAAGGCTAAGCAGCCATTGTTACTTAACTGACTCACTGACTCACTGAAAGGAAAGGAATAGAAAAGTTTCTACTAAGTCTTTCAACTTTTCTACTTTTTCACACATTTTTCATTTCGATGCGCAATGTTGCATAGAACCGTACATACGACATACATACAATAAATCATTGTACTTTGGCTAATTGGCTCTAAGTGTATATATATATATATATATATATATACATATATGTATTAATGTCTTGTATTGTTTTAGGTTTTTTTTTAACTTACCACCGCCATTTTTGTAACACAAATAGGGAAATCTCCAGACGTTTGCTAAATCGACGGCGAATCCAATAACCGACAATAAAAAATCGACTTTGCCGCTCCATGTTTCACGTTGTTCTGTGCTATCGGTTTCGTCGCATGCGGTTGTTGTTGTTATTGTGGGCGTTTTTGCTTTTTGCCGATCAGTGGTCGGTGACATCGCCTCAGCGATGTCCTCGTCTACGTCGTCCTCGTCGTTGTCGTTGCTGTTGCCTTCGCTGCCGTCTTCGCACACAAATTCTGAAATGAATTTCAAGAAGATAGGAAATATTTGGTTTTACAAGGGTTGTATATGGATTATTCTTTGAAAGTTGAATACAGATCTCTCTCTCTCTCTCTCTCTCTCTCTCTAATTCGCCAAGATCGTATTGAGTCTGTTTAGAAAACGGTTTCTGCAATTTGCTCTCAAAAACTGTATCTTCCTTCATATAAATAGATCGAATGAAACTTATTGATCTTCCTACTAAAACTGCTCAACGTTTAATGCTCTTTTCGGGGAAGTTGATTCTACTTATTTACTGCAATCCTATGTTTATTTATGGAGATGAGGGAGTCATTTACAGAAGTTCACAACCGTCGAAAAATTAAGCCTTCACGACACTACCTCCATTAATGATGAAAGGCTAATTGAACATGGTAGTATACAGCACCAGATTTCAACACATCCACAAGGCTACATGGCCGAGTCCAGATCAAATTACACGCAACCAAATTCATCATGTTCAGATTGATAGAAGGTAAGCATCGAGCTTGTTGGACATGTGAACGTTACTTGGTTCCAACATCGACTCGAGCCACTATCTTGTCACAGCCAAGATGCGCACTAGGCTCAGCATGGTGCACGCCGCACGTCCCAATATGCAACGAAAGCTAGACGTCGGAAAACTGCAATCACAACAGACCGCCGAAGCCTTCTCAAACACACTCTTTTGACTGCTTTGAGCAGTAGAAACAATTCACCCGTTCCATGGAAAGGGCTACCAAAGAGATCTTTTTGGTATGACGAGGAATGTCGCAATACTACTGCAGAAAAGAACGCAAACTCTGCAGTCGGAAGCACCGCGAACTGTTCAAGAGCAATATTGTGAGAAACGGAGAGAGGAGAAACGCAAGAAAAAATGAGCCTTAAAGGCTTGAGTTTGAGAATGTTGAGAGTTTATACGACAGAAATGAAGCTCCAAAATTTTGTCAAAGGCTCAATCGTTTGACCGACGGTTTCACTGAGATTGTAGAGGAGTCTACCAATTAATGATGGCACTATTGTAGAGCCACCGGACTATAACAAGGTCGATTCGGTTATTAAAAAGCGGAAAAAAAAGACGATAGGCTCTGATGAGCTGGCAGATGAGTTATTCAAGAGCGGCCGCGTAGAGTTGGTTAGGAGTATGGACCAAATTTTATGCCAGATATGGTCCGATGACTGCATAACCAGTGACTGGAAACTTAGTATTCTTTCGCCTGTCATTAAGAAAGAAGACCCCCGCTGTTTGCGCCAACTACCGTGGAATAAGTCTCCTTTCCATCGGATATAAGATTCTTTCGCGCGTATTGTGTAATATGCTGAAGTCATCTACGGATTCACTAATTGTACAATATCTGAATGGCTTCAGACCAAAAAGGTCGACCAAATATTCACATTTCGACAAATCTTGGAAAAAACCCGTTAGATTAACAAAGACACAATCCACCTATTTGTCGATTATAAAACCACTTCCGACACGACGATACGATCGAAGTTTTTCGACGCCCTGTCTGCACTGATGATTTGTAATTACGGCAGTTTGAACCACTTCTGGCTGTGTGTCAAGGCACAACCGAGCGATCAAACAAAAATTCTCCAACGGGTCTAAGGGGTCAGAATTCTTCTCTATTTAGTAATAAGACTTTAGTAATAATATTTTGTATTTGCAGTAAATCAATAAATAAGTTAACTATAGAAGTGTGTCATATGTTACATGTTATGGAGTTGTAATATGAAAATAATACTATTATATTTATAGTGTATATGGTAATAAATATCTTAATATTTATAGTTCTACAAGTTATCTACATATCGTCGCAAACTAGTATTTTTATTGTATAGTAATAAACAAAACTCGTTTGGTGACTGTGCCAGCGCTATAGTCAATGAAATATTCAAGCTTCTGCACATAATATAAAATAGTAAAAGTACTACAGACATTAATAGAACTTAAATGTGGAAACATTAGGTATACGTCATGTGTTTCAATTGTAAGTGCCCTTCAGTTTTTAAATACCGTCACTAAATAGCAAACGGGTATATTACGATTATGCCATTTTATGTCACAGCCAAAATAAGGTGTGACAGTCAGCATAGTTATTCATTTTCGATATGTACGCCAGTCTATTCTATCTGTATGGCTGCATCAGCATAGAAGTCTGTTTCGGGAATGTCAATATTTAGGACCTCAATCCAATTATACGGAGCAACACGCTTACAAAAATGTTTCACTTTTTGTATATTAAAATTTAAATGAAAGAGTTTAATGGGTGTAATAGGCAGAAGAAGGTGTACCACATCTCATGCAATATATATGTGCTTGAACAACATCAAAAATCGAGCGAATGACATTGCAATGCAGATACAATCTTCAAGTTTTGAATTTAGAGTCTACTATACTCTCTTCAGAGCAAGTTACAAAACGAAAATTCTAGCTCCACTACACTGCGTGACGCAGAGAAGGTTAATGTGTTTAACTGCCTATGTATGTTTGTTCCTTTGTTGCATATTATAGACCAAACGCGTGGGCCGATTTTGATGATTTATAAATCAATCGATTTGGCTCATTTATGCGACATTTAAAATAATCAAAATACAAACAGACGGCATATTCTGAAACGGAAAAACGGTAAAGTCAACGAACTATGTTAAGTTGGGTCTCGTTGGTAGGTATTTAAAAATCATCTTTAGGTTACTCTTTTATCTCTTTCTCTCTGTGCGCTGTAATTTCGTGCATTGCCATGTCATAGTGTTTTAATACACATTTAGTTCTTGCTTTCACCAGACTGGTTTTATATTGTCATTAGCTTAGACCGAATTCGGTATATCCTTAGTCATTCTAATATATAAATGTAGTGTAACTGGAAGTCGAACACACTTAGCTTTAGTGTTCTTTCTCATTTTTTACACGTGTATATTTGTTTGCTTTTTGTTTTTACACTACCAGCTGCATTTGAAACTGCGAGTGAACCGAGTAACACCGGATTCGAATAGTTTTATTTTAGCTAATTACTGTGCACGGATATACACATTTGTCTCTTAAAAAAATATTTTACACAAAGTGCATGTTTAATTAGTAAAGCTACCATTAAACTAAATTAAAATCACAAAAAAAAAATTAATGAACAATGAACAATGAACACAGCGCACAATGATCTTTACTGATAAAAATTCTTATAAAAATAGTATGTAACCTTTTCTGCTTACAGTCTGTTGGGCATGTGTGCTCTTTGCTCGCACACGAACAGCATGTTTCAATTAATCATAATTGCTTTGTCAATTAAATTATTCTACAAACAAAAAAATTACTTTAAAGACTTTAGTTTTGTTACGCATCTCGTTGAGACTTTAAGTGTATGTTTTAAGTAATTTGAATGGTCTCTACGATGCTATTCTGTAAAGTCTTTTATGGACATCTATAGCAACATATTAAACTATAGGAATTTTTAAAAAATATTTGTTATTCATAGTTGAATAGCGTTTCATATGAACTTTTATAGTATTGACCCTAACAAGCTCAACCGAAGAAGTAACCATCGGAAGAAACAGCGATCGAAAAAAGAAACCTCCAAAGACACTTATATCTAGGAAACTAAAAATGGAATTATAATGATCTCCATTAAAAGCATTGCTGGAGATGGTTCTTCCAGTGTATAACTTTGAGCTGGTTGGTTACAGTCGTTTGAAAGTTTTCAGTATTTCAATATGACATAAGCAAGCAATGCTAGAAATAACAGGGATTGGTCGCAAGCAGAGATTGTCACTGATTTTATGGAACAATTATTAACGACATTATTACTATTTTATTTTGCTGGAAAGTTTGGTGGCTTTTTTCCATTTAAACAAATCCATATATTATTTATTTGAGAAACATTATTTTTCGGTTTTTGATTTCAATCTTCTATGATCTAAATCTCGAGTAACATGTTTTATTAATGCTGATGTTTGAATTAAAATATTTAATTTGCCGGAAACAAAACTAATGCAATATCATTAACGACAAATTTCCACAAAAAAGTGGCAATATTTTAGTTATGGTTGGAAGTTTGTACGAATGAAGATCACAATTTAACCATTCAAGGTATGTTGTAGCAATTTTCAAGAAGAATAAATATATTATATACCATTTATTTTCACGATCCTGAATGTCTTGTAATTTATTATAGATATAGCCATAAAAAAATGTATAAGTTTATTGGTTCATATTAAATCTAAGAACCTTTTTGTCATTAATTGTACAATTCTAGCACTTAGCAGTCAATGCAGCCAATTTTTAGTTTTATATGCCACAATGCACTAATTACCTGTAGCGACACTTGAGTACTGTGTTTTGGACATTTTTAAACAATTAAAACTCTTTAGTTTATGCAAATATTTATTTCACAATGTTTTTTTTTTTAATATTTAATCAATTAATGGCTTTAACTTGTTTTTAATACAAAAGAATTTATGTTCGCAGGCATTCCATCAACAAAATGAATTACCGTCGTACTGACACGCTACTCAACTGAAAAGCAACTGATTTACAAACGCAACACAAAACTCTATAAAGCCAGACGCATTCAGCAGCGGCAGGGCAGCAGCAGCAGCAGCAACCAAAGCAACAGATACAGATACCGAGCTCGAGCTCGAGCTATACAGCTGCAGCTCAACTTTCTGTATTCTGAGCATCAAAAGGGTCTATAAATTAACTTTGATGTGTATAAAATTATAAAAGAAACGAAAATACATATTAAACTAGAAAGTCTTATTTAGTCGGAAAACTAGTTTTAAATGCTTTCTAAGGTATAATTTTTCATGAGGGTCGACAGACATTTCCATTTACATTTGCAGGCAGTTTGAACTGAAACTGTGGTTGCAATGCCGTCGGTTGACGGCAGTTGGCAGCAGCAGCGCACCGCCCACTTATTTTCGATACATCCAAACATGGAAGTGTTTCGTTTAAGGTAATTCAATATGCAACTTATTATAATTGTGTGCAGCAGACGCACTAAGCCAAAACAATTATGTGCGAAACTATTTTAATTATGATTGAAATACATACATTTTACCTCATGGAATTTATTTACACATTTTAATTAATATTGTATTACAGAAAAGTTGAAAACATTTTCAATGTAATCAATTATATTTGTTTCAGTTGTTTAATAAATATTTTGCAATTCAATTTTATATTATTACCTTGAACTCGAAGAAATGCTAAAATTTTTATACGCCAGTCATATTTTGTGTATAGCGAAACGAACTACCGGAAAAGCCTTAACTAAATTAACTCTCTTTTCTTATTTCCTAAATAATTTTAACACAAAATAATAAAATGCACAAAACTCGCAACAATTCACACATTTATGCACTTTTTTTTTTTTTTGTAAAATTGTAAGAAATTTCTTAAATTTGTTTTACTTTAATTTGATAAATATTATAAAATCTATGTTAACCGTTAGACTACCAAAAATGTCTCCATAGAAAATTAGAAAACTGTTTAGCAAGAATTTTATAAATTTTTATTGGTACAACGATTCAACACTAACGGTAACATTTGAACGTATGCAGGACGAATCGCTGTGACAGCGGCTTTTATAGACAGCGACAAGTGGTTGCAACAGGCACACACAATCAACCTTTGCACACACATACATACATACCTACAGTAGAAAGCACTTTATCAAACACACACACACACACACTCAAATAGCCAGTCATGAAATACTGTCAATCGCAGCTACATGCACTCGACTCGGCAGTCGCTCGAAGCGTACCATTCTATGGAAAGGCGCATGCGCCAAGGAAACGCCAAAACGGAAGTAGCCAATTAAACTTGCTCAATGTGTGAGTATATGTGTGCATAACTTTTTGCTGCCATTGTGGTAAAGCCGCTATTTCCGGTTTCAGTGTTGGACATTGTTTTTTTTTTTTGGCACAATTTAAAATATATTAAATATTTTGTCTATGAATAGTGTATATGAAGATTTCCAGTAGTTTGATAAAGCTTTTTATAGATAATTTTGATTATAATTTATTATTGCTTAACTTTGAATAATTTATTGCGTTCAACCTCATCCATTAAATATGAGTTAAGATTTATTAAAAAAGTAGACGATGGACGTTCTGCGACCGCTTTTGCACATATTGATATATAGAGAATTTTTGTGTAATCTACTCATCAAATCACTTTCACTTACTTTCAAAAAAAAAAATTAAAAGTCATCGTTATCGAAGTTTCATTCTATCTAGTCATTGCGTTGCCTTTGCCTTTGTTAACTGTCTTCTAACTCGCTTCCAACTAATGCAATATGTACAACATTTTTATGAAAGTTGTACAACTCCCAATTTACAAAAAAAAAAAAAAAAATTAACTAAGCACAAATTTGAAACTCGCCCAATTTGCTTCAAATTCGGTGTTCATAAGATTAACGGTATTATATTTATGAGACACCCCTTAAGTCTGCTTTCTATATTAAAGTTGTTGTAATTTGACTAGAAAAAAAAACCGACATAATGCGGACTCCTAATTTAGCGCCACTTGTATAGAACACTTTAACGAAAGACAAGTTTTAGAGAATTCTAATAATTTTTAACACAAACATTCCTTACAATTAAAGTAATTCGAATATTTTTTATAAAACATTATTTAGTGTATCATCTGTTTGTTCCGAAACTTCACACATTGGATAAATCGAACTCCTAGCTAATTCGATGGATTGAATTATATCCGGTATACTCCAATATTAAAGTACTGATCCATATAATTGCCATTCCCAAAAATGTATATTATATGCGTTTTAATAACCTGAGCTGTATGTATTGGCGCATTTATATGAAAATAAATCGATAAAGTATGGAAAGGTTTCTTTCAATATATTATTATAATGCATTATAGTTGACAAACATTGTAATTTGAAGATGCCATAATACGAGACTGATCTAATATCGCATCATGTCAAAATAAGGGCAGTGCCCACCTACTGGCACCCTCATTGGTATGATTGCGAATGCTGTTTGAAATTATTTAACTGTAATTTTTGTCCACTTTCAGATACATTTTCAGTGCACCGAAGAAAATGTTGCATTATAGAAAATTTTTCAACTCAGATGTGATCAAAGCAATACAAATTGAGAACAAACAATGTGCCATAACCCCCCCCCCCCCCTAATTTTTGAAAAGTTCGTTTAAAAATGTATTTAACTACATATTTTGCTCTTTTGATTGCTAAAAAAAAAACAAAGCCAACCACCCGCCAGCACCCTTCGAGGACAGCGGCCCCTTCGACGAAAGCTGGATGACGCCCTTGGTGGTAACATCCCACACTTCAGGCTGGATGCAGCAAGACAAATTCATAAAATTTATGGAGCATTTCATCTTAAAAATCCATTCACCAAAGGCAGCACCGGTTTGGTTGCTTCTCGATAACCACACCTCTCATCTATCCATAGAACTTCTGCATTTGGTCACAGAAAACGGCATCGTTTCGGTCTACGCTCTGGTAAAGCTCTATTACTAAGTCGAATGTAGTCACATTGTTGGTCTTGTCAAAACCGCTTTATATTCGGATCTTGCATAAAGGCGGGCTTTATAGCAACAGTCAACTCAAACATTTTAACCGACAGCGATTTTATTGAGGCTGAATTCGACATTGAGCGAGATGTGGCAGTTGCGACCGAAAACAATGCCAACGAAGACGATCAACCTTCATTGTTTTAGTCGACAGTCCTCCACATGCGTTTGCTCTGGAAACAGTGACGTTACAAACATTTAGCGTGGCAAAAACTAGTTTGGTTTTTTTGGTGGCTGCAGTTGGTCCTTTAAAGGCGACAACACCAAAACCTCCGTCGAATCGTAGCCGAATACCAATGAAAAGCGCTTTGCTAACCTCGCCAGCATTAATTTCGGAGATGAAACAAACCCGTCGAAACCCGGGAAACGCATGCCAATTCCTCGAAAAGAGCAGCAATAACAGCCGCTGCTAAAACAGCAGCAAAACGAGGCAGGAGAAAACTATCGCCGCAAACGTCTGAGGAGGAGTAGGACTTTTGCATAATTTGTTTGGGCATAATGAAATGGAAATTTACAAAAAGCAACTCGGTCGAATGCAACTCGTGAAGACGAGGTGTTTATTGAAAATTTGACAACATGCAAAGGAGCTATTTCACTTGTAAAGCTGTGAGTCTGATTATGCGGAAGAAGCTGAATACAACGAAACATAATTTTAAGACAATTTTAATTTAATTACTATTACTTATTTCCAGCTATTTGGAAATAAAACCTCACAAGTAATTAGTTTTCGGTTCAAATGGTCAGTACCACCGAAAAAATAACAAATAAAAATTAATAAATTAGTATTCATGCTTAAGTTTGGATATTTTACAGCAAAGTGTAAATAGCTGCTACTAATTGGAAAATTTATAGAAATTTATTATAATAATTTGAGATCCATAAGTCGTATTTATCGGACGAGTATGATAAACCTTCATTTTGCATCAAATGTTTGATTTAGTAACAATTCCTCGTTTAAATATAGAGATCAGGTATACAAAAATGAGATATCGCTACAAATTCAAAAACAATTTCAGCCACATAGCGCCTAATCACTGGAAAACATAACCTAATTTTGCTATTGTTCTTCTTCATCAATGCTAACCGACTACAGAGTAAACATCAAACTTTAGTTAGATTAATTAAAAATGTATCAATCCAATGTATGCAGGTCAAGTGGCTTGATATGTCTGTCTGCAAGTGTTTGAAGTTAACCAAAATGTATACATGTTCCGCCATTCAGCAGAACTTATCCAATCTTCCATGACGACCAGGCGAAATTTGCCTTTAAATTTGGGTGTAGAACAATATTGGCCAATATGATTGGCCAATAATATAATTGGGAACTGACTTTAAATTTCATCGATGCTGAATAGCATCGTAAATATGAAAAACTGCCACAATGAAGTAACTTAAGGAACATACAGCCCATAGTGTACAAAGTGCTGCCATTCTCAAAATATAAATAACTTTTCACTCAATTCATCATACTGAAATCGCTCAAACTATGCAACTATTCGCTGCTAATATAGACAGAAGTGCAACTATTTTGAGAGCGCATATATGAAGTGGCGTCACTATGTATTATTATAATATGATACAGCAGTTCGTCATGAATTACCCTCAACTCTACAAAGTTGAGTCGCTTATTTCTAGAAGTGGCAACTTTAGTCGTACGATGAAGTATCACTGTATTATGGAGTTTATCTCATTCTCGTAAGAATAGTAGCCCATCACGAGGCCAAACCAAAATCACCAACAAACATGAACTCTTTTCGTATGTAATGTGGTGTTGCCCTTAATTGCGGCCGATTCTGTTATATTTTCATGATGAAATAAATTATATTTAAAAAGATATTAAAAGTGTGCGATTAATATAAACACCCTACAGTGTATATCATAGTCTAGCACACTTAACTGATTTATATTTTCATTTCATATATGTATAACAAAAAATCTTCAAAGCATATCAAGATATTTTCTTTTCTAATTTTTGTTAAAACAAATCAATAATCCATCACATCAATTAAAAAATAATTCATTCAGAAAAATGTTTGTAAATATGAATAAATGCGAGTATGAGCAGTCATAGTCACAACATTCTTCTGTCTAATGAGCATTTTTTTCGCACATATAATATTTAGACGGCGTCGTTCCTTAAGATTCGTACATATGTATATACTCGTAAATATTGTATATTATTGTATTCAAATTTTCGAAAATCAAACGTCTGGTGAACTGTCTAGAGAGTGCATAGCGAGAAAGTCGCACTTGCCAGTAAAAACTTACTCATCGCCGACGCTGTGGTAAAAGCGCACAGGTCAAACTTTTGTCCAAATAAAAATTTGTTTCGATTTTATGCTTTTTAGTTCCCAATAGACTTTAATGCCATACATGATACTTTTTGGACTTTTGTGGCTTTCGTTCTATGATAAATTTTTGAAAATTTCCGTATTTCGAGTATCAAAACTAGAAAAGTGAGAACCGCAGTAAAACACGTCGGCAAACAGCATAAACAAAATCTTTTTTTAAACATTTTTAATACGCTACGCTCGCCGCCGCTCACAATTTGTAACAATTCGAAAACCAAATTCGAGAGAAAATTTCCGCAGTTGCCAACGGAATTTCAGCGGACACGGACGCGACCAGAAATCATTTGCGGATTTTGTTGCTATCGAAAAGCATTTAAAAATAGAGAACAAAAAGAATTTCAGCATCTTATGGGCAAGAGAAAAAGAATTCACTTGACGCATAAGAACTGAAGTGTGGAAAATGTCTTCGTAGAGTGAATTCAATGAATTTATTATAGGCAGGCATGTTCGCTTCTGTTTTTCCTTCATTGTTTTTTTTTTTTTTATTATTATTATTCAACGACAAAATGTGCCGATAAAATGCGCGAAATTAACTTGTTAATATTTTAAGTATTTCGCATAACTTGCTTCTTTATTTTATATAAGAGTCGCCGACGTCGCGCAATATTTTTAATTTCTGCTGCGGTTGAAAAAAAAGCAAAGAAAAATTCGTTGGTGAGCGCTCGTCGCCGAGTCGAAATTTGAAGTGATGTGCAGAGGTGTTGCATTTTTACATGAACGACAGATATTGAGATACATTTGTATACAAATAGCATATATACGTCTATGTCTATGTACATACCTAGAGCGCGAGATATAACGAAAGAGCATTTGTGGGAAATATTTTGTGTAAAAGACCCAAAAGCTAAATGGGCTAAGGCTGTCTGTCTATTGTCTATGTCTATTCTATTCTATTCTTTTCTATTCTATTGAATGAATGGGCAGACCTAGACAGCTCAATACAATTTTAAGTAACAGTGCACTAAAAATAATATAAAAAATAAATTTAGTAGAGATTACATTGAACTTTAAATTTTCATTTTCTATGTAACGCATTTACTTAGTAAAACAAAAATCTCTATGAAAATGCAATTTCATTGTTTCGAGAATTGAACTCAAATTTGACGTACAGAAAATCTTCTTCTTGTAAATCCGATCAAAGCCGGTCTATATTTCACATTTATGTATCAATTAACAGCGACATTGCCAAAAACCAGGAAGTTAAAATCAGAAAAAATTAAAGAAAAGGTTTAAAAGTTTCAAAAATTGTTTTTTTAAATAATTGCTCAAGTAATGAGTTTTTATTTCGAATTTTAAAAAACTTTGAATGGCAAACATCCATGCATATTAAAAGAGAGGTTTAAGTTAATAATCTTCATTGGTGAACAGCTTTAATATAGCCTGATGTAGCCATGTGTCTGTCCATTTATAAAGAAATCATATGGACATGGCCATATTTGGTCCAATGGGTGTGGAACGCATAGCATACTAGCATCACCCACGGCCTATTTTAAGGATATTAAATAGAAAACCATTTTGTTGCAATAAATATCAACTATAAATGGGCGCGGTTTGTTAGTTGTTAGTTCTACTATATGGCGTAGCTATTATGTTTCATGTACCAAAACGAGTCTCAATAACTCAGCAACATGAGAGTTCATAAAATTTTAGGGTTGGCCCACAGTTTTAGATTCAATATATATTTTTTTATAATTCCAAAACTTCAATTCGAACCATTTTGTTCTTCTTTCTATGACATGATTTTTGTTACAATGCGGAACTTTTCCATTAAACTTTGTACGATTCAAGTAATTTTCAGGGTTTTCTTTGTAGCGTATAAACAGACATAGAGTAAATATTTAATTTGCAGAGTTTTTTCATGATTTTCTCACTATTTATCCACAATTCTTTATCCGTCTTTGTCTGACTTGCTCTAGCAATATAACTCACTCGCATGTTCGTTATAAATAAATGCGCGCCTTTTATTGTTTTACAAAGAAATTTTTATTCGATTTATTATATTATTGTAGCGTCTTGACTTTGTGCTGGTATCTTTCATTGCGATTTTAATGTATCTGTCTGCAACAACACAAAAAACAATGTAATTCATGTGCCGACATTTCTGCACATTTAGTTATAAACCATCTCATTCACAAAGACAGACACAAGAAGCGACTCTATTTGATGCACATATAACAGTGGTGGATCCACTTGGAAATGCACCCTTTCGACATTTGCGTTAAAAAATTTTAGATCAAAGTCCCAAAGTTATTAACCTTTAACTTGTACGTATTAAAAGGTACGATACCGTTAGTTACATTATATGTTTGAATTGTACTAACAAGACCAAGCCAAATATCGAAAAAGACTGATAATTACTGTTGTTATTCAAAATATTAAAAATAATTTTTAGTTTAACTTTTTTTTTATATAAAAATAAATCATAATTTGTAGAAAAATCATGTTTGTTCTTTTTGAAGAGCTATCTAACAGTGTTATATTCATTACTTTTGTCCGAAAACTTAGAAGTCACCCAGAATGAATATAAAATTGGTAAGATTACCAAAAATAAAACGGTTAACGGCCAAATTTTCGTGATTCTAAAAACTGGGTTATTAAAAAAACATAAAACTTGGACCTTTCAGTAACTTCCTTTTTCTAATACACATCACATATATTCTAGCAATGTTTGCCCATCCTGCGTCACCAAACTTCTTATTTTTCGAATGTAGCAACTTTTTGTAGAGTTCACCCTTTCAAGATTTCGTTCGGAATCCGCCACTGTATATAAGTATGTACATAGTATATATGCGCCGTCGTCAATTTCGAAATTTTCGAAAAATTTCTTTTAAATCTAAAAACAAATCGAATAAATAAATTTTTAGTGCAACAAATGAAAAGAGTTTTAATGGCTGAATGCGTGCAAATAATTTTTAATTAAACATTGTCATTGAACCAAATTGACAATAAAACATTAGAGGCAGGTTACATGTGTTTTAATTTAAAAAAAAAAAAAAAAACAAACATTGCGTGTGCTGCATTAAACCTAAACAATAAAAAAAAACAATAAAAGAATAAATATAGAATTTAATTCAAAATTGAAAACAATATCGCGCATGCTTTGGACATCGGACTACTAAAAACCAAACCATGTCGAAGAGACCGCGTGGGAACATACACAAAATTCGAGAATTCGAATTGGAAAAGGTGAGCATTGTTAAATATGTCCAGTATTTTAGTAAAAAAATAGTGGCAGTTAAACATTTGTTGTTCTTAAAACATCATTTACCAGTGTTCAAGAATTTACCAATTGTAGTTAATAAACGCTTTTGTCTATTTTAATCTCTAACAAAGCAGTCGAATTTTTGATTACTTTTTAACCTAAAGTTGATGTTTGAGAATCGTTAAAGAATCGTTTATATTGTTCGAAGTACGAGGGACATTATTTATTTTTCGGGTAGTAGCTACACGAATGTCAATATGTAAAATCTGGTAATACTAAAATAAAGTTTGACATTTTTTAGCATGAACGTACTCACAACGTTTTTATGTAGAAGCGCTATTTGTGCTGTTTACAGTGAGTTGGAAAAAAACTATTTGTCAAAAAAATGGAAATTTGAAAGAAAAATTTTCGTTGAATTATTCTTCACAACTTTCGACGTGGATTATCTCAACCAGAGTGTGTCGACAAACTCAGTTCATTGTATGGCGATGAAGCACCATCAACATCCACTGAATATTGCTGGTATGGTGAATTCAAACGTTCGTCCAGTGACGAATTCCATAAAAAATCTGTTATTATGCCATAAAACATCGATGCTGTGCGTGAACTGATAATGCGAGATCGTCATCTGACATACCGTAAGATTGGGGCATCCCTAAACATTAGTTCCGTATATAAAACTTTGCATGTCAAGGTGTTCGCCAAAAAAAGGTTTACTCTCGTTGGATTCTACATAATTTGACAATGGCTAAAAAAGGTTCGTGTGGATTGGTGCAAAGAAATGCTGATTAAATACGATCGCGGTGCTTCAAAAGACGTTCATAAGATCGTCACAAGTGACGAATCATGTGCCGGAAAAAAAGCAGCAATCGACCGTGTTTGCTCACGAAGCACTGCAAAGCAAATGGTCGCCTGTTTCTTCTGTGGCCACTGTTCCGGATGGTCTATTCTGAATGGTACACGACCATTTGTTTGCCGGAAGTCTTTGGTGAAATTCGTAAAACCAATCGTCGAAGACGAATCGCCCTCCACCATGACAATACAAGCTCTCACATATCGGCTTACACAGCTCGTCATCCGACGTACAGCACTGAATTATCACCCAACGATTCCTTTTTATTTCCTAACATCATAAATGATCGCTTTTCTACGCCCGAAGAAGCTGTAGATGCGTTTACAACCCATGTTTTGGAGTTGCCTTCATTGGAGTGGAAAAAGTGCTTTAAAAATTGGTTTGAGCGAATGCAAAACTGCATTATTTTCATATAGAATATTTTGGAAAACAATAAAGAAATCTGTCTATTTTTTAAAAAAGTTTTGGGATCGTCGTCATCGTGTCAGCATTTATATTTTCTGTATACATGCATGCCGGCACGTAGAGCATGACGAGCGAATGGAGTGGAGCCGGGGTTGAAAAGCGAAACGAACGAGTAGGGGGCGACTAGTTTTCATTTAAAAATGTTTGTTATTATTTGCTATTCCCGAAATATAAATAGTACTTTCGAACACCTATGTTGAATTTTTTACAAGTACATAGTAACAAAAAAGTTTTTAAACATTTTACAAATTTAAATATCAACAGTTGGTGGCTTTATAATTTCCGAAACCTCGTTCATACAGACGGTGGAGTGAATACGTGTATGAGGGTGGTTTGATAAGTTAGTGACTTTTTTTCTCTTTTTTTTGCAAAACTGCTTCCACCAACTGTCCTCTACTATTGTAACACCATCAATTCCAATTGTTCAGAAGTGGTTCACTAACTGCCGTTGTGGCCGTCGCCCAAGGAAAAATAAATCCAAGGTATGACATTGGGCGAATGAAAGTGTGTGAGGTGGCTGATGGTGTAGGCATTTCAATTGAGCGGAAACATGAATATTCAGATATAAGAAACCTATCTACGCGATGGTTGCCGCTATTGCGCACACTCGACCATGGCGATGTTCAGTTTTTGCATCATTTCGTTATAGTAGACGAAACATGTATCCATCACTCCACACCAGAGACCAAAGAACAAACAAAACAGAGGATTTATTCGATTTATGTCGATTAACAAGTTAATGGTGACCGGGACATAAATAGGGCTACGAACTGCAACCCCATCCAGCACAATCTCCAGATTTCGAACCCCAGTGACTATGTCCTGTTTACAAACCTAAAAAAATGTCCAAATAAGAGATTTGGGTCGAATGAAAATATCATCACTGAAATAAACGCTAACTTTGAGGGACTTGGAAGGAAGCGCTGGACTAAATGCATCGAGCTAAAAGGAGACAATATTTTATTCATTAAGTTACTGACTAATCACGCCACCCTCGTACATTTTAAATACACCATTTAGTCTATTACTTGTATTGTGGATATCCGGTAAAGGTATCATTCGAAGCTCCTGCGTAACTGATCCGAAGAGTCTCATAATAAATATTGTAAATACACATAAGTTGTGTCTCTTGTGTCTTCACCACTGGATCTCCTTTCTTAATGTCAAAAATTATGTGATTTTATTTTGAAATAAGAAATAACGAATGTTCCAGCCGAGTACGTTCGCCTTCGAAATAGCCTGAACCAAAGATTTGTATAGCGGTAATACTGAATAGTGATCCGGTTTGGATCGACATTTGTGATATGTTCATGTTGTATCATGACTCATAGTCATATACAGTTGAAGAGTGAATTATAGTTCAAGGTTCTATTTTTTATTGGCTACGAGATTTCATTGTTCATACAATCAAATGGACAGACTAATATGCCTATATCGACTCGACTTTTGCTGTTCTTCATGTATTTATATTCTTTATGCGGGTGATCTGTCTATAAAATTTATTTGCACAAATTTAATATATCTTTTTATCCTATGAGTGCAGAGTATAAAATATGCTTATTATCCAATCGGTGGATTGAAAATACAAAAAAAAAAAAAAAATTATAATAATTTCTAAGAATCTTCATTCAATATTTGCAAACATTTTGAACAGGTGGTGCATGTCAATAAATTTCAAATAATCTGGTGTCGATGCGAAAATGCGCCAATCTAATTTGAACGCATTTGTAGCCGAGTTCAAAAAACTACATTCTAACAAAAATGATTATATCGAAGCAGAATTATTCTTCTGTTAGCTTCTACAATATATTTGGGCACAAAATGCTCTCACAATATAGCTGCACTGCAACTAACACTATTCAAAACAATACCAAAATCTGTTTTGACAACATCTCATTCTGGCGCAACGCCAACTAATTTCGTTTTTTTGAGATGATAAATCCTAGCGCGCTCTGAGAAGTTTTTTTGTTATTTTTCTGGGGAAGACACGCGCATATTTTGGGCCAATTATTTAATATACAAAAATTTTCGCAACAACATGCATACATACGAATGCATAGATATATCTAGACGACCTCCTACCGTCAAACTATAGTGCTCGCTCGTATCTAATCAGTCGATTCACTTTCCTTAATTTTTCCTTTTATTTTCCTTTGCTCCAGATACATTTGGTGGACGAATTCGATATACTACAGATCGTTGGCGAGGGATGGTTCGGAAAGATATTGCTCGTGGAGCACCGGGGTTCGCAAACAGAGATGGTACTAAAAGCGGTACCGAAGCCATATGTCTCACTTCGTGATTTTTATAGAGAATTTCACTATGGACTACATCTGGGAATACATCGAAATATAGTAACCACATACGATGTAGCATTCGAAACAGCTGGTTTCTACGTATTCACACAAGAGTATGCACCATTAGGTAAATATACATCCATATTACAGCCTACATATCCTCAATGTTTTACTATAGCCAACCGTTTCAGGTGATCTGACATCGAATGTGACGGATACTGGCGTAGGCGAGGTCTACAGTAAGCGTTTAGCCAAACAGATCGGTGCCGCTATAGATTATATGCACACAAAGTGCGTTTATTAATTCTAAATGCTAACATGTCCAGCATATCCTTAAAATAAATTAATTATCTTTTTTATTTCTCGTAATAACCTCAGAGACATAGTTCATCGTGATATAAAGTTGGACAACGTGCTTATTTATCGTTCGGATTTCTCGCGCGTCAAACTATGTGATTTCGGTGAATCGTTTCAAGCGGGCACTGTAGTGGAGCGACGCAATGAATGGTTACCTTACAGTCCTCCAGAAGTATTAGATGTTAAGCCGGAGGGTACCTACAAGTAAGCAACGGGTCGTGTAAGTTTTCCAATGCTAAAACTAGCTATTATAGCAGATACTTTTTCGTAGAGCCGATCCTAGTCACGACGTTTGGCAGTTCGGCATTGTCATCTTCGTTTGTTTGACCGGTTGTCTACCATGGCAGAAAGCTGCCTCCGATGATCCTCGTTACATGCGTTATATGTCATGGCAGGGTACAATGGTTCTGCCTATACGTCGCACGCCGAAGCTCTTCAAGCTGCTTACTTCGCGTGCACAACGCATGTTTAAACGCTTCTTGGAGCCGCGTGCCGACCGAAGACCCAAGAGTCTTGGTGATCTATCCAAATTTCTCGATGATCGTTGGCTGGCAAAGACTGCAGAAAAAGAGATGGCTGAATACGAGACCGATGAGCTTTGCCCTTCGATGTATTCCTTTCACTCCAGTCCAGATGAGAAGAATCGGCTTTTGTACACTCTAGCCGACTGCGGTATTGAGACCAATGTCGACCGTCAGCTTAAGAAGAATCGCATTAAAGATTGGATCGAATCTTCCATTATAGCAGAGGAAGAAGAGGTAAACTATTATTAACCTTAATTGATTTTATTTATGTGTTATTTTATATTTTCAGGAAGAGAACGAGGAGAACATTTCCGTGTCGCCTTCATCATCAGTCTCTCGGGAGCCGGTTGCGGGTCATATTTCCTCCATACGCAAACCACAGCTGGACAAGAGCAAAGAAATCAAAACAACACTGAAAGACGCGGCGCAAAAGCACTTCGATCCCCGCACCGGTGCTCTTCACCAGGGTCCCAGTGAAATGGGCGTAGCGTTGATGCCTCCACATGCCAAATCATCAAGTCCCTCACACTATAGCACCGCTTCCACACTGAACAACGCCGACAGCCTGTTGACGCTTGGGTCTCGGCAAGATCTGCTTGCCAGCAATTTGCAAATGTATAATTCGCTCGACCTGGACCTCAACCGCCTAGGTGAGCAACAACAACAACACTCACAAGCGGATGTTCGCTTTCTAAACCAATCGCTGAGTAGCGCCAATTTACTAACAGTCAACAATAATCTGCTACTGGCCCAACCCACTAAAAACTCTATTGGCGTTGGTACAAGCGCCACGATTTCGGGTGGCACCAAAAGTATTTTGCAGCGCTCCAAATCCGATTCTGTGAAAAACGCCATGTATGCCAGTTCGCCAGCTATTGACACCAACAACGGCGGTGCGTTCGGCGCTACCTACGCCAATACTAATCAACTGCAGCAGCAGACATCAAGCGCCTATGCACCTAATGGCAGTTCCTTTTTTTATGCAACGCCACCACTAAACGGATATGACAAATCCAATAATACACCTCCAAAAACTGTAACATTTATGGGCTTGTCTAATGCTTTCCATTCGCTTGCGCAAATTGCTATGCCGGCAAACGTTCCCTTAACACAACCACAACAGCCTCCTCCGCAGCAACTGATACAACAATATTTTAATCGTCAACAAAATGATTTTCAAGTGAAAGACAGCGCCTACGGCTCGACGGAGGTGAGCGACAGTCCAACCAGAAATGGAAGCAGCATCGACGCTGCCGGCCAAGTGAAACAGCAAGCTCGAACGCAAGCCTATGGCGGTATGAAGGACACGGCGTACGATCGTGTAGCGCTCACCAATAACAATCAGTCGCGCAGACGAAGATAACTCCGGAGCAATGTTCAATTTCGTTTGGTATACGGACATAGGCAGGCATCGGACTTCATTTTTAGTACGGATAACTTTCACTAAGTGTATGAGTTCCAAATAAATGATATTTGTATATTTCTTAAACGTTCTTTTTGTTTTGTTATTATCCGACTACACCGCTTCGCAGCAGCAGCAGCGACAAATAAAACGCGACACTTCATTCACTTTTTCTTAAAAAACAATTATTACGTCTCCTTTTATTTTGTGCTGCTCTGCCAGCAATAAAATTAACTCGCACACGTAACTGTAAATTGTTTACTTGAGTGGAATAAATCTGGAGCTGTGTGTGGCACCAATACCGGGTCTACCGTGCTTAACTGGTTTGTAGGTCAGGGCGAATTCTCCCAGGTAGTGACCGATCATCTCAGGCTTGATTTCAACCTGTAAAGTTGCGTAGCGTTTAGTAAAATGTTTCAACGATTCTCAGCACTGAGTTCTCACTTACCTGACCGAAGTCTTTGCCGTTGTAGACACCAATGATGGAGCCGGTCATCTCGGGCACGATGATCATGTTCCTCAAGTGAGTCTTGACAATTTCTGGCTTCTCATTTGGTGGAGCCTCCTTCTTAGCCTTGCGCAGCTTCTTGATCAGAGCCAAAGGCTTGCGCTTCAAACCACGCTGGAAACGCCTGCGAGCGCGGCTGTGCATAAGCTCAACCAGCTGGTTGCTGCAATACAAACAAAAGTGGGGTTAGTTTCGATGCGCTCCGCAGTTGGCCAATTTGTCATTTTGCGGCACCAATACTCACTTGGGCAAATCCAAGAGCTGGTCCAAGTCGACACCGCGGTAGGTGAACTTCTTGAAGGTACGCTTCTTCTTGAGAGTTTCATCGACTTGCTGCGCGTAGGATAAACAACAAAACAATTGTTAGTTTCATTTGATTGCGATTAATGTTCAAAATGCTATGCGACGCTTTAGCCAAAAATTATGCATGCAACAGATGGACTATTGCACACCCTCACATTTACTTTGCGTTAATTCAAGCACTTTTAGTTAATTGCACTGTGGATGCCACAGATTTTTAAAGATTTTTGCAAAAAAATTACCTCAGACATCTTGACGTTTCTAATTTACAGAACGGAAAGAAACAAAAGATGGCGCAGTGTTGCCACCCATAAATTATACCAGTGTTGCATTGGGGGCTGATTGGCAAACGAGAACCCATCGTCAAGCCCACATGTGTATGTTATTTACACTGTCCAGCATTGTGTGCGTTCGAAGTTTACACTGTCGAACATCTGTCGAGCAACTGTCGAGCATCGTGGGCTTGATGATGGGTTCCGATCCATCGTCAATCATGCTCGGCGATACCCTCCAGATGAACATTGTAGCTATCGTCTATCGGTCTGGTCGCTGAAGATGTGCCATTACCGGCATATAATAAACTCTGCGTTAGTTTGGAGTCGCTGCCTGCTGACGTTGTTTGTTATTATTATTGTTGTTGTTACAGTTGTTGTTGTTACTATTTTAATTCGCCGACTTGAAGATGTGCAACAATTGTTTTTGCATTTTGCGGTTTCCCATCTTCTTCAACAGCTGCAAAAAATAAACAAAAAGCTGCTTAAAAAGCAAATATTCAAATGACAACCTTCAACATTAACGATTGCATATACATACAAATGTAACTGCGTTTCATTTAATTATATTATTTCGAAAGTTCTTGCAATCTTTCCTCTTTTATCTTATCTTCCTGGACAAACAATTTTTGTAAGTATTAAATGTTATTGGTTTTTAAAACTTTTTTGATTAACATCTGCGATATTTCACATTCGATTTCAGCCAGCTTATGGTGCAAGCCAGCAAACCAGTTTTAAATTATTTGATTAGCTCATCGCGAACTCGTCGCCGCTCATTCATGCAGTGAAAGTGAAAATTTAATAATAAGGAATAACGCGCCCCCTCATACATCAATAGATAAAACAATGTTCTCGCATGTAGGTCATGTAATGACACTGGCCAACAGCATCATTGGCGTTGGAATTTTAGCTATGCCGTTCTGTTTTCAGAAGTGCGGCATTATACTCTCCATAGTCTTGCTTGGTAAGTAATATGAACTATATAAAATGTTTGTATAGAATAGACTCACAATTTTTGTTAAATTACAGTGCTCAGCAACTGGATAACTCGTATCTGCTGTCACTATTTAATCAAATGCTCGCTACTAACACGCCGCAAAAGTTTCGAGTTCCTAGGTTTGCACGCATTCGGTCCTTCGGGCAAGTTGCTCGCAGAGCTGTGCATCATTGGCTATCTCGTGGGCACCTGTATCACGTACTTTGTTGTAGTGGGTGATTTGGGACCGCAAATCGTTGAGAAAGTTTTTGCACTCGAAAGCGGACATCGCCACCTGCGCACTATAGTCATGATTGTAGTAACCTTTTGTATTTTACCGCTGGGCATGTTGAGAAATGTGGATAGCCTCTCTACACTGTGTACTGCATCGATTGGTTTCTATGTCTGTCTAGTGGTTAAAATTATAATTGAGTCAGAAACGCATATAATTGCAAATGACTGGACGAATCAAGTGCTCTACTGGGAACCGGCCGGTGTTTTGCAGTGCTTACCAATATTCAGCATGGCACTATCCTGCCAAATGTGAGTTTCCCTAGTTCGTTTTTTTTTTTTTTTATAAAATATGCCATGTATATTTCTATATTTGCAGGCAACTCTTCGAAGTCTTTGGTAGCATCAACAATCAAAGCCTGGAGAAGCTTAATGGTATTGTGCGCAATGCCACGTGGATCTGTACTTTTGTATATATCGCTGTTGGATTCTTTGGCTATGTGGCATTCTGTACAAAATCATTTGCAGGTACGTATTTTGCTTATATTTTTTTGTTACTAAGCAATTGGATAAGCAGATACCGTATTTATAGGAAATATATTGGTAAACCTTACACCCTCCTTCGGCAGTGATATAATTAAAATAGGGTTTGTGCTGTCAGTAGCATTCAGTTTTCCACTGGTTATATTTCCATGCAGAGCAAGCATTAATTCGCTGCTATATCGCAAGGTAAAATCAAATGTAATAATAGATTTTTATTGCAAAATTTCTCAAATCTTTTATATCATAGGGTCACACCGAATCCAGCAGTTACATACCAGAGACGCGTTTCAGGGCCATCACTCTCTTTGTTGTCGGTTTCTCGCTTTGTATAGCACTGATGATACCCTCAGTCGAACTGATAATTGGCCTAGTTGGTTCAACTATAGGCGTGGCAATTTGCATAATGTTTCCTGCATCAAGTTTCCGCAAGATAATCAAAAAGGATTCCACAGAACGTATGCTTGCGCAGTTAATATTTATTAGTGGATTTTGTTTGATGATACTTGGTACTTATGCAAATCTCAGCGCAATTGATGAAAAGAGCTCTGGTGCACATCTGGAAATGGCAAATCTACCGCTTCAAGTACCAACGCCTCTGACACCATTCGACAAAGTGGCTGAAATTGAAGCAGAGCTCATAAAAAATATGCAACGCGTCAACGAACCAGATGAAGCTCAGATTAAATTGAGCATCAAAGAAAAGGAAATTTTACCAGATAAAGAACTGCAGCCGAAATCCGGTAGTTCAATTGATAAGCAACCATTACCGCCACTACCGGTTGATGAGTCGCATAGCAGCGTAATTGAAAAGTTGAAGCCGTTAGAAGTTGAAGTATCAGACACAAACAAATTTGAAGAAATCAAGTCAAACTTAGATAGCAACAAGGAAGTTAAACAGTTAAATCCGTCGGTGGAGACAAATAAAGCTGTAGCAAATGAGAAACAAAAAAGTAATGAAGCCCAACCGATGCCACCGCTACCTGTGGCTGAAATACAAGACTCAGGAAAATCTTTAGATTCGTCAATTGTCAATAAAATCGATAACGATAAAGTTCTAAAAGATACTCCAAACGTTGATCTCAATAAAACTCAGGAGAGAGAAGCGACAAAGCTTAAAGACAATAAACTAATTTTACCAGCTGTCGCTGTAGTAAAAACTGCAGAGAACAAACAAAGTCAGCCTCAGCAAAGTATAGATAAAGCAGCCATTAAAAATGAAGAAGATGTTGTCGCTGAAGAGCAAAAGGACGCCAAAGACAAAGACTATGAGCTGCGCAAAACACAGCATGAGCTGAAGAAAACCAAGGAACTACTCGAACGTACTGTGGATGAACTTAAGGAAGAGCTAGCCAAACAAAATAAAGAGACTCAACATTTAGTTGTGGAAAAACTCAGTGAGGTCGTTGAGAAAGTGGAGCAAATTGAAAGAAAAGTACAAAAAGAAGTACCAAAGAATGAAGAGTTTCCAAATTCCAAATTATCAGTGTCGCCAAACGCACCACAAGCAGGCCCAGCTAATGTTGTGCCACCAATTGCGTTCAATACAGATGAACGCAAGCCTCAAGGTTCACTACTTAAAATGTTGGCGGAGGGTGTGCACGCACGGGAGGAGCAGGAAGCTCATGCCGGCGTCTTTGAACCGCTCTCATATAAAACTGGCGAGCAACTGAATAACAACAGTAGACTGATTTTAAACGCACGTTTACCACTGCCGCTTCAACTGTTACGAAATACATCGCAAGTTTACGTCAACGAAAGTCAGAAAAACAACAATCAACCAGCCCTGCAACCGGAGGTAAATAACGAAACTTTCAATAGAGAAAACGTCGAAGCAATACGGCGAGATATACTACAATTAAAGAATAGTGGTGACGATAGCACTCCGGCTCATATTGATAAAGAACAGCAGCGAGTCAAGCGTGAAACTAAAATGTGCACGGATCAAAATTGTCTTGCAACACCCGAATTGGAAAAGTTTGTAGCAGGACCAGCAAAACTAGCCTTTCAAATAGAAAACACGGGACGGGAACTGAAGTCACTTAAACATGATTCTGAAGAAGATCAGCGGGAAAGGTAGAATTAATTGTTTTAAGAGGATTTAAGCTTAAACAATTGAAGCATTGTCCCATACAAGTTAGAGAGATAATATCTCATAGTCTGCTTACATTTATTTATTAGTTATTAAGTTCCGAAAGTATAGCTTTATTGTGCAAAAATAGAACCAAAAGTGTAAATAGCGTATCATAAATAGTTTTTAGTTGTAAGATAAAAACCGAAATATAATTCAAAATAGTTAACAGTAACATACGGCAAAAATATGAAATAAATTGAAAATTATTTTTCCAGAAATCTTTAAGTTCAATATCTTTTCCACAAATTTCAGAGTTGCTTGAATTAATCCATTCCACAATGACGTAATTACCAATCTTTTCGGGTCAATCTCGTATTTCAATAAATTAACAACTAAAGTATTGTAACAATTTTGAGTTTATATATTTTTATTGAACAATTAAAATCGCTTATAAATAGGCAAAGATAACAAACCAATAAATTAGTAATAGGTATGTAATTCGTAAATGACTAAAATCTTTAGTGTAGCTGAGTCGATCTGGGTATTTAATTCGCTGAGATTGATTCCTTGAGTTGTATTGCGTTTATAAATAGTATATATGTATGTATATATATTTATTTTTATTTTTTCTTAAACATCTGCGCCAAGTGTGTGTAAATCATGTAGCACCTCAAGAACTGTAGCTATACTCCAGGCCTGCGTTCTACATGAGTCTCCACAATAAGAACCTTTGTCATTGGTCAACTCTGGCAGACCGCGCCAGTGAGACGTCTGTACTTCTTTTAGATGAGCACGTAGAATAGCCCTGAAAATTTTAGAATATTAGTTTGTACCATCTCCTCCAAACAGTTTATGTCAGTCTTACCATGTCTCTGCAATAGTTTCATCTAGGTAGCCACATTTCTTAGCAAAAATGAGACGTGCACGTAGGTAGAATCCAATAGGCCACACCCACTCCGGACCTTGGTGATAGTTTGCACCGTGCGCCACTGTACAATCAGCTGAATCATTCGAATTGTCGTAATTTGCACGATAGTTCCAATCGTCTGGATCAAGAGTTTTCATGCCAAGCGGACCCAAAATATGCTTACGCGCCATTTCCAAAGCTTGCCATGCGTTTTGTGGATTACACATGTCTGGTGCCACTGCCAGTGTAATGGGAAAATTGCAGCGCAATTGATAGTCGGTCCAACCTTGCGAGGCACCATAAGTATCCTTATAGATGCACTTTTTGTTCGCCAATGGGGCTTTTTCCCCTTCGGTAACAAAGAAATGTTTATCGAAATGTTCTTTGATGCGATCCGCCCATTCCTTATAGCTCCAAGCAGTTTGTTGACCATTGGGACCTTTGCGCTCGACACCATGGTAGGGTATCGCTTTCTTGTCACTTAGCGATTGCATAAAACGGAGTACAGCATATTGCAAACCGACTAGCTCGACAGCTGAGCCATCACGTGGTGTACTTGGGCGTCCACGGTTTCCTGCTTTTTCCGATGAACCCATCTTGTCCATCCACGTGCCACAATTAGCATTGTTGCCACCGAAAACAAAGCCGGTATCTGGATGAATACCAATGTGGTTGTTAAAGCCTTCATCTTTCATGTGTGCATCAATTTCGTGGCCAGCGTTTCGTTCGCGGTATTGCAAACCTTGAAAATGCACTTGCAGCGCCTCCTGCATAACATCGTATAGCAACTGATCAAATGTGCCAGGTGCATGTGCTTCACCATCATCATACGGAAATATGCGCGATACTTTATCCTTGAGAATATCCTTTCCATTAGGTGCTTCTTCCACGTATTGTTTAATGCTATGCAACCACCACCAGATGGCGTCACGGCAGTTAAATCGTGGCTTGGTGCCATTATCCAAAAGATTAGGGATCAATCCATGTCTTAAGCACTGTCCAAAACCAATAATGATATATCGAGCTTCGTTGAAGCGACCAGTGAGGAACATGGTACCACGAAGTGCGATGAAAGTGTCTCGACCCCAGCAACGCATGTAGCCCGTGGAAAAGTGTGGTAATCCAGCGGAGAGTGTCACACACAGCTTTGGTGGTGGCGGTGGATGAATAGCATGACTAAAACCAGGTAAATTGGCCGAACGGCACGGTGCCAGAAACTGTAATGTGGCTAAGGCCAGTGATTGCGGGAAATTATGACCATCACGTAATACCGGCGGCATGAGTTTGTTTACTTGATTCACTAAAATGTCGAAAACGCCGCTAACAAGAGCATCAAAATAGCAAGGAATGAGATAGCGCGGAATATTTTTTAGTGGATCAAAGTTTAGCTTCAACCACTTGTGTAGCGGCTTTAGATTATCAAAATTATTTAGACGATCGGCAATGTAGTCTGAAAGACAAAAATATATTAATTAATTAATTTAAGAATAGGAAAGTTCAGTTTCGCTTACCCATCATCCAATTTCCATCGCGTAAATTATTGCACAAAGGATGTCCCAAATCATTGCGAGGTGAAATATCGGTTAATATTGAAACAAATCCTTGTAAGCCACAATATACAACTGGGCCGTAATTTGGTATATCATAGGCAGAGACGCCCAATCCCATATCACGCTCTTCCTGGTCACAGCTAAAGATCGCACGACTCAAATCATTTACATTGAGTTTGGAGACAAGTGCTTCCAGTTCATTATATTCGGCACCTTCCTCGAGCGTCAATGAATTTGTAACCTTCTGTAAACGATCAAAGTTAGCTCTTGCACTTGGGTGCATAGACACTCGAATGGCAACAACGGAACCTGGTCGCAAATTGACAAAGTCCAGTTGAGTATTGTTGCCATCGACGTGGGGTGTTGTCTTGAATATCTGTGATTTGCTAAGTGGAATATGTTCGCGGAGATTAAGTTGAAACTGTGTAAAGCCGTTGATTACATTAGCATCCTTCTTAAATGGCGCCGGCCGATCGAATGGTTTATCACTTTTCATGGTTAACTCCGCTTCGAGTATAACTTCATCGAGAACGCCTTCAAACCGCAAAGGACGTACATATGTTGAACCAGCATTGGGATGTGGATACCCGAAGGCAGTATGGGCCACTAAAATTACGGTTTGATGTGTGCTCGGGGAATGACGTGTAACTGCGACCACATTAGGATCCATTTGATCGACGTAAACCTGACTAAAGCCCTCTTCGGCCAGTTGTCCATGCAGCAAATTCAGTGCACGTTTTGCTGCCACGATACCAGAGTTAAAGTCGACACCTTTACCCCATTCCTGGTAGCGACGCTCTTCATCGACGACATGAATCTGCAAAGAAGAAATAAATAAACAAAAATACAACAAACATATGGAAAGTGGTTAGATCTACTTACATGATGTGGGACCAGCTCATCATAGCCACGGTTGCTTCCAGTTGCACAGCACGCCATAGATACCAAACCGGCTGATGGTAGCAAATCGTACACAGAGCGTTTATCGACTGGTGATGGGTTGTCATGCGTCAGATCGAGGAATAATGCGTGCGCTATACTAGGTTGTACATCACGTTTTGGATTCGCAAAGAATCCTCCAACAGGCACACCGCCATAACGATACACCAACCGACCTTGCTCGTGTGCATCCCAAGCCGATAACGCTTCCCGTATCAATGAAGTGATACCCAAACGATTGACGAACACATTATCGGTGGCATCTGAGTTGGTGAACAGTTCCGCAACAACGTATAACTCGGGATTGATTTTGCGCGCTGCATCTAACAAGTACTCCGCAACATGCAGCGGGGTTGAATGGCAGTTGTCTAAGCGAACACCATCGAAAATTCGGGCAGTAGTTTCAACGTACTCTGTCATATGACGCCAAAGGTAAGGACTATCCTCAGGTTTCATTCCAAACCGCAACTTCACACTGTCACCCCAAGAAATAAGTTCACGCTTAAGGTAAACGTTGGCCCTTCCCGGCTGTTCGTCGGCGAAATCTCGCAAAGGATCGCTTGAACCCATAACCCAACCGTTGTGTGCCATAAAGAATTCGCCCATCTTGCCATACATACCCTCTTCGATTTCTGGTAGCGTTTTGCCAATTGCCACAAGCTGAGTAAAGTATGTCATAAACACTGCGTACTTCTCAGAAATTACTTTTATGTGTGGCCCGTCATCAGCAACACGATCGTACCGAACACCAGCCATGCAATTATCCACAGCATAATTGAGGTAGCCCTGTACTTCGTTATACACTTGTGTATTAAGATAGTCCAGATGGCGGCGGAGTGTCTCGGCGCACTTGCGAAACCGTGATTCTTCATCGAAACAATCACCGTGGAAAGCATTAAAGATCTCCAACGCCAATTCCAAATCAATTCTAGTGCCCAAGCGTCTATATTCCGGATCCTGTATCAGTTGAACCTCTTGGAAACGAGCCTCTTTAGCGACATTCTTTGGCGGTGAGCGTGTACGGACTTGCACCATGAATTCGTTAACGTACTTTAAAACGTCGCATTGATACAATTCGTGAATATTGACTTTGGGCAGATAGACACTGTGCAATTGGTACTTTAATGCTTCCAAATGATGCTCCTTATCGATGATAACCGGCACTCCAACGTGCTCTAACAAACCCTCGGCAATATCAGCACCGCACTTGGCTAACACCACGTCAAGCAAAAATGCAGGCCGCAGGTACGGGCAAGTGGCGCAGGAGTATGTAGCATCGGGATAATCTAGCAACCACTCAGACTCATTAGCAGTGTGATTGAGCACGATGTCACAAATGGAGGCGATCTGAAAAAAATCAAATTGAAAGTAATGTGACTCACAATATGTGCAAGTACATAATTATTCATGTACTTGTAATCCATTACTTACGCCCCACTCCTGACGGCATTTCTTAACAACTTTTTCCACATCCTCAAATGTCACCTTTCCACCCTTCTTCACAGCAAAATGAGAATTAACTTTGAGCTGATCGCGTAGCGAATAGGCCGATTGTGAAGCGCCCAATTCCTGAATGGGAGTAAAGTGTAGAACATTGTAACCACTCTCCTTAGCCACGCGCAGTTTGGCTTCCCACGTATTAATCGGACCCAACAGCTTAGTGAGCACAGTCTGGCAACGAACCGAGTCTAGCGGTATGATTTTTTGAGCGCCAACCGGACCAACATGTAATGTGGGCTCCACCTGAACATAAAGTGCGCCATTTGCCTCCTCGCTTTCACTGCAAACGAACAAATAAAATTTGAAATCTAAAAAATATGAAAGCCATATCACCTCTCTGCATAGCGAAAGTAGAAACGGAACGTGCCCGATATGTTCAATTTGATGGCGCTATAGATGTCAGTGTCCACCACATGTGCTGCTGGATTCATTACCGATGTTATTTGTTTGCCATTTTTAAGATGCCAACCTAGCAAACGGTATTCGGTACGCACAAATTTATTGCCCTCCGCCGGATAGTTGGTATATAGTAAAATCTTTCTGCCAAGCAACGATGAATCCGGATGCACACAAAGATCGGTGCCACGCTTCAAACGGTAGAGTATATGCTCAGCATGTTGGCCTTCACTAATCGGTATGCTGTTCACTTTCGATTCTGTGTCTTGTCCCATTGTGGCTGTGTGCTGTAAAGGACTCTGTAGATATTTTAGGTTAGATTAAGATAGGCGCAGTGAAAATCAAAGTTAATTTAAAGCTGGACAAAATTTAGTTACACAATGATGGATTCAATATTATGATTGTTGATTACGATTAACACTACATACTATTATTTCTTAAAAACTCGAGTAATTTCTTGTTGTCTAACTGTCTCGCACTACGCCCAACAGGCAACTAAAAATGCAATCGGAACGCTGAGACAATCAATCAGCTCTGTTCCGACTTGATTCAGTTTCAATGTCACCCTCAGAAATTCACTTCCAGCACAAATACTAAAAAACAATCCAGCAATAAGCTAAATGCTCAACTATTTTAATTTAACGCCAAACTATTTTTATAAATTAACGAAAGGCGAATTTGTTGATTTACATACATACAAGTACATATGTATGCACATAGAGACATATATACAATATTTGATGATCGCATGCGATCTTGAATGCCTTTAATAAGTTTTATGTACATATTTATGTATGTATTGTACTTATGTATGTATTTTTATAGTCATAACAACAATAGTTACACGAATCAATACAACACCACAGCGTAGCAGGCAGCAAGCAAAGCTTTATTTTATTTACAACATAATTAAATATGAATATATATAAATATATATAAACATATAAATTTTTTATACACAAGGATAAGCGTTTTTTTATCGACCATTGATTCAATTGTTTTAAGAACACTGTACGATTCACTGCATTTATATTTTTTTTTAAAAATTTTTTTTCTCATACCTTCTTACTGTGGTGTTTTATAGATTTTGTGCTTTTGTTCCCCATAACTGCTGTTGTCGCACTAAAAACCACTTCATCCTCAGTTGCTGAATTTGCTGGCTGAGCTGGCAAGATAACAGCTATCCTATTCGGTTCGACTGCACCAATACCATCATTTTCCTCTTCAATTTCCCCCGCGTTGCCTGCAGTTATTTTTACATAGAAATCGACTACCCAGCGAAAGAATTGTAAGCTCATTAAGAGGCGAAAAAACACGTAGAGATTACGACGGGTTGACTTGTAGAGCCATTGAAAGCCTTGTGCCAACATTTTGCGAGAGGAACCGAAGTGAACCGCACCGTATCGATCGCGATCTTGATCTAGACGACGAAACGAGGAGAACTTTTGCTTAGAGTGGCGCCCACCTAGCACTACTGGAACGCACACAGACACACACTCGACCGGCAGAGTACGACAAGTGTCGTGTCGTGTGCGCGCAGTAATTTAAAAATAGCAACAATATTATAATTGCATTCAGTTGTGTTGTTGTAGCAATTGTTGATTTCGCTCTGATTATTCATTTATTATTTTAATATTCAAAAATGCCTGGAGCATGTTTCCCCACAACCCCTCGTGAGTACTTTTTTTTTTTTTTTTTTTTTTTATATAAAAAGTTTAACATTTATTTAATCTTACTGTTATTAAAAGAACAACTTATATTAAATTTAAAAAAAAGAAGAATGGATATAACAACTTAGTTATTACAACAAAGTGAGATTTTCAGTGTGAGATCGTGTTTGTTTAATATAGGGCTCTGTTTGCCAGATCAAATGGAAGAATTTTACGGAGCCGTCTCTTTATTCGGACTCCAGATCTCTTGCGCCTCCTGAGCAGGCGCCTAGCTAGCACGTTTGGATGATTTTTAAGACGCTCCATGTACGTCGCTGCTTGCTGGTTGAGGACATCGCCAATTTTGGGAACATCCAAGTCTCTTTCAAGGTTAGACGTCCTCATGTACCAGGGAGCGCCAGAGAAACCACGAAGAATCTTCGCTTGGAGGACCCTGATCTTGGCAAGGTGTGATTTGGCAGCAATGCCATATACTTGCATTCCGTAGCGCCAGGCAGGTGCAATTATTGTTTTGTAAATTAGCACCTTATTCCACAGTGACAGTTTGTTTCTGCTATTGAAAAGCCAGCCCAGTTTACGTACCCTTTCCTTTAGTGAATTTACAACTTTGTAAATGTGGGTTTTAAACGTTAGACGTCTATCAAGATACACCCCCAGGTATTCATGCCCAGTCTGATGATTCAGAAGTTCATCCTGAAGGTATACACCCGGGCAGTCATCTCTGCACAGCGAATGTGTCACGCTGACGCACTTATCCAAGTTAATGCATATGTTCCATCGTTTAGCCCAAAGTTCAAACTCTCTAAGATAAAGTTGGAGTGAATCAGTTGCACTGTAGACACATGTGTCCCTTGCCAGAATGGCTGTGTCATCAGCAAATGTAGCAAGCATGATATCGTGCACTTCATCTGTAGGGAGAGAGGAGCCCGTGGGCATATCGCTGGTGAAAAGCGAATAAAGTGTTGGCCCTAATACGCTTCCTTGAGGCACACCTGCATTGATTTCTCTCGCAGTTGACTCCACTCCATCTAAAACAACGGAGAAGGTTCTGTCAGCCAAGTAACTCTTCACTAGCAAGAACAATTGAGGCGGCAGTAAGCTCTTCAGCTTGTAAAGAAGGCCATCATGCCACACTTTATCAAACGCTTGCCTTATATCGAGATAAGCCGCCACCACGTACTCTTTAGACTGATATCCATCAAGAATAAAGTTTACCACTCTATTTAACTGTTCCGGCGTTCCATGGGACTTTCGGAATCCAAACTGAAAGGGTGGTATCCTCTTCCTGACTTTCTCAATTGCAAGTATTCTTGTTAGGAGGCACCTCTCGAAGAGCTTTGCTATGGCTGATAAAAGACTGATTGGTCTGTATGAGTCCAATGATGAAGGGCTTTTTCCAGCCTTGTGGATCATACAAATCCTTGCCTTTTTCCATTGTGATGGAATATATCCTATTCTAAGCACAGCATTGAATATAAGGGCCAAGAACAGTACTGCTTTCACAGGAAAAGCTTTCATCGTGATGTTATCAAGCCCGTCCTCACCTGGGGCCTTTCTTTTCTTCAGGTCCTTTATATGGGCTCGTGAGTACAGAAATTAAAAAATAAATTTGCTATGGAATGCTTAGTTCGTATCATGCTGCGATTACGTGGGTCTAATTTGTTATCAACATTATTTTGTTTGATCCTATCGAACAACAAACCAAAATTGATAAGCCTGAATGTCTCCAGATCTACAGCTAATAACTCAAATATTTTATATCGATAGCTAAATTTCAAGATTTATAAATTTTTATATTATTAATAAAAAAACGTAAGCATAACTCAATTTCTTAATAATTTAATATTTTATACATGTATCTAAAGTCGTCGGAACATATTTGAGCAGACGAGCAACTAAGAGGTATGTATATCATAAAAAGTGAATTTTAAGAAGCATTTTACAAGAATAGATCGGAAAGTAATGACACGCGATAAGAAAACACAATAAATTGTATCGTTAAATCATAATTTTAGTTAATTTTCGTGCAAAGGGAGAACATTTCCATGGCCCATAGTATAGGTTGAGTATATTAAGATTGTCAAACCGTACATAAATATGTACATATGTATGTACATATTCATCATTATCAATAAAAGTAGTACTGCTATAAATATGATCGTCCCATCGTGAATGTGAACATATACTCTAATATGAAGTCCCTAACAAAACTATCCTATGTATGTTTTATATCAATTCTAATTAATTATGTTTCATCAGTCGGTCAAATCGGGATCTATTGGTTTTTGTAATGGCTATATGGTATAGTGAAAAAAAATATCCCAATGGTATTTTTTTTATGTTGAGGTATGCAGGAAATTTGGATTAACCCAATTATACTATTGTTTGATCTATAGTAGTATTTTTAAAAACAAATATATGTTTCAAGTAGGACCATTGACTTAAATGTGGAACTCTATTATATTATTGATGTGGAATGAATTAGGAACCAATATTTTATTTAAGTCGAAGGCATAGGCTAATATGTACTCATAAATATTGGGTCATATAGTGTTAAAGACCTCGTGAATTCAGACGCTTTATAACAATTTAAAAATAAAGATTCGCACGAAAATACAACAAACTTCCGCATTTAACTTTATGCGAATATAGAATCTAGAATATATTCTCAAAATACACTCTCGCTGAGTGTTTCCGTGTTTTCGGTTGAGCATTTATTTTGGCATTAAGCTACCTTGGTTGTAATTTATAGACAAATTAATATACTAGGAACCTTTTTATAAAAACTTAAAGAATATTTCAAGTTTATTTTTTAAATTCTTACGAACGATTTATGAATATAAAACATACATACATATCTGTGTATATTATTATCAATTTTGTGACCCAATTATTTTTATAGCCGTACAATACTGTAGCATTGCATATAGTTTGAGGCACACTTGCATAACTAGTTTTTAAAAAGATATGAGTATACCTAGCACAAGTATATATGCGTATATAAAAAAATTACACTATATTACACTCTAATTTAAATGTTTTTTTTTTTTTTTTTTTTTTGAGTAGCAGAAATGTATCTACAATAAGTGCCTATACACATTATTTTATTTTTATTGAGGTACACAGTTTCAACGTATTTCATCTAAACATATTATTTTATTCAAATGTCTCGAAACGTTCATTTGACAACATCACATTTCAATTTGTTATATATAATATATTGATTGTATTAATAAATTTGAAAAAATTCACACTTTAAAAAGCGTATTTTACCAGAGAAATCTTAAAATGAACTGCACGCACGAAAATTCTGCTCGCTTTGCTTTTTTCTAATGCTTCAAGGTGACCTCTTAAGTTTCGAGGAGGCGGGCGATCAGCTGCGTGTCTCTGCTGTGTATTATTGTTTTGTCACATGTTATTTTGCCGGCACTTGTAAACAAAACAATTAAATAAGTGCTGGAAAAGCCACAAAAAAAGAGTTCGTTAAACATTTGATAACACTATGCAGCAGCCGTCACATCATTTTCGAATACAAGTGGAGAGAACGAGTAAAATGCCTGAACTTGTAACAGCGATAAGAAAAATGGTACATAGTTTGTTTCAACCGCGAATTGATTAGTGCAAATTATTTTAGGATCGCCGTGGAGCAAACTCTTTATTAGTGTTTGTTTATGATCGCCGTCTGCAATAGTTTTAGATATTAACTCAGTGATAGCAATTAAATAGTTTTAAGATAACACTGTATAATTCATGAATAAAAAGGAAGCAGCGGAGCCAGTACGTATTAAAATATTCATATTCTACAAAATGTATAAAATTGTAATGTTTTTCACAAGTTTTTTTATTTTGACAGAAGTGCAGGGCATTTTTGTGTGTGATTGGACGACTGGTACATTCTTGCGTGCTTTAATTTGTAAATTGTATTATATGTCTATCTCCCTTTAACCTTCTTGTTCTGAACAACTTATGTTAAAGCGGTGCTGCCATAAATTTTAAAGGCAACATTACTTGAAAGCAGACATGGCAACGCCAAAGTGAATGTTGCAGCCTGAAAAAAAGTCAAAGCAAAGCAACAAATGTCCTTAAATTTTATTTAAAGCAGAAATGGAAAACAATGTCGAAAACGGAAATATGGAGGATATACCGACCGAGCCGATTCATGAAGAAGTTCAAAAGCAGGTGAAAATTGAAGTGAAGTATGAAGAGGATTCACATAGCGACGACGATCTTACAGACGCCGAAGATGATGGCCCTATTGTGAAACAAGAACCCAATCAAAATGACAATATAGATACAAATCCTGAGCAGACTGGCGAATGTTTTAGAAAATGTGCTATCTCAGACGGTGAAGACAATATAGCTTCGCCCCCGCACGATAGAGAAAAAGCTGCTGAAAACGGTATACATTTGCCAAATCGTGAGCCAGAGAACGATAATAGCAACGTTGAAGACATGCCCGAAGATTTCTTCAATGATTTACCTATGCCGGAAGCTGAAAAAGAAAAGACAAATGTGGTACATTCGCCAAATCATGAGCAACGGAACGACAATAGCAACGTTGAGGACTTGCCCGAAGATTTTTTCAATGATTCACCTATGCTGGAAGCTGAGCCAGATACTGTTGCTAACGGTTGTAATGTAAAGCCTGAAGCTGATAATGACAATGACGATGATGTTGACTTGCCCGAAGACTTTTTCAATGACCTTATGAATCCACCAAAACGAGAAGCCGAGGAAGGAAATTCAGAAGCGAAACGTACAGTGAATGAATGCCAAATTGAGTTACCGGAGAATACTGAATTTAATCTGGAGAACCAACGCATTAACATAGAATCTGAATTGCAGAGGCTAGCTTCATCCGATAATTTGACAAATAAGAGCCTCAAACGTAGGAAAAAGAAGCACCGTAGACGTTCTGATTCTGACGATGAAGAAACCACTAGAAATTACAGCAAAAGTTATGAAAAGCGCAAAAGGCGTGGCAGTGATAGCAGAAAGGAAAGTGGCCGTTTAAGACAATATTCCGATTCCGACGATGACGAATCATTTAAACGTAAACGGGCCAAAAAACGAAGCCACACACGCAACGGAAGATCAACGCCCAGTCCTAAGCACAAGCGGCGCTCACGTAGGCGCTCAACAAGCGAAGAAGCTGGTGAGATCCATCGTTCAAGTTCCGAAGCACCACAATTCAAGCCAATAAAACTGGAGAAACTGTTAGCAGCGCCACCTGTACCTGTTCCTTTAACGCCGGAAGAAAAAGTGAAGCAGGCCGTCTCGAAAGCGCAAAAATTGCTAAAACGGTATGAAGAACAACGTACTGGTTTGCCGGATGGATTCATCTTTACGCCGACCGTACGTCCAGTTGCAAACACAGGTTCCTTGATGTCTATAAGTACAAGCACAAATCGATCACCGCTTTCTACCAACAACGTTACCTTTCACCTTACATCAACTGGAGCAAACGTTGATCTTTCACTCTATGGACTTCAACAGCCGCCACCGGCGACTGTTAGAATCATGCGTCTAATGTGCTTCGATATAAATAGACTGGAAGAGAAGCGCCAGATTGTACGCATGCCGCCGAAGGTACAAAAAAAGCTAAACGAGGCCAAAACGAAAAGTAAAACTTGTGATGTCGGTGTTGAAGTAAAACAATCGCTACTTTACAAAGATGCTAAGACACAAACTAAGGATAGCTACTTCGAAAAACTTACACATGACGCCGGCACACAATATCGTGATGACAGCTTTATTGATACTAGTCACATGAACGAAAGACAGAAGTACGCCATCTATTTGTGCCAACAATTTATACAAACGTTGCCGCATAATGCTACAGAGGAAATGCAGCAAAGTACGAAGCTCTTAGACGCTGTAAAGGTTGCCAGAGGCTCGCTAAGACGAGCGTACTAGATGCGGCAAGGATGCATTAGTCCTATATGTTTACATTTGCCTATATATATGTATGTTGCTACTACACGTAGTGAGTGCGTGATTATCGCACTGAATAAGCGATTTGTGAATTTAATAATATGAATTTCTCTTTCAGCTGCACCAATGTGATAAAATAGTTCATCATATTGTATGAACTCGTAAGCGTGGCAGTGGAACTTGTTAAATAACAATTTTTTAAATAAAAATAAGCTGTACTCCACTATTTATTCTCATTCTTATTAAATGTAAAGTTACAATGTTAGCAATAATAATTAACTAATTGTTCTAAAAATATGTATGAATACAATAAATGTCCTTAAACTCTAGGCACAGCAAACATTGCTTTTTGATTAACTTTGTAACTGAATAATCATTAGCAATAAGTTATAGCTAGTTTGTAACCCGTAACAAAAAAAAGTTAAAGCGTTACTCTTCGTTTCTCTGTCTTTCAACACTCTAATTTGCGACGAAAAATTATTATCTAATTTAGGTACATTTGGTTAATCGACGAACGACGCGACATCTATCCACGCGTATACATTACTTCCGCGCTGTGAAAACCAACGGTGCCGATTCGTCCTCCTGTTGCTCCAGTAGCGAAGCTTTTATAGCGTTCATTGTGACATTATGCTGGCTCTCGATGTCTTCGTAGTCTACGGATGAGGAGCGCAATAGTTTAAACTGAGATGTGGCTGGTGCGAGGTGACACGTTCCATCGTTTTTAGTTATTATCAATGAGGCTGGACGTGGTCCTGCATTAGAAATCAAAAATGTTTAATTTGTAAAGATATATTGCTTTACATTGACTTACCTGAAGGCGGTTTGGTCGTCAAACGATTTCTACCGCTGTTCAACGCATCGATTGTACGCTCCGAGATATACTCAATATTTGAGGCCAATTTGGGATTTGTATTGTTATTAGTGCTGTCGTTGTTGCTGCTTGTTGTAGCTGGACTATTATTTTGTTTGATCGATACACGCTTCTCCGTTGTTTTTATGCTACCCTGGTGTTTAAGTATGGAGTCACGGCGTTGTTGCACAGGTGAAGATTGTGTTAGCACTGTCGATGAGGATAGCATGGAACTCGCAGAGGGTAAATCGAAGTCTAAAAAAAATTGCATTTATGTTCTTTGTTTGTAAATAGAAGAAGGAAACTTAAAAACAAAACATTGAACATACATATATGGAAAGTTTTAGTGGTGACTGCTTCCAGATCAAAATGCTGGATTTACAGTTTCATTTATATAATGCCCAATCGATCACTGATTTTTGTTTTTTTAATACTAGTCGAAATTAAACTTACTATCAAATGTTATTAAATAAATTATACATAAATGAAACAAATATTTGAAAAAAAATCGTGCATGCAAAGCGTTATAAGTATCCCAACCAACCAACACCAAAAAACAAAGCCACACCTAAAAATTGTTTCGAATACTTTTAGATGGGAAATAAAATACAATACAATTGTCCAGATATATATATATATATATATATATATTACTTTATTCCGCAGTTAGTTATTGAGTAGCAGCAAAATATTTGCCAATTTTGTTTAGTTTTTTTAACTTATTTTTATATTAGTAAGCATATGTATTAATTTTACTTAATCTAACTATAATATAGCATTAAAAATAAACATGCATTTATTATTGTTCTTCTTTGCTATTGTTGTAAAATCCGCTATATTAGTTTATAATTGTATTAACGGAATTACGCTGTTTGAAATAGAAAAATAAAAATCACAATTTTTCTTTCATTTTTTTAAGCGAATTAAGCGAACTGACTTTTTTTTCTAATTAAACAAATTTTAACAAATTATTTTAAATACTTTTGGCACTTATAAGCGACTTCAGCTGTTTTATTCAATTTGAACAAAAAAAAAAAAACATAAATTACGCTAAATAAAAAAAAAAAGGGCGAAAAACAACAATTTGCTCGGAGCATATAGTATAAAACAATAATAAAAAGCATCATAAGATTGTTTTGCTCTAAGCTATTTCGAATAATTCTTCGTTTGTCGTATGTTTTTGGCATTAACTTAAATATTTACAGTGAGTACTACATATATTTCTGTTAAAATCCTTTCCACGGTTTTATGAAGTGTTTCGTTTGTGACAAAAAAGTTTATCTTTTATGTACATTTTATAATTAGCACAATTTCATTTTTTGGTTTCTTTGGTTTGCCTAATACTTTGCAAATTTGGTTTTAAGATGGTATATTTTTTTAAGTACAAAATTGCTCAGTAAAACAATTTACACATACAAAAAAACGTTGAGAGACACGAAAACTAGAACGTGTGTTACAAACAATTCACTTACAAAATTAACGACTTGTGTCACACTAAAGTAATGTTGTTAGTGTTTGTGTTAGAGTCCTTTTATGCTAAACTATATCTAAATACAACTATTTCTCAATACTTTATATTGAAAGCCTGCAACCAGATCAAAAGTAGAAATTCCCGCAAACGGATTTCTAGTTTGAAAGTGCGAGGTATTTATTTAAATTAAATAAGCGCTTATCAAAATTACAAAAAACTATATTTTTCTTACTCTTAAAAACATTTTTAAACATGGTTGGAAATCTACGTTACATTTAATTGGAATGCTTAACTTCACAAATGTACATTCAAAGTAAAAATTTTAAAGTATAAGAAGTAGTCACTAATTTATCATTTAGTGCTGCTGTCAAATGCACTCATTCCTTCGTATTAAACAATATAATATCCAAACATTAAAATATATTGTAAATGTGTTCTATAATTTTGATAAGCAACTTATTTAAAATAATGCTCATGGATTACATGCTACAATTCCGAATACCCTTTTTATAGACAGTGATTTGCACAATATTAGACCCGAACCATATTCGTTTCTTATACATACAACGTTGGTCCTACGCCAACACAAGAAAATTAAACTACCAGATTTAAAAAAAAGCACATACTAACTACTTAAAAATACTCTTGTTATATAAATCAATCACGTCATATTTAACTACATATTACACATACTAGTATATCTACAACAACTTAGCAATGTTGCTTGGAAGATCGAGTTCTTGTATGCATCTAAACTACACCTAAAACATATGTTTATGTACAAAATACAAATTTTTAGGTATTCGTTCTATGTATTGATATTGCTAATCGATATCGTTTCCCTTAAAATTTGGTCGAGTCACGGTCTTTTCTATTTAATTGTTTCCTTTGCTTCATTCTACAAACGACTATGGCTTCCCACAACTTTTGTGTATATCATCATAATTGATACCAGCCCTTGCCTAATATGTTCCACTTCTATAATTTTGTATCGTCGTAGACCTTATCGCCATTTGCATTGGGTATAACTACCACTGTGGGCACTGTATTGAACGTTTCGCCTATATATTCATCGCACACTGAGTGGTGGCGTACATGATAGGAGTTGCTTTTCGTGAGCAGTGTGGCAGACGCCGCAGTGCTAGCATCGCCCACTATGCTATGACGAATTCCGTCACCGTGTATACCACCACCAACACCTGTATTAATACTGCCTGCTGTCAATAAATCGTTACCCAGACGCATTTGCAATCCACCCGATAGACTCTGCAGGGAATGTGTGCTTGCACTGCGATCGTAATCGTTGTTAGGGTATTTTTGTTGTGTTTGAAAATTATGATTGTTGTTGTTGTTCGTCGAATTGATTTGTAGCAGTTGGTTAATTTTTTGCTCATCAGATGGTGAACCAAACTCGGACGATTCACGTATAGGTGCTAAATGCAGTTGTGCAGCTGCAGCTAACATCTCACCTGTTGGCATGCCAGAAGGGCTAGGACGTTCGCTGCTGGCCACATCCTCGAAAGCTTCCTCGTTAAGTGTTTGCAATGCTCCGCAGATCATTTGTTCTTCAAGCGTTACCTTGAATATTTATAGAAAAAAAAACAAACAAATTGGAAGACGGATTTCACATTTTTTTTTGTTTCAATTAAAGGATAAATGAAATTATTGGTTACACACAAAATAAATTTCAATAACTAAATATAAATTAACGCATAAATTCACTACTCAAATATAAATACGTAATTTGGAAAACGTTGGTGTTACCTGTAGATACTCGTAATCATGGATTTTTGACTTCATATTCGTTAGGTTTCGATTTGATTTGTTAATTCGAAAAACAATAACAAGAAACATTTGTATGATTATGAGAATTGTTTTTAATGAAATGAAACTCTATTTTTTGTTCATTATGTTTTTTGTATATAGAGAATAATACAAAGATCAGATTTGTTCCGTGTCGCTATGTTATATATTTGTTAGTGTTTGTGAGAACGTGTGTGTGTGTGCGTGGGAGGAAAGGGTAAGCCCATAACAAAAATTAATTGAGTGTACTCACCTGTTTTTCTACATGACTGACGGAATTCTTTCGCGAATGAGGTTGACTCGGGGCCAACATTAGTGAATCGGTGGTGTCCTTTAATATAGATACAGCAGGTGTATCTGTAATCGCAGGAGCCGTCTTAAATTTGCGTGGCTGTAACTTTTCACAATCGCGTAGCGTCGTTATAAGCAAACGAAATAGTTCCCAGTGACCAAAACTCAAACCAAGCACCTATGTAATAAAGACCAATGAATTTCATAACAAATTGAAAGCTTTGGTTAAATACCGATTTGAGATCAGGCAGATCACAGTGCTTAAGTACACGTCCACTTATGGCATTCTCACGTAACACTGGCGCTAATTTTAACAACGCTGGTTTGAGATCTTCTATACGTTCGACCAAACTAATGACACCTTCGACTGTCAAATCCGTTAGTTTAGTTTGAAGTATATCATCCTGCAAGAGAACTCATTTAGTGTCTTATAAATAGGAGCAATTGCATTTACTTACGCCAAACGATTCAATTGGAGAGTTGAGAAGTGGTGTTGTCATCGGTTCAGTGCTTGAGCTAGCTATGCGCTGCCGCAACTCATTGCTAGCAAAATCGTTTTGGAACATCTGATAGGATGGATACGGCATGGGTGAAGGCACATAAGCGGCCGGTGGTGGTGGTAAACGCATGTTATGAGAAATGCTCGGTTTGGTATGCAGCACAATAGAGCCCTCGTCTTCGATACTTTGTTGATCCTCTGTTCATAAAAAGATAATTAATTTATAATAAAAACTATAACCTAAAAAATATAGCGCACCTTTTAAAACTTTTCTCAGATAAGGATCCAGATTGATTGTAAAGGGTAAAAATATGCGCAAGTCGGCCACAAGCAAATCAGATTTATGCAGCTGGAGGAATGCGTCCAACTTACGCTCATCACGATCAAGTTCGAGCAGTTGAGCTGCTTCACGAAGACATGCGAGTTTGGGACGTACTCTGTAATTAAAAAATAAACTGATTAAGTGAAATTCTTTAGCAGTATTCAACGCTTTGCTTACTTCTCATAAACACTCTGTAGAGAAACACTTTCATCGCAGTTGTCCATGAACTGATCATGATGCAGCACAATCATGCTGGCACGCAGTGGCCATTGCTCTGTTAAATTGATCCATGAACTTAGGCGGTACCAACTAAAATCTATTTGGAATGCTTTAAGCAAACGTACTATAAGTAAAAAAGGAAAGGAAACAAGGTTTACCAAAAATTCTATTGCATCAAATTTAAATATGGTACCTGTAATATAGATGACGTTCATCAGTCTTCGCATGCTGCGTGGATTTACATCGCTGAAATAGTCATCTGTTAGCACAATGCGTGACAGATCAAGCACACCTTGTGGATTTTGACCCAATCGATGCAGATTGGATCCAATTGAACTAGCAACCGACTCCGACATACGCAGCTTCTTACCAGCAGCACGTCCAGAATTGTGCGGTCCACGTAATTTCTCCTGGCTAGACATTATTTCTGATGCATTCGACAAACGGCGTGCTGACACCGAGTGTCCCAGCATTGGACCATCATCATTCTGGAACTCATTGTAGTTGCGTTTGAACAACGAAGCTGTTAACTGTGCACGCTGCACTTTCCTTAACCCTGAATTTTGCAAATACACAGGCAAATGCACTAGGTTTCGTAGGAAGTCATGTCCGCCAATACCGCCTTCCGTAAACAAGCGTCGGCTATTAGCTTCAGCTGCCTTGGCAATAACATGTGGATCGACTGAGATCAGCAAGACAAATGGACGATTTGGTGAAGAGAGCAACGTTTGTACTGCATTCAAAAGTGTCAATATGCGTTCCGTATCACAGGAGTCCAATGCATCTACTACACCAACTAGACGACTTTGTTGATTGGTGAATGCATCAAGGCACTTTACCATATCGGTCATGATGGATACTTCAGTGCCCATTATGGTTAGTGGTGCATTCTCCTTGGAACGTTCACGTTCTAGACGCTGTAAGTGCTTCAGTTGGCGTACTGGCGAAGAAATTAACGAGCCGAAAGCTTTGGCGAGCACATGTAGATTCGTACAAATTAATGTAAGTAATACAGCAGTTATTACGTAAACAGCAACGAGAATACTTTTGCGTTCCTCTGGCGATGCATGCGTGAAGTAAGCAACCACTAGACAGATGCCCGCTACGAATGTCAGCAAGCCCAACTCGAATAGAATGACAACTGGTACACAACACATGCGCCGCCAACGCCATTTCGAATCAACTTTGACAGATCTTGGGCGAAAGGCACGATACAAACGCGATGACAACCAACCGTAATGTGCTTCAATTGCATCAAATAGTGACGCAAGCATTGCAGCTACAGCGCCTTCCCCAGTTGGAGCTGCACTGCTAGCTTCGGCAAAATGAAAACGCACGGGCTTAGCTTGTGTGTCCGCCTGTGGACCGGGAGGATGACAAAATGCCACTTGCAGAATCAAACGAAGACGTCCTATTCTCTTCATTATACCATGATGCACCGAGTAGGCCCATGACATATCTAATTGCAAATTACAATAGCCTATTGCAGCAAGCATGAGGTAAGTCAGTACGAGAAATGCTATCGCTGCAACAGCGCCCCACATGGGGGACCATGTGGCAAGTCCTACAATGGTGCCGACCACAAGTGTTATGTGCAGGCAGACAAGAAAAAGTAGACCGGCGGTACTCATGGGTGGTTCTGCCCACTGGCGCGCAAAATTGTTCATTTCGTCGCGGAGTTTGTTCAATAGGAAACTTTTACCACTTCCCCATTTGGCGTACAGACCAACGGTAATCGGTGTATTAAGCGTAGGGTCACTAAGCACATCAGCTAAAGCAGATGAATACAATTCATAACCAAGCATGCCCTCAGAATCCTCATTGGTATTCAGTCGTCGTGCGCCAAAAACCTGACCTAAAATTGTTTTCTGATAAACCGTGTCAATTGCATACGGCGTTTCTCCCGCCTTGTTAGCACGATACAACAGTTGACTGTGTTTGGGATTGCGCAGAAGAGCCTCCACAATGGCTTTCGATCGAGCGCGCATTGCGATGTGCAAACAGGTATCACCGCGCTTATCACTGGCCGTCACCTTTGCCTTTCGATCTAAAAGCATATGTACAATATCCAAATTTCGATTGCGTACGGCACGCAGCAGCGGTGTATCTCCATCCTTTGTCATTGCTTCTAGATCAGGATTTGTTGAGAGCAAAATCTTTACAATTTGTGCATGCCCTTTCTCCACGGCGGTATAAACGGCCGTTTTGCGATCTTTGCCCTGTATATCCACATCGGCGTGTTTCTTCAACAAAGCCTCAACGACAGAGCGATGCCCACCTTTTACAGCATGTATAAGCGGTGTATCGCCACCACGGTCCTGTATATTTATATATGCTCCAGCGGCTATCAATGCAGCAGCAATATCTTGATACCCTTCACGACTGGCAATGCACAGTGCAGTCATGCCATCCTTATCTAGAGCATTCACATTCGGCTTTTTTTCCAGCAGCGAGGTAACACATTCCGTATGACCACCCGATGCGGCTACAAGAAGCGGCGTCCACGAGTACATGCCGGCGGTGTCGACATTAGCACCAGCTTTCAGCAGCGTATCTACAATATCCACGCTGCCCTTACGACACGCCCAAACCAAAGCTGTTGTGCCGTATTTATCACCCACATTAACTTTAGCACCACGTTGCACCAGTAGCTCCACAATTTCTTTAAATCCTCTTCCAGCAGCCCATAATAACGGACCAAGATGATAGTTGCCGTGGGCATTAACATCAGCACCTTTCTCGAGCAGAAAACGTACTACTTCCGTGTGTCCACGATATGCCGCCCACATAAGCGCCGTCCATCCACCCTACAGTGCAGTACAGTTATTTAATGAGCCACAAAAATATGAGTCAACAGCTTACCATGTCACGATGTTCCAAATCGGAACCATGATCTAAGAGCATTTGCACTATATCGAAATGGCCGCTCTTTGTAGCACACAATAACGCAGTCCAGCTGTCATTATCCTCTGCCTGCACATCGGCACCACGCGCAAGCAACTCCCGCACAAATGGAGCGAGACCGCGCCCGGCAACAACCATGAGCATTGTAGTGCCATTCTGAGTTACAAATGGAAACAATAAATACTAAATTTTAAGCAATATGCTCAGATTATTACTTCATCCCGATCGTCTATTGATATGTGGCGGCTATCTAGAATTGCACGCAGCCCCGAGAGATCTCCCGTGTCCACATATTGCAATAATGCGCGGTGTCCCAGCGAACCCATAGATTCTCCGTAGCGATTCAGGTTCTGCGTATTGTAAAACATTTGACATTTGTATTTAATGATTCATATTAAAATTTTATTATACAAGTTATTAGTCGAAATATATTAAAAAAAACTTCATACAACTTTTTTCGCATGCATACCAAAATCAAAAGGAATAACAAAATTAGAAATGTTTAGCAGTGTTTAGTGCCAGGAAACACATATACACACACTGGTTGATTTAATAGAGTTCCGGGGAACTGCGTACCGCAACCGACTTACCCACATTGAGCACAACGTGTGAAGTTATGCTTTGAAAAAATATTTTACAGATATTTAAAGCAATATAAACAAGTAGCGGAAACCGATTAATATGTTTTGAAAAATAAATATGACACTTGAAATATTCGCCTGCGCTGTTCAATTAATTTCAATAAAGACTTTCAATTCGATCATATGCCGAGGCAGCAGCGCAAACAAATATTAATTACAAATGCATGTAGCGCCAAACTGCGCCAGCAAACAACAATATTCATAAATTGTCAAACCAAAACTGAACAACGAATCTTTAAGTTGAGCACATACCAACATATAATATATATAATATGTACAGATATCAAAAGAAAGATATATAGTACTAACTAGACTACTGTACACATGATTGATAACGAGTTGCAAATATTTAAACGTTACCTAAATGTCAGTGTAGTGATTAATCATGACAGATATTTATGGGTCTTCAAATGTCAATGTCAAAGCAGGATACACGCGGACAGAAGTATGCACCGATGAAGAGAAGTTAAATAATTACGTTGGTCCGTAGGTCTAATCATTTTCCACACCTGTCAACAGTGTAGAAGTATCTATGACATTTGGAATATCCAACATTTGGCCATGGCGCCAATAATAATGATGACCAATCATATACAACTTTGATAAGTGTTGGATCACTTTACACGTGACATTGGAGTTATTGGAGTCTTAAAAACAAAACTGTATGCACCAGAATTTGTTGTATTTCAAACAAAAATATTTCTTGACGATTTAATTGCATCTTAGATGGGAAATCCCATTTAGGCTTTCTGAATTCAAATAGCAAACTGGTTATTAGATTAGGACGTCCAAAGAAGATAATGAATTATACACTGCACTGCGTTTGTAGATTATAATAAGTAGATACGATAGTATGTAACTACATACAAAACATATATGTATTACTCAGCAAACACCCCACAAAACTGTTGACATATCTTGGATAAGTGTGTTAAAATTTACGGATGTTTTAGCAATTAAATAGAAATAAGAGTTGTATGAAACGTAGATCCGCTGCTGTCACTGATAAAAAACACATCAACCGAAGCATTCCAGATGATCAAAAATGTGTCGCAGATTGGCTTTGTTTACCACTTTATAAACAACAGCAACTCACGTTTTGCAGATGCTATTAATTTAAAGCATAAACTAAGAATTCCAAGCAATTTTTGCAAGACATCAAAACAGAAATGAATCATTTTTTTAGTAGATTTAATCTTAAGCATTTTCAGTAATTGTGCATTTAAATTTAAATTAATAAATATATACAGATATTGTTTGACTTTAGGCAGACGACGAGGCTGTTTACTTTAATCTTATGTTTAGCATTAGAGAAAATGCTGCAAATTGAAGCGCTGTGAATTATCACAAAACCAAAAACCGTCTCACAATTGTTGTAAAATAATATTTTCATGCTAAAACCCATTCAGGCATAAAAACAGCGCGAGGTCTTAATGCAAATTAATAAATAAAAAAATGTATATATATATTATACAATAAAATGCTGCTTCCTAAAATAATACCAAGAAGCAAACCTATGTAGTATTTATTGTTAATACGACTAGTTTATACATAGTATGTAGTGTAGTTTAGAATTTTAGTTTCGGTCTTTTAGACGCAGTCAGTACAAGATTTGATACAAAATATATACGTTTATTTTGCATATTTGTAAGTTGATTCTTTAGTGTTTTCGCTCTTAAACTATCAATGAGACATTGCAGCTCATTATACACTACACTATGATAATTGTGTCACTTCGTTTGCTATATCACATCAGCACAACGAGTCGATTCGTTCTAGACATGTCCGTGCCTTCCTCCATTTTGAAATTATTGGCTTAAGATATGGTAGAGAACGATTTTATTTTTAAAAGCAAAACAAACTAAGTAATTTAAAATTAACTGAATATCGTGATATACATTCTGATTTACTCATTTACACAAACCTCACATTTTTTCAAGTTTGATACAATTGTTGCATTTACATGTTAGTTTGTTAGATGGTTCGTGCCCAGCAAAAAATTGTATAATTTAGTTGTTTGAGACAAAAAAACTGCATTATGTACGTTATTTTGTGCTGAGATTGCTGAATTTATTGCAAAAATTTGCACTTTTACGCAATTATTTGAATAAATCCAACGATTCTGTCATTCTGCAATTTCCGCATTGATTTGACATAACACCTGCGAATATTTCGTGTTTCCATTACATAAGCTACCACTTTGAGAAGTGTTTTGAAGCAAATCTACGAAATTTGGTTTAACTACTAAAAGTATCTTTGGAAAGAACATGCTTATTGCTTCAATGTGGTATATCTTTGAAGAAAGAACTCTAATAAGTTTCATCTAAGTGCTGAGGAGTTTGAAGTTCTTTCTAAACAAAATTTATGACATTACTTAGGATATTCGAAATTTGTTATGAAAGATGAAAAATAATAAATATGTGCAACTTTTGTATCAAATCTTGCTAAGACGTATAAGAAAATTTATGTTTTTATTGATATTAGTATTTGTTTCGGTCTATTAGATGTATTAGATGCTGTCAATATATATAGGATGTTTCTAACGTTGAAAAGTGCTAATTTCTTTATGTTTCTCTATCGTTGTATACCCTTCACACAAATGTATGTGAGTAGGTTATATTATGTTTTTTTTTTTGTTAGAATTTGTGTCTAATTTGTACCAATAAAAAAAAAGTTTGTGATAGAAATATTTTTTTGTTTTTTGCTTCCGGTATATAATTTTTTTATCTATTCTTTTTTCTTGGATAAAGATTTCTTATAAGCCGTAGCAATAATATTATGTATATCGCAGTGATGTGGCCAAAGGTAGAGCTTCTAACGAAAAAAAAAACCCATCTTACTAAAATTATTTTAAATTTTATTTTTTTTTATTTAGGAAGCAGTTCTTTTGTAATTACTGAGCACTAAATATGAATATGTGAGAACCTATTAAGGTTTTATGTTATTGGTTTCTTTCGCTTTTTTTTTTTATATCACCAATATTTTATCTTATGAGAAACTTATTATATGCTTACTAACATTTTTTGCTTTCTTTTTGCCCGGCGAACGTAAATTGTTTAAGTTTAAACGCGATGCGTTTAAAATTAATTCGTCCAAACTCTTTGATAATTTCATACTAACGAAACTCAGAAGCACCGTACTTGCATTTATATCGGAAATTAATTAAAATTATTATTATTTTTTTTTATGGAAATATAATTTTCCACTCGTTTGTCAGTTGTCTGAAGTTTTGTTGGCGTTTTGTTGTTTTGATAATATAATTTAAAAAAACCCGAACGCGCACGTATGATAAAAAACTTTAATGAATTTTTGATTTATTTCATTTAAACATAAATATTTGCATTGCAATTTATTAAAATAGCAGACGTAGTCACACAGCAATAGAAACAACGAAATGTCATAAACTGTTTGTACTTTAATTAAACAATAATTATTGCCATCGCCGCCAGTTGGCTTGAAGAACGTTCGCGCGCAAGTTTTAAAACTATTTTTTTTTAATTTTTTTTTTAAATGTGTTGGGGTTTTGTATCCGTATTATTTTTGCAGATGCTGCGCCGCTTCAATAAACCGTAGCCGTAGACGACAACAAGCGTGCACTGCGAGCGTCTCCGAATGAATGTGAATATATTCAAGAACAATACATGGGTAGCTCGATAACAGAAGTGGCAGCAACAGCACTCGATACGAGCACCCAAGCGAGTGGCAGACGAGACTCGGCTACTATCAGACGTCAACCGTCTTCGTATTGTCGGTCAGGACACCCCGCTGCTTCCCATACGATAACCGAACCGCGTAAACGAAGTGTCGCGTGAACGATGCTTATCAGATCATATTTGAATTAGTATCTGACAGATACAGTAGCTGATTACATACGAGTACGTTCCGCGCGTAACAGACACTTAATAAAATTGATTCAGAAATTGCGTATCTGAGGAAATGTTACACACGCATCACAATTGAATAGTTACGGCTGTAATATTTTATTTTAATACGAATGCGCGCGCGCAAATTACAACTGAAGTTGCATGTCGATCAACGGCTACTGCGTGCAACTCGAAACGCGTTTGTGTGATGGCATTTGCCACACTTGGCTATAATTTTGCTATTTTTAAAACAAATACAAAATTGCCAATTTGGTAACGCTCGAAAACAACTTTAAAATTTTGTCTGTAATTCGAGACTTTAACGACGTCTTTATTGTATTATGTGCTAGCAAAGTTGGCTTCCGTTTAAACAAGTTGCTGCAGCAATCTCAGCGCGTGTTGTTCAGTTCGCTAACCATTTGCAACTGCATCGCAGCATCCGATACTCTTGCATCGGTCCAGTCGCATCGGTCGAGTCAAACTCTTTGACTTCCCGCCCCCTTGCTAAAGAGGTACATTAAGAGTATAGCGAATATCAAGATTTCTCTTTAATTTGTGGCTTTCAAGAAGGCCGTTTGTGTTTTTTTTTTCTTTTTTTTGTAAAAGCTAAACGTAGTAATTAATTCGTCAGTGGTGTTTTAATAATAATTGTTTACCTTCTTTTTATCTACAATATTCTACTTAATAGATTTGTATGCAACTTTTTATGTATTTTAATATAATCACTGGTAATATATACATTTAATTGAATTTAAGCGCAATGCAATCCAATCTTGTTCGCTCATTATTATAAAAAAAAAATAAAAAATTTTTATGCTCTATACACAAAGGGACGAGGGTATAAGAAGTACGTGCGAATGTTGGTAACAGACAGAAGAAGGCATGGCAAATCCTATACAGATATTTCTATTTTTTTGTCGTATTCGATTTCATATTTTAAAAGATTTTGAATGAAAAACGTCGATTATTATTGAATTACGATATCCGAAATTTTACCAACGAAATCCATTGTACACCACATATTCTTCATCAGCAAGTTAAGATGAGTTATGTATGTTCAGCGGACTGTATGGACAATCTACATTCATTAGCAAATGCAATTTATTAAATTTTGTTGGTGGCACTCCCACAACATGGCACAATATGCAAAACCCACTAATTTTCTTTTATGCCACGTTCCCTTAGGGAAAAATAATATATTAAGTTTGTGCAAATGTATTTAACAGGTAGAAGCAGGCGATATAGATATTATCCGTCTGTTTGGATTTCCGTATGAAAATCGAGATCTACATTTATATTATGCTAATCATTTTTCATTTCGCTTGCATTCAATAAAAATGCTAACCTCTTCTCCCAAAAGTGTGTGTTGGCACTTATCATGGAAACATACTCCATAAACTGAGTTTTTGAACAAAAAAAAAAAAAAAAAATTGCTGCTATTAATGTTGCAAGAAACACCAAATTTAGTCTACCTTACATTAATCCTTATAAAATATTTCATTTAGGTTCAGATCGGACCACTAAAGATCTACAAATCTGACTAACTTTTCTGGGTTAAAAAAAAAAAAAAAAATTTGTTGTATTTTAGTTTAGCTTGAAACGACATAATTGATATATTGATATACTAAAGGAAATAAAATAACCCACACGGAACACGATAGGAATAAATGATATATAGAAATTTAGGGTTCAATGGTTCTTCTTAATTAATAAATTTATATTTTATTATTTTTTTTTCAATTTTGTTTCGAATCAAACAAGTAAAAACTTTTTTGTTATAAAAACCAAAAGTTTGCATAAGAAAGGGTTCAGAGTATCTGAAAGTCGTTAATATATGACTGCTGCATTCTTACTTGTTTTTAGAGTAAAGGTGTTTAACCGTTTACCATTATTGATTGCTATGATTAATGTAAAAATGTGCACATTTAAACTCTAAATATCCAGCTGTTTATACATATATTATTATAGGGCCAAAATAGGGCATGTTAGTATATATATTCTGAATATTTTATTAGGATAAATGAAAGATGTAACAAATTTGTAGTTTCAAGCTAAGCCAAACCATATAAAAATGTTTTTGCTTTTCTTGAACTTTCAGACATTCTGACGGATGGACAGCCATAGCTATATCGATTCAGTCTCGGTCCTGATCCGGTATACATGCTTATACTTTACTCATTCTACTTGTTGCTTATATTTGCACAAATTTATACATATGGGTACAAGGTAAATAACATTGAAAGACTTTGACAAGCTACACATAGTAACCCGATGACGTCGAGCACTTGATTTCATTCCACTCGAAACATACAATACAGTCAAAAAGTCAATATTGACAAGAGCATTTTTACTCCTAGTAAATCCAAAAACAATCCCAAAAGCCCAAACACTATAATCATTTGCCAAAGTTTATATAATAAAAATTTTCAAGTAAATATTAACTCGCTGGCTGAAGTGTTTCGCATTTCAAAAGGTTTACACAGATAAAAAATAGATACTTCAAATAATTTGCACTTGAATACATTTTAGTGCATTCAAGTTTTGTGTTTCTTGGTCATTACAAAACGCAAAATAAGTAAGCAAAAGATGTGATAAAAATCCCCCAAAAATTTATGTTAAATTCTGCGAAAAATCTTTATACGAATGTATGTCAATGAAATGAGTCAGAATGATTAAGTTTCGGTTGAGTATATTTAAATGTACCTTCAATCTCTTAAAACCTTTCTTCGACAAAGCGACAATTTGTAACCATAAAAAGGTGTAGTCCAACAGCATGGTACGTTCTTAATTTAACTTGCGACGCGTGTTACTTTTAAATTATGACTGGTTAAAGTACTTGAGGTTTTATTTTATGTAAAAAACAAAACAATTTTGTTAGAAAACCTCTCGAAAAAACGTGCAACATTAATCAATTTTAAATTTAGCGACATTTTAACAAAGAATAAAAAAACTAAAAACAATAATAAAATTGCTTAAGAAAGTCAAAGATTAAAAATGCTAGACACCTTGTGGGTGGGGTAAATCAGATAACTTTGATTGATTTTCATTTGTTATTTGTAATTATTATTATAACAATTTAAACTATAAAAACGAATTAGATGTCTGCGTGCCTCACAGTTTAGTGGTTATATTATCTGTGCATGTCTAATCGTAAATTGATTTTTACCCTCTCCAAATAGACACTCGTTAACCCATTATAAACGTTTAGATTATATATATGGCTTTCTAGCGTCGACGAGTTCGTTAAACTTCAAGCAACTGGCATCAAAAGAAAGAGATCAGAGTGCATCTGCAGTGGCATGGACAACATGAGCAGTTAGCAGCACAGCCGGATGGTCAGTAATTCTATTTTTAAACAACGATTTTGTGGCCGAGAACAAGTGAAGAATAAATTGCATAAAAACAGCGGGGGATACACAAGGTGCAAGCAGGTTAGAGAAGAGCTTGTGGTTTATATAGTAAAAAATGTGCAACAAACAGACAGAAATCAGTGGAGTAAGTGTGCTTGTGATGTGGAGAAGTTGAGCAGAAAGAACAAATAGGAAAGAGTTTACTTCTTGTGATGACTGGCATAGAGCAGTATTTGTTAGCATAGAACACTCATGCCTGGGTTAAGGTTAGCGACAGCTTTAAAAAACAATTTTAAGCGCAAATGCAGTAGAATCAAGAGCGTTAAAGGTTAAACAGCCGCGAACCAAACAACAAAATAACACAGAGCAGAGTTGTTGCATACATGTATATGGTGTATGTTGGAGAAACGTCGTAGCGCCTGATTGAAATGACTGAAACGTCGAGTCGGACTATGCGGTGCATCGCTATCATTGCTATTTCGCCGCTGTTGTTGATCTACATGATCGAATTGAAGATGATGTTGATCGCCTGGTTCGGGTGTTATGGAACGCGGCGTATCCGTTGGATCTATGTTGATTATGAAACGTGGTAGCGAACGATTCGGTGAGAACTCACTGCGCAGGCGCGACGTTATGGTCAAGGAGTTTGGTGTCGACTTGGAATTGTGCAATGAGAGCAATTGTTGTTGTTCCTGCGTTTGCACATATTGGTCTTGCTCCTCTTCAACTAGTGGCAAATGCAATGTGCGTGCATCATATGTGCCCGTGCTGTGTATACCACGTACGAGTGCAGCGACTGTTGTATCATTGTGCTTTTGCTGCTTCTTATTGTTTTTGTGACCAGGGGACATTGTTGTGACTGTAGTGGTGTTTTGCGCAAAGGTTCGAGATGTTGTTATGGACTTCATAACATCGTTTGTGTGAACGCGTGCAGCAACATCGCCTCCATCTGCAACATCAACAGCAACGCCATTGCCTTCGCCTTTGCCGTCTGTTGGCATATTAATCTGCGTTGGCTCATCATTTCTCTTCATGATTTTTATTTGCCACGCAGCTGGGATTTATATTTTTGTTTTGTTTTTTGTTGTGTTTTTCACGATTATATGTATCTGGGTATGGCCAATTTCAGTTTGTTGGCTTAGGTTCTTAACGTTTAGTAATAACGGTCTTTCGTGAGACACCTTTGTGGTTTTGTAATGTTTACACACTAAATAAACAATAAACAAATTAAAATTATTGTAAGTTTAAGATACATATGTAAATACTATACACATTTTAAATTAACACATTATGCATTTTTCGCATAATAAAGTATTTAATGGCTTTTATATATGTATGTATTGACTAAAACAACCAATTTCTACTTTTTGAAAAGGTTGTTTAACTTTTTTCCTTTATTTAAAAAAAAAAAATTAAAACAATATGACAACATGTGTTTTGTTTAAACTTATTTTACAATGTTCCACGTAACACTAAAGTTGGTTCTCCAATTAATACTGGTCAACTAAATATCGAAGAATATTGAAGTGCTATGATTCAATTTATGTTTAAATCTAATATTGTAGCATTTTGCCACAACTGTTTCTAGGATTTAAAACTTATTTAAATAATCTTCAACATAAACATAATCCATTCAAAGTTATATTATGAGAAGAAATGCTTACTGTGCTAATTAATAATGGTTGGAAGAGCTCGTCAATACGTTGTGTTTTGTAATTATGTATCTCGTAATTTTGATAGGCAGACAGAGTGTGAGTTTCAGAGGGGAAATAGATATTGTTTCGTATGCAGTTGTTTGTTTGCTTATTTATATTTTAGCTATCCAAATTAAGGATACATGAGTGGTGAAACATATTTTATTTGTGTAATTCTTAATTTATTCCAGTTAAACTCGCATTTCTGCTGCATTTGTCAGTCTTCACTGCCTAACAATAAAATTCTAATTTAAATTAATCGAAGAACCAAAGCAATCAAATAAATTGAAATGATTGGCTTATGCCTTTCTATTAAACGCTAAATGGTAAAAAAAAATAATAAATAAAAAAAAAAACAAACAATTCAATCGATTTTACATCAAAATTGCGCCATGGAAGCGAAATATGTACGCTGTATTCTCGTGAATAGTCTTGTCTATATTTTATATACAGTAATATACAAAGCACCCTTTGCATTTGGTAACATAAAAAACCAACAGTTTTTCGGGTTTCAACATTTGTTTGTAACACATTGAAGATCTTAAAGATCCAATAAAGTCTTTATACAGTTGGCGGGACAAATTAATAACTAACCAATTTTTGTTCAACTTGCTGTCTGTGTAAAAATATAAATCAGTTATTCTGATATATGTAGAGTAGATATATATGTACTTGGTATCGTTTGCTATTTTTCTCTACAAACCTTCAAAATATTATTAGCCATTTTCATAAAATAATTAGTAGTTCGAAAATGTAATGTAAAAAAAGGAAATGTTGGCTTTTATGGCATCTAAATGCTGAGAGTCTATTAATAATGGAATTATATTTTAATCAAATATCCGGTATTACAGAGCTTTATTCTTTTTTGCACATTTCTTGATTTTCTTTCGACTTAATTTGCGTCTCTACGTAGAATTATGCTGTTAAACCAAAATAGATACCAAACACTGTCTGTTTTTTTATACAACATTTTCAAAGTGTTAAATCATTGATAAAAGTTCATTTAATATGTGGCTGCTTTTTAAAAATTTCAAATAATAATATTTATGTAATATTTAACTTTTATTTTCTGAGCTTTAATTTTATTTTATATTCAGAAAATAGTACAATAAATTGATAGCGTATGAAAGGGTATTATAGCATTGGTTTAATCGAACTTAAAGTTGTTGCATAATATTCGATGCACCCACCTCTGTATCGGTCGGATGCGCCTTTAAGCGTGCCTTAAACATTTTCGTCAAACTATGCCCACTTAACTCCGTTTTGATTGTTTTATATTTTTCCAATTACACTTGAAATAGTTTATTTTCAGCTTTTTCACTGTGCTGCCGCCGGATACTGTCGCGTTGCGTGTACAAATTGGTACTGAATGCGCCCGCATTCATGCAAACCTATTTAAATACACGACAATCCGAGAGTCAACAATGTATTTTATAGAACAATAGAGCAAGTAAGAAGCAAGAAGGATGAAGCGACAAATTGAAAATTAATTAATAAATATATTCTTCGTCGCATTCGATTATCAGCTAAGTAATACAAGATAACAATAAGCTAATAAGATACAGATACATATTTATGCAGTTTTATTTGTACGGATATAGCAGTTAATTTCGGCTACTGCTAAATGTTTGCATTGGGCTTTACTTCCCGTTTGTATAGATTTAGATATTGCGGGAATTTTCACTATTTTTCCATTGACTTTTCGCAAAGAAAGCTTAAAGCAAACTAAATTCAACTCAACAAATGTTCCTACTGCAAATGTTCCATGTCATCCGCAGCAGATTTCTATTATATATACTTGTATGTATCGCTTATCATAGCAAATTCATTGCTATTGCTATTCTGGTTGGGATTATTTTTACTGCTGCTGTCAATATTTTATTTTATGAGCTGTGGCATACATAAAGCAAACTGATATTTGTTAAATGAGCCTGCTTGCCTGTGTATATTAGAATTTATTGTAACTAGACGCTTGAGAAATGATTTTATGACGAATGTACATATATCATATAAGGTAATTTGATTTAATTATTCGTTATCTAGTTGGTTCTCGTTTTTGTTTGAGTCGTATATAAATATTAGAACCTCATTAGACAATTTCTGCGTAAAGATTTTTAATAATACGCAAACTAGTTTGGGTAAAATGAAAACAAAAAATTTGTCAATGTTATGTGCTATTGTAAAATTGAAGATTAAACGTCCCTGTTAGGTGGTTGGTAGTTTAATCCAAAAAGGGTCCAAAGTTCATCAGTGGTCATGAGTTCGGGGGTCAGGTGGACTTTCTACTATTTAATCCCAAAAGTATGCTACACTATTTTCAATGTTCAAAATTTAAGTTTATACTATACGAATTATTAGTTACCTACTAATGGCCTATGGCAAACGATCACAATCCGATCAAAAATTACTGCAAATTTCTTAATAATACGCAACCTTTCTTTCAAAGAATGGAATCTTCACAACATATGTTGCATATGTTGCATTTGGAATCGTCTTAGTACCCATCTGAGTAGGCCCTTTTCGGCTCAATTTTTTTCTTGGTAACAGGACAAAGAACCAGGCTTATCATCCACAACAAGCAATTCGCTTTGCACTTTTTGTATTTGACAATATTTTAAGCGCGATTCATTTAAAAAAAAATTCCGGTTACTTTTCCATCAGAAGGTGTGCAGTTATTAAACGCGTATTAAATTAAATGTTCAGCGTGTATACCGTAGCGTGCGATTAGGCAGCGATTATCGCTTTGCTTTCAACCGAATTGATTAAAATTGTATTTTTATGATTTTGAAATCTGTGTACAATATATTCGATTACTTATCAGCAGCAAAATCTTATTATGACTGACGTATAATCACAGCTAAGTAGATATATAACAAGCTGTAACTTAACACTTAACATAATTTAGTAGATGGAGAACGAAGAGTTGAACCAGTGGGTTGTAAATTTAATACGAGAACAGTTGTTTTTGAATCTATATAAAAATTTAAAAGGAGAGTCTAACGGAGCGAGTCTCCTATTTTTAAAGGTAGTACATTTACATATTTTAAGCTGATGAACTTTTAACTTAACCTAACCTTCAAGAAGTTATGTGTAAGTCAGAAGATTTATTTATAAACTCTGTAATATTTTGCAAAATTGGTAGAGTTCGAATCATTAAAAGTAGTAAAATATTTTATTATTTACCATGTTACCTTTAAAACACATCTGTGTCGCATTACGAAGGGTATACATTTTTTTTGCTTTTCAGACTGTTCGTAGCAAAATGACTTATGTATGTACAAACGTTGCTGTTGTTTTTCTATAAATGCGTTTATCATTTAAGACGGTAGATAAAATAGTTTGTGAAAATGAGACACATATTTAATATTCCACAAACATTGGCTTTCCGCCTAACTAAACAGTCTAGTCAGTCGTTCAACCCCACCCATAGCAGCTGAACGCATATAGTCGTATAGGGGGAAACAGCTGCTTATCAGACAACGCAGGCCATTTCGCTCTATGCCACAGCGTGACTTCTCCAAAGCGTGGTGTAACAGACGATGTTATCGCCACTTTAATACTATACAATACCTGTAGGGAATTTCCGCGCTTTGTAAAGGAGCTGCGAAATAATCCAAATGGAAAAATGCTGCCGTAGCCACCAGAATCACGACGCTCATGGGAACCGCTCGAGGTCGAGTGTGCTGACTGTGGTTGTACCGTCTCTGAAGGATTTAACGGTGACATCTCCGAGTAGGAGCGTCCTACTTGACTGAGTTTGGGCGTGCGTCGCATTTTTTTGCTTATGTACATTTCAACTGATATATTTTTAGTTTTCCTTTACACAATAATATAGGTTGATGCAAATATTTTGGTATAAAGTGCACAAAATTAAACAAACACTGAGAGAGTAAGCGAGAGTATTAGACAGAGAGACTCTCGAATCTGAAATTGTTTTAACGGTATTTTAGTAGCAACAATTTTTATGTTCTTTAGTATATTTTTTCCCAACAAATACATTAGCAAATATATAACTCAAACAATTTAACACGAATTGGCATTAGTGTGCCGTTTATCGCCAAATTACAAGCTAATTAAGTAATTTTTTCAATGTGCAAAATATGTTTTTCCTTAACTAATTTTGATTTGTTAAAGCGATTTTCACGAACGAAACGAAACCCACGCTCGACTAGAACTAAATGAATTCTGTTTCGTTTCACGCGGTGAGTAACTTCGTTTTTATACCCTCTTCTTTAAGGGTAAAAGAGTATATTAGGTTTGTGTTAATATATGTAACAGGCAGAAGGAGTCGAAGTCGACGCCATAAAATATATACACCCTTGGTTAGTATCAATTGTCAAGTCGATATTTAATCGTAATGCCTTCCAGTTTAAATATTTAGAATATCTCATTCTCTCTTTAAATAACCATTATTAAATGTTAGGCGTGGCCCCCTACTCATACTCTTTCCTTTCTAACTTTTTCTATGAAACAAACTGTATTGGTTTTTTTAATCCAGGTAGAAATGACAAATACAATAAAATTTTTAATAAAGGACCTTCTGGTCTTCTAAATGAAATCCAACTAGAAACGTAAAATTTGATGAATATTAATTTTAATAAAAATTTCAACACAGATCCAGATAGAAATTGTATATCTCTTATTTAAATTTAGTTTGAAGAGGTATAGAGTATTGTGTAGTCGTGTACACTCGACTCCAGAGTTCAGTCTTGTTCTTCTATCAACTGTAAAATGATTCGAGGCAACAAAAACGATGCAGTGACAACAAAAACAATAACACAAAACTGTTCTGACATTGATTACAGAACGTTGAAGCTGAACAAAGAAAGCAAAAATGAGAGTGAATGAGAGAGAACATGTACGTGATTTGTTGTTGTCAGGCACAACTGAAAATTTTACCGTATAAACAAATCCATACAGACAGCCGGAAAGAGACAGTTTAAGCGGTGGCAATGTGCGTTCTCGTTCGCTCAGTCAAATCAAAAACTAAATCCAAATAATACTACTATTTATTATTGTTATTTATTCAAAAACCAATGTGCACCCGAAATAAAAGCCTATGTTCTATATATGATAGAACATTTTTGCTTAATTTACTTAATTTTTCTTTATCTTGTTGTACCGTACACCGGCAGTGTGAATTGGGTGCAACCAATTAATCTTAATGTTTGTAACGCATTAAAGAAGATTTATTTGACACGAGAGTGTAGTTCTATATGCGAATTTATGATCAACTCGACGAGACGCATTAATGTTCTTTGTTTTTTCATTGATTGGAACACAACTATAAAATCGAGTATACAAAAACTCAGCTAAATTTTACCACAACCAACCATCTTGAGATTATGACAAAATAATAGACAATGATCTGAAAAGGCATCTAAATACGTGCCCCCACCATGAGCAGTTGATCCCCCATATATAAATTTATATCACTTTTCGTTGAACTAACTTACACTTTTATTTGAGACTTGTGGATATTTCACATAATTTTCAATCAATTTTTAAATTTTGTGAGCAGTGTATTCCCAATTCGGTTTGGTTGATTGCAACCTGTTGCTATTGTTGCTTTTCATTGTGAATTGACATCAGTTTTTGTTTTGTTTGTGCCAGGGATTTGGATTAAAGCGTGAGTGATTTTTGCTAGTCCGAGTGTCAAAAATATGCGGTTGGTTTATAACCCTAGGTAAGGGACTACCTTTAGTCATGCTGCAGAATTGTACGTGGAACTAACTATACAATTATTATTCTTTCGGCCACAGCATAGAAATTTTTATAAACCCTACACGTTCCGCCTCTGTATCGCTCTCTGTTTCAAATATATATTACTGACATATGTGCATATGTACATATATATGTGTATATATTTATATGATCTTTGTGCTCGATAAGAAGCGGTGCTTTGTGATCGTTTGTCGTTGTTAAAAAAAAAAAAAAAAAAATAAGTACATATAATTATTTTTCAGCGTAACCGATACAGTTATACCCTAAGTTTATCATAAGACTTCTCCTACACCGTTTCTCTACAAGATTTTATATAATTGAATGACTAATGTATTTAAAAGAAAATACTATGCTGCGTATAATCGTTATGGAAAAATAAGATTATTGAAAAAGTTGTCTAAGAGGTGTAAGATGTATTTCTATCTATTTATAGCTATATCTAACGTTTTTTACTGTCTATAATACTATTTTTTATGTACATGAAAGTTTTGACTAAGTGATAATGGAACACACTCTTTTTGTAGAACTGATAAAACGATTTATATGAACGTTTTAATGAATAAATATAAATATTTGCTAATTGTTTATATTCATCTAATATTTCCAATTAACAAGTAAACAATACGACTACAATTTTTTTCTTTTTTTTGCTTCCTTTGGATTATTCAATTTACACTAATTTAATGTCATGCAGGCGAGGCCGACATGAAGTTCAAAGACAATGAACAGACACACCTACCCTTTTGATACAATCAATATTAGGTAGAGAATTACTAGATATAGGTTAATTGTACTATTTAAATAGAATATTTTCTATTGACTTGTCTAATTGGATTTGGGCTTGATCTACAAATTCAATGCGCAATATTGATAACGCTTTACTAGTGTACTTCATGTAACTCTTTTAAATATTTAAAATATTTTTTGACCTTCGCTGCTATAGAAAAATGCATTCTTTGAGCGTGCGAAATGTCGGTCAAACGAAACGCAGAATTCTAATTGGGCAGAATAACGCTTTGTAAATTTTTATTTGAACGAAAGTGATTGCGGTCATGTTCGAAGCTTTTGTTGTTCTTGGTAACAAAAATAGCGCAAATTTCATTAAAAAAATTATATATAAATTTATTTGACTTCTATTATGAGCAAAGAAAACAACCACAAAGCCAAGCAAACACAGATCACGTCATAAACTTATGGCTAAGAGGCGACTATATGCTGCATATCTCTATATAAATATGGGCTACATATATAAATATATGCTTCGCATTTTGATCAGCCGCGTGTCACACGAATGAGCGGGCAGACAGTCAACCAAAATGTTAAAACCAACAGACATACGGAGACATTTTGGCATTGAAAAAGTTTTGTTTCTGCTAAATGGTTGCCAACTTTTTGTAGTTCCTCACTCGAACTATGATATATCTATATAATAAATTCTGATAAGCACCATCTTTCCACAGATGTGTCAGTAAATGCTTCAAAAATGAGAAATAATGCAGATGTCGACATATTTTCTCACTGTCTATCGACGTGAGATTTAATACTCAACGCTGTCGTCATGTTTGTTGATGTCTACAACCATTAACTTTATTAATTTAAAGCCTTTAAGAAGAAAATCTATTAGCTAATTAATTATTTTATCAACTTATGACGTTCGTTTGTTAGCTTCATGTCAGTGGATCTTCGCTTACAATATCTGTTGCTTGTGCGTAGCTTATTTTACATCCATCACTTAATTGCACTTCGGACTGAACTAGGCCATGCCCTGAACACTTACTTGCTGCAACGATTTGGATGCGCGTCTTTCCGCCGTGTACTTTGTATCCATGAAATACGATATCGAGTAAACAGGTAAATTTTCCGTCATTCTGTTGCGTTTGGATATATTTCAGATCACAAATAAAAAATTAAAATGGCGAAGAAGCAATTATTATTATTTACTTTTTTTCGTTGTAATTCACTTGAGAGCAGAAAAGTGTCTACACCTATAAAGTACGCGTTAGCTGCCTTCTTAGGTTCCGCGTGCTATGAGGTGCAAATGTTATCTGCTTAAGTTTATTCTAGCGTTATTAAGTTGCCCAGTATTGGAATACTGCCTGCCTTGAAGGCAGCGAACCAACAGCAGTGGGTGCCCTGTTTCACACAATTTTCTACATTAAATATTTGCGTTACTCATTTTATGATGCTTATCATAATTAGTTTCAATTCGAGGTTTATTGAATGCCTCATATGGGGCAATAATCAAGTTATTTGAATAATACGCTGTTATTCCTTAGATTTATTTGCCGTCTATATTTGCCAAATGTATTTGCTGTTTGTCGCCATAGCTTATTCTCCAAAAATATTCCACTTGATATTGACACTTCTGTTTGGTGTATGAAAAGGATATATTGAAAATAATTGGATGTTAAGAAATGAGTAATCACTTTAACAAATAAAAATACTCTATATGGTTTTATTTTCATATTAATGATATAGTAAGATAAACAGCGCTGAATCAACAACATTCGCATCCGGTATTCGGAGGCACAGTGGTCTGCTTTCAATTTAGATGCTACTCAAACTACACATTAGGCTTTAACTACGAAAGCTTTTTAAAGCTTTTTTATTGTGTATGATAAACATATTTATAAACACTTTCCTAAAGCTACGCAAAAAAATAATGTGAAGTGCTTTTTGACAATATTCGAAAAAAAGTAGAATGAAAATACCTACGTATGTACATGCAGCCAAAAATGAATACTCAGTCAACTAATAGGCCCGCATTATCAGCATTGATATTGAATGGCTCATAAAAGAATTTTAAACAAAATTGATTTTATATTAATGATTAATTAAATTGTATTAAATCACTTGTGACACTATCTTTTTTTGATGACTCAATTAATCATAGCGGGTACAAACATTTGTTCCCACTTTCTCGATTAAGTCAATTTCAAAAAGCTCAGTAGCGCCATGCCAAAACTATTAGCGAAGAACTCGACGACTACAGCAGATTAAATAATTATCAGAATCTAGAAGAAGCAGGCGAAAGATAAGAGTCTTATAGCTGGTAAAGTTAACATAAATCTTATTTAATTGCTGATAAGTCGTAAGTAAACTTTGAGACAACAAATAAAGTGTTTTTAAGAGCCTTGTGACTTTATTGTGTTGAATACCATATAGAACCTAAATTACTTTCAAAATAGATTGAGTATATTTGCATTGATTATGTGCTTTCCGATATAATTTCACATCAATTAATTTGCAATTTATTGATTTGTTAATTTTGGCCAGTAGCCAAAAACTTGTATTATTGTTGGATACAAATGCAGCGAAACACTTAAGAAAAAGTTTTTGTTTTGGAATTATTTATTTCAAAATTGGGAAATAATTTTTTGTGATTTTTAAATTTACACATTTATTGAATATTTTTTTTTTTTGGCCAAGTCACTGCGCCTTTCTTTATGTAGTAAACGAAAAACTCACGTTTTTATTATTTGTACATATTTCTATTTTCGCAAATAATTTAAGCAAACAACAACTTGCAATAATATTCGAAAAATAAAAATTTTTGAATAGAAAACTACTGTAATACAATGTAGCTATAAGGAAATAATATATTTTTAAATAATATTTTGGTAAATAATTAATTAACTATTAAAATTACTCACCTGTTGATGTAAAATTAATCGTGCACTTTTCCTCTGTTCAAGGAACAATTCGCGCCACTGTAGCTAAAATTTGCCGCGAAAAGGATCAGAGACAGCTGACTGGGAATATGTGAGACAGTCTGTGTGTCGGCCAGTGCGTTAGTGTGTGTGTGAGGTCGCAGCTGAGTGTGGTGTGAGTGTGTGTCTGTGGTATTGATGTGCGTAACAAAAACAGATAAGTCAATAAATTGGGGTTCTTTTACTTTTTCTTCCGTCACAATTAGTTTGCGCACACTTATCTTTATTGTAAAATATTATTTAATGCGTTACTTATTAAAATTCATATATATTTATATATATGCATACTTAGTTGCGCGGACGTAATGACATTTAAGAATAAAATAGACGAACGACACTGTTGGCATAGCGCTGGCATAAATTTATTTTCCCCGTTTTAAGCACATATTCACTTTATTTAGCAGAACGAGTATCAACATTTTATTGCTTATCACTTCTTTGCTTAATACTTATCAGATTGCCTTAAACATATTACGCTCGAATGGCGATATTAAGCACCAACAATTGCACTAAAGAATTACACTACTAACAATTTAATTACACTACACCGTCCAACGCGAGAACGCCATCACCACTGGATATAGGCTATACAAATGAAGAATAGTGTTGCCACCAATGTTAATAGGGCTGCCAAATTCTCATTAGAGTGACCGCCAAAATTGAATGTAAAATTTCGGTGGGAGCTAAAACTTGTAAATTTCGAAGAAAGCATTTTGAATAAGTTTAATTACATACTGCAAACAAATTTTTGTAAGCTGTGAGTAGGCGAAACAATTATCACGGTCTGCACTGAGAATATAATAAATATTGCAAGTTTTCTATCCTTCCGTCTGCAAGTTGATACAAAATGTGTCCGACTATAGACTCTCTAGATTATACTCTAAACTCAGCTTGAAACAAAAATTACTATAACACTTCTCTTTGCGTATTAAGATTTATTTTAGAGAAAAGTGATCGAAATAAAAAAAAATAAAAACGCCAATCACCCTGCGATAAACATTCACACAGATAGCGAACATATATAAATAATACTTCTTTGAGTATAAACTTTTAAAAATGATAAAATATTATCGACCTACCTAATACTCAGCTAACCTAATGACACTGTATTTAATTGTCCAACTATAACCAGCAAATACGTTTAGCTTCTATTTAATCATTCGTACAAATTTGGTCGGGCTTCACTAATATATAAGAAGCCATTTGTCATCCAAAACGTAAAAAGGACGGTGGTTTTACATGGAAATTTCAAGTAGTGGACATTGTAAGTTGATATGTGTACTCATACCGTGATTCCAATTACGCTTCTTCAATGAACTCTGACAAACCGACTACATTAACAAAAGCCTATAAGATAGGAAAATGTCGGAGATGTTTCGCATTGATCATAAAATATGAAACAAAAAGTTTTCCTTTGCAAACTTCCAACACTAAGAATTATGTCGAGCTTCACTTTATCAACAAGATGGTTTTTGTCTCATTTCTACATTCTTGGTTGCAGCTATGAAATAATACTAAGCTCGAAATCATTTAATTATTAAGAACTCCTAAATGCATCTGATCTATGCCTTCGAAAAGACTTTGCGATCATTACAAACTGTTTATATTACATTTGGGATATTTCTATAGTCAAGTCAAATCACATCTAAAGTATACGTGTCTAGTCTGTTCGCAAAAAAAGTTTACACATAAATATTGGAAACACAAATCGAAAAAGCTAAAATGTAAACATTCGACTAATGTTTTGAATACGCTATAATTCACAGTTCTCTTTAAGAGTTCTTTCATACTTTATAATTTTAAGGCCGTTCCATGAAATACATATGCTTGTATTAGAACTGCAGCAAAATTAGCATCCGTGCTCAAACAACTGTGGTGTTCGTACACAATTTTATTATCAACACATAAAACATCATCACACTTGGGGTTTTAATTCTATTTATTTATGTATGTTAAAATGCCAATTTCGCACACAGTATGTAAACAGTTTATAGCGTGACGGGCTTTGGCTTGCCAGCATGGGCAGCGGTACGCTCCTCATGGCGCTTGACAGCCTCAGCGCGCGACAGGTTCCCCTTACGAGCATAACGCTGGTTGATTAGAAACTTGACGTCCATCTGTAAAAGTAGATAATATGTATACATAATTAGTAAATATTTAAATTTTGATAACAAACAAAAAAAAACTTACGCCCAGAGTGGATTCATGGCGCTTACGCATCGGGCGCTTGATGCCATTGCGATGGGCCTTTCTGTTCTGGTTGTGATTAGTGTGATTCTTTGACTTGGCCATTGCGTTCTATCAAACTACGCCGGGTCGAACAAAACAGATTCACCGCCATCAATGCAGAAATTTTAGAGCCGCCATTTCAATTGGTTGCAATGTAAAGAAAAAAGAAATACTTGTTAGTACACATGCTACATACGGTGAAGAAACGGTTAGCATATTGCTTATAGCGATTGGTACAATAGCTAACGCGATTATTTCGGATTTTAATTTTATAGACGATTTAATTGCAACCTACGTTTTTGACAGTTCAGCGGAAAAGAGACGACAGCGTCGTAAAACAATAACAGGGTTGCTTTTTTCGAGATTCGACTTCGAAATTGAAATTCGCAATGATTTCGGATGCAAGCTGTCATATGAAGTAACAGCTGATTTGACAGCACGAACCATTGTGAATGAAAACAATAAATCAAATTTGTGGATTTTCACAACTTTGTGAAGTAAAACAATTTGTTTACAATATTTTGCAGTTACAGCAACACTTTTATGCTCGCACATTGTTCGTATACTAAGTGTAACTTCTGAGAAAATATCTTTAGTGTGCTCGATATAATTGGACTATGTCAGTGAAATAACAATGCGGCTTTGCCCGGTGTCACTGGAATCCGACAATGTCAGGCGCTTTCGGGGATTTATTTTGGGTAACGATTAAGAAACTTTTATTCCTACCTTTAGGAATACTTGACAATTTCTTAAAAGTTCGCTTTAAAGTTTTCCAATTGTCTCACGAGGACCACCTGACACAGTAAGGATGCACTTTGTTAGTCAAAATAACGCTCTCATGAACGTTGTTACTACTGACATCAAATCATACAAAATAAATTTCTATCTATTCGCATTTTAAGATATAAAACTGATGAGTCAAGAAATAGATTGTATTGTGCTTGGTGGCAGCCAGCTTCCTACAAAGAAGAATAAAAAATGTCTCCCACTATATTAGCGTAGTTATCCGGAAGGAGCAGTATGATCGAGTTTTAAAGCGATCGAATCGGCACTAGCATCATTAATATTTGTGTCAAACACCGAAAAAGTTTAGTGCTGTCGTTATCTGGACGCGTCCAATGGATGTAGCGCCGTTCCTGCGGCTTGATACCAAGGGATTAAATCATTTTACATGTATAACATCCCACAGCAACCGAAATAACTTGAAACCGATGAAACTTATTGAAAAAGGCAATTTATTGTTTCTAGCTGCTTTCGTATAAAAAACAATGTTCCTATTGTCTTTTCCTAATAAAATGCATATTTATTGCTATTAATTTTTATATATTTATATATTCTTGCTGGTAAAATATCGTCCAACAAAAAGAACTCCGCTTTCTCTGCTTTTAATGAGAAACACGAATGGGTGATTCGCATTGAACCGATGTCGTTTCAATGCCATTACCGGCATAACTCGTAAACCTGTAAAGATACAATTTAGCTTAACTGATGGATGCAAATTAATTTGAATAGCCGGAGGAATCACCAGATGCCGACAATATATCCCACAATTCATGCTTTAAATCGAATTTGGTTAGTAAAAATGTACTTTAGGTTTTATTATATTCCACATTATAAAATTTTCACAATCTTTTCAGTCTTTTCAATCCAACCAACGTCTGGAATGCATGATTTTTTATGGCTTATGTACGCTTCCCACAAAAAGTTGCTGACCAGCTCGGTTAAGTATTGTGTACGTAAACGGACGATTTACATGGAATTCGCGTGGCTGCGGTTGAAACATTGGCATCGATGCCAAACAAATGGTCATACCTGTGCAGGTAGAAGAGAGTTGTACATATACTTGTAAATGAGTTTACGAAATGAACAAAATAACACACAAACATTATGAAATAATAGACCAAAAACATAAAATAATACTTAAATAGTGTTAAATTAGTATACATTTTATTCGTATTAGTTGCAGCTGCCGATTAGGTAGAATTACAGATTGTACATTTTCATTGTCGTCGTTCCTTATAGTTCATCGTGCATCTCCGGTTTAGCCTCATCCGGCTTAATCAGCGAACCCGTGAAAAGTGGCATAACAGTTTCTTCAGTATTTCTTTTTAATAATACGTAGAAAAATGGATGCTCAGCAAAGAAATCTACTGAGTTGAAGTGCTGTATGCTACGTTTTTTGCGCACCACACCAGCTAGAATGGGTAAATATACGTATGGGGATGTGTACCAGGGACAAGGACATGTCAAATTCAATACAATACAATGCGGGAAATGTATAAATGAGAACAATAGACAATGTAATTAACAAAATAGCTGAGCTGTCTATAAACTTTTACCCACCTGTTGCTGCCGCTGCTTCAGTGCCCTCCTCATTTACATCAATAACCGCTTTATGAAGAACTTTGGAGACTTTTAACGCTTCCGGTGACTTTAATAGTTTGCCGAATTCCGCGGAATCGCCAAACATGCGTTTTATACCCAACTGTATATGGATTGTTTAATTGTTTATTAAAGCATTTAAATTCTATACAGCTTTATATTCACCTCCTTCAGCGGCTCACTTAGTTCTACGGAGAATTCCGCCTTAAACTTGGGAAACTTGACGCTGACATGTGTACGGCTTAACTTCTTTGTAATATCAGCTAGCGGCACTGATTTCAATTTATCTTCCAGAGCTTTTAACCCGGTGCGTGAGTTAGGGAGAATAACCAACATTGAAAGATCCGAATCCTTGTATTGCATTTCCAATGCTTGCGCTTCCAAATCTTTCAGTTCAGCATAATTGAAATCCTCGCGTATGTTCATCAGCGGCACTTTAATTGTGTCAGATTCACTGACATAAAAGTCTTCGTTGTGCGTTGCACGCTTCGGAAACTTGTGTAGCCAATCGCCTTTGAAATGTATTGCATTGATCAATACCTGTGAACCACAAATGTAATCAACCGAACCATATTTAAATACCATAACCACATACCATGCGTGTATCCTGATTCAGTGCAGTCGGTGCTATTAGATTTTGTATCAAATTATTAGTTTTCGCTGCCACATAGCTATTGATGGTGGACGCAGCCTGCACATTTGCGGCAAAATCAATTGGATCAGCGCTAGAGAGAAATTGCTTGGACAACAGCTCATTAAATTCGTCGCGTACACTGTAGCCTTGCATTATATAGATTTTATTGGCTATATGAAGAATATTACTGTGCTCATATGCCGAAAGAATATTGTGATATTGTGCAGCAATCTCGTCCACATTGCTTGAGATAAGTCCGAGACCGTGATCCAATTCGACAGCGGTTTGACCCTCAGCGCCAAGACGTACCATGGCAGCACATGTTTGTATGGAGAAAGGCGAGAAGATGATATTTTCATTGGGTTTCTCTAACACCAGCTTGCTATAGAGCTAAGGAAGAATTATAGTAGAAACTTTGAAACATGCCATTTTTCAATAAAATTTCCTCAAGCTTACATTAATCGAGAACAGCGCCAACTTTCTTGAGAATTCGGCTACATTGTTGCTTTCAGCCATGGCGTTGCTGCTGCTGTCTAAACAAATAGCAAGAACAACTGGTAACAGCAGAATGCTTAATGGAAAACTGCGGCGCCGACCTGAAAATGGATGCGAATTAGAAACTGGTCTTTTGTTACTTGGAAGCGAGTTACACAACGCCGCCTTTTATTTCTACCTGAATGGTATTTTATAAAAATATTTAAAATTGTTTCGCTTTTTCGTTTCATAAACAAATTATGACTAATACTTTTATTTTCACTTTTATTATTATCACAGATGCTTCCACACTCTTGCTGTGCCAGTTTGTGAAAGCGGGAACGTGACTTTTGTGTTGTTAGTGCGGCGATGTTTCAATAAATACTGAGCGAAAATGGGAACAAACGCTGGCAAAGAGTAACAGACTACTGCCCTGTAGCACAAATACCCATAACGTAGTCGATCGTCTCTTCAACACTTCGTAAGCAGAATGCGATTGTATGTTCGCTAACTTTTCATTTTAATTCTTATTAACAAATGTTTCATTGCTATTAGAAATTCACATTAAAATATTGTTAGGGCAAATTGTTTTAGATATTGTATGTGAATAGAGAAATTATTGTTTTAAAAAGTTTGTGTATCAAATTTTTATTTTAAGTACAAAGTTCAGCGCATTCTTCTATGCGCTGCCGGGAACATAAACTTCTCCCACGTCATATTTATACGCACTCTCTTAAACACAAAATTGAGCAAAGCCAAATAGACTGATTCATGCATTCCGAATTGTTGCACAATTTTACCATGTAACCCAACTACTTACCAACTTGTGGTGACCGATACATAACGAATATTTTTATTAGTAATATTATTATAAACTCAATTTATAGTTAAATAAGCTTTATTTATACGCATACCACTCAACACGACTTGCAAAATGAGACTAAGTACAATTTTTTTTTACTTATTTTTCGCTGACAGGCATTATTGACACCAAACGTTCTTATCAGTGAACATTTCTTTTGGATTGCTGTTTTGAAAACAGTCGGAAAGATGATTTTTTACTTGTACACTAGTATATAGGTATGCCGATTTACGTTATCTCTCATTTAATAGTCAATCATCCAGGCCCGTATTGAGTTAAAATGAATATTATCACTGGAGTTTGTCTACAGAAACATTATATAAATTTTTTTTATTTATTTTTTTTACAAAGCAATATTTAAATTTACTTAATACATAAACATTTATTTTTGAAACTTTAATCTAACGATTTTGCAAGCATCCAGCAAATAAAATGATGTTGTTTGAGTTTTTGAGCACATACCAGAAAGGCTTATCGGCATAAAATTGCATCACCGGCGGTGGTCTAACACTTGGACCAGCGAAACACATAAACATGCCTGCATAATAAAAGAAATTTCTAGATTTAAAAACTTTATTTTTAATTATCTCATTTAAAACACTTAATGCAAAAAAATTAAACTTTTTCTTTTTATTTAACATCGTATTTCAAATAAAAGCGCATTGCTGTCCCGTAAATATAATCGCGTTCTGGGATTTTCTTATTACATAGTAAAATGGTCTAATCACATGAAACGAAGGCGGCGGAACGACTGAGACCGATGTGATGCCCATGGTTAGAGCTGCATAAAATTTGGAAAATAGTAAAATTTGAAGTAAGTTTGCCAATTTAAGAAACTATGTATTTTTGTATTTTGATTTCTTTTTTCGTGGATGTTTTATATGAATTAAATTATTTACAATTAAGTATCTTTTTATATGTACAAGTATATAAATTATATTCGTTAATTTGTGCATTTGGTGCAAAGCTGTCCCGCAAAAAGTATAAATTCCTTAGAATTCTTTATGACATAGTAGAAAGGTCGATCCGCTGTAAAAGTTGTGGGCATGTCGAAACTCATCGAAGCGGTGCGGCACATAAGAATAGCTGCATAAATGCAAAAAAATTAGATAATTTGTTATTTTGGTGTATTTATAAAAATAAGTTTTTAGTTTCTTATTAAGTAAGTTGAAAAGTGATTTGTGCTTCATCAAAAGTGTATATGTACATCTTTTTTAATTTGCGATGAAACGTTGCAGTTGAGTATTAAAACTGTTTCGTTTTGCCAGTAAAAAGTTGTATGCTGGCCTTGTTTTTAATAACATAGAAAAAAGATCTATTTGCAAAAAATTGCAATGGAGTTTCTTCCACTCTAGCGGAAATACGTTTCATGACCATTGCTGAATAGAGAAACAAAATGAGTCTAATTAGTAATTTGTAAGATTTGATTCGAATCGGTGTTGAGAGAAAATTAAAAGCGTTTTAATTGCCATACTTTTTAGAATTTAAATATCGTACTATTTGCTTTAAATATAGATTGTTAGAACAAGTTCCAGAAACTTGAGTTAAATCAGTCAATTTAAAGTGCTCAAAGTGAATATTAATTTGAATAAAAATTTCAAGGGTACTTACCAGTTGCTGCGGCTGCTTCGGTGCCCTCTTCATTGACATCGATGAAGGCTTTGTGTATGATTGACGATACTTTAACTGGCTCAGATGATTCAAGCATTTTACCAAATTCAGCATTGTTAGTAAACATACGGGTCATACCCAGCTAAAAAGATCAATAATATTGTCTTTAATATTCGTAAAACACAACAAAATTGTACCAACCTTTCTGAATTGATCACTGAGTTCCATTTGAAATTCTGCTTTAAATTTGGGTAGTTTTACCATTACCTCTCGGTTGAACATTTTTTGTGAGATTTGATTCAGAGTTACAGATTTCAATTTCATCTCGAGATTCTTAAGGCCAGTGCGAGAATTTGGTAATATCACCAACATAGAGAGATCAGAATCTTTATAGGGTAGTTCCAGTGCAGTGGCTTTCAACTCGGGAAATATACCATAGCGAAAACTTTTTTTTATATTCATCATTTTTACTTTTACAGAATCGGTCTCATTTAGATAGAAATCTTCATCTCGTGTGGCATGTTTTGGGAATTGATTTTTCCATTCGCCTTTAAAGTGTATTGCATTTAGAAGTACCAGACGCGTGAGTCCATCCAAAGCACCAGGTGGTATCAGATCTTTAATCAGATTATTTGTTTTCGATTGTACCCAACTATTAATGGCATTTGCCGCTACAGTATTTTGTTTGAAATCGATCTCATCCGCGCTGGAGAAGAACTTTTCGGTGAGTAATTGGTTGAAATCGGTGCGTACAGTATAGCCTTTCATCACATAGATCTTGTTGGCAATGTGTAATACATTACTCTTCTCATAGGCTTCAAGTACTTTAAAATACTGCTCAGCGATTTCTTTCACATCGCTTGAAATTAAGCCCAGACCACTGTCTAGCTCTGTGGCTGTTTCTTTTTCCGCGCCCATGCGTGCCATGGCGGCACACGTTTGTATGGAGAACGGAGAGAATACAATGTTGTCATTGGGTTTCGCCGCTGTTAACTGGCTGTATATATTATTAGAGAAGGCAGTTAAGCCGTTGGAGAATTCTAGGTTCGCCATTTGAATGTATTTACTGGGAAAAGAATTTTAAAAATATTACTGGACATATATTTATTATATATAAACAACACTTTGGGCTTATTAACTAGAAAAGAATTTTCAAATCGGGTATATTTATTTATTTTTAATTCTGGGACTTTTGAGAAGAGAACAAAGCAAATAAAATTACTATTCAGCCGGCTCACGTCATTTTGAATTATTTTAAAATTGTTTACTTGTATCTGCTACATTTCACAATTTTGTATCACACTCAGGGGACTTAAAAAAACCAATTATAATAGTTATCTGTTGTTTTTGAAATGTTTTTGTTTTTGTTTATATTTATCACCAGCTATATTTTAATTTTGTGCTTCGAAGTTGTAACTCTAAACTACGATTGTGTTATCGATGATGAATAATTATTTAATTACTTTTATTTTTTTGTATCTATAAGGCACTGAGACACTTGAAGCGTGTTTTCGCGTTGATATTTGTTTAAAAACTGCAGCCCGTTTGGTTTCTGTCGACCACTTTATAGACTGCAAGTGGTTTAATTCTCATTTTCAGTAAGAATTTCACAATAGATACTCTTTGGATACGATTGTTTCTCTGTGTGGCAAAACCGAGCGCTCTTTTACGATTTATCATTTTGAGATACATTCTGGGAGTAATTAAACGAAAACTAAATAAACTGCGTATATAGCATATTCCATTAGTCATTATTTTACATTTATTTTATTATATATTATTCTGTTCAGTTTTAGATTTCGATTTACAGGGACAATCATTGTCTTCGATTGGAATATTTGGCTCATTGTTTTCAATTTTCGATTGAGATTTACAGGGGCAATTGTGATTCGCGTTGGGTGATTCTGACTGCTCCGATTTACAGGTACATCCACATTTACCATTCTCCAGATCCTGAGCGGCAGCATTTGCCAGCGCATCACTGGTAGATTCATTGATATTTTCGTATTTACCGGCGAAGAATGGATAACCATCTTTGTTCAGTATTGCAAAGTAAAACGGATGATCTGCGTAAAATAATTTCGGTTGTTCTGGAGGGGGCGCCGCACGCAACATAACAATTGCTGCTGCTAAAAAAATTTAGATAATAGTTTTCTTGCTAATCGTGTTATACCTTCACACACACACATGCATATATACATGAAGTTTTAACACCCAGAAGGAGGCTATAAAACATGTCTATCTAGTTGTGCCTATTTTTCCGTTTTTCGCTTTATTAGTTTTCATCGAATATTTCTTAAATGCAGTATGGAGAATCTCTGGACTCAGCATACATTCAGAATTTCCAAGTCAATATGGGTTTTTGTAGTAAAAACTTTTTTATTCCAGTTAATACTGACTTGAAATGAACGATGTATTTTGTATGGTTTTACATTGGTATAAACGAGCGAGGCAGGAGCCACTTTCAATTTTAAACTTTTTATATGGGAAATAATATTACATATTTGCAAAATGATCAACTTGAATTTGGATATGGTAGCTTGTAATAAACAGACACATCTCATACATATATTAATGGGTGTTTAACGGTAGTCCCCAAACAAAATGACCACCAACTTTTGTAGATTTAATAATAGAGTATTTAAAAGAACTATTAATACATCGTTTAGACATAATTTGTCATTAATCATTTATTTCTTTTTATTTTGATCATCTTTAGATTTTGGTTTGCAGGGACAATTATCATCTTCCTTAGCATTATTTTCCTCAGTTTTTGTCTGAGATTTACATGCGCAATTGTGTTTTGTACTGAGGTAATCTGACTGTTCCAGTTTACAAGAGCAGCCACATTTGGCGTTCTCTAGAGCCTGAGCAGCAGCATTTGCCAGCGCCTCACTGGTAGACTCATTGACTTTTTCGTATGCACCGGTCAAGAATGAATAACCGTCTTTGTTCAGTATTGCAAAGTAAAACGGGTGATCAGCGTAAAATAATTTTGACTGTTTTGGAGGGGTCGTCACACTCGATTTACTTTTTGTTTCTAGAAAAATGCAGATCATATTAATATTTTATATTTTCACATATACATATGTGAATAGTATATTTGACGCTTAGTGTGTAACCAACAGAAGGGGTTACCAGACACACAATAAAGTATACCTATACATATAATCGCAATAAACTGGAACAGACATGTCTATCTCCTACGTCCATGTGTCAGTTTGCATCGTATTTGTCTATAACCAGTATGGAGATTCTTTTCAATCGGCATTTGCTCAGCACCGCAAAGTCTAGGAACCCCATAGAAAGTCACCATAAACTTCATGTATTTTTATTTAAGTTATTGGCGTGTGAAAGTTTTATTGCTTTGGTTCCACCAAAGTTTTGCCTTAATTCCCTTACAGTAACTACATATATAACATACCTGTTGCCGCTGCTGCTTCGGTTCCCTCTTCATTCACATCGATACAGGCCTTGTGTATAATTGATGACACTTGAAGTGGTACCTGGTTTTTTAGCATTTTTCCAAATTCCGCGGAAAAAGTAAACATGCGTTCTACACCAAGCTATAAATGGAGTAGATGTATTTTGTATGTTGAATGAAAACAGATCTTTGCTTACTTCTTTGAAAGCTTCCGTTAGCTCTATAGAGCACTCGGCTTTAAATTTGGGTAATTTAACGACAACCTCTTCCTCTTCCATTCTTTTGATTATGTCTTGCAAATTAACTGGCTTCAATTTACTCTCGAACATTTGTAAACCACTACTCTGATTTGGCAAGATGATCAGCATCATCAAATCGCTTTCTTTGTAGTTCAACTGCAAAGCTGTGGCGTCGTATTCCGGCAAATCAATATAGTTTAAGGTGGTTTTGTTCATATTCATCATTTCCACTTTAGCCGTATCCGTGTCATTCAAATGGAAATCCTCAATTTTGGTTGACGCTTTGGGAAACTGTATATCCCATTCGCCCTTGAAATGTATCGCATTCACCAAGACCAAACTAGTGGATGAATCAAGTTTATCTGCCGGCACTAGATCTTTTATCAATCCATTAGTTTTTGACTCCACCCAATCGTTTATCGTTTTGGCCGCTTCTTCGCTTCTTTCGAACTCAATCTCTTCGGCGCTCGTTAGGAATTTGCTGCTCAATGTGTTCTTGTACTCGTCGTTAACGATGCAATTCTTGCGTACGTAAATCTTATTGGCAATGCGCAGTGTACTACTGGCAGCATATGTTGCAAGCGCTTTGTAATAGCACTCAATAATATCCTTAACGTTGCAGGTAGTGAAGCCCAGTCCCTTGCTCAGCTCCTTTGCCGTGTTGCCCTCGGCGCCTAACCAGACCATGCCACCCGTAACATGAATGGAAAATGGTGAGAAGATAATATTCTGATCGGCGTGTGAAGTTCTTACAAGAACTTCGTACAAATTTGCCGAAAAAGTATTGATTTGACTTGCGAATTTTTCATCGTTCATGGCAATTGGAAATTTTAATAAACAGGCCGAAAAATTAAATGTTAATAAAATTGTTTTTTTTTTTTGACAAATTTTTCACATTTATATATTCAAATTGGTATAAATATTCTAATATAATATCTAATATAAAGTGGTTTACTGAAAGTTCCTTTACCAAGTACAGCTGCTGGTACCTGTGAAGCCAATATTAGGACTTCTATTTAGATTTATGCCATTAAAGTCTGTGTCCAACACTTGTTGCACAGAAGTCCAAAAGTGTCTAATATAACTATATTATCGGACAGCTAAGCGGCAAAACCAAGGTAAAACAAGTAAGGAAATTTCAGTCGGGCGTAACCGACTGTAAGAGGCCCTGTACCAGTTCAGGTCGCCTAACAAACACATTAAATGTTTCCCGAGCATATGACCAAGCACATGACCACTTCTCACTGCGCGAATATGAATGAAAAGAAAAGGGGGGTCGTTCAAATTCAATTGCTTATAAAATCGTCATTTATTATCCGATTTTGATGAACTTTTTTGATTTTGGTTTAGAAGGACGTTAACTTTATACTGTTATACTAAATTTTTTTTGTGCCGAAGAAATTTTTACCCTAAGGGGTGATTTTATGGGGAAGGGGGGGGGAGGGGCAAAATTTTAAAATAAACTTGTGAAATTCCGGAGCAGTCCTAGTCGAATGCAAAAAACACGAAGTCTCTATCTATTACCGTTTCCGAGATCCTTTCGTTCATACAGACGGACGGACGGACGGACGGACAGACGGACAGACGGACAGACGGACATGGCTATATCGACTCCTCTATCACTCCTGACCATAATGGGGGTAACTTTGGGGGGTCTCCGACAATTAGTTCTTCCTGTTACATACATTTGCACAAAACCAATAGGCTCTTGTACCTTCGGTACAGGGCCTAACAATGTTTCGAATATGTTTCAATTCTTTTTGGGTATCTGGCCATTGAAGGTATTTAAAGGTAACAAAATAGGCAAAAAAAAAAAAAATTGGCCTTGGTAGGCCAAGGACCATTTTTCGGTTTTAGTGAGGCTACAGCCGAAAGTACCATTGAAAACCATTTCACAGCTAAGCAACTTCTGCTACCAAAGTATTCAAGTCGAAACACTTTTCAGCAGAGAAGACCTAAGACTACTCACGGATTATCTTACGGGCTATCAACTGAAATACCACTTCAACATAATGGATCTATCCACATGAACTCTGCCTATTAGATGCTGATACAACTATACACTTAATCAGTAATTATCCGGCTCTAGCCAGAGTCGGAGCAGTAAATAGCTAACTCCTAAACCGAAAACCGTTCAAAATCAATATGAAGTGTATTCAACATCTAAAGAGACTAAGATACTTTTCTATCAAAGAGTTAAACCTTTTTAAATATTACACCCTCTTTTTATATAAACTCTTCTGAGGCTCTGTATGCTCTTCATTAAGCAATGATGTCATTTAATGAATTGTTGCCGGTATCACGTTTGTTTATAAAAATTGCATTTCTAAAAACAAAAACCTTCATACAGTGATACATTTGCTTATAATGTATAAACATATACATGCATCTCTTCTGCTGTGAATCCCCTCAACCATTGTTCAGTCTACAAGTATATTGCCTATTGATTAGATAAGAATATTGCTAATTGTTTTTGTGTATTATATACAATATACAAATTAAGTTTTCGAACTCTTGATAAGTTTAAGAGTATTTCTACAATAATATTTTGTAATTAACTGTCTTCCAGATAGACTTGGTCAAATGCTTTGTTTCCACTTGTTTATCTAATCTCGCTCGCAAATTTATTTTTGTTCTGTGTAGTATGAGTCAACACCGAGGCGGTGACGAATGGAACTTCTATGAGAGTTTTTATTTCAGTAAATAACTGGTCGTCGTGTAAGTAACATTGAACTTAGTATTCGCTTAACCGACAACTATCGCTCGCTACAGAGTAAAGAGATACCAAGCGTATTAAATTAAATATAATTTGCAATATACATCGTTATGAACGACTGTGAAACTACATTTGATTGCAATACTAACTTCTGTTTACAAACATTTGAAACATGAACAAAAACAAACAAGTTCACCAACGAACCACATATATGAAAATTGTTTTTGTTCCAAGTTGATAATATTTTAATTTTCTAAGTCTTATCTTTTGGGTTTTACGGCGGCAGTTGGTTTTTTTATTTTTGTTAAAAATTACGTGGAATAAATTATAAAAATAATTATTTAGAAAAGTGAAACCTTTAATCTTCACACATATATAAAAGTATAGCATTTACTTTCGCTTCATGTTCAACGAAGTTCCAGTATTGTAGAACACAATATATATTTAATTTTTAAATTTTACAAATCTCTGAATTCTAGGCGAGAAAACTAGTTTAAACTAAAAATTTTCAAATTTCAAGATAGACCAGACTTGTGGAGTTGAGCAGTTATCTAGAGCAACCTTGGATGCAAAGTGAACCATCAAGTGAAAAAGATATGCCTTGAAGCATTCAATATACTGATTTCAATAATTCTCTCTCTTACGTTCATTTGGGCAAGCAGAAAATTGAGTGATTTGTAAATAGTTGGAAGAGTGTTCGGCCCCTAGGGTCTATATATATGCAAATACGCTTTAATTATTCAATTATATAGCACCGAATGCATAAAACATTTCACCCGCGCGTATAAAGGTTCATCTTGTGTGGGCAACAAACGCAGCAACCTAAACTAATTAAAAATATTTTTTAGCCAGTGTTTGTTTTTATTAATTTTTGCATTAAATAATTTGGCATAATTAGAAAAAAAAACTTGAGTTTCTAAAATCACTACAATACTTTGCAAGTTGTCTGAGAAGTTAAGTGTACGTAATTACTGAGTCATAATAACCACTGTGTACAGAGTAGTGAAATTTATTTATGCGATATATTGAAACTTATTATTATTGTTCAATAGATACACAAATACTGACTCTCGCTGTATATACAATACAATCGCACTACGTGTCACTTATCAGCAGCTTAATTATTCTATACTCAAATAGAAACAGATGCTCAGCAGGGTATAAATAGATGTTGATTTTGTGCTAAATCTCACAGTTTCTACATAGACGTCGATCGACTTAAAACAAAAATGCGTAAGACATTTATATTTAATTCAATTATTTATTGAAATTCCCCATTGTAATCGATGACAAGTAGGCGTAACAGCACTCAATAAAACATATACATTTTATAGTAGATAGAAATTTAAATTGAAAATACTTTGTTGCAGAGTAAAATTCATTCGATTGTTTATAAAATCACAATTTATATTTTACAGATTATTCACTGATCATACTTGGCACCATATTGCTCTTTCAAATGACGACTGCGGGCACAGTTGCACCTTCAAGCGGCGCCAGCCGTAGTACCTTTGCAACGGACATCTTTAGAGTAATTACCGCCAACGACAAAGCATCGCAGAACAATGTCGTCTATTCGCCGGCATCGATACAAAGTTGTTTGACGTTCGCCTTCATGGGCACTGAAGGTCAAACCGCAGACGAATTACGCTCTGCTCTGAGACTGGGCGTTGCCGATAAATCTGAGATCGCTAAGAACTATGGTGATTTTTTAAAGAACGAGTTCAAGCGCAGCGATAAGAACGGACCTGTACTGAAAATGGCAAATCGTATTTATGTCAATAAGAACTTGGAAATCGCACCGAAATTCAATGAAATCGCTAGAAATCAATTCGATTCTCAAGCAGAACAGTTGAATTTCGCCGATTCGTCATCGGCTGTTAAGCAGATAAATTCTTGGGTCGAACAGCAAACTGAAAACAAGATACAAAATCTGTTGCAAGATGGAGCTGTTAATGGTGAAACAAGCTCAGTATTAGTTAATGCTATTTATTTCAAAGCAAAATGGACTAAACCTTTTACATTGGAGTCCACGAGCAAGTCTGATTTTTATGTGAGTCAAAGTAAAAAGGTACAAGTAGATACAATGTATCAGGATGATACCTTTAAATATGCTGAGCTGTCTGATCTGGATGCCAAGGCAATAGAGTTGCCATATGAAGGTTCAGATTTGTCGATGCTTATCATTTTGCCAAACCAGAATGATGGACTCAAGAACCTCGAACAAAAGTTAGCTACTATTGACTTGAACACAATTAGCAGCAAACTGCGTACTGACGACGTTGATGTATTCTTGCCGAGATTCAAGATTGAATTTGATATGGATTTGAAAACACCATTGAAGGAGGTAGGACAATCAAAGGATCAATGTTTATTTTATTTATGTTTATACATTTCTTGTTTTGTACTTTGTAGTTGGGTATTAATCAACTGTTTAGCGACAATGCTGACTTGAGCGGATTGTTTACCAATGCGCAGCGTCAAAAAGTTTCTGATGCGAAGCATAAGGCATATCTGGATGTGAATGAAGCTGGTTCTGAAGCAGCTGCAGCCACTTGTGAGTTCGACCTCATCTTTTTTAATTGATATATATAACCATTAAATATCTTCTTTGTTTTCTATAGTTTTGAAAGTTGTGCCGATGAGTCTCAACATGAATCAAAAGAACTTCCGTGCAGATCACCCATTCGTTTTCGCCATACGTAATAGCAAAGCCGTTTTCTTCGCTGGACATGTCGCAAAGTTTTAAATCAAAATGTCCTTGAACTTGCTAAAAATATTTTTACGAGTACTTTTAATAAAATAATAATAAAATAAAATACTTTTAAAAATCATAAAACGAATCTGTATGCAGCTTCATGTTATGCTCATCTATTGTGAGAAACGGGAGGAGTTGGATATTATACATTCTAGTAGAAAAATATTAGTATTGATTTTGCCATGCCTATATACGAGTATATGGATTCAATAAGCTGGCATAAACAACATTTTTTGTAGTTCATTGGGTAAACAACAAACACAGTTTAAACACAATCTTTTGTGATAAACTTTTGCGAAGAGGTTTTAAGTAAATAAAGGTCTACTTAGTTCCATCTTCCGTGCATCTCTCATGTGTACTGGTCTAACACAATAGTGATGTTTCAATCTGACAACTTTCTTGGTCAATTTAATATTTATGCCCATTTATATAAAAAAGTTTTAAATGCTTAAACTCTGTGAACATTTGAAGCTCAAATCAATTTTCATTGAGTTTAATAGTTGAAATTTTTAGATTTTAAACTATTTTCAAGGTTATACGAACAGGGAGCTAGTTATCATTTTTGGTTTTTTCTTCTGTGAACTATAACTCTAAAATTATTTCGTTGATTTCGCTTTGTGTTTCCTAAAATGGCCGCTGAGGATCCTCCAGTAGCAAGTATTCGTAACGAATTTGCAAACAACTTCTTTAGAGTGCTCACCGTCAATGGCAAAGTATCTACGAATAATGCCGTCTTTTCACCATATTCGATTGAAAATTGTTTGGCACTGATTTTCATGGGCGCCGGAGGTCAAACTGCCAATGAATTGCGCACCGTGCTAAGATTGGAGGATGGCAATACAACTGAGATCGCAAAGAGTTACGGTGATTTCTTAAAGAGTCTGTTAAACCGCAGTAATAACAATGGAGCCGCACTGAAAATGGCTAATCGTGTTTATGTAAATGCAAACTTTAAAATTTTACCAAAATTCAATGAAATGGCTAAAAATTATTTCGATTCGCAAGCTGAACAGTTGAATTTCGCTGATTCTTCGTCGGCTATTAAACAAATTAATACGTGGGTCGAGCAGCAAACTGAAAGTAAAGTAAGAAATATATTGCAGGATGGTGCAGTCGATGCTGAAACCAGTTTCATATTGGTGAATGCTATTTACTTCAAAGGAGAATGGAGTAAACCTTTTTCACTGAATGCGACGCACAAGGCTGATTTTTATATAAGCACTAATAAAAAGGTACAAGTTGATACAATGTTTCAGGACGATACCACGAGATATGCAGAGCTGCCCGAACTGGATTGCAAGGCCATAGAGTTATCGTATGCGGTATCAGACCTGTCGATGCTTATCATTTTGCCAAACCAGAAAGATGGACTGAAGAATCTTGAACAAAAATTAACAAATGTTGATTTGAACTCAATAAGCAGCAAAATGGACTATAAGGACATTCGTATTTTCTTACCGAAATTCCAATTCGAGTTTGATATTAATTTGGTAACGCCTTTGCAAGAGGTAATTAATTGATTAATTTTTGTTATTAGTTACACTTTTGAGAATTATTGTTTTATTTTTTTATTTCATAGTTGGGTATCAAGCAATTGTTCAGCAGCAATGCCGATTTAAGCGAATTGTTTTCAAATGCTGAGGGTCAAAAAGTGTCTTACGCAAAACACAAAGCCTATCTGGATGTGAATGAAGCTGGTTCTGAAGCCGCCTCGGCAACATGTAAATTGAAACTGATCAATGTTTTGGACATACTAAGTAAATTGATCTCATTTTTTTCTAGCAATGGGCTTTCGAAAAATGAGCGCAAACTTGTATCAAAAGAATTTTCGCATAGATCACCCATTCTTTTTCGCCATACGTAATAGTAATGTTATTCTGTTTGCTGGGCATGTCGCTAACTTTTGAATAAAAAACAGTAAGAAGCATATTTTCTTTTATTTATTAAATTATTTATTTTGATTATTAGATGGTAGTTTGCATGAAAAAATGTTTAATTGATAGAACAGTACACATGAGAGATGCGCGGAAGATGGAACTAAGTAGACCTTTATAGTGTAATTCGTCTGCGGTTTGACCTTCAGTGCCCATGAAGGCGAACGTCAGACAACTTTGTATCGATGCCGGCGAATAGACGACATTGTTCTGCGATGCTTTGCCGTTGGCGGTAATTACTCTAAAGATGTCCGTTGCAAAGGTACTACGGCTGGCGCCGCTTGAAGGTGCAACTGTGCCCGCAGTGGTCATTTGAAAGAGCAATATGGTGCCAAGTATGATCAGTGGATAATCTGTAAAATATAAATTGTGATTTTATAAACAATCGAATGAATTTTACTCTGCAACAAAGTATTTTCAGTTTAAATTTCTAATATAAAATGTAGATGTGTTGTAGACTGCTCTTAAGCCTATAACCGAGTGAATTATCATCGATTAAAATGCAGACTTTCAATAAATAATTGTTTCAATTTGAAATGTCTTACGCATTTTTGTTGTAAGTCGAGCGACGTCTATGTACAAACTTTGAGAATTACAACAAAATCAATGCCTATTTATACCCGATGCTGAGCAACTGTTTCCAGTTGAGTATAGAATAATTAAGCTGCTGAAAAGTGACACCTAGAAACACAAATTCTTATAGACTCTAGATCCAAGATAGGCTCGGGGGCCGAAAAATCGTCCAACTATTTACAAATCTCTCAATTTTCTGTTTGCACAAATGAACTTAAGAGAAGGAATTATTGATTCTTTTAAGTTTTAAAAGCAGTGAGAAATATATGTTAGCCAAATATTGCTATACATACGTGCATATCCTGTACATACATAGCATTCAGTAACGAACAAAAAATCAGAGCCATTTTACTAAAAACCATGTACAAAAAAAAAAAGAATCTATGCCAAAAAAGCTTGGGAAGATAACAAACATTGCAAGTTGTAACTATCAATTGCTGTAGTGCTGGCGAAAAATTGAGAAAAACAACTCATTCGTCGTACACGTCTACCGTCAGCCACAACGTTTGGTCTGTCTCCGGTTCGAGTGTACTCGAAAGAGGCACTCATTTTTTTGCATTCGCTCTACGCGACAAACGACTAATAAATCAAACTACATGCAGTTATCAATCCCCAGAACTGTGCAAAGTTGACACAATGAAAAAAATGGACAAATAAATTTGAAAAGCGACCTTGCTAGAGTGTCCATCTGTTCATCCTGCTGTACTTTAGCCACCGTATTGTATCCGTACCATCAACAATTGCCAAGCCAATTTGCAGAAATCATCTGACCATGTCGAGCTTATATGCGCAATTTTGAGATTTTGGATATTTTTTGGCTCTTAGCAATTCTTTTTTTTTTTTTTAGCAATGCAGTTTTGCTTGCGGCCTGTAAAAGGAATTTGCTTTAATATGCTGTGGTCACATAGGATTTTAATGTTTTTTACTGTGTTTAACCAAATTTTGCAACTTTGTCAATGTACGGATTACCGAATTATTTGACAAATTTGAAATTTGAAATTCAAAATGGTAAGAAATATGTTTATTGCGCAACGCATTATTGCTAATGAAATACAAATTAGAACATTAAAAGTGCGTAATATGTTGTGAGAGGCTCGTCAATAGTCTTTCACATAGACTTAGCTGTCGAGCCGATTGTATATTCTATTCCACATGAAAATATTTAAGAAATTATTGAGAAAGCCTGCATACATAAGTGTTTTTCGCATACAGGCTGCGTGTGCCAATGTGACCCTCCTAACAGCCTTTTCCAAAAAAAAAAAAAAAAGACTAATATATGATACTGAACAGTTTTGTCTTCAGCTATATTACTCGTATATAGTTATAGCTCTATTAATTATGTCATATTAAACTTGTATAGAAAAAAGCTGAATATGCCCTTGTACCCAATACTATTTGGAAAGTTTCGGAAAAAGGAATAAATGAACGGTTAGGAATTAAGGAAAGGAGCAAGATTTGTATGTACTTGCTGTGCATTTCTTTTAGCCAGTAACAAACTTCGTGAAAATATTATACAATGCAACATGTGACGAGCTTAAATTGCGGATAACTAAATATGAAATGACTCTTTTAATTATTTTGAACATTTTTTTCATTGGTTTTAGCTTTAAAGTCCTTGAATGGAAATTGCAACATATATGCAGTTGGAATTTGGTTTTTGTGGTAATAAAAATTTGGTCTATGTGTTTGTGTGTTTGGGCATGCAGCAAAGCTGTTTCATAAATCGGTTAAATTTATTGGTATTGATGATGGTGTTCATTTGGTTTTATGTTTGTGTATATTTTGTTGTTATTGTTTGACTTTGTGATTTAATTAAAGTTCATTGTTTTTGTTTTAATAAACATGCGATACTATTTCATGGAAAACCACTGGTCGACCGATTTTCATAAATTGACTGTATGTGCAAACAAAATTCCAGGAAAAAAAATGTAATAAAAAAAACAAAACAACTATGGACTGTGGTGGTCGCCTTTTTTATATCCTGCAGCATAGCTTTCATAGCATGCATTCAATTACATCAAACAAATTTCAATGTACGTACTATGAGTAAACTCTGGGTTTTTTAGCACTGAAGATAAACATGTAACAGTACGGCATATAGATTCATATATAGAATCCCGAAGTTTTCTCTAGTCAGAGCATTTTTCGCTCAGACAAACAGATACATCTAGTTCCAGACATGTCCTGACGTGTTCATCATAAATATGTATCGATACTAAATGGAATTTCTGATGCTTTGATGTTGACATTTTAACAAACCTAACGTAGACTGCTAAAATTTGTTTTTTTTTTTTTTTGTGGAGGGTATTAAAGTAAACAGGTCACTTAAGCGTATGAACAAATATGAAATGTGCAATGTCGAGTAGCATTTTATAAATTCAATACATCGAATAATTGCAATCGCTAACGATGCTCAATTTTTAATTAATATTCTTCATAATATGTTTCTTTTTGGAAATTGAAGGTTGATTTCATTTTGAACTTTACTCAGCACATGCGCTCATTCCAAGCTGTGGCAATGCAAATTACTACACTAATTGGTGGCCAGAAATATGCAACAAAGTTCGCCCGAATCGTGTTGCTCTGACAACAGCTAACAATATGAATGGCTGCCATCATATATGTATATAAGAGAAACCTAGTGAGGAGATGTTACGAAAGCGAATGTGACATTGATCTCTCCGTTACTGCGTAACGAAAATTCTCGTGTCACGATTTGAGGAAATATGATTCCGTTGACTGTGCACCAAAAATACGAAATTTAATATGCCAGCGTCAGCAACAAACCAAATTAGACACCGGCACCCATACCGACATCAGCATCGGATGTCAACGACAATCAATTCCATTCATTCCTCCCCCACTTCGCCTGCTTTACTCCGTTGCGTAACGGCGTAGTTTGATGCACTGCAGCGAAAACGTTTTGACAGTCGCGTCGTTCTCCAAAAAAAACCTTGGCGTAGGTTAAAATTCAAATTCGTTTTACTTGGTTGCGTGAAACCCACATTGCAGCTGAGTGACTGCAATTGAATATCAAATATTGTCGAAGTATATTATTTGTCGAAGGGAAGCCAGTTGAAACTAAAATGCGTAGCAAACCGATGCAAATAGTGAGTAGGTAACAAAGTATTTTGCAAAGCTGTTTGCTCACAAAACTTCCATACTTATTTTGGTAAACAGTTTTTTATTATAAAGTTTCAAAGGATGTTGCATGTTTTGCATTTATTTATATTAAGTAGAGATATGTCTCAAAAAGGAGTACAACTGCCAATAAAATTTGAAATACTTTTGTCCAACATCGCTTGCAACATGCACTTAGAATTTATATTGACTAAGGCAGGACATGTAATTCCCTTTAAACTGTAGTGAAGACGAAGACTGTAACTCGAATTAAGTTCGAATATAAAGTCCTCCGCCTAATTGTCAACTTACAATTATTCTTAATGAAAAGATTACCACACAAAATCTTTTTCAGCAAATATTCATTTACTTACTTGGCAATTATTTTGCATAATCTACAAAATTATCCTCACGAATTTGACTTAGTTGTTCAAGTAGTTGACAGCATTCTTACTTATCTTTATTCACCCTGCTTGATTGACAATCAATGCACCGAAGCCATCGAAAGTGGTTTGTTGTCTGAAATTATTGACTAAATACTGAGCGCAGCAGCAAATGGACTGTGAAAAAGCAAATACGGAGATAGGAAAATCAAACACTTCTAATCTGGTAAGAAAACAATTCAGCTGAATTTTTTTAAGCTATTTTCTTTCAGACGCTGAAGCTGAATGGCAATAAATTTTGTGAGCATTGAAGCAGTTAGATGAAGTAAAATCTGTTGAATATGGAAGAATTAAATGCAGACCATTTATTCGGCTTGAAATGTTAAAATGTTAATTTTTTTTTTTTTTAATTAAAATCGGTTTAATACTTTGGGTGAAAAATGCTTCAACAAATGCACTGCAAAAGTTTTATGACTGTCGTTGGAAAATAGATCTTCTGCTATAATTATTAATTACTAGCGTACCCGACATGCGTTGCTACGCACCCTTATTGTATTCCTTTAGAAAAGACGAGGTATCGCCGAGAATTAAATTTTTCAAATCAAATTTAATTGATTTATCATGGCATGCTACGATTTTTAGTTCCCCCGCGTGCTCTGCTACGCATCTGTTTGCATTTCTCTTTTATGAGAACACGCACAAAATGTATCTAGTGACTATACATAGATTCTTCTGATACCTTTAGCCTGCTATGGGTGAATTTTTAAAAAGCGAAGCACGCTCTTTCCGAACACACTCTGCGCCGATAACGCTCTAATCTATTATATACAGTCTTCGTCACATTACAATATCTCTCCCAGCACCCTCTTCACCTTCACACTTGCCCTTTTCTTGCATTATAACCACGAATTATAGGAGCTTGCGTTTTTAAAAAAAAAAATCGACGTATCACTCTCATCTATTGTCTCTAATAATTTTGTTGCTCCATTGACGTCATTTAAAAGCATTTATTTTTTGCTGGATAAGACTAAAAAAATTTATATATCTGCTGGAATTCCGGTGGCGGTACATATGGCCCCAATTTTGCTTGGGCACTTGCGGAACAGAATCCTCGGGCTTCATTTTGCATATAGACATACAACGTTCATTGGTCCAATAGCAACATTTTGCTGTGAACTTTAATAAGTTAAGACGTTGCACTTGAATTTATTTAGATGAGGATTAAACGAGGATTCATTTGCTCATCTATACCTTTGACTTGCAGTATTGCAGCAGCTGCGACCTAAGTTGGTACGTCTAATTGATTTCATTTTGAAGAACCAAATTCAACTGAAAATAAAAAAAATGTGTGTACTAGGTGCTAGTTTATCAAAACTTACCAAAAATCGAAATTAAATTAAACTCATATAATGCGTGATTGTGTCTCACTCATCCAAAAAATAAACACTAGATATCTGTTCAGATCGTATGACTAATAAACGATTTTTTTTTATTGATTGATGCTGACAAACATTTGCCTTGCACGAACTGTCAAATGTACAAATTGACAAAAACGCGATGGTTCTATAGTCGATTTGTTTATTTAACGTTATAAACTGTTTGCGAATCATAAAGTTTTTTAACGAAAAAAATTTTTGCAATAATAAATGAAATGTTTAACTTAAAATAATTCTGGTTCGCGATCTGTGCTACATGTCGGACAGTTCTTTCCGTTAAAACCTGGCATGACCAACGGAAATATAAATTTTTTGCATTCGATCAAACCTATTTTCGAAGCACTTTTCCGATTCCGGCACCTCCAAAAAACATAGGTTGTGAACGCATCAACAGATTCTTTGTGCGTATAAAAATGTTTTGTGATGTTTGGGAACAACAATAAATCAATTCGATATTTTAAGTACTCAAAGAGCTGATGTGAGCCAATGTGTGAGAGCTTGCATTGTCATGTTAGAGGGTGAATCGTCTTCGGCGGTTGGTTTTGCGAATTTCTCCGAATACTTCAGGCAAATAAATGGTCGTGTACCATTCAGAATTAACCGTCCTACGTTGCTCAAGCGAAGCTGTTGTCACATGACCCATTCGGACAAAGAAACAGGCGACCATTTGACCACACGGTCAATGCCAACCCTGATGATCCTATAAACATCTTTTGAAGTAACGCGATCTTTTTTTCAGCATATCTTTGCGATTGTCAGAGTATGCTGAATCCGACGGGAAGAGACCTTTTTACGGCAAGGTGTAAAATCTTATATGTATACGCTTGTGGAACTAATGTTTAGGGATGTCTCAATCTCACGGTATGTAACATGACGAACTCGCATCATCAGTTCACGCACAGCATCGATGTTTTTTGGCACAACAACCGATTTTGGGCGAATTTCATAGAATTCGTCGCTGAGTGAACTACGGCCACAATTTAATTCAACATATCAACGATATGAAGTGGTTTTTGATCATGCTTTATTAGCAAACAAAGAACTAAGTTTTTCGACATATTCCTCTAGAGATAATCCCCGTCGAAAGTTGTAAAAAATAGTCCAACGAAAACCTTTTCTTGAAATTTCCATTTTTTAGCCAAATTGATGTTTCCAACTCACTGTAAACAACACAAATAGCGCTTGTACATAAAAACGTTCTACGTTCATGCTAAAAAATCTTAAACTTTATTTTAGAATTGCCAGATTTTACCTATTGACATTAGTGAGTTGCCACTTCCCGAAATATAAATAGTGCCCCTTGATCATATAATCGGCTTGAGTCAATGTAACCATGTTCGATTATGTTTTGCTGCAAATTTTTTTATTTTCTTGAATATTCAGTATATCAGGCCTATAGCTTTAAGATAATTACGAGCCTTCAATATCTTACTTAAGTCAAAGTAAATAAGAAAGGTCAGCAATTTAGTTCTAACGTGCTTCGTAAATAACTCGTTCTTAAATTTTTGGCCTCTTAATGCAAACAATTTTAAAATTGAGCATGTTTGCGAATTAACCGAGTAGCGGAAATAATACGAAATTTATTTCCTCTTGTGAATACGTTGAGTACTGTGGCAGAGGCACAGTGATATTTGGTCAAAACATCACTAACATGCAGGTGAGCATGTTCATTGCTTCTGGCAAAAAATTACGATGCAACACACCAACACTGAACAAATGCTTCACATATGAGCGAACTGAATAAACGCTCATTCGGTCTCTTCTGACAACTTTCATTGACATGGTTTGGTTTTCGCAAAAAAAAAACCATCAAAAAAAAACATCTAGCCCCAATGGCAACACAAATTGCCACTCAAACCAGCAGTGAAGCTGCAAATATGCTGCTAAACTTCTACAATTCATGAAGGTTCTAACGCTGCCATGACAACATTTTACTAATTAAGAAGTTATATGAAGAACATAAACGCACATAAACTATGCTCCAATCTCGCATTTCAGCTAATTACAAACATTTGATTTAAAAACAACAAAATTGTCATTTAATTATAAAATAAACTTTTCATATTTCATATTTCTGTACTGCGATTGCAAATGCTGCAGATATTCAATGTGTTCTCTAGTGCATGATGTATGAGTAATACCGAAGAACACTGGCACCTGAAACATGCTTCGGGCTATTAAAGGCTAAAAATAAAATTAAGTTTGAAACATTTTATATTTATCCCTGCACGTTGCCCTTGGTAGCATTATTTGAAAGATGTCAGCGACAGAAATGTGAACTTTTATGAAAATATTTTAAATTGCTAAAAGTACATTTATGCATTGGGCTGAAGCATGAACAAAGTGTGGCATAACAAGAAAGAACGCCGCAATTAAGTGTGCTCGACTTCGATATATCCTGTAAACCATTTTATCCTCAAGTATATTTATTTATTTGCATAGGGGATATTTGCCTATCTGGATCCGTATGGCATATTTCTTTGGGGTTAGTTTAAGTTAAAAAAAACAAAATGTTTTTCTTACAAAAACTGAAGGAATTTGGCGCGTTTAGCTAAAATAGTCAAAGCTTTCTTTTTTTCCATTTTATGTGTACTCCCCCTAAGAGTGTTGTTAACACATTTAATAAATAGTAATTATCTGAAGAGAACAAAATATTGGAGACTTTATCTTTTAGAAGCTTCAAGTTCTTAATGTTCAATGTAGACTGACGGACTTGTCTTCATCGATTCGAATTTTGATGTTGATCAAGAATATATATACTTTATGCGCTCCGCTGTTTCTGCATATTACATACATTTGCACAAAGTGAATATACCATTTTACCCTATGCGTACAGGGTATATAAAACGAGCGTGTAAAATTTATGAAAAAAATTGATAATTAAAATGCATGTTCACTTTTATTGACAGGGTCATTTTTGTCAGGCAGCAACAGGGCGGCGCATCAATAAGTCTCTGTACAAAAAAAATGATGCATTTTTTCAATAAAGCCGTGCATACAAGCGCTTGCAGTTGCCAGTGCGTGTGCAATATCCAAGTGTGATAATACTGCACCAGTCACTTTAATAAAAACTTCAAACTTTTTAAATTCGACATAAATTTTTTAAAGAATTTCATGTAAAAAATAATTCAATTGCAATTATTACGCATACGCAGCGTGTTACGTATAAAACTCAAATAGTAAACATAATAATAAACTTTAAGTCTGGCACCTGTTTGCCTGTTTGCTAAAAAAGAAAGAACAAAGATTCCTGAGGGCAAATAAAAGAACATTAATTATTTGTTCCTGTTGGCAGTCAGCACTCACTCACTTTATTTCTTTGGTACGTACATTCGTTGTCCTTTTTCTGGAGCCTGTGCTGGTGCCGCTCTTAAGTTAATACATACTCTTCACTGTGAGAGTGCGCCATTTCTGTTGCGTAGGTAATTAACATTTGTATGTCAATATTTGCAACGTCAAACAATGAAATGAGTAACGAGAATCTGTCGCCGAGTGGAGTCGACTAGTGAACTGAACTTAAGAGTGGTGCTTTGTCTGTCAAGTGTGAGTATTTGCTGCAATCAAATCAAAAGTGGGAGAAGGCGGATGACAGCATTAACGACTGAACAAATAAGCGACGACTCAATAACTGAACGACTGAACGACTGACTGACTGGCAGCTGCATGACAGATTTATTTGTATTTACCTGAAGTGTAGATTTTGCTGTACATAAGATGTAGCAGATTTAGTTGGAGTACGAAGATGTTCATCACAGCTCAACAGCCCTCAATAGAGTTCCTTATTCAGTAAAGAAATTAGCTAACACTGAAGTATTTCTGATCATTTAATGCTGAGTATGCATGTATATGCAAAATAATCGCCTCAGCCGAGTTGAAAGCAGGGTGGACTAGAAATATCTTTGAAAGAGCGCCAAAAATTATTTCACAAACTCTTCAAAATAGACGCTCGGTTCAAAATTAAATATAATATTCAAGTATATATTCGAGCCATTTTTTAAAGTTGCAATAATATTCATTGTTAATGGTTTTTCGTTTTAGAGGTAGTCAATGTGAATTATGTCATAATAAAATCTTACAAAAACTTGACATATAGACCCATTTTGGTCTTCTTCGACCTTCTTCCGCTAAGAAAAATCCACTGCTTCGACTGTTCTTTGGTCTCTGATATATTATAATGGAACCGTTATGGCAATGACCTTGAAAAAATCAAGACACTTTGTTTCTCCGCTTGAACGTGCACCAAAGGAGGCCAAGGTGGCTCTGTCAGTCAAAATGCTCAAGGCTACAGTTATTTAGGATGCACGGAGCATCTCAACAAAACTTTCTTTAAAACAAGTAAGGAAATACAGTCGGGCGTAACCGACTGTAAGAGGCCCTGTACCAGTTCAGGTCGCCTAACAAACATATTAAATGTTTCCCGAGCTTATGACCAAACACATGACCACTTCTCACTGCGCGAATATGAATGAAAAGAAAAGGGGGGTTGTTCAAATTCAATTGCTTATAAAATCGCCATTTATTATCCGATTTTGATGAACTTTTTGGATTTTTGCTTAGAGAGACGTTATCTATATATTGGTACACTCAATTTTTTTTGTGCCGAAGAAATTTTCACCCTAAGGGGTGATTTTATGGGGATGGGGGGGGGGGCGGTGGGGAGTGGCAAAATTTCAAAATAAACTTGTGAAATTCCGGAGCAATCCTAGTCGAATGCAAAAAACACGAAGTCTCTATCTATTACCGTTTCCGAGATCCTTTCGTTCATACAGACGGACAGACGGACGGACGGACAGACGGACAGACGGACATGGCTATATCGACTCCTCTTTCATTCCTGACCATAATGGTGGTAACTTTGGGGGTCTCCGACCATTATTTCTACCTGTTACATACATTTGCACAAACCCAATAGGCTCTTGTACCTTCGGTACAGGGCCTAACAAGTAAGAAAATTAGATTCCGGCGTAACCGACTGTAAAAACCCCTGTACCAGTACCGGCTGCCAAACAAACACCGTGGGGGATGGGAAAAATTCTAAAATAAACTTGTAAAATTCGGGCGAAGTCTTAGTCGAATGCAAAAAGAACGAAGTCTCTACCTATTACCGTTTCCGAGATCATTTCGTTCATACAGACGGACAGACGGACATGGCTACATCGACTCCTCCATCACTCCTGACCATAACGGGGTCAGGGGTGATAGAGTTACATACATTTGCACAAATCCAATAATCTCTTGTACCTTCGGTACAGGGCCTAAAAATTGGAATTGCAGTTTTGGCATACATATCCGATGTATCGGTTATCAACATTATTTAGTATAATCTAGGTGCTTAGATTCGATAATTTTTAATATGCATATTCGCGCTCTTTCGTGTATAAGAATTTTAAAAAATATATATACATACATATAAATAGGCTAAATGCATCTTCTACACTTCGATGGATTTTTGAAATTTATTTAGTAAGGATTCTTTTTGAAAGATATAAAGATTTTTAATTTAATTTTCAATGAAACCTTTTTTCCTATTTCCGTCATCTCCAAAGTTTTCTTAATTGTAGTTTTGGGTAAGTTGAAAATCTTCATACATATTTTAATGAAATATTTTGGGAGATTGGGACTCGTTTGCTCAAGTTCACATTGTGAGAAAAGTGGTTGACAGTCATTCACTTGGGAATGGTCAACAATGATTCTTGTTACAAACGGTCCAAGCAACTCACACGTCCGTTAGGATACGTATCTCCTGGGTAGTCTCTAAACACAAGTTCAGAGGTGAGCTATAGTGATAAGACAAAAACTGCCCTACCCCTTAACTAGGGGCTGGTGCGCTGGGCTTGGGACCCACTACTCCAAAAATTTATCTCCAATGAAAACTAACAGGATGCCTCGGAAGGATCCCTATGATGACGACCCCCACAAACGATATAAGGATCACGATTTTCGGATATGTACCTGGAATGTCCGCACCCTTAATTGAGATGGTGCAAATATCCAGCTGGTTGATGTCCTGCAAGGCTGACATCACCGCAATCCAAGAAATCCGATGGATAGCGCAGGGTTGCTCTAAAAAAAGGCTAAATATTTTTATATTAGCCTGATTTGTGCGCACGCCCCGACGGAAGAGAAAGACGATGATGCTAAAGATTAGTTCCATGAGCGCTTGGAACGCCTGTACGAGCGCTGTCCCGAACACGATGTCAAAATCGTGCTTGGCGATTTCAACGTCAAGATTGGGAAGGAAGGAATCTTTGGCCCAACCGTCGGAAAATTTAGCCTTCACGACACTACCCCCAATAATGGAGAGAGGCTAATCGATTTCGCCGCAGGTCGAAACATGGTAGTTAGTAGTACCAGATTTCAACAGCTTAACATCCACAAGGCTACATGGCTGAGTCCAGATCAAATAACACGCAACCAAATTGATCATGTTGTGATTGACGGAACGCGCGAGCGTGGTGGACGTGCGAACGTTACGTGGTCCCAACATTGAGTCGAACCACTATCTTGTTGCAGCCAAGGTACGCACTAGGCTCAGCGTAGTGCACGCCGCAAGTTCCAACATGCAACGAAAGCTAAACGTCGGCAAGCTACGTTCAGAACAGACTGCCGCAGCCTTTTCAAACAACTCTCCCGACTGCTCCGGGAAACCTCTCCATCTTCTCCATATATATGTGAGCAGTGGACACATATCTCCCGCTCCATGGATAGGGCTGCCAAGGGTGTCATTGGTTATACAAAACCTGTGAAGAATTCTTAGTACGATGAGTAGTGTCGCAATGGGGGGCCCAAACTTGATTGGTGGACGCTGAAAAAAAGGGCGACCGGGCACGCGTTGGAATGACCAGGTATTCAAAACGACTGGCACCAGCGCGCACAAGACTATGGAGGCTGGCGCGCATTCCTAAATGCGGTCACGACCGGAAGACGGTGGACGATCATTTAAGTAAGTATTTTGAGATAATTTAATAAAATTTATTTTTATTTGTGACACGGCATGTAAAATACATTCCCCTGCACTTCATGAAATGAGTTTCTAATGTGACACTGAATGTAGTATGCATTATTTAAAAGTATTCAATGTTGATTACAGTTAGTTAGCTTCACAAGATATGATCATATCATGTGATACTTGTTCCAAACTGTTGATCTGATTTGTGTTTAATTTTATGAAAGAACAGCAATCAAAGGCACCGTGGCGTATCTCGATAAACGTGTCAAATTTTCGAAAATTGAACTGTCAAACAAATCAAAACAAGTGCTTTACATATTATATGTCCAGCACACATGTATGTACAACTGCTTGCAACTTGTTTGACTATGAAACATCAATTGCGAAAAAGCGGTTCTCCGATTTCTCCGAAAATGCAGCTAAAATTTCGCATTAGCTTTTGTTGCTATAAGGAAAATTTGTAATAGATTTGGTGCGAAGCTGTACTAAATATTTATCCGCAAAGGCATTTCGAAATTCTATAGTTTCGAGTTTCGAGTTTCGAATTTCTCCTGTGCTAGCGATGTTCTTAAAGTAAAAATCTGTTACAGAAATTAACATGGCAATGGAAATATAAGCCGTATTTTAATTGGAGTAATGGAATATCGATGCTATAAGTATTTCGAAATAAATGATTAAGTCATGAAAAGTATTTAATTTAGATTTTTATTATTTATGATTACATATTGATTATTGCAATTGTTTTCCGTTACAAAAATATATTTATTTATTGCAAATTGTTGCTATATAAAAGTAACAACTTTGCACATCACTAGTTGCATCAAAGGCGCCTGCGCAATCGTCAGCTGGAATTGTTTGTTTTGTGGTTGCATTGCATTGCGAACTTTTGTATGAGCGAACATGTTGTGTTTTGAAATCGTGTTCTTATAAGACTTAATGCCTATAAGAATAAAAACTCAGTTTGAATTCGTCGCTCAAACTAAGTGGAACGTTGTGGAAAGCGCTGTTCAAAGGACAATACAAATTGTTTGAAAAAGTGTAAAGTTAAATAGCATAAAAGATTCGAAAAAAAAAACATTGTTTTTAAAACAATATTAACTGAAGATTTTATTTTAATTAACTGCGTAAATTTTGTGAACTTTGAACAAATAATTTCTTTCAACAGCCAAAAGTAGGCTATACAATTTTTTGAGGAATATGTCAAGTGAACTTTGTGAATTCCCTAAGTGAACACAGCAGCGTTTATTAAGCATACACGACGTAAGCCACAAACGTAACGTAAACTAATCACTTTGACCTACAAAAGAGATTTTTGGTTCTGGTGTCTCTGTGTGACTGTGTCTACGTGTAAAATTTCCTTGCACGTACGTCGTTGTTGACTGGTAATATACACTTAAAAAATAAAAATATAAAATTTTTGTTTGTTTCGTTTCGTATTTGGGCATTTAAACTGTGTGCCTACTGTGGCACGCTTTCAATTTTATTAACACGCTTAAATAAAATGTAAATACAAACAAACGTACAAACACACAGTGATGCAGCGCTGAATCGCATTCGTGGTTGGTCAGCGCTGTTGTAATGCTTCTTTAGCTATTGTTTTTATACGCTTTCGTTTCGTTTCGTTTCTTTCTTTTATTTTTTAGTTTGTTTGTTGTACTTCCTTTAAAATTGACCTTTAATGATAAGTTACGATTATTGTGTCTCATAAACATTGGCACATCGTCTGCACTTAGCTTTAGAAATTTAAATTCAAACTTGTTTGTATATAAAATAAAAAAAAAAACGCTTGGTTGCACGCTTCCTTTGGTATCAGCATCAGCATCAGCATCAAATAGATGAGTGCTTCGATAGCGCCTTATGGCAACTCATAAATTTGTCTTCAGTAATGATTTTCGAGTTTCCTTCAACCACGACACACACGCATAATAAAAATTTATGCTAAGCGCATTAAATTCGAATTCGCTACGAAAAAGCATCTTTGACATATTGTCTCCTAATACGCTCTCATCTCTGGCAAGTAGCCAACGTAGCAATTGAATCGTGCAAATATCATTCAATTCATATTTGGCATGTTTATTTATGAACGACTTTATTCTACTCTAATACAACTTTTCGTTCAACTGCTGGGTGAGTGCTTTTTCGTTCATATGCAAGAATTACACTATGCAACAATTCGGTATACTTTATTTTGCACACAAATTTACGATAAATTTTTCAGCTAATAACAAGGCGAACGTTGGCTTTCAAGTTGTTAAATATCTCTTATCTACCCACCCAGCTATTCAAAGGTGTTAAAGCAAAATATCTTAAAGACCAATCGTCAATAATCAATAAGCTTTTAGGGATATAAGAATTATACAAATACCACTTTTCCTGCATAAAAAGACATTAAGTAGAAGATGGGGATTATTTTCATCTATAATTTACTAGCTACGTGTATGCATTAATTCGTGCTGTTTTCTAACAGAGCGTGTTATTGGTATTACTTATCGTGTTCATCCGTGACTATATTCATTTGGAAGCTTCTGTCATTGAGGGTATTTATTAGTATATATCATTTGGTTGAAGCGCAAACAACAATTTTTTCTATTCATTTGAAAATGTCGAACTTTATGCCATGGAAGTCCATGTTCTAGCTGAACGAACGTGCCAGAAGTGGCTAGCACGGTTTAAAAGTTGCAATTTTTATAAGATGAAGAACGATCCGGGCAGCCAAAAAGGTTTGAAGATGAATAACTGAAGGCATTGCTCGATGAAGATGCATACCAAACGCAAAAAGAACTTGCAAAGGAGAGTTAATCAAGCAACCATTACAGACGTTTAAAGGAATGGGATTGATTCAAAAGCTTTGAAGCACGACCAATAATCAACATCCACGCCAGAGTAGTGCTCTGTATTTGGTGGGATCACAAGGGTGTGTTGTATTATGAGTACTTGAAATCGGGTCAGACGATCAAAGGGAACCTGTACCGAACAAAAAAGATTCGTTTGAAGAGAGCGATCGCGGAAAAACGACCAGAATTTGCGACCAGACATGAGTCCATAATTTTACATTATGGCAACGCTCGGCCATATGTTGCAGGACCGTCTAAAACTTTTTGGAAAACTGTGGGTGGGAAGTTCTACCTTACCCACCTTATAGCCAAAACATTACACCTTCTGATTAGTTCTTGTTCAAATCAATGCAAAATGCTCTCACCGGAATACGCTTTACTTCAGAACAGGGTATTAAAAATTAACTCCATTCGTTCGTGTGTGCCAAGCCGTATATGTTCTTTAGGGAAGTAATCCACAAACTGCTAGAAATATGGGCAAACGTTGTAGCTTCTGATGGACAATATTTTAAACATTGAATGTATAATCATTTTTTCACAATAAAGCCCTAATTTTCGAAAAAAAAAAAATCCGCACAATACTATCCTACATTTTCTGCCCCCAGAAACTACGTCAATAGCTACTATTAAACATAGAGAAATAAAATTTGGAAAACTGTGTGCTTGACTATTGGAAAATCTTGTAGTCCACTGCGTTAATTAATGTCAGAAGCAGGCGAGCTGTAAGTACGCCCTCAAAGCATCACAGCCACAATTACAGCTTTTTCATAGCGAAATATAACAGGAGCTTATAAATTCTATATACATTGAACGATTTATATAGCACACACTAAAATATTTGCTTCAGTTTAAGACTCTCACGAGCAACTCTCGTAAAGTTCTTCCTCCTGGTATACGAATAAGACATGAAAACAGAATTGCTGTTGCAGTGTGTTATTCTTGCCGAAATCTGTGCACGAAATCATGTGCGACCATTGTCATAAATTCTAAATTTTTCCATCGAATATCGAAAGCCAAACGCTCCTTTAACTAAACAAATGTATTTTTATTGGCTTATAAATTTGTAATCGGATTTTATTACGTATTATATAAATATTATTGCATAGTTTGATTCAACAGCTGCGACTCATTGAAATTAGTTATGAGAATGAAGCATCTTAGCTACACGGCCCAGTTTGTTTCTTCCAGTTAAATCCTGCTTACAGCTTAGTAATCCTAAATAACAGAAACCACTTATACAAATGTAACTGTTAAATGACCTTTTTTACAAGAGACGAAGTGGCAGCTGACGGAAGTGCTTTACGCTTGCTTCTAAAAGCGGATTCGTTTTAAGTAATCCATCCTTAGAAATTATAGCGAATCATTAGATTTATTTCAATTACTCAAAAATCGGTCACAGCTGTAATTGCTCAACTGCAAATTAAGCGAATTACATTTCAGTTAATATTTCTTTGTTGAAATTAATTGACCCTCAGCCTGAAAATGGCTGAAGCATTCCATCAATCTCATAATTTATACTAAAGCGGTATTTATTTCAGTTGATCTTTTAAGTTTCAACTCCAAGGCGATATTATCTAGTAAAGCGCACTTAAACTAAGTACTTATTATATATGAAAATCCGTTCTTTGTTTGAGCAGCAGTATTATCCACTTTGTTGCAAAATACTCTGTTTGCTTAAAATATAAGTACACAGCTGTAAATGCATTACAAGTTTCATGCGAAAGGCAAAACGCATATCCTTGTTAAGGTAAGGAAAATAGAACAAATATTTATGCAAAGACAATAGAAACAAGCTTTACTACGCTCTGCACTGCAAGAACTGCGATGACAACAACAACTTTTTCTTTGGTTAATATCTTCTTTCAATACAATTTTTGTATACCCTTTACAAATAGGCAAGATGGTCGTCAAAGTGTGGAGAATGAACAACGCGTAGTACGCTCGTCAATGTTAAGAACTGAAATCTAAGTTGCAGCTAGTTGTTCGAATTATGCCAGAAGAAATACGAACTGATAAACCATTATTGATAATTATTGGTCGTCAATTCTAAAAATCGTGCGAAGAATTTTTCTTTAATTTTATTCATTCAAGAGAACTCTACTTCAAATTTGCTCGTTGAGCGCAAAGTAACATCTATTAGGAAGCGTGTTACTTCGCCAGATCTGCAGGCTTGCCGAGTTTTTCGAATACAGATAAGACAAAGTTTCCTAAAATACTGATGTTGAGTTTCTCAATCACTATAGTCCGTCTAACACGCGATGACGTCGAGTAAGAGGACACCAAGTAGACAATATTTCCCGATTCACTACTAAACCTATGATTTGGAACAAGTTTTCAATCGCACACGATTGTGATTCATGTGTCTAAAATGTCTCTTGGTATTAAAGGGCTTCCTACCCTGACAATGATTTGTGTATCGCATAGCGGCATCATGCTAAGCCGAGCAAACTTTTGGAATACACTTTTTTTCCTTTTAAAATTAAGCTTTTAAGATGTAGAAAAGCGTGTGAATCATTAGTTCTAACCGAATAGACTTCTTTAGTTTTCTATTTAATGTAGAAAAATCCTATAAAGATGCTTCCCTGTACGTCAAGTCTAGACCGGATGCAAAAAGAAAATGTGTCACTTAGTTAACTTTATTTCCGGCACAAAGTGGCACAAAAGCCAAAGTAGTGATAGAGTGGCGGCTCCATATGGCTGGCAGGCAGCTTTATTAAATCGGGATGTTGTGCACTTAGAAAGAGTGAAACGTAAAGGCAAACTCAAAGGCAGACCAAAAGCGAAATAGACAGACAAAAAGTAGGCGATGTGTCGTAAAGCAAGCCAGTCGCAGTACAGTGGTGTGCTGATATGATGGATCTTTGCTTGCGTTTAATGTGTATTTTTTTTTTGTCGGTCTGGCTTTGGCGCTCAGTTTCTGTGTGTGTGTGTGTGTGTGTATCAATGTATCTATTTGTACAGTTCATTAGTTGCTGCCATCATTATCATTTGTCATATACTACAAACGCATACACTGTCAAAAAGTGTCGCCCATACTGTACGCCTATTTTTATGCTACTGTTATATATTCGCCGTATCTGTGGGGGTGTGTGTTATTATGTGTTAACGCGAGTTTGTACCGCCTTGGTATATCCGTATATAGGTATATCTTTATATATACATACATACATACATACATTCTTACATATCCCGTTTGGCAACTACTACTATTAATTAGATTTTCGCATTCTCTTTATTCGCATGTGACCCAAATTACTTATGCCACATCTACGCTTTGGCATTTGACACGCTTTCATCTATTCGTATTTCATTTTAATTTTCTTGCTCCATCTTGGTTTTGTTTTTTTGTTTTTTGGTGTACAATAATTCATAAGTAAATATTTGCTGTTCGGTGAATTAATGAAGTAATTAAATGGAATTGTGAATTGTGAATTACGGCTGTGGTTGTTAAAAACAAAAGCAAAAGCAGCTGCTATGGATTACTACGCTAAATAGTGTATATTAATTTTAATTTATTTTTTTTTTTACGTGTCTTGCCTCTTTAGTGTGAATAAGATTTGCGTGTCTTGGATTAGTTAAAACAATTATCAGCAGCTGAATTTATTAATAATATTTGTTGTTTTTCTGTGATGTATGAATTTCATTAAGTTGTTAAAGTTCAGTTTATATATATGTGCCTTTAAACATTATTTTGATTGTGTATAGTGGCTAAGGAAGAATTATACCGATTACAAAGAAGAAAAAAGTATGTGTGAAAAATTAATTTTTTTTTTTTTGTAACAAAAATATGCTTCGAAAGGAATTCACATTAATATTTCGTTACACATTAGAAGTTTTTTTCCTAAGAAGCGCGACATAAGAGTTGCGTTTGAGTTTGCATATTTTAAAAAGAGGCTCTATTGATTCAGCTAGCTGTGTTAAAAATGTTTCATCATTTATTCCACAATTACCGTCGGCATTTTTAAAATGATTGTGCAGTCAAAAAACCTATAACAGAAGATTTTAAATTGATGCCGTTCTGAAGAACAAAAACGTTTTGAACCTATAAAGTTTCATAGGGTCAATCAAATGGTTAAACTTGGTCTTCGCTGTCATGGTCTGTTTGATATGGTATAAAGTTTAAAATGAGTATGTTATGTATATATAATTAGAAGACCCAGCTTGACTATCTCATTCGGGGGTATAGCAAATAATAACAAACATTTTCAAATGAAAAATGCGCTTTATTCTTTCTCCATGAAAATGTATGCACTTTTGCATTCGCTCAAACCCATTTTCGAAGCACTTTTTCAACGCCGATTGTGGCAACTCCAAAAAACATAGGTTGTGAACGCATCAACAGCTTCTTCGGGCGTAAAAAAACGTTCACCACTAAGTTTATTTGTGATGTTTGGGAATAAAAAGAAATCAATGTGTCATAAATCAAGGCTGTACGGCGGATGACCTATCAACTAGTTATTTTAAATGCTCAAAAACTCACTTGTGTGAGCCTATGTGTGAGAGCTTGCATTGTCTTGCAGGAGGGTGATTCGTCTTTGGCGATTGGATTTGCTAATTTCTACGAAGGCAAACAAATGGTCGAATACCATTCAGAATTGACCGACCTACATTGCTCAAGCGAAGCTGTGGTCACATGACCCATTCGGCCGAAGAAACAGGCAACCATTTGTTTCGTAGTGCTTTGTGCGCGAACAACTTTTGTTGGATTTGGTTCGTCTTGCAAGTTGCAACAGTAAGGAGTTCATGCAAAATCTTATATACGCTTGTGAAACTAATGTTTAGGGATGCCTCAATCTCACGGTATGTGACATGGCATTCTCGCATTACCAGTTCACTCACAACATCGATGTTTTGTAGCACAACGACCAATTTTGGCCAACCTTCACAGAATTCGTCGCTGAGTGAACTACGACCACAATTTAATTCAACATACCAACGATATGAAGTGGTTTTTGATGGTGCTTCATCACCCAACAATGAACTGAATTCATCGACACATTTAGAGATGATCCACATCGAAAATTGTAAAAAATAATCCAACAAAAACCTTCCCTTATAATTTCCATTTTTCGGTTTTTAGGCCCTGTACCGAAGGTACAAGAGCCTATTGGGTTTGTGCAAATGTATGTAACAGGTAGAAATAATGGTCGGAGACCCCCCAAAGTTACCACCATTATGGTCAGGAATGAAAGAGGAGTCGATGTAGCCATATCCGTCTGTCCGTCTGTCCGTCCGTCCGTCTGTCCGTCTGTCTGTCCGTCTGTATGAACGAAAGGATCTCGGAAACGGTAATAGATAGAGACTTCGTGTTTTTTGCATTCGACTAGGATTGCTCCGGAATTTCACAAGTTTATTTTGAAATTTTGCCCCTCCCCCCCCTTCCCCATAAAATCACCCCTTAGGGTGAAAATTTCTTCGGCAAAAAATTTAGTGTACCAATATAGAGATAACGTCTCTCTAAGCAAAAATCCAAAAAGTTCATCAAAATCGGATAATAAATGGCGATTTTATAAGCAATTGAATTTGAACAACCCCCCTTTTCTTTTCATTCATATTCGCGCAGTGAGAAGTGGTCATGTGTTTGGTCATAAGCTCGGGAAACATTTAATATGTTTGTTAGGCGACCTGAACTGGTACAGGGCCTCTTACAGTCGGTTACGCCCGACTGTATTTCCTTACTTTTTTTTTTTTTGATTTTTCCAACTCACTGTAAAAAACACAAATAGCGCTTCTACATAAACACGTTGTGAGTTCATTCATGCTATGAAATGTCCAACTTTATTTTATTATTGCTGGGTTTTAGCTATTGTCACTTCCCGAAATATAAATAGTGTCCCTTACTATTGAGCAGGCTGATCACATTTTCAGACATGTTGCCAACCAATAATTGTAGCGTTGCCACTCTTGCACTAAATTTTCAAACTTATAAATCCGTTCACTTCAGAAAACCAAGTACATGAAATTGCAAATCTAGGTGGATTTCGATCTTGGCTAAAATAAGAAGATCAGAAAACGGCGCAAAGTTCTCCTCAGAGATTTACAAAAAATTTGTATTTATTTTTGTTTTATTGGCTTGTCTTTGTGTTTTGTGCTTCGCAATTATTAAAAAAAAAATATCATTGTTTCGAATTTAGATTAACATCTGCAGTTGTGGGCTAGATATCTAAACTTTCTTTTAAGCACGAAGAATTAATTTGCTACTAGAATGGGGAGGCAGCCTCCATATAAAACTGTTGCCGTTTTTGAGTTTTTCCATGAACATTTTGGCTTTAGTTATCAATTTAGATAGACAGCATTCGTTTAATGAGCATTTAGATATTAGGTGTAATGATGTGTTTCGATGATTTCAATTGAAAGTTTATATTTACGATGACATTTTGGTAAAGTCAACTGATATATTCCTTTCTAATTAGGGTCATTTTATGCTATTATGTGACGCCATATTAGTGCATTCCATGTCGAATAATTTATAAAATAAAAGTATTTTCATGTACCATTTGCATAAACTCAGCCTCTCACATGTGTATGTAAATGCTAATCTAACTAAGTTGCTTCGAAATCACAACGCTGACAAAAATAAAATTCTAAACACAAATTTTCCTGTCACAACAGCCATTTTGCAGACAATGTCGCCATCAGCGAAATCGCCGTGCATAATGAGCGCCGTTGCTGGATAACCTGTTCAGAGTGAGATTTTTAGCTAAATTTACGTCATTAGAGCCGATGATGCAACCATTATCCTACGTATGCAAATTTTTCCGTAGGTTTATTGTAAATACAACGGATCGTTTGCATATATAATTGCGGTACAAAATAACACCTACATAGACTAGCAACAGAAACCGAAATCCAGCTAAAAGCAAATTTGCGTATAATTTGCAAATAATTTGACGCAGATTTCAGTACGCACTGCTAGGTAACTATCTATCAATTTATTTTATTTATTTTTTTTTTTTGTGTATATAAGCCTCGATATCTGAGCAGTAAAGAGGTAAGCTTTTGCACAACACAAATGATGCTATTAGTTGACCGAAAAGCTATTTAAAAGAAACTCATTGTACATATGTATATATATTATATATAAATATATTTGGTACGACGTCAAAAGAGTTTACAGTGTGTTCATGCTGTGCGTAAATACACAAATACACTCAGCGACCACAGAAATCATGCATGCAGATACGCATACACACACACACACACCTGCAGTGCCGCATGGCAAGCTAGAATTTAAAAATTAAAAGCGTATAAAATGTTCAAAGTGCCTACTTTAACTGTCAAGAGTTCATTCATGCATAAGTTAAACTATGGACGTGAGCTGAGTCGACTCTGTGAGTGTCGCATTTGCGAGTGTTTGTATACGGAGGCATATACAAAAGTTTCCGATCTTATACAAACTTTGATTACAAGTAGTTAAAGGCTTTGATTCAATACATGTTGAAGAATTACTCTCGGCAAATAACTGCAATATAGTCGTCTCTTTTTCAATGATTTAATGTATTGGATATAGGAACATGAATGCTGCATCCCATGTTGTATCTGCCCACCGTTTTCCGTTCCTACGGACGACTGAGTTTATGCTCCTGAACGGTCTGCACATAAGAAACTGCGCAATTAAATGATTTGCAGTTTTCGGCTTTGTAAGTTTGTTCTACACAATTTCATAGCCGGAGCTCAAAGTACAATGCTGCGGCTGCCTATAAGCTGAAACCATTCAGGATCTACTGCGAAATTTTTGCTGCCTTGCTAAGGCTCTCTGAGCTCGACACGAATATGCATATGAAGAATATGTATGTGCAACCTGTAAATTTGTAGTGTACAGTGTGGACAGAGTCGATCCAGGGAATCTTCTCAGTGGTACATCCGCTTCAATGCAGTGAATGTTAGAACGTTCTTCTCGAAGTTCGAACATAAAAAAGTAAGACTTAAATTCAAGTTACTAAGCCTGAAGGAGTACAGACTTAAACTTACAGAGTGATACTTCATGCCATACGCGATCAAATGCTTGCCTAACAATCAAAAAGACAGCAGCGCTGGATAGCGTATTTTTAAAGTTGCGACATATCGCACTTGATTCGGCTTGACACTCTGCATGGAATTAGCAACATTCTATTACGAAAAAACAGCATATAGTTAGGAAAAAGTAGGTATTGGTCTATAAGACTCAACAAGATTCTTTGGCTTACTATGTAAACATTGGGAGGGAAAGTGTTGAAGACGAGTCCTGGCAATAAAAAGTAACAACAAGCATATCTTTCCCGTTTTCGGAAGCGCTTTTGCAAAGCCTGTTGTTTTGTTTGAACCATTTGATGTGAAGCTGTACCTTATCTAGCGTAATGTGTTATTTAAGATGTGTAACTGCTCCGATAGTTCAGCTAAAACTCTGTGTCTCAAACATCACTTGAGCTTGCTAGACTACAATGCAGCTACTTCTGGATCTTGTGTGTGCCTATTTGGATTAGCATTGCGGAACAGGTCGTCAAAGAAATTGATCTTGATGATATGTATATAATATTTCCTTAAGAGCCAGATCATTAAAAGCAGATTTTAAATTTTTAAATTAAACTGCAACACTTTTATTGGCTAATTTAACGAAATTAGAAAACTTTTAAAGCAGTCTCAGTAAGTGTGCGTGTTTTGGAGTATTTGCACAAGAAAACGCATGAGTGTGGGTACGTGAGTCCAGCCGTTCGGCACTTGGTTCACATTTTCGCTCAAATGCTCACTTGTTAAAAACATTTTACGCCCATTTCCACTTACTTTAATAGTTTTGTTCATTTCGGGGCATACTTGAACGGCAAGGGTCTCTTGTAGATCCAAGCCGACGACAGCCACGTCTGTCTTCTTGGTTTCAGTTCCTCTGCTGTGCTTCGCTCTAGCATGATACTTCACCTACTTTACAAATGGCAGACCACAACAACTTTGGCATGGAATTCCTTTTTTGTTTTTACTGTCTGTGTGTTTATTTTGTGGTCATCTGTGTGCTCCATCATTGATTAAAGTGTCGACATTGATACGCACAGACAGAAACCTACACACACAAACATTTTTTCAACCGTTACTTTCGGCATGTGTCATGGCCATTTCGCCATTTTTGATTGAAAAATCTTTATTGAAATTTTATTGGTTGCTCTGGCCTGCGACAAGTGGATGTCTGTCGCCAAGCCTATATAAATTATATATGTGATCAAATGATATCTACAGCAAATGTAGCAAACCACAAAGCGGTAGCATTTATAAAAGGAAGGTTTACTTAAAACTTATCAAAATTGCTTGTGTGCCGTTCAAAATTCCAGGAAGAAAAACAATGAAAAGCAAATAAATTACTTTAGTTTATTTAAGAGAGCAAACACAACAGCACCAAGTCTGTAACTACAGCAAAACTGGCATTTCGTGCTAAAGGACTGCGCAGCGTGGACGACAACACATCAAGTATCACTTTGAGTGCTTAAAGTGGAGAAAATTATAAAAAATGGAGAAATTGTGCAGAGCACGTTCTATGAAAACTGTGATAAGAGGAAATATTGAGACGTTGTTGAAACACGCTTCAATAATTCAATCTAATTTTTTATAAGCGGTAATGTTTCATAAACGGTCAAACGGTGAAAGCAACTTTACCGAGGTCACATCATATTTTTATTAAAATTATAGTACCTGTCAGAAACTTACCTATTAGTATAATTTATGAGTCACTTATAATATGTTGGCTGGCTTTGAAAATGCAACGTTTACGAAGAAATAGGAAATTGTTCTTTTTTGTTTATGCCATTTTTGTGTTGGCGAAAGTTTAAAGCCTTGTTCAGACCATCTTGTAACATTGAATTGGAAATTAAAACTAAAAGGATAGAAAATTTAACAAAAATTGCCAGATATCTGACGCTGTAAGACCTTGGCTTAATGTATCTTAAACAAGTAAGAAAATTACAGTCGGGAATAACCGATGTAAGAGGCCTTGTTCCGCTAAACAAACACAAATGTTTCTCTAGCTTATGACCAAGCAGTGCAAAACAAAAAGGTAGGAAATTAATAAGAAATATAGTACTGACGAAAATTATTTGTAATTTGCTCCTCCCACTTCTTACTGTACGAAAATGTACTGTATGAAAAGAAAAGGGAGGACGGAAGCATCATAGGTCGTTCAAATTCAATTGCTTATAAAGTCGTCATTTAATATTTGATTTTAGTAAAATTTTTGAATTCTGGCTCTTTTTTTAGTCTTGAGAATGATTTTATGGGGAAGGAGGGAGGAGGTGCAAAATTCTAAAATGAACTTGTAAAATTCCGACGAAGTCCTAGTCGAATGCAAAAAGAACAAAGTCTCTATCTATTACCGTTCCCGAGATCCTTTCGTTAATACGGACGGCGGTCTCCAACCATTATTTCTACCTTCGGTACAGGACCTTAAAAGATATTGGCATCAATAATGTTAGACGCTTCATGTGGCGTCAAATGAAGAGTGTTACATCTACTTTGTTATCTACTGAAATATTAATTATAAATTGTTTATATAATATACACGTATAAGATTCTATTTATGAAATACTACACGAAAGAATAATGCATCGAAATATTCGATCAAAGGATCTTAAATTTCGAGGTCATGCAACAGATGTATTTATGAAGAATTATTTCTCGAATATGAACACTATAACTTATTCAGGTTTTTTTTTTTGGTCTTATAATCAATAAAATTTTGTATATTTGCAAGCGAAATGATGCGAATAATCGATATAATGTTCCGTTTGAAGGGTGGATTATCCTTTTAGATTTAATCTTTGTGTGGGCGCAAAGAAAATAATCAAACTTTATTAAATCTCCCTCGATTGATGACTGACATAAAATCAAAGAGTACAAGCGTAAATTTTCAAAAGCTGTCTTTTGCAGACACACTACACACAAATAACTTTGACTTATACGCAATGAATTCTGTTCAAAAGCAGATAATTTATGCTCTTCGAAATGAAGTAACTGGTTACACAAATGTGAGTGTCCGAATATTTCCATATAATTCCATAACTGAGCGAAAGAAATATTTTAAAAAATGTTCTTTTAATGTTTTAAAATGAACAAACCTATTTTCTTTAAGTAGCAGCTATGATTGCACATTTTATTATTATTATTATTAACTAAATTCTACCCAGTTCTAACCACGGCTTTTATAAGTTTCGCATACAAAGTTTCAACTCAAAATTGTATTTTTTTGCAATGTCAGCTGAAAAATTGAGTTCCAAGCGTTGTACTATAAATAAATAAAAGCTTGTAAAAGGCAATTCTGTTTTACCTGATTCATTTAGTACACCCACCTTCGACGACTTGCGACCATTTTAATAAACAAGCCTATAATTTAATTATTTTGCCATTAGCGTACCGCAAAATATAAATTTATTAGCAGAGAACGAATTACGAACCAATTAAATGAATGTTCTAGCACAGATAGTGGGAGAATTGTATGCAGTTCTGACTGGCATTCACAGCGTTAAATGTGGAAACTTTTCTTGCTCATATCGGTTCGTAGCGAATACATATAGAAATATAAATTCATGACACGCTCGACTAGCTTGAATAGACCACATTCGTTAGAATTTTCACTCCATCAAGTGGAAAATCAAAACTAAACACTTTGACGAGCAAATAACTAACTACAACCATTTATATATACATATACATATACGGATGGTTGTACAGAAGGAGCGAAGCATGAATTAAGTGCCACGCCGTAGTGGTTGTCTGTGATAAGTCGGGTCCGTCATGGTATGAACACAAGCAAAGGCGACATCAATTTTACAAGCTTGAAGTCGGCTTCAACCGCAATCTGGCGGTTTTGTTGACAGTTTTAATATATCGGAGGCTGGGCAGCTGGTGTAAAGTTTTGTGCGACTCATGTTTGGTTGCCATACAAATAACTGAACCAAAAAAAAAAATAAAAATGGAACAAAAAATGGACGTTACAACACCAATGACAAGGCAAGAAAGTATGAAACAAATTTAAAAGTGGCAACAAAGTCAGCTACATCACAGCAGAATGAGTTCAAAAACTTTATAAACCACTATTAAGTTAAATAGAATGCCTTAAATTGTTGAATACAAACTTGCGGAAAACTAACTTAATGAACTAAATGGAACAAATAAGAAAACAAAAATTTGCCTCATGTTGTACTAGTTAATGGTTTAAGTATTTAGGTAACCGTGGTAGGCAAAGTTTCAGAAAAATCTAAAATTACATTTAAATTTGAAATGAAAGACTGCAGACAGTATTATATATACTCGTAGTAGTTATGGTCGTAAAAGTGGAAGCAATTGCAATGCAAAGTTTTGTTGCGCCTGAAAGCCTATAACACCGCACCGCAGCGCAATGCGATGTTGGTGTTTTACTTTATAAGCACTTTTTATGGCTGTTGTTTGTTGAAGGAAAAAAATAAAACGTTCGAGTGAGAAGAAATATAAACAAGGACGACTGACAGACAGACAGACATACAGATAAAAGTGGCCTGGTTGGCAGGCAGCAGAAGTAAGCGAAAGTGGAAAACTTTTTAAAGTAGCGACAAAATGGAAAAAAATGGACTTTAGGCATTCAAGCGTTGCACATCGGAACGTATGGACTTAAACGCATGCAGCACAATTGCTCAGTGGCAAACGGACATGCCGAATGGCGGATGTGGGCGCTTTACCCTGTGCCTCTATCTACTGGTCGAATATTTATGTGCGGACCACTCACCAGTCAAAAATACTATATTGTGCGATTTTCGCAATCTATTGACTTTCCGCTTGGCAGGATTTCCACATTCTTGGCATTCTCCCTGCTTAATTTTGCATGATGCAGCTTGATTTGTGAGTCGCTGTAACCAAATCGTGGTTAGAGCAGGTTGAAGCAGTGTGTTAAAAACAAAAAAAAAAAAAAAGGATTCAAATACAACACAACTATGTCACGCACTGCACAGTTCTATTTTTTCTAAAATATCTTTTATCAATTTAGCTAAAATTTACTCAAATTTAAAATCGTACGCCTTATAGTAATTGGATAAAAATGATCAAAACGATTGTATGGTAAAAGATATTAAAACTAGTGCAGTTTGTAGAAGAATCCTTAAAGCACGAAAATTTAAATTTTTTCTAGTTTTTGACAGCTTGCATAGATAAGATATATTATTGTTGAATACTTATGGCAAATTGACATTAGGTTTATTTTTGAAGTTTAACCAATAAATATACCTCTCAATATTTGTTGCAGGGTATAAAGATATAAAACTATATAGATGTATATATTTGTAGACTGCATAGATTATGGAATGTAATACATTTGGCAATTGAACGTGGTAACTATGCCAACTGTTGCGTAGCTAGAGCTCAAGGTGCATTAGATAGCTTAAAAATAATAAGAATCACTTATCATAGAAGTGTAGAGCGTATTAAATTGTCGGACAACACTGCGTGTACTCTTTCTTGCCTTACCAGTGCACTTTTTAAATCAACCCCCTAAAGTATGCCACGCTTTATCCCAAAATGTTTCAAATGAGTTGCTCATCCCATGTACAGGGTGGCTGATGAAACGTTTTACAAAAGGAAATGAAAACCCAATGACTTTTTTATTTGGAATCAATTTTTTTCGTTTTAAAGAATGGCATTTATATGTATTAAATATGTACGATTTGAACGATGACATTGTGCTTTGAATACTACTTCGCAAAAATTGTTGCGAGTCGTTGATTTTACTTAAAGTTAATTTGAGCGTTCACTTGATTTCATCCGAGCAGTAACTCTTTTGTAAGACAGTTAAAAAAATGCATTATTATTACAGAGATCCTTCAGTTAGGGCATCCTTTGATATGACTGCTGATATCATGTAAATCTTAACTTAACTGCTGAAAATGGTTTACAAAAATATTTGATCTTATATATCAGTTAAATTTAAAAAATTGTCTAAATTTTGTAGGAAAATAAGTTCAAAGCTTTGTCCGAATCTTCGTGTCGTCATCAATTTTTATTAAAATTAAATGCTAATCTGTAAAATTAATAACCTATTGAGTACACATTAAAATGTTTTGACGTTTACATTACATCAGCCACCCTGTATATTTGTATCTGTTCATGTTGTGTCATGCAAATAAGCCTCAGTGCTTTTAACTTATTCTCAGCTTACGCAACCCTCTTTAAATTTGTTAAATTTTGTTCCTTCTTATGCCTACTTATAAGTCCCAAGGCCGACCATACTTTTAATTATGTCCTTTGTGAAATCTTAAATGCATTTATAACAAACTCTACTCTCGAAGGAGCCTCAATTCAACAATATGTAAATCCAACGTGCTTTTAATTTGGCACTTGTTAGTAGCGATACTGCAGACATTTTACGAGTATGTCGTTGAGACGATTTACATTTTTGTTGTTCTTAAATTTAGGCAAATTACTCGACCATAAATTTCTGATGACATCATTTCCATTCCAGTCATTGTTTCTTAATATAAGCCAGCTTATTGTGTGTAGAAACCAGAATTAAATGAACTTGGATTATGATTTTAAACAAAGTTTTACCACAATATAATAGCAATCACGTACCAAATATACTAGCGGCTGAACTGAATGGCTGAAAGGAATTATTAAAAAGACAAACAGAGCCCCGCACCGTCGCCCCTGTACGCACATTTACTGCTTAGATTTGCCGTCGGAAAAGAAAAAAAAAACAACAAGAGTTCGGAGGCAGCGTGACCAAAAAAAAAAAAAAAACAAATTCGTCAAGCTGAAGTGAAAAATTAGCGAAAGCATCAAATAAAAAAGCTGTTCATTTCAAATCATTATTATGACTGTCATCATCATCATCAGAACTCGAAATATGTCTTATTCCACTTCTCCAGCTCCAACTGCTTGTCTAGTTATGTTCGCTTGACGTTTGTCGTCCTCTGTCAGCTACAGGCTTTGTTTCTTTCCCCTCTGCATGTTTTGCTGATTTTTGTTCTTTATGCGAATCTTTTGTGTACAATGAACTCATGGTCGATCTTGTAGTTGACTTTTTATTTATTTTTGTTGTTGTTTTTTTCCATTTTCGGTATTTTGTAATTTATTTTTTATATGGTTTTATTTTACTTCGCTTTGTCGCTATACACCGCGCCCGCGGCGTGGAACGGGCGCATCTTTCCCTTTTGCCTGTTATCGCGTTTTTACCCTCATCGACGATATTATTAAATCCAGGTCTATCCTGATTCGTTCTGCGTGCGTTGTTTTGCTGTCGATTCCTATCTCTATATATCTTTTCTCTATCTCTTGTTCCGCGTTTGCTTGCGGCTGTTACAAGCTGCCTTTTCAGTTATTTCGCAGAATGGTTACTTTTAATACCCTACGTTCGAAGCTTAAAATTGTTGCGAGTATTTGTACCTTGTAAGTGACTTTGTACATAAACTATTAACTCTTTAATAGCATAGCTGGACGAGACATGTTTATAAACCTTCTCAGTACTCATAATTTTAGTTAAATTTCCACAAGTATTTTTGATTTTTTAAATATTTTCCTTCCGCGTTTCTAAAAATAAGAAGTATATAAGATGTTCGTTATTTCTTAACATGAAGTTCTTGTTGTCCTTTTTTTCCTTTTGAGCAATGAATATTGTAATGCTTTGCTATTTTTTTAAAACAATTTTTTATTTTATTTTTATGCCATTCCCAGATTTCACACATTTTAAAAGCAATTTTACTCGCCGCCATATTTTCTGTGAAGTATTTTGTATAATTGAATTGTGTTACTTATATATTGGAAAGCTGTAGAAAAAAAGCAACGGTTTAAGCAAAAGATAACTGTAATAAACTCTTTGTAATTAAAAAATACTTAGTAATTTCTAGTCTTCTTGTATTAAATTTTTAATTAAAACTTTTTTCCCTTTATATTTCCTGTTGCGTCTTTGGCTTCAAGCTTAATATGCTCAATTTACTTAGAATTTTGACTTGCACGAAATGCTCCGGCAGTTCTTTGGTAAAAGGCGGAGCAGCAGTTGCTTCTTTGGCATTGGGTAAAATGGCCAAGCGTGCTTTGCTTAATTGAAATTTAGTTTCAGAAAAGGAATTTCAAACAGATTGTGGATGACTTTGAAGTGCTTAAGCATTCGATTACAAAGCGCATCTTATACATATGTAATTGACTTTTCTATTTTATCACTACAAGTAGCGACGTTTACAAACCGTAACATACATTTCTCGATTGTTTAAAAGCTGGTTAAGCTGCACTCATGTCACTAATTTCCATATAAAGTTCCACATACGGACATATCTCGATTAACTCGTCTTGTCGAGCTGATCACGTATATATATACTCAATGGGGTCTGTGATGTCGCTTTCGTACTATATATAATAAAATGGAGTAAATAAAATAAAATTTCGACAGTTATAGTTTGATAATATGGCCAGTTAATGCCAAAGTTTTGTGTAAATATTTCGGGAGATAGTACATTTTATACGTGGGTAAATTTTTATATATATATATATGCTCTTAATTAAAAATACATTTTATCCATGCATTGTTAGAAAATCTTACATCGTGCATGCGCATCAGATATTTTGAAATCTTTCGTCAAAAATATTTAGTAAATATTTTGAAAGCTGCTGGTGAACTCTCGTCACTTGGTTTCTAATTTGTCAAGAGCTTTCAATCTTTGTTATGTGAATCATGCACATCTACCTACTATATTCTTAAAATAAGAAGAAGAATTTGTTGTCCGAAAAATGTAAGTCTATTTGCAATAAAATGCCAACCGTAGAACCACAAACCTAAGGCTTTTCATTTTACTGATTTGTCAGCAGTACATATTACACACTTTATTTGTAAGTTTGATTTATATGCATACTTTTTTTTTAAACAATGTGCTACTAAAAAACTTTTTCAAAAATAGCATATCTTTTTATAGCACCGAGAAATACATATAATCATATGTCAAATGTTGCACAGCGGCTGTACTGTCTGCTCAATGCCTGTTTCAATTACTCATATTCATGCAAAGCAATTTAATATTTGCCATAGAACAGATACAACGTTTACTACATGTTAGTAAAGTAATATAAAACCGTAAAACAAGAACCGGATATGGAGAAAAAAGAATGCAAATAACGATGTACATATGGGCAAATCTCGCGTGACGCACGTTACATTCGTACGCTTTTGTAGATTACTTTATAAAATTTTTTTGGGTTTTTAGAAGATATACCGTGAACTTTAGTATAGTGCATAGAGGGATTGAAGTGTACTTTCGAATGACATGTAATATAGCTTCTTTACTTTTACCTTTTCCGAAATAATTGTTCATAAAGTGTTGTGACGCACGCTACACAAAATGGAAGTTACTTTTAAATTTTCAATTTCATTTGTAATTTTTAGCGAATTATGCATAATAAAGTACACAAAATCCAATATCTAAAATAAAGCTGAGAATAATAGAATTAAGAATTTGCTTGTTTGGAGTCGAAAAAGTTTATGGTTTTTTAGCAAACACCGTGAACGATTGTGACGCACGTTACGTGACGCACGCTACATTTTTTCCATGGTAGAAAAAATGTAGCGTGCGCTACGAAAATAGAACCAAATTTTTTTTTTTGTTTGGGTAATAATTCTTTAACTCTCAATTTTGTTAACCTTTTTATTTTTTGAAACTTAAATGAAGTTATGAAATATATATATGTATGTTTTAATGAATTTATGTAATATAATATGTTTACAATGAATTTATATGAAATAATGAATGTTTTAAAAAATGAACAATTTATAAATTAATTTTTTTCTTAAATGAGTCTACCGTAAGGGCCATTTCATGATGCAAAATAACAATTGCTTTTTATTCCTGGTATGCGCGTTATGTTTGCCCATCTCTCCGAAAGAAAACCAGTAGTATTTCTTATATATCGGCCACTAACATATAAAATGGAAATGCCATGTATATGTTTTTTTGCCAAATTAAAAAAGTCGTTGGCGTTACTCAGAATTAGATTTTTAGCTTTAACCATTTGCCACACTTTTCGCTTTACAATAGCTCCAATTCCATCAACTGCTCCCTTTCCGTGGGAAGTTGCAAAAAAATTCCACTCAAAGTGGCTAACGTTAAACTCTTTTCTAAAATGCGGTAGACTTGACATTATAAATTTGTTTTTAAATTGACTTGCACAGCCATCGGAAAATATGAAGATTTTGGTAACGGAATGCTTTTTATTTATTTTTTTGATTATTAGCTTAAGGAAGCAATATACATCAAATTTATTGTGTGATAACTGGTTGCTCGTGATTGCAAATTGATTTTGTGGTACTGTGCAACCAGGCAACACAAGTAAAAATGGTCACTTGGGTGTAACAAAAATGTGCCGATTGAATTTCGTTCTGATTCAGGAGCCGATAGTTTTCTGCAAAATCGACTTGTAAAACAACTTAATCTTTTCCGAATATCATAAAATTGTTACAACATAAGCATTAATCGCGTGCACCTGTCATGTTGGGAATTTTCATAATGACCGAATGTCATAAAAATATTTTATCAATGGCTCATACGAAAGGATGACATGTTTATTACTTTGTTGGAATTTTCTATACTTTACAATCCTTTATGAGGCTTATGGAATTTTAAAAATATTTTTTTTAATATTATATTTTATTGATACTTAGATTTATAAAACAAAATAAGCATCGATTTTACTTGGATTATTTAGTACGATATCTATCTATTTTGACACATTTTGTTCTGAAGTTTGCATTTTGTTGTTGGTTGAGCAAAATTCAATTGCTTATAAAAACGTCATTTATTATCCGATTTTGATGAACTTTTTGGATTTTGGCTAAGAGGGACGTTACCTCTATACTAGCATACTCTATTTTTTTTTTGTGCCGAAGAAATTTTTAGTCTAGGAGGTGATTTTTTGGGGAAGGGGGGAGGGGCAAAATTTTAAAATAAACTTGTAAAATTCCGGAGAAGTCCTAGTCCAATGCAGAAAACACGAAGTCTCTATCTATTACCGTTTCCGAGATTCTTTCGTTCATACGGACGGACGGACTGCTGCTCTTTTTAGGCAAAACTGAAATCGTGACGCACGCTACAGAAATTAAATTGCCAAAAAAAAACAAAAAAAAATATGTAGAACTTTGTTTTTAAATAAACTTAAAAGTAAAAAATAGATATGATTTAGAACTATAGACGACTTAAAAAAAAAATTTTTTTATACTAACAATATAAAAAAACCTTAATTTCCGTGACGCACGCTACAACGCTTGGTCTTGACGTTTCATACCTAATTTTAATTATTCCAAAATAGAAACATAATAACTGTTATACAAAATTTGAAGAGAATTAAACAAACCTTAATATAGCTATCTGTCCGATCTTCTATGTTAACAATAATGTTATATTATGTATACCGAAAAAATGTTCATTTTTGGTATAAAAGTAACAACACCGAGGTTGGGTTGGGTTTGGTAATAACTTTTGTATTTATAAACATCGAAATGTTTTTTTTGTTATAAATTTTTAAAATTAGATATCTACTCTATTGTTCTACATAAAAGAAAATAACAAAAGGCTCATTTCAAAAATTGTTCGCTGGTGGACTGTTTCTGGGATTTGCCCATATGTCATACACAAAGATGAAAAAAAAAAAAAAATTTAAAAATATATAGAAATGTATTTTATTTATGTGCAATAGCAAGCAAGTGGAAAACCGACAAAATGAATAAAAATATCAAAAGTTTTTATTTCAACACTTTTTAGAGTTTGTATGCTGCAGGTTGGGTATCGCTCGTACACGCCCCAACGCCCATTGCTTGCTGCTGAAATGCCAGTAAACTTGTCACACATTGTATGTCTCTCCAACTCTACCACTGAGTGTGTGTGTGCGGAAAATGTTATTGCACTTGTTTATTGCAGACGCACGGATAAAGCTAGATAAAGGATAACGATGGAGATGGAGATACAAAGATGTTTGTTATAACATAAGTACACAAGTCAAGCATATAATTGAACAGATGGCGACAAGCTCTTATTGAATTTTCTATTAGCTAACGCAGACGTTGAAGGCTTTATGTGAACATGGTACACATGCTGTGTGCGCATCCTTTGATAGTAGTACTGGGAAAATGCGATTAACCTATATATTGCCTGAAGCGTCAAATTTAAGCGCATTTCTTATACACATGCCAGCGCAACCAATTGCTGATTTTGCAACGTTTTAGAGGTTGCTTTTTTTTTTTGTTTTTTTAAATACTTGAAGCATATTTTTAGTTGCATATGCATATATGTAGTCGTATATTCAGTGGCAGGCACACAAGTTCATAATGAATGGATGAAGAGCGCACACAGATACATTACTAACACACACTGTTAGTTAGAAAACAAACACAACACATGAAAGTGAATAGACTCGCAGCGAACGTGCGCAGTCATTGAAGTGCAGAATTTTGCTGTTGTCATCGTCCTCGTTGACGTCGTCATCGTCATCGCGCGCTGAAAAGCTTTGCATACTTTTGCGCGCCAAAGACAACGGCAAGTAACCATTGCATTTTACCATACACATACACCAGGGGCGGACACAAAACTTAATCTAAAGGGGAAGGAACGACGGAAGTAAGCAATCCTCTAAGTACTTTATTTAAATATAATCAAAACAGATAATATCTGGACGTGGCTTCAATGCTAAAAATTAAGCGAGAAGCTGGCAATTTAAATTACACAGCTTCTATTTGGACTAAAAGACTCAGTAAAAATCAATGGTAATACCTGCAATGATATCAGAACTGTCACTGATTGCTTACAAATGACTTACAAAGATTATCAGCCTAAGGAAGTGATAATGTTTTTAATTCGCAAATGTAATGAGCTCGAAGCGTAAATAAGTATTCATTCTATTTATAGTGCGTTGTCTTACGAACATTGTCAACTCTCGTCATCAGAATGGTATAAAATAGTTGATCTCAATTTGCTTCTTACGATCACCTTATAATACTTACTCCCAAATTTCAGCACATCGCATGTTTAACTTAATGTGCTATATGCGACTGTAAGTGTAAGTACCGCATAAAATGCACAGAATCAACGGACTTTTGGTTCTATCATCCGCAATTTATTCTTCGGAATAAAAAAAAAAATTATCAGCTGAAGCTAAGTTGTGACTTAACAAACGAATTAAATTGATTTGACTTTTTGATGATTGTTCAGAATTGATCGCTGAATGTTGTTTGATAGTGTCAGCGATAATAGGAGGGGAAGGAAGTACCCTATTACACTTACCACTCCATAGATACATCGCTGCACACATTTTATCAGAATGCATTTGCCCAAAATGAACAAAGCTTGCAATAGATGGGTTTTCTTTTGAAACTGCTGAGCGGTCTCAACATAAACAAATACCGAAGTGTGCGGATGCGGTTCACCTTGCGTGTCCGTATCTAACACTAAAAGTGTGCGGAAATTCAATGGTTTGTTTGTGTTTAATTTGCACGCTTCCAGCCGTTGTCAACAGCTGTTTTTAACTTCCATTGCTTTGCTGTCCTGTGTCAGCAAGCCAGCTGCCGATGTCATTTCATCGTTCCGCTGTGTGCCATCAACATATTCATTGTCATCACCATCGTCGTCATTGTTTAAGATTTTCATGACACGATAAAACTGTTGGCGATTGCACTTTTTGTTTAGTCTTACTGAACTGCACTCCTGCATGACGCTCTCGTTTTGTTTTACATATATCGGTCAAAGCACATAGCATGCCATGACATGGCGCAGTGCTCATCATACTCGTATGTATAAGTTGATTTTGTCGTTGACAAGACGACGACATCATCTCGATTCAACTCGACGGTGTTTGACAATGTATTGACATTCAATGAGAGCGTGATGTCATTAATATTGCTTGACTTGAGTTTGTACGTTTATGCGCTACACTGGGAACTAATCCAATCAAAGTTACTCTGCAATATTTTCTATAAAATGTTATATACTTAGTTGGTCGCAAATGTAGTGGCGCACATTTTTTATACACTTTGCGTTTTGTTTCTTCCAGTTTTTCTCATTTTCCAACTGCAATTCAAATGGCTGACAGTGTCCACAATATTTGCACACCTCATTTCCTTGCTTAGTTTATACAATGAAGCTAAGCGAAGCGAGTGCTCGAGTGCTTTTTTTGCTTTTTAAACGCGCTCATCAGTGTTGGATCAACTGCACTTGACTCTGGTCTGAATTGCAAATACATTTGTATCTGTGCGCAAATGTTTCAGTTTGTGTGTGTATGTGTATATATCGTATATATCTGAGTTGTCGCTGACCTTTTTATATATTGTAATAGTGTTGGCTTTTTCACTTCAACTGCAATCAAATTTGTTGAATCTTTACTTTCAACCACAAACTCGGTCTCGTTTAGCTTGCGGCTTTTAGCGTGCTTTGCGTTCTGAGTTGCATTGAACTGTGTGATTACATGAAGTAAATTCAATTAGTTTTAGATTATACTAACAAGACAACTGGGAACTATATAAAAAATTAAAGAGAAACTTGTCTTAAGTTTGTAGTTTTTTTTTGTTATTATACTCTTTATGGTTTGTGTGAATAGTATTTTATTTTGTCACAATGCTTGCAATGCCTGAAAGTCATATAATGTTAATCAGCTGGTTGAAGTGAAAAATTTCAAGTTAGGCAATCCAACTTTCCGTCTACCATATGTAATATCGAAAATTACTAAGTTCCTTCTTTTATTTTAACTCTGCACAATTTCTAAAATGTAGTTATTTGTTTTTAGATCGAATGGCGACTTTCTGTAAGCAGAAAGAAGCATTAAATTTCTTTTATGCTTAACTGTTTATATTTATTTGTTTTACACTTGGTTGGCGCGCAGCGAGGGCCTACATAAACACAAATCTAGTCGAATATGTTATATTTATGTTGTTCACTGTAACGTAAGCATGTGCATTTATTTATGAAGAAAATGTTTAAGATAAAACTAATTGGTTTTTTCCCTCTGTTATAATATATGAGCTAAATTATTCTTAATTCATATTTCAATGGTTCTTTTCAACTTCTATTTTATAGAAGTATAGAATGTTATGCTGATTAAACTAATAAACAATTAGTTAACAATTATTTCACGCAAATCGTTTAAATTTTTATATTATATTCCAATGGATCTTATTATTGCTTTAGTTTCTCCAGAAATACAATTTTTATTGTCGATACCTTAAGTTGATGCGATGATATAATCAAGAACTCGCATAAATCTTTAGTTCTGTCTAATATACTCACAAGATATAAATTAAACGTAAAGTTTAAATATATGCACCACCTTTTTGAGTTTACTACACTTTTAGAATAAATTATATGCACACGTACGAATGCACTGAACTGGAAGCTCGATAGATTTGCATGCCTCTGAATTTATATCTGTAGTGCAGAACTGAACTGAACTGAACTGCTAGATTGCTTTTTATGCAGTTATATATTTAAACCCAAGTGACTACGGATTGCTTGCTATATTTATATTTATTAATAATCTTAGTTAAATCTGAATGCCAATCTGTAAAATAATATAAAAATTAACTGAAATTGTTTCTACAAATATACACTAAACTGTGTGAACTGTTCATTGTTGTAATATATACATATAAATACTTCAGTTTATATTAAATAAATATGAGTGGCTGAATATGAACAAGGCACACAACCCAATACCGCAAAATAGAATTATTTTATTGGTAATAGCCACATCAATTAAATGTAAACAAACTGGCTTAATCTTCTCAAGAGTATTCGTCAACTCGAAACGATACTCAAACGCGCATTAAGTCCAATGAGTTGGAAAGTTTGCCAAAGGGGATAAATGAATGCATACAAATACAAATGGTGCCATCTGAAAAAAGGCAGCTTCGCAAAATGGTAGATTGTTGCTGTAAGCACTCAAGTGAGTTCTAATTGTACAACAGCTACAGATAATCTTATGCCACCTATTTGCAAAACATTATGAACAACAGCGGCAGAGTTATAAGTAATAACACTTAAGTACAGCAGATGGAAAAAAAAATGAGCGCCATTGCTGAAGTGCCTTATGCCTTTCAACTCGCGGCAGACAGTTGGTACCGCTCAATGGGCTATTTGGCAGGCGTGCTATTTTTTATCATTTTTCAAAGCAACAGAAAATGTGGGTTGGAGCTCAAATTCGCTCCAGCAATTCGCCGTGATTAGTGAAAGTAAGTAACAGTTAGTGACCCGTTTAATGCGCGCCATTGAGCCAGAAAGTAGCAGCAGCATAGACATACAAACTCAGCGTAGCGCAGGTGTTTCGTTGTTTCTGTAGCTGACAACAACTACGACTAGCTTCATTTGCAGACAGACAGTACATATAGAGTAGGAGGGGAGCGGGCGAATAGAACAGAACAGAACTGAACAGCAGCACACACAGCCAGCAGCAACGACTGTTGCAACGTTTTAAATAGCGGCGGAGATTATGGCTACTGTAGACGCGACGCCATTTTTAACCATTAGCCGGGCACGACAACAAAAACAAAAACAATAACAGTAACACTAACGCTATATGTGTACAACAATAACATTAACACCAACAACGTTTGGCAACAATGGCGACCTGACATCTGCAATAAAAATGGTGCCTGACATGGTCAGAGCGAACGCCGACATTGACTGGCAAAGCCTGCAGAATATGTTATGTATATACACTCAGCTTTATACGTTTTGAAGTGATGTTGTATATTGTTGTTGGGACGCTTATATAAATACTTAGATAACTTGTAATTCATTCTTCATTGTGGCGTGTGATATAATAATTTGTTTATTATTTTGTTACTCATTAAAAGTTGAAATTCATTCATTCAGTCATAAATTAATTAACAACTTTTGCTGTTGCATAAGCATGCTCTGAGCATTTCACCATCAACCGTCAGTGTATGGAGGCTGAGGATGTGTCTGAAAGCCGCAAAACTTATTGCTATAAACGTTTTGGCATGCATATGAAGGCAAAAAAAAGGCACTGGCGCTATTTTTGAGCAATTTGTCGCTTAACGCCTATTTGTATGCAACATAAAACTTGTTTTTATGATTTGACGCTACCAACACTGCTCAACATGCGGCAAACTAATCACTTTCGTATACTAAATGACAAAGAACTTGGCTTTTAACAATAAAGGAAGTTTATTGCGCCACAGACCTTCGGAAGTACATAAATATATTTATTTTATTTTTATGTGATCGCGATTTAAGTACTTTGGCTTAATGCGACGGACTCACAAAAATCCACAGCAACTTCCTAGACGAGCGAGAATCGCAAGAAAATATGCGCTCAATTAATGAACATTTTATTGGCAAGCGCCGAACTGACGACAGCTGGATAGATGGATGAATGCATACCAAGACTGCTGAAGCTATTAGTAGCTTAAATTGGACAAATTAATTTCAAAAGTTTACCATTAACCAAAATCGAAGAGCACATTAAATACAGCAGCCATTTTGTTGTTGTGTTATATGTACACATAAAGCCACTTGACCAATGCCAAAAGGTTAACAGTGGAAAACTTAAAGTCGCAGTAGATTAAATGCAGTCTATATTCTTTTGAGACTTCAGATTATTGTAATCTATATATTCAATATATACAATTTTAATTGGAAATATGAGTAATGCGATTTCAACAATAAACTGAATTGAAATTTAAATTAATTTGGCATTAAGTTCGAAGAAAATTCACAGCTCATGTAAGAAGATGCACAAATTACATTATGCCAAAGATAATTAAACTCGAATTGCATTACATTTGTTAAAAAGCCATTTATATAGACTTTTGGCATTTTATAATACAAGATTTAGCAGCTAGGTGGAAAGTGAGACAGACTAAATTGATTGATTAATATGATACACGCTTTTATATTAATTCATGCAAATACCTGAAACAGGCATAAGGAGGTATAGCTGCTCAAAAGAGTATATATATTCTTGAATAACAACAAAAGTCGAGTCGATATAGAAATGTTTCTCTATCGGTTTAGCTATCTGTATGAATAACCAAATCTTGGAGACTATTAGTCTTTTAGTCTATGCTATTGACTCTTCAGATAAAATATTTCACAGAATGAAATATAGCTTATATATATAGCTTTTGTGCAAAATGGAACAGAATAACTTGAAATCAAATCGCTTTCATTATTTTGTCTATTCCAAACTTTTGAAGTTGGCATGCTTGGTTGCTGTTTCAGTTCTTGAAAGTGTTTCCGCACGAATAATTTTCAAAATTTCTGAGTAGATACCGAAGCAAATGAAATTTTGTTTGCGTTTGTGACGAAATGAACATTTTCATATGAATTTTGACTAATATTTTACAGAATTCTGTTTGTAGTATACAGATCAAAAATCTATATAACAACAAAGTTGATATGACGTGCTAACAGCATTATGACTAAATAACAATACTCAATTTCTGTGCACTTTCTGTGTTTAGAACCGATTTATTTAATTATTTCATTTAAAATATTTAAACCATAATCATTTTATCATGATTATTTAATTTAGAAACAAAAGTTTCCAAATTGACACCATAATTCCATCTTATTTTGTATACTTTTGTCAGTTCTAATTGGCAATGCTTGGTTGTCGAAATTTGTAGAGTAACAGCAGTAGTTACCTAAATAGAATTTTTATTCATTCAGACTTGTATTAAATGCGATCAGGTCGCATTAGTGACTTCAATACTCGATTACTTGTATTATTCGAGCTATAAATAAGTGAACATTTCAATTAGTCTCTAGCAACTGACAACAAAATCATGCAAGCAGAAATTAGAAACTTTCACTGTAAAAGTAAGAAGACTGTGTACTTTCATTACACTTCAACAAGTCACTTAATTATTTTCTACTTTGAACTTCAGCATAAAAACTTTAATACTTTCGTAGAATCAATCTTTTCACAATTATTTATTTGTTGATTTTGTTATTGCTTTTAGCAGTTAGCAAAGATATCCAAAGTCATCGTTTCAATGTTTTTATTTTATTTTTCTCTTAAAGCAAATATTTGCACATAGGCAGCTGTAGTTGTTGCATAAAAACTGGCTACAGTTACTAAAAGGTCCATATCAATTAAAATCCTGAAACGTGAGTTGCGCCAAATATTTTAAGAAGTTTATGATTCAAGTTTACGTTTCTATTTTAAAGTATTGATGAGTTATAATGAAAGGTTTTATAATAAGAAAGAATTATATTAAGTGAATTATGTGAGCTGATTGAAAAAATTGTATGATTTTATAATTGAATGCAAATCTACAACTTATTAGTTGAGACGAGATTTCAATCCAAGGTAGTAACATAATTTTAACTTCTGGACTTGGTATAGTTGGAAGATTTAGATTCGACGCAATTTGTAAGCAACGACGTATGGCAGACAGAATTTTTGGCCTTGGTTTCTTGGAATTAGATATCTTACTAAGAAAATTGTTTATGGGTGAATCATTAGAAAAAAGAATTGGTTTAATAAGCTTTGCAGTATTCTAAATGATAAAATTTTAGTTTCATAGAGAACATTATAAATAGGGGTAGATCAATAGACTCCGAAGTCTATTTTTGACATTAAATTATTAAATTAAATTATTAAATTAAATTCTATGCTATAAGAAAAAGAATGATTGAGAGTGGTGATCCTTGAGGTATCCCATTTTGTTGGGGATAGAATGATAAAAAATGGTAGTTGGCATATGTTAGAATATTTCAATATAACTTGAAATGAATTATGTACTTTAAAATTTTTGGTCATAATTTCCAAGCATGCGGTTCGTTAATAATGAAGTATATTCCTGTCTTGTTAAATACCTTACTAAAATCTGGCGATATTACTCATACATGATTTTTTTTTTTTTTGAAAGGTAATATAATATCGTAATATAAAGCTGGTAGAATATGTGATATATATCTAACGTGGAGTTAATATTGGTTTTATTGCTGTCAAAAATATTGTTGAAGTGTTCGTGGTTTAAATAAGGGGTGAGCATTCTATAGCATCGGGTATGAAACTGGATCAACACCAGGTGTTTTGCCGTTTAGTTTTGCTAAGTTCTGAAATAGCTATTGGCAATTCTATTTTTTGCGCTGAGACAGATGGGACATTCGAAGCTTATGTATTGTATTTATGGGCGGTAAATGTAGAAGAAAAATTTGATTAACAGTTCTTCAGCTTTTGAGCGACTATCAGTAGTTGATGCTGGTGTATTTTGCTTCTTAATGTAGTGGATTATAAAAACTAGATTTACGACCACAGAAGGTTTGTTGTTTCAGCCGTAAAGGTTTCAAGACAGGCACGCTTGGCTATTTACTGCAGAAACTGTCCGATTCTATATGCCGTTTCGATTCGGTGGCAAGAGAATTCAAGTATCAAGAATGAGTTCAATGTGGGTGAATGTATGATGTGCACTTATATGTGTAGGGGAATCATCGTTAAGTAAAATGAAGGGTGATTTTCTTGTAAATTTCGAAAGTATATTGCCTTTCCTATTATTATGGGCGGAGACTGTGCCAACTATTGAAGTCGCCAGTGATTTAAGTGGGGGTTGACAAAATTATTGTATATCCTTCGATTATTTCTTTTACAACTCTGTGCAGCTGTTCCGGAGTTCCATATCTACGTCGTAACCCAAATTGGTGTTGAGGAAGTATTTGTCGACCGAATTGTGGAAGTACTCGGCGAAGAAATATTCATTCTAATATTTTCGAATGCGTAGTCATTTTCTGGTTTATCAGGTTTGAGTATAACAATTATTTGCGCACATTTCCATTGATTTGAAAAAAGGCGGAGCCTGAAGCAGGTATTAAAAAGGAGAACAAGCAGTAGTGGGCATCTTTGTGGAAGTGCTGTAATAGTTGCTGCATCATTTCGTCTAATCTCACCGGTAAGAGAGAAGGACTGCTGCTACATTGTACATTCAGTTCACATTCTATAACTGATTCTTCAGTATAGCTGCAAAGAGAAAAATGTGTGAATTATTGCTGAAAGGGAATAGCGAACGATTCTGCTTTTTATTCATTGCTGTGATACCAAATTTCTTTTGAGTTTTTAATAAGAACTATACGCCGAGCAGGAAGTTCTAAATATGTTGAGGTCCATAAGGTTCAATATTTTGAAGGAAATATCCTATTGCATCATTTTTAAGGTCTAAGAGCCTAGATTTAAGTTTTTTCACGACTCTGTTTAGTTTTTATCTTCGTTTTAGTTTTTATCTTCGGAATATCGTGTTTGCCGCCTGGTTCACCGCAGACTTCTTTTGTCGATTACCAAGTCCTTTATCTCTCTAGAGTACAACGAATTGTTTCGGTATGCTCGAAAGTTTTTTATTCTCCTTGAAGGTGAAGCAACGTCAGCGGCTTGCGTGTCGTCAGTATAGAGTTAACGTCTTTCTAAGCCAAAATACCAAATATTCATCAAAATCGGATAATAAATGACGATTTTATAAGCAATTGAATTTGAACGACTTATGATACTTCCGTCCTCCCTTTTCTTTTCATACATAAAAAAATGTTTTATAAGGCACTTATTGGTGCAGTAAGAAGTGGGAGGAGCAAAATACTTTTCATCAGTACTATATTTCTTATTAATTTCCTACCTTTTTGTTTTGGACTGCTTGGTTATAAGCTAAGGAAATATTTGTGTTTGTTAGGCGACCTGTACTGGTACAGGGCCTCTTACAGCCTCAGTCAGTAAGTTTTCGTATGACGAAATTCTTTGAATTTAATTGGATGTTTAATTTAAACCAATGCAATGCAAGTGCGATAGTGATATGACAGACCTGATGATTTTTCTTCAACAGCTTTTCTTTAATGTTATCAATTGATGTTGTGTGATGTAGGGTTTTTAAACTTCTTTAAAAGCCTTCAATTGCTTCAACTGATAAGTGTGCTACACTTTCCTTTGTTCGCCAAGTGTATGAACCTTTTCCAATGCAATCATTAATTTAAAGCGCCAATTCCTGAATATTAATCACATGGGGAATGATTATTGGAGGTGGCATTTATTGCATTATGTTTACAAACACCTTAAATATGAAATGCATTGCCAAACATGACAATGAAAACTTTCGGAAAAACGCTCGTATGAGCCATTCACAAATGCAAGAGTTCAGATAAACGAACGTAGGCGGCATAAAACGTGTGTGTTATACAACTTCAAAAAGGATTCACAACGTTATGTACTTGTAGTTAGCTACTTCAGTAGGCTGTATTCTGTGCTCAATGGATAGTTGGAAATAGGCATTTATGTACATATTATACATGGATGCGGCATATAAAAAAACGTAAGATGATTAAAATTGGTTTGAGTCCAAAAGCTTTTCATGTTTTGGCAACTGAAGATCTAACATTCTGATTCAATTACAGCACGCAAACCTCTTTCTATGCAATTGCCAATTTTTGCTCTTTGAACAGATTTTAACTGTTGTTTTCATAATTAAAATACGATTGTGTGTGTCTGATGCAATAACGGGCAGTTTTCCATTTCGTGTGTCCTCTTTCTAGGGTCTTTGCACGCATATCTGGCAAAATTTAAACAGAACGTTGATAGCTAAGTTTTAGAGGCATCATTTGTATAGATATCAACTGTGCTCTTCTCCAAAATGGTTAAAGTTTTTCGCTTGCGGCAAAGTACACATGTATTTATGTGCGTATGTAAATATTGTGAAAATGTTTTTAACAAAAGCATAAGTCCTTAAACTGTAAACAAATGAAAATGTCTAAATATTTATGCTATGTACTATATATATATACGAGTATTCGCTCAACTTATATAGGGCGCGGCATGTAACAATTCTATTTGTACACACATACACAACCATTCACACGTGCCGACTATAGTGCAAACAATTGCGCTCTTATTAAGATACACAAACACAGGATACTTGTTTACAATTTAATAAAAAAAACATTTTGTTTTTCTATTCGTTTTCATTTAAATTTTGCAGCACGCACAACATAAAGCGGAACTATTACAACTTCAAAGCGGAAGCGGATGTTGTAACACTACAGCGGAAGTTCGCATAGCGTTATTGCCGCCACCATTGTTATTATTGCGTCGCGCACGTACGCTTAAAAGATGAGCTTAAAATTGAAGCCATCTAACAAAGACAGTCATATTTCAACAACAACAAACACGAAAGAAATAGAAAACCATCTGTTTTGAAACTGCAAAAGCGTGTGAGAAATCCAGTTTCTACTTCAATATAAACATCTTCAATTACGACAACAATAGCCGCAAACACTCCACACACAGCGTGTGACGACAAATAATTTGTTAAGGGCGCAAACTACGGGCGAGCATTAATAGCGCGCATAGATAAAAAAGAAACATCAAGAAATATTGTACAATACATTTTGTATAGACATTTTCTTGTCGCTTGCACAATACTAATACAACAAAAGAACACTACAGGGAATATGGCGGATCTGGAACGCATAAGACTGGTTATACTCGGTGGCGCTGGTGTGGGAAAGAGTTCTATTGTTAAGCGTTTTCTATTCAAAACGTACACAGACAAGTATCGCGCCACTGTCGAGGATCTTTACAATCGCGAATACGAATTGGGTGGTGCAACATTGAAGGTGAGTTCAAATCATGTAAAGACTTAATGGTATGTTTATATGCTTACGAGGCTAGTTAATAAATGTTGCAAAATCTGTTACACACGAGTAAAAGTTGCTCGTAGGGGTTATCATTTTCAGTTCTATATCGTTGACACACTATGTATCAGTTTGATAGAAACTTTATGTAAGAAATTAAAATAAGGTAAAAAAAGTCTGTGTATTTTGATATTGTTGCCCATTATTTTACCCAATCATGTATAGTAAAGAGTACACTTAATTTGTGAATATATCTGTAATAGGCAAAAAGAGACATGAAGTACATTTAAGCAACAATTATCAAGTCTATATAGTTTCGTCCGTACGAATCTAATAAAAAAGCCTTTAACTTTCGGTTTCTTTTTACGTACGCAGGTAAAGTACTAAAATTTTATTGGAATTACGTACACAATACCCACTACATATACTTGCATATTTTGTAATGCTGCTCATTTGAGTCCAATGAAGAGGTCAATGCTGAAAGAAATATCAATTTTCAGGACCTTGAGAAAACTTATTATTTGGTAGGATTACAAAAATTGTAAAATCGCTGAACCAAATATATATTTTATTCAAAAAATAACTGACTTATCAAACCAGCCACGGAAGCTAAGGAAGATTATTTTGAAAAATTCTTGTGAATTAAATTGTTAAAATATTCTCACATTATTCTGTTGTAACAATGCCCTTTATTGTGCATTTTTGCATCTAAGCATGCACAATGAATCTATGTACGTGTCTGTACATATTTACACATTCATAAGTGCATTAGTGCAAATATGCTACATCCGAGCTCTTTTAAACCTTTTTACATCAATATGTAGGTATATGATAGACGAAAAAAGTATGCACACGCATGTCTTAGTATAACTCATTTTTTACACTCGACAAGACGAATCGTTCTAGCCATGTTTGTCCATCTGTTCGTGTATATCAGTTTTTTTGAAATGTATGTAACAGCCAGAATTACGCGTATTAGATGCTAGTAGATTAAGTAAATCTTGGTGACTGTAAGAGATATAACATACAAGTGTTGATCCTATTCGCTCTTCAAGTGAAGCGCATTAAGTGAACGTGTCATCTCCAATATAAGCAATACTTTCCTTATGAATCTGTGCCTATCATTTGAGTTGTAATTTTTTTTTTTTAATAATTTTTAATAGTTAAATGCAAATTAAATGTATTTTATGTAAATCATAATATAAAGCATTGGCCTGTATACATCAGCGAATCTCAAAGTAGAACACACTTTTAAATTGTAATCAAACCAAATATATGCCTGTAGTCGTTCTTGTATTAAGAATTTTTTAAATTGTTTAAAGATTGTTTGTTAAATGGCAAGCATTAATTATGCAACTAAGTTGACAGATACATTATAGGCAATACTTCAAACAATGTTTTTGCATAATTCACTACAAGTGAAAATCAAAGTAAAATCTATGCTTCATACTAACCTCTGCTAATTACCAAAGCTGCAGCAAGCGAGTGTTTTGAAAGCATATGCAATGCCAAGCACGTGCCTTATTAGGGAGTAGCATCAAGTTTCGAAATTACCACACAACCACAGCTATATGAGCACATATAACTCAGTAGTCATGGTGCAACCACCTACAGAAACCAACAACAGACAGCTATGCTAGAGCTTCTGCATTTTCATGACAACAGTAAGATGGCATGAGACGCATCAAAACAGGAATTGAATAATCAGAATTATGCACAATATTTCGCATTGTAATATGGCTAATTAATTTTATTGGCGCTTTGCTATTTAGCACGAATTTAATTTACATATGAACTCGTGGCTTGCCTGTTCAGTTTAAGCACATACAAATTGTGTAAGTATTCGATATTGGATATTTATGACACATATGTATATGGCGGAATATTAAAAAAGGGAGAAAAGTTTATTTGGAATTCACCTAAACCAAAGTTTGATTAATTACAATATGTAATGCGAAACATTTTTGCTGTATTCTGTATATGTCTGTACAACGGTGCGTATACATTATTTATAAGTAATTGAAAATTCATTTGAAGCACATATAAAATAAATTTGTATGCTTTAATTTAAATTGAGCTACGCTGTTAACAAGGCAACAAAATATTAGTTATCACAATTAATTTTGTGAAATTCGCTACCTTGTATCAGTACTAGTATACAACAATGTAGGAGGACTTGGTTTAATGTATTGAATAAACTTTGTTATTTTGATTTTAGTAAATAAATGTTAGAAAGCCTTTATTATTATTTAAATTTTAATTGGATATCTATGTTTATTACGATAATAATTTATTTTAAATGTAAATTTAATTAAATGAATATATAATATTTATAATAGAATGATGGAGGAGTTATTATAAGTTAATAGCTACTGAGAGCCTTATGTTAGTTCAGAGTTATACAAAGATAGGAAGTTTGGTAGACAATACAAGATTGTACCTTAACTTCAATGGAACTTTTACACGAAATTTCATATTGAGTAGCTGAAAAAACATTCGTAGAACCATTTCGGATATTTGTTAGGTCCGGTACCGAAGGTACAAGAGCCTATTGGTTTTGTGGAAATGTATGTAACAGGTATGTAATGGTCGGATACCCCCCTTCCCCATAAAATCACCCCCAAGGCTAAAAATTTCCTCGGCACAAAAAAGTAAGTATGCCAGTATAAAGATATCGTCTTTCTAAGCCAAAATCCAAAAAGTTCATCAAAATCGGATAATAAATGACGATTTTATAAGCAATTGAATTTGAGCGACCCCCCTTTTCGTTTCATACATAAAAAAATGTTTTATAAGGCACTTAGTGGTGCAGTGAGAAGTGGTCATGTGTTTGGTCATAAGCTAGGGGAACATTTAGTGTGTTTGTTAGGCGACCTGTGCTGGTACAGGGCCTCTTACAGTCGGTTACGTCCGACTGTGATTTTCTTACTTGTTTTAAGTTAACATTGCCTATAAAAATTTAGAAAGATAGAACACAAAAAACTCAGAAAGGCAGTTTACAGGTTTGTATGCGTGATACTCATTATAGACAAGTTGGTTCAATTATGTAGAATCAACTATCTTAAGAAGGCATTGGAGATTATAAACAACCAAACTAGTAGATTCTATCTGACCAAGTTATGTTTAGATCTACGAACACCCAACAGATGTATATGGCTTTAGCTCCTTTTGATAAAGGTGAAGAATATTTTTACTTTATATGATCTGTCATGCTTCTTTCTGACTGACTATAAATTACGGGTAGCATATAAAAAGGCCAAAGTAAGGCGTTTGTGTGTATGGAGTTGTCGTGACAAGTCTATATGGGTAATAATTATATGTTAATCTATTTAAAATAAGTTTAGGTGCAAGCTTGCAGCTGGATATCTTAAAAATTTAATACCACAAAAATATACAACAATTAGTCGGACAGACAGACCCGTAATAGACAGACACGCAACAATTGTATGATCAGCTTAATTCGGTGAGTTGAGAAATTATATATTATATAAATACTTTATGGGGTCTATAATGGCTTTCTTTTAATGTAAGAAAACTTTCGAACAAAGTGATAACAAAGCAAGAAAAACATTGCACTTCAGCACTTTGTGACTAAATTAAAATACAATTCACACTCTATGTGAAGACTTTAAACCTTTTTAGTTGTAAAGAATCGAAATTTAATTCTTACTGCTGGCATATTATATGAAAGTGCCATAAGTTTGTTAAATTGCTTAAAGTTTTTAAGTAGTCTTAATTTAACTGAAAAATCTAAAACTATTAAAAGACGTTTCTTACAAGTGTCAAGCAGAGTTTAAGAGGTGCTACAGCACTAACCAATTCCCCTGCATCAATCATAGTAATTAAATTAAGAAATAATTGATCTATTCACGTAAATAGCCTTACTCGAATGTGTGCATATGGGAATATTTGCCTGCATGCATTAAACTTCTTTAAAGTCTTACATTGTTGTGCTTTTGGCCTCTGAACACTGATGATGCTGGCTAATCCTGTATAAGAGCTACCGACCGCTAGCTATTGTTCAGGACAATCACTTTATGCCTGACTCTCACGCTCTTCTACTTCTACGTGATGTAAATTATACTCACTTCCGTCCATCAGTACCGTCCTCTGCAGTAGCTACTCATACTCTGGCTCCATTGACAATTGTCTGTGTGTGTTGAAATGCGGCCGGCATTGTGTCGAGATCGTGGATGGCTAACAATGGACGCGGCATTGATGTCAACGCTATTGTTCAGCAATTTGTCTCACATTGTTGTTGCAACTTTAGTCGCTCCTCTTGATGACGACCATAACAGATTCTGCCTAATGGCATTCATGTAGCCACATTCAACCTCGGTGCGCTTAGTCGTACACATAATACATAAATATTCTTTATTAAAAAAATCGTTTAAAATTGAAGTGGGGTAAAAATGTTGAAAGTAAAAATGTAAAACGAGGTATGTATGCGCTACACATGCAGTCCTAAGGGTTTTTAGTATAAATAGCTTTTAAGTATTAGGCAGAGGCGTACGAGGCGAAATAAAGAATATTAAATATTTGCGGAGGGTGTCCTCAAATTAAAGCAAAAAAGAATTTTTCATTGATTTATAAAGAACTCAGTATGGAATAAATAGTCTTCAGATATGTACATTTTGCATTTTCAATTTGTTGTCGCAGTTTGGATGGCCTTTTTACATAAATGTGGACAAAATATACAATTTACAAAAAATGTATAGTCGTCGCCTTGCTGGAATTATTTTTCAAGTTTAAAAAGCCTCTAAAAATAACCAATCCGTAGCTTTAAATGGCTAATTATACAAGATCAACTTTAAATTAAGTTAAAACAAAATTTGGAGTTAAAAGTATAATAGAAGGTTGATACTAAATGATGCAATCATACATCTCATCGTCCTTTGATACAAATTTTCTTACTGACTTTGAAGTAAGCAGACAGCAACTGTAGATATATAAAAAGTACCATTTTGTGTTGTGCTTTTAGTAGTAAATAAAGTCGTACGACACATTAGCCCCGACAAGAAAGTAGAAAAACTGATAAACACAGATATAGATAGTCAGGCAGAAGAGCAAGAACGAGTACATCCTTCTTATTTTACTTTCACCTGCAGTTACAAAGACAGAAGACAGTCATTGTGGCTGTGTGGCATGAAGAAGTATGCATGTGGCACGGTAAAGGCAAATTGTGCACGGGAAATTGATTTCAATGACTGAAATTGAAATTCAAATACATACGCAAAGAGTACGAGGTATAGAGGGTGGGGTGAAGGGAGATATAGAGAAACATAGACACAACATTTCAGGCGACTGTAATCTATCGGTGACATCCTTCATCAAAATGAAGTTCTAATGAAGTGCTACTGCAACGAAATTGAATTTCATAGACTATTCTGATATCTATGCACAAAGTCTAAGCTTCAGCATATTAAAGATTTAAGTTTTCGACTGAGTGAACTACATTTTTTTTTTTTCGTTTTGATTAAAGGATATTTCTTTTTTAGTCATTTACTTCGATTGCTCTTGGCAAAAATTTTTTGACAAAATTTAGAAAGAAACTTTAAATTAATTATGGCAAAATATTTAATAGCTGAACGTTGATGACAACAAGGATATCAATGTTGCCGCGCCATTATCGCTGTCAACACGCTTTCATGAACATAAAGGACAAGCAACATGGATCTGTCTATTAATCAAGTTACAGGAAAGGCTGTGACGCGCAAGTTGCTAAACGAAGTGTGAAGGCGGCAAGATGATCAGCAGTACGGGACATGCCGGAAAAACGATGAACGACGAACTTTCCGCACGACATAGTCAACTGCTTCACGCTTTGGCTGAACTCGAATGATGTCGCGTCAGTGAAAGCATAAATAATGTTTGAATTAAAAGATAAAACGTTTACTTCGGTAGCACCGACGTTTAAATACTCTTCTCACACATTGATGGTAAAGCTGTAAATGCTACAATTATTATTTAAAGGATTAAACCCATGTTTAAGTGGCCAAATGAACGTATAAGAAAGTTCTACAAGCTTATTTATACAGCGTGCTGAGTATGTAGGGGGAATATTCCCGAAATTGGACGGAAACCGACGGAAATATATAAAAAGTGAGCTGGACACGTCCAGCCACCAAATAGAGCTACATAAAATAGTTGATATTGAATCAAAAAAAAAATCGTATAGTGGGCGGTGGTAACTATATCTTTCAGTGGGAATGTGTCAGCCACACAAACATAAGAAGTATACATAGCAAATTCTAAAGGACTAGTTTTCATTTTGACAGAAGGATAGACACATATTAATAAAATGTCGTGCTTATTAGGAGCAGTAACTATGTTGTAATAATATTCAAACTCCGTGCGAAAAGTATAAAAAGAAAATGAAAAAATGCATGGGTGGGTCGATTGATGCAAGCGATACAAAGTCTGATCAAAATGTAACAAGTAATCTTAGAGTGATTGACTCGTTCGGGCGATAGTACAAAGAAAATAATTACGTTGAACATTGTTCAATGAGGCCATACCCGTTTTATGCTACTGTCGAAGTCTATAAATTGACAAACGAGCCTCTTTAAGAGGACTATTTACACGCATCACTTGTTCTAACCTCTCATTTGTTACAAACGATTCGTCTTATTTTGAGTAAATATTTACGTCTTATCTTGCAGACTTTTGGCAGCAAGAATTTTTCATACAACATGAGCTGAAAACGTTTGTATTTATGGTTTAGCAGAGAACATACTTTGCATCCAAGCCGCGTGGCAAACATGCTTAAATGTTTTGAACTCTGCACATCACGTTGCACTGATGTGTGTGCAACTATCTACAATGCAAACTATTTGCTTTCAGTTAAAATTTGATTAATGGTGCTGAACGATATATATCAACAGAAATTCTACGGGTTTAGCTGTAGTACTTGCTTTCTAGCACTTACAATGCAAATGACTTTAGTCATTAATTGGCTGTCAACTTAAATTCAAGCGCTGAGATAATAATTTGTGGTAGATTTGATTTGAATATGCGAAAGGCAGACATTAAATGAACATCATTGCTTTTGCAAAAAATATTATCCTTGATTGAATGCTGTTGTTATATTTACGGCAGCGATGGAGCACAAATTGAATAATTAAATTTAATGAATAATTCTATTAGCCCGGTACACACATATGTATAATATAATCTAATATGTATGAAAGCATATATAGGGTCTATCAATAGCGGCAGTGTCTACCAATAGAAATAAACACCATATTTGTTTAACAATATTTGCGTTAAGGTTTACCATTTTACGTTTGGAATTTATTAAATTTTATATGGAAATTCGAGTTCAACTGTCAAAATTCAAAAACCTTTCCTCGTTATCCTGTGTCTATGCGCTGAACAATAGCAGTCCCCGTTAAAATGGATGGGCAATTTTGGGATTGGATTTGGTTTTTCAGAACTGAAACCTAAAGGCCATCGCTTCCATAAATAATAGGATGATTGGAAAAGATCGAAACTCAGATTGCTGTGGATTTTGCTATGAAGCCATCATAGAACCAAATTTAAAAAAAAATTATTTTATAAAACCCTTTAATTTCGTTATAATGAAATGGATGATTGGCTTATTCAAGGAAATGTCCCTCATTTGAACATCGGACTATATTCTTTGGGGTTACAATAAATCGCTTGTTACGAGAGCCTCAAAACTTTGTCAGCGTCTGAGTTGTCATTGCTAACTTATCAGCTAAACGCTAATAAAAACCTGTAGCAATAAGGTCAGTCAGTGCAAAAAGCTACGATGACTATTTAGATTATATAAAACTATCCGTAAAATAAAATATTCCGTTTGAATTTTGGAAGCAATGATGCTTTTTTTATCTCATTTCAAATGTTGAACGTTTTTAACAGAACCAAGATATTAATAATGGAACAAATTGAAGCATCCTTTGTATTGGCAGCACACTATGCACTCACTCCTCACTCACTCGTTCGTTGCGTAACATCTGCAGAAGCTGCACCAGCGCTGCGTATACGTAATATTATTTATTTGAATTAAATTTAAACAAATTAAGCGTTATACCTGTGAGTATGCGTACATAATTGGCATCCTTTCGATTTAATAGAATTACTTATATGCTGCATGTGTATATGCAAACTATTTAAAAAAGTATTTTTTTGTTGTTGCATTTTTGCTTAATTACTTGCGGTCATTTGAAGCTTAATGCAACATTTCATTTTCCACATGTCGTTCCATTTAACAGATTTGCTCTCGTTTTTCCTTGCTTGTTCGTTGTCCACAGGTGGATATTCTAGACACCTCCGGCGATATGCAGTTTCCCGCTATGCGTCGCCTGTCCATTGCCACGGCGCACGCGTTTATGCTTGTGTATGCGACCACATCGGGCCAGAGTTTTCAGTGCGTTAAGCAATGTTTCGAGGAAATACGCGAGCAGCGCGCGGATTTTCAGGTAAGCTGTACATATCAGTATGAAGTAGTCAATCTAGTGGCAAGCAACTGAGTACCGCCCACTGTTAGCCAACAACCGCATACTCAATGCCTTGCACACAATGCAATTTATGCCTGAAATGTGAGCAACAATATTTTTTGCATGCAATTATGTACCAAGAACCACATCAGAGGCGGAATTTAAGCTTAATTAGCTTTTATTTTTCGCTTGAAAAATTCGCGCTGGATGTTTTGAAAAATTCATACTTTTTCAGCTGACAAATTGCCAAAAAAAAAAAGAAAATGCTAAAATCCTCTGGCGAGCACACTGCAAGCAAGTCTTAAGTTCTCTATGGACTTTACAATTTGCTCTACAAATTTGTATTTATTTTATTTCTGTAACATTTGTAATTTTAAATATACTTTTTAACAGGACATTCCAATTGTCATGGCCGGCAATAAGTCCGATTTAGCAACAACGCACAGAGAAGTCAGACTGGATGAGGTAACAGATTGGGTATATTGCGAATTGCCACGATTGAGGTAAGTCACAACCAGAAAAAAAATCATTGCCAGTTTTTAATAATAAATGCAACTCAAAGCAAACATTTTGATTGTTGTTTCATATTAAACGCATGACAGACTGCTATAAAATGAAAAAAACACAAAATCAAATAAAAGTCAACTAGAAAATATTGGACTATAAAGCCAAATAACGCTGTACAGAGAACGTAACGTAACTGTGACAACGACAAAGGCAAGTACCAAATATCAAAATTAGGTCAAGAACATTAAAAAATTCAAAACGACGCAAACTGTGTCGACGTCGCCAACAAGAACAATAAAAATAATAAAAGAAAAACAAAAACTTTTGCATTGGTAGTAATATATATGTATAGCGTGTACACAAACAAACGAGCGGGCAAACCGGCATGCAAAAACAACAACTGCAATTACGTTAAAGTGGTTGGCAACACTCTGCAATAAAATCGAATCGAACAAAACGTACCGGAAATGCACACAATTTCACGGCAACGAACCGAAACAATGGCGAAGCAGACGATGGCAGGACCAAACCAAAACCAAAGCAAATGAAAGCAAATCAAACCAAAACCAAAGCAAAGTAAAACAAAACGCCCTAAGTGAAAGAAACAGAAGCAATAAAATATCTAATGTGCAGAAAACGCAGCAAAAGTTGCCATTTTCATAAGTAGCAGAAAAAATGGAACAAGTGCGCCATGAAGTATGCAATGAATTTTGTACTAAGAACAAAATTGTCAAATGGAATATGGCAGAGACTGACTGACAGACAGACAGACAGACAAACAGACAGTGACACGGAACGATAGGCAGGCTGAACGACAGAACGACAAACAGACCAGTCAGACAGTCAGTCAGACAGAGAGAGGTAGTGTTTCAAGCGTTCGCGCTGCATTGCTCACTTTTGCTTTCAAAAATCACCAACGCCCACTGCAATTGCAAGCATAAAAATCATTTCAAATGCAATTAAGCGCAGCAAATGAGATTTAACAGCGAAAACGAACATTTCTACCAGCCGAAACTAGTGAAAAATTAAGGAGCAGCATAAGGTTCACATTGCCCGAATACATGCAACTATAATCAAATATATACAAATGAAATGCTGCAGTGTACTTCAGGTGTGGCGTGCTACAAGTGAAACAATATTCATTATACCCTGCACACATATATAAAGCACACATATTGGATTAATGGAAGATGAAATAGGTAGAAGTGCCAGAATAAAAAATAAATTGAAATAAATGGAGCAATTTTGTTACTATCAAAGCTTTACTAATACTTTTTGTACGCTCGTGAATAATCGTTTCTAGAAATCAATCGTCTGTAGCAAAATGAATATTATCAAATCATCATTAGTCATTGACCTCACTTTTTTTTTCAAAAAATATATACCCTTCAAAACTGATACCTGTTAAATTGTTCAAACTAATCAGTTACTAGATTAAATATTGACCTAATATATGAACGGTGTAAAATATTTTCTTATAATCGCAATGTACCCTCAATGTTGAAACTGTGCAGCGTATCATATAGCCAGTTAGCACGAATATGGCAATTTAATTTTATAACATTTTTTTTTGTGAACAAAATCTCATGAACGCTTTCATTTTAAGTGAGGCGTTGTATGTATGCATGTACAAAAGGAGGTACTCAATGATAAATTGCTACAGCTTTAGCATTAATACTCCTGACAACTGTTAAGTGCCTAATGCAACAGACGCAGACGCCACACATTACATATACGAGCTTTTGCTTGTATGAATCCTCATTGATATACACATACACACACATCGTAACGGGTGCGCAGCACAAGTCATGAAATTTTTTCATCAAACAGGTTTGGCAATATCGGTACAAAGAAATCTGCACATTTTTTTTACTTAGATATGCACTCTTCAGAGCTTAATAAATTTCACACATGCAGTCCAGAGTGTGGAACACCGTCCATACCGCCTAAACTTATTTAGGGTAGACTTGTAGCGAATTAAGACGTAGATTAAAAACTATAGTGCATATAATTAAATATCCTGTGTACACTATTATCCATTGGGCATCTAATCTGTAATGCTGAGCGCCCCCACCTAATCAAATTTTAATCGATTCGTGGCCAATATCATGACTTTTGGTACGAACCTTGTAAATAAAAGTGTCGTTAAGTTATGTTTTTGTAAGCTTGTGTTTACACAGCGTTTTAGTGCAATAATCGCTGAGTGTAATAACCGCACGCAATGCACATAAAAAATCACTTACAAGGACTCTCATGCCCAGAGAAGGAACACAGAGCCAAACAACGGCAGTTGCAAAAACAACAACAACTGAGCAGAGGCCAGAATGTACGTAAAAGCATTTGGCAACACTTACAACAATTTCGCTTACATGGTGCTACAAACTCATAGTAGTATGAGTACACACATATGTGCATACATACGTATATGCTAAGCAAATATGTTTAAGTTTACCATATGCCGTTGTCCTTTCTCTCTTTCCCACTTTGCTTACTACAAATAAACAAACAAAAAATGAAACAGGGCGCCAAATAAACATAAACAAATCCCCAAAGGATTAAACATTTACGCAGATTGATGATGCGGCTTGACACACCTTGTACTTTTCGCTTTCACTTTATTGTTGAACCGAGTTGGCCCACCTTTTCTCCACGCCCCTTTTTGCATATTGCTCATTTCTCTATGGCACACTTTCAGGAGGCAATGATTTACTTTTAAGTTGATTTTAAAGACATTTGTTTTATGGCAATCAAGCACCATTTCAGTCTCTTTGTGTGTGTGTGTGTGTGTGTGTGTGTGTGCGTTCTATATAAAATACTCTCTATATGCCTGCAGATGTATTATTAAAGCAATTAAATTAAAGCAATTGGTTGACACACTGCACACTTGGCAGCCCGCTCGTATGCCAAGTATTTTCGAATCCTTGCGGCTCAATTGGCTTAAATTCAATTATCCGCCTTTTAACTTAACACGTTGTCAAGTGTAAGGAATGAAACAAATATTGCTTCAATTAGGGAGTAAAACTATGCCATTTGCTACTGGAGAGCTTATAATTATTTTGCAGCGTACTTGTTATATTCAATTTATCCATTAGTTGGCTTGTCTACTTGATAGCCAACGCAGCCATGCGAGAGGAGTTTTTATTAAAGTGATTATGTCCCTGCTGAGTGCATCATGAGTGGCAACATATGAGTTTGATGTTTTTTACTCTATTGGATTCCTAGTTCACGTTATATAATAAGGTTGTATTATATATAAAAAGTTAATTCAATGAAGGAATTCTGAAATTCAATCTTTTGCATAGTCAAGTTCATTAATGCAACGCACCTTTGCGAGGTTAAGCGGTGTAAATTGTTCCACCGCTGTGCATTATAAAACTTATCAAATACCAAGAATTTAAAACGAACTTTACTGCTTTAGCATTTATACCCAAAACGTCTTATAGTAGTTTGCATATTTCAGCGGTCAGTAGTAGGAACCACAGCAAACAGAATGCAGTGACAACAAAAAGTAGCAGCAAGAATGAGATACACAAAATGTACAACTACATAAAACAAGTACATGTACAAGTTGAATTAAAATAGCAGCATACAAAGTAAGGCACCCCATAGTGAACTTTGCTTTGAGTTGCATTTAACTTTAATTAAAAGATAGGAAAACCTCAAAACAACAACAGCGGCATATGCTGTTGTATACATGTACATACACATAGGTACTTACCTTCTATTTTTATAAAAATAAATTCTAAATTTTATTGTGCCAGCAACATTGTTCTCACTTTTCGTTGTTTTATTTTACACGTCTTTCATGTTTTCTTTTGCCTTACTGTTTGTTTCAGAGCAAAGGTCCTTGAATGCTCCGCCAAAGAAGATCACAATGTAACCGACCTCTTCAAGAGTCTGCTATCCTTGTCGCGTTTTTTACCCGCCAGCAGCAGTAATGAGGGTACCACTGGGCTCAAACGTCGCTCCTCGGCCTATGTTAGTGCATCGTCGAGTAGAAGTGAGTATATTAAACTAAAATAGTATTATACAACAATTTAATTCTAAGCTTTACACAAAGTTTAAAGAAAGTATTAACAAGTATTTTGTAATGAACTAATGTGGGTGTATAAATAATTGATGTGTTTAAGTACAGACTTTGGAGTATTTTCGTATGCTTACAACTTGAACTAAAACAGGTACAGGATTAGTTCGGTACTTGTTACGGTGAACACAAAATGTATCTTCTTGGCTTTGAAACTATAAAAACTAAAAACATTTTTTTCGAATTTAACAAAAAAAAAACTCAAACTCATAGATTTGGAAATTAAAAATCTTTAGCCATACAAATAACACATGCAGCCTGAGTAAAAAAAAATCATACTAACATGCTCCTATGCACGTTTTTTCTACTTTCTCAATCGCGTATGTAGACAAATATGTTATATACAGATTGAAACCATCAAATTAAATTCTTAACTGCTCATGCTCGCAATATTACTATGTATATTTAAAATGGCCTTCAGATATACACACTTTAAAGCACTATGCTGCCATAATACTGCAATGAAACTATGAATTATGCCCCCCTATGCATTCATATTTATACTAAGAAGTGCAAATATTATTATTACTCTTTCGCGGAGTTTGTGAAAAAAGAAGTTCAATAATTAAACTTGATATTGCATAAATTATAAGATATTCAACGCTGATACACTCTTAAGTGTTAAAGTATTAAACTTTAATAACTTTCCATTGCATTTTTATTTAATATTATGTTTTCCAATTAATTTTATTTAGCATGATAACACATCAAATATTTTCCCTTTATAAAAATGCATGAACTTTATGCGGAAATACACAAATTGTGATTGAAATCGAAAGCGACACAACAACATCTTTAGAGAAGCATTGAATAATGTTACAAAGAAAAGAACTAATATTATATTTCAATTTGCAAACGTATTCTTTATGCCATCCTTTTATATATATTATACGAGTACGTCGTCCTTTCATTCGTTTTTGCATTGTCAGTTTTTATATTGACTGCATCTGTGACAGCATGAAATATTTCTCGTAGAAATATTATAATGCGACAAAATTCCAATTACCTTTAATTTCAAAGTTTTAACGAAAAAAAAAAAATTTAAGTTTCAGACGATGCCATTAATATGGAAAGAATTTAATTATTTCACCGCTTTCGTTGAGTTTACTTTCAATTTTAACTGGAATTCGTAAACATTTGAAATTATTTTCAATGCAATACATTTAAAATAAACTCTTAAAATTCCGGCGAAGTCCTAGTCGAATGCAAAATTAACGAAGTCTCTATTAGCGTTTCCGAGAGTCTTTCGTTCATACAACTAGTCGATTGAGAGCTTTTTTGAGAAATTGTGTAATTTCCAGCCATACAATGTGCTGGGAAAATATGCAAAACTCACCGACCTCTTGTTGACAAATTGTGAGCGCTTTATGATTACTTTAATTTAATATTTTGCAGTTGTCCTAGGTGTGAATACAATAAATATTACATACTATAGCAACTGGATGGCCGATGAGTAGGTAGCAAATCATTTTGAAATATGAGATTTAATAGGTATGCAAAATATGTACTTATATGCATTTAATCCGTGTCACCAAATGAAGTTTTTATTGAAAATTGTTAAAAACATCGTAAACGAGGATACTACGTTTTTTATTTAATTGTCACAATTTGCATATTGAGCACATTTTTCATTGTTGCATAATTACCAATAAATATATTAATTAAATGCAATAAATCCCTTATACGAAATATCAATTATGTATTTGAGTGAGTTTAAGTTTAATGAAAATATTAACGAAACTGTTTTTAATGCAAATTAATTATATGAGATTAAAATCAGAACGTATTAAATTGGTTCATAGTTTGTGGTGGGATTACAATAATTAAAAGAAACTTAGCAATTAATTGTTAAAAGCTAGGAAAATTATTATGTTAGGGTAACTGCGAAGCGGCGTGAATAGATTTTTGCAAAGATTGAAAAGTAAGAATATGAAAAAAATGTGTTTTTAACTATCAAAGATTTAGTTATATAACAAGTTATATAACTAGTTAAGGAAAAAAATCAAATCATTTTTAATCTTAAGATTGTATTATAAATTTAATTTATAAATATTTAAATATATTACTGATCAGCGTGACAAGGCAACGCATCTTAGCCAAACTTCTTCTTCTGACTGTTTGTTAGTCTGGCCGCCTCGTCGATCTATTTTTTGTGTGTTCCTATGCAACCTATCATTCTTTGAGTTATTGGTTTGAAAGTTGTTGTGTGAATTCTTATAACCAGCTACAACATGCATGTTAACGCTTGTCATACTTAAATCACGCCATAATGTAACAAGAGTGTGACCAGCCGCCAAGACAACGTTGGCCCTAAAGTTGAGCAAAGCGTTCAATAGCAAGTATCAAATGATACATTTTGTATGATAAATGAGAAAGGTTCAAATGTGCTTGTGTAAAAATTAATTTTGAAGTTGGTCCGCTACACATTTACAAAAGGTAAAATCAATTAAATGAGACATCAAGAATATTTAATAATGGATGATATTGTTTATTTTGGTCCCCTCCCCATGTTTAAGCATATTTTACCGAAATGTAGAATGCTTCAGTTTGTTTCACATCATCTGTCACACTGGGTTGACGTCAGTCATCAACAAGTGCTAGTATTATATTTAAAATTTGAAATATCGTTAAACAAAGAGTACGACCTGACATTTTCCTTCTTTTTTTTGTTTGTTTTTTTTGCAAAATAACAATAATTCGTATTTAAATTTTGACTGTTGCTAAGCTTTATTTTCGATTAATTAACGCTTTTTTTTTTATTTTTTTAACAATCTACATCACACAATCTACATCTACATTCACTGCTGTTCACAACCTGCAAAACACGTTGGCAAATTGTTGACAATTAGACTAATTAAACGCAATTAACATTTCGGCAACAATTAAATGTGCTTTTCTTCGTGGTTCGCATTCGCTTTTCATGTAGTTGGCAAAGAACATGACGAAACTGTTGCAGGGCAAAACGAAACAATCAAAGCAAACTCTTTTAATTATGCAATACCAAAAATTAACGCGTCTAGAAACATCAAAAGTCTGAATAGGGAAAATTTGCACTTTGAGCTTTGACAATAAAATTTACGTCTCTAAGTGCTGCAAATAGGCGAATAAATTATTTGGCATTCGAAATGTGCAACGAAGCGTAAAAATTAGTTAGGACGCAAAGGAAAATCAAAGCGGAATGCATGCAGCTGTAGTTAAATAAAAATAAGAAAGGAAAAAATAAAAGAATTCATCTTCATTCAAAGAATGGCAGCCATGTTGGCTTACTGTGCGAACCGACCCTTTGGGATGGTTTTGGAAAGTACATAAAATACGTTTAATAAATATTTAAACAGGAAAAGCGATGCGAACGAAGAAAGTTTGTACGCTTCAAAAGGCTGTGCCTAGTACTTGTATACGCCTAGACTAATTTCTCGAATTTGATTTCGGATGTTGCTGTTGTTTGTTTACACAGGAAGTGAATATAAATAAATTATGCCTAATTTGTTATGCCCAAATAGAGGCACTCATATACTTGTACATAAATAGATACGACTTTTCGGCTAATGTACTTAATTATTAAAAAATATTATTTCGCCTTAAAGTTAACTTTTAACTAAAGTTTAACTTTTTTGATTTTATTAATTAATAAATAATTAAAACTGTGTATTAAATATTTTATCGTCTCCTCGTAGTTGATGAGCGATGGTCATGCAGCGGTTACTTTATTCCTTTGCAACAAATATCGCTGCCACACATTTCATAGCCAAAACATTCGACAAAATTGCATGTCATGAGTCAACCAGACTTGGCTTGAACGGGACATCAACATGAATGTGTGCATCAGCACGACTGACAAGATTGATGATGGTATTGAGGGAATTGCGCGGTCGAGATTACTAATTCTCGCACCAGAACTGCAATGCAAGCTATCAGGGATCAACATCTGAGCTTACCCGAAGTATCAATTCTTGTAAGAGAAAAACGTAGACTCAGTAGAGTCTGGCATTGCTCGCGTAATCCTCCTGACAAAGCAGCTCTCAACAGAGCAGCCAAGTATTGAAACAGTTGATTTATATACTGCGCAACTAAGCCCTAGAAGACTATATCAGCCAGCTTGATCCTAATGGTAGGGAACACAATTTATGGAAGGCAACGCGGCTGGAAAAAGTACTGCTAAGCTAGGTTCTTGCACGTTTAACTGGCATTTGAACGAATGTGTCACGACGGATTGTTATACAAACTGAAGAAGAATTTAAATATCCCGTATTATTAAATACTCAGGAACTACATTTCGTGAAGGTCCTCCTATGTGAGGGTGTGAGATGGTAAGTGCTATGACATTAGTGCTGGCATTCCACAAGGCAGTGTTCTTTGTCCCATTCTATATAATGTTTACACCGCGGATATGCCGATGATTAATCACCCAGATTTACTTGTGGACACCTATAATGACACGGTATTTTTGGCTTCGACTGCTGCATCCAGTAAAGCATCAGCGTTACTGCAGAGACAGCTTGATGCGCTGTAGTACTGGCTGTCCCGATAAAATGTTTTTACAAATACAGACAAATCGGCAATGCTGCGCGATGTACTGCATGTAAAATATCTTGGTCTCACCTTAGACCGGCACTGCACATGGCTACTGTATATTCGTAACAAGTGACGAAAGCTTAATCAAACGCTACGTTAAATGTATTGGCTCATTGGCGGCAAAGCTGCGTCCAGAAATCAAGTTGCTGCTGTACAATGCGATAATAAAAATCTGCTTCCAAGTTTAGGTGTTGCATGTCATAATGGGATACTATGTGCGCAACGCTGTTATACGCAGAGTCCTGTATATGCCTTCGATTGGAGATACTGTGAGACAGTTTGCAGCGGCACATATCGACAGGCTGGCAGTTCATGAAAATCATTTGGCCATCAATAACAGTCTGCATGTCAGAAGGCTGAATAGGTGGCAACCTCTAGATTTGATATTACTGTTTTTAATTTTTGTTTATTTATTTTGAATATTTTTTACTATACGTAAAATAATAAAAACTGTTAAATTATTAACAATTTTCCACAAAAGGACAGCTCTTAAATAAAGCTAACCGATATAGCGATACCTTAGCAACTTCTGTAATAGTGATTCTTCATTATGGAGATTTTCTTTACTTCATCAAAATTTTCATTGGCTGTTGATGAGCTGCGGCATCAGGGCGGGCATTGTTATTAAAATCTTCTCGGCCTTAAGAGCTTGCACAACTTATAAACATTTTAAAGTGTTTTGCAGCAGCTTATATAAGTTTTCACACAAATAGAGAGTTTTTGAACTTTCTTGTTTTCGGATAACAAAAAAATACCCAAGCAAAAAATAAAAAACGTCTATAATTTCATAATATAATACTCATATTATGTCAGTAAAATGTTTCCGAACTGTCAAAGCCCAAACTAAACTTATATAGTTTAAGTTTAGCTTGGACTTTCATAGTATGAGAAATTGTCAAATATAATAAAATGCCAAATAAAATCCTTTGTATTTGTATATGTTTAAAATATGACAGCAACAGACAGCAACCAAACTAAATCAAAACATCAAAAGAATTTTTTAATGATAATTCAAAAGTTTATTACGTATACGTCTGGCTTATGACAGCTTTGATGTTGCTATACTGTTTGCCTCTCTCACTCTCCCTCCCTCTTTTCTTAGCTGCTTCGAAATTATAAATAGCTGAATGTACGAGTATAATCATATAAAATCCTTACTAATGCTAAAAATAATCTACAATAATAATGTAATAACAACAACAACAACAACAATGTGAACAAAAGGCTTAAAGTGCTCTTGGCTTAAATTGGTTGAAATCGGCCAGACTTAAAACACACACATACACACACATGCATACAAATTAATAGCATACATACAAACTGTTTCATACATACATACCTAAACATACACACATACTCGTTTCTATGCCTATATGAATTTATTGTGTTGCCCACAAATACAGCTGCTCCTCTGGCAGCTTCTTGCTCTTTGTTCTTTTTGTACACTGGTTTCTTTGGTTTTTCTTTTCATTTGTTTTTGGCGTACATATGTTGACAACTCAATGAAACAGAAAAGCATACAACGAAGTCTTGGTAACAGCAGCAGAAGCAACAATGGCTGAAATACAACACGAAAGTGAAACGCAAACAGTTAAGAACACATAAGCGACAACAGCAGCTGAACTGAAGAAAAGCGATGTTGTTGTTGCGGTAGAAAATAATGAAAAGCAAAAGTCAAGCGGAAAGAATTAATTTGGTTAAAGCCGAGATTTCTATACGCTATACATGAAACCGTATTAAAATTTCTCATATAGATCTAGATTGATATATAGCTTCTAGACAGTGCCTAATGTTTAAAAGCGTCTAATATTCCCGGTGACAGTTAGTATTTAAGTTTTTGTGCCTGTGCCTGTATACGTGAAAGAATTGTTCCTAAATATTGAGAAGAGGACTAATATTGTTTATACTGTACATACAAATGTTTTAACCTGCATACAATTTTTTAATATATCAATCTAACAACAAAGTATCACACGAAATGAGCACAAATTTTCATATTTAATTCTCGCCAAAATGTTGCAAGCTCGGATATATACATTTTTAAGTAGCGGTTCTACCATCTAAAAGTGCTTTTGAATAGTATTTGAAGTACTTGTAAACGATGTAATTTACAAAATATATAACTCATCATTTATAAGACTTCTCACAGTGCTTAAAATAAATTTGGAGCGATACATCACCAGGAAGCTAAATACCTCATAGGGTTGAGTATTTTCCGTAACCGCCTTTATTTTGAATTAGAATCGTTGGGTATATACTATATATTTTAGCACTTTCTCGGTGCACATTTCACATTTTACTTGCGTGGACTTCCGTCCATAGCGATTTAAGCAGACATTTCGCTTTAAGTCATGAACCCACGGCAAAGCCGTAGTTTCTATATTTTCTGTGAAAAAGGATTGCAAGAGTGCTGTTAGGCACATTTTTACTTGTACGTATTTGTGTAGCATAAGAAGCATATTTACATTCAAGTTGTTTGCGTGTGCGTGTGCCTGTAGGCGGTAAATATTTGCAGTGATTTCACTTTTCCCACCACAAGCTAGCTTGAATTTCTTAAACAAAAAAAAAAAAAAATCTTTCAGCATGGCTGTTTTTTCTTCTTCACATTTAAAATCTTTATCCATGAAATTTAAATAAAATAAAAATGAATATGTTTTTTTGTTTTTTTTTTCTCTAAGAGTAGAACGGAAACGGATGAGGTTTCAGCTGTAATGCCGCTAGGCAGACACACACACATACATACTCACATGGCTAACACATCAATACATTTACTCAGTCACTCATAGTTATTATTTCATAAGTCTAAAGCTTAAAGCGTTCACGGGTGTGTGTGCGAGTGCATAAATTTAATTTAAATTTCAATTTCTGCCGCCATACTTCTGAGCCCTTTGTATGTGCGCTGCTGTGCGCTTTCTATGTGTGGGTTGTTTGTCCTGCACATAACAATTTCTCTTTATCTCTCGTTCAGTCACATCCTTCTCACTCATTCAAAATGTTTATTTTTGTGCCTGTTCTGTTGTTTGAGCTGCTGCATATTCTTACACCCTTCAGTGTATGTCACCTCTCTTGCTTTTTTTGTTTTAATTTTTTTTTTTTGTTTAAGGTTTTATCTAGCTAAATTCGTTTCCACATGATTGCAAGCATTCTGAGGCCTGTTTCGCGTACACGTTGTCAACGTTTTTAACTGGTTTGAATATATATTCGGGTCTGTATTCGGCACGTTGTACAATGCATATACTCGCATGTAAATACCATGTACAGTGTATCACAGAAGTACTAATCCAGCGCAGAAAAAACTTTTCAACATACACAGATATATGTACTTATGTGCGTCTATCTGTCACCTATTGGATACATGTGGCATTCAACAAAGCTTGTTTGTTGCGTTTCTGCAAATTTTTAAAATATTTATTTTCAAATTTGCCTTCGTTGATTCAAACTGACTTTTTCTGGAAAGCGATGTCAGCGTCAATATTAGTTACGGTTTTATGTGTCTCCCAAAATACTTTGCGGATTACAAATTTGCCATGTGTACGTGCATGCATAAGTAGTATGTATATGGATGCATTGAACATTTTATAGCAATATTGTACGTTTGGGGTTTCGATTTCATTATGCTTCACATTTTATAAATTTAATTCCATTCGACTTTGTACAAAAGCTTTTTCTTTTTTCTTTTTTTTTCTGAAATTTGTAACACATTAGCAGGATATCTGTATATCCTTTATCAAATCAACGAGACAAATCTAAAAAGTCGAGTCCGTGACAAGTCAATCTATCTATACAACTGACCGTCTGTGAACCATTCCGAGTGAGAATTTTTCTGCATAGAGAAGACTTATGGACAGTAAACTCTATGAGCCGTATTCTTACAAGTTTATTTTCTAATTTGATAAGTGAAGTGATTTTGTGTAGCGGCTACATTAAAGTTAATATTTTTTCTTGTTTTTCTTTTCGGTGAAAACGATGACCAATTATTTTAATAATTGTGTAATGATGTCGGTTTACCGCGTTATTTCACAAGGGACAGCACTTGAAAAAACAATTAAAGGTACATCCAAGCTTAAGTGAATCCATAATTTACGCTGTATAGCGAATATTAAAATTAAAAAAGTAGCTCAGATGCTGAAAGTTACGACTAAATAGTTTCAAATGGTTTAAAAATTAAATTAAACAAAAAATGTTTTGAACATTTTGCGGTATTATATAAGCATATTTACTCGAATTAAAATATAACAATCGACCAGACAAATAGCGATGTGTATGTGTATTTAATATACTATAAGGCTATACCTTTTACAAAATAACAATAAAAACAGCAGCAAATAGAAATATGTAAGAATCCAAGTGCAATCGAGAGAAATTGCATAAAATATTGTTGTAGGTATTAAACCTGTCACACTATTCTGAGAAGCACTTTCTACTTTTTGAGGGCTCTGCACAAAAGGCAACGCGTGTAAATGTCATATTTGCTGTTGGCGTCTTTGTTGATGCGTTTCTTTTGTTACTTCATTAATTATGTCAGTTCCAGGTTTTTTCTTTATATTTTACTATTAAGTTTTTTTGCAAATTTTCATTTCTACGAAGACTTAAATAAAATTTAAATTTAAATACTTTAACCGTTATATAAAACGTAAGAATTATATAGTTAGGTGCCTTAGACAGTTATTAGTTGAGACATATGTAGAAGCCCGGCGAAGAAAGAACACCATAAAAAAATTGAGACGGTTAAAAAGTGTGATAAAGCTTTGCATTTACCTATTTTTTTTATAAAATATATAAATATATTTCTTTTGCTTTTTGCAATCTGCAAAGCGCATTTGAGTTCCAGTTTAACCTAAATTAAGTTACCCCTATTTCATTTATAATATATATTTCTCTTTCTTACGTTCATTTTAAAAAAAAAAAAAAAACCTCTTTGAAATGAATGCTGACCTTGCACAATTTTTCCGCATCGTTTATTAAATCATGTTTTTATTGTATTCTACGTATTTTCCATACCCAAATGCATCACTTGCATCGCTTTCTGCTAAATTCTGCTAAAAATTTTTAATGTATTTTTTTTTAATATTTCGAATTGCTGAGCTTAACGCAATGTGAGCTTCAATTTGTTACGCATCGAAAAAAGAATTTCAACTAACTCGAAACCTAAATACACTTCACAAAGAGAGTGCATTTAAGAGAAGCATCGGTAACAGCGATATTTCAATAGAATATATGAATTTCAAAAGGTGACTGTATTTTTAACGAAAAATATTGATTTATTCATCATTATCCATTTTGTGCACTTTAACAAAATAATCACACAGAAATAATCGCCGAAAACAACGTCCTTTCATGGGTCTTTTCTGTTTTGTGAAGAGAAAAACGTCCTAGGGGTTCAAGTCTGGTAAACACTGTAGCGGAGCCATGATTACGGTGCTATTTTTGACCAAAACATCCCTAACAAGTAATGATGTGTGAGAAGCTACATTATCGTAAAGCAAAAGGCATTCTTTGTATTGCCACAAATGCAGGAGTTTTCTTCATATTGCAGCACAGAACATGGCACATAACTTAATCGAAGTTTTGCTTATTGGCCGTACGACCTCCTGACAATGACTCAAGTAACCTTCATATATGACTAAACGTGGAGTTCTTTTTATGCTTTCATTAGAATACTCATACCACCAGCTATGAGGCTTTTTAGCAAATCTGGATTCTCGTTGACGTCATTCAACAGCTTCTGAGCGTTGATTATTCTCTAAAGGTGATTCTTCTAAACAATTTTCATTACTGGTTCAACGTTTTCATCGGTTCCACTTATAAAATTTTTCGGAGCACTTAATTTAATTGTTCACACAAAATTTAGCATGGGAGAACATGTGTACCAACAGAAAAAAAAAAGAAGAAAAACTTGAGAATCAAAAATCGAGTGTACACTTTTTTAAAAATATACTATCGGATCCGGCTTGCGTTGCTAAGCCCTCTTTTTGTCTTTCTTTTCTTAAGTTGAGGTATCACCGAGCATAAAATTTATCAAATCTAATTTTACAATATTTGGCTTAACATAACATTGTAAGATTTTAAGTTGACACCGCGTGCCCTGCTGTGTGGTTGTATAGCATTTCATATTCAAACATAAAATTATAGAGTTAATTCCTCTGATGCCATTAACACGTATGACAAATATCGTCCCCATACTTCATACTAATGGAATGATAGGAGATAGGTTGAATTTCCTGTATCGCTTATACTGGAGCACCATCCCTTTGACATTAACAAAACTCATAAAGTGATTTTTTTCCGATCTCATTCATATGTAAATCAATTACACACCCGGCCAGAAGAAAAGTTCAGTTTAAAAAAAAATAACGCCATATTTTTGTGGGCGATCTGTCCTTCCAGAAACCGTATCCCATGATCATGTTTCAGAAATATCAACATTTCAATTTCAAGATCCAGAATCTTCGAGTTTTTAAATTTGAGTCTTACTATAACTTTTAAACTACTTAAAATAATTTGATTCAACTTGGAGTTAAATATTTTTCACCTTCAACAAAAATTTTTTCAGGAAGTTACCCATACAATATTATATAGCATAAGAAAGCATAAAATCGTTTAAAAGTTATGGACTTAAATTTGAAAACTCGAAGGTTCTGCATCTTGATAATAATATTATCAACCCCGTACCTCAAATAGATGCAAAGATATGTTGAATTTTCTTTATCGTTTATACGGGGGTGGGCACCGCATTACAGAAGTAAAAATAACAAAATACAAAATACATACTTTAAACATAATGTGTAAAGGATACAAAATAAAAATAAAAGCAATTTAGCGGCTAAACTTTATAGTGTGACTAGCCTTATATGGAGACGACCACTTTGCAGATCAATTTAATACACATTATCTGCTAATTGTACTAACTATATCTTATAGACTCTAAGTTCTCGTTAATCCTACAGAGAGACAAATATGTCGGACATGTATATGTATATCGACTCGATTTTTGCTGTTAAAGAAAAATGTACAATATATACTTTAAGTACAGGATACAAAAGAATAAACAATCCTTTAGTTCAATAATGTATAACAATTTTCTTTTTATTTGTTTGTTTATTCATTCCGCAGATTTATTTTGTTCACTTAATTATATATGTGCTATTTTTTTTTTTTTTGTATTATTTACAGATAAGAATCGTCATGCCAGTACTTCTGTATCCGGTGATAAAAAGTCCAGCCTAGTCGATGCGGTTGATCCCGCATGCAGCAGTGGCAGCAGCGATTCCAAGCTAAAGCCCCGATCAAGGTGAGTATTTGGTTTTTTGCACATTTTGAAAAAGTTATTTAATTTATGAAGCAAATTTTTACTGTCGTATACTCTCAACCACAGATCACTCATACGCCGTGCATCGCGTAAAACTAAACAACAAATTAACAACGCATCCGACGATTGCAATGTGCAGTAAATTGAAAATTTCAAATTTAAATTTATATTCACAGAGAATAAATAAATAATAATAATAACAAAATATTACGATAATAATAATAATAATAAAATGTGGTAATGAACATAATTTTTTATGTGTATGTATGTAGAAGTATGTAGAAAAAACGCTCAAAGTGAGTTTATTAAAATTAATTGGTAGTGTTTACAATGTCTTTACTGTGTATTTAATAATGTGTAATAAATTATTACAAATGAATTAAAATGAATAATTAAAAAAATAAATTAAAAAAAGAATTCAACAATACCGTCACAGAGAACAACAAACAAAATTAAATAAACTTTGTTAGTAGTTTTGTTAAATTATTTTTTATAGAAAAGTAAACTGAAACATATTCCTGTATGTATTTAATTATATAATTAAAGTAAAGAATGAAATTTAATTATTGAATGAATGCCAAGCAAAATAAACTATATAAAAAAAAATATATATTAAATGTATTGCTGCAGCAAGGTTTGTTGTGGTTTATAATTTAGTTATAGATTTTCGTCTAATCAAAACAAAAAAAAACAAAATTGATCTCAATTAAAAAATGAAACACAAAACGAAAATAATAATAATACATAATAATATTAATTACATTAACCTAATGAAAATAATAATAAAGTTTTTGTAAGAGTAAAGGGACCAGCTTAATTTTGTGGCGTATAAAAGATAAAACATTATCGATTCGAATGCAGTTCTCATCGTTCCTTGGCTGGAAATTTCTTTAAATTACATTGAGTATCAGTATCAGTAGTACGTGTATGAGCTGTGTCTTAGAAGTATTTTGTCCGATTTTTTTCTAGCGCAGTTGGAGATCAAAGTACTGCAGCAGTCGGATCAAACTGCATATCTGTTTGCCTAGCAAGATGTAAAACAAAACCAAAGAACAACAAAAAAGTGGCTAACAAAAATAATTAGTAAATTCAAGCCCAAATAAAATTTTTTTTTTTTGGTGAATACTACACTATATGTAGGCAGCAGTAGTTCTTGTAGAACAAATTTTTATAGAATCAAAATTTTTTACCAAAAATTATGAAAATTCTGTTCATAATGCTTTGCCACGCTTACAAATACTGAAAAGTTAATTAGTTTTGCTCTCAGTGAGTCAATTTCAAATCAAGTACATACACTTTCATGCATAATTTTATTAACTTTAATGCATTAAAAATGCATAAAAATAGAGGTAGGTGTTGGGCAGCACGGCAATTCCATATGTACGTGGTTCGCATGGATGCATAATACTAAAATAATAATAATCCATCAAGTTTATATGAAAAATAAATTCGAATCTATGTGTACTGTTTCTTCATTGTTATCAAAAACAGAAATTTTATGCAGAAAATGTTTTCCAAATAAAATAAAATGAAATATTAATTTTATTAGAACGCACACAGTTTAAACAAAAGAAACCAATGTCTATAAAGAAAAAATATACTTATACAATAAAAACAATATCACTGTTGTTGCTGTAATTTCTTTTCTTTTCTAAAATTAGAATCAAAATCGAGTTGTTTTAATTGTCAACAACATTTCAAAAACTTTACTGAATAAACAAAATTAATACAGGGTGTCCGCTAATTGCATATATATACTATTACAAAATATATATACATATATAGATATAAGTAGCTTATAGAAGATTAAAATGGTATGTAATTGGAATGAATTATTTAACTTCGGTGATGCCGTAGTTTTTATACTCTTTACAAGTTATAGATGTTTTATATATATACATATGTACATATTATAACATTTCAAATTATAAGCTAAATATCAAATTCTATTGAAAAAATTAAAATATATTGTACTAGTGTAACCAATAATAATAGACAAAATTGTCTAGTTATAGATAAACCTACTAGTGCAAAACGTAGAGGGTGGGCCATTTAAACTTTTTGTTTCTGATCACTTTTAACATATTTTATAATATCAAGCCAATGGTTACTTCCAACATTAGCGTCAAAACCTGCTCGTTTCTGCTCTTCAAGTAAACACACAGTCTTGTGGCATCAAATCCCAATTTCTGAAATGAAGTATGCTATACAGCGATGGTATCTCGGACCTTCTAATAGTAATCAAAAGTTTGCCATGTTATCATTAACCACAAATGATATAAAAAGACAGAACGTCTCACTTTGGCGGTAGTCGTCCCAATTTACAAATATCGACAAAAACCTATTACTCAGCATTTTTAATAGCATAAATTTGTTAATTTTAGCTGTTTAGGCTACCAAACCATGAAGAATGAACATAATCGCTCATGTTAGAGTTTGCTCAAACGGAAATTCAAGTGATTTGAACTGTTCCATTGCAAAGAGCTACATTAACTGACGGTTCGATATGGTGTAGTTGTCCAATGGTTTAAATGGCCTACGTTTTATATGAATAAAAAGAAAGTACTTTCACTGATTAAACTAATATTTCACTAATAGATGTTTAATTCTTCTAAATTGAAAACAAAACAAAAATCTAGTTCCCACTTAAAGACAAAACAAATATAAAACACATAGAGTTCTCTTTACGTGTATCTAATGTTGATTATTAAGTTTGTAAATCGTATTTGAAATAAATGCAAAGTGAATTGTGATCAAAAAAAAAAAAAACTGATAAAATGTAAAAAAGCGAAAATATTTTGCTGAAAATGAGATCGAATTTCAATTCGAAGTTGAATAAGTCATAACTAGCTAAAAATTGTTTAAATGTTAATTTTGTTCAAAGGGATTTGTAAATAAGCAGGAAAAGCTGTTGAAATTGCATGCGATACGGTAATAATTAAACTAAATAAATACTAATTAAAAACTCATTACTAAATGATATAATATCAGTTATGACTAAATAAAAAAGATTATAGTACATGCATATATAAGTGCACATGTGTATGTAGATTTTTCTATGTGTGTACGTGTGTCTGTTTGAATATGTTTTTGATGTGAAATTAATTATTAAATAAATCCATATTTATTGATGTATGATGTTAGATTAAACGATTATAAATTGTTTTTATTATATTGAATATTTAGAGAATGAAACAAAACTTGTTACTTTCGCAGAAATTTTTGCATAAAAAATATCAAAATAATTGATTATGAAAAATGATTATCAAAAATATTTGAAAACAAAATAAAGTTGCTAAATGTCCATTAAATTAATTAAAATATTGTTTCTATGTGCAGAATGAAAATGCAGCCTGCAGCGCGAAAACGGAAATCGCACTCTAATTAAACAAAATTTACAGTGCAGCTGATAATAAATAATAGCATTATCAACAATATTTACCCAAGCTATGATTAACCCAAATCAAGTAACACATACGGGCAGGTGCCATCCCAACAGCCTAGTCGTATACTTGAATAATACAGCCTGCAAGCATTCACACCGAAAGAGGGAGGTGGTGGAGGCGCCATGCTAAATGAAAACAAAATTGCATATTCGCCCTTAGTTTTTTTTTTTTTTTTCTAAATGGATTTGCATGCAAATTATTGCTGCATCGCATTTTAAAATAAATATCAAATTGCAGGAATTTAATGCGCTTTCGTGCTAACGAATTGCTTTATTTTTTCCACGAAACTGCGGTTTCAATAGTAATTTAAATATGGCATGCCATCCTATTCAATATTTAAATGTCTACCATAATACGATTATATGTCAATAGTGGAAAGTACTACTAAGTTCCATTGGCAAGATTTGAATATGATTTTTGATTTGTGCAAAATGGCGAATTTTTTAAATTCAATGTCAAAGCAATGAACATTGCTTTTTATTTTTGACGAAATGATAGAAATGTTGGCTATTTGCATTAAGCCTATAAATTCAAACAAAAATTGAAAAAAACACCGCACCTCTCCAGATTCTCTATTCGCTTAGTTCGAAAATAGATCTTTCAGTCCTGCATCCATATTCACTTTTGCGTTTTACGATTACGTAAAAGTCTAGTCAGATTTTTTAGATTTCATTGAATTTGCTGTTACTTGCTTAGGTTTGTAGTAAGATATGTGACATGACAAAAATTAAGAAGAAAGTGAAAACAGGAACATGCATATTTTTTCAAATTTTTATTTTGATTGGAAACTATACTCGACTGATTTTAAAGAGCTGATCAAGAGTATATGTCTTTACAGGCTGTAACTTTGCACAGTACCAAAGTTTTGGCAATCATTTTATACTTGTACAATGAATTTTAGATTGGGTGCGATCTCCTTTCTATTTGTAGCTATTCACGTTTTTTAGTCAAATCTTTCTGTTATTACATATTTTCTTTTCGCATTATTTATTAAGAATTTACTGAAACTAGAAAAATAAACATGTCTATAGAACAAATTCGTGGTCTAGGAAAAGGGTGTTACTTTGTTTTATCGATTATACGATAAATATTGTAAATATTACGTGAATTCTATTTTAATGATATTCTCTCTTTGTTGGCAACGTATTACACTGTTAATGACACATTTTTGAATTCACTATAAGTAACTGTAGTTTCTGTACCTATAGTTTTGTCTCACTCACACTGTCTATTGTGAATGTTGAAAATTTGCCATTCAGCACAACCGATTGGATCCCGTCCAGACCGGTTGGTTCATTTCGTCCGAGACGAGACTGCTGCAGGTGTGACGCATGCTTAAGAAAATGGCTCTAAAGTTTATAGGTAATTGTTAACTTAATTATTTACTAAAAATTAACTAAATAAAGCCTGTACAGATATTGGCGCAAACTTAACGGATCCGATGTTCCGCGGACTTTATCACGGCTCAAAGAAACACCAGGATGATTTTAATTTGGTTCTAGACCGCGCATGGAAGCAAGGACTGCAAAAGATGATAATAACCGTTGGAAGATTAGATGAAGCTGAAGAGGCACTGAACATCGCGAATCAAGATGGTGAGCAACTGTAATCATGTTAACGAAGGATAAATTAAACGTACGTACCGACCGTCTCTCGAGCCGGTCAATTGAGGCAGATACCTTCTTCAAATCGGACGTGCAGCTATGTTTACTTAACACAAATTTGATCAATATGTCTCGATTTTGAATGTTATGAATTTACATTTATTCTATTTTATAACCTTGACACTGAAAGGTACATCACTTGAAGTCCATTTCCAGCTACAGCATTAAAATTATTTTCTCTTTTCAGAGCGACTGTTTGTAACAATGGGCTGCCATCCAACGCGTTGTGGTGAGTTTTTGAGCAATCCCGAAGCATACTATGCCGGCTTACGTGCTAAAATAACTGAAAACCCTGAGAAAGTGGTTGCCATTGGCGAGTGCGGACTAGACTACGACCGTTTAAAATTCTGCAAGAAAGAGACACAAAAAATCTACTTTGAAAAGCAGCTTAGTCTAGCTTCAGAGTTCCGTTTGCCACTCTTTCTACATTGCCGTAATGCATTTGAAGATTTTATGGACATATTGGAACGTAACCGAGACAAGATAACTGAGTGCGGCGGAGGTGTAGTGCACAGTTTTACAGGCACAAAGCAGGAGGCTGAACAGGTACTCTCCTTTGGTGGGCTTTACTTTAGCCTTAATGGCTGTTCACTTAAGACTGCAGAAAATTTGGCAGTGGTTAAGGAGTTACCAGTTGAACGAATCATGCTCGAAACCGATTGTCCCTGGTGCAGCATACGGCCCTCACATGCCAGTTACAAACATGTAGCATCAAAATTTCCCACAATCAAAAATAAAGATAAATGGACGCCGGAGACGCTAATCGATAACCGCTGTGAGCCATGTCAGATTAGGTTTGTTGCAAACGTCTTACTCCACTAATTTATTGTAAAAGTTAACCACTACATTTTATCTTCCACAGTCAAATTCTTGAGGTGGTTGCTGCCGTGAAGGAACAGTCTACGGAGAAGTTAGCTGAAATCTTTTACCAGAATACACACGATTTGTTCTTTAGTAGAAAAGCAAAATAAAACAGAAAACTTTTTTGGTCACATTTCATGCGTTTAATTTTATTGTTGTTCCATTATTGCTAGTTGCAAAACAAACAAAATTATACAAAAAGTCTGCATAAAACACACAATTTTTTATATAAGTAAATATATAGATTAGATTTTTTCCAACATTAAGATTTGTATACTACTATACGAACAGTAGTAAATAGGTTATCAATGCATGTAGAAAATCTCATAGTCACCTGCCTATTCTGTAGGGACGAGATGCATCAGTTTACAATTCTCATTTATGTAATTTTGACTTGTGTTTAAAAATAATGAATTTTACAAAACCGCTCGTTTATATAATTATTGAAATATGAACCACAAGTAGATGACAGCTATAAATTATTGCTGTTTACAATTCTAATCGATTTAATGTGTAGTTATTGCCCTTTTTGAATTCTACTAATTCATCTTTTTTTTAAATTTTTTTTTTTTTTTGGAATACAATATGAAGCCTTACAAAGCGATATCTAAACATTTAATACGATATATAGTATATACAAAATATATGTAGATGTTAGTTGTATATAAATATTTTTTAATTTGGAATAACTATTGTTAGTTGGTTAACTATGAGTATAGACTACATTAGACATACAATACAATATATATTTAGGTGTATGTATATGCATTCGAGTAGAGTCTTTAGGCTTTATTTAGATTTTAAAAAAAGTTTTATTCGAGAACATTGTTCAATTTTAGCGCAAATTAAAATCTTAAGAATGGTTCAACTGTTTTGAAAAGATATGATTTTTATTGATATAGGGTATGGTTTTGTTTTTTCTTTTTAATCAGTTCAATCGACATGTATTTAATTTATTTGCATTGATATGAATTTAAAAGTAATTTTTCTAACTTTTTGTTAGACATAATATGACTTCGATTTGAGTTAAAAGAGAATTCGATTTGCTTAAAATCGAAGTTCGATATTTTTGTTACACTTACTATTAAAAATGTTTTTAAAAATTTGCAAAATGCGTATTGAAAATAGTTCGTAGGTCAAAAGTCTTGATTTTATTTTAAGGTAGCGGCGGCCCTCTGGCTGTGTGCACCAATTGACTTGTTCTTCAATTCCAGCAATCAAAATAAAATGTTTAAATGAAAAAATAAAAATAAAAAAAAATAAACTATTCAGTTTCAATTCATTTTATTAAATAATTTAAATAATAATTAGAATATATATATACATATGCAAAAAGATATTTCATATTTTCGAATTCAAATAAAAAGCATGCAAAAATAATAAATTACAGAGACGTGTGAGCCTACGGTAAAATAAATTCGAGTTTACAAATTCAAAATACAATATGAATTAGGAAATAACCTATGCAACGTCAAATCGATAAGGTTGTATTTAAATTTTTTCGTTTACTTCTTTATGTGTTTCAAATTATTGACACTTTTCAATTAATAATTTATTAAATTAGAGGTTAACAAAATACACATTATACTTATAACTTATTACTTATATATTAAAACCATTATTATACTTATGAATATGTATATGTATGTTTTTGTTGTTTCTCAGTATTTTACTTTTCGAGTTTTTCAGTTTTAGTTTCAAACTAATTTTTTTATCCAAAATTCAACATTATTGTTTGGGTTTTTGTTTTTCACTTTCAAGATTAATTTAATATATTTTTGGCGCACTGCGGTCGTTTATTTTCTGGTTGCGTTTAAGCGTAGCGCCTCGTTTAATTTGATCCATCAAGGACTCGTGGCAAAGACGGGGATCGGGCTGTAAGAAAATGTATAATTAATAGAGTTTTGTTCGTTTATCTCGTCTTTAAATGAAAGTAACAATTGGTATTAAGATGTAGAATTCTGCAAAAGCTTTATTATGTACATTTTTGTGTACAAATGTACGTAAAAGCCCAGTACGTATTTTACTGCGGTTAGAATATTTAGTGCCATGAGCTTATGAGCGTTTTGTTAATTTGGTTTTTAATTTTTTATTTATTTTTTTATTTAAAAAAAAATCGAAAAACAACACTGTAACTAAGAACAATACCTTATTAACATTGCTCATCGCTGAGAGCTGATACGGGGAAAGGAGGAGTACGATAACTTGCACTGGGACGCGCAAGATTTTGAGGATTTTGATACATCTATTTTTTTATACGCAATAAATACAATACACGATACAATTCGTTTGATGTATTGATAGCAAAGAGATTTTTGTTTTATTTTTTTTTTTTAATTAAAAATCAATTGCTAACGATTTTGACTTGTTTGATACTCACCAAAGCTTTGCTATTAATTAAATTTCGCACTGCAAATGCACGTCCAGACATGCCCTGTTTGGCTAATTTCGCATTGAGATTCTCGAGGAATTCGGCTTTTGTTTTGGCGCGTATACTGCCAGTTTTATCGATATTTGTGCTTGTGCCATAATCTATGGTGTATGGTTTCGATAGACGATATCAGAGATGTGTGCATATGGTTCAGTGTAGATTTTGTATTGCGGAAAAAAATATAAATAAAATTTAGAATTTAAGCTTATTAGAATAATTGGGTGCAGTGTTAGAACACAAGAAATATAAATAAATAAAAACAAACGATAAAAGACGCAGCATTATAAAAAACAATATTTTTAGCATTAAAATAAAAAAATCTCAACTTCAGTATAACCGAAGTTTTTATATCCTTCACATACGCATTGAAAGAGTTAGTTTCTAATTTCGAAAAATTTATAATAAATTAATGATTTAAAAACATGAAATAGAAATAATGCGAATGATAAACTAAACTATCGTTTTCAGTTTTCAATTTTTTCGAACAGAAAAAAAAAATGGCATTAGATTAGACTAGATTGCATTGGTTGCATTTCTAACTTTAGTAGATGGCGTATCATATAACCAATAAATGGTGCTGTCCTTTGTAACTAGACAGCGCAATATATTGGTAAAGTAAGCATAAAACCAAATAAATACAACCATTAAAAAATGCAACCTAACTACATTTTGTTCACAAGATCGAAAATAAAATATTTCTTTCAGTGTGTTACATATTTTCCAAATAAAGAATTAAAAATAATCTTTCGCACAGGCTGTGAAGGGTATAAATTATATACTTTTTTTTAATAACTTAACAGTATAAAAATTGGCTCAATTAATATTAATACTTAGATGATATATCGATATTTCAATAATTTGTTACAAAGAACTTTAACTCCTTTTCATGTTACTGTGCAATTAAATGATATGTCAACTGTCAAGGCGAGTAGAAAGTAGAAAGAGATTGTGTATGAGATAGGATTGAAATATGTTTTGGGAAAAGAAATGCGTTAAGGTTTTCCCTTTACTTTGCTTTTTTAACAAAATTCAGCTTTTTTCCATTAAGCCTCGAAAATATCTGTCTTTAAATATAAATTTTCAGAAAATGCATTGCACAGGTTGTTGCTGAACGAAGTATTCAAACGATTTTTCAAACAGTCAATACAAAAATTCTATTTTAATTAATTAATATTCATAACATAAGCAACATGCAATTGCCATTTAGATTCGCGTACGCTCAGCACGCCAAAATGTTCATAGCACAAAACAAAGAAAAAATTTAAATAAAAAAATAAACGAGAAAAATAACTTTCGATTTTTTGATCCAACAAAGATTTCCAAAAATCAAAACAGTTTGTCAAAACCAAAACGAAATTCAATCAAAACTAAACGCGGGCTCACTTGAATGATAACCGCCAGCGTTGGCATTTAAACTGTTGTTGTTGCCCGGTGCCGGTGCATAGTAGTGGCCATGGCCATGGGCGCCACCACTGCTTCCATTGGCACCGCCAGCAACATACTGGGAAGGTTCGCGATAGTACTTTTGCTGTTGCGGCGACTGTTGCTGCTGCGGCTGATGATGATGATGGTGATGGCCACCGCGCGCAGTGGTACCATAGATACTAGTAAAAGTCGATGGTGAGGAGCATGTGGGCGATGCTGCTGGCGTCGAATGAACCGAAGATGGTGAGTGATATTTGATGGCAGTTGGTTGTATAAAAGGATTTGTGCCAACGAAAATTTTCTGTTGTGCGCTTGAGTGGCGCGATGGAATAGGCGGTTGCCGGTGTTGTTGCTGTTGCTGTTGCATTTGTTCATGACTTTGGTAAATCTGTTGCTGCAGCTGCTGCTGTTGTTGCTGGGGACTGACAACATTGCGTTGCCTGCTAGGTGTTTGGTTGTGTGGAAGTGGCATCGGTGGACGATGATTAATTAGCTCTTGTTGCTGCGCTTGCTGATTTTGTGCGTCGGTGACGATTGGCTGTTGATATTGTTGCTGTTCGTACTTTTGTTGTTGTTGCTGCTGCATGGGCTGTTGTTGTTGCTGCTGTAAACGTTGTTGATGTGGCTGTTGCATTATACTTTTTGGCATAGTTGCTGTTGCCGAAGCAGCAGCGAATGCAGCTAAATGTGGCGCACCACCAGCAATGATGTGACCGCTAGCATGTGTTAAGCTTCGGGTTGTAATATTCTTAGGCATAGTCGCTGAAGCACCAGCAGCGTATATGGGTGGCGGTGGCGGATCTTCAAGCGGTGGTGGACAAGTGTAATGTTGTAGCTGCTGTTGCTGTTGATGCGTTTGCCGCGAGCTCATTGCCTGTTGCGCAGCTGCTGAATTTTTGGAATACGAATTTGTATAATTGCCGAAATCTTTTGAATTTGTTGCAGCTGCTGCGGATGATGATGCTGCTGTTGATGTGGCTGCGTTTTGTGAGTGTTGTTGCTGCTGCCTTTCGACAGTGCCGGCAGCGCCGGTATGATAATGAGAAGTATTGGATTTGGTGATGGTTGAGGAATTATTGGAAGCAGATGTTGCTGCGGATGTTGTTGTTTTGGATGAAAATGAACTGACTTTAGAGAGTAACGATGATGTAGATGACGATAGTGGAAAATGTGGTAAAGCATTGAAGTTGTTAGTAGTAGAGACATGAGTTGACTTTGAAGATGATATTGCAGTTGATGATGTTGTGCTAAAACTACCGTAAATCTTATTCTGTTGCTGTTTATTTTCACATTTACCGTCGTAGTGTTGCTGCTGTTGCAGTTGCGGCATTGGCGACTGCTGTTGCCCATAGTTACGCATATAGATCGACTCGTGATTTGTTGCATTTCCATAAATTCCCTCGGCAACAGTATGCTGCTGTTGTTGCTTGCTGTTTAGTCGTGCATTGAGCTGTGCAATCAAGTTCGGATTTGCTTTTGGCTGTGTCGGTGGCAGTTGGCTATGGTGGTGTGGTGTATGTCCATTTGGACTAGGACTTGCTGTACGGAAGCTCGACATGTTGTTGACAACCTTCGGTTGCGCATAAATGCCAGGTGATGAAGTGCGAAAAGACTAAAGTAAAAACAAAACAATGAGATGTAATTAAAAACCATCAATATAAAAAGAAGAGCTATTTTAAGGTGCGTTTTTAGTGCTTATTAATGAGACCTATTTATGTACATGTTTTTTATTACTACAATTAAGCGCGATTAGTTTTATTAGCTGTTAGTTCGCATGAGAGTCTTTAGCGCAACCCAATGCTGGCGGCGGTGGCCTCAGTTAGTTGTAGTTAGTCTATAAAACGTACGCAGAAGAATCTGATCTACAACTTACAGCTGAATTACTGTTATATAGAGTAGCATCGGCAGGATTTGCTTTCCTTTGTGCCTGCTGTTGTTGATTGATATGATTTAGCTGTTGTTGAGTTTGCTGCTGCTGTTGCTGTTGGTTGTACGCCATGGAACGATGCTGATAGTTGGTATTAGGCGGAGGCAAAGGAGGTGGTATTCCGGCGCGCTCTATGAGAAGCGTACCGGCTGGATTTTGATCTATCTGTTCCATTTGCTGACCATTAGTAAGCGTATTGGGTGCAGCAGCATAATTATTGATTACTGTTTGCATTTGAAAGGCGTTGACTTCGTCGTAGGTATTATAGTAAGCATCATAATCAGACTCATTATTCTGTTGCAAATAAGTTGGCTGCTGTGATTGGGCGGGCGGCGGATAGGCGTTTGCGTTTTTTTGTTTGTTTTGTTTTTGTGTATTTTAGTGGATTAGGTTGTAGGTGGGAGTAACATGTAAGTGTGGATAGAAAAGAAATATGTTTATAGGGTTAAAATAAAGTAACAAATATTAAAAATAAACAGAAACAAAACAAAATGAAAGAAAAATATTCAAATTGGTAGCCGTAAGGTGAAGACTCAACATTGTAGTCCAACTGAAGTCGGGCAGCACTCTACGTGGCATCCAATGATTGCTTGGTTGTTTCATGAAATGGTAACAGAAGCTAGCTATGCATCCACACTACTCAGCGCTCACCTGCAATAACAGTTGCTGTGGGTTTTGCCCCTGCTGCTGACTTTGTTGATGTATGCGGCGCAGTGCGTTTGGAGAGGCTGGCTGATGCCGCATTGCCGCCAAGGCTTTTACCGTTTCGGACACCTTCAGCGATGAGCTGGGCATCACTGGCGGTGGCGAATTCGGTGTAGACTGTGTCGACCGCATGCCGTCCAAGAGGAATGGAGGTGGCGGTGGCAAACTTTCGGTGGAAATTAGCATTGAATTATGTTGTTGTTCTACTAAATTTGACACCGACGACGGCGATGATAGTGTTTTTGTGTGTTGATTATATTGCTCATGATGTAGTGGTGGTTGCTGTTGTTGTTGGTGCTAAATTAAATTTATTAAATCAATTCAAAGTGAAAAAAATAAAAACGCATGTAAAATTTACAAAATAAACGAAGAACGGAAAAATTGCAATTGTGTGATGTAGCCTTCGAAAGCATTTTGTGACTTATTTTAACTTACGATGATATATTAAATATAAATGCACCAAAACTATTAAAACCTACCCCAGCTGTGCTGTTTGGACTTGGCGTTACTGACGAGCTGCGCCTAACTGGCGGCGGTGGTTTGGCGGTATTGACTGAGGAGCGACGAGCGATGCGCGTGGAACCTCCTGTTGTAGAAATTTAAGATTTGTATTAGCAATTATATTTTTAAAGATGAGATAAGATTAAATATGTTAAATGTTATGAACAACATTGCAAGTATAGTATATTTCACAAGGTTTATATATTTTAATTGGTAACTGTTAGTCGCACACAAACACAGGACACCATAATTCCCGATAGAGTATGTTATTTAAAGGAGTACGTGAAATATTTTCCAATAAATCGATTAAGTATTTTATGTCATGTTATTAAAGCGTTGACCTTTAAATGCATGGAATACGATATATAAGTATATTGATCTGTTTAGTCTTGTCTATTCTTAATCAGGTTCTAAATTTAAATTTCCATCAGTTTTAATTTTCCTAACGTTTTTTTTTAAATTAGTTTATATCTGTACTTATTTAATTTGAGTATTGTGCATGATTATGATCGACAATTAAAAAGAGAAACAACATAAAAGGAGTTGAAGGAAGAGAGGTCACACCACGAAGAGAACAACCAACATACAAAATTGTTAATCACATTAGAAACTTTTAAAGGTGGAAGCAGCTGCGAAGAATGTTGAAAAGCAAATGTTTTAAAAATGAACGAAAGAGTTTTATAAACTATTAAAGCACCACAGTCAAGATATGTTTATAGTTAATTGATTAAAAATTAAATGACATGATAATTTTTATAAAAAACAATAATATGTGAAGCTTAGAACCGAACCTATATTTTGTATACAGCTTCTATTTAAAGCGCAACCAAGTGACCAAGTATTTTTTTAACTCATTAGATTTTATATTAAAAAAAAATTCAACTTGTGACAGTCAAAAAGAGGTAAAGTTTATATTCATTTGGTTGGCTTTTATGTCTGTTTGCAAAGACTCTTAAATAAATACTCTCTAATGATGATACCATAAACATGTATAAAAATTACAAGCAAAATCCAAAGTAAGGTCGGGTACTTTGGTACTCTTATAATGTACTTGACGAAAGATATAGCCATGTCCCTGTCTGGCGCATGTATGTGTAAGTGCGCACTATTTTCTAAGTTTTGGAGATATCATTCTGGAAATGGCCACAAAGACTTTTACTAATACTGGATTCAGTTTATATACATTTACTGAAAATTATATTTCCCATATAGACGTACCGCCCTCTTTGCTGTTTATGCAGGAAAAATTTATATACGCTTATATTCATTTATGTGAACCTCTTAAAATGCTGAATAAATCCTTAACAGTGTGATTTTAAATTTGTAGAATGTTAAAGCTGAATCAAAGTATTCTCAGTTCTCCATTTTTTTTTTTTTTTTATATTTCAAAATTACCATGTCATTGAATTTTAATTCCACGTGAACTATTTCATGTATTGAATCTAGTTTCAGTAGATGTGAGACAACTAAATACCAAAGCGAAATGAAATTGCACGTTTAATAAAAGCGTAAATAAAAAGTATCCCAAAAGAACTGAACACAAAAGCAAAAATTAAAAAAAAAAAAATCAAGTGATGAACGAAAACGAACCCGACAACGAAGCCGGTCTTGGCGTGATGCTCGGCTTGGACGCCGGCGAGACCGTGCCACTGCCAGTGGCATTAGTAGCTGCATTGGAATTAGAGCACACAGTATATGAAGTGGAGGAAGCAGACACAGGAGCAAATAAGGAGTTGGAGCACACAACATGCGACGGCGAAGACGTTGGCGCAGGAGCATGAACAGGCGTATGCGCAGGCACTAATAATAATGCTGATGCTGGACATGATTTTATTGATGTAGATGTTGGTGGAGGTGGAATGGTGACTTGAGGTAATAATGCATTTGATGAGTTTGATTTTGCTGATGTTGTTGTTTTGGTTGAATATTGTTGTATATGGTTTTCGTTTGAATGATTTAGATAATGTTGTTGTTGTTGTTGATGATAAGTTGCTGGCGATATTACAGATGTAGTTATACAGGTGGTAAATAATGCAGCAGGCAATAATGAATTTGATGTCAAAGATGATGCTGATGTCGCGGATGCAATAACTTTATGTTTATTAGTGACATTACAGTTTATTTGGGGCGACTGTGGTGAGTGTAGTTGTTGTTGAGGTTGCTGTTGTAGCTGATTGCTGTTAAGTAGCGTTTGTTGTTGTTGAACTTGTTGCTGGTTGCATTGTGATTGCTCTCGTTGTTGCTCTCGTTCTTGTTGCAATAATTTTAGCTTTTGTTTGCGTATTTTTGCATCTAAGTCGGCCTTAAAATCTGCTTTTCTAGCCACTATTGGCTTGTCTACTGTCGGTGGTGGAGGTGGTAATTGGTGTTGTTTCTGTTGTTGATTGCTATTTGCTGTGTTCAACTTCTGCATTTCAATGCCATTACCATTGAAAATGCTCAAACTTGGTTTGGGCGGTAACTTTCGACGCATTGATGCAGCAGCATCAACACCTTGTGTCTGCGTTTTTGGTGTCACTGCTGGCTTTTGATGTTGAACTGGCGCATTCGCACCCAACGAGTTAACCCTAAGTTCCGTACCTTTATCATGCTGTCGACTTGACGCATGTGCCAGCAACTGCAATTGTTGTTCGCTCGATGCACGAAATGAGGAGAGTCGCTGTTTTGCGGGCGCAACTGTTGCTGTTACTTGCGGCCTTTGGCCACTGTTACTGTGGGAGGCGTCCGGTGACTCTGGCGAGCCGATGAGATTGGCGGGCAGCTGTTGCAGTTCGCGCATTTCATGCATTTGCAACTGTTGTGGATCCTTTGTGCGCAGCACAACAATCTCGGAATTTTGCTTCACATAATCGATATCGGGTGTCATCGGAATTTGATGATCGTAGATTACAACAACAGCACTACCGCTGTCGCTACCCGTATCCACGTAGGCGTGTCGCGGCATACATAGACTGTCTGATGCCAGTGATATACTATCGGCGGCAGCGGATAGCAGCGAACGACTGTCTCCGATGGAATCGTCCATTCTCGCTGAAAGTGAACCCGTTAGTGTTGTCATCGTCGTTGTTGCCGCCGTTGTTGCTGCCGCTGCTGCAGTTACGTTTGAAACAAAATGTGCGAATGTTGGGTTCTCATAACCACCACTGCCGCTACAGCTGCCACCGCCCCCAACAATGCCGCCCGTCAGCGAACTTGTTTCGCTCACATAGCAACGACTCAGCTCGGAATCGCTCGCGTAATTGCTACCGCAATGCTGCGTGCCGCGCGATAGGTGTCGTTGATTTTCATCAACAGCGACGATTTCATCAGATGTGGTGTCGGATATATCGGTGCCACAGCCGCTTGAATTGGTTTGATTGCTACTTGTCGTACAATAGTTTTGCGCTTGTTGTTGTTGTTCCGACTGCTCGACATTGAACTCGTCCACAACATTACTTCTAATATTCATTGGATATAGATCACCATTGCTGTTGTTATTGTTGTTGTTGCGTGCTGTTCCGGTGCCAGTGTTATTGCTGCTACTGTCATTGTTGTTGTTGCAGCCTGTATGCTGTTGTTTACCCGCATCAATCTCACGTTGAAATGAGTCTAATTCGCCAATTAAATTATTTAATGCTTGTATCGAATCTTCAAAAGACTTATCTAAATATTTTTTGGTTTAATTTTTATTTTTGATTTTTTTGTTGTATTGTTGAGGTGATATTTGTTTGCAGTTTTTGTGGAGGTGGTGCATTTGGTTTGAATGTATTTGTTGTTTTCGTATATACATGTGAAACAAGGTAACGCATTTTTAAGTATATTTTGAAATCGAAAATAGTTTAGAAAATATTTTCGATACCAAAATTGTGTATTTTACATAGCGTTGTTGTTGTTGGTTCCAGATACATTTTTTTATGTGCATATTTTATGTAAAAATATTTCGTGTAGGAAGTCACAACAGAACAAAAAAATATAGGCGAAAAAAAGGGGAAGAAACAAAAAACAAAGAATAATTGTGGTTAACTTGTTGGATTGAAAATAAGTTCTTTTATATTTCTTTTTTTTTTTATAAAAAAATGTTATAGAAATCTTTTTTAAGCAGTGACAGAAATAATAATTATTTTAAAACCTAAAAAATTAAAAATCATTGAGACATTTCTATTGAATTTTTCATTTCGTTACCTAGCAACAGTTTGCAAACTTCCAGATTAAAATGCGCATACGTGAAAAAATTAGGTGCGCGCCTTATATCAATAATGTATCAAATTTTAGTATCCGTTGCTGTTTTTATATTTCGCTTCGTATGAAACGTTACACGAATCGATCGCAGATATTCCGGTAGCACCGTTACATAAAATAAAAAAAAAATTCAATGATTTTTAATTTTTTAGCTTCACTGATATTATTTTCGGTCCCGATCTTAAGTTTATAATTTTGAATAGGTGTCTGTATAAAACACGTGACAAAATAATAAAACAATTGGTACATATTTATGTAATTTGGAGGATCGTGGAGTGAGTGCTTTTGAAATGTTTACGATTTCTATTTAAATATGATATATATGTACATATATATATATGGATAAAACTAATTACAAAAAATATTGCACTTACCGACATCTTGCTGTTCTGCTGCACCAACTTGTGGTGCACGATGCTCATCGGGACGTCTGGGTGGAACTCCGTGTGTTCCATAGATACCAGCCGGATCAAGAGTTGGCGCGCGTACAATAGTATTAGATGGTAGAGGCATCGCAGTGGCTGCTGCCGCTTGCTTCTCGAACATTGAAGCTTTCTGCAATACTGAGGCGCGGGAACGATCGTCGTTCTCGACAATTGTTGGCGAATCTGTATCAATGACGGAAGTATTACTTTGAGCATAATTCGTGTGCTCATCAGAATACGGCGGTGTATCATTAGTGGTATTGGTAGTAGTGTTGGTTGTGATGGTAGTGTTGTTGGTACTTGGGAGTATTGCCATTGCTGCTGCCGTGCCTGGTGGCTCGCTTTGCTCTGTAATTTTCAAGACATCACTAGCCGTTGAAGGCGTGCCTCCGCTGTGTGACAGCGTCGGAGAATTAACATTATAGACAAAACCCATGCCAGTTATGCCACTAGTAATGCTCGCACCGCTCGGTGTGCCAGCCCCAGTGGACGTTGGTGAATTGGTTAATAGTGGCGAATAGTGGTTCTGCGGTGTGGAGCTACCGCTGGACGTGGTAGGCGTTTGTCCAATAAGCGGTGTGGCAACAGCCGAGTGCAGTGATGCTGCAGTCGAAGATACCGACGACGAGGATATGGAATGGGAGCGTGTTGTGTGTTGGTTGTGTTGTTGCTGTTGCAGTGATGGTGTATTAGCAGATGTAATCGAATCGTTTGAGTGTTGTGACGATGTCGAATCTATGGATGTTTGTTGTTGCAACGATGATGGTTTCGTTGTTTGCTGTTGTTGCTGGTTAGTAATTTTTAAAGCTGCCATATTGGCCAACTCAGACATATTAACATAAGTGGGCGGGGATTGCAACGGTTGCTGGTGTTGTTGTTGCTGGAGTTGCTGTTGCTGTTGATGGTGTTGTTGATTTTGCTGTTGCTGTGCATGATGCGCTGATAGCTCTGCGCGTAGTTAATAAGATATTTTTACATTTAGGAAAATAAAATTAAAGCATGCGTAGTGTCAAAATTTGTGTTTTGATTGTTGTGAAAAAGAAATGAGAAAGGGGGAAAATTCCACAAACAATTAGTTAAATATTTTTGCGTAATTTAGCATATTACAGACTATAAGAACAGAGAATGCGTGCACACAGACATACACACACACACAAACTAAGACTCACTTGTGCCGCAGAACCTACCTTTTGTGATATGAGCCGGAATCGGTGATGGGCACTGACGCTGCAAGAGATTACCACTGTTGTTGCGATTATTACTGTTTGCCGAAAGCGGACGCTCTAGCGAGGAACAACGCTGCAAGTGGAAAATTAACGCATTAGTAAAAACCAAATTATGATGATTTGTATCGCAACGTCTTATATGTTTGTACTCTCTCTTGGTAACGCAGGATAAACAAATCTTTATAATTACTTTGTTACAAGCTTATGCTTAAGTTGGAAATCTATATACATAAGGCATGCAGATGAGTGCGGTCCTACTGCACTAATGAGCCGGGAACTTTTTGGACAGGCAAGAGATGACTTTGTATAAATTGTATTAACTCAAAATACCTAAACTTACCATACGCACAGGTTTCTTTCGGTTAAGTCATTCAAAAATTGTTTTACAATAAAAAAATTTAAATCCTCTATAATACTATTCATACACTTCTCAATATACATTTAAGAAAATCATTAAACAAAAATTACAATCAATACTTACAACTGGCAATGGTGGACGACTCAGTACACCAGCAGGGGATTTCTGTGTAACCGGCGTATTCTGACCAGAAGTGTTGGCAGTGGCACCAACCAGATTACCACTGCTACCGCCGCCTTCGAGTATAGTCTCTGGATTTTGGAACGTGTATACCGTAAGTGGTGGACGCTGATGACCCTTTTCGTAGGCTGTCGAAATGGTATGCGGACGATCGGCAGTGGGCGGCAAATTGTCGACAACATCTTGGGAATGTGGTGGCCAAGTTGAAACAGCGTGCGTTTGACTCGTGACATTCGAAGCCTGTGACGAAGTAGTAAGTTCATTAGTATGTTGAATAGACAGTTTGTCAAAGCGAAAGATTTAAGCATTGAAAATAAAATTAATAAAACAGGAAAATTATAAACCTGTGTGGTTAGCGCTGGCGATGAGCAAAAGCCACTATCACTCGATTCACCAGGTTTCAAGCGTATTGCAGGCGTAACAAACTAAAATCAAACAAAAATTATATAAATTAAAATTAATTCAAACAAAAACAAGACAGGCAAACTAAAAGCACAGCACAGCAATGGATAAGTAGTTTTAAACTTTTTTTCCCACATGATTCGCACCTGTGAAAGTGAACGTTGATAGTGATGGTGGCCTGGGGAGTTACTGGAGCCACTACTGTTTATAGAGCTAATGGAGCACACGGAACTCTTACGTGAGCCTAACGAGTTCGAGCAACCGCCACCCTGTGAACCCGAACCAGCGCTTGGGGACTCAGGATAGAGCGACATTGTGGCCTTGGCATCATGTATCAATTCCTCAGATGCCTGCGGTAGAACATTTGGATCCTTAGTAACTATAGCAATTGACTCCATTGCTTCCTGTGGGGGCAAAACATTAGAATTAAAAAAATATTTATAAAAACTTATATGATAAACAAAACAACCTGTAAATGCCCCAACTCGGACATAACTTCGCACTCTTCCTTCACCACCGGCTGCAGCATGTGCACAAATGTGCAATAGCGCAAACGCTCTTCAATCATAGCCGAGCGTAGAGATTTCTTCTCGACTTCCTCAAGTTCTGCGCGACGCAAGGTGACATCTTGCATGTGTGAATCCATCAGCGACTGTATGCTATCCGTTTGTCCTTTGCGCGCCTTCTTTTGCAGACGCAGCGTGTCGCTGGACCGTTTCTTTAGCTCCGTGCGACAACGCTTATATTCTTTGGCATGATCTTTGTCAATAGTGGCCACTGTGCGTTTCCAGTCTTCTATTTTTTCCTATACGCGAACAACAAAAAACAGTATATGTCAACATGTCTGCATCTAAATATTAAATATATTGCACACTTACCTGCAATGGTTGCACAAGACAATCCATAATTGCAGCAGTAAACGTCTTCAGGCGTGTCTCAACCGCCTTGTGTCGCAGACAGACCCTGGTCAGTGCTGTGCCAATTTCCTTCGATGCACCTGCAGCAAACAAGATGAACAAAAATAGAAAAGGTATTAAACATTATAATTTAACATGATTTTGGCAATAACAGAAGCGTTCTGCGCAGAAAGCGTGCAAGAGCAATTGATGCTGCGCCTGCTTTTATACCGGAAATATGCATTCAAGCGTACCCGGTACATTGCCAATGGAAATGTAATAGCAACAAAGATGACAACAACAACAAACAAGCGAATGTTGGCTGTTTGTAACATTTCAAATTGCATGCCAGCTTGTCTGGTCTGCTCTGATCTGGCACGGTTTGTATCTTCCTTTTTTCGAGCGCAATGTTGCATGCAACACGATTTTATGCCATTCTGCCAGAGACTGACACAGTACGGCCAACTACCACTACACAAAAGCTCTCGTGTGTGCCCAATATGACATTGCCAACATAATAATTGCCTGTGTACGAGTACAACTCTGTCTGTCTGTCTGTCTATCTGTCTGCATGACTGTATTTGCAATAAGAAAAAAGCAAACACAACTTGCTTTTTGGGTCGTGTGTGCCTGTCGTCTATCACGGAAATTTGATTATGCTAGACAAATGACTCGGATGAAGCGCTTATATGCAGATATACACTTACACGCAGACACATCATAGTATCTACAGTCATGCGCCGCAGTTGATTATCATGCTAATACCGACTGACTTTGCACGGAGGATATGTAATTAATTAGTAATGCTCATCACGTAAAACGTAATTATCACCATATTTAGTTATTAAATATGCATGCATGTAGCACAAACCACAACCTAGAGGTATAATGCCATTAAAACTGTATGTGACAATGATAAACCAAATAAATTAATTGATTTTTTGACATTTGGCCAACAAAACTAGATACTCATCGAAGAAGAGTAGGGACTGCATAACACATTCGTACATCAATGAAATTTACACAATCCAACGTTAACACAGTTTTGCACTTTTCTGCCATAATTGAATTTCCAAACAAGAATTTACAAAACAGAAGTACATGTCGGCGTAACAACGCCGTGTAAGGGCAGCAGCAAGCTAGCTCAGCACATTAGAACCCACGTGTTTGCTTATTGAATAACACCCTCAAAGTACAGACAGAAATGCACACCACCCCCAATAAGATCAATCTACTGCAAATGTTTGTAATTGTGTAACTTTGGAAGGCTAATATAGAATTACATTTGCTAGAGGAGAAACAGGACAACTGCCACTTGTCCTTTGTTGTGCTTGACGTGTAACCTGGTCTAAATAACCCCTAAAAGTAATGAAACCATTTTGAAAGTGCAAAGTGGAAGTTTTAAGCATTTAGGGTGTAAAAAATGCTTCCTCAGCAATTTAACAAATAAAAGTAATGTTCTGTAAGGCCATGAATATAATCGAAAACAAGAAAAAACGCTACAGTCGAGTGGACTCGACTACGAGATACCATGTTTCTAACGATTTGTATGAGGGTTATCCTAGTGATCCGATCTTGGCATATATGATAAAATTTCCTTAAGAATCTTGCATTTTATTCCAAACTTTGCGTTTCAAGCTAAATAATCAACAATAAACAATTTTCCACACAATAATTCAAAAGGGTTGGAATTAACACTTTATATAGGGATTAAAGCAAGGTAACCCAAATTTGGTGTTTCTAGTAAAACTAACAAAACCAATAAAATTTTGACATACAAAAACTCAGAATGGGGGTAGGGTTGCATGATAATAATGGTGTAGCACTTCCCCTACCAGACGGTTCGTCGTCCGGATTGCTAGTTTCGTGAAAGCCCGGAGACTTATTCCGGACCACCAGCTTCGATTTGAAGCAAGCTTTGTGCTTAATAACTGGTTCCGATTGGTATGTTCCCAACGCCACTCACATAAAGAAGACATCAATTTGGCTGCCAACGGGGAGCAAACATCAGAAAATATCACAAAGGATGCTAACCAAATGTTCATTAAAATGTGTTCATCATCGCTGCACCACATTACAGCTCAAATGCATCTATATATAATAATTTTATACAAAACGCAGGTCGAAAGATAATATTTCCTCTTGTTGTATATATTATACCTTTTTTCTATTTTAATTAATTCTAGACTGTAAATACAAAAAACTGCTATCAAACTGTATCTCAACGAAATGTCAGCAACAAGTGCCAAATAAATAAAAGATAAAATTGCGAGTCATTTAAGTTTTATTTTCGCACACACCGAGTGGCAAAAATAACAGAGCAATTGGATGCACCACACATCGATATACAATAAAGAGCTGCTGAACACAATTTTCTGCGATTGCATAATTGAGTTTAGAATACATGTCCCCCGGCGACGAAAAGAAAAGCCAATAAAAAAAAAACAAAAGCTAAAGCATGTGAAAGAAACGCAAAAAAAGAAAATCAGTAAAATAAAAATAAATACGCTAAATGTAAAATCAGATCGATGACCGCAGTTGACTCAGTTACGTATCACTACTTGCGAGCTACTTGCCTCCGGCACGTCTATTCGTCCCACTTCATTACGTATGTATAGAAAGCTTTGTGTTGTTGCTAATTCTAAGCGTACAAGTATCCATGAATTCTATGCTCTACGACTATGTTTGCATTAGGTTCACACACCACAAAAACAACAAGAAAAACATTGTGGTCGTTCAATCGGAAGCGTTTCGAGTGCAACATGTGAACTTACCTCTTGAATTTGTTGCTGCGTCTGCAATTTTTTGGAACGCATCCAAGTATGCGGCAATCGCTTGAATGGCAGCACTGCAAAGAAAAAAAAAACAAAGATTCAAATTATTGCCAATAAATCTTATTATAGATGGGTTGTTATAGTTATAAATCTGTTTAGTTTTTGAAACATGGTTAAACAGAACCACTTCAATGAACCTAGCTTATATAAAAGTGGCCCTAGAGAATCCAGAAACAATAAAGCACACAATCCAGGAAATACCCATATTAATTAAAAACTAATGGACCTGTCGTACGCTGCAATGCCCCTCGTTGACTTATTTTTGTATAGATGAGCTTTTGGCTATTTTTTTTTTTTTGCTGTATCCTATTTCTCCAGGTGTCCTTTACATATGTGAAGAAATAAAATAAGCCCAATAAATAAAATAGCACCTAATTATAGAATAATATCAGCTAAAAGGCAGTGAAAGTCCCACCTGAGGTCCATTGTTTTCTAAAGAACCGATCGGAGCTAAATCATCCTCAATTAGTATTACTAAACGATGTCCCGAAGCTCACATCCATCCCTAACTCGTTATAATTGTGTTTCGTCGATTTTTGGAGTTGAAACAGTAATCCAATGTTCTGGGACGCTATCAGCAGATATTACGAAGAAATTACATATAGCAGTTTTTTAATTTAAATATTAACTGAAGTCAATATTGTTCAGCTAAGGGCAGAGTCCGTCCAGGCTAGTTTAAAATTTATGTTCAAACTACATTTTTTAAATTGTAGACCAAGTCAAGTAAATCTCGTTTTTGATGACCTGCATGACGATAAGTGTTGGAAGGTATTACATTTAGGTTTTCATAGCTTGAGAGTTCAACAGCGCGTATATGTGTCAAGCTGCAGAAAAAAAGCTAACGCTTTCAATTAGCACTTTTACCAACTAAACTATTTAAATTTTAAATGAATCTATACATTTAAATCGCATGAAATTTCAAATATTTTTTAAAATGATTAATGACAAATTTATGCAGACAGACAGACAGATGTATGATATAATTTGTATTAAATCTTTTTTTTTTTGCTTTTGGCATCGTTTGTCTATTTGGGCCAAGACTGCGTATTATGGCTATGCAGATAGATATATTTCTAATGTATTTCGGATGTACAAAATATCTGAGAATGAGAATAATTTAAGCATTTTATAGTACGCACGAGTATTGTAAACATCTACAAACGTATTCATGCGCATTATACATTTTGTTATACTAAACTACTCACGAAACGCCTCAAGTCAACTTAAATAAACAAGATCGAGTTCAAAAGTTCAAAAGTTTCTTGCAAAAAAAGCTGCCATAAAAAATTTTAAGTTGGTCACTGTGGATGAAATTGAAAATTGTCTATTTCACATCACAACTATAAGGTGGCAACGTCGGAAGAAGTACATGAAATAAAAACTTATTCACGAAATGTTTTTATGATAAACTACATTTAAAAAATAAGCATTTATACGCACAATTTTTTAAAATGTTTTCATGAATAACGCCATCGTATAAACGTACTATGATATGGCTTAAAAAATAAACGACTATTTTTTACATGCTTTACATATTTTAGTTCGAAAACTTTCAAATCACACCTGCATTGAAAATTGTGGCAATTGGAGTGAAAATATTTCGATTACACAAACTACATTACCCCATCTATTTATTTATTCAATTTTTATCTTAGGAAATCGGAAATTGTGCAACTTACCGCAGGCATGTGTGCAGTTTGCCGGTCTTCGCAACGAAATCCTCCCATAATGGTGATGTGTTCTGAAAATTTAGAAAAACGGAGTGAAAATTAAAATCATTTTTTTTTTTTAAATCTTATTTCATTGAAATAGTAAAAAACCATAAACGAATATTTGTAAATTAAAGCTCTTAATCCACCAAAAAAATTTTATATTGGACAAAACAAAGAAGCATATTTCTGCCAAAAAGCTTAAAAAAAATCTAAAAAAAAAAAATACCAAAATTTTACTGTATACATTTTTATACTAATGGATGAGCAAATTTATTATTTATTACTAACTAAACTATTCAGTTGGAATTGTTAAAAGTGTTTGTAAAAAGTTTATTTATTAAAATTCATCAACAGTTTAGACAATTTTTGCTGGAGTCGGAGGATACAATGTACGTTTTTTTTTTTGTATACATACGTGTAGGATAGATAATATATATTTAATGACATTATACCATTTGCAAATGCATTTTTGCTGTCTGAAACATTTACATATGCTGGCACAGACAAGTGAAAAGTCGTTGACACTGACATCACACTGACAATTGTTGAGTTTTGAACACAATACGTTATAATGGTATTAGTAATGATGATGCTTCGCTCAAAATTGAGGTTAGCTTGCTTAGAATAGCGCAATTGTGCTTTTAAGCAGCCATTGAACACGAACCATAACGCCTGAAGGGTGTCTTAAATTGTGTCAATTCATTGATTGAGCAAAAAGTAAATCAATAAAGCGTATAAGGCAACATTTTAAAGGAAACCTAAAACAATAAACCTTATCGTCTATAATCTTGACTTAACGACTGCAATAGAGACAGAAACATCAACAAACTGAAGAGCAACCTAGACATATCATAATAAATGAAGTGCGTATGAAAAAGGGTAAAATTTGCGACCAAAACTGAGTTTGAAAAAAAAAAAAATCATTCTCGAATGCGTCCCTTTTTTATCAGCTAACTGTAATAAAATTAATGTATGTATGCCCCGCTTCCTCCATTTTGTTAGCTACAAAAGTACAAAAAAAAAAAAAAAATTACAAATGAAAAATGTTTTACATACTTTTTGGCGCATACACAGCAACACAAAGCCAACCTGAGCAATGATATATCCTACATCCAACTTATCTGTATCTGTGTTTGAGTGTTTGTTTTCAGAAATGGAACTTTAATACAGATATATATCATCGTTTCTGCAATGCTGGTCGAAACTTTTGACGATAAACAACAAAAAGGTAAAAGACAACGCAACAAAGCAAAAACTTGTTAACCTTATTAAAAAGTTTTCAACACGCACAAGAAAATAAGAATAAGGAGCAACTTTTGCGTTATACTCTTTACACTTAGTGCGCAGAGTATCATAATTTTCACACTGCGCTTGTCTTATCTCTAAACAGCACCCACAGACTCCGGTCTGGCGTCATTTATATAATGATTTCCATTAATTTCATTCCTGAATTAATAAAATTGTCTAAAACTAGCTAAATGACCATACATGTATTCAGTTCAGCTGGCGATAAGGTGGTTATTACCTTCTATAGTTGCATGTAATATCTTGGCGTATATAATTTGAAATTGAATAACTGAGCTGATTAACATTATATACATTTAAATTGGCTCCTCGATGGCTTCCTCAGTACGTTACAAACTTTCAGATAAGCGATTACTACCATTTGCCTACTATGTGTGAAGGGTATATAAATTTAATTTAAATCAGAACATGTCATTTCTTCTATGTTCTCCTCCTCCTCATCAATGTTTTTCATAAATCTAATTAAACTTTAGTTAATCCGATCTTTTGTTGTCTGCACATTTTATTAATGGTGGAAAATTAAGTTGTAATATTTTTGCACTTAGCCAGCAATTGTGACGCACAATGATGCATTTGTGTAGAGAGAAAAAAATATTAAACTTTAAATAAATTTATTTATGCACAATTGTTCATTTAAGTGTAAAACCCACGACCGACCAACATGAATGAGTAAATTATTGTATAAAAGTGTCACTTGAATGTGTCAAAGAGTAAAGTCAGTAAATGGTATAAAAACTGACAGAACAATTACTTTCATCATTCTATATATATATATATACGAGTGAATGTATTCATTTCAGTTTGAATGCACAAAGAGACAGGCAGACAGACAGACAAACAATCAATAAATACCCTCTTCCATATGCACAAAGTGATAATTGCATTCTCACATGTTGTTCTGGCTTTTAATCGAAAACGGCTTAAAATTGATATTGACCAAAACTATGGAGGGAGTCAATTAATACAGCATGTTATGCATAAAGGTGGAAACAATGTAAACTACTTTTTGTTATCAGTATTTATGGAATTTTTATAGAATGTATTTTAAAGCTTTTCTTGTTTTTTTGGCGCGTGATTTATACTCGTTGAATGTGGTAGCATTTAAGCGTCGACAACATGAATTGAAGGCTTATATGGTATTTAATGATATACACGGGCAAAGCGTAATACATATAATAAAATATAATATGAAAATTGTATGAAAATCATTCGAAAATTGATGTATTTTTATAGGCTCCACCAGCTAAGAGTCTTAAGACCACACTGATTGAACTAAAACGCATGCAAATTAAAAGAAATAAATTTTTTTATTTTTTTAAGTCAGTAGAATATTTTGTTTTAACATTATTGCTTATAAATGAGACATATAGATGTCACAGAAGAGTGTGAGGAACTGCATTTTGGCGGTTGTCAGCTGCCCTACAGGATATAGTCCAGCAGAGTCAGATCTAATGATTTTGGTGGTCACTCAACGTGTCTGTATGGCATATGACATCATTTAAAATTTTTTCTTTGAAAAAAACAAAAAGAAATATGTTCGTGCACCATCAGTTCGGGGAGAACACTCGCTTCAAATGACAAAAACATTTAGACAGAAGTGAGCCGCCTCACCGCAAAAATAAACAAGTAAGAAAATTACAGTTACAGTTTAAAAGAAAAAATTATACTGACGAAAAGTAATTTGCTCCTCCCACTTTTCACTACACGAATGAGTGCCTTATAAAACCTTTTTTTTTTTTTTGTATGAAAAGAAGAGAAGGACTGATGTAACATCATTTATTATCCGATTTTAATGAAGTTTTTGGATTTTGGCTTATAGAGACGTTATCTCTATACTGGTATACTTTATTTTTGTGCCAAAGAAACTTTTACACTTGAGGGGGATTTTATGGGGAAGGGTGGGGAGGGACAAAATTTTAAAATAAACTCGTGAAAATCCGGCGAAGTCCTAGTCGAATGCAAAAAGAACGAAGTCTCTATCTATTACCGTTCCCGAGATCCTTTCGTTCATACGTACGAATAGACTGACATGGCTATTTCTTCATTATCCATGTACTTTTTTTAAACACACACTTTACAATATTATTAAGTATGAATTCACTTCAATTTTGCTATCCTTCATTATAGCCAATTTATTTAATTGCTTTTCATATACATTTCATTAATATTTACTGCAACGGTTAGTGCAACTTTTGGACCGATTATGTATTTATCAAATGTCAATTAAGAAATCTTGCAAAATTAAAATAAATCTTGTATATTGAAAAAAATGCCGTTATTGATTAGTTTCAACACAATTTTCTGTTTAAAACGATTCTCACTCTAATTTTAGCCCATAGCACGACCACCTATGGCTTTTCTTTGATTAAAATTTTTAAAATTGAAAACACATCGAGTTAATTAAAAGTTCTACGCAAGAACAGCTAATAGATTATTGTGTATGACATCAGCGCAACGCTTCAATTTCGCATTTGGCATTTAAGGTTAAAGCAATCATAATAATTAGGTGAAAATATATACCCATACATTTAAGTTTAAAACAAAAATGAGAGAATTCATAGAAACACGCCCACAAATCTGAGCGCGTCCAGATGCTTTTTTGCTAAATATACAAAAGTTTATGTGTAGTGGATAATTTGCCACATACAGAGTGGCAAACTCTCACATAATAATGGCTAATTTTGCACAACTGACGATTTTTTTCTTTTCTATATTTTTACAATAGAATCGAAGAAACGCATAAAAAGTGGTATTGAACTTATATGGCTAGAGCCAGGGCAACAACATTAGCGGCAGTCATGAAGCTGGCTAGCTGCCATTATTAGGCTTCGTTTGCTTTCAGTGTCAGCAGAGTGAAGGCATTTTGTGTACTACTACACACTATGTCTAGTATAAAAAAGCCATAAACTCACAGCAAATAAATCAACTTTTGTTTTTCAACTCACACAGTTGGCAGAATTTAAAAAAGTACGCGGAAAAAGATTTGAGCAGCTCAACGAAGCACGTAGTACATAAATGGTCAATAAAAGTGAAAACAAGTTTTTAAACTCAATAAATACAAAAAGAAGTAGCAAAAAAAGATACTTTATATACCGAAATACACTCATAATAAATATGTAATAAACTGAAATAAGATGAGGCTGATTGCAACGTCGTGCGCAATAAAAAGTCGTATTGACCATTTTCTTATTGTGCACAGCCGGCCACCAGATTGAACAGAATAAATGGCAAGATGTCTGTCAGTTCGGCTGCTACCATATTAGCCACTGAACCAGGATTACATAATAAATGACATTGAAAATCAATGCGACATGAAGTCATGCAGCATTAACTCGACTGATATTCAATCGCAAAGATTTTATACTTCACATATGTCTTATTATTGGTATTTCGAGTAGTTTACTTTTTAAACCTAGTATTACCAAACATTTAGCTATCTATTCTGCTATTACAATATCTGCAAAAGAGCAAAATTCAAATGTCAGATCGCAAGGAAAAAACAATTAAATAAATTCCATATAAAAATGTAAAATTCGCCTAAGCTCAAATGTCAAAATGGCTTAAAAATATATAATGGAAATAAAAGTGCAAATAATAAAATCGATTTAAGCGCAAAGCCAACAAAAAATTGCATAAACGGTGACACAGTGGTGAGTTGCGATAAATAAAATTTACATAAAATGCACAACTGCAAACCCGAAAACTTCGGTCGAGCCGAAGCTTAAATACCTTTCATACAAATTATAAAGTCATGTAGCAGATATGTATGTATGTATGTATATTCAACCAAAATATTTTAAATTAAAGACGCTATATCTTCAAGTGGGAGTGGCACGGTAAAATTCTAATCGATAACTTAAAAACTCACTACAGCTAGTCTAGCCGATAAAGAAAATATATAGTTTCTTGTATCCAATGCCTCTTTTAATGCGTTACAAGCTCACAGACTAACTAACAAAACTATTTTCTCATTTTGTGTGAAGGGAATAAAAGAAAACCCATGAAAAGAGCATTGCAAACGGATATCGAATTGGTTATACATATTTTTTTTTTTTTTTTCAAACAAAAACTAAAGCATTAAAAAACATTTAAACATGCATGACGTGCAACGACAGCGGCGCACATGAGATACAGTCATGTACATGAAAATTGCACACTTTTTATTAAATTAAAAAAAAAAAACAGATTGTATGAAAACTGATGTCAAAAAAAGTATTAATGACTAGAAGCGTTTGCTATAACATATTGAATTTGAAATGAAAAGTGAGAAGAGAAACTCGAAGATGATTTTCAAATCCCTATCAATGATACCCAACTAAACATAGTTCGTCGACTTTAACATTTTGTTTTTCACAATATTACGTCTGGTTATACCCATATTGAAGTTTTTAATATATCTTTAGTGATAATCGCAAGAGTAAAATAAATCGAATTACCTAAAAAACATCAAAATCGGTTCACGCGTTTGGTATCTAAAGTCACAAAGGAACTAACATACATAAACAGGACTGCACGATGTAAAGAAGGGTAATTCTTTGCATCGTACAGTCGGGTAAAAAATACTTTTAATTCTTGTAAAGGGTTTTGATGTTGAAATACAAATAAGTAAGGTGTTTTTGCTTTAAAGTAATTTGAATAATAGAGAGCTGCGAAACAGATAACCACGAAATTTGACACATATATTTATTTGTTTCTAGAGCAAGTTTTGTGCAATACAATTAATTAAAATTCGCCACTGGATGGCCGTACAACAGCACATAAAAATAAATATTCGCAATTCAACAGATTAAAAAATTTTGCGAATTTTAACCGAACATTGAGAGACTGAACTTAATTGAAATCTTACGGTTCACATAAGATTGTTTTAATAAATTCTAATTAATTCATATTATGCGGTTATGGTTTCAACATTGCAACAATACTAGATGTGGATTATTAAAATGCAGCATTTAAAAATTTTATATTCAAACTATATTTGTTGTAACTCTGATGACTGCTGTATATATTACAGATACAATACATACCTTATGTATCTGTACCTGTATGTGGGTGTATGTAGGCAAACCAAATCAACCAACAACAAAACCAAAGAGCACGCCACGGTTTCCGCCAATAAATTCTGTTTGTGCATTGGTAAAAAAAAAAAAAAAAACAAACAAAGCAAACAGATTCGCGGTGTACGCCACCCGCGACGCCAACGCTCCATCCGATAACTCAGATAGACAGACAAGCGGAGAGGTCTACAGTGATCGACAACGTTGGCAGTGGCGATTGTTTGACAAATTCAATGAGGCGTTAAAATGCGTTAAAAATCGCGCTGCCTTTAAATGAACCACGGCGGCAATGGCAAAAAAATGGCAAAAACAACAGCGACAGCTGCTGCTGTCTTCATACCGCTGGCTATTCAGCACTTGTAGTGCACTTGTCTTCGGAAATATGTCCGTCTGTCTATTCGAGCTTCAGTTCAGTTGTCTCCATTATTTTGTACTCAAAGCATGCAAACAGCAAAATATTCGACTTGGTTCACTGACAATTGTTGAAATTGACAGATTTGTTGAAATGTCAGCATTATGCATTATCTTTATCCATTTTTGGTTTCAAGTTGTTTTAAATGTCAATCATTTTGTTAAGCGTTTGCCGCGCATTGACCTATCCCAATATATTTTATATTGTTTATAAATTACAAAATAATTACAACGAAACCAGAAGATTTTTAAGAGCAAACATAAAATTGTACTCTACAACGCATTAAAATTTCGCACAGATTAGTATTGCAATTCTATATTGAATGAAATTCATTTAATGAGCCAGTTTTTTACTAATGAGCAAGAAATTCAATAATCCAACAAAATAAATACATATAACCAAAGAAACCAAATATTTAGCAACGGGAAACTTGAAAGTTTTAATTAAAATTTGTATTGAGTTGCTTGAAATATTAAATAGTTACTTCTGGAATATACATTCTTAAATATTGTACTAAATATATATAAACTAAAAATTTATATCCTTTAGCAAATTGGCAGCCTGCATGCATTTTTGTTTTAATAAAATGGACTCCTTACGTGCATAAAAATATAGTGTAAACAAGTAAGAACTCTACATACTAGTGTGCTCAAGTTTGAGGCACCCTATAACGCTTTAAACCTTAGAAATCTAAGTCTTTCAAGAAAGAACTATACTTCTAAATTGCTTAATGAGCCAAAGTGTCAAACGTGATTCTTAGCCTGATCTTTAGGCTGAAGTCGTTGTTGCTGATTACCTCTGTTTTTATGTAGACGAAGTTTTCTACAACACTGAAGTTGAAGTACTACATTCGTCTTCTTATCATTCTCCACTAATCCTATAAATCGAGACTGCTTCTCCAACATTCTACTTGCTAATTCGCCGTTCTTGTGTGCGGATGAAATCGTTTCCTCCTGTATGAAGATTGAAATATCGATGGTATGTGTCTTTATTAAACTCACGGGTCTTCTGTAGGATTTGTGGTAGTATGTATAATTGGTCACTGGACCTTTAAACTAGCACAACACTGATTGGCTGCAGCCTATTGTATAGTACTGAAAGAAGTTATATTTTACATTAGTTGCAGCAAACAGCGGGCTCTCCTTTTTTAAAAATAAGACATCGAACACTGATATTCTAATCATTGGACATGCATTCATCGAAGCATATATTGCATAAAAGTTAAAACACATTCCTGACCAACACTACGCCGGCAGTCTTGAATAACTCAGCTGTCAGCTTCACGGAGCCAGCCGCTCCGATTTTTAGAGGGCATTAAACCTTCGGTTTAGCTTAGGTTTTGTTCACCTTTGCAAAAGTGTTGTGTGGGCTGAAAATTCTTCGTTCGTTTCTTATGTTTTTGTATATGTTTGTGGTTTTTTTTTTCAGATCTCATATTTTATGAATGAAAATTTTGCAAAAACTGCTGAAGTAATCGAAAAACACAACCCAAGGCGGTCAAATGTCTGTCCCACCGTCTGTAAGTCTGTCGGTACGTTCACTCACGCAAAGCTGTCATTAATGTCACAAGTGTGCAAAAGCGTTTAAAAACATGCAGCAACAAAGCCGTGCGGAGCTCCCATATATTTCTGAAGTTAAAGAGTTGCTTTGAATTTTAGAGACAGAATGGCGTCGACAGACAACTTCTGGTGAACACTTTTTTAAGCAGTTTAGTTTTAAGGTTTCTGTGTACAATTGGCGATGCTAGTTTTAAGCATACATTACGGCCAGAATTTTTATAAACGACTTCATTTTTCAAGTCTTTTGTAATACCAAACAAAAAGACTTTCATGAAACAATTTGTATCTACAAGATGCAATTTAAATACATTGACATATATTTACTTCAAGCAAAGTGCGGGTGCCATGAAATTGTCATATTTATGATCATCATAAACGCAGTCGTTGCTGACAGCAGCGGCAATATGGATAGAAAGATAGGCAAAGTCGGGCGAGTCTAGTTACATAAGTTTTGCCACAAGACACTGTCGCAAGCGTAGCAGCAGAAGGTTTCGTATAGTATTTGCAACATCAGCTCGAACGACAACAATTCGAGCTGACAATGTCGTCAACAACGACAACAGTCACTCTACAGTCTATAATAACAATAATATCCCAGATAAAGACGACAATTATTACAGAGACGCCATTAAGTAGTTTTGAAGTGTTTGGCAGGCGGCTGGCTATGTTAGTAAAGCTTAATAAACCCGATTAAATAGGCTAAGACAACTTTGCTGTAACTGTAAAAGTAACAAATCTCAGAGTGCTTAGAAGGCTTTAACGTATAAACTGAAATTCACTATAAACACTTTCTAGTTTATGCAGCACTCTGGCGCTATATACTTAGCCATGGCTTAATAGACAACAGCAGCAGTAGGCTGAAACAAAAAAAAAAACAAGAAGTGCAATGTACGAGGAGTATCTATTTGTGTGCAGCTTGCTTGAGAGACACCTAAAAACCTACAATTTATGCGAATCAAAGCTGCAGCGAAGATGCAGCCAAACTGGAAAAATTCACACAAAAACCCACACAGATACACACATACGCGAGTCGAGAGAAGTATCACACAACTTTATACACACACAAACACACACATCTACATCTACATAAAGTATCTTATGATTTTTCCAATAGCCTACTAACATCCTACACGAGTTGTTGTAAATGTCGTAGTAGTTTTTTCCTATCTTTTGACTTGGTTCATTCACATTGAATTTTAAGCAACTCGTTTTCGTACTCACTGTTGTTTTGTTGTTTATTAATTTTGATCTTTCTTTCCGCTTAAATCGCTCCACGGTTTTAATAGTTTTAAAGCCAAGACCCGAGTCAAGAAGTGTAGTTGCACTCAAAAGAGAGGAATGAGTGACTCAAGTGGGTTGGCTGGCTGGCGACTGACTTGGTGCTGCTGCAGCAATTGACTGGAAAACGGGTTCGGTTTGGGTTATTTCAGTCAGTCGCGTCCTACATTGCTTTTTAGGTTAGATTCTACTTACATATATGCAAACTAACAAGCAACAACAAAATTAACAAGCAGCAAAACCGCAACGACAACAAAAACAACAACTGTAGGGGAAAAAGATATAGACCGCCTCTTTTCGACAACAATTACAGGGTGACAAAAAACAAAAAGGCGGCATATGGTGACAAACAATGAGTATTAATTGAATGTTACAGCCATACTACGGAGGAATTCAAAAAATTCAACTCAAATGTTTACCCTGAACGTTACTTTTTTCGAAGGTAACAGTTCCTTCTGCTCAACATTTTTTTGGAGCCCAACGTGGGGCTGCGAGTCCAACAATTTAATAACAAAAAAGTTATTATATTTTGCAAACTGTCGCAACTGCAATGCTTGCAATATATTAGCACCTCGGAAATGTCACAATAGTGCAATACAAAACTTTTGGTAGAAAGAATCGTATGTCAAATTATTTTCAGCACCCTGTTCAAAAGCACGTATCTTTCTATCTATGAGTATGTATGACTTTTCTACATAAAGGATTTACTGATTGATTTTCTATATGCCCAGCAGCATATTTTCCTGTTATTGCTGTAGTAAAAAATCGTGCACTGGTAATTTGCACCTTTAGTGATATTTTAAAGCTGCCGCTACCACGTCATCCTCATTTTCTTTAACAACTGCTTCTGCAACGTTTGAATTCGATTAGAAAGTTCGCCGAAAAAAAAATCGTCTATACAAAGGAATCCAAAATGAAAGTGTTACTTTAACTAAAATGGATTCGACAGTGCGATTACAATTTTTATGAAAGTCTTAACAAATCAAACTTAAGTCATATCCAATGTGATAAACACTTCTTTGCCTTATTTGGTGAAACTAATTAAACAAACTAATTAAGTTTAAGTTTTCTCCATGTACAACGTTTTTCTTAGTGTTCTTTGACCCAAATGCATACAGTAAAATTATAAAATAATTTCTGGCAATGTAATTCAATAACATCAAACATAAATGAAATGAATGAATGAATAAAGTCATAAGTACACATGTGCATATTGCAAAACAAAACCGATTACACATAGGTACACATACCTATATCTAGGTATATGGCCAATGGCACTTGCAAGTGGTTAAAAACCAAAGCCAAAGCAATTCAAAGCTTGCAACATGCTGCTGCTCGTACGAACAGCAAAAATAGAGTAGTCGAAGACAATTTATCATTAATGCAAAATGATACGCTTGAAAAACAAAACCCAAACTACGTAGCAACTGTAGCGTATTTGCACGAACTGTGAAATGTATCTACTCCATTGTAAAGTATCTACTCGGCTAGAAGAAACAACAAAGCCACTGAATAGTTGTACGAGTATTGAGGAAAAGTGGCGCGTGCTCTACTGTGCTGTGTGTCAATCAAGAAATGAAGAAGACAGACATCAGTTAGCGTAGTACTAAACCAAGAAGCGTAACCACAAAATCTAAAACTGTCTACAAAAGGCCTAAAATGTTTAAAATAGAAAGACTAAAAATCAATCGGGTATGGAGTCTATACGTACTTATAATTAGATAAAATAAAATATTGCGAATACCACATTAAAACTTCTTGAAGTAGAAGAGCCAACCCGGTAGCACAAATAAAAACAAAAAGTCAACAAAATATGACGTTCTTATTAACAGTTATAAGAGCTTCAACAAAAAAATAAAATGTTTGTCAACAAATTAAATAGAAATATCCCAAAACTCGATCGCAGTGTCACCTACCGGGTCTAATTGTGAATCTAATTCCACACAAAACATTTCGGCAAAATCGGGCCGGTCATTTAGGAGGAATTTAGTGACATACACACAAAAGATTATACTCAAATATTATTTATTATTAATTTAAAATAAAATAGAAGTATCTCCATTTCTATGAAACTAATAATTTTAATTTTAATGCAATCTTCAAAGTTTTATTGCTAGGCTTTCAATTAATCAAACATATATTATGGAGTTAATAGAGCTTTGGTTGTGCATTATGTGATAAAAATAATTAATGTTATTAAATAGATAAACTTTACACAACATTGTGCACTTGGACACGCTAATAAGCAATTAAATACACTTTACAATCACCGAAAATGTTGATATTTATCCGAAAACATGAGTTTAATTTTCGTATTACTTTACATTGCGTTCAATTGTATAAATGGTGCGCACTGTTCTCTTAAATTTCAGTACAAGTATCGAAGCACCATGTTTCGGTTTGAATTCGTTAGATTACTGCTGCTGTTATTAGCATTGACTGCTTGTGCAAAAGGAAATATTTTACCCAATACAGGATACAAATTTATACCAGAGGATGAGAACATATTCTCAAGATGCAAAGATTTGCCAAAATCGTTGGATATTCATGGTTTAATGAACATTGATGATATGACATTCGAGTACAATGGCGAAACTGTACACGTCGAGGGCGATGCCACACTTATATGGAACGTGGAGCCAACGGATCGGATTACAGTGAGTTTTTAAAAATATTAAATAATTTTTCGGGAAAAAAAAATAAAACTGTTGACCAATGGTGTTCTTAAGGCAACTGGTGCCTTGTTTCGCTGGCAACGAGGCGTTTGGGAACCCACAATTGTAAATTTGGTAGAAAAAGATGTATGCAAAGCTATATGGCAACCAGATCGTGACTATTATTCAATGTGGGGCAAGTATGTCATAAACAAATCAAAACAATGTCTCAATTCAAAAGGAGTAAGTAAAATTAAGAAAATTGTATGGAAAAAAAATTATTATATAATATAAAATTTCAGGCAGTAATTCGTCATGACCCCTTTGAAGCGACGATGACCTTTAAAAGTTTGCCAGGCGCAAATTGGATTGGTCGCTATAAGATGGAACTCATATTGGAAGCTTTTGATAAATCGAACATTAAGCGACCAGATGTCATATGCATTAATATATTGGGTGACATTGAGAAGAGCTAAAAGCAACGCAACTAAATAAATTTTATTCGCTGTCAATAGGCTAAATAAAAATATGCAACACATATTATATGCTGCCATAAAGGGCCAAAGGAACAGTCTGACCACATCTTTTTATACACAATTTTCCTGTACCTGTATGTATTTATTTTACACTACGAGCCAGTTTGGAAAACGAACAAAATTTGTACTCAATTTTCGGCTTTTACAATTGTGCAAACTCGTTTGAATCTACAATGATTAATTAAGTTGTAAAGAAACCCAAATTTCAGCAAACTACACTTGGAAAACTATTTTTTTTTAACCAATCATTCAAATGAATTTGCAGTTTAACTTGAGCCTGAACTTGCATGAGTCTAGCACAAACAATCTTCACGCTAATTCATTCCATTCAAGATTGTGTGTGACATTGAAAGTTTATTAAATTCAATTTGCAATGATTAAGCGCATGTTTGAAATGATAAATGCCAAGATTCGAGGCGGCGACTGTTGTTTCAAAGTTGCGATGAAAACATTTCGTATAGAGAATTAAGCGAACAATTGCAATAACAAATATTATTCCTACAGTACACAGACTCTTTTGCATAATTGGGCGTGGCACATTTCGCTACAATAGTTCATGCAAGCCTCTCCCTGCAGCGGCAGATATCGAATAGTTTAGAAATATTCCTAATAGATTGGCGTGTGTGCCTTTTTTTAAATCTTAAAAAAAAAAAATCAACGCTGCGCTACATTTTGTTTACTGCAATATTTTCTGTTCCATTAAAATTAATTGCCGGACGAGCGACAAGCTGCCAGATTGTTGTTCTTGTTGTTAGTTGTTGCAAACGAGCAACATATTCGTAGATACAAACTAAATAAATAAATTTCACATGAATATCAGACTCACAAGCAGATACGACAGTCTGCCACGATAGACCGAGAACTGGAGACTTTTGTATTCACGTAGCGCGTAACTCTGTATGTCTGTCTGTCTGACAAACAATCAAAACCAGCCGCAGCAGAACAATTTAAACAATAATGCAAAGTAATTAATATGACGTCTATAAGTCAGCGTCTTCGGTCTGTATCTTTTTTACGTGTATCTTCGTTGCACGTTGGCAGCATTGCGAAACTTTTCATAAAATTTTCGTTGCATTTCCAACGTCAAATTGAAAAGAAAATAGTTTTCACATACTTCAGCTAAATGTTGGCAATCTCTTTGCAAAACTACATGCAATGTAATAAAAGCTGAGCGTTGAAATAGAATCTGCAACAATGGGGTGCAAATTGTAGTTTGAGTGTGGACAAAAGTTTTATGAGCTTTAAGCAAATACGCCTTCGCACAAATACTTGCATTTAAAGAAGATGTTTTAATATTTTAATAGGAAGTGTCGAGTCGCCATATAAACTCTTCGACTACTACCCAAATCTACAGTATTAACGTGATACAAACATATCTATACCAGCATTACTGGTACATTATTAATTGCTGTTACAGATATCTATGTGAGATTGTCAAAAGCAATCCCTAGGCATAGCAGTCGATATTCCCACAACTTCTAAAGAAATAATGGAAAATAACACCCAGCTTAATGGCGAATCTTCCTACAAAGAAAAGGCCCGTAAGAATAGAGATTTGTGATATTTAGTTTTTATGAGCAGTGAGTTGTACATAGATATGAGTTTAAATGCCTTAAGCAACGATACACGGATTTTTAAATTTCCATTCTGCATATAAGTTTTGTTTATAGATATTTTTTATGGATGACAATAAGCTGAGTGTAACCATTGTTTAATAGATGCTACAGTAATCGAGCAGTCTGAAAGATTCTCTAATGCCAAGGTTTGGGGAGAAAATTACCAATTACTGTTGCTTGTCCAACTTTGAGCCATTAGTAAAGATATTTATTGAGTTCTCTAAAAGTGATTTAGATGCTCTAATTTTTCTTAAGTTTAATTTCTATATCAAGTATATCAACAATGAACGTTAGATCTTTTAAATATTAAAAAACACTGATTCAACTTTTCAATGCAGTCATTTATGCAATTTTAGCTACTTTTTTCATTGACTTAAATTTGCATAAAACTTTCAGTTATGCATTTTTCCTATTTTTTAACAGCTGCTACTATTTTACTGACTGCTTGCCGGGGTAGGTAATTAAAAGCGATTTTTTTTTTTTTTTAAATTAAATGCAAATATATAAAAAAATCATGAAGTAATTGCTGCTGAGTGTTCCATAAGTCATTCTTTGTGCGCGCTGATGCAAGTCTTTTTATATAGACGTGATGTGGCAGTTTATACTGATTGACTTACCTGAAATGAGAAAAAGAGGGGAAGGGAAAATTATTATTTCATATTGTTTGATATAAATGTACTTAAATTGTTATAAAAAACAAAGCCTCTTTTTAGTTAAGAGCCTACACAAAAGCTGCATTTCATACATGCATATATCGTACATGAAATATATCATATATGAAATAATTACTACATTTCATAAAACCAGCTCAGCTTTTTGTTCACAATTGTTTGCATGTTAGCAATTCTCCCAGTTAATGGAATACAATAAGAAGGATGTAGGCACAGCCTTGCGCTAGTTCTGTTTAAAAGTCAAGCTGCCTTCCTGACAGAGAAAGATCTTTTGTTTGTACACCACTACGACATTTATTTATGTATATTGTAACTGCATGCCTAGCACACAACTGCGAATATCACAACACTAATTCATATTTGTTCTTCAGCTGAAAGTGCCTAGATTTGTTATTGTTTAACGTAGAATAACTTCAAGCTATGCATGTAGTACACAAAGTTGTCGTGGTTGGCCATGAAAACAGAATGGCTTCTTAAAAAAAAAAATAAATAAAAAACCACAACATTTATTATGTCAACGCACGTGGAGAACATATTACCGCCTACACACAACAAGAGGTCGCTCAGAGGCTTTCTGCAGTTCCACAAGTTCGATGAAATGCGAAAATCCGCGAATGACGTAATCAATTAGTAGACAAGAAAATTTAGCGCAAGTAGGCAATCGATTGTGAAGTGTAACGAAAAAGAAGAACTTTTATTCAATTGTCTCTAAGTGGAAGAAAAAACGAATAAACGTCAGAAACGCCATTTCCACACGTTTGTCGCAGAAGCCATGTTTTCAAAAACATACATCGACCACTAAAATTTGTTCAGCTATTTTTAGCTATCCAAAAGGTGAACAGGCTAAAGTGTGCATGTATGTGTGTGCTTTGCACTTTGCCATGTATCAAAGGAGCCTTGCAGCAGCACTAGACTGAGTCATAAACTGTACAATGTGTCAAAATCAAGTTTACAATAAGAAAGCAACGTAACGTATGTATGTAAATTCTGGAACAACATCAAATTTCTATGTTAGAATTTTATAATGTGTAGAACTAGCTAAAGGCCTAAAAAATAAAAATTTAAGATTAAGACTCAACTGTAAGGGAAGTACTAATCTATCAGTGTGTGTGTACAAATTTATATATCATTTTTACATTATTAGAAAATAAACATTTTATATAATGCACTTCCATTCCGATTTAATGTAAATTATAAGTTCAGTACAGCCCACTATAAAATATAACCCAGATCAAGTTACAAGTTATCTCGTGATAGAACATTATATATTGTATCATATTTTTGTAAGTTTGTAACAGCCAGAAGAAGGCTCAAGAGATCCCATAATTTTTGCGATCTAGTCTCTCACTTTTCGCACAAGCTTTCTTAAAAGAGCTACGAAGAGTCTATAAGTTGTATAGCATACCCAATTCAGCAAACAGCGCTTTGTGTTTAAAAACTATTTTATTACAGACAATATTAACTTAAAATTAAAAATAAAAGCCATTTAAAACTCCCATACATTTTAATGTGCGTGTTCTGTGATGTGTTAACGGTAATCTCCAAACAAATTCTACACTCATCTTGCGAATTTTGCAAGTAAAATACTTCCAAATGGAAAATGAAATATTTTGTACCGACTGAAAAGAAAAATAGCTTTAATTCCACCAAAGTTAATAATTTCCCATGTTTTTACAACCATTTGAATACATTTAAATAATTCATTCATAAATTGTATACACTTCAATACAATTTTAGAGCAACCTTGAAATATCGTTAAATCATGAATAAATAAATTAAGATAGCTGATGATAATTATTACCAATAAAGCACCAAATTAATTTAAATAGTGTGAATAATTAATCTTAATGATAACTTGATGCAACACACTCGCGTATTGCATTAATTTTAATTAACTTAAATTTAAAAAATATAAAAATCGAAAACAAAAACAAAAAAAAAAAATTAATTCGCCCAACGTGGGGCTCGAACCCACGACCCTGAGATTAAGAGTCTCATGCTCTACCGACTGAGCTAGCCGGGCATGTAGCAAACAGGCTGCTTCGTGCGGAATACAATTGGCGCGCAGCAGCAACATTTTTATATGCTGCTAAAAGCTTCGAAATTATTTTGAAGAATGTTTTTGAAATGAAAATAGAAATGAACAGAATTCGAACAGAAACTGCTTAATGAAATATTCATGTTTCGTATATTGTTTCTAGTTTGCTTATAAATGCTACACATATACACGACAATTAAATTCCATTAAAAATTTGTATGAGCAATAAAATAGGCCAATTAGTAAAATGTATTTGTAGATATACATATGTACTAGAAATAATTCCCGTTTTGCATGCATGTTTGATTTAACAAGCCCAACATAGTCACATCGTACTACTATATAGCAAGCTTACTGCTCTACCTTTTATTAAAATTTATAGCCAAACACAAATAGTCCGTCAGTCAATTCGAGATATTCGACCAACCACAATGCGCACAAAGTCAATTGAAATACAAGTAAGCTGCTCAGCAGAGTCCAAGAAGGAGGAACAAGAGGATTGGCTTACGTTCATTAGCAAACAGGCAAATATTCACGGTTTGCCATATGTGGCACGAGCAGATTTACACTGGAGCGAAAGGCTCTTCTGGCTCTTGACCATTATTGCTGCGACATATTACTCCATTGACATCTGTTTGGAGCAATGGCACCGCTTTCGCAATAATCCGATTGTCTATGCAATGGATACGACATTTGATCGAAGAGATTTCTCATATGCTGGCGTAACCATATGTTCGGATTTCCAGAAGCAAACCGATACGGATGCACTTATATACGAGTGTGTAGCATTTGTTTGACTTTCTGAAATGTTGTGCATATTTAAAAAATGAAATTTAATTACTATCAAGCAGCACATGGGGCAATCAGAGTTCAGCAGCTTTGACATATTACCGAGAATTTTTGAATATATTGAATATGTTGCGTTTCGATACGCTGAACAGCTTGGCGCCGTACGAGAATGATAGCACGTTGGAGAATTTGCAGTTTGTAGAAATGCTGTTACGTGTGAGTTGTGCTGCTAATGCAATTAATTTTAATATAATACCAGATATGTTACATAGATGCAACGCGAAATAATGCCAACATCTGTTGAAGGCAACGACTTCACTACGGAAAATGAAGGCGTACTATATGCAGCTGCCATTACGGAGGCGGGTCTATGTCGCACTACTTCGCAAACAACACAATACACGAACCCCTTTGGAAAATTGTAACAAAAATATGTTCGAAGCACTAAAATAACGCAGTGTGATTTCTTCTATTTTCAATTTGTATTTCTAGAAAAAAGTTAAAAGTTAAACCCGTGCGATACTGTGACTTTATGGACGACTGCAATGATAAAATATTACCCATGGTCAATAGCACAACTAAACTGGAACTTGTATGTCCAATAATATTTACTGATTTATAACACTTTCGAAATACATTTTCACCCAGTATCTGCACAATGTCTACGATATAGTTACACCAAATGAGCGCAGCACGATTAAAACTGTCGCTGGACCAGATGAGTCTATACTCATTGAACTGCTACTTCAATCCATATCTGCAGCGGAAGAGGTACGTGAGCTGCCAATTTCGTTTCGAAAATGTCGCTACACAAATGAGAATAATTTGAAATATTTTAAGGTAAGCAACGAAAAAGCTTAACTCAAAAATTATTTAACAAATTCTTATTTTCTTTTAATTTTAAAGTCCTATCGTCCCGGTTTTTGTCGCATCGAGTGTTGGATTATTGCGGCATTGAGATTATGTAAGTGCAAGCCCTATTTCTATGTTGTGGGTCCGAAGGAACCAATTTGTAATATTCGCGGCATGTTGTGTCTGGCGAAAAATAATTGGACAGCTACGAATTGCAACTGTTGGCCGCTTTGCGAAGAGATCAGCTATATAAGTTTGCAGGGTGTTTCACAGGGTGACGTAAGTTTGTTAAACATTTAAGTTGCTTTTATATATAAATTTTTTAATTATTTACAGTTAACCTCACAATACGAACGCACAATAGTCATCAAACTGACTTTACCGAAAATGGAAATGAGGCGCCGAATTATCTTCAGCACAGATCAGTTGCTAATGTCATTTGGTGGTGCCATTGGACTCTTTATGGGTGCCAGCTTTATGAGTGTCTATGGTATAATCTATATTTTCTTGGCGTATTGCGGCACAAAAATACGTAAAATTTCACGGAGCCGCAAAACACGAAGAATTCGAGCAGAAATTAAGCGTATATAAAAAAATATTACTTAATTAATTATTCAAGAATAGATTTAACAGGCACTGATTTACTTTTAAGCGCAACATTCGCTGATGATTAAATATTTAATTAATGCACTCAGAAATAAAATTTTAAAAATCAACTCAAATTACCAATTTAACTTTCACAACTTTTTATTTTATTTTTAATTTTGTTTTTTTTTTAAGGACCGACATGTAAAGTGCATTCATTTATTTGTTGGCCAAGCGCAACGTTTAAAATGGCAAATGCACAAATACAACAGCAAATATCTAAAATAACAAAAAAATAATACATTGGCTATTTGAAACCGCAAAGCAAACTTTTAAGTTTTTCTTTTTTTACAATTGTTGTAATTTGAACAATTGTTATTGCTGTTGTTGTTAAAGTTTTACGAATGGTTACATCCACCAAAAGGAAGCCACAGAAGTGTGCATCATGGGAGCCCAAAGGCGAAACGCTACTTGGAAAACTCGCGTCAAGCGTTTTCACTTTTGCGGAAAATTATAATTTTTATCAACTTATTTTGCTCGTCGTTATTTTCTTTGTTTGTTGGTTGGTTTTGTTGCCCACATACAGGAAAAAGTGGTTAATCGCTTGGCTCACGACAATTTCTATAAGTTGTGCGTACTTCTATTTAAACGAAGGGTAGTTGGCGTCTGCCTCAAACCGCACTATTAAAAAAGAAAATATATTCAATAAGCCGCTTTAAGAAACAAAGAGCGTAACTACTAACAATAATTATTAGGGGCAATCCAGTATCGAAGAAATCAAAAAAAAAAAAAAACAACTCTGCAATTAGAATTGTTTGAGCTCTCTCGAAAACAAAACAGTCGCAGCACTCCTATGCCTAAATCAGATGGAACTACTATATCTTCCCAACACTACTACAAAGAAGCCTTTTAGTAGATTAAATGGTACTCGGCTCTATATAGCGGGAGTAGGGCTAAGTTAATTTTTATTCCGAAGGAAGGTAAGAAGAAACTTTTTTACCCTAAGTCGCTCAGACCCATAAGCCCTACCTGTTTTAAACAGAAGACGTTACAGAAAGTAGTGGACAGCCTATTCAGGACAAAATTTTTGTTGAATGAACCACTTATTAGAAATCAATATGCGTATAGATCTGAGAGATTAATGCCATTTGTAGTCCCTTAAATAAATACTGTTGTCAAGGCACAATAAAAATGCAAAGCTTGCAGTATTTATTACCTAATAATAATATAAATAATAATAAATCTAACTTTAATCTGAAATATATATCCCAAAGTATTTTTTAATTGCTATAATATACCGTTTAAACTTAACAAGGCTTTTTTTTTTTTTTTAAATGTGTTTTTTTTTTATTGGATCTTCTCTTGATAAGAGACTAACAATAATTTATCAAATCTTAAATCTAGTTGTGTATTACACAAAGCCCCCGGTTGGAGACTTATGTAGTTACAGCGGCCCTAAGAGCACATCACAGGGCTGGGAGGTCATTTCTCCTGAGTCGTGTTTGTATATGTAGTAGTGTTAGAGATCGTGCGAGTGGATTAGGGTGAGAATTGAGTTTACATTCATAGGTCTGCTTGAATCGATCTATTTCAGTTTTAACAGTTGGGATGTTAAGATCATTGTGAATGTTAGCATTGCGAATATACCAAGGTGCTCCGGTGAGAGTTCTAAGTATTTTTGATTGAGCTCTTTGTATTATATCCACGTTACTGGAACTCGCATTGCCCCATAACTGTGAGCCGTACGTCCAAATAGGCTTTATTACGGAGTTGTAAAGAAGCAATTTGTAGTCCAAGCTTAAGGGGGACCGCGGATTTATGAGCCAGTGTAGGGAGTTGGCTTTTAGCTTTATCTGTGTTTTTTTGGCTTCAATATGTTTACGATAAGTGAGCCGTCTTTCGAGATGAATACCGAGATGCACGACGTCATTGGCCTGTGGGATCACAATGTTGTTTAGAGTCAGCGATGGACAAGTACCTCTGTTTAGAGTGAATGTGTGACGTGTTTGCTTTTTTGCTCATTAACTTTTATACGCCAGTTAGCTAGCCACTCCTCGAGAAGAATGAGATGATCTGCTAGTAGTCTGGTTGCTCGTATTGGGCATCTAGATCTACTTAATATGGCTGTGTCATCAGCAAATGTGGATATTGTAAGTCTGTGATCCGTTGGTATGTCTGATGTGTATAGAACATATAACATAGGACCGAGAACGCTGCCTTGGGGTACTCCAGCTTTGATTTCAGACTCCTGTGTTATGTAGTCATTCTGACGTACCGTGAATACTCTATTGCTGAGGTATGATTCTAGAGTTTTGTGAGTATTTTGGGGAAGCAATACTTTTATTTTATACTTAAGTCCATCAAGCCACACGCGGTCGAATGCTTGGGCTACATCGAGAAAGATTGCGGAACAGTATTCGCGAAATTCGAACGCTGTTCTAATCTCCGAGGTTATTCGGTTTACTTGTTCGATAGTGCCATGGTTTTCACGAAAACCAAATTGGTGGGTGGGAATAACGTTCTGCATGTTGTGAGTTGATTTTTAAAAGAACCAACTTTTCGAACAGTTTGGATAGGCAGGATAGTAGGCTTATGGGTCTATATGACGCAGCCTGTGTTTTGTCCTTTCCGGGTTTCGGTATCATGACTATGACCGATTTCTTCCACTGAGTTGGAAAATATCCGCATTTAAAAATCGCGTTATACAATTTTGTGATATATGTCACAGCTGGACTGGGAAGCTCCATGATCATTTTTGGGGAAATTAAATCATGACCTGCAGCCTTCTTGGGATTGAGCTGGGCTTTTATCACTTTATGAACTTCGTGGGTGTGAACTCTGAGAGGTTCAGAGTAGTTCGTGTTCGAGGGAGAGGGAAGAACAAAAGCGTTTGTTGACGGATTTGGCTGAAAAACAGTTCTTAAGTGGTTTGCAAAAACTTCCGCTTTTTCTATGTCCGTGCGTGCCCACTTTCCAGTGTGGTCTCTTATGGGTGTAGAGACTATAGCTGGTGGTTTAATGTCTGCACGCGCTTTCCACAGGGGAAACTTTGAGCTTGTTGGGGGAAAGACGTTCGATGTATCGTCTCTGAGTGAGTTTTTCCTCGAGTTTAAGAGCTTTGCTTAGCTCACGTGAAGCAATTCTTAGATTGTGCTTGGAGGTTGGAGATCTATGACACTGCCATTCCCTTCTTAAGTGCCGTTTCGTCATAACTAACAGTTCAATGTGACTGTTGGTTATACTGTGGTTCATCGAATTGGCTGGTTGTGGTGTGGAGTGTTGAGCTGCAGCAGTGAGAACAGAACTCAGGGCACTGACAGAGTTTTCAATATCGATTTCGTTACTTATTGCTGGGTTCAGCTCGATATGACTGCTTATATACTTTTTATATTTGAGCCAGTTGGTTTTTTGTGAGGTGAGTTTATTGGGATACTCTTTCAGTTGAGGTTTTTCCAGTAAACTAAAAAGAACTGGAGAATGATCCGATGAGAGATCTGCAAGAGATTCAGCAGATACTAGATGACTTGAAATTCTTCGTGTTATTGCAAAATCAATGAGATCTGGGATTTTCATCGAATCTGTAGGCCAATATGTGTTGGAGTACAGGGCGAGACATAGTTAAGCTTGTTTTTGGTGTTTATAATTGCTTTGTAGAGCTGCTTTCCTTTGGGGTTTGAAAGCCTTGAGCCCCAATGTGTATGCTTGGCATTATAATCTCCCGCGGCTATAAAGCGATCACCTAGAGTGTCGAAGAATTCAAGAAACTGTTTTTCAGATACCGTAAACCTTGGAGGGCAATAAATTGCCGATAGTGTTACACTACCAAACTTTGTTTGAACATTTATTGAGGTGGCTTGGAGATAATTGGTTGCAAATATCTGTAGAGAATGGTGTTTAATACGACTTCTTATGAGTATACCAGTTCCGCCGTGGGCTTTGCCATCTGGGTGGTTCGTGGAATAGAACGCATACCCTGGAATTTTGAAGTTGTATTTATTCGTAAGATGTGTTTCTGCGAGAAGCAATACATCAATGTCTCTTACTTCGAGAAAATTTACGAGCTCGTTTTTGTGCCGGGAAACACCATTGGCATTCCAGAGACATATATTTATTTTTAAGCAAGACAAGACATTATTTGCTTTGTTGGGCTGCAAGCATCTGAATCAGAGTGTTTTGATTCCGCATCATTTCTTGCATTGTGTTTTGCATGAATGTCATGAAATTCATCATGCTTTGTTGCATTGAAGCAATCATTGATTCGATGCCATTGAGTGGTGTATTAGCATTTTGGGGAATGCTTTGTTGTTGTGGGTTTTGTGTGGAGGGGCCCACGGGTACCGTGTGGGAAACGGTTTGGCCATAAGACTTTGCATCAGCTGGCTTTAGCCCTGATTTCAAGGCATTGGCAAAAGACACACCAGGGGTGGTTGTGTCAAAAGTATACGTTGGAGTGCGTGCAAATGACTCTACGGGGTGAGAGCGAGCAGAGGCAGTTCGCAGATGAAGGCGGTTTTTCAGCTCTTTGTACACAGGGCATCCTCTGTAATTAGCCGTGTGATTTCCTCCACAGTTGCTACATTTTTTCGCGTTGGAATCCAACTTGTTTGCTGTGCATGTAGCGGTATTGTGGAGTTCTCCACAGGCGACGCAGACAGAACAACGTAGAGTGCAGTAAGTCTTCGTGTGGCCAAACTCCTGACAGTTGGTGCATTGGACCGGGTTGTTGCGCTTGTGAGGTTCTTCTACTGAAATTCTGCGGTGCAGCAGGTATTTTAGATTGTAGATTGGGTGTACCTCGTTTTTTTTAAGTGGCCTACTTTCGGGTTCAAGCTCTACTTTAAACATGGGCTGCGGAATTTTATTTTTATTTATTATATTTATGGCTACTTTTGGGTTAAAGCCATTTTCTTGTAGTGCGCTTACCACTTCGCTTGGAGTGACAGTTGGTTCAATGCCTTTGAGCACGACTTGAAGTCCTTTAGAGCTTTTCAGTTGGTATGTGTAGAAGTTTATTTTCAAATCTGTGAAATGTTTTGAAACTAAACGATAATGTTGTTCAGAGTAAATTTGAACCCTGGTCTCGTAGATTGTACCCTTCCTAATAGCAGTTATGTGGAAGTTATTGCTCCCAATGAGTTTTGCTATTGTGTTTACGATATTATTAGAGCTTTGCTCACGGACATATATTGGCGGCGGTGGTTTGACACTCGCTTTTGTAGCCCCTTCATCTGCGCTGTTTTGTGAGTTGGATGCTTTGTCGCTTAGAATTGAGAATCTGTTGCGACTAAGTGGCGATTCGGTTTCGCTAGCATTGTTTCGTCGATTCAGCTTAGGTTTATTTCCTTTGTTCGACATTTGTGGGCTCAGCTTTCGCTTTATTTGAATGTAGCGATCTAAGCCTGTCTGTATCGCTGGAGTTTTTGTATTATTCTTTTGCTGCAGTCCGCTTTGAGATTGCGGTAAAATATTATTTTTAATCATTGCAGAAGATGTTGTGGCTGTAGTTGTTGTTGTGTTTGTTGATGTTGAGACTGTTGCTGTTGTTATAGCCGGAGACACATAAGTGATTGTTTGTGTGCTCGCAGCGTAGGGAAGAGAACAATTGACGAAATTTTCATTTAAGAGGGTGGGTGTTGGACACTCTTCAGCCCAAGTGAGTGGCCGTGTTGGGCCGTGGGTAGAGAGCGTAAGGTTTTGCTGCGTCGGTATAGTTAATGACAATACATCATTAACAATGCTAGTAGGGGGGACTGAAGTGGAAGCCGTGGATTTTAGTAATCCGTTAGGTTGAGAACTTGTACTCACCGCATCCATTTGGTTATGCATTTTACCTGTTTCGTTGCTTTTGTTTTGGGCAGGGAGGGAAGTGGAGGGCAATTTATGTTTGATGGTGTCTTCTGTTGCGTTGTATGTAAAGTACGCGTTTCTCCCATCGGCACTTTGCAGTGAGAGTCTGCGCTGCTCTTGCGGAGCGCTTCGCGCGCTTATTCGCTGCTCTTTGTTTTCAATCGCGGGTTTTTTCTGTTTGTTCTTCTTTTTTTGGAAAAGTTAAACTTTTCGCTGAAGTTTGTTTTTTTTTTTTTGATTGTTTTTTAGCACTTGCACAAATTGAATTTAGAGCCTGTTACTGTAGCTATTAACAAATATGCTTTCATAACTAGGCCTAACTAAACCGAATTATTGCGGAGCACTAGCAGACACGTCCGATCGGTTTGATGGTTACGGCTTAACAAGGCTAACTTAAAAATATTTTATAATTAAATTAACATTAAAAATAGCATAAGTACATAATAATACAAAATTTAATTCCACTTGTTTCTTCGCCATTTTCTGTTAATTTTTAAAAGTAGTCTTGCATAAATTTGTTCCAGTCTGGTGATAAGTTTCTCTAAACTTCTTTCAATTTCTCTATATATACATGTATACATATATCATTCTTCTAAGAAAAACGCAAACATTAAACGTAATGTCTAAGTTTCTAATTGGAAAATTTAGAGAAAACAAATTTCAACATTTTATTTCATTTTGTGGAGTACAAAAGTTGCTCTTGAAGACATTACAAAGGTGCACCTTCTCGTAGCTTTTTGTGACATTTACCAAGCAGTTAAAAAGTTTATAGTTGTCTACACTTAAATACTCAGATACATACTCGTACTGCAAAGACTGCAAAGAACGAACTCTTGTGGCAACTATTTAGCTCTGTGTAAAATGATGCCGCCAGCAGCAAAACAGAAAACTTTACTAGAAAACTTGCTGCACACACATAGTTACAACAACACATCAGGGAGCAAATAGCAAACAAGCAGAGCAGAGCTGAACTAGGCAGATATAAATGGCAGCTACAAAATCGTAGTTTCAACAAGAAAAAATGCTTTTGTTGCCACAAGAATCAGTTGCAGCAGAAGCTGTGCAAGCGTGGCAAAGACGACGTCAGCGATGTTTCTGCTCCAATTCGCACTCAGTCCAAGTAGCAAATTTCAACGAACTTTAAGGCAATTGCGTGCGGCGGTATTGCGGCTGTGAAGAATAAGATACATTTTAGACATACCTACACACATATGTACTTTAGTTCATCGGAAAGAAAAAAAAAAATAGAAACGATAATACATTTCAAATCTTATGAATTTCAAATCGAAAGCATAATTTAACTGCAGGTATTTATTAACAAAGCTAAAATAAATACGCAAGGTGGGTTTTAAAAGAATCTTAACTAAATACAAATAGAAAGAAAATAGAGATGCCCTACTTCTGTAAATTTATACTGAATTCTGATTTATGTTTTGGAAACTACATACTTCATACTACTTCGTTTTTTTCTCAACATTTTTCAAATGATGCACAGCTCTGTGAACTTGCTTTGATGTCGGAAACCAAACTGACAATCAGGAATTATACTTCGTTCATTCAATTTAGATAATACGATATCAAATTATTCTTTCAAATATCTTTGAGAATATCGTCGGCAGCCTTATAGCACTTCAGACTTATTAGGCTTCAGAATCACCATGATTTAAAGCACATTTCCACGAATATTGCAAATGATAGAGGCGCAACATGGAGTTTAAGTACCAGGAAAGGTGTTTTTTCGCAGATAGATAGTCCCTTGATATTGCAACTTACCATACCTCCTTAACCTGGAGCTTTTGCGCTCTTAGAGACTTGATTTGCTGATTGACCTCCTAGTATGTGACAATTTTGATTCCTTAGATTAAACAATAAGGAACAGAAAGTTGATCCAATATAAAATTAACATCATCAGTTCAAATCGGTTCTCCAGATTGTCAGCAAAACTTTCAGCTCTATCCAACCTATATTACAGAGCTTAAAAGTGGTCGGTTTATTCCGTGGAAATAGTTCAACAGCGTCATCCTTGTCGTCACCCAGCTTTATAGCCATGTTAGATGCGTAAGATGGTAGTAGCTGGGACTTTATTTTTGAGCTTAACCTGGGTCTGAACTTAGTTCCACAAATCCAGTTATTACCAAGTTTGACAATGGCATTCCAGCATATATTGCAAACTCAATCGTTCTGGTAGTTTGATTGGAAAATGCATAAGTGAATATGTTACCAAAATCTGCATATTTGAACCAGTTATGACATTAAATAGCTCATCGCTAAGCTGATGTTTCGCATTCCAATCACCCGCATTCAAACTTGTTGAGAATATCTTGGAAATGACTCTAACGCATCTCTTTCGAGCAGAAACTTTAATATTATGCAATTGAATATATGTACCTATTAATATCCAAATCCCGCGAAAATTATCAAATCAGACCTGGTACATTCGTGTTAGGAATATGTAAAAGAGAAATGGGGGAATACAAACAACTGCAACAGTCAGTCTTTGTTAAGTTATAAATTTATTTAGAAATAGATATACACAAATAGCAACTGACAGGGACTGGACGCACAGACATACAGAAAGACGTCTAAACTGGAACTGATGCTGTCGCCGCCTCTGTCAGAGATGCGATGCTTGAGTGCGAATGGAGTCAGTGATCTTGATAGTTTATGCTTTATGGTTGATTTTCGGTGCCGTCTTTGCACCATGAAGTCACTCAACGCTGCTGCATCTAAATTTAAACGCTCTTTAAAATGCAACACCTGTTGTACACAATTTTCTGTTTGCGTTCGGGAAACACTTTGAAGCAATTTCAGCTGCCGACGGAAATGTTTGAAGTCGAAAAAAAGATGTAAAAAACGGTAAGATGCACCAAACTGCAAATTCTGTGACTGGAATAGATAATATCGACGGCGGCAGCAGCAACTATCACCAAAAGTCAGTTTCAGCAAATACTGCAGAACTTTCCAAAAGAAAAATTTTCTATAAACTTTCTATTAATATTTTTTGCATAAATCTAAAAATTATTTCGCAAGAATAGAAGAAAAAAATTGATAAATGTGTTGAAAATCAATTTTCTACACCAAAAATAATTAAAAAAGCATCATGGAGTACAGCAAAAGCACAATAAACACTACGAAGATCAACATTTCTTTAAACATAAAATCCAAAATGTGGGTCTGTATAAATAATGTGTAGAACATAAATTAGCTAAGTAAAATAAAAAAGAAACTCAGCATATAATCTACCGAATCAAGTCATATGTCAGCGCTCGATGTTTACCTGCCGCTTTTAAGTTGCTACAACTCAGTCTAAACCTATAATAAAAAAAAATTACTGGATTTCGGCATACTTTGCGTTAATCTCTGCGCTGACAGCTACGAAGAAAATGATAGCAGACATCGACATTAGCCGAAATGTGCTTATCACATCTCACATATGCCGAATGTGCAACTGCATCCATAAAAATGTATCTGCAAATGTTTGTCTAGTCTGTGTATGTATCCGTCTGTCTGAGTGTTATATATTATAACGTCAGAGAGAAAAAAATAACACATCGCTACTAAGCAGTAGATACATTTGTAAGTAAAACTGTCAATTTTTATGTTTGCACAACGATTTACTAGAATTTGTTGCAATCTAAAATGCACTTTGCAGCAGCTTAAGCCATAAATGCTTTTCTGAAGCTACGAAAAGATAATACTTTTGTGCAAAGTCAATTTAATACTCATACCGAGTAAATGCCAATAAAAGTATATCTGTTTAAGAAAATGGAGGAAAAAAATCATTATTACTATAATTACAAAATGTATCGAGATACACACATAATTTCGTAGGCAACCAAACAGCGCGAAACAATAACAAACTCATTGGCATAGTTTATCCGGTTTGAAAACAACCATTAATTAGACCATAATTTTGCGTTAATTAAAATTGGCTACAATATTCTATGTGCGTACAGTACATTATATATATTTTTGTTGCTTGCTTGACTGCTAAATAGAAAAGTATCTAAAAGCAAGCGTAAAGTGTTCAATTAAAACCAATCGCGCAGTTTTATGTACGCACATTCGAGTGAAATGGACTTTTTGAAAACGATTTTTGGGCTTGCGCGGCTAATTTGTGAGTGCCAATTCAGCAATTAATAGATAAACAAATTGAAATTTGTAGATACAAAAAAATAAAATTAATGAATACAAGAGAGATCACATGAAATCGTTAAAATTGTATCGCGCATAGTAATAGATGCTCGTATAAAAGCTTAGTAAAACTTACATAGTTCTTAAAGATACATTTTTTGTGGAGTTATCGACGAGAAAGGGGTCCCTGCTGTTTGCGCCAACAAACGCGGAGAAAGTCTCATTTCTATTGGATATGAGATGCTGTCGCGCGTATTGTGTAATAGGCTGAAGCCATATACGGATTCACTGATAGGACTATACCAGTGTGGCTTCAAACCAGGCTTATGGGTTTAGCGGCGAGTGAGGAGAAGACGGTCAGTGACGATGTAGAATTTCATCTTCAATGTTATAGAAAACTTCGTCTATCTATCATATCGAATATGACCAGCAACAACGTCAAACTGGAGATCAGGCAAACAATCACTATTGCAAATACATGCTATTTTGAGGTGAGCAAGCAAATTAGAAGTGAAGCCCTCTCTCGGAAAAGGGAAATCAAGATCTACAAGACGCTGAAATTTAATTTGACCATACTGGACGATCAAAACAAGTAGCGCCAGGGCGCACAAGACTAGTGCAGCTGGTGCACTTTCCTGTAAGCAGCTATGACCGATCGTCGGCAAGTATCGACGAGCCACATCGGCCCACGATCAGACACATATACCTTTGAATTGTACCGTGAAAACAACCACAATTTCAGTTCTCAATTAAAAATAAAGCTCAATAAATACAAAAGTCAACTATACACGACCAACAAGTGACAGTTTGGTACATACTCACATTTTGCGGACAGAATTTTAGGTCCATGTTTTTTCGAATTCACTAGCGCCATCATCACCGCCAACGTAAACAGTTATCAAGCCATGAAAACAGTGCTTTATTCGGTATGTAACACCATCTGAATTCAAAAAATACTAGACTTTATCTCCAAGGTTGCGCAGAGCTGACAAAATTATACGATTTTTAAAACCACTTCTGAACAAAATATGTGTAGGTAGACAACATGACAACAAATATATTAGATATTTTTGTATCTGACTGTAACCCGAAAATGTAGAAGAAACATAAACAAACACCAAAATGCAGACAAAACGAAAAGAATTCTTAAAAGCAAAGCGCGCGTGCATATCAGATACTTTCTACATTGCTAGAGTGACCTTGCTTTAAATTATTATAATTTGTTCTTCATCTGTCTGAGTTTTTATGTTCATACTTTGTTTATGCTAAAACGCGCCGTGTATGTGAGGTCTTGACATACTAGGCGCGTACTAGGCCGCCAGACAGACAATGCAGCAGACTAAGCGGCTACAATAAGTGAATTAGTTATTTGATATTTTCAAGATTGATACTTGAAAATTTAAAAAAAATATTGTATCTAAAAATAAGTTACCCGATTTTGTGCGCAAACTACAGACGTATAAAACATTTAATAATAGCAGGTGTTTATAATTGAGATGTACACAAAAAATTCACGAAAATTCAGTTCAAATTCTATGCCTGTTCGAGTATTTTTATCATATTCCGAATTTCTTAGAAAACTTTAAACAACAACAAACAATAGCACAGCTCAATTGTAAGACAAAAGCTCCAATTTCAAGTGTTTATTGTAAGAAATAAACTACAAAATGGAAATATATACGAGATACATGATCATATATCTGTGCAGTGCGCACATTTGTCAGGTCGCACGTTCGAAATTCATATTTTCATATAAAATTCCAAGTAATTTGTCACTTCCTAATGACTTTGTATATTTGAGTAGCACAATAACGTATAATTGAAAACGAACAAACTTTAGAACTAAAAGCATTAAAGTGCATTATTAAAAAAAAAAAAAGCGATGCAGTACAGTGTGCCCGACTTTGAGTTACGCTATTTTGCTCATAGATCTGTTCGGAACTATCTGGAGAAATATGTTATATAGCAAATTAATAAACAACCAAAACCAAAGTTCATACATAAACTTAAAAATAAGATACAGGTTTGTATGGTAACTAGCCCCTATATTACTAAGAACAAATTTTAGTTTCTAAATATTCAAATTGGAAGATTCTATGTGTTATAGCTACACAGAAATCTTTATTCAATATATGTATATTAATTCGATTTCTATTTCATGTGGACTGTTGCTATAACTTTCTGTTACATACATTTGCGTAAACTTAATATACGCTTCTAAACTATAGTTATAGGGTATAAAAAAAAAAAACATTGAACTGTTGTTAAATAGCGTGAAGACAAAGGGTAAGCGATTCTCTCGCTTTCGCTATCTGAACTCAAAGTGGGCAAAATGTCAATGACACATTAGAGCAGCCACTTTTCCGTTGCACCCGCCCGCTTACTGCTCACAGTTGCTGTATAGAGTGCCACAGATACAAATGTATCTCAAGCGGTTTTCAAGTGTGCTTTACCAGATATCTTTCTATATTTTGTATTCTTCATTGAAAACAAAGCAAAATGCTTGGCCTTTACTTACCTTCATATCGTTGATGATCTGCTGGAACAGACTGCCCAGCGCAGTACTATCGCGTTCGAGAGTTAAATCCATTTTCGCTTGTGGGTGTGGGTTTTATGTTTCCGTATATTTTTAAAAAATATTTTCTTTTCTTTTTCTTTTTATATTATAATAAATCGTTAGAGATTCGCTTGCTTTGTGTTTATATATTTTATTTTAATTTCGAAAAGGCGTTGTTTGCGTAATTTTTAATTGAACTTTTGTTTAACTCGATTTTCGGATTTTTACTTTATTTCTCTGCGCTTGTGGGTGTTTTGCACTTCGTTATGAAAACAAAAAAAAAGTTATTGTTTAGGTTTAGGTTTCGTTTAAACTTAAAAAAATTAACAACTGCGGCATTTTATAATTTTTTCGACAAATCGACATTTTTATGTATTGTTTGCAGTAATGCAGTTTTTATTATTTAATTTAATATTATTATTTTTATTTTATTCGTAAATCACGTTCGATATTCGTGCGCGCACAATTTAGTTTCAGTTCCAAACTGCCAATCTTAATTTTGGTTTTATTAAACAAGCGAACGCCCCATCAAATCGTAGACTTCATAAGTCTGTAAAAAAAGAAAAAATAATTATTTTTAGTATTAAAACAAACAAAAACCAAATTTCTCGAAGAAATTTTTCATATAAATATTTATGGCGCATAAACCCACGAATTAATAAATTTACTTCGCTTTAATTATGTTTAATATGCAATATATAAAATTTAACGAATGCACATTTCAGTGTTGCGAGTGTTGCGTAGGCAGCAGCAGCAAAAGCCACATAAAAAGTATCTATACTCGTATAAAGTGTGTAGTTTCATTTTTATCAAAGTTTTCCAATTTTAGCTCATTGTAGAGTGTAACATATTGAAAATGAAAAGCAGCATGACCCAAATAATGATGTCGTTGGCGACATTATCAAATAAAAATACAAAAACAAAAGCCAAAGTTGATATCAGTCGTGATTTATTTGTAGACATACAGACGGACAGACAGCTAATTAAACTTGTTTGTATGTCCATCTGTCTGTACTCCATTGGTTTCTTTATGCGTGTCATGAACTCTAAAGAAAATCAATTTAATCACAACAACGCTAATTGTTCAATACAATTAATTACATTTACTGCAGCGTAAATCAATGTATATGCTTTATGTTTAACCTACGATTAAATGGTTTCAACATAATGACAATAAAATCTTCATGATTGGCTTTGATTATGGTCAAACTACCGGAAATCGACTCTCACTTTAAGGGAATGCCGCCGTGCAGTTTTTTTTTCAGGAAGTGCAATGCAGAGCATATTTGGATTGAAGAAACTTAAAAAATTATTTATTTTTGTCCAAATATGGAGTAACTTTATTTGAAAATAATGGTTAAGTGTTCAAATGGATTAGTTATGATTTAAGAAACATACAAAATTATGAATGGGTATAGGTTTATATGGTTCTACCTCTCATGGTGTTATTAGCAAAAAAGGGAAGAGTCTTATAGTCTTCAAAAACTTGTTGTTCTAAAAGACGGACGCAACTTCCAATACTGATCAAGAATATATAAAAACTATGAAGTCTGCTATGCTTCCTTTTGGCATTTATGTACAAAAAGTTGCATAAACTTTAAATACTCTTTGAATCTGTTCCGGTAGGGTATAAAATGCGTCAGTAATTTCTATTTATATTTGCTGATAAAATGTATGACTTCATAGCGGAAGCATTTATCGCTACATATTTAGAACTTTTCTTTTTCAGTAGAAATCTTAATACGTACTAAATTCTATATTTAAAACTTTGAGTATATAATTTTTTATCAATGTTATGACGAAAAAACCGCAGCATTAACAAATTGTTACTGCGTTGCCGGTAATTTATTAATTTATAATTATTGGCCGCTCCTCCACAACAAATGTATACAAATCATTCTATTGGTGAACATCGTCATTTCGGCTCGTCTATTTCCTCTGTTATATGATGCATTTTCTATTCTTGGTCTCAAGACGCATCAAAAGCAAAGATGCGATTATATGCCGATTCAGATGAATATCGGAAGGGAATATTGATGCGGTTAGTAAAATGGTGAGTTCATCAGGAATTCATACATCAAGCGATGAAGGTTTATAGTGAGGTTTTGGTTTGTCACAAATGGGTTATTTGCTTCAATCAGTACCATTTATTTAGTCTTCATCATCGTAAAGTAAAAATTATTTAAGTTAATTTAAGATTTGAAGATCTTCCTGATAGTTAAATATAAAACCTAGAATAAAACCAAGTTTGTCACTTTAAAAGCCTTTATGTCAAACTATTAAAATTATTAATGTCATTCATAAAAAAAAAACTAAAATACTGAAATGCCAAAAGGCAGCCCACAACATAAATTCCAAACTAAATTTAAAGCTTATAATATTTTAGAGTAAAACACTTAAAACTGACCACATCAAAATTTTAATTTGAACAATACTTTAGCCGACGCAAGGCCATTTACATATATAGATACATATGTATCTGTAAGCAACTACCTGTGAGAAGACGAGGGCGTTGCGTTGCGTTGCGTTACTAATCGTTTGTTACACTTCAAAGTGTTTTCAACTTTAAACTACCATTGAAAAATGCTACAAAATGCCATTGATATGCCCGCATAGTAGAATCGAAACAAATTGAATTTCCGAAACAAACTTGCACCCACAAACGAACAAAAAGTGTTAACGGATTGTTTCAATGCAAGAAAAAATAAAAAGGAAAATTACGTTTAAATAAAAAGTGTTCAATTTAAGAGCCAACAAACCGACTCACGGACAGACAGACAGACAGCGCACTTATGATGACATTGACAGCTTCAAATGTCGCATCGACACATAGACTGAGGCAGCAGTTAGCACTGCATTAACGCAATCCGGCGTCGTCAGCTCCTACTCCAGCTCCTTGGCTTATGGACAATTATGATGGCAAACAAAATGAAAGGAAGCGAAAAACTGTCAGCTACAGAAGCCGCAGCCGGCAACAAAAAAAAAAGTTGCCTCGAAAGAGATGACGGAAAAAGCCAACAAGCCAAGGCAAAAGATACGCGCGCTCGAGCGTGAAAGCGCAATAAAGCAACGTAACTCTACACTTTAATATTATTTGTCTATACATACATAGATACACAACACTTATGCCACTACAAACAACCAAGTTTTGGTTGTGCAATGTCACACAGTACTAAGTACGACGTGTAGATACTATTGTAGATATGCAGTAGCTAGCATAAAAAGATAGTTCCTTCGCTGCCGTCTGCAGACACGCCAGAAATGCTTAGAAAAAGCTCAAGAATTGTACAAGTTAAAGTGAACAAATAGCTTACTTACATACTCGTACGCATACTGGAGCCCCATGTGTAAATGACCTCTTGAGATAGAGTAATTGTACAGCACACATGTACGAGGGTTGCATTTGATACTTCTATTTTAATTACAAAACTGAACAATTTTCGATTGTATTTACCTACAAAAATTTACTTAATTTCTCAAAGGACAATTAGTTCGATTTAGATAAAGTTAAGAGTTGTAGAAGTCGTTTGTAGAAGTTTACATTGTGAGGAAAGTAGTTGAATGCCATTCACTTGGGAACGGCCAAAAACAATTCTTTTTGGCTCAAGCATCTCATAAATGTCCGTTAGGTTGTGCGATCCCCTGGGTAACCTTTAAAGGAATCTTTGGTGCAACCATCGGAAAACTTAGCCTTCAGGACCCCACCTCCGACAATGGAGAAGGGTTATCGATTTCGCCACAGGCAGGAACTTGGTAGTTAGCAACATTCATAAGGCTACATAGCTAAGTCCCGATCAAACTAAACGCAACCAAATTGATCATGTTGTGATTGACGGAAAGAACGCATCCAGCATTTTGGACGTGCGAACGTTACGTGGTCCCAACATCGACATTGGTTACACGAAACCTGTGACTAATTCTTGGTACGACGAGGAATGTCGCAATGATACTGCAGAGAAGAACGCCGCCTATCAGCGAATTCTGATGTCGAGAGCAAGGCGAGCTGTTGGAGAGCTACGTAGAGAGAAACGGAGAAAGGACAAACGCCTTTTCAGACGCAAGAATAAGGATCAAGACGTGAGTTTGAAGATATTGACAGAAATTAAGCTCAAAAGTTATAGCTAAATGTCAAGCTTCTGATCGAAGATTTTAAACCCGGACTAACATTCTGTAAAGACAAAAATGGAAATTTTTATTGTGGAGGAATCATTTTTACTGACAGTATTTGTCTTCAGACCGTTTAGGTTAGGGCGGTATGTGACGATGGAGAACTTTGACTTTAATGTTGCAAAAAACTTTGTCTACATTGGATCCGAATTAGCCAGCAACAACAACGTCAGCCTGGAGACCAGGCGAAGCATCAAGCTTGCAAATAGAAGTAAGCAAATTTGAAGTAACGCCCTCTCTCGAAATACGAAAATCGGTGGTTTACATGGAGGCACTAAACTTGACCACAACAGCTGGTGCGCCTTGAAGGCTACCTAAGTAAAGATGAAGCGACAATTGTTTCCGATGCATCTTTCTTCAGACGATTACTCAAAATAGCACATTAATATTGCATTGGTCCAAGTTACGTTTTACAAAGTTATAATTGTGTTTTCCAACTTTGTTATGAACCTTCATTTTAAGGGGGTTTTCTTCCCTGTGTATTTTGTGAGAACGTCTGTGAATACGGTCTTTTAAATATTTTGTCCAAAATTACTTCCACACTATAATATAACCACCATCATGCTTGCCGGTTTTAATCGTGTAATATTTTGTTCAGAAGGTGGTCGTTTGTTAATTCCTGTATAACATCAACACCTAATTAGGTTTCTAGCGACGTATCTTTGTATCCAGTGTCCATTGATACATACATGTACTATTCTAAAATTTATTCATGTTCCACAAATCTTTGTACCTACATATAAATGTCTCTCATGCAGCCCTCGTAAACTTCACAAAAGTTTATGTGTAGAGGCAACCAAATATAAACTCATACAAAATTTGACCTAGAATATAAGCAAAACAGGATAAAAATGATTACAGCTTAATACAATAATAATAACCGATCGATATAGACGGACAGCAGTTCATTGCTTGAAGCATAGTTATCATGAATATCCGGCAGATACAAAATCAACAACTTGCAACTCCAATTGAATGCTCATGCAAATCTCGTTTCGCCTCAATAAAAATGCCGCCAGTTAGGAAAAGAAAAAATCTTGAGAGCAAATAATTGAATTGGTTTTTCTTCTGCGCCAAAGACGGACTTCTTGGACAATTTCGCTACGCTTCCACCGGAAATTATGACCGATAACAAAAAATCGTTTGCATATATAAAAAAATGTAACAAAAACAAAATGAAAACAGAAAGAATGTGCTAAAGAGAATCAACAGAACAAGAGTTCAAACAACTAATACGATAAAAGAGAAAAAAATAAAATAAAGAAAAACAATAGAAAAGCACAGTAGGCAAGGCAAGGCAAAACCAGTCGTCAGACCAAAAGCGCCCGCCGCAGCTACGCGCATAGGCAATACATAAGCAAATAAGGCAAATGAAACAAAAATGGCGTACTTGGCGGCTGCCGCGAAGATGTTGAACACAAAAAATAAGCAGAACGAGAAAATACAAATTCAAGAAAATTATATGCATGCATAAAAAATATACAAAAACAAAATTTAAAAAAAAAAAACTGAGTTCAAAGGGCTTTTGAATGCCGCTGTGGCAAAGTTGAAGACTTCGACGATGAATCTCTGTGCGAACATTAAAACTAGTTTCATAGCAAAGTACAAAAAAGAGAGTACGGGAATGGAACTGAAAGTTCCGACAATCTGGAAATAATATCACAATATTCGCTGCTCTATATAAGCAACTTTTGAAAAGCAATTTGGTGAATTTACTTAAAACTGATGAAGGTACGGTTTTTCAGTTCAATTAAAGGCTCAGTTGTGGTATAAGGCATCATTTAAACAAAAATATTTCTTCAAACTAGTAGCAGTGTTAACTGATAAATTTGTATGTGAATGGCACATCGTGGCCTCACGTCCAGCTTACAGTCGGCTATCTTTACTGCTGGTAACTCCAAAAGTCTTTTGGAATTGTGCTTTGTTCCGAATGGGTTATATTTAAACAAATTTGGAAAGAAGGGAATCTTTAGAAACCTAAACCATGTCATCTTAGTTACTCGGCGTTTTTTTCAGTTATGTGACTTTCTTTAACTATTATTGTATAATTTGTGTCTCAAATACGATTCTCCAAAGCAGGAAGTATTAAAGCCTCAATCTGAGATAACGTTGATGATATTGAATAAAGTTCTGCAAAATTATAAGAGCTTACTTGAAACGCAAAAGAAATAAATATTAAAATCATATAAAAATGTATCTAACTCTAATATTGTAGCAACTAGTTCAACATTTGAAGACGCTCTTCTCGCCAAGTTGCTAACGTGTAGTAGCTATTTTTACAGTACAGATCTTTTACAATTACCATCTTACTCTAATTCGTGCTATTAACGCTTTAATCATGTTAAAAATTGAAACTTTAGTTATATGGTAACGCTCCCATGTCACAGTAGTAGAAAATCAAAACTATTTAACACTCCGCTATAAGACTCGCTCTGTGTGCTTTTAGGTCTACACCTATCAATAATTTACTCCTTGAGTGTAACATGCCAATTGTAACCCGTTACCAATACGCATTAGTCAATCACAACAAATTCCTACTCAATTTCTTCGATTCCCCAATCAGGAATCCTCTCACCAAAAGACATAAATCCACACGATACCCTGACACCACTTTTTTAACTCTTAACTAGGATTTCCAATTAAACCACATATACCCAGCAAACATAATCAACCTCCAAATCAAACTCCATGCTTTACCGAGACAAACCAAATCAATAGTAATATATATATATACAACACTTCCTTGATCAACAAAACTCTCTACAACTCTCTTCTTTCGGTGCATTAAATATCTTTTAGTGTAACCACATCCAATTTCACCCTCTATCAAACTATACTACTCCATTACAATTCAATATATTCTGCCGATGTAATTACAATATTACATGCATAAGGCATAACAAAACGCATCTACTCTCAAGATACTACCCAAAAATTCTTATTACATGGCTCGCTCGACAATGCGATATTTTAGGAAATGATTTATCTGTCTCTGCAGCAAAGGACGCATTTAAATCCACAGCAAGAACGTTCACGAATTTATAAAATCAAGTATGAAAACTACAGTCGGGCGTAACCGACTGGAAGAGGCCCTGTACTAGTACAAGTCGCCAAACAAACACCTTAAATGTTTCCCTAGCTTATGACCAAGAAGTCCAAAACAAAAAGGGAGGAAATAAATAAGAAATATAGTACTAACGAAAGTATTTTGCTCCTCCCACTTCTCACAGTGCCTTATAAAACATTTTTTTACGTATGAAAAGAAAAGGGAGAACGGAAGCATCATAGGTTGTTCAAATTCAATTGCTTATAAAATCGACAACTATTCGATTTTGATGAAGTTTTGGGATTTTGGCTAAGACAATTCCGGCGAAGTCCTAGTCGAATGCAAACAGAACGAAGCCTCTATCTATTACCATTTCCGAGATCCTTTCGTTCATACGGACGGTCAGACGGACATGTCTATATCGACTCCTCTAACACTCCTGACCATAATGGGGTTAAGTTTGGTAAAACGTAAAGTTAGATATTTTATAAAATTTTATGTTAAATAAAAACTTCTAAATTAAACCTCGTATAGACAACATAAAACAAGGAGCACTAAATGAAATTCCTATAGGGGCAGAGAGACTAAGAACAAAACAAAACAGCGATTGCGGATATACGGGGCCGTCCAAAGAAGCTACGCGACAACTAATTGCGAAATTTTCTGTCGTATTATGAGGTCACGTAGAAAATCGTGATGTGATCTAGCGAAAAATGCAGCAAAAACAAAAATACAAATCGGTGTAGTAACTGGGTACATCAGTGAATGATGAAACTGGGCAGTAGAGAATATCCGAATTAAATTTGGCTGCAAAAAGCTTTTTTACTTTATATAAATTTTTTTTTTGCATAGCTTGGCGCTTTGAACTCCATAAAATTGTTGTTGTTGTTGTCGTAAAGTTATTCTCTTTTTATATATTTAGCAAATTACAATATCGTGCATAACTTTGCAGCATGAACCAAAAAAAACAAAAGAAAAACATTCAAGAAACAGGAAAGCAACAATTTAGCAACTTGAAATAATTCAAAACAATTTCTTGTTCACATGAATGACAAGAGACGGACAGAAAAGAGAAGATGGTTAGGATGGATGGATGAATGAACGGAAGATGTTACGAACCAGTATTATAATAATGCATCTTGCCTTAAATGTCAAACCGGCGTCAAGATTTTCTCTGCCACTTCTCGCCTGTTTAGTTTATTTAATTTCTACTACGCATAATTTTCCACCCTATTTACGCTCTGATCTTCGCTCTGCGGTTTGCAGTTGAGATTTGCATCTTTTTAATATCGTTTGGTTCGTTCAACATTTACCTACATATAAGTATCTACAAACGACTATCTTTTTGTCCGTCTGTCTGTCCGTCTGTATATGTTTAAAGACAAAACTACGACGGAAGCTGTGGCCATGCATACAAACACCCAACGGATCTACTGGGAATATACATACATACATATGTATAAGATATAGTTCCCTTTTGTCTGCCTGCGTCTATGTCAGCCAACCTCTGCGCATTTGAGTCAATGTTTTGGTTTCTATTACAGGAAGTAACTTGCCACCAGTCAATCCGCCAGTGCGACAAACAGACAGAGAGACAGACAGTTGGAGCAGTGGAGAAACGTTGGAACAGACATGCAAATGCGTTCATTGTATGCGTGTTTTTGTTTGTGTTTGCTTTAATATATGCTCTGTCCGAGTGTGAGGTGGTTGACACTGTCAAGGATTTCTAAAGCATAAGCGAACACACACACACACATAGCAAGGGTACTAAAGTCTAATGCTGAGGTTTCCTAATTGCTTCATAGCAGTTAGACGCATGCAAAATGGAGAGTGCAAAAGGTCGTTGTTTGCTCAAGTTAAGTACTTCTTCATTTGCGAAAAGCGCTAAAAATTACTGAAAATTGTATGCAGCAACACAGTTTAAACGAGTAAATATTTTATAAATTATAGCACGGTTTTATTTTTATACACAATTTCAGACTTAATTGTTTAATAGCGGCATTTGTTTAAGCCTTTTAACTGTCTATAAATTCGTATTAGACTTATTTAGAAGCAAGAAATAGGGTAAATTTCTGCAAATGCGGCATAAGCTACAAACTATGTGCGACATAAAATCTCAATGGGTGAAGATATCAAGAAGTATTATAGTTCTAAGTTAAAACTAAAAAATTTATAGTTGTGAAGTTTTTGCGCACATTTTTATGAAGTGCATCGAAACAAATTATTTACAATTTACTTCACTTCATATTAAAGAAGAATTCGTTTTTGCACCTGTACAGCAGCTGTGTAGATACTTTAGCAGCAGCAGCAACAATGCAGCAAAAATAAATAAAATTTCAGGTAGACTGTTTCTGTTGTTTACTTAATACTCTCACTGCGAGCATATGTACAGATATATAAACATAGAAACAACGCACATACATATATACTAAACTGTAGATACATTTTCTACATGTAGCGCAAATATTAAAACGTCTAGCAGCATTTAAAAATAGCAAAATAAGTTCTAATAATTTGTCTATTTGATGTTTTATTTCATTTTTAAAACGTATAAAAAAAAAATTACACAACTTTTAATTTTAAGCGAAATTAGATTTTGTATCTTTGTATCTTAAAACAACGTAAACACATGACATGGCGGCAAGTGACACCCACGTTTGGAAAGCGAAACAGCTGGGCAATAATTTTGCTGTGCTAAAACCCAGCAGCAGCACTTGCTGGCAATACATGTAGATATTGTATCTTGCTCAATGCAAAGCGTCTTCTTGAACATGTGTTTTATTATGTTGACCGTCCGTCCGTCCGTCCATCTGTACAGCGTTCCAGTTGGAGCATACGTCTATGCGAAGCTGTGCTGCAGTTATGCTGTGCGTTCTGTGCCACGATTTAGCTTTGACACCCACTTAAAATCTTTTCATAAATAAAACGAAAACCATGACACTCTTTGTGTGATAGCTGAACAAGTATAAGTGTATCTGTGTAATGTATGAATGAAAAACTGCATAGTAGATACATACATAATTGCAAGACAGCGGGGCAAATAACCAGCACGCAGGCTGTTATAAAAATGTTTTTATGCGCTTTTTTTAAAGTATTTTTTTTTTTGTTTTCTTGTTTTGGGCGTCTGCTCAGACATCAACACCCACTAGTACTGCAAAAAGTGTGGCATATATTGTATGTATCTCATATCTGTTTTTTTTTTTTTTTAGTGTTTTGTAATACTCAGCAGCCTCACTTTCATTTATGTGCTAATGTTTGCTTTTAGATAATCTGATGGCTTTGATTTTTCTTTATTTTTCTTTCAGAAATATGCTCGATATACAGTTTTTGTGTCGCCTATTCATCTGTCTTCTTCGTAGTTGCTGTTTATGTATGCTTGATTTGCTTTCTCGTATCTGTATCTCGTGATAGCATATTTTTTCTTTTCAATAGCTTTGAAAGTAATTACTTTGAAATGTCACAAGTTCAGCGCTTTGGATTGCAGTTAATGAATTTCTTTTGCTTAGCGTTTTTTCTCACTTTTTGCAATAGAGATTTCTTTTCAATTTCTTTGCACTGAATAGCTGTTAATTAGTCGCAAAAGCTTTACAGTGTAGTTCCACTTCATTTCTGCTTTGAACTTGAACAGAATTCAGCAGATACAAATGTACAATTGTAGTTCAAATCGTAAAGATACATGCAAGCGTAGTTTGATACACCTTGATACTAAAATATATATTATTTTTTAGTAGGTTGTATGTTTGTTGTGTTGAATGTGCGAGTGTTAGGTCTCAATATCGACTTGAACTACTATCCGCACGACCCAGTAATCAACGTCTCCTGATGATATAGGTGAGCGCTGGACACAATTAACTCACTCTGTGCATATGACTGCCAAGAAGGTCAGGGCAGCAAGGCACCTCTGCGAGTTCTTTGATTCTCAGTAAGGTTATTTTGATGGAGTACACCCTTTTTCAATGCTCATACACATAGAATATTTCGAGGGACTGTGATTTAATCAGATTCTCCTCGCGATTTTTGAACCTATTAAAGTTTGGCACCCGTATAAACCACGAGTAGCGGTTACTGAGCTAGTCAGCCTATTCGAATAACCGAAAGAGCTCCAATACGCATGGTTTACTTGGAGGTGTATGCGTTCTTCAAAATACAGCACCTTTCTAAGTGTGCATACTTTAACCGAAAACGATAAAAAACAACTTTAAAAAAGAGGTTTATTCTAAACACTGCCATGCCTAAATAAATAGGGCCTAAAAACGCAAAAAAGAACTTCGCAAAGATTTGTTATTGATACTGAATTGTGGGTATTAAGAATTATGCTGTTCTATAGTAGAGATACACTAAGCTGCTTTTCAAACTGTAGATACTATTATGCTTAAACGCCTTACTATAATTATCACAGCAGATATACAGTATATACTAATGACATGCAATATGTTAGCACAGTGCGAAATAAAAAAACGTTAGATACATTTAGTATATATATTATATAAATATATGCTTATAGGTTGCGCTCGACCACAGTTGCCCAAATACAACAACTATAAAATTAACAATTTTAATAATAGCCAAACTAGACAAACAGCAGAAACAACAACAACACACACACACATTTAAAAATAACATGTTCCGCAACGGTTCTTTCGGTTGTTTATAATCATTCGAGTTGTGCAAGTATGTATATATAGCTCTGAAGTATCTTTTTATCTATTATGCGTATCTATGTTTGTGTAAAAATATAATTTTAACAAATCGATTAAATTGTTAATCGACAACGCGCGAAAAGCTCATTGCCAACAGCCTAAAATCCACCCACACCAATATATACATATATATATACATAGATACTTGCGCTTGCAGCTGCTTTCATAGATACAGGCATACTTCTAGTAGGCGTCATTGCGAAATTTTGTTCTACTTTTCGTCGGTATTCATATATGTACAAATATCAAAATATATATAAAACCATTTGATAATTTCCATTTCAATCGATTATCGATTGCTGTAATATTTACGCGTTGTAGATACATCTCAATTTTGATACGTATTCCTATGCTTAAATAACATACTGCTGCCGTCGAGTGATAAGATAAGTCTTATCAATCAGAGCACTTTAACTAGTGCAACTATTACGTCTAATTGCGCTGTACAACAAAACAGAGGTGTGAAAATCTACCAGATACATTCATATACAATCAAATTGTGCGGAAACTAGAATTTTTTGTTTAATTTTGTATCTACCAACCAGTGTTGTTTATTGTACTCATTGCCAAACATTATTTTTGGAAATTAGGTTAATGAGGCGCTATATGGCGCATTAGACTCACATCGCAATAGGCAGTTAGCTGTGCATAAAAATTTACGCAATAAGCGAACCAGAAATATTGCATTTCAATGTGCATATCTGTAAGCAACACATTCATTAATTTTTAAGCGACTCTTTCGAAAACAGAATGTGTCAATGAGTATTTCTATCCAACTATGATATTGCTTCTTTGGCTACAATCGCGCTTAAAACGCTTTGTTGACCATTTGACTTTGCGGTGAAAGTGTAAACTTGTAAGGCACCAGCCCTGCTCTTCACTTCGATGTGCAACAGTTTGCTTTGACTGTCCAATGTGCATTGTATTTGTTTGTTTGCAAGCACTTGCAACCAGCTACAAGTGTCAATAATGCATAAACAAAAATATCTTTACAATTGCAACGTTTTATATGAGATATGTTTTATGGTCGAAATATTATATAGTGGATCTATCTGATAGTATTTACGATGTTTTATATTGTAAGTAATAACGAAGTAAACAAGCTTTATAATAAGTAACCGTCATGTGCGTGATAACTAGTCACTTTCTGTGGAAATAGGACACTCCTAGTCTCTCTTAGATATGTAAATTGTAATCAATGACATACCAATCTAATATTAATTTTAATAAAATAATTACCTCCAAAACCTCTGACTAATTCTTGGTACGACGAGGAGTGTCGCAATGCTACTGCAGACAAAAATTCCGGGAGCAACGCGAGCTGTTCGAGAGAAACGAAAAAGAGGAGAAACGCTTTTTCAGACTCAAGAAAAAGGATAAAGAAAGGCGTGAGTTTGAGGATGTTGAGAGGTTATGTGACACAAATTAATCTCGAAAATCTTCTCAAAACGTCAAGCGTCTGACCGAAGTTTTTAAGCCCGGATTATGGAGAAGTCATTATTCTAACCTTCTTGGAGGCGATGCAGCGTACAATACCGCCGATAGAGAAATGACACCGGAACCACCAGTTAACGATGGCACAATTGTAGAGACACCGGACTATAACGAGGTCGATTCGATTATCAAAAAGCTGAAAAACAACAAAGCGGCAGGCTCTGATGGGCTGGCAGCTGAGTTATTTAAGACCGGTGGCGAAGAGTTGGTTATGCAAGATATGTTCCGATGAACGCATGCCCAATGACTGGAATCTTAGTATTCTTTCTTCTATCTTTAACAAAGGCGACCCCGGTATTTGCCCCAACTACCGCGAAATAGGTATCCATTCCCTCGGATATAAGATTGTGATGCGCGTATTGTGTAATAGGCTGAAACCATATACGGATTCACTGATAGTACCATTTCAGTGTGACTTCCGAGCAAAAAGTTCGACCAGTGACCAAATTTATTTACGACAAATCTTGGAAAAGACCCGTGAGTTTAACGAAGACATACACCAACTATTTTTCGATTATAAAGCCGCATTCGATGCCCTGTCTGCACTAGGTATACCAGCAAAGATCGTTCTTCTTTGCATTCTAACGCTATTACACACACAAAGCGTTGTCAGGATAGGATAAAAACTCTCCGAACCCTTTGATACTAAGATAGAAATCAGAAATCTGCAGAAAAAAAACATCCTACGCCCGTTTATACAGAATATGTCGAGATCGATCTTCAAAATCATCATAAATTTCATCGGTACACAGCAACAGCGAGTCCGCAAGGCGATTGAAAAACAGTCTCCCCTCATGTGTCTAGCGGTGAATGAGGACAAGATGAAGTACTTGGTTTTTTCTTGCACGCCATCATTTCGCCGTGGACGGGTAACGTCGATGAATAATTTCAACTTCAATGTTGTAAAAAACTTCGTCTATCTTCAATACTAAATTACCAGCAACAACATCGTGAGTTCAGGCTAAGAATAACGCTTGCAAATAAATGTTATTTCGGAGTGCCTTCATGAATGCGGCCATGTCTGAGCGAGGGATGAAGGCTATCATGGTACAAGTTTTTTTTTTAAATGGAGACCACTCGACATCGTTCTTTCTTGTTTTTAAAAAGTAGAAAATTGAACAGAGGTGGTTCAAAAGTGTAGATGTTGATATGGCGGCTTTGTTACCCAAAATATATCAAACTTCTTGAAATTTTATGTTCAAAAATAAACTAAGCCTCAAATAGTTTTGTAATATTTTTCTGCTGGGTAAATTTTTCTATATATTTATCTTAATACTAATTAATTAATTTTTATGGTTAAATTTTTTCAAAAACAAACAAATAGCAAATGCTAAAAAGCCAAAACACTTGTATATACTCCAATACCTAAAAAACAACAAATATTGAAAGAAAAAAAAAAAACAATTCATTATCAAAAGTTATTTGCCGCATTTTTTGCAAGGCTGTTTGGAAACAGACAATTAGCGCGAAATCGCGTCATTTATAGCAGAGTGAGAGAGAGAGAGAGGTAGGGAGAGTTCAGCTTATCAGTGGCAGAGAGTAAGTCATTTCAAAGGTAAATTGCAAGTCTAATCGAAAAAGCATTCCACAAAATAGCACATGCTTTGAACGCCTGTAAAAGTTTGTAATTTAATAGTTTTGACTAGGAGCACAGACACATAGATACAAAAAAATATACTAGAGATGAGCGATAGTGAACACACATAAAGCAGATAATCATAAATAAATAAACAGCAAATCACATTTGACTGGCAGAGCACATGTTCGGAACTTGACAGACATCAGCAGCGACGGCATAAAATGTTTAGAAAATCCATGAATAAAAAAATAAAAAACAAAAATAAGAAACCACCCCACATCGTATGAAAGACGTATGTAACCCTACTAAAAACTATACTGCGAGAAAACTGCAAAATTGGAAAATTAAATTAGCCGCTTGGCAGTGAAGAAGTCACGTGTGTACGAGGAGACAGCATCGTCGGTTCGGCGGAATTGGCTTAAAAACAGAATTTTTATATTGAGCGACGACAACAAAGCACGGAATGATCTATAGAACCAACCATGATTTTATTACAGAAATTCAAAGTAAAAGCAAATAAAAATCGGAGACCATCTCAAAAGTCAGAAGTCAATGTACGCGTTGTACCTTTTGTATCAAAGAATATGCACGTACATATGTATCTGTCTATCTATCTATCTGCAGCTATTGGGGCATGTAACAAGCAACTGGGGAACTGCAATTTTGTCTTTATTTTCTTTTGTTGTATATTTTTAAGTTGAGATGATTTTTGACTCGCTTCATTTTTCAGCACGCTGCGTACATTATGCTAGCCCTAAGGGAGTATGAATCTTAATCATTACATTCGAAGCATACAGTCTAAAAACTCATTTATTTCGCGTTAAATTTAAAATATGCATCTCAGGCGTTCTAATAATAAACAAACACACCCCACGGAAAAATGTTTAATTGTGGAATAATTCAAATTGAAGAAAAAATTCACTAAAAATTTAATCGTAATTTAACATGAAACAAAGGAGATATAATGCATCATTTATTCGTAACTTTGTAGTTAAAGTTAGTTAGAAATATTAAAAGCATACAAAATACGAATACAAGTTCACTTCTTGCACTTGCGCAAACAACAAAATTGAGCAGAAACTTCGAAAAGGGAGTAAATTTTTGGGCTGCGCTGCTGGAAAATGGCAGCAGCGTCAATTTCAACAATCCTGGAAGCCTTCAAAATGTTTGGTCTTTATGTTGTTGCTATTATTGTGGGTGTTCTTTGTTAGAGTTTCTGGATTTCAATTTCTAATGGTAGCGAAGAAGTATATGTATAAAAGAAGTTAACGTAATATGTAGCAACAGTTCGATTTTTAAAAGCTACACAAATTACACTATAAAATATTTTAAATAAATCCTTATTCTGTCGAAAACTGGAGAAGTCTAATTATTGGATCATCGACAAATTGTACTCTATAAACTTTATTGTTTTCTTTAGTGAACTAAATTCAGTTTTGAGAAAACCAAGAATTCTAGTTTGTTTATGGATTATGAATAGAATATATGGCTATAGAAAAAATATATGGATAGAAAAGCAAAATGGAGTATAACAAAAAAATATATTTATTTTTAAAACGCTTAAAAGTAAAAGAAATAAGCGCATGAAATTTGCGTAAAACACCAAAATTTTACAAAATAATCTGATTCAAACGAACCCAATATATATATGTAAAAAAGCAGGCCTACATTAGTTAAATACTCAAACAGTCCTTTTTTCTACATTAGTCCTGACACTCTTAAATATTAATTCTGTGAAATTTAAAAGCAGCTGTCTAGAAAGCCAAACTTTTCACAATGTTTTTTACCTATGGTTGATAAGGATACGTGCTGATGTGTAGCATTAGCAAGTTTGATAAATTGCTCCTAATGCAGGGGTGACAAAAAAAACTGCTTGTCTAGTTTAAGTGTCTCGACATATTAAACTCGATACGTGCAAATCCAATAAGCAAACCCATTGGAAAATACAATGCACCCTAATTAAATTTTATGCAGTTAATTTTCATAATTAGCACACTCGGTTATTGAGAGTGCCGCTTAATATAAACGAAAACAAAACAAGGACATTGCACAAAATCAAAGGGTGCACAGCGGTATGAAGAACTTTTAAGAATACTTACAATGCACTCTCAACTTTAGCAAATGCAGTCAAAATGCAGGAAGACAACAATGTCAACGATGGCTCGGTTGCAGCTGATGTTTACAAAAAAAAAAATCGGATGAAAGAGACGGCGGCGGCAGAGTACAAAAAGAATCCATGAAAGGCAAGCTGCTGATGCTGCTGCTACGGTAAGAAAAACGCGCTGAATCTTTGCTTCTTTGCCGGCTGTAGAGAGGCACAAACAATTAAACGTTTCCTCCCTCCATTTATACAGCGATGTGGTTGCTACTACTGTTGTTGGTTTTGTTGTTGCAGGAGCGCGCATACATTTAATGCATTCATTCCAGGCGTCATACGGGATGGATGTATATATGGTCGAGCGGGCGTGCGGACGTAGAAAAGCGTCTGAGTGTTGTTGTTGTTGTTGCCTGTTATAGCATTGTTGTTATTGTTGTACATATAGCCAACAGTCCAAACAACCCCGCTGCTGATCCTTTCATTACTCTTATTGTATATAGACACAAACACACATGCACAAAATTCACAAATACACTAGCAACAGAAAGGCAGGATATGCGTTTAATATAAATTGTTCAAAACTTGTATTATTTCAGAAATGCTTTTCATTTATTTTGCAAAGATTATACAAAAATCTTAAGACAGAACTTTTCTGCTTGCCTTTTAACGCTATCCACAACACTTTTCACTAATGCATCTCCTCTTCCGTGAAACAGTTATAACTGTTTTTCTTTTCACACATTTCTCACACGCCTCTTTCCGTTTTCCTGTTTTTTTCTTTTTGACTTATGTCGAGACGTATAAGTACTCAGAACTCTGCTCCCCTACATTTACCGCCATGGTCAACAACTTAAAAAAAACAAATGCAATTTATTAATTTTTTGTACACAATTCGCCAGAAACACGCGCGAACACCAACCTCCACGAACGAGAGTCTATGAGTAAATGCGTTGCTCTGTTCAAACCCGAACAGTGTTGCCGTTTTGGGCAAAACAAGCTATAGAAAAAAGCCAAAGCTATCGTTCCGCTTTGTGCTGCTGTTCGTTAATCGCTAGTCGGTCCGTTGATCGGACTCATAATCGTTTTTAGTAGTTATTTTTCCAAACAAAAAAACTTCTAATTTCAAAGAATCCATTAAATAATCCGTCGTTTTCATATCAGCGCCAAGGGTTTTTTCAAGACGCCGGCGGAGTAACACTTTCCAATTTGATTTGGAGTTTGTTTTTGAGTTTGAATGGTTATTGCTGCTTCATTTACTTGACACTTGATTTGCTATGGTTAGGCAGTGGTGGGACATTGGGGAGATGGATCAATTGATCCAACATATGGGCTCAAACTCTGATATGAGACAGCATTACAGAACGTGAGAGAAAGACGCTGCTATGCAGGCATACGCAAATATAATAGGTAAGGCGCCAAGATTCATCCAGTGTATCTCTACCGCGCAACTGTTTCCTGAATGAATCCGAGAACATTCGTGTAGTGGAAGTACTCACTCAAAATGAGCTAGGCGCACGAGACGCTAGATACAAAAACATTATGCTTACAATTTACACATACATATTAAATTTGTAGTTTGGAGAGAGGGTCAAGGAAAAGAAAGATAGGACGTCGCCTGTCCAAAACATATTCGAGACTTCAAGATGCTGCTCTATTGTGACCGTAGATTCGGTCGGATATTCCTACCCCTTCTTGGCTGAGAGTCAAAACCGGACGAGGACGGCTGGTTTGGCGTCCTTTCATCAAGTTAACAAATTTAAGTATTATTTTACTTTTAGTTTTCATTTGAGGATGGGCCAGCTGAGGAGTCACTGAAACCTGGCATTGTCCAGTCGGCTGGCAAGTCGGAAAAATTAAAATTGTTTTTATTTTTTATGTAAGGACGTTGGAGCGGCTGAGAAATGGCTGCGCGGTCGCATGGAACTGGATGAGGTCGTGTCGGCTGTCAAAAACGGTCAGCTGGAGGACCGTAAGTTGTTTTCATTTTTACCTAAAATAAAAATTATAATTTTGGTTTCAAAATTATTTTTTAACAACGCTGATCAGGAGATCGATGTGCCGACCAGGTTAGTGGGACCGGACGAAGTCCTGTCATAGTGGTGTCATTGGTGAATTACATAATGTGGGTTGCAAACACATGATGCAAATTCCAAGATCGGACGAAGAAGTGATGTGTATAGATGTTTAGTAGTATAAGGATCATTAAATTCCTTAGATCACCGCTTTATAAAGCCAAGAACACCTTTAGCTTTATTCAAATCTTATTGTAATAGAGTATTTTGGAAGCATCAGAATATGACAAACATAGTTTGACCTCATCCGCATACATCAATACATCATGAGCATGATTTATTGCAAAAGGGAGATTATTTATGAACAAAATAAAGAGCAATGGCCCAAGTTGACTTCCTTGTGGAACACCAGAATACACAATAATATATATAGACAAACAATTGTTAAATAACACTTTTTGAGATCTACCTACAAGGTAGGACTGTGTCCTATTTACAATAGAATGAGCAAATCCTATAGCTTTCAGTTTATGTATAAGGTGACTATGACATACACTGTCAAAAGCTTTTTTATATATATTTGTTTATAGAAAGTGAAAAAAGAAGAGACAATGGAACACAAATAGAACTAGAACATTGTTTTAGTATACAACTATGCATATTATCAGGAACTATTTCAGTACTGAATAACATCTGATTTAACTTGATGTAGTCAGTTATCTTAAAACGTCTGACACGTTGAAGAGATTTAACATTCCCCACACGAAAAACTAGAAAATCATTGTTGGCATTTGGTATTAAAATGGAAGAATCGTCCGTCGTAGATCATTTTATGTTGGATAAATTTTTAAACGTGTAGCTATATACGAAAGTAAACGCTATTTTCCGAAGAGGGAGGGATATATGGGCAAGTAACGTATATGTTAAAATCACAAAATGAAATTTTAACACATATAAACTCGTCAGAGATGATTTAACAGATATCAGTACACCTCCTCCATTTCGATTAGGACGATCTATCCCAAATGAATCAAAGTTGTCAGAGAATATTTTAGAATTTAAAATATGCGGGTGAAGCCATGTTTCAGTAAAAACAATGATGTCAGCACTCTCAGATAAACTTTTAATGCACGGATCTCTATGTTTAGTTCTTAGCCCTCTCACATCTTGATAGTAAATAAGGAAAGAAAGTGAACTACGTTTTTTGATATTTTAGAAGAAGTACTGGGCAATTCAACAGCGTTTTGATGTGAAGCTCGCTTGTTTTTATATACATATTCATATGCTACAATGCCACTTGGCCAAAAACTAGGAGCTACAACAATATCAAAAAGCGACACCGGAACAATACCCTTAAAAAAAGAAAAAGTACGTGAATAATCGAAATTAAATTTCGAAACCGAAACATTGGGGTTAGAATCAAGCTGTGAATTAATGTAATTAGATCTGTGCTGTATATGATGATAATGATGTCTCATCTAACAGCTGTTGTGGGTACGAACTGTTTGCGCTTGTGGCGGTTGCGTCTTTGTTGCACTTGGGTCTGCACTGTTGAGAGAATATTGTTAATAATATTTATTTAAATATTTATATTATATTACTTACCATCCTTTATTACTTCTCATTACTTCTGCGTATGCATATGCCCCGTATCAGCCAATACAGGCCTTTTATACTTTTCCGGGCATGCAGCGTGTATTGCGGATTTTGACCAAACTGCGCGGCCAATTTGCGCAAACATTCAATTCCTTCATGGCGAGTCGCCTTTTACGATCGCAATATTGCGTACTCCGGTTCGTTCAAACATTGCAGAATCTTTTCTGACACATCGTTTGTCCACCCTCTTTATTTATTTATTTTTTTGCCTTACATGGGACTACTCGTGACTTAACTCTATGATCAATTGATAAATTTCATTCGAAGTGCGGCGGGGGAGCCTTTCGAACTAGTAGGGCTTCGAAGGAGACCGAACTTAAGGTCATTGTACCATTAAGGTGCCGGCCGCAAGATCCTTATATAATTGACAATAGTGTGTCAAATCTGAGATAAGAAATCAAGAATATCGTATGTATATACATATATATACGACATATCTCGATTTATCAATTATGTTACACATTACAAACCTAGATACTTTACAGAGTAGTGGAAGGATAGAGAACCCTGTCAGAGCCAGCAATGTTTTTTTCATATTCTTTTTTCCACGTTCGTTTTGTAGATCCCGTTATTTTTACAGCTCAGGTCATTCTACTTTAGTAAAAGAAGCAGCTGAGAATCTTAATAGATACCGTTCATCAATGCAATCCTAGAGCAATAGTCATTGCACTGCGTAACACAAAAGTAAACAGCGCGCGGAAATATTAAATAACTAAAATTTGACATGTTTATTCCAATCTGTTGTTTTACTTGCGGCAAAGTTATTGGTAATAAATGGGAATCATATCTTGGTCTTTTACAGGCAGAAAACACCGAAGGATGAGCTCTGCCAAGAGTCTTATTAGTAAAAACGTCAATGCTTTTTTCCTCTACAGTGATGCTCTGGATGCACTTGGTCTGAAGCGTTACTGTTGCTGTTGCCGGCGCATGTTACTCGGGCATGTAGATCTGATTGAAAAATTTTTCAATTATGCGCCGTTGGAAAAGTAAACTCCACCAGAACCGGGTTGTCTGATATAACATTAAAAAAAATTAAATCAGCGTTAGCCTACTAAAATTTGTCGGCGAGCGCCTTTAATTTTGTACATTTATTCTTTAAATCAAGTCCGTTTCTTGGCGCAATTTGTTAATTTCCCACCTGAAAAGAGGCGACACATTTGGTACAGAGTGATGTATATGCACCTGCGATACCTTTCTACAGCTCTAAACCTGTGCGGAGACATACTTATAAACGACATAACCAATATCACGAAAGCGTATTTCCGCACAATATGCATTGACAATCCATAGTAACAGAATGGTAAAGCGACTTGTTTCTCTCTATTCCTTAAATGAGCTGCTCATTTTTGTTGGAATATTTGCGAACAAACTTCTTCTGTCAATGATTTTCTAGCTGGCTGTGTAAAAAAAAGAAGTATAGTGCAATATGAAGATAGAATAGCAAGAATATTTTAAAAACTTTACAAAAGTTCCTAGTTTCAAATAGGAGAATCCGAAAGAGCCATGAAATTTTGGATCCGTTTATAACGCTTCAGAGCGAAGTCAATTTTCGCTGATAAATAGAACCATTATCTGTAAAAATAACTTAAATAATAAACACAGCGACTACTTCAAACTATAATATTCAAATTTAATTGTCAGCTGTTTTAATCGTAATCTACTATTTAACCTAATGCACCTTATATTATACAAAACATATAGCCTATATCCTTGTATCACACTGCGTAAGCAAAACCGATCGTGTGTAAATTAAAAACAAACCTAAATATTTGTACATGAACCATACAAAAATGTGTGTATGTTTAAACAATATAAAATAAAACAATAAAATAGCTGCGTATAGTATCGCATTTCACTGCAGTCGCTCGACCTCAACTTTCCGCTGTAATGCGTTCAATGCTTAATTTGATCTCTGTTTTTGGCTCTAACAACAATGCGCTATTGTTGTATTCCAGCGGTATTGGCGTGTCGGCGCAGGGAGCATACTGATAGTTTTCAAGCAGTGACACCAAGCCGACGAGCAGGGTCTGCTCGGCGAAATGGCTAGCCGTACAGCCTCGAGGTCCGGCACCAAATGGCAGCCAAGACATAGCATGTCGCTTAAGCACAGCAGTCTCCTCAAATCTATCCGGATCGAACCGCATCGGTTCCGGAAAGATGTTCGGGTCATGATGTATGGCAGCAATGGGTATAATCACATTGTTGCCCTGCGCAAGCACGAACACTGATTTTGGTATTTCAAACTCTTTAAGAGTTCTCCGCAACAGAAACGAGTGCGGACTGTGGAGGCGTAGCGTTTCTGTGAAAGTAAAATTAAATATTAGATATATATTAGATATAAAGTGCTTCACAATTTATTACCTTTTAATATCTGCCTCAAATAAGTTAACTCTTGTAAGCCTTCTGCCGTCAAATTGCCATTATTTCGCTTTAGCACATCTTTTATTTCCATACGTGCGCGCAATTGCAGCTCAGGTTGCAGCGCTAGTTCGTACAAACAAAACGCTAATGTCGAATTGAATGGCATCAGCCCATTTAATATAAAACTAAATGCTTGGGCCGCAATCTCTTCATCGCTGAGAAGCAGTTTACCATTAGGTTGCTCCTTGTCCACTGCAAGCAGTTCAAGAAAATCATCCAAGCATTGCTGGAGTGGCTTTTCCTTCGTACCACACTCTCGTTCACGCAGTCGCTCGCTTACGATTTTTATAAAATACTCCGATGCTAACTGATCGTAACTTTTGTACTGTAGAAGTCGCGCCAAAACTGGAAACTCAAGCGCCAAAAAGGCCGTGAACGAGTTGTAGTTACGCTTATAGTTACGTATCATCGTGTGAAACTCTGTATGTGGATATTTCAATGTATCACATGGTAAACCAAATGCTAAACTCGATATAATATCCACACTGTAGCAGTTAGCCAAGTCGGTTATGTTGAAATTATGCTGCTTTATTTGTTTTGTTTCCAACGAACGGCGAAAGCCAGCAGCCACTCGTAGCATATGGGGCAGCAGCTTCTCTATTTTTTCACGCGCGAAAGCTGGACATACTTTTTCGGATAACTTTTTCCAGCTACCGCCGTCTAACTGCATCAAATTCCCAGACAGCGGCTCGTCCTGTACATTGTGATAGAGTCCACGTGACAAAAAATAACTCGAATTATTGCTCAAAACGTTTTGCACCAAATCCAAGTCCAGCGCAAGCACGAACGGCTTAATGTATGCATAGAATCCGATAAAAGGCGAGCGATTTTTGTACTCATCATATGTTTTTTGGAGTATTTCGCTTATGTGATGCTTTTTCCCTATGCCTTTTATGTTGCCCCAAAGAAATTTCGGTTTCTGGTGTAATATACCACGCCGCTTCCAATAGCCAAGACTAATTTTTATGAAGAGATAAAAGATTGCACCCACGCCTAGTGCCGTAAATAACAAACGATGCTTTAGCTCCATTACAACGTCTTGGACGTAAATGACTTTGGTTTTATTTTGTAGTTTTTATGGCGATGGATTAACAGGCTGGCTCTCGCTGCACGCGCTTGCTTTCTTTGTACGGCATGCACTACATTTACGTTGATAATGAAGAGTCGCCAACTAACATCGCCCGCTTATCATTACGGCTGATAACTGGTTATATGTTCGAAGGTAAGCGTAGTGCGCTTATCAGTTCTTTGCGGTTACCGGTGCCGTGCGTCCAACATTAATAAAATATAACAATCAATACACGGCGGCCAACGCCGTTTTGTGGATTCCAAATTTTCTGTAAAGAAATATCGTATTATGAAACTTTTACAGAGAGCACAATTTGTGCGTCTAATTAATTCTGTAACTAGACCGAAACAAACTCGAAAATAACTGATCGCTGACGGAAAAAACAATTGCAAGCAGTTCAAACATTTTTTTATTAATCAGTTATTTTCGAGTACATCAACAAAATTTAGCACACAGATTTATTTATAGAGCGGCATGCAGAGATTGTAACGCGAATTTTCAAATTCGGAAATGTTCTGCCAACGTATGTACCCGGCGTCGATCAAATCTTGCACGGATTTTGGAATGTCTGAGTAATGCGGATCCTGTAACCAGAAAGTAAAAAAAATTTATTATACAAATACTAAGTGCATATAAATTTTTTGCTCATACAAGTGTATAAATTTCGCAATACAATACTGACCACAATTAACAGGTAAACATCCTTGCCGCTCAAATGTATGCCAACGATACCTTTTGACGCAGTATCCGTCAAACCCCCCATCATTATAAATCCGCCGTACTCTACAAAATATTCACGTATCTTTTGCACCAACGTCTCGCCCATATGCTCATGTAGTATTTTACATGACAACGAGAAGAGCACATCGAGCACATAGAACTCCTCGAGCGTGCCAATCCAATTCCGGGTACCAACGAATAGCGCGGACTTATCACCAATGGAGACAAGTATTTCTTGTATCTCCTTGATCGATGGCACATTGAATGTCTTTGAATCGAGTGCGCTTGATTTATCTATCAGCCAAGAAACCGCAGATTGAAGTGTGCGATATCCACAGCCCCAGCCGTGATCTTCAGTACCATCGCAGCCGTAATGGTAGTACTTGAAACGGCCGCGCAACAAAAAGGTTTCACCTTGTACCGTTGGCGGCGGTAGCGACTGGTGGACATCCTCAAGCAACTGGTAAACGTAGGATTTCTTTTTAATATCGACAACATTCCTGTTGGCTGCAGCAGCTTCTTCACAGGTTGTCATATTTTGTTATTTTTAGAATTCGATTCGTTGGCGCTGCTCGTGCAATTTTGCCTGATTCCTTCAAACTTCAATAATACTTACACAATTTCGATTGCCATACAGAGACGGTCGTTAGCAAAGCCCGACGATTGCAATCGTCCAATTACTTTTAAATTGCGAAAAACTTCATATGTAAATTTTGAGCTTCAAATGCCTTTACACAAGTGAAATTTTTTTCTGGCATATTGACAGTGTTGCCAGCCAGATTTTGAGTTTAAATGTGAGAAAGAAATATTAAAATTTTTAAATAAAACTGATTAGATTAATTGAACCAAGGTATACGCTACAGTATCAGTTTATGTTTCGCTATAATTGATTTAAATTTTCATGCATATTTGAATTTTTGTATTGTGTCAATAGATTATGCCAAACACATGGCAACAAATTTAAACGTACTCTCTGTTACTCTCTAACTATACTCTCTCGCTCGTTCAAGTAAATGCTTGTGCAACAGCTGTTGCTACGAGGGTGGATAAATTGGTTGTTAAAGTATCTTTTAAAACATAGAGGAATCTCTGATTATGTATTTACTACATAATTTTCTATTCATTAAAGAAATTCGAATATCTTTAGTAATTATTGAGGTTACTTATAAAATGTTGAATAAAATATGTAAACATTTTTAAGGAATCAAAGTCTACTGAATTAGTAGAGCCAGTTCCACGGAAGGAAGCTGCAGATTATACCCATCCACAGAGTATCAAATGCGTACCTGAAATGCTCACTGCTCTATTGAATAGTACAATTCGCCAGTATTATAATATATTTTATTTTGATAATAGAAGCCGTTGTTTAGTACCTTCGATGCAGCTGCAAGAGGTTGCACATATTAAAGCCAGTGTACTCGTATACACCTGGTTAAGCATCACAAGATAAGCACAAAAACGATTTTTAGTTAGTTTGTAATTTGCTTTATTAAAAATTAATTTCAAATTGCATTTGAATTGCTAATGTATATAAATGCTTTAACACTTTTTAAATATATTTTCTTTTGTTCAATAAATATTAATTTTAAAATGTTATACTGAATTTATTGAGTCAATGTTAATAAATATGCTAATATATAACACAAATTCAACTGACAAGAGTCCACCCAAAATACCGCAGCACATGTACTTGATGGTAAAAATCCTAAAATAGGATATTTTTACAAAGTACGCTGGATCTCTGAGCTAAGCTCTTGTCCCGTTCCCGAACTGTGTAATATTCATCAAGTGTAGAAGTAAAACTGCATGTTGCATTGCACTTGAAATATATATTATTGATTGTTGTGGTATGTTTTACCATTTAGAGATTATAATTAATTAAATATATTTAAATCTTGATTTAAAAAATGAACAATTCATTTGTTATGTCTGTGATTGTGTACTTTCAAACTGTATACTCGGTGAGGTTATTTGCTGCTATGTATCTTTTGTGCATTTGTCTCAAACTAATTGTGATTGTTAAAAATTTTAGTACTTAATAAATTACATGAAATTATATATAATACTTATATAATTAAATTAGTGCTGTGCGCCTTAAATCACTGCAAAAAATACTATCGTATTATGTAGTAATAAAAGTTTCATTAAGATTTGTCTTATATTTTTTGTGTTTTTGTTTTGTTTTTGGTTTGTGCCTGTGCGTAGCTTTATGAAATTATTTAAATATATCACCACAAATAGAATACGTCAAAAAATGTTTACACAACAAAATATAAAATGTAAAATACACGTACGTATATGTATAGTTATCATAAATACAAATGCACATGTTTGCTTTATCGAAAAATATGTTGCTATTATGTAATAAAACTGGTTAAATATCGCTTTTGAACTTACTTCACTACGTACAAGTCTAATTTCAAATCGTTGTTCTAGGGTGGAAAATTACCTTTACAATGCGATTCCCAAAACAAAAAAGAATACGCCAACGCACCTGTGCTTTGAATACATCGCAAAAAATACGGTTTAAAACATGTCCACTAAAAACTCTTTTAAAATGATAAATTTTGCAATTCTATTAACTGAAAAAAACCTATAGATTTCTGTAGCACGTAAGCGTCCAACAATACCATCTAACAATTATGCCAACACATTCCCTAAACTGTTACTCTTCGCACCATTTCGATAGATTGCTTCTCTCGTTTTCTGCCTGATCTGCATCTGCCTGATTCCTGATTTAAAGCGTGCAGTACTCTGTCAAAATTGGTATAGACTTGATCAGCTCGTTAATATTGTGCTGTTCTAGATGTGCAATAAGCTTGTCTGTGGCCTTGAGCAGATTAACACAATTCTGTAGATTCTCGACGATCTCCTTAGTCATTGTATCGGATGATTTGCTTATCAACTCGGCTAATTTTTTGCCCACCTCATATTTGATGAGATGTTCCTGCAAACGTTGCGCAACATCATTTGCCACATTCGAGCTTGTTAAATAGACTACTGAGAGTATACATAAGGCAATCAACGCTTCATTCTGCATCACAAGATGCTGTGACGTTAGCATGTTAATCATTGCTTCGACGGTTCCTTCATTGGCCACGAACTCGTTAAGGCTGCTGCGATCATAGTCTTGCACTTTGGGAATTTTATCGGCGAGCTGCTCGGCGGGCGCGTCACCCTTCCGTGGCAGTGCGTAGGCAATTTTATTTAAGTAAGCATGCTTAATAAGCCAGGCCATTAGTCGTAGCGATTCCCCAGTGACGCCGGCATAATCAGAAGACTTGCTCCAGTGTACCAGTTGATCAATGAGCGTTTTGTTTTTTAGCAACTCCAAGGCAAGGTTTTCTGTAATCACAAAAAACTTAATATATTAGTACTTGATCTTAACTAATTAGTGCGCTTGATCTTACCCTGACCATCGACAGTCATGCGTAGCGTGCCAAGCAATTTGAATACAACCGGCGGTTGATGAATTTCCAACATCGGCAGTATCGTCTCCACCAATCCAGCTTGTATGACAGCATTTTTATTCGGCTTTGGAATGACCAAATTACGCAGTGCACTTAGCAATGCGTGCTGTAGGCGTACATCATCCTTGACTCCATTGTTCTTGGCCAGTACATCGAGCAGCTTGTTCATGGTCTTCTGCTCTACAAAGTAAATGCAGTGGCTATCAGTGCGTGCAAAGTTTCCTAACGCAAGCACGCCTGTCGTTAGCAGATCAATATCAACTGAATCGAGCCAGGCCTCCATATTCTTCAACAACGGCGTTGTGTACAAATAATGCATAGACTCATCTGAAAGTACAATAAATAAAAATAAAAACTATTTGTGAACATTAAATGCATTGCATTTATTCTTACCTCCTGTCAATATCAGCACAATCAGCTCACAGGCCAACTTCATAAGAGCACGTGCTTCGCTAGTGCTTGCCAGCATTTTGTACTTCTCCAGCAGATTGTAAATCGTTTCGCAGAGCCCGTCTTTAGCCAGCAGCAGCTTAACATCGTCGCTCTCGGCCTGGTAGTGTAACAGCTCAAGACACATTTCCGCCAAATCAGGATTCGTGGATGCTGCCAATATGCGCGATAGCTGTATATTTAGATTCGCATCAAAATTCAAATCGGCCACATTCTCCGTGAGTATGCTGAGCAACGGAAGAGTATTTAAAAGCAAATCTTCGTGCTGCTCCACATTTGTTACACCGATTGTAATGATATTTTGCAACTTTTGCATTATCTGCAGTTCCATAGCGCGTTTGGCCAAACCCTCGCCGCCAAGTAAATAGTTGGAGAGCAAACCGCCACGCACCTTAATAAACTGCAGTGCATTTGCATCGTCGCGAATCTCTGTAACGTCCAGCAGTTGTATGAGCACATTGTCGCCCTTCAGTTCAAGTATTAAATCACGTGCATCATCGTTCAAATAACAAATGTTACCCAGAGCGCGACAGATTTGTATTGGCAATTCGAGGTTGCTACTATCGTCGCCACCACCATCGCCCGCACCAACATTTTGCAGGCACTCCAAAAAGGATTTGATGATATCACGTTTGGTGAACTTCTTCCGCTGTACCTCGGATTTGGTTATCTCGGCAATACATTTAGCGGCCTCCTTGCGTACATTTGTATCTTCCGATTTAGCCAGCATGAGAAAACAATCGGCCAACTCATGTTTATCAAATAGCTTGGGATCCTTTGTGGCAGAAATCTCACTGAGCAGCGTTGTTGTGTCATTATCCGGACTTACGCTTGTCGACTTAAGCTTTTCGATGAGTTCATCGATTTCAGCTGCAAAAGTACACAATTTCAAAGTTTAGTATCAAAAATAGCAATATCCTTTTTTTATTCAAGATTTGTTTGTGTTCATCGAACATTCTGTCATAAATGTGCACACGCGATGTCTATCATTCGAAATATGCAGAAACATTGTCTGCTTACGTAATTTACAACCCTGCCAGATCCTTCAAATACTTGAATATAAATTGTTATGGTGTTTTCACACGAACATCGAAACAAGATTCGCTTTGGCTGAGCCACATTAAAAATAGATTTAGCCAGGCAATTCAAATCTAATAACAAATAATACATTCGCTCATTAATATTGCTTTTGGTTCTAATAAATATAGGGCTTAATAAATTACCAAAGTAGCAGCTGAAATGTCGTCTTCAAGTTTCATTAAATCAGCATAAAACGTGCAAATCTGGCTAAGAAACAAAAAAAAATAAAATAAAATAAAACATCCAAATGATACTTGGATAGCAGACGACAACGCCATGTAATAGGGGGAAATGTGGAAGCGTGCGTTCCATGAGCTCCAACCAACTGAGACAGCTGGCGAACCGAAACCGAATTGGCAACTGACTGTAGGCAACAGCCGCACTTTATGCTACAATCAACTGAACTAAACTCCACTAGAAGAACAATAAAAGTCACAAAAAAAAGTATTACAAAAAAACTACAATATCCGTCAAAAAAAAAGGAGGTAAATATTAAATGGCAGTAAATAAAAAAAATTAAGATTGCTGCAGTCGTGTATAAATGACTTTGAAATACCCTGCCAATTTTTTTTTATGAATATTTTAGAAACATAAGCAATCTTAATCTAATTTAAAACTTAATTCCAGCGTTGCCGTTTTTATGTTGAAAAACAGAAACACATAATTTGTTGAAAAGTTTATTAATAATGAAGATGAATATGAAGAAGAGAAAAAAACGAATAAAACTGAGAAAAAGGAACAACTAACGAGATGGAACATATATTGTCTCAAAAATTTGGTTTCGTACGTACGCCCCCTTTTTAAAGACCAAGTCAAATATAGCCAGCATCTTTTTTAAAACTGTCATCCCTACCATTTCGTATTATCTGCATTATCAATATAAAAATTTACTATTTTTGTTCAATGTACTTCCTGTACCTTCTTGGGCTCTAAAAAAATGTTCCCCTTCAGCTAACTCCCTGCACATTAGCAAACTTCGTGAGAAAATTGTTGCACCATTCATGCAAAGTACAGAAGAGAAAGAAATACAAAATCAAAAAGGAATATATATATATATATATTCATATACATATGTATATACAGCTTCCTTAAGTGGTGCGTGTTGTGGCATCAACGATTTGGCATATAAACAAACTTTACAAATAATAAACACCCTCAGGCCACGAGACGTGAAGGAACTTAATACAAGCTTCTACTACCTTTTCTCTTATTGGTTACAAAACGGAAACCCAAACACAGAATCCGACTTTGGTGTAGACTACGTCTCGCGTGTGCATTACAGTTGGCGGGGGGTTGAAAAGAAACTGTAGAGTGCAGCAGTAAATAAAACAACAACAACAACAACAAGGCAGACAAGTGCAAACGTTCTATTTTCTTCTTCTTTAACAAGAGTGCACTCCGCTTTTTATACCTGCCAACCTACTACTTTTTTCTGCTCCCTTTTTTTTGTTATTATTATTCTTGTTTTTTTGCTTTGCAGTTTCTTTTCACATTTCATAAATAAAACGCAAACATTTCAAATAAGCATTAAGCGAAATCAACTTCAATTCATGGCAGTATTCCATGATTTTTCTACAAAATATGGCTGCAGATGAGGGTGGTGTTGGGGTGGGCGGTACAGAACAGACAGCGGCAGATTGGCGACTGTCGACAACTGCAGAAACGAGCGCGCATAATTTTTGTTGCCTTCAACTCCCTACTATATATGTATGTATGTATGTATATAGTATGATATGTAGTACAGTGTAGTTTGTTTTTATGTTTTTCCTACATTTTTCCTGCTTTCAATGGATGTTTATTTTGTATGTTGCTAGTAAAGTTTGTGTGTATGTATGAATGTGTTAGTGTGTGTCTGCCATTCATTTGTTGGATTCTCCTGTAACTGGTACTCGTTGGTATTCAGGGTATGTTGCTTGCGTTTGTTGCCAATTGTGGAGCAAATAGTTCGTTTCTTTTTTATTAATTCTATTCTTTTTTTCGATTTCATTAAACTAGTCAGTGAATTTTTATATACATAACAAGAAAAACATCAAGAAGAAGGAAGGGTAGGAGGACGGTTTAATGGCTAGAAAATGAGTTCTGGATTTGTGAAAGCAATAAACAAAACAGTATTTCTATTTTTTTTTTTGTATTTTGTTGTAAGAGTTCAATTGAAATGCACAGCCACAAATACTAAAACATCTATTAAGAACCGTAAGGCGCAAAGTATCACACATCATATGTACATATGTGCTCACACGTACACAACGAGAGATTGTAGTTTGCATCGAAACATGTGTACAAGCACCACACAATACAAAAAATGCAATAGGCTTAGTAGTACGTTTATACGATAGCGGTATTCATAAAAACATTTCATGAAAAGTTAAAAAATTGTGCGTATAAACGCTTTTTCATGTAGCTTATCATGAAAACATTTCGTTGCCACCTTATAGTTGTGACGTTGTATGGCAAATGTGAATTGTATAAGACTCTTTAGGCGCCAAATTTAAATTGGAGTTGACATTCTTCTGTTTTTAGTTTCCAAGAACGGAAACGACACAATTGCGGCGAATTTAGCCTTTTTTCGAATTCGTCTGCATTATATAATAGCATTTCATATTCAATTATAAATTATTTAGAATATGATGGTACGATGGTAGAGAAGGGTGACAATGCTAAAGATGAGTTCTCTGAGCGCTTGGTACGTCTATGCGAGCGCTGTGCCAACCACAATATAAAAAATTTGGAAGGAAGAAATCTTTGGCCCAACCGTCTGTAAATTTTGCCACTACTGCGAATAATGAAGAGAGAGACTAATCGTTTTCGCCGCAGGTCGGAACATGGTAGTTAGCAGCATCAGATCCACCCAAAAGCTTAACTTAACATCCTCAAGGTTACATGGCTGAGTCCAGATCAAAGTACACACAGCTAAATTGATCATGTTCTGATTGACGAAAGGCACGCATCGAACGTGTTGGACGTGCGAACGTTACGTGGTCCTAACATTGACTCGGACCACTATCTTGTCGCAGCCAAGGTACACAAGACGCACGCCGTCCCAACATGCAACGAAAGCTAGACGTCAACAAGCTGCAGTCACGACAGATTGCCGAAGACTTCTCAAGCACACTTTCTGACTGCTCCGGAAAACCTCTCCTTCTTCTCAAGATATAAGCAGTGGAAATATATCACCCTCTCTATGGATAGTGCTGGCAAAGAGAACATTGGTTATACAAAACCTCTGAATAATTCTTGGTACGACGAGTAGTGTTGCAATGCTACTACAGAGGAAGCGTTCTTCTCCCATCAGCGAACTCTGCTGTCGGGAGAAACGCGAGCTGTTCGAGAGCGATATTGAGAGAAACAGAGAGTGGAGAAACGTCTTTCAGACGCAAGAAAAAAGAGCAAAAAAAGCGTGAGTTTGAATATGATAAGAAATTAAGCACAAACATTTTATCGCAGGGTCGAGCTTTTAACAGACGGTTTTTAAGCCGGAGTATCTTTCTGTAAGGACGAATGAAGCACACCATGCCGCCGCTAGACTAATGACACCGGAACATCCAGTTAATGATGGCACTATTGTAGAGCCACCGGACTATAACGAGGTCGATTCGTGTATTTGTTTATATTTCAGTAGCATGCTTGCAAAAAGATGCTTTTTTGCGCTGAGCAAGAAGTAAAGCACTGTCTAGGAAGAATTAAATCCAGATCTATAAGACTCTGATACTCCCGGTCCTACTGTATGGCGCAGAGATTGGTTCAGAGGAAACGGCATAAAATACCAGCGGCTGCACTGGGCTGGTCACCTCATTCGAATAAATGAATGACCTTCAACACGCATGGTTTACATAGGGGGTTCAAACTTGATTGAAGGACGACGTATTAGAGGACGATCGGGCACGCGTTGGAATGACAAGCTATGGTGAGATCTCTTAGTACTCGACAATCTTGCAAACCACTAGCGCTAGCACCTTTCTGATGACCGAACGACGGTTGAAAGCCAATTAAGTAATTCAGTACTAATAAAATATCAGACATAGGTCCATATTGTACAATATTAGATATCCTTCAAACAAATAAAAACCATTGCTTGAATTGTATAAAAAAAAATTTATAATTTTATGTTCCATACAAATATATCATATAATAAAATTTTTTTTATTAATCTGTCAAACTTTTTTAAAAAATTTACTACCATCCCACGTCATGGTAAACACATTTTAATTTCAATTATTGCTTTTATTTGTATTGCTTTCTTGTATTTTAGAACGCGGCTCGCCGAGTTTGGTCAGTGCATTACAAGCGGGCAGCGTCATCTTCATTGCTTGCATTTTTAATTTATGATTATTAGTAATTTTCGCGTGTGAAATTAACGATTCACCTGGAATTGGAATATTATATTGTTTAAATAGTATTAATATTGGGGCAATATTATCTTACGTCTTCCATGCTCCTGCTGGCACGTTTGGCGTAAATTTAATATGTACATTCCTTCCATTTCCTGCTCAAGTTTAGGCAAATTCTTAGCGATTTTTGTATTTTCAAAGTTTTTAGCTACGTAATAGGGCACACCGAGATTTCGTGTTATACGACGCACAGACAATGTACTAAAATAAAAGGTCTTCACATTTAATATTCCAAAAATATCCAAATCAGTCAGCGACTTACTTTGACTGCTCCAAACTATATAACTGCGATGAATGAAAAAAATACGAGCAACCGAACATCAGCAGTCCGGTAATGAATACGCCCAGTAGTATCTGTTTTGATTGGTAGGTCGTGTCGTGCTGTGGCACACGTTGATTTGCCGGCTGATATGCACGTCGACGTTCTGGCTGCTCTGGCTCCCCATATATGCGATGCCAATCACTCTGGACTTCATCCGTGCATTGTTCTTCAGTGTCTCCCTCTCTATACTTTTCATTATTATATTTAAATGCTTCTCCGATTGTTGTTCCATAGATTAAATCGCTATCATCAAAATTATTACTTTCACCGTGCAATACTTGGCAATACGAATTATAATCCATGCGCTTTTCACTATCCGTTAAAATGTCTGCTGCATCGCTAATCCTACGAAATGCATCCTCTGCCAGCGGTGCATGATTTTTATCCGGATGCAGACGCAACGCCAAGCGTTTATAGGCGCGTTTCACTTCGCTAAAAGTTGCATCACGCGAAACGCGTAGCACTTCATAATGATTCTTGCAGCGCATTACCTTCTGCACCACATCCAGCATCTCAAAGGTGAAACTGCGCGGCAATGCATTAGAGTTTTTCGTTGGTCCAATTAGCATATTTCCTTCAGTGCGAATACGTAGACGCAACACGATGTTCTTCAGTTCAAGTAGTTCCAAAGTATCGCGGTGACTGTGACATGCATGCAAATATTCATTGATCTGAAAAAGCGCCCGGTCGTACCTGCCGTTACACATTTCGTAGACAACGTAGTCGGATACGGCGCTTACATCGCGGTAATGCCGTAATGGCATCTTGATCTCAAAGTCTACGTAGTAAATGAAAGAACAAAGCAGAGCACCATCGATTAGCGGCTGGAAAGTACGCCGGTAGCAAACTCGAGCTTTGCTTTGGTACCTTGGCGCTGGCGTTGTATCCTTCAGCAGCATGTGTCAAAAGAATGGAGTCACGTACTTTTTTTACTTGGCGATAAAACTTTATAACTTAAAATATTTGCAAACAACACAAACGTTTAACAAAAACTCGAATTTTGCAAGAATAATTTTAAAAAATTCATACATAATTTTTACAGAGTATAACAACAAAAACGAAACAAAATTGATTTGAAATATATCCCAAGGATCCTTTATAAAAGCATCTGTGCCTACACATCAACTAAAAGTATAGAGTTAATTTAAATATAATTTATTTTGCTCCAATTTAAATAGAACCCGTGAACTCAATTAGGGCGTTTGCTCCCAACGCCCATAAAAGCTATTAGAAACAAACCAAAAGAAAGCAACGCAAAAAGCCGGAAAGAGAACGGTGGAGGTGGTGACGGCAGCTTGCGCATACAAGTAGAAAAACGAGCGGAAAACGCTAAAGGCTAGAAATCTTATTTGCAATAAAATAAAACTTGCAGCAATTCTCCGGCAGCAGTAACGAGAATAACACAAACAATGCAAACAAATTATGTCTTTTACCAACCCAGCGCCAGCACAGACAGTCTCCGCCGTCTGCGGCAATTCATACACAGATGTGAAATGGAGTATAGCAATCGCCCAGTGCCAGTAGCAGCAGCAGCAAATATGCGCAACAATAAATTCTTTTAACTAAATTTTCGACTAATCTGAGTAATCTGCGTGTAACGAATGGAAACCCAAAAATAATAACAATAAAAAAAATTCAAGGGTTCTCGCTGCGTTTTGGTGGTAACTGATATGCCTTATCGGCAACAATTCAAATTCGACAACGTCGTCACCAAGTAGAGGATTTCGGGCACTGTTACAGCGCTTGGCTCAGCTTGCCTGGCTGTTTTTTCTGTTGTTGTTGTTGTTGATGGTGGTGGTGGGTGTCTATGCGAAAGAAGTGCCTCGAATGGGACAGGGAAGTGATGAAAACAACTTGAACGTGAGCGACAATCTGGAGAGGTGGGAGCTGGGATTGATATCGTCAACCATGCTGCCAGACACAAAGGACCAATTAAAAAAGTGCCAGTGCAACGCCAGCAAAAAATGGGCGCAGTTGGTGACACAGCAAGCCAAGGGGTGGTTTGCTATTATACCATCTCTTTAATACCCTTTACATGCTGAAAGTGTGAAAGGTATAATAACTTTTTTGGAGTTCTCTAGAAAATGTGTCCGTTTAATTTCGGTTTAATTTATTTGTATATTAAAAGGTTCATTAAAATAAATAAATTATTGGTGTAAATTGTTTCTATGTTGAGCATACATTCGTCTTTAATTACAAGCCTCTTCTTAAATTATTAGAGATAAAATAAGAAGATTTGAGAAATAGATTATAAAAACTTCAGTCGTATTTTAAAAATCTAGATTAGATGTGCCATGTCTACCTGCTAAGAGGCATATTTGAAGCCAATACTACTATTTTTTCACACTTCAAGCTGAACTTCATTGTTACTTAAGCATCCAATATCAATCTGAACCGATTTACTGTAGTGTACAGCTCCAACCAAAAAAAAAAAATATAACTGAAACTAAAATAATATATAGATGTGTCTTATCTCATAATATATTTTTTTGATATTTGACCATATTTGGAAAAATGTAGCTATATGTGCCTATTAAACTTTTCTAACGGCGTGTGTACAGTACCAATGATTCGGTTTAGTTATAGTTCATATTTTATATTGCATAAAAAGCTCATGAAATGAAATCTAAATGCAACGATACGCACTGAAGTGTTGAGCTCCAGATGAAACGGGGGTGTGGCATTCTTTCCCCACTACAAAGGTAAATAAGCGTTAACAAAAAAAAAAATAAAGAGTAGAATCCTAGAGGAAATCAGTCTACATGCTACAAAGTCAAAGCAAGAGTGAATGCTACAGTCCAAGTGTATACTCGACTTCGAATTACACTATACCTAGTCCACGGAACTCCATTTGAATTATAGATACATATGTATAGGTGATATATTCTAAAGTGTTAATACACTTTTTAAATAGAAAATGTAAACTTATTTGGAATCAAAGCTTAAATAGTCTTAACCCTAAACTTTCCCGAATTTACCTTCATTTAAATTTTTACAAAATTTGTTGTTTTTATCTTTTATAGTCTTAAAGATTCCTGTGATAAAACCCACCGGAATTTTTATGCTAATCCAGAATACATAGTATTTATATGTTGTTAAGCTTCTTTTTGGTCTGTTACATACATTTTCACAAACTTAATATACCATTTTAATCTATTTATATAGAGAGAGTAACAAAAAGAAATAAAACACATTTCATAATGCTTCCCAGTTGCACATGTGGGTGTGTTTGCTTTGGGTGCATTGCGCGTTTCTTGGCTTTTATGATATGGGGGAGGCTTAAAGGACCATTCTATTCCTTTGCAGCAGATATGTTGACACCACTTGGCAACACTTTATTCCCGCCAGAATTGTTCGATAACAGCTGCTAACAATCAAAGTCAAACTACGGACATATTTATTTGATTTTCTGCCTATTTATGCTTGGACACAAACTAAAGTATAAATCAATGGAAAGGGGAGGTTTGTGCGGTTTCGGTTTGTGAAAGTTTGATAATTATCAAAAGAGATGAAAAACAAAAATTTATGTACGTAATTTTACTTAAAATATTTTCTTGTATTTAGGCATTCACTCCAACTGCGCAGACTAATTGGAATTTTAATTAGAACTGGCGTAAGCGAATGCAATGCGTGGCAGATGTTTGTTTAGATTATTGTGCTATATTATAAACAAATTATTCTAACGCATTCTAAATTCAGAAGCGAAAGCAATTAATTGTAAAAATATATTTTACTTACACGCCATGTTGCTGTTAATGTTGCGTTTTATACGCCGCCGCCGCGTTTATACTTTTGATTGGTGGAAAATCCGATGCTTTTTTTTTCTTATTGCTATTTTTGAATGGGTTTAATCGATGTCTGTCGCTGTTGCCGGACAAAAGTTTTATTCTACCACAATTGCCTATTTTACAACTTCTGTTGTTCGAAAATTGCGCACTCTAATATTTCTATCACATTTAATGATAGTTCACTTTAAATCATTTTGCATTGTAACTCATTTATTTATTTATACATCAATTTTTTTCACTTTTTCGCACCGCGATACACTCCGCACGCAACTTCATACGCGAGATGATGATACCAAATGACGCTTTGTGGTAGTGTGAATGGCAAATTAAATGCATATATGTAAACAGCTGCTTTAATACAAATATCGGTATCGATACAAATATCGATATCATTCCTAACGTATCGATTCACCGCTGTTGCGTCCTACGTGCGGACTAGTACAGTAATACAATATGGTGAATTAAATTACGTTATACTGAAATATACGCTCATACATAGTGCAACTACTCGATGCTAATACAGAATATAGTGCAGCTATTTTGAGAGCGCATGCACTTTGTATCACTGTATTATGGGCCATGTCATCTCTAACAAAATATCGATCCAACTTTAAATACAAATATCGATATAAGTATCGACACAAATATCGTTAATAACGTATCGTTTCGCCGGCGCTCTCTAATTTGTTGCTGTTGCACTCGCTCAAAATATAATATTTATCAAAATTTCTAAATCAAACGATAAAAAACACAACTCGAAGATGCCGCCAGCATCAGCGGTCAACAACAACTCTAACAGTGCGGCTGCAGCGGCCAAGGCGGAACGCGATGAGAAGCTGCGCGCATCGCTGAGGGTGTATATACTACAGGAGAAGAAACGGAAGCAGGAGGGTATGCTATGCAGGACTAGTCAATTAAATAGTCAATCAATAGTCAGTTAAAGTATTTGAGTGAACTAATTGAATTGCCCTCCTATAGAATATGAGGCCAAGTGCGAAGAGATACGGCAGCGTAAGGAGCGCGAGGCTCGCGAGCGTGAAAATGACATGACGTTGGAGGAGACGCGTGGCCAAATTGCAAAGCTCGATGAAAAACTCACTGATTTGCACAATCAAAAGCAGCAACTATTCCTGCAGCTGAAGAAAGTTTTAAACGAAGATGAGAATCGTAAAAAACAACAAAAAGACAATGAATTATTCGCGTTGCAACAAGCCCAGCAGCAGGCTCAACAGAACAGTGTAGCAGCGCAGGTCTTTATGCCACAGGTGCGGGTGCAGCATCAGCAACAAAAGGTATGTAGCTTATAGATTTTTTTTTGATTGTACTTACAAATTTTCAAATACAAATAACCTATTTTAGACCGGTGGTAATGCGTCAGTGAAGCGCGGGCGAAGTCCATCGCCACCACAGGCCTATTACAAGAGCGCAGCGTTTGGACAAACAAGTAAGCTTTCATCCTTGCACGCTTCCTTTGGGCACCATGCTAACCATTTGTTCATTGTGGCACTTTAGTTACTAATTGTTTTTTGGTTTATACTGCCGTTTCATTGAATGTTTGCTAACAGCATACGCCAGTTTTGATTGTTTACACACTTATCTCTTTTTATTATTTATTTCTCTATATGTCGTTTGCTAACGTTCTTGATTCCAGAACACGATGAGGGTCGTCGTGCCGCAGATTATGTTATATGGAACAGTAAGATTAACCATTAAATGTTTACCTAACATTTTCCATAAACCCATTAATACTCACATTATTGATGCTTTATATGTTTTTTTCATTTGTGTGTGTTTAAGAACTTATGCAATAATTGGACAACAATATTTACAGAAGCTGACACTCAATATTCCACACCCGGCACGCTATATTATCAGACTACAGGAGCGCCACCGCCGTCTACGCAGGCCGATGTGCGATTGTCGCCATTGTATCCCTATCAGCCGTTGCGACCCGGTTATTACATGGGGCTACCACCCAATTCTTCGGTTCCTGTCTCTAAATCGGATTCACCCGCACAAAAGCAGCCTACACAAGTTTTTCACATCAACCTTGATCAGCCAACAACAGACGTATTAGGAGTTGCAGCCAATGTTAACAGCTCAAAACCGCAGCTGACAATGGAAAAAATCAACGATCGATATCATATTGAAGTAAAGCATGATTCAACAACAGGTCATGTATTAGGAATACCACAAGTACCGGAGGGTGTCATTTATAAGCCAATCATTGGAGAATTACAGCCAAATGTGCTGCAAATAGCCACTAATCTGGCGCAGGTAAAATACTTGAACTAAATTATCGTTGTCAGTAAGCTAATCTGTCGCTCTTTCTATAATAGAATCCAAAGGCTACGGGCAGTATTACACAAGGTTATGCACCCGGCCGTGGTGGATCGCAACATGCAGATCAACTCTCTCGACAACAGTTAAATGTGCTGCCCAGCCAATCGGGACAGACATCGAACTCACAACAGTTGCACTACACGCGACGTCTGTACTAAGCACAACATTCTTCAAAACAAATTCGATTTAAACAATGGACTGAATGCTACAAGACCGATATATTGCGACTGAGAATCGTAAGATTTGTGGTGTTACATTAAGAACCAATTACATACATACAATACAATAATGTTGTAAATAAAGCTTAGCCCGTCCATTCAAGAAAAAAAAAAAAGTGAACAGTCTTGATTATGCAGCACAATTTCGTAATAAAACTCACAAGAGTCTACACAGCCAGCTACAAAGTATTCGGAAAGAGAAGATCGCCGCGTAATTATTCGAACAATTGGGAAGTAAACAAATGAATCATTATTTTGTCAATTCAACTGTAAAAAGACAACAAAAATTGAGCGCCATGTGCGGGGTTAACTTTTTTATCACTCATTCGGTTTTGCTGTATCTCTACACTTCTTTGAATAATTTGGAGACTTACATGCGCGTGCTTAGAAAGTCAATATGTAGAAAATGTGTACGTGTGTGTGTGGCGAGTTAATATTTCAAACCGCAGCTGTTAGAAACTTGTTTTTCCAACGATTTTGTATTGTTGTTTTTTTTTCTATTACGTAATCATAATTATTACACAAAAAACTACGCATAAAGGTATGTATTAATACTACGCGCTTTATTGTTTATTGTTGTACATACAATAAAGGGGCTTTCATTTGCGAATTAGCAATGTAATAAAAATCTTTAATGGCGTTCGGAAGCATACACTCTATTATTATTAACGAAATGTGACATATTTTAAATGGTCGCCCCAATTACGACTCAGCATCTTTAGCGTCGAAAATATTGCATCTACGCCAAAGAGAATTATTTTTGCTAAAATTATACCGAAAACTGGGATAAAAGGATGGAGTCAACCACTGCCTGCCATTCAAATGATGTGACCGTAATTCTCAGCTTACGAATACTATTAAATCTTTAAGAAATTTTAACCTCACATTTTTTGTTACATTTTAAACAGTCAGCTCGCAATTGAAAACCCCTTTATATGCTTTCTGTATTGTTATTATTGTAATTCCAAGGGAAAACCGGGTTACAGACAATTAATTAATTTGGCATTCAACTTTCAACAATAGGAGACAGAGTGTGAAAGAGATAGATGCATAGACAAATTTTTATAGAAAATATACATACAATAGGGGCAGGGTGTTGAACGTGTAATTTACTGAAGCAAAACCAAATGCCAATTTTAATAATTAACCATGCTTTGTTGTTCATTTTCGAAAACAAATTTTAAGTATAAAAACGAGCGATCAGTTGTGAAAAGTTTATATTTCATAAATTAATAATATCCCACATTGCCAATTTTTTTAATATGACCTATGAAACTATACATTCGGCTTGTTTATAGCATAACTCATTGCAAAGTACAAATGTAAATGATATTGCGCTAGTAAACAAGAATTATAAATAATATCACGTTCAAACCACCACCAACGCCACAATAAAAACAATAGATCTCTAAGCTAACAGGTAAATGTAAGCTTATATAAGCAACATTTGCATGCAAATATCGTCAGTTTAACAATATTTACATGAAGTATTTATATCGAAATACAATAAACGCATTAGATACACTTCATTTAACTTGAACGTTACATATGTATATACATATGCAGCTGGCATTTGGCAATTCTTTGTACAATGGTTGCAATTAAAAGAATTTATATATCAAATAAGTAAGCTTAAGGCCATCGTAGCTATAGCTTGTAACTAGTTTTTATGTAATTTAAAATTATATTCAAATTATATATAAATAAATAAAAGAATTTGTTTATCTTCTTTTATTATTTCCTTATATACATATATACCAAAAAAATAAACCTCTTAAGTTTCTTGACGTAGAAAAGATTCATTGATGAAACTATTTTTACACAGTTATTTTATAAGATTGGAGACAAAACAACTTGTAAGATAGATTGCTTTTGGGTTTTCTTACATGTACCATTAGACAAAAAGAGCATTTTAAGACATTTCTGTACATGCATAAATAAATAACTAAATTCCACTGCATACGTGCAAATATTCATTATGGTAGGGTGCAAAGCGTTTCAATTCAATGTCATCGGTACATTTTGCGGGAGAAAACCGCAGCAAACAAAAATTATTTATTACTAAATGCATAACATAAAAATAATAAAAGCTATAAAAATTTGTTAAACTTTGATTTAACCGAAGTTTTAATACTCTTCTGTTAAAAAATTGGTTCGAAAATTTGTAATTCTCTATGGAGATGATGGATTGTAACCGATCATTGTGCATTCGGATGGGTGTTATTTCACTAGACGTCTCTGTTTGGGTTTATGTGAAGGTACGCCAATTTACGCCAATAAAATATGTATGAGCAATTCATGCTCTGTGAACTACGCGCGTTTTGCAATATTGCCAGAAAAGCTGCAGCGATTGATCAATATATGTCGTGATCGGATCCACCAGAGACACAACATAATATTTTAAATATATATCGCATTATTTGTTTTTTCTTTTTTTTTTCAATTAAAATAGTAATTTTTAAAGTTTATACAAAACTATAAGTTTAGTTTAATTTAATGTATTTAATGGGTAATCCTTTAATGCGTTACAAATATTCATATATGAATTGATAAATCCCCCTCTTGACAAAATATGTGTAGTGTATAAAAAACAACAACGTTTATTAATGTAATTTAGTGGGAGCCATTTTTCGACGCTGCTCCAATGCTTTGCTCCAACCACACAATAACAAAAGCAACGAAGGTGGGAGAGCGCACAAGCGGCGGCGCCCGTGAGTGTAGAGAATGAAAAAATCAACAGTTGGTTGGACTGACTGGTTCAAGCATCCAAAGTGGCAAAAGCGATCTCAGTCTGAAACGACTACGACAGCGAAGAATAACGTGCGCGCAAAAGCGAAAAAAAAATTATAAAAATAAAAAAGGTACATATGACGACTGATGTGGCGAGTCGTATATAAAATAGAATATATAAAACAGAAACAAACAAAAATAATATAAAACGGCCAACAAATTTGAAAAAAGTGTGTGTGTGTGTGATCGTGACAACAAAATGTAGCAAAGTTGCCAGACAGTTTATATTGTTTGTCAACATTAAAATTAAATTAAGCAAATTATTTGATTTATTGGTTTTATAACGTTAAAATGGAAAATACGTAAATTAGCAGCACTATGTATATTTACCACTATTCAGTAGAAAGTCAAATACAAAAAAAAATTTAGCTGCCCTAACACAATCATTTTGCTTAAGCAACAATTTAAAGGGCTGGCAACACTTACGCAAATCATAAGAAAGACAAGAGCAGCAGGTCGCAGAAATTATTAACAAATTGAGAAGAAATATTGAAAATAGTCTCTATTTAAAAATATACGAAGCAAAGCGCATCGTTTGCAAGATTTCGGAGGCGTTACGTTCAAGTAAATGATGTCATCAAATTGTTTAATCGTTAATTGCTCAACGTCTTCGATTTCCAGGTGAAAAGACCAAAGCAGAGCACTGTTTACAAACCAATATCGCAGCAAACGAAAATAAACACTTATTCTACTTATTAAGAAGCAACAAATTGACGCACAAACGATGGAGCTCGCTAAAGGTTACCTATTGGACAAATACATAAACTTATGTAACTATTTGGAACGCGACACAATTGGTGCGGAATTGGCGATTTATGGCACTTCGACGTTGATGCTGTTGGTTGCTTACGCAAAACGAAAGCCGGCATATCTGGTGCGTCAGTTTAAGAAACCCGCGCACATACCGGAGCGTTTGATTAACGAACGCGTAATGCACACCGGTGAGATTGGCGGCATACAGCAACGTGATCAGGATACATTGCTGTTGATCAAACACCGTCCACTCATACCGATTTTTACAAGTCGTAAGCGTCTATTGCCCGTCAAGTTGCCTGGCGTGAAAGTTAATGCCAATGGCTATTCCTGGCTGCAAAACTGTTTAATTGGTCGCCAGGCCACATTTTTGCCGTTGAACAAGAGCAATACACAGCACTTTGTTGTCTGCCAGCTGTGTCTGGTGCACCCGCCCAAAGGCAAAAGCCGCTTGATCGATGTATCGGAAACTTTGTTGCGCTTGCGTTTCGCCAAGTATGCGCGGGATGCAGCCGCCGAGGTAAAGCGCAACGGCAAGTACTACAAACATTTGCAGCAGGTGGAGCAAAATACAGTAGCTGTGGAATCGTGGCTCGCCTGGGCGGCACGTCATCCGATCATATGGAAGGCCTGGAATGATCTGAAAGTGAAGTTGCTTCCAAAACAGAACTTATTGCCAGAGCTTGTTCGCTAATGCAATTAACGCTTACATCTTAATTGAAATGAGTTTCCTTTTTTTGTTTAGTTTTACAAGTACACTTTTTTTTGACATTTAGCGACGTATTTTAAAGTTGTTAATAACTTTACTTATTACACGCTTAGTTATAACTAAATATCGCGTTTATCGCATTTGAATAAACTACACGTCTGCGACGTGTTTCAATACAGTTTAAATATTCAATGTAATTCAACGAAAGAATAAACGTGAGATCGAACAATATATTTTAAATAACATCACTTTATTAAATATGGTTTTGTTTGTGCAGTTCTTAATGTTAATTAGTTCTTTTGTTTATTTGATGACATCAGTTTTATAAATATGAAACGTATAGTAGATATATATGTCGTTAAAACCGTATATATGCACACATACCACACACAAATTTTCAAATTTAATGTACGGCAAAGATAAACAAAATATATTTTTATAAAAATACAACATATTGAAATTAATTCGCAAATAATTCTTAATTTCTACAGTTTTCTTCTTTTCCAACGAATTTTTTAAACGAATCTCATCAAAATGAGTTGTGGAATCTCAATGGTTAAATATATATTATTTCTATTTAATCTACTATGTTCGGTAAGTTTTGTCTGTGGATAAATAAATAAATTATAAGTAAATACTAAAACCACACTCGGTGGAGCCAGCATTTTTTAGCATTGCGATAGAAAACAAGCTTCCGTTACCAATTCTAACAAAACTTAAATTTTGTTACGAAGGGAACGGCGCAAGGGTATGTCAGATCTTGCGTATTTATTTTTTCTGTATTTGTTTAAAAACAGGTTTTCATGTGATCAAAATAAAGTTTTGTTAGCGTCATTAAAACTCACTCCCTCCCCGAAAACATGTACAACAGTTAAAAATATTTCCTTTGAGGTTAAGCGTTACCTCAGTTTAACAGATTTCTGTTGTTGACCTAAAAAATGTGAAACCGATGAAAAAACATACATACACGTATATAAGCTGCTTTAAAAAATTCTTAAGAGTTTCTAATGAAATCAAGAGTACTCAATGAAAATGAAAACTATTGCATTAAGCTTAACATCAGCTTCCAACTTTTCTATTGCAATACGCTTTGAAAAGATAAAAAAAAAACACATGGCATTAACTTCTTGCTGTATTTAGTTTTGAAGCGGTTTAGAGAATGAGTTTTTGTTTAAGCGCAAAACGAGTTTTTATTTTTTATAAATTACATAGCAAACGTAAAAATGCGAGGCTATCGAGTTCAGTCAGGTTTTTTTTTTTTAAAGTTCTAACGTTAGCGTTAAAGCGGAATGCATTTGGGACTGACTATACTGTACTTTGCGGAGCCTAAACTTTGTAAATACAAACTGCTTGGCGTCTGTAGGTGGAGATTTTTGATGAGAAACATCTTTTACGTTTGATATTCTCTTTAAATGCATTTTTCGCTGTTCGAATTTATTTTCTTATTTTTAATTTTGGTTATACATATTTCATTTGTAGGCAATATAAACATTCCCACGTTATTTTGCGCAATTTCGTTGCTCATAAAAAAAGAGTCACGCAATCTGCGACTACTTGGCGTCGCGTGAGGCGAACAGAGATCGCGTCTAAAAATCTTTTTCAATGTAAAATTTCGAAATTACTTGAACGTTTCTGTCTGTATTATTTTCTATGCCACCCACTAAAAATAGCTTGACTCAATTAAGCATTTGAACTTGAACATATTTGTCGACAGTTTAAAAAAAGGCACCCAAACAGACTCCACCCAGTTAATGCGAGCGACCCTTTCCATTTACGTGACACACTTGAACTTTGTTTTTATTACATTATAATATTTTTTTCGCATAAATATTTCAATAGAGCACACAACATAAGAATTTTAGTTGGTTTTTGAGATACTACATAAATGTGTATTCAGTGACTCATGCTAAATGCTTGTTCTGTATTTTTATTCAGTATCTGCGCAGTTTTTATAATTTATGTTAATCGTTAAATAGGTCAATTTGCGAGTTCAAAAATGTTTTGCTTATAATGTGTCCAGTTAATTGTACAAGGCGCTGTATTATTTGATTAAACAAATATGTATATATGTGTATTTATTTACTATTTTTCATTGTATTGGGTTTCACATTTTAGAAATACGAAAAATTTTTGTTGATATATTTTTAAACATTTTATTTCGATTTTGAGCACGTTCTAACATTATGCATTTTTAAATTAAAAGCATTTGCCATGCTATGGTATTTAGTTTAGGGACCTCGATTCATTACAAATAAAATATTTTACTTTTTTATACTCTTGTTTTTATCTTTTACACACATGGAACAAATGCATCAAATTTTTGGACAAAGGACTGACGTGTGGTTATGAGAGAGACAAAAAACGGCTAAGACGGCAACTCGTCCTCGAAGGCTTTTTTTTTGTAATCAAAAGTGCTTGGGACCCTTAGAACGCATCTACTATTCATTACAACTAAAGTATTTAAATAAAACAACAAAAATTATATGAAAGTGCAAAAATATGCATTTTCTAACGAACTTTTCAAAATTAGGGGGTGTAATGGCCCCTCTGACCACTCTGGATACGCCCTTGTGTATATCAATAAATATTTGAGCCCTTGAAAGCTCCTATATTTAATGAATTTTAGTTCAACCACATTTTTCGTAATTTTCTTTGATTAATTGGATGTTATTTGAACCAACCATCTATGCATAAGACACAATTCAGTGTTGTTGAGCAAATATCATTAGTAAAGAGTATTTAAGTTTCGGTTTCACCAAAGTTTTCTCCTGTTTATATTAGAAGTTATTGCCAATACAAATCAGTTATTTAGGATCAACTATCTGCATATGGTATATTGTTTATGAATTAAGCAACATAAATGCTTTTCTCTGTTTAGCTTGGTAATCTTTATTATTTAAATGGATTTTAACGTTAATTATTGGCGCACAGATAGCAAATTAATCTATTACTGATAAGCATGTTATCAGTATTTCGCTTTAATAACGTCATCCTTAATTTAAGTAATGTGCTTCTTGCTTAACTGTTAGAGTTATCATAAATTATCTAAACTCCTGATGCCGAAAAGACTTATATTACTCAGAATGAGAATATTATGACGTACATTAAAATATTTTTTTTTAAGAAGCATTTGGCGTATAAAATGTATTGTTTTTCATTTATTGTTCTGGTATATTATAACCGATAGTGTGTCCAAGATAAGATGTTTGCTTGATATATGTATACAAGAAGTTCTCTATAAATATTTTAACGCTTTGAAAATTCAGACTTTAATACAAAATCAGTCTTATAAAAATATATAAGTCGAGAGAGAGAGAGAGTACTATATACATAGTTGGTGCAAATGATATTTCTACTTATTTCATTGTCAATCATTATCATTCCGGTTTGTATTATCCAGCACAAGAAATATTTGAAACTTAGAAAATTTGTATACACTGTAGCTTTATGTATGCAACAGGCAGAAGGAGGCGCCGCAGAAATTTGTCTTCAAAAGTCGAGTTGATGTAGACCTGTCTGGCTATCCGTATGATTAATTGTTATTCAAGTTGGCGACTGTAAGAGATGGAATCTTCAAGTTTGTAAGTTAATAACATCCTATTCTTTGTTAAGATAATCTGCCCCTCCTTACTGAGTTTTTCAACGACAAAATTTGTTTTACTTCAAATCTAATAAAACTTTCCGTATATGTTCATATGCTTTTAGTAGTAAAAACATTTTTTTGTGGTTTCATATAGCTTGAAATGACACTAATCCCAATAAAATATCTCACAGGAATAGCTCCTCCATAAAAATCTTTAATTTCGAATTAGTTCAATTTATCATGAAGGTTCTATCCTAATGTATTTGTAGTGTATATGTAGTGCGATCCAGAAAGTTCTTGTACGTATTGCTTCTTTATATATAGAGGTATAGATACTCTTCTCTTTTTCTGCTTATATTTTATCAAATTGCTCGCATTGTATTACTAAGGTTATCAGTACCATAGAACCTAAACTTGCTCTGGATTGAAGGCTATGGTATCACTGTTATTTTGATAAGCTTTTTACGGTAAAATAAATAATCTCTAAGCTTCGAATATTTTGTTGACCAATGTACATAGAAATTTTATCGTTAAAAGCTTCTCCACAGGGTGTCTCGTTTTAACTTAGTCGCTACTATTAAACAATACCCAACAAACCTTTCAATAACTATTTCTATGTATTCCGCTTTCGACTAATAGATCTGCGGCATATTGCTAATAGTCTTCGGTGCCTTGCTGTTTAGCAATATCCACAACATCGATGACTTCGCCGAGGCCTTACGTTCGCAACAGGTGCCGATAACAATGATAGTGCTGGGTGCTGTCATATTGTTGATCTCGTTTTTCGGCTGCTGCGGCGCTATTCGCGAATCCTATTGCATGTCCATGACGGTAAGTTTTTAAACTTAATAGAAAGCTTTAAAACCTAATAAATAATATTTCATTTTCGAATATCTTTTAGTATTCCATACTGCTCTTCGTTTTGATGGTCGGTCAACTGGCGCTCGTGGCTTACATGTGGCTACAAAAGGATAAATATCTACAAATTATGGGCGACGTCGTGGAGAAGGCTTGGGAGCGTAGAACACGTCGTGCTGACTACATGGATGCTATTCAGATTAGCATGGAATGCTGCGGTCGCAATGCATACACTGACTACACCTTCCAGGGCTATTTCCCACCATCATGTTGCAAAGATACGAACAATTGTCGCATTGAAACTGTCTACCGACGTGGATGCAAACAGACTTTCGTTAATTTCTGGGATAAGAACAGTGATATTATTAAATACGCTGGTTTGGTCATTGCCGCCATTGAGGTGCGTATAAATATTATTTCCAGAGACGTTTTTTGAAAACTAAACAATTTGTTTTTTAACTGCATTTTCAGTTTGTTGGTTTCATCTTTGCCTGCTGCCTGGCGAACAGTATTCGAAACTACAGGCGTCGTGCGGCCTATTAAGAAAGTCTTCGTGCAGCACATAATCAAAAGCATTATTAATTTTAATTGAAACCGAAAGTACGAAAAACCAACAATAATTGTATGTACAAGTTTAAATTGCCATTTGCATTCGTTTTAATTTGTTTTGTAAAGTTCTTAAACCTTATGCACAGTATAAAAGTTTTCTATAAGTGTTCTTGTAAAAAGTGCAAAATTTGAAGAAGATGAACGAAAGAAAAATATGTATTTAACTTGTTTTAAGTGCATGCAATTTTATATAAATTAAAACACATAATATGATAATACATAATTAGAAATAACCCAAAATAAAAAGTAAATCCCAAAACGAGAACACATTAGCTGAAGTTTTTAATCGCCCGTAGCTTGGACAGACAGCAACAAAAATGATAGACTAGTATTTATAATTTTTATGCAATATAAATTCTATTGTTTGTCTATTTATACAGAACTTAAGTGAGAGTGTTATTTCCTCGGTTTTTATCTCGATAAGTAAGTATAGCCTGATAAGAAATGGGCTTTCTTTGTTTTTACTTGACATTGATAACTGTCCATTTAATCGGTAGAATTTATGTGTTACCAATCTATCCTGCATGCCAAGAAGGTACATACTTCAAAATCACAACGATGCACTTCAGCTACATATTTCAAATGTGCCGACCAATGAGTTCAACTAAACCCGCAACAGGTGCAAATTTTATTATTATTCTTTTTTATTTTGTTTACTATAAATCATCGCGATAAAAGTTATCGGGGACTTTTCCGCAAACACACACACATACAAGTGTTTGTTTAGTTTGGAAACGCATGCTTCGCTGACTATGAATCATATGCCTACATATTTTAATAACATATTGAATTTAACGTTGAGATATAAAATGTTTTAATTTAGTTTAATATATCAGCATAGGACTGATATTAAATGAGAAAATCTTATATGCATAAGTACAAAAAATTACGGAACTTTGTGAGTCAAACTTTGTTTCAAACCATTCTGACATATGCTCCAAAACCACTATTGGTAATACGGTTAAAAAAATGTGTTGTCCCACACTTTTTATCGAACTATGGAAAAAGCTACATCAGAAACACTGTTTAGTGTGGAGTCTATTGTGTCCTGATTTTTACTAATTATTGAAAAGTATTAAAGGATTTTTGTTGATAATTTCTTATTGGACAAATTTCATCTTTTGACGCTGTTTTGATATAATTGTCTTCAAATGCTAATAACAAAACTGTCTTCACTGAAAATATTTAATATTTTGGAGTGTGTGGGCCAAAGGCATTCTGCTATGGATCGAAAGGGCAGCCATTGAAGTTGTGAGAAAAGTGAGAACCGAACTGAGCGGTTATATCACATTTGATTTGAATATTTGCTATTGCTCACACTCGACCATAACCATAACCGTGTAACCACTTCAAAGGAACTTTTGGCGAAGTTCATCTGCATCTTGACGAAACATGGATCCATCAGACCAAACCAGAGACTAAGGAACAATCTAGGTGAACGTACACTAAAGAAGTTTTGCAAAGTTTGGCCATATTATGCGGTGTCATTCACATCGATTACCTTGAAAAAGGTAAAACAGTCGCCGGCGAATATTATTTATATTCGATATGGATTTGAAGCAGTAACGACCTTACCATAGCAAAAAGTCATAAATTAGGCTGCGAACTGCTAATCCATTGATCCATCCTGTGAACTTTTACTGTTTCTGAATTTGAAGAAGAGTTTTGGGTATCAAACTACAATTTAGTAATAAATTTAACGGAATTCCCGTGCAACGCCAGCTCATAACAATAATAATAAAAATTGAAAACATGACTGATGAAACCCAAAAGTAATACAAGAAAATTTTTATTGGTACAAAGAATATAATTAACACATAATTTAGTCACCTCTTACTCACAATGAGTCACTTTGAAATGAAGGTGTTGTACGCTGCTAGCCTATTAGTTTTTGGCGTATTAGCTGTCACAAACAGATAATATGAATATATTCATATATGTATATTGTTCGCATACGAACATATGTGTAGGCCTGTTCCCGCGCCTTATCTCTAAAACATAGAGTGTCAGATAAGAGAGGCGTTTGCTTTGCTACGAGGACAGTTAAATAAGTCGTTGGAAATTGCTTTTAAAACTTAATACTAAATACAGGAAAGCTACGGCCATTCAGACTCGTTGTAGAATTTTTGTTTGGTCGCCAGGTTGACCGATGGAAGTGTTCCAAGCTGCCGTAATAATAAATGAAAAAAAAATTTATGAAAATGAAAATGTAAAATTATTATTTATTGAAGTTCAAAGTTAAGGATAGCTTTTCTTATAAAGTGTAATGAAGAATCAAAGGAAAATAGATGAGAAATTTTATTACAGATATAGCAGAGATGCCGAAGTGAATCATGGCTAGTATAATTTTTTGTGCAAAATGACAAACTTAAAAGCTAAGAAATAGAGATTCAAGCGAAAATGTTTAATCAACTTCACCACAAATAATTTTGTGAAAGAAAACGACAGAAAGCATCGATCTTCTGAAAGGATTATTTGGAGGAGCAAATAAAGTATGCATGGAATTGAAATCTGTTTGTAATTGACTGTTTTAGAATAAAACAGAATACGACAAACACAATTTTACATCATCAGCTAAGGAAAGATCATTTTTAAATAATACAAAGAGTAATGAACTAAGATGACTGCCTTATGGAGCCCCAAAAGACACATCTATAGTTTTAAATGATAAATTATTAAATATAATCTAATATAGATCTACCTACAAGGTATGATTGTATCCAAGTTACAAATGAAGATGGAAATCCTAAATGAATTATTTTCAATTTATATATATCGCAAGCTTTATTAAAGTCTGTATATAACTCATCGGTCTGGTAGCCAGACACAAAACCCTTATTATTAATAGAAAAAAATTCTAGAAGATTGATAGAAATTGACCTACCTTTAACAAAAGCTTATTGAATTGGGCTTACAGGAATAGAAGCAGTACAGAATTTCTTTGAGATCATTTAAATTATACGTTACTCGAACAGAAGGGGCTGAAGTCCACGCTTTGTGGTAGTGATTGCTGGCTGACATATGTCATACATACATGGTTTAGTTCCAATTTGCATGTATCGATAAAGAAATCTTCATAGACAAATAAGGACTGAACCTTTATGGTGAAATGATGGAAACATTGCAAAATTTCAATTAAACTTGAAATGCCCATTTATAAAAAATTGTATTCCTTATTGTTAGCTATCGCACAATATTTTATATTTAAAAACTTCTGAAATGCTAGACTATATAACAAATATTGCTAAAATTTTTCAGAAATAATTATTCGCTAACCTTCAGAACTACTCTCGAATTTCTAATAATTGTACAATATAAATAACTATGTAGTACCATCCATATGCCATTACTACAGGGTGTTATCTACTAACGCTTTTGGAATTCTGATAAAATAAAGATAACAAGTATATAAACAAGTGTACAAATGTTCGCAAACCGACCCGATAATTATAGGCACTAGCGTGAGGTCTTTAAAAAGGTTGCCATTGGCAATTTCGTTGCTAAATTAACGAACGAACTCGAAACGAAAACAACGGTCGAAGCTGTTGTGTGCAAAAATTTGTGCGGATATATTGTGCAATAATATAAAGTGATTAAATTTTGCAATTCAAAAGTTCAGAGTGCAATTTACAATAATAAATAAAAAGAGAAATATTTTTGACGCAAAGTTAAAACTAATCTAAAGCCAAAATGAATTGTCTTTCGGCAACAGTTAAATACCTTCTATGGTTCCTCAATGTGGTCTTTTTGGTGAGTTCAACAAATTGCTTCATATTATGAAATGAATAAAGCAATAAAACAAGTGCAAATCAATAAACGCCTATTTTTATAAATAGTAAAAAGTTTAATACGACATGGCGTATGCGTAATAACTATAGATAGACAGAGACAGAATTACTCATCAAACGAATTGGCAACGATCAGTCGATATATAAAAAGTTCATAAATACATTTTTCTTTATTGAACAATGGAAATGTTATAGGAAAAATGAATTTTCTCATTTCCGCTGCTTGTGTACAGCAATTTAATTAATTTTTTATTGCAATGTTTTTTTTTTCTAATCTTTGAAATGATCTTCAACATTTAATTACAGGCCGGTGGCGTGCTGCTCATCGTCGTTGGATCTATCATGCTCAGCGACATGGGTGGCTTCAAAAGTTTCGATACAACGATACACACAGAAACTATACCAATTCTGATCATTGTGCTGGGTTGCGTCATATTCGTTGTTTGCTTCTGCGGCTGCTGCGGTACAATTCGCAACAATGCATGCTGCACGACAACTGTAAGTTTAGATACATCATCCTATATATCTAGAATAATTTCACAATTTTAATAAATGTTTGTATTCCAATTGCAGTATGCTGTGCTTATGTTTATTCTCTTTGTGCTCCAATTGGCGATGTCAATTTGGATCTTTGTTAAACAAGATGATTTCCTAAACACCATGAGCACTTTTGTCAATGATGCCTGGAAGGAGAACTCTCAGAGCAACGGATATCCCATGGATGGCATTCAATTGGCCGTAAGTAGATTTTTAAACGGAAATATCGTTAGCAATATTCATTCAATTTTAATTCGCTTCTAGTTTAATTGCTGTGGCAACGCTGGCTATAGCGACTATACCAGCATGGGTGCCACTGTTCCCGCCTCCTGCTGTGGCTATTCCAATCGGAATGAAGCGTGTCCAGCAGCAACTTATACAACACGCGAGGGTTGCAATAAGAAATTTGTCGATTTCTGGGATAATAATATGGACATTATTAGCTGGGCTGGTATTGGTATTGCTATCTTCGAGTTGGTCATCTTCTTCATTGCTTGCTGTCTGGCAAAACAAATGCGTCAGTAAATTATTTAAATTTTGTATAACTTCAATAGTCTTGTATAAATTTTAGCTTAATTTTGTCAGTCATCGTCACCATTATCACACAACCATTAAACAGAAACAGTATCACCAAAGATTTTTATAAAAATAAAAAAAAATGCAAATCGCAAAATCCGCCAAAGCAACTGATTTCGTTTAAATTAAAATAAAAAAAAATTAGCAAAGATTGTCCACGCAAAACATTGTAGCGTATCTATATGCTGTGTTTTATATATAGTATCAGAAAAAAAATCTAAAGTTAAATGGATACTCAATAAATGAACGTCTTTTATAATTTTACACGCCTATATATCTCTGTATCAAATAAACTTAAAAACAAAAAAAAAAAATTAATTGAGGGTCATCCAATGTTTATTTGTTGTTATTGGCTTATTTCTGTATTACTTTTGTTCTACGAAAATGAAGCCAAACCTCTTGGAAACCATGACCTAGTGCGTTTCTATCTAAAGTTTTTTTTTTTGAATCTCAAAAACAATAAATTCAAAAACAAACGCTTGGAAGGCATTAAATGAGGTATCATAGACCAAATAAATTATATGTATACTCTTGATCGACACTTCAGGTAAGTCGATATAGTATCTGTCTGTCTATTAGCTGTTGCACATTTTTTTAGGCTCGATTTTTAAATTATGCAGCTTAAATCCGGCAGCTAGGCTTTTTTATAGCAATTAAATAGAATAATTGTTCCTTAAAAAAAAGTTTTTATTATAAAACTCAGTTAATTAAACTGTTATATTTTTATATATTACATAAATATCATTGATCGATATTGGCCTATATTTCAAATAATCGTTATACAAAATCATTTACTAATGGGTTTTTGTATGAAAAACTTTTTCATACGAAAGCGCGGCAGTGTTCTAGCTTATATAAGATTGGTTCTCCCTCCGCTAGGCGTGCTCGCCTGGCTTATACGCTGAAAGGTAGCGCATTGACTGAGCGAATATAAGTAATACTCCTACTGCATGCACATATTGATTTTTTTGTTTGTTTTTTTTTACCAAATTATCTATGCCATATTTAATATGAAGACACCCTTATCACAATCACCTATTGACAGATACTGCAATAATATATTTCAAATGCTTATCACATATCAATAATTAAAAGAACTTCATATATCGTAGAGTAGAAATTAAGTACTTGCATAAAAGCGAATTGCGTTCTTTGTAAAACGTTCAATCGAGATTGAAACATGCGAATCTAATAACGCGAGCATCGCGTTTGGGTTACAGTTGACACGATAATTATTTAAACATCTACAATGTCATAACTCATTGGGGAATTTTTATATAAGCACATATAATAATGCATGATATATAACCGCAGTTAGCACATTTTTCTGAGTCATGCGAAAGTATTTATAGCATCTCCGTTCGATAGTCATAACTAAATGAGATACATTATCTTTACAGATAAGTTACCAAATAAACGCATCAACCTATAGTATATGTACTTTCGATTTTGTATATAAATATTTATATATTTTTTTGACATATCGCTACAGTAGAAAATTACGGGGAATTACTACTCCCCAAGCATTTAGCTGCTAATCTTGAAGTTCTTGGAATGAGTAAAAATAAACAAAATGCTTGCGATTGTACTACATATTATCTTGATGGGTTCGAACTTAAACTTTTGATAAGCACAGGACTGGGTGCACTTCACTTTAAACTGTTTCAATGCTATGGTGATTGATAATATTTTGTATGCCAATTTATTTTGCTGAACTACTTTGTTAAATTTGATCAATTTTATATTGAAACTTTGCTTCATTGAATCAAAGACAACTCATATCATATAGAATATGATTTATCTTTGAAATATCACTAAGGAAGTAGTGCTTCAGCACTTGAGCTCATTTGCTATTGTTAGAAGTAAATATTTTCAGTAGAATTTTCTGCTGCTCATACACACATGAAGCAGTAAAATATATTGCGTACTGATAAGCCTTTCGGTGTACATATATAGAAAATCCCAATCATAAAATTTCTATTGGCTTTTTAGCTGTTCTCTGCAGATAAGACCGCTTATCCAGACTTATGGGTGAGTAACTAATAATTTTCATTTAAAAGCGTCAACGATTTCAATAAGTTTATTTAATTTAACGAAAGCATTCGAACGAGAACTGTGCAGCATAAACTCGAGGACACGCATTGTCTAGAACGGATACAAAATAATTTTCAAATTGTCTAACAGGAATAAACAAAAAAACTAATTAAAAATGAATTGTTTTGCTGCTTTCGTAAAGTATATTCTTTACATATTGAATGTAATTTTTGTGGTAAGTTGAAATGCATTTAAACTGAAAAGTATTTTAAATAGCAAGTGACACAAAGTTAATTTAAATAAAATTAAATATAAATACTAATGAAAATATATTTACACAATATGAATTATGAATAGAAATTGAGCGAAGCCACGTTCCCATGTAACATAGATGAACTTTAGTACATGTGTCAAGGGCATCTGCGAAATAAAAAGTTCAACGAACAAATAATATTGCGCAGAAGCCAGAAGTTTTTAATAATTAATAAAATTTACTATGCCAAAAGTCTAATAATTTGCGCAACTTAAATATTTTGAAAATCACGTGGCCTATATTTAATATTGGTTTGTTCGTTTCTGTTTATATTCTGCCTTATCTACTGCATATGAAATAATAATAAAACAGAAGCGGATACTTATTATAACATTTATAGGCCTCGATTAATAATACGAAACTATATTTGCAAAACCTTATCTTATGTTCAAATGTATATAAAAAATCTAATATACCATACAATATTTAATCCTTCAACTATTCTCTTTTTTTTAGTTAATTGGCATATTGCTGATTGTGCTGGGCTCTCTTATGCTAGCTAGCATCGACAACATTCAGAGCTTCGATAGAATTGTTAATCCCAATACTATTCCCATACTTATAACCACACTTGGTGCTTTAATATTTGTTATATCGTTTATTGGTTGCTGCGGTACAATGCGTGAGAACTCATGTCTAACGACAACGGTAAGTGCACTCCTATATATGTATACTAAATACTTCTCCAGAACTAAATGTCATTCTTATACATTTGACAGTATGCAGTGTGCATGTTCCTAATGTTTGTGCTCCAAGTCGTACTGACTGTTTGGATCTTCATTAAACGCGCTCAATTCCTAAATACGATGAGCTCAGCTGTGGATACAGCTTGGACAGAGAACGATGCTGCCTTCGGATATCCAATGGATGCATTGCAGTTAGCTGTAAGTAAAACTTCATTGTTTTTGACAGAATTTAAACTAATTTCGATTTTCCTTTATCCTAATATTATGCAAACAGTTCAAATGTTGCGGCAACAATGGCTACGAAGATTATCTTAGCAATAGTGTACAGGTTCCCGGTACCTGCTGTGGTTATAGCAATCGTAATCAAGCGTGTGCGGCTGAAATATATACGGATCGTCAGGGCTGCAATCAGAAATTTGTACATTTCTGGGCGACGAATACGAATATCATTCGTTGGAGTGGCATTGCCATTGCAGCTTTTGAGTTCTCCATCTTTGTGGTCGCTTGCTGTTTGGCGAGTAGTATGCGAAAGGCAAAACAATAAAACGTTTAAAAACGAATTTATGAATTAGGCCTAGTTCTAATGTAAATAACTATTCAACTCATTTGTTCACTTGTAGCAAATCTCATTTGTGCATAATATGCACTCCATATTGTTCTAGTATAAATTTAATAAATAAAAATTTATTACTAAAGAAAAAATAAAGTCTAGTTTTGGTAGTACCAGGGAATTTAAATACTTACAATTTCGATCATAATTATAGATAAAAATGCTCACAGCAAAAAAATATCTTTAGCATATCTATTTTGTTTCCTTCATTCACACACTGTGGCCACTCTACAGCGATGAAGTTGGCAGCACTATAAATATTTGTTGGCAACATGTCTGAAAATGTGACCAGACTGCTCAATTCACAGCTGGTTATTTTGTGAGAGTTTAAAAGTGAGATTGCACTTTATTCTGGCGGGCAAAGCAGGCCCTATTACCTGCTCAGAAATGTTTGCAAGTGACTGCACATAGAGCACTCTTGATTTTTTTTTTTTTTAATATAAATTAGACAATTTAATAATAATATGCTGCAGCCCTTAGGCAGGTTTTCTGATCTTCATTGATTTATAATTCACCTAGATTCTGTGAATGTGGTTTTCCCAAGTACAGGTCGCCTAACAAACACATTAAATGTTTCCCTAGCTTATGACCAAGCATTGCAAAGCAAAAAAGTAGGAAATTAGTAAGAAAAAATGGTGCTGATGAAAACTATTTTGCTCCGCCCACTTCTTACTGTATGAAAAGAAAAGAAGGACGGAAGTATCATAGGTCGTTCGAATTCAATTGCTTATAAAATCGTCATTTATTATTCGAATTTGATGAAGTTTTGTGATTTTGGCATAGAGAATCGTTAACTCTATACTGGAATGTTTAACCATTGAGAGGTATTTTATGGGGAAGGGGGAAGCAAAATTTTAAAATAAACTCCTCCTCCTAATTGGGGTAACTTTAAGGGGTCTCCGACCATTATTTCTACCTGTTACATACATTTGTACAAAGCCAATAGGCTCTTAGACCTTCGGTACAAGGCCTAACTATGGAGAATGTTTGAAGAGCGTTTGAAGTGCAGTCAGTTGCAGACATTTCTGCAACAATAAGCTATGAATTGAGCTGTCTGGTCACATTTCGAGACATGTTGCCAGCCAATAATTGTTGCATTGCCAACTTTATCACTGTAGCGTTGCCACTCTTCCACCAAATTTGTGAAATCCGTTCACCTCAGAAAACCAAGTGCAAGAAATTGTAAATCTAGAATGATTTATATCTAGACAAAAATAGGAAGATCAGAAAACGGCCCTTAATTAGAGGTAATAAATAAAACTACAATGAAAACAAAAGAAAAGATACCCTCATGATGACGATTCCCGCAAACGATATAAGGATCATGGTTAAAAAAAAATTCACCGGGAATATTGGCACCATTAATATGGATCTTGCAACCCTACAGAGATCAGGTTGATCCCCTCCATGGAAATGGCTGCCAAACAGGTAATTGGTTATACAAAACCTGTGACTAATTCTTGTTATGACGAGGAGTGTCGCAATGCAACTGCAGGAAAGAAATCCATCTATGTATAAGCAAACTCGGCAGTCGAGAGCAGCGCGAGTTTTAAGGGAGAGAGGAGAACCGCCTTTTCAGAAGCAACAAAGTAGAACAAGAAAGGCATCAGTTTAAAGATGTTACAAGGTTATGTGAAAGAAATGAAGCTCAAAAGTTCTATTCAAAAATCAAGCGATTGATCGATAGTTTAAAGCCTGGAGAACTTTCTGTAATGACGAAAGTTGAAATCTGGTTACGGAGGCACAGAAATCGCTTAGATTATGGAGGAGTCAATTTTCTAACCTACTTGCAGACATTGAAGCGCACAATTACCGGAACCAGTTAATGATGAAAAGTTTTCCCTAAAAGTAGACTTTTTACATTCGTAGCTATTCAATTGGGTAAATTCCAGATAACCTAATTGATAAGAATTTTTTATCTACTATTTTATTTTCACAGCACATTTTTTTCCGACTTCAGTTGCAATTGAAATATTGAACGGTCCGGACAAGTTTTACAGACGCGCTCGAAAAAAAATAATAGAAAAGTCATATACTATAGATAGTAAATAATCCGCTGTTCTCACACAAAATGGATTGCGGTGGGGTATTTGTGAAATATGTGCTCTTCATATTCAATATACTTTTTGTGGTGAGTGAAGCGGCATGAATCGATATAATTTTTTTTAATAAAATTAATTTTCAAGTCAATTGCGGGAATATCATTAAACAAATATTTAAAGATACTTTCATTTGCTCAAGTTTTCTGCAATATAATAAAATATCTTATCTGCAATTAGAAAAGTAAATCTTTGAGCATTGAATACACATTTATGTACATACATATGTATGTACAATATGAATGTATTCAGATGTACATATGTACATCTATGTACATATGTAAAGCTTATCAAACGAAAATTCATTGTTTTTTTTGTGTGATTTCGGCGTATATAGGTTGGTGTCGTCTATATACAACTAGGTATTATATATCGGAGTGGAGCCATTAGAAATGAGCCCATAGACAGCTTGTAATTAAAGTTAATGAGCAAATGTTGCGATAGAGCGATACACATTTTATGATACAACAACTTAAATAATAATGTTTTCTATAGAACCGGGAATGTGTCATGATAGATTGATAACGCAGATATTTCGTATGATGTGTTAGTTTGCACCTTAGTTGTTAATTAAATGGCTAATATCGAATGTGCAATATGTATTTATTTGCGAAATGTCGTCACGAGTTGCCAGATATCAATTGCATTTTTGTATGATGACTAAACAAAGTGGCTAATGGAACGTGCTATCAAAAGGAAACGGAAAAGTTCCATTTCATTGACTAGAAAACATATAAATTTGCGTTTCCTTCATACAGGTATGTGGCATACTACTCATCGTTTTTGGTTCCATAATGGTCTCTCAAATGGGTGACTATTCGAATCTCTCGCAAGCCTTCCAAGCGAATAGTGTCTCAATCATTATTATCGTACTGGGCTGCATTGTCTTCTTTATTGCGTTTCTGGGATGCTGTGGTGCCATACGTGAAAACAGTTGCTGCACAATGACGGTGAGTAAAATAAAATATGCTCCATTAAAAAATGTTAAATAATTTTTATTCTTTTAATTCCAGTATTCTATTATTATGCTTGGCATGTTCCTTGCGACAATTGCATTAATTGTTTACGTTTGGATTGAACGTCCGACGATTCTGAATTCAATGGATAAGGTTGTACAGAAGATTTGGGATCAACGTCAAACGGACCAAGCATTAATGGATACCTTGCAAATAAGCGTTAGTGATATACATACATATATAGTAAATTTTAGACTTGATGCAATAGTTACATATATATTTATATATAATATAGTTCAAATGCTGTGGCTATCGTTCGTTTGCCGACTACGCAGGATCTGCCCTGCCGCTTTCATGTTGTGGCGCCAGCGCCACTTCCTGCGGTTACATCGATGCAATGACAAAGCCGGGCTGCTCTCGTGCTTTTGGCTCTTTCTGGGAGAAAAATACAAATATTATACGTTATGCTGGTTTGGGTGTGGCCGCAGTGGAGGTACGACATGCAACAATAATAACTTCTTCAACTACATTTTTTTCTTTTTCAGTTGGTGGCTTTCATCTTCGCTTGTTGTCTGGCTAATCAGACGCGCAACAATTTGCGTCGTGCAAATTATTAACGAAAAAATTGATTCTTCGATAAACTATTCGTCCTATATAATAAGCTCAAATGCGCAGAAGCAAGTTTCTCTGAAAAAGTTTTATATTATAGAATACGCTGCATGCTTTAAATGCGCCTAATAAAGGATATCAGTTAAAATAATTAATGTTGTAAAATATTTCTTCTTAAATATTATTAATGGGAATTTCTCTGACTAGACAGGATTAAATATGGCAATTGCTGGTAAATATTTTCAAGATATTTTGATAGAAATAGTGGACGCAAGTTCACTGTTGCCGAGAAGTTCACTGGTATTCGTCCTCGTGGCATCGTCTATCAAGCTCTCAGAGAGTTGACAATAAATGCAGTTGACAAAAAAATGTCTGAGCGATATTTCCCCAAACTTTTGAAATATGACTCTCTTTGAGTCGGACTGTTACAAGAGTATCTCCATATATCAATAATTAACCTCCGCATCGAACCATGCGACCAAAATACCGATACTACAACCCTTCTTAATAGTGTTTGAAAATAAAAGAAAAAAATGAAGGCATTAACAATGTATAAAAAAATATGTTGTAAAGATACTACTTAGGTGCCAGCTGGTGAAGACCTATGCGTGCTGGCGTTAGTTGTTGATGCGTCCTCCAGTCCTTTATTTAAACCATTCGCGCTGAAGCTCTTTTATCCATTCGAATGAGTTGACCAGCACAGGCCAGCTGCTGGAATTTTTTGTCAACCTCATCGAATAGCTCGTACAGCTTCCGATTCATACACGACCTAAACTCGTCGCCGACTCTAATTGGACCAAAAATTCTGCGTAGTATCTTTAACTCAAGAACTTCCAACGCCGTTTCATCTAACTCATTTACGACCCAGGACCGGGAGAGGTCTAATTTGCTTGCTCAGCCCAGAATATACCGATACTAGTATCGGAAAAAAATAGAAGGAAAAGAAGTTCACCTGCTCAATGTGTCATCTGGGTCGACCTGTCATCTCATCCATCCTGTAAGGCAGAGCTCTGCACCCACTTATCATTTGTGCATAGGAAAAGATTCGGCTTGATTACGGCAAAGTGCCTTCGGCTCTTGCTGTATTGTTTTACATTGTAAAATAAAGTAAAATTTTGGGAAAGTATTTTTTTTCAGTGTAAAGCAAGTCCGGCTTCAAGCGTTTTTGAATATAGCAATATAGGGTACACATCTCGTAAACATAATTTTACCGAATCTTTTTTCTGCATTAGTTCATTTTGTTTTTTTGTTTTGGTGACAAAATGCAAATGTCCAGTGAAAGTGAATTTATTTTGGTAGTCTTCAAGCATAGAAATTTGAATTTGCTGCCCGCCAAACTAAAAAGGCTTTTTTGGTAATGGCTACGCAAAATGAAAACGGTTAAGCGGTTTCGGACGAAAAGGTCCAAACCGGTTAGAAACTGTATAGGCAATCTGGTACTAAACGGAATGAAATTTCATGAAACATGTTGGAAACACATGGAACATGAATGTTATTTCTTCATTCAAACGAGTGGAATCTACGTGAGCGGTACGTGGCGGAATAAATCTACATAAGAAGGTACGACGATGCTTTGAAATTAAATCTGCGTTTCAATTGTTTAAAGAAATTATGCATTTAGAGAATTAAATTGTGCACTGTTCAATGTCATTGATATTAGCAGATTATATAGTAACAAAAAAGATAAGATGCGAGCTGAATAGTAAAAGAACGCCGCATCTTTTCAAGGATGCTGTGAACAAAAAACTGCGAATAAAGAAGAGGAAGCATAAAGTGAAGTTGTGCATTGTGAAGTGACTCTTGTGTTTTGTATTTATGTGTGCGTGTGCACTAGGAAACCACTTTGTGGAACACAATAAATAAGTAAAACGTGTGAAAAACGAAAGAAAATTATTAAACAAGAAGGCACAGTGAACTTTTTATATCTAAAAGGATTTTTTGTATGCTTCATTTGATTCTATGACATAGTCTTTTTGATTGCGTATATGAAGATTTACATATGTATTGTGGCAAACAAGTGTCAATGCACTAATTTCGTATGCGTGTTGTGTGTGTGCGTGTGCGAATGTCTAGAATGGGATGCTCAAAAATAAATAAAAAGATAAAGCGCAGTAGCAAATAAATGACACATAAAAACAGATCATCAAATTTTAAACAACAAATACAGTGAAAGTCAGTTTTAATGCACGAAATTCGCTGTTACGCTGTGTCTACAATGTTTACTAAAATATTTAACATTTTTTAGTCAAAATAATTTATTAAGAGATTATATAAAAATAAACATTTTTTTGTATAAAAAATGTTCAGTGTTGTCAGTTTTATAGGGTTTTAGTTAAAAATTTCGTGAGGGATATTTGCAATATTAAATAGAAATGATCTGAAAACAGTCATCTTAAAAATATTATAATCGCGTTGTCAATTTATATCCGCTTAGCAAATTTTAAATTCGAAATAAATTATAAAGCAGATAAATCCAGAAATATCTCAATACACTGCTGTTTTGCTTTTGAACATTATGAATGCTTTTAATTTACTCACATTTTTTCTTGACTTATTGTAAAAAAACACCACAAACCGCAAAAACGATAAATATTTTTTTATTCATATGCATTGTATATACTCTGAAGTATGCTTAAACTGAAACAAAATCTGAATTGTATAAGAAATTAATGCCACAAAATGTAAAATCGGCGGCTTAGCTAAGGCTTTAAAAATACTACATTTAGTTGTCGAATTTCAATAATCGGAAATGTGTATATATTAGCGAATCTTCACTGTAAATTTAAATTCATAGAAGTCGTGCATTAGTCTAATTAACTGAATAATCATTAAAGGCACTAAAAAATTCTACGCTGTAGAAATAAAAATAAAACATATGGCATGATTCATTAAGTGCACTTTTCAACGCTTAAATAGAATATCAAAAGAAATAATATATAGAATATTTAGTGTCACTCACATCTTTTGAAAACATTGAGTCAGCACAGCGCAGTGGGCTTTTTATCAATAAAAAATAATAAACTTTGCCCTTTTCAATCTTAGAAAAATTAAAGACTATTAAAGCTGTACTATAATCTGCTTTACATGTAAATGATTAAGTAGATTGCGTAAAACTTTTTAATTGAAATTAATTCAATTAACATATATTTAGCCATAAATGAATAAACTTTCAATTAATTTATGTAATTTGTTTTTTTGCTTACAGTATTTTAAAAGAAAACAGCTACAAAATGGATTGCGGTACATCGATGGTTAAATACATCCTATTCATATTCAATACATTTGTGTCGGTAAGTTCATTTGAATAATGCAATCAAATTAAAACAATATTAAATATTTTATTACGCATTTTACGCAATGACTTTTGCATAAATTGCATAATGCGTTAAAAAAACATTTGAGACATTTTAAAATACCATAAAGAAAACGTATTGCAAAACTGAAATTGAGACAACAGACAAGTTTGCGTGTAGAAATGTGTAGATTTAAGATATTGCATTCAATATCATAAAACAAAAAATAACAAAAAAAAAATAAATAAAAAACTTCCAAGGAGAGTAACATAGTGAAACTGGTTTTTAAACCATGTGCTGCTGCCATAACTCTATAAACCGGTGGTGGATGTGAACTCATTCATGACAAACACACACGAGAATTTTTATTTGTTTTGTTCTTGATAAAAATAACTGACGCTTTTTATAATAAGTAATAATATATATTGTGATTCATTCGATATTTTAAAATATGTCTCATTAATCGAGATTAAAATTCTGTAAGCGCTTACAGCGAAAAATCGGGCTTCAGTATATAAGATTTGAGCGTTTCTACGACGCACACTCGCGCGTTTCATCTGAACACAAGATACGCGTTAAATATTTTGCGGTGATGACATCATATTCAGTTTGAGACGGCTCGGGTTTCTTAGTAAAAAAATATATTTGTATATTTTTTTATAACTATCTCGGCTTATTTTTTTTTATATTTGTTTTATGCGACATCGCTAAGTCTCTGCGTAATATTTATAACGAATATTTGCTGAATATGATACTTATAATAATTCAAGCGAAAGACGGAAACCGATAATTGTTAAATAAATACAAAGTTATTTAAAAATTGAAGATTGTAGCTATATATTATTAAAGACTTATGTACATATTTCTACATTTTACAAAATATGTGTATACATATAAGCAATTCAATATTATTTTCCAGACGCGTTATGTATTTTTATTGTAAGTAAATAAGACGATTCATTGCGTACTTTGTGTAAATAAGCGTCACACAGCAAATACAAAAAATAATAATTTGTGAAACAACAAAAACCTGTTGTGCTTAATTTAAATTGTTCTTTTGTTTGTAAATATAATATATGTACATATGTATATATGTCTGTGTATACAGTCAAGTAACAACAGATGTAGATACAAACTTTATACATACTAGAAAATATATATAATTAACATGCCAACTCTGAGCAATTCTAGATAAAAGAAACCAAGCGCTAAATACAAAAACCAAGTTTAAACGAAAAAAAAAAACAACAACAATAGCACAATTAGTGAGAAAAACAAGCGTTTGCTTTGTTAAATGTGAAACTTGTATACGCTTCCTACGCGCTTTTTAAAAGTAATAATTGAAAAGAAAATTATTCGACTAAATTTTGAATAGCATAATCGGAAATGTGTAGAAAAAAAGAAAACAAAACTGTTTGGAAACTATGGTTACAAAAATTTTACATTAATCGGAAAGCGTATATACCTCCAGTTTAATATTTTATTATATATCGCCTGGTTCATCTCAAATTGTAAAATATTAACAATTTAGTTTATAAACTTTGAATACTAATGCGTTTTAAAATTCTAACAAACTCGTTATATCCTAATGCACACAATACTTAAAGGGTATAAAAAGAAAACAAAGAATTTGCTTTGTAAAAGAACTAATAGCGAGTTATGCCGGCTATTGTATACACAAAACTAAGCCCTCTAGCTTTTATTCTATCATTGATGCTTCTCACGTCCCGAACTACTCATTAAGCGTATATTCTAACTTCAACTATTCTATTCTTCACTGTTTTAGAGTTCTACTGCCCGCAACAAATTTCTGCAATTTGACTTTTATGTATATAGACGCTAGACCGATTTTGTGTATACTCGTATTTGACTCTGTGTATAACCAGTTTTCAAATTTAACGATTTCACTGTTCTTTCATGTTTCATACTAATTATATCGAGACCAGCACTGGCGATCGTATTGCATTTAAATATTTTAATCCAGACTATTATGCTATGCGATTGTTGAATTTCACACCGCAAATGTTGCTACTTGTTAATCGCCAATTTTGTTTATATTATATGGCATGAGGTTTTGCAACTTGATAGCACTTTGTTATTACAGCTGTCAACACAGTAAATTGAATACAAATATTTTTATTTATTTATATTGAAAAGATTGAACAGATTACTCAACCGCATGATTTGGACTTGCTATTATATATATATAAATTTGAAAAAATCCTAACACATAACAAAAAAGATATCTTGAAAATAAAAGGCGCAAACTTGCAAGCACGCTTTAAGGTTTACTATATAATTGAATTGAACATAAGTTGTTATTTTTCAAGTTTTCAAGTATGCCGTCACAGTTAGTTATAATTGTATATATTTGAAACTATTTTCAATGCATTGTGATGAGAGTATCGAATATATTCTACCGTCTGAACAATGCTTAACAGTAGACCATGCTCGTAATAGAAAGAATTTATTTGAACCCACACGAATGGACGGCATATATGTACGAATAAGAAAACAAGAATGTAAGGTCAACAGTGTTCGAGTGCTTCCAAAAACGGCCATTATCCTCCACGCCAATTGGGAGAATCCGGTGCACTACAATATTGCAAAAAGAGTGCAATTAAGAATTGTTCAGCGTTTGACGAATACATGAGGAAAAATATTTTTGCCGTATTATGCCGGGATATGTCTTGGAAGCAAAAGAAATTATGTATATGTTAATTATATAAATAAGTCTCCCAACTAAATTCGAATGCTGCATATTACAAAATGAAAGTTCACAATTTTACAATTTACAACGTTGCCACACATGAGTCAGATAAATCATGTTTATTCACATGCATTATTAAATACTTAAAAATCATCCATGCTCGATTTCCAGAAATAAATCACATAATAATTTGTCTTCATTTAAAGTTTTGCTTTTACTCTTCCTTTGATTCAAGTGTTTATTGATGTAAAACTTCGACAAACACTCGATTGAATCATGCCCACAACGCTGTTTTGGTTTCAATGTGAGTAATCATGACATCCATGTAGCTTACTTAGCTTACTCATTGTGCAGTGAGTGTACTCAAAATCAAGATTTTCCCGTGTTTATTTGCTTTTGTTTGTTTATATTAGAACTTCTTTTTCAATTTTAAATAAATTAGTTTGCTTCGCTCTAAAGTGTGCAGAATAGTTTTCATCATTGCCTTTGGTATCTTTTAATGTGTGTTCTATTCGTTTATTGAAAGATAGCAAACACTTTTAAGTTTTAATGTGTTTAAACAACAATTTAAAATCTAAATTGCGATATATGTAATTTAATTTCATTGATTAAACTTGCTACACGGCGATACATTAAAAAAAAAAACGCTTGAAGTTCCTAAACACGAAAGCACTTTCAGTTGATTCGTTTTTATTTTTCTTATAATTCTTTGTTTTGGAATTAATGCTGTTGTAGAAATTTCAGATATTTTTATTTTCATACCAAAGCAACAAGGGTTTGTTGCCGAATTCCTTTCGTTCAAGTCTTGTCTTAGCGCGCACTATTTGTTCTTTTGGGGGTAGTAAGTAAATTATACGTCCTTTGAGGGTTGCTGCCGCTTAACTATTGCCACCCATCAAGCACGCTCATACTTAAGGCGCCAGGCAGGCAAATGGGTTTGCTTTTCTGCGACAATCGAATCGAATAACAAGTAAAAATTCCAAATTGAATATACGTGAACGACGCCGGAGTCATGACGTCATTGTCGCCATTATAGCAAATACAACAGACTACATAACCAAAAAAAAAAAAATTATAAAAAGTGAAAGTATCTGCGCTGCGTTGATGTTGATGTTGAAAGCTGAAGCGAAACATTGGCAAGTCTGGTCTATGCCCCTCTGCAGCACATTGTCGTACTATTACTTAACGCTACACTTGCTGCTAGGGCGGCATCTGAAGCTGACAAGTATTAAAAACAGCAGCATCCGTTTCAGTGTATTGTTGATTTGACTGCTGCTGCTGTGCCGAATAAGTTTTATGTTGTCCTAGATTAAAGTAGCACAACACAGACCAAGTCCAAATGAGCACTGCGGTGATTGTCTGGCGTTCGTTTATGTTTCCACTGCGTCCATAACAATTTCACTTTGTCTGTTTTTTAGGCCGAAATTATATTGCTCGACTAGCTGCTGTAGAGCATGTTCACAAAAACAACAGCAGTGTTGTTTTTGGCTTAAGAAACTTATTTTTTAATGCCTTTTTCAACTTTTATTTATCCTTTTTTGTGGATTCAACTTTTTGCGCATCAGCCTTCTTTCATTTGCTGACCTTAATGGTTATTATTATTATTGAATGAGATCTGGCATAATTTCTTTAGTTTAAGGTGCAGATTTGAAATAAAATTTTTCCATCAATATTATGTTTATAATATCAAATGCATAAGCAAATTCATGCGTTTATTTAGCATGATGCTGCAAAGGTATCACAATTAAGTAAGAGTGTTACAAACACGGCTACACGATTTCGAAATATCATGCCTACTTTTTTATGAAGACATATGTACATGCATACCAATTCTGCATTTCATTTACTTTCTCAGTCTTTATTACTCTACTAGAAAGAACAAAATCAACGGCATGAGATTATGTCCAGCTCTCGGCATTTCTAGCAAGTGCGCAACTACATACATATTTCGACTCAAGCAAGATTATTTTTATACCTTTGGCCCTCGACTACCCTTTTATTCTTTATTATTGTGTACTGAACTTGCAATCATTCTAAATCAGGAAACAATGTCTTATTGAATTTAATAGTAACTAATATAAATTTATAAAAATTCAAGTTGAGAAGATCTGAAGCAAGATTGGTCGGTCTTTTTTTTCATTTCGAACATACTCAGGTGCACTAGTGATGTTGCGGAGTGTAATGTTTTGATATCTGCAAAATATAAATGTTGGACCTGGCAGCAGCTCCTCAAAACTTTATTCCATATATTCACACAGGCTTCAGTATTGCTTTATAAAGCCTTATTTTGTTTTATAGCCTGAGTTTAGAATGGGTACCAAGCTTTTATGTGATAGCATTCTTCGAACGAATATTTTTCAGAATAGTCGGTTATGCCAGGTTTTGGGATTTGCTTTATCTTCACACATATTTATTGGCTGTGAAAATGACTAAAATTTTAAGATGAGGACAAACAGAAACTTTAATTAGGAGCGTTTTAGCAGTTTGTATCAAGTGCCAGATCGACTTTTTAATCCTTAGACGAACTACACAATGAAAAATGTGAAAATTTTTGCTCAAGGTACGCAGCCAACGCTTCGTTTTAGATACAAATTACAGACTATCGCATTTGATTACGTATCTTAATGAAAAACTTCAATGGCTTCATTTTTAAGTTCTACCAGTTTTGCCTTAAAGTTTTTTGTTTTTATTTATTTTTTTTTGAAATACTGAGGTTATAATTAATAAGGAAATATATATATATGTAGTATGGATTATTCTAATTAATTGCAAACATTTTTTATTAGCATATAAAACCAGTTTTTGGTGCATTTGTTATAGGAGGCACTTATTAACAAATCTTTTTATTTCGGGGTCAATTGTTTGAGCATGATTTCATATTCGCTTGCTTTTAAAGTGGGCAGCAGTCAAAAAAAAAAAAAAAACAAACATCATTTATTCTCAAGTGAAATCTCTTTTTGAATAACATGAAACGCCTACATTTGTTTTCTCACAAAAAGTCGTCTGTCATATTTCTATTTATTTTTCAACTGTCAGTCAACATAAAACCGCGATCTCTTTCACTTGAAGTAAATGAACTCATAATTGAATCAAATGAATTCAATTAATTGCTGAAAATAAATTGTTCTCACAAAAGTATCTCAACATGCAACGGAATCTAAGAGCACAAACTTTGTATCGTCATGTTTCGTATTTAAATGCGTTTATTCGGCTTTTGTTGTTGTTTGCAACAAGTGTAAAAAACAAGTTTTTCTTTTTATTTTCACATTTTCAATGCGAATAGCAAAACCGACAACAAAATAAATAAAGCACAAAACTGGCTTGAAACAGATTTATTTTGCCTTCATTCTGAATCGCATGGCTGAAAATAATTGTTTTCGCTGCTATCGTTTTTTATTGCAATGCTCAGTAATTTTTTATTATATACATACTACATACAAGTATATAGAATAAATATATATATATCTTTTTTGTCTCAATTGCAATGACCTTTCGCTGTTTGAGATACTTTTACACATGGCGATTTTTTATACTAAATAAACTTAGCACAGAAAATAAGTGACGAGCATGACTAAGTTGTTGTTGATTCAGTGATTTTCGCTAATTTATCTATCTAGAAAAATGTTGCTCTGTAGCCGAGCGTGTTAGGTATGAAAGATATTCTCATAGCATATCCACCATCATATTTCTTTCATTATCTTATCGGAAGCAGCAGCGGAAAGGCATACATTGCGTATTTTTTTTATCTAAATTAATGTTTAAATAAATCTCGAGTAGCATAAAAATATATTTAAACAATAAAGTCATATGATTGTTAATTGCTAGCCGCTTGCTCGTAAAATTCAGTTCAGCTCAATACCTAGCGTAGCCACCGTATACCTTTGTGGTTCATGTTTCTCAGGTGCCCATTGCATATACATATATCAAATTACTATCCTATATAGCGAATTTTATGTCATGAATGCCCATGCTATAATATATACCCGGTTGTCCTCTATTATTTCAACGTCATCCGATGAAATTGTGGCCCCCACGTAAACCATGCGTGCTGGAGCTCTTACATCCGTTCTAATGAGGACTTTGTCAACCATATCGAATAGCTCATAAAACTCGCTGTTCATACGGGATTTAAACTCATCGCCGACTCTAATAGGTCAAACTCCTGCAGAAAATCTTTCTCTCAAAGACTTCCAACACCGTTTCGTCTGACTCAATCACGGTCTATGCCTCTGCGCCATACAGTACAGTAGAATCGAAAGTATCAGGGGCTTATAGATCTTAATTTTCGTCTTCTGAGGGCTTTATTTCTAATTTGATTGCTCAGCCCAAAGTAGCATATATTTGCCAGCGTGATTCTTCGCATGTTCTCTAGGCTATTCTGTATGTACGGGCATTGAAAAAGTCGAACGACGACACCTCTCTTGGTATTAAAGGGTTCGGAGACGTTCTTTCCTACACTGAAAACGCTTTGTGTGTGAGATGGCGTCGACATGTAAAGAAGGACGATCGTTGCCGGCATACCTAGTGCTGACAGGGTGTCGAAAACCTTCGATTGTATCGGCGTGTCGATTTATAATCGATAAATAGGTGGTGTGTGTCTTTGTTAAACTCACGGGGCTTTTCCAAGATTTTGCGTAATGTGAATATTTGGTCACTGGTGGACCTTTTTGGTCTGAAGCTACATTAATATCGTCCTATCAGTGAATCCGTATATGGCTTCAGCCTATTACACAATACGCGCGTCAGAATCTTATATCCGATGGTAAGGAGACTTATTCCGCTGTAGTTGGCCCACTCAGGGGGGTATCCCTTCCTCAAGATAAAACAAAGAACACAGATTCCAGACATTGGGTATGCGTTCATCGGACCATATCTTGCATAAAAGTGGGTGCATACTCCAATCAACTCTTCGCCACCGGTCTTGAAAAACTCAGCTGACAGCCCATCAGAGCCTGCCGCTTAAATTTTCAGCTTTTTGATAACTGAATCGACAATTCTAAAAAGGCGTTTCTCCTCTCTTCATTTCTCTCAATATCGCATGACCTCCTTCGCAGCCCAATCCATGGAGCGGTTAATATGTGTCCACTGTAATATCTTGAGAAGAGGGAAAGGTTTTCCGGAGCAGTCGGAGAGTATGTTTGAGAAAGTTTCGGCTTTCTGTTGTGACTGCAGCTTGTCGTCGTCTAGCTTTCGTTGCATGTTGGGAGGCGTACACCATGCGAATTAAGTGTGTACATTGGCTATGACAAGAAAGTGGCCCAGTCGATGTTAGCACCACGTAATTAATGTTCGCACGTCCAATACGCTCGATGCGTGCCTTCCGTCAATCAAAACTTGATCAATTTGGTTGCATGTAATTTGATCTGCACTCAGCCATTCAGCCTTGCGGATGTTGAAGTGTTGAAATCTTTTGCTGCTAACTAACATGTTCCGACCTGCAGCGAAGTCGATTAGCCTCCCTCCATTATTGGAGGTAGTGTCGTTAAGGCTAAATTTTCCAACGTTTGGGCCAAAGATTTCTTCCTATCTAATTTTGGCATTGAAATCGTTAAGCACAATTTTTACAGGTTCACAGTGTACCACATATCTGGCCAGTATCAAATTTGTTAACAATTTTTGTTTCTATTTGAATTTTGTACACGTTTGAAACTTTTAAAGATTGTTAATATATCTGACCATCTGAGTAGTATATTAATTAAAATAATAATATGTATATAGCGCAATAGAACTGAGGTTATAACCTTTACTTCAAATAATTTATATCGATTTACTATAACAAACAGGTATCCCAACTGTTTCGACTCGAAAAAGATATATAAAATTGAAACAAAATAATTCAGTAATTGTATCTAGTAGAATTATAAAGCAATTCATATTTACATACATCGTTTTATCAAAATCTGCGTAGTGCCTTAGTTGCATTTGTATAAAGCAAACGTTTCCCGCTACTATCTGGACCGTCTAGAAGTGATATAAAATCCGAAGATTATTAGATCTCATATGGAAACAAGTGCATTACGTAAACACCTATACTAAGTATATGTATATTAGTCTATACTACCTACAAGGGGCACTCTAACCAAGTGCGTCGCGAGAAGCGCGGCCTGACACTGTAGAACTTTACACACCCATTAACTGTTGGAGCGTTGTTCCATTGCATGCTTTTTAATATATTTTTGAAAACATTTTTACACTTAATAACCGCAGCTGCTAGTTACATTTGCGTTGAAGCGTGTAATTACCGCTCGTTTTTCTATTAATTTAACTCAGTACATACTTCAATGTATATAGTCAAGTATATGGGAAGAAGCGCTATTTTTGCACACTTGTCGCCTGACCTTATTACATGCGTTAATACTCGAGAGACGACACTTTGATGTTATTTTACTATATAACGCCTTTGCGCACATTGCGTGGCATTTTAGGATTATTAGTCGGGCTTAGGTGCCCCAATGAGTTGAAGCAACAAGCAGGGGCTACTTTTCTTTGTGTGTTAATTTAGTTATCATTACTGGGACAATGAACATATAGATGGCTGCCGCCTGCTTAAACCTGATGTCATGACTGCCATCCGATGGCTGTGCTCGACTGCGGTCAGACAATCGGCTAATTGCTGTGAATTTATTTAATTAAATATTTTCGTTGAATTTTTCTTCTCGCTTTCAAATGCAATGCTATATTCGTCTATGTAAAAAGTCATGAAAAACTTGTCTAATCGGTGAAATATTTACACTTCGAATTCTGTACAAAACAACAAAAAGACGCGACACATCTAAATGAAATTTAGTTTCTGGTAAAACATAAGACAACGTTGTTTCTTCGAAATTGAAGACCACACTAAAATTAACTTTGAAGTGTCCAAAAAAACTTGAAAAAAAAAAAAAAAATATAAAATATATGACTTTTTAAACGCACCCTGTATGTATGTAGTTAGATAACTTATCTGTGGCTGCATGTACCCCGATCTCTATATTAGTTTCAATTAAACAGATTTACGTAAATTGAACTGAATTTAGCTTCTTTAATATTTCAACGTGTAAAATCTTCCGCTTTAACTAGTATCAACTGGCACAGCGTCTATTTTTATGGCCCACTGCGTTTTGTACAAGTTTTGTGCAGTTATGTATGTACTAACAATAAGCCCCCTTTAGGCGAAAGTCAATGAACCAAAGAAAAACTTGATGTTGTCAGACATATTGCAGTATGTATCTGTAGCATCTTTGCTATTCGATTTCCTTTCTGCATTACGTTTACTTTTTCTGTTTGTGTTTAAATTAAAAATTAAAGCGTAAAAATTAAATCGAGTGAATCACTTGCTGGACCTACGCAATAGTGACTATGATTACTATTACCCACAGCTAATGTCGCCGTTGTCACACCGCGTTTTGCATATAAATGCAACAATTCGACCATGCTAATGACCCTGGCATAATAAATAATAATGTAGCACGATGAGTGTCGGGGTGGCGTGCAAGGCGGCGGTTTGCCCATGTAGATTATGTATGCATAACAAATAATTGTACAAAAATTCCAAAATAAAAATTGGAGCCTTACCTATTGAAGATATTATGTGAATATGCAAAGCGCGCTTTACAACTTCCGTTTAGTGGTCACGTATAAATTATTCTGCACATATGTCTAGGCCTACATGCAACCGCAGGGGCTTATAACACTACCTAGCATAAGTTCATATTTTCTTTTTATCTTTATTAACTTTATTTTTTATTTTATGTATTTTTAGGTTATCGGCATAGTCGGTATTGTCTATGGCGTGATCATACTCAACAGCATCGGCGTCATTGAAGTCGATGGCCAGGTCGGCTTTCCGCCGCAGGCCATGCTGCCCATACTTTTGATAACAATCAGCTCTGTTGTTGTGTTAATCTCATTCCTAGGTTGTTGTGGCGCCATACGCGAATCAGTGTGTATGACCATGACCTATGCTGTGTTCCTTTTGATCTTGCTCATACTGCAACTGACCCTCGTCGTGCTGTTGTTCACAAATAAGGAAAAATTCAACGATGCCATGGGTGAAGTTATCGACAAGGCCTGGGAGCGTGAGTCGCGTGAGTCGGGTATTTTCGATGCCATTCAAAAGTCGGTAAGTAAAAAACTTCAATTGTTTATAAATCAAGTTGTTCAGTCTTTAATGTAATACTTTTTTCTCTTTTGTTACGTTTCAGCTGCACTGCTGCGGACGTGTTGGTCCAGCTGATTATGCGCTTATCGGCAAACTGCCACCATCAAGCTGCTGCGCCGATGACAACTGCCTGAACCCACTCAATTTCTATGGCGGTTGCCGCGGCAAGTTCGTTGATACCATGTCCGGCACCACTGACAAAGCTAAATATGTTGCACTTGGTCTGATTGGAGTTGAGGTAAGTTAAAATGGAAAATTTGTCCCTTGTTTCGATTAATGCATTTTATATCTTTTTGCACACAGCTCATTGGATTCATCTTCGCCTGTTGCTTGGCCAATAACGTGCGCAACTATAAACGTCGAAATGCCTATTAATAAGCTAAAATACTTTCTTGAAAAAGAAAACCATAAAACATTTACACTTACACTCATATACACATAATCTCATTATAAACTCTTTGATAGAAATGTTGTCGTAGAACGCACATACATTGATGAAAACACATACATTCGTATGCAAACATAAGTTACATTTGGTAAATAAAATGAAACAATAAAATAAAATATTACAACATTATTAAATAATTCAGTTGTTGTATACACACGCGACCAATATAACAAGAATAATTGCGGAAAACTTAAAATTAAATTTAAAACGAGTTAAACAACAAAATATCTTACACAAAAGTCAGATCAAAGCAAATCCAAAGCCTTTGTACAAATTGAAACAATAATTTTAATACAAAAGTGCTTTAAACGCGCATTTAATCATATAAATCGAAAATATACTGCATAAAGCGTTAAGATATTTACAATTGCTAGAAGTCACAAGATTTATTTTTGTTTTGTTTTTATTATTTGTTCAGCAACTTTCCATTATTTACATACAATAATCATTGTTATTAATGTTAAATAATATTACATTTATACACACATTAAAGTGAAATGAACTATTAAACACGCGTGTTTTCAAAATCTTCAGAAAATTGCTATTTTGCTGGCTGTGTTTAAATGGAAATAGCAAGAAGCTTTTTACTGCAGATGCTGGAAACAGGCGTGTGTGTCCAAATTCTTTTGTACTTTGAATCTCCTAAGAACATTCGAAAAAAATATTATCTAATATAAAAAAGTTAAATTTTGTAAAAAAAAAAAAATTATGTATATGCTATAAATACCTACAATATTTATATAAATAAAGCATTTAATGAAACCATATTTAAATTAAAGCATTTTAATTTTTTGAGTTTAAGGTCAGAAAAAAGTGCAAGTTCTAAAGACTTTATAGTAAGCGTTAGTCATAGCAGCGAGTGTAATTGTAATAAAGTTCTTTTTACCCCATTTTTTGTTATGGTTTGCAGTTGTCATGGTTTTTATTTAGAGTTTGTTAAAAATTTGACCTGAATACATGTAAACAGATACACATACTTGTAACGATATAAATATCAATAATTATAGCTTAAATGCAACCAAAATGAAAAATAATTCGAGAGAAAACAATATTATTGTTGCTTCAAAACACTTCACACATGCTTTTCGCACGGAAACATTTTTGTTTATATTAATTTATGTGCTTGGCGTGAAATTAACTTTTTTGACAGTTACTTTATACTTTTTCTTGCAATACTTATCAATATTAATGTACAATGTATACATTAATTCCTTAAATATATTTCAGTACAATATAAAAATTGACACTATTTCTGTATGCGAACTATACCTTACAATAGTCACATCGCCATTGTTTTTGTTAGTTTGTTGGTTCTGTACCGAATTTTAAATCAATAATGCAAAAATTGAAAACAGACGCATGCATATACTCAGACAGACAGACACATGACTAAAATGATACACCTCCTCCTGCTGATATATTTTAATTTTCCAGTTCGAGATTTCTCCAAATTTTAGGCTATGTAAAGGCCGCACTAGGATTTCTTGCAATTCAACTTTCGTTTTAACCTTCCAAAAATTATATGTATTGGATGAAGTATACAGAAAGTATAGTATGAAGTATATAAAGAAATGCAATGAGCGAACATGGCAATTAGTTGATTAATGATTGATTATGGCTCTGATAGTGGCTCTAAAAAAGCGTTCTATGACATCTATTGTACTATAGCTGCCATGAAAGCACAAATTTGAATGCGGTTTTGTGGTGAGTAGGAAACTACATAGCCTCCTCTCCAGGTTCACGCCTGTTAACGAGCGACTAACCGCGATCCGCAACAACGTTAAAGATTTTAATATAAGCCTGATTTGTGCATTCTATGAGCGCTGCAGGTCGGAACAGACCACCGAAGCCTTCTCAAACACTCTATGCCGACTGCGCCGGGGAACCTCTCGTGAGTAGGAAACTACATAGCCTCCTCTCCAGGTTCACGCCTGTTAACGAGCGACTACCCGCGATCCGCAACAACGTTAAAGATTTTAATATAAGCCTGATTTGTGCATTCTATGAGCGCTGCAGGTCGGAACAGACCACCGAAGCCTTCTCAAACACTCTATGCCGACTGCGCCGGGAAACCTCTCCCTCTTCTCAAGATATATGTGTGAGTTTGAGGAGTTTGAGGGGTTATGTGACAGAAATTACCAAAAGCTAAAGCGTCGGACCGAAGGTTTCAAACCCGGAGTAAAGAGGAAAGTGGAAATCTGGTTACAGATGCACAGGAATCACTGAGATTATGGAGGAGTCATTTTTATAACCTACTTGGATGCGATGAAGCACACAATACCGTCGATAGAGAAATGACACCGGAACCGCCAGACTGAAAAATAACAAACCGGCAGGCTCTGATGGATTGCCAGCTGAGTTATTAAAGACCGGCAGCGAAGAGTTGGTTAGGAGTATGCACCAACATTTATGCAATATATGGTTCTATGGATGCATACCCAATGAGTGGAATATCAGGAAAAAGTCTCCTTTCCATCGGATATAAAATAAGGATACAAAGAGAGGTTTTAGGCAGTTGGAGTACATACTTCAGTGCTCCTACATACAGAATGGGTCTAGTGATAAATGTCGACAAGACGAAGTACTTGGTTTCTTCTCTCATGCCGTCATCGCGTCTTGGACGGTTAGGGACAATAGAGAATTTCAACTTCAATATAGAAAACTTCGTTTATCTTGGATCCGAAATGAACAGCAACAACAACGTCAGCCTGGAGATCAGGCGAAGAATTACGCTTGCAAATATATGCTTTTTTGGGCTGAGCAAGCAAATTAGAAGTGAAGCACTCTCTCGAAAGACGAAATTAAGATCTAAAAGACGCTGATACTCCCGGTACTGCTGTATGGCGCAGATGCATGGACCGTTATTGAGTTAGACGAAACGCCGTTGGAAGTCTTTGAAGAAGATTCTCCGCAAAGATTTTTGGTCCTATTAGAGTCGGCGACGAGTTTAGGTCACGAATGAACCGGGAGCTCTATGAACTATTCGATGTGGTTGACATAGTCTAGCGCATAAAATACCAGCGACTCCACTCATTCGAATGGATTAAAAAGCTCCAGCACGAATAGTTGCCATAGGGGGCCCAAATTTGATTAGAGGACGCCGTAACAGAGGACGACCGCGTTGAAATGACCAGGTATGGAGAGATCTCTCTGGCGCCAGCGCGCACAAGACTACATCAGCTTGTGCGCCTTCCTGAATGCGGCCATGACCGATCGACGGTTGAAGGTCATCTGCTAAGTATATAAAATCGTTGGAGCTTTTGTTTGTAACGAATGATCAACAGAAACAGCAACGATATGTACCTGAAATGGACACCATAGCTTCTGTATAGCGGTTATTTTATTGAGAAGATGCTTTATTTCAATGCAATTTAACTACACTCACGACAGAGTTTGTGTTGTTCGTTTGCTCAGCGTTTGGAACATATCTGTCCAATGCTACACAATCTTTTGACTGAAACTTTCATACCAAAAATTGTTTCAAAAACTGCAAAATATTGCCTATTTAAAGTGCAATTATATGAAGAGAAGAATGTCCTCCTGCGATGTTTTACAGCGAAGTGTAAATTGGTGCCAGTAGCTGGGATCCTATTCAGGAGGGTCGATGTTCGATACTTTTTTTTAGATTGTCTTCCAAAATCGAATATTTTTCCTTTAGAAATTCTTGTTAGCTATTGAACTTAGTTTCAACTATATATAATGTTTCAAACGAAAGTTAAGGACTCAAGACCTTAGGGTGCCAGTAGATGGGAACTCTCCCCTAAACATATTGTGTTTAAGTAGTTACATTTGTATTAATGAAATAATTTATATAAAAGATGAATTCACTGAAGTTCAATTTGATGTTATATACATATATATTATAATTAAAATTAATGCAGCTCAAATTTGTCATTACTATTGTGTTTGGTTCGTAAACGTTCTTCTTGAATTGAATTAATTTCATTAGTTTTTTAGCAGTTGAATGGAACATAATTCACAAAAAAAAAATGTTGAAAATTATTTTTGCTACTTTGGCTGCGCTTTTGTCACTGCTGTCGGAATTTATGTCGTTTGATAGTTACATTGGTATCACTGTATACTATACAGATGACTCTCTAGCAATAGATGAAGGTTATTTCATTAAAATATTTTTAATAGACTTCTTGCAAAGTGTGATTAGTAATAAAACGTTATTAATCTGTATTATTGTGAGATATTGATATAAAATTTGAGTATTTTTTGAAAATTGAAAAATTAAAATGAAATATTTTTGATTAGTTTAGATTTCTGGAATTTAAACGTTGGTCAACACATTTACCTAGCTGTACATGGTTTGTGTGGTCTTATATTTGTTGCATGCGAAATAAAGGTAGGAATTTGTTGCAATACAAGCTCTTAAAAAAATATTACAACGTTTTATATTTTCAGACGAAATTCATCTTGCATTTCTGGCTATATTTGAATTTCTTACTACTATGTCTAGTGTTGATATACGATTATCTATATATGAATTTGTATGATATATATTTGGTGTTAACGTATCTGCTCTTTGAAGGTTTGTTTTGACCATTTATGTATTTATGTTTTAATTTCTAATCAGAGCCATTTACTATTTTTGCAGTGTTTGCAGCCAGCGCCATTTATGTTGTCTTTTTGTATTTGCTTAAATACGAACGCAAACAGAGGGAAATTGCAAGCAAGAAAGAAATTATTGTTGTACAATAATTTGCTTCAAGCAAGACGAATTAAAACGACTTTTAAATATAACGGCGCCTACAGCACTGCCAGCTTAAAGTAGCAATATTGCGCATATAGTTGGTTCACTCACACTAACCGCGATGCGTATTTTCACTTCTTCAATATTCACTGTTAGCAGCGCTGCCACAGTCTGTTTTGGCTCTCAGATATTTTTGCGGTCTACGCTGAGATAGTGTAAGATACTCGCAATCAGTTAAATTTTTGCGGTCAGTGAAACTCGCACGAATTGCGACTACGGCACGCGCATAATTCAGCACCGGAAAACGTGTTGCGCCGTATTGAAATTGTTTCGATAGTACAAACTTAAATAGGAGACAAATATATCAAACACTACAAGCTACATTTAAAGACGCGTCGTGGGAACATTTAAAATTAATAAATAAATGATATAATAAAAATAAATAAACACATACTATAAATTGCCGTTTAATTGGCGCCGTTGTATGCTGTCATTATTATTGTTATACAAAAAATAGCATCAAAATTATTTAATACACATACATATACATATATACATATAGATATGTATCTATAGTTCAACATTTTTATATATGTATGCATATATTATGATCTCATAAGACATCGTTCAGCAGTTTTGTGAGAGTCTTTTTGTCTCGTTTCGAGAATTCTTACATTGCACACAACACAATTTAAACTCAGCGAATAGCAGTGCAGAAAATAGAAAGACAACTGGCAGCAAACGCATTAAACAATAATAAGATACATACTACTTAAAATCGAAGAATACATATTGAAGCTAAAGGCAATCAAACACTTTGTGCAAGCATACGAATACCAGTTTCTCTCTAGTATACAAAAGGAGAAAGGGCAGAAATCACGGAGCGCCAACCGATCGCAGAAGTCTAAGCAAATAGAAAACCACTTTATACGACACAACGACGACGCGTATCCGCTGACCTTAACGTTTGCCGCTGGAATTCGCTGTTTATTTTAATAGAAATATAAAAAATAAAACAATTTCGTTTATTAAAAACAAAAACTTTAGCATACATACACGCAAGAATTGAAAGCTGCTCAAAATGGCTTCGACGTCGGGAATCAAGATATTTGTGTATCTGTTAGATTTGCTATGTGCGGTAAGTTATTCTGCAGCGAGATGGGTTGTGATATCATAAAAACAAGGCATACAAGTAAGGTGTATTTATTGCAAAGGGTTAAAACCTTGGATCAGAAAAATTTGCTATTTTTGCAATTAATGAATTAAACCTTTTCTGCAAAATGTTTTTTTTGAAATATGAAAATGTTACATAGCAAAGGGAAGGTCTTCTATATATATTCGTGATCAGCACAGCAAGTCTAAGTGGGAAAAAAGTTCTCTGACTGTTCAATTGGAAATGAATTCGCGGTATAGACTCTATGAATTTCTATAACTCGTTTACTCCAAGATACTACAAATGACAGATCCAACTGCAGCTCTTACTTTCTGCTCTATTTAAGATTGTTAACCTTCGTTTGTTATTTTGTTTATTTTGCAATTAGTGTTAATATCTAATCTTTTTTTTCATATTTATAAAATAAAAATTGCTGATATGGTTTATAAGCAGCAGCAGTACAATTTAATTATTAAATCATTTGATTGGCAAAAAAGTTTTGCTTCAACATGCGCCAATGTATAAATAATTCATACTATAACAATCGATCGATTGGTTAGTTTATTTAACCACTTTATAGCCTTGTGTTCTTGAGAATGTGCAGATGTGCACTGTTTAGAAATTCCCTGGAAACATAGTATAGACTTTAAAAATATTTAATTTTATTTTTTTTCGTTACGCTTACAAGTCTATTTTCGAAGTCTTATTGATTTTCTAAATGAATAAATACCGAGTTTAACACATGTCTAAATACAACTTTTTCCTTGTGATGACTTCAGCACTAAGTAACGTCATCCATCGCCATAGAATACAATATTTCAGTCTGTCTTTCTAAATCGATCTTAGCTTTTGTTATGCAAAGAGTATTGTTGTTGACTATTCAAAATACATATGTATACAATATATATTTTGTTGTCTTTCCAGTCAAGGAGTGTTTGCTGATTTTTCATTATTAGTTGTTGTTTATTCGATTACTTGATATTGTACATTATTTTGCTCTGCTCTTTATGTTACAAAAGTCGCTTATTCATAGCAAAATGACTCAGATGATTTGGAAAAATTTCGACATACTCAGAATTCGTTGCGAATTTTTAATTGTTGGGTACCATATTTTTTGCATTGCTCACGAAATCGTGATTAACTAAATAAAAGTGTGTTTTTTTTTTCGTATGATACCCTACATTGTTGCATGATATAAGTTATATAGATGGTACAAGTAAACGAGGTGTTTCTGTTTCTTCAGAAATGTATGCTAATCTTTCTTGTATTGCTTATTGTTTAATTTAGGTAAAAATCTACATGACAACTAAATTTCAATTCGCAATTTATTTAAACTATTTAGAGAGTGTAGAGATTGGGGAGACGTTTGAGCAAACAATACAATAAAAATAAAGCAATTAGTTAGTTTTGCATTGCGACTACGTTTTACACCTACACTATTTTGACGGAATATTGGAGACAACAATTTTCTTAAATTACGAATTAAAAAATAATTACAAAGATGTAAATTGAACAACAACAAGAGAGTACGTAGCAGTCCAATGTGCTCGGCTTGCTTGAAGCTTTTTATTTGTACCATAGATTTTTATGAGGCTTTATTTCGATCTGAATTTTTGTTTAAAAAATTTAAAAAAATAAACCTTAGCCTTTTTATATTTATAAACATAAAAATATGAAGCGTTAATAGGTCCAAGTTTGTGGGGTCTAGCTCGTATAACCACCACGTAAAAGATGTCTTTACCAACTTTACTTTCAATATATATCAAGAATATGCACTTTTTTCGATATTTTTCTGCATTGCGCTAACTTTTACCCTATGCAGATATAGAATGCACTTGTTGGGTTGGGAAGTAGCTCCATTTAAAAAAAAAATATAGCGTATAAATTCGCTGAAATGCAACATCCGTCATAAACTCTTATCAGACGTGAATGATGCCTATGACATAATACTAAGTACATACACACACATCGCAACACCTGCGCTATAAACGACATGATTGATAAGTTATCAGTATTTGCAGAAAAGCTCCCAAAGGAAATCCGAGTAATAGGCACCAGCACTTTGAGTGTGGCACATATGTAGATACTTGCAATATGTAATTTAAGCCAAATGGCTGCGGACTACGACAACAAATGCGACATACTATATAGTATCGTAGTGGGTAAACATAAACCAAAGCGTGTCCAATCAACACTTTTTTCATTTGTATAAGGACAATATCCTGCTGTCAGCTACTATTGTATACACATATGTACATATATATGTATGCGCAAAGTCCTATATATATCGGCGCTTTGACGCCTAGCCGACGAGTCTGTTTGACGCCTTTGTCAGCATATTTATACACAACTAGGCTCTGTCATGAAAATAGAGCACAGGAGCAGGAGCCAGCGGCATTTGTTGTACTACATGTTACTACTCTTTTTTATGCTTCGAAAGTTCAAAAACATGAAATTGGCGCAGTTCATTTTGTATCTTTATATATGTATACATATGTATATACACTTTATACATATTTCAAAGTTTTTCGCTCTATTTTCCATATTTTTTGTTTGTACATTGTTGATCGAACTCCTTGGCTTGTTTAAATGCGCAAATTCTTGTGGCATACTTTAGACTTGTATCATCGTTTTATGTAAACTATTAACTGAATCACATTTTTTTGTCTTCTTTGTTTTTATTATATTTGGTAACAGCTCCTCGCACTGGTTTTGATATCCTTTGGCATTTACGTCATTGTATCCTACAATACAAACGATTTGGGTGCCTTGGCTGCCTATGCCTATATTGGTGTTGGCGTTGCCGCGATTTTTATATTTCTCTGGGGCTATTTGGCTGCCTGGCGTGAGAATGTTTGTTGCACTGTAACGGTAAGTGGCATAAGGATATAATTTCTAATGTTTACATAATTAATATCCTTTACATTGCTTTCAGTTCGTTGTGCTGCTTTATGTCGTTATTATTGCTCAATTAGCGGTGGTGTTCTTCTTGACCAAAGGTGCCGATTCAGTTGCTTCGAACTTGGCCAATTCTCTGGATAGCGCATGGGAGGAGGAGCTAAATAGTCCTGGTGCTATGTCACTCTATGAAAACTGGGTAAGTTTTCTCTAGAATTTTTTTTTATATAATTTACTTAATTTCTGTTTTATTTAAACAGTTTGAATGCTGTGGTCGCGCTAGTCCTCAGGATTATATTGTCAACGAACGTCTGCCACCGGCAACCTGTTTCCGCGATAATGACAATAGCAAAGTCGAGAATCTCATTACTAATGGTTGTCGTGTGGAGTTCGAGAACTACTGGCTGCATTTGCTTTTTGTGTTCAATATACTCAGCTGGATTCTAATCGCCTTTGAGGTATTTCAACACATTAAAAAATATTTTTAATCAAATTTAAATTTGTTCTTAATTTATTTTTCTTTCAGTTCATTGGCAGCATTGTTGCCTGTTGTCTGTGCAACAGCATACGCAATGATCGTCGGCGTTCGTATTTCTAAATACCAAACTAACAACTGTTTAAGCCCATTCAGTCAGCTGGTGTTGTTCTTTACCAATAGCACACCATATTAGAAACTAAAATTACTCAATTGATAAAGTGATTTTGCATTTGTTAAATTTATTAATGCGTTAGACATGTTATTTGATTGTTATTTTGATTTGACAAGAAAAACGAACTAAACGCGTCTCTAATAGAATTTGACGTTGTTTTAGAGAAGACAAACAAAAAAAAAAAAAAGTCAATCATCTTACAGTGCTTTAGTATATTTATGTTGTAGTTATATATACTTGTAGTATTGTTAATTTTTTAGGAACCTAAAGTTGTACTCATTGTCCTTAGTACAAGTGAACAAAGAACTTAGACCTAAAAGAAAATAAGGCAGCGAAATTTTAAATGCTCTCATTATGTGCTTTGTCATACAAAATGTTTATCTTATGATAATATTTATATGTGTCTTTAAAAATGTTTTTTTTTTTTCTAAATAAAATTGTCTATTGTTGTTGAGATACTTTAAGTAAAATATTGATAAGCTATATACAGTGACTAATTGTAATGTTATTTATTTTAAAAATAAAACTTCGACTCAAAAAAACTAAACTACGCATATTTTTAATTAAGAAACGTTGCATCTGTATTTATTATACGGAAACAGCTTCAATAACTCACACAAAATGCACACAGATGCGACTTCTTATTCCGGTCACAGGTTTTTTGCTTATCAACGTTTACGCGGTATCGCAAAATTATTACTTTGCAAAAATTTCAAGGCAAAGCGCTTAAAAATTACAAAATTTTTTAAGGATGTTCGGAAAAAATATTATGTATATGAATAATTGAATTTTAGTACTTTAGCTTAAAATCATTGCAAAGCATGTCAGATGCAAATGAAACTAGAAACTGCCATACCGAAACGAATCACGTTTAAATCAAAACTTCCACAGGGAGTCAATAGAAAACTTAATTGCTTTTGAATTGAACTGAAGTTGCTCCCGATAAAGTTTTTTTTTGCTTTTAATTATTTTGTACAATTTATCTTAAAAAGTGAATTTATCTGAAATTCGCAGGCTCTATCTCTTATAGTCGAGACGTTTATGTAGACGGATTGACAGATGAACAGGCGGATATGCCTATATCGATTTTCTGATAATATCCAGAAGAGAAAATAAATCCAAAATATGATTATTTGAAACGTCTGCTCCGCATAGATGGCAGAAGCTTAGAGATTATCGTGGAAATATGGGAATGGGTGGCACTGCTGTGTCCAATGTGAAGGCGAATGAAGATGCGACAATTTGTTCGGTTGTAATCGGCGGCGTATCGGAATTTCTCCAGATTTGGATTAAACAACTTGTATCTGTGTTGGAATGTAGACCAATCGACGAAGGGGTGAGCTAACTTTGTTTTTTTTTTTGTTTTTAGTAGGCAAAAGTGCGAAATATGTTGTAAAATACATTTTTTAAGCCAAGACGGAACTGTAAAGTTTTTTGCCGTTGGTGCAGGATTGACGTTGAACTCTTTAGAAAGAGAGGCGCATCGACGTTTTGTGGAAAGAGACTTGTACATACTATTTTGCTCAACAGCTTAACAGCTTTACGCATTACGCTTTGAAGTAGTTGGTTTAGGTACAAGTTTGGCCTTAGATTTCATTATGTTTGTCTTCCATGTTCGGTTAACCAATTTCGGCCAAAAATACATTTGGTTGCGGATGTTCGAAATGCATTAATGCATCGTCGAGCTGTAGTGTGGTAGGCAGGTACAAAAAAATTAATGTGTTACTCAGCACACCATCCAAATATTGGTAGCGCGTACTCTACTTTTAAGAAAGGAGACCCCGCTATTTGCGCCAACTACCGCAGAATAAGTCTTCATTTCATTGGATAAAAGATTCTGTCGTGTGTATTGTATAATATGCTGAAGCCATATACGGATTCACTGATAGGACGATATCAGTGTGGCTTCAGACGAAAAAGGTCGACCAGTGACCAAATATTCATATTACGCCAAATATTGGAAAAGACCCGTAAGTTTAACAAAGATACACACTACCTATTTGTCGACTATAAAGCCGCTTTCGACACGCCGATGCGAACGAAGTTTTTGTTGTAGAAAACTTCGTCTATCTTGGATTCGAGATAACCAGCAACAACTACGTCATTATGGAGCTCAGGCGAAGAATCACGCTTGCAAACAGATGCTTTTTTGGGCTGAGCAAGCAAATGAGAAGTAAAGCCCTTTCTCGAAAGACAAAAATCAAGATCTATAAGACGCTGATACTCCCGGTCCTTTTGTATGGCACAGCGTTGGAAGTCTTCGAGAGGAAGATTCTTGGCAGGATTTTTGGTTCTATTAGAATCGGGGACGAGTTAAGGTTCCGTATGAACCGCGAGCTGTACGAGCTATTCGATGAGGTTGACATATCTCAGCGCATAAAATTCCAGCGGCTGCACTGGGCTGGGCACCTCATTCGAATGGATGGAAGAGCTCCAGCATGCATGGTTTACTTGGGGGGCCCACATTTGATTGGTGGACGCCGAAATAGAGGACGACTGGACACTCAATGAAATGACCAGGTATGGAGAGATCTCTCCGTACTTGGCATTCAAAACGACTGGCGCCAGCTCGCACTAGACTATGAAGGCTGGCGAGCCTTCCTAGTTGCGACCATGACCGGTAGACGGTTGACGGCAATTTAAGTAAGTAAGTAAGTACTCTATTTTTTAGAGTATCAGTGCCCTAGTGACATTAATTAAAGTATTTACATTGACTAGAGAGTGCTTAAGTGTGAGGTATTTCATTTCAATAGTAAATTGTCAAAGTAAATATCAAGAATCATAAGAGCCTCGACGCTTTGTAAAAAAAATAAAAAAAAATAAAATATAAATTGGTGTATGTACAGCGACTTTTTTTTACAAATGTGCAAGATTTTAAATTTACTAAGGGAGAGGGTTGCACCGGAACACAGACCGTTTAATAAATATCATTTAATATGTAAAATGTTATTAAGTTTCGCTAAATCTTAATTTTGCTCACTATTATTGCATCATCTGCATACAAACATAATTTATTTGATACATTTATATTTCAAAAGTTTCTTATTTATTTTCTCAAAAACAATAATAAATAAGGCAATAATGGAAATCAAAGTAATCTTTCCATTTGTGTACGCACAAAATATTTCACGGTTCAATACCTTTTCGCGCCAAATTAGAACCTACAACTGCATGAGTCATTTGAATCAAAAACATTGCCAGACAATTTTTTTCTCTATTGACTTAAACTCGACATTCTGAGTAGCAACAAAAAAAAAAAATGTGCGCCAAATAAAAATAGCTTCGCACAAAAGTTTTACGTTTTAATTTATTTACTATTTGCGCAAGCAGTGGCGTCACGCTACACTAAAGCGAAAAGGCTGAAAGCAATTCAACGAAATGTGTTGTTGCTGATGGAAAATGGCAAGTTTTGAACAGTGTATTTCATTTCCATACGTTTCGTCGCACAAGTGTATTGTTTCGTTGCGTTGCGTTTCGTTTCGTTTCATTTGCCAAAGTTTTATCAGTTAGCTTTAGCACGGTCGTTCGAATGGTTGAGTTGGCGGCATACAATTCAAATTTTAACAATCAGAAAACAAATTTATTGGCGAACAGTGTCGCCAAAAAATTAAGTGCGAGAAGCACACAGCAAGTGTTTGTGTTTTGTATTTATTTTTAAAACTTGGCACAATTCTTTATTCAAAAGTTTAAAATAAATGTTAAAAACTTGTGTCGCGTGTTGTTTTAATTGAAAGTATATATTCTGCATATTTTATATATTAAATAAAATATAAAAGTAAAAGCAATAACACACCATGGCCTGCTCTACGAAAACCCTAAAGGTCTTTGCACTCATTTGGGATGCTATCTATGCGGTAGGTATTTCTTAAATCTATTAAGTCTTGTATTGCATACTCTTATAGACAGCTTCTGGTGCGAAAACATTTACCTAAATCTGAGCAGCGCGTGGTAATTTGAGTGTCTTAAGCACTAAGGTCTAAGTTTAAAGCCACACCTGACAACAGAAAAACAAACAGACAGACAGACAGACGGACAAGTACGCGTAAAACACCATGCGCGTCAAGTTGTTTGTTTAATAAAGAACAACTTGTAGATAGGCAGGCACTACCTACTTCAAATGACATTTGCTACCTAGTTTTTTTGTTTTTTGTTTGTTTTTGCCTTTTAATTAACCTCAGCACCTTAAAAAACGATTACAACAACTATTTTACAAACGTCAACAACTACTTTGAACGAGTATATTTATATTTTATAAGAAATACGTATATATGTAGATAGAATCTAAGTTTGTTTATTTGTTTTCCAACTATAGCAGCACAGACTTGGTTAATTATTATTAACAACGTGTCCGTCTGTCCATCTGTCTAAAGTTTCAAGTACATTTTTTTCATTGATTTGTACTTTTAGTAATTCTTTGATGCACAATCGTACTAAGATAGCATCTAAGCATTCTTTAATTGTTTATTATTATTGTTATTTTTTTTTTTAAATCCACCTTGACTACATATATTTACAAAATTGTTTGAGTAAACATCGCAGTATGGCAAAATATTGAAATTGTTAAATGTTTATAGTAAATAGATGAATGGGAAACGTTGCTATGATAAATAATGCCATTGATGTTCTCCACTAATGCCATACAAAACTTAATGGTTTGCTTTTTCATTGATTAAGTAAATATTAATTCAGTAAAGTAAATATTGTAAAATTTATTACAATACTTTTTGTATTATGGAGTGTTACAAATGAGTTTGACATTAATTTGATTTATTAATAGAATTTTGAATACCAAAAAACAAAAAGAAAATCAAGAAATAAATAAAATAACACTTTAATAATGCGAAGATTATAGTTTGTACGAGTATGAGGAAGATCTTTTATTTATAAATAAATTATTAAACTTAAGCCATTGTCATTAATGAACATTAGACTAGTATTTTGTTTACTTTTTAAGCTTAGGATGGAACTGCTTGAACAAATTTTAAGTCAGAGAATTTTTTAAGTGAATAATATTTTCAATTTGCTGCTTGAATCGTTATAAACATATGGCAGAATAAATTAGAAAAGAAAAATGAAGTGAAGGTGGCGTCTGTCATCCGATTTTCGTCTGTTGTACAATTTACTAGTTATTAAGTATATAACAGTTAGGATAACCGGAGCTTTAACATTCTTCAAATTTGTTATTATCTTCGGTAGCGCTGGATATACTTTGTAATATATTTCTATATTATAAAGTATAATCACATGTTATAAATACTTAAGAATTACAGATCTGACTGACTCATTCATTCATCAACGCTTAGTTTGACAGCTGATTAATTTTAATTCGTTAGCTAAAATGTGGGATAGGCCGCAAAAGTTATATGGCAACAAATTTGAGTTTCATCCGAGCATTTTCAATCTATACTAAAAACAATCAGTTCGCCGATTTTGGTAAATATCACTAGGACCCATACTAGGGTCAGTTTGATTTGTATCGAACTTTAAAATACGAAATGCTTCTTTTTGGCGGTTACGAATGGTAACACAATTGTTCAAAATGTCATAGATTTTTTCTTCAATATATGGTTTTAGGCCCTGTACCGAAGGTACAAGAGCCTATTGGGTTTGTGCAAATGTATGTAACAGGTAGAAATAATGGTCGGAGACCCCCCAAAGTTACCTCCATTATGGTCAGGAGTAATAGAGGAGTCGATATAGCCATGTCCGTCTGTCCGTCTGTATGAACGAAAGGATCTCGGAAACGGTAATAGATAGAGACTTCGTGTTTTTTGCATTCGTCTAGGACTGCTCCGGAATTTCACAAGTTTATTTTGAAATTTTGCCCCTCCCCCCTTCCCCATAAAATCACCCCCAAGGAGAAATATTTCTTCGGCACAAAAAAAATTGAGTATGCCAGTATAAAGTTAACGTCCCTCTTAGTCAAAATCGAAAAAGTTCATCAAAATCGGATAATAAATAACGATTTTATAACCAATTGAAGTTGAATGACCCCCCTTTTCTTTTCATTCATATTCGAGCAGTGAGAAGTGGTCATGTGTTTGGTCATATGCTCGGGAAACGTTTAATGTGTTTGTTAGGAGACCTGAACTGGTACAGGGCCTCTTACAGTCGGTTACGCCTGACTGTATTTTCTTACTTGTTTTTTTAAATTTTGTTCATGAAAACCTAAACAGGGAAACAATTTTCCATTTTATTTTCGAGTTTACTTACTTAGGCCAGCCTCCATAGTCTTGTGCGCGCTGGCGCCAGTCGTTTTGTATGCCAAATACGAAGAGATCTCCCTACACCTGGTCATCAAGTTTGGGCCCCTAATGTAAACCATGCGTGATGAAGCTCTTTCATCCATTCGAATGAGGTACGCAGCCCAGTGCAGCCGCTGGAATTTTATGCGCTGAGATATGTCAACCTCATCGAATAGCTCGTACAGCTCGCGGTTGATACGGGACCAATAATCCAACGAAACATCTTTCTCTCGAAGACTTCCAACGCTGTTTCATCTGACTCAATCACGGTCCATACCGCTGCGCCATAAAATAGGACTGGGAGCATCAGTGTCTTATAGATCTTGATTTTTGTCTTTCGAGGGAGAGTAAAGCCCTCCCTCATTTGCTTACTCAGCCCAAAAAAGCATCTGTTTGCAAGCGTGATTCTTCGCTTGATCTCCAGGCTGTTGCTGGTAATCTCGGATCCAAGATAGACAAAGTTTTCTACAACTTTGAAGTTGAAATTCTCCATCGTCAATGACCGTCCAAGACGCGATGACGGAGTGCAAGAAGACACCAAGTACTTCGTCTTGTCCTAATTCACCGCTAGACCCATGAGCCGAGACTTTTTTTCAATCTCTGAGAACGCCTGAGTTCCTGCGTGCCGATGATATCGATGTCATCGGCGTAAGCGAGCAGCATCACTTTCTCTTGGAAGATCGAGCCCGACATACTCTGTATGCACGGGCACTGACGTAGGATGTATTCCATCAGAAGATTGAAAAAATCGCACGACAGAGCATCTCCCTGCCTGAAACCTCTCTTGGTATCAAAGGGGGCGGAGAGGTTTTTCCCCACCCTAATAACGCTTTGTATGTTAGATAGCGTTGTCATGCAAAGACGGACAATTTTTGCTGGGATACCTAGTGCAGACAGGGCGTCGAAAAACTTCGATCGAAAGCGGCTTTATATTCGACAAATAGGTGGTGTTTGTCTTTGTTAAACTCACGGGTCTTTTTCAAGAGTTGACGAATGTGAATATTTGGTCACTGTTCGACCTTTTTGGTCTGAAGCCAGTGAATCCGTATATGGCTTCAGCCTATTACACAATACGCGCGACAGAATCTTCTTCTCATCGGAGAAGACTTATTCCGCGGTAGTTGGCGCAAACAGCGGGGTCTTCTTTCTTTTGCTTTCATCGGATCATATCTTGCATAAAAGTTGGTGCATACTCCATACCAACTCTTCGCCGCCGGTCTTAAATAACTCAGCTGGCAGCCCATCAGGACCGCGGGCTCGCAGACGTTGTTCCGGCCAACGAAGAAGGTTTGACCCTGGGACTTATTAATAGTAATCTCGAACGATATTATCACGGAAAGTTGGAAAGTATTGGCAAATCCGGTGGAATCCTCGGTATATTTTCCAGTTGGCCGGTTTTAGGACCGGTGAGGATAGTAGCAAAATAAAATTTCTTTCAAGTCTTTAATAATAGGCTAATATTAAAAGCATGGTCGGTGCACCGACATTTAATGAAAGTTCGTGAGGTGGTAAGCCAGAAGGATTAAGCGAATTTAGAAATTCTTGAGAAAAGTGGATAACATCGTCAATAACATTTGTCTTGACCAGGGACTGTTTGCTATTTACTATTGTCCTGGAACACAGTCAGTGAAAGTCTCTTTCAAGTAAATTTTCGAGTCCCGGATATACTGCTTCTATCAGATGCTCTAGACTAAAGTCTCATTTAAAATTATTTCAGCAAAATTGGTCTCCAAATTTAGCAAAGAAAAAACTCCTTCAACAAGTAGGCTCTCATAATCGTTTGCAAATTTAGTTATTGAATAGAAATCCATAGGGGAGATGATTTAAGTCAGGCTTTGATGAAATCTGCATGCGTCTCTTTTGTAACTACAAGGAGTGTCTGCCGAAAATACCCTGCAAACACGAAAGTAACGTTCGATCCACATCTGGGTAGTTTCAGAATTTAAGAAGACGTATAGATAATGTCTGCGACTAGGCGTTTCGAGCGTTCGGCGCTAGATTCTCTGGCACGGGACTGTGATGCTCATACATTTTGGCTAGCGAGTCGCTGGGAACGTTCTGTACTGTACTTTGTAGCATGCGCTACCGACTCGCAAGGCGCAGTGTAGTTTCAGAGGAAGACTCTTCCTCTCGACGTATTTGAGCTGCTCGCGACACACAGTAAGAACATTGCATTCTACTGGTGAAAGAATTTATCTCTTTATAATAAAAGGTTGGAACAAAAGTCGTTTCGTAGTTCGCGCTCTTTCTTTTCAATTAGGTATATCTTGTTAAGTATTTGTCGTATGGGGGCATACTTTACGGCGTTTGAAAGCTGTGAGTGTCTAGTGTCTTTTGAAAGCATTGCGCTTGGACAATTCAGTTGTACGATACAGCGCGTCGAACATGGAGGTCTCGAAGGAAATCGCAAGCGGCGAAAGAATGTCTGATGCTTACGGGGCCGATACTTGTTCAATTCGCGTAGCACAACAGTGGTTCATTCGATTCCGTTCTGATGTGGAGGAAGCGAAAGATGTACCACGCTCCGGAAGACCTGTTGTCGAAGAAGTCGATAAAATCAAGGAAGTGATCGAGATAGACAGCCATAGTAGCAGCCGTGGGTGGTGAAGCGGCTCAAACGGTTGCCAAGACCGGATTGAAGATCAGTAATTGTTTGCTGTGTGTTTGGTGGAATTGGCAGGGAAACATCTACTATGAGCTTCTCCCCTATGGCCAAACGCTCAATTAGGTCCTCTACTGTGAACAACTGGAATACGAGAGTAATTGTGTTCCATCAGGACGCGCCAGAAGCTCCGGGAGTTCGGATGGGAGAATTTTATGCATCCACCTTTTTGTCCGGACCTGGCACCATCGGATTACCGTCTCTTCCTGTCAATGTCGAACGATTTAGCTCGCGAGAAAATGGCCTCAAAAGAGGCTTGCGAAAATCGACTGTCTCACTTTTTTTGGGGCAAAATTTTAAAATAAACTTGTAAAATTCCTGAGCAGTCCTAGTCGAATGCAAAAAACACGAAGTGTCTATCTATTACCGTTTCCGAGATCCTTTCGTTCATACGGACGGCCAGACGGACAGACGGACAGACGAACATGTCTATATCGACAATTCTATCACTCCTGACCATAATGGGGGTAACTTTGGGGGTCTCCGACCATTATTTCTACCTGTTACATACATTTGCACAAAACCAATAGGCTCTTGTACCTTCGGTACAGGGCCTAAATATTAAGGTCTTAGAGATTCTTCCCAAATGATTTTTAAATAAAATATAGCTTATAGCATTCTTCTGGTGAAAGGACTTTTAAAATCGGATAGCTTCGAAGATTACCTTCTTTATTCAAACAAATATTATCTCTTTATAATATTAGTATAGATAGTCGTTAGGAACAGGGCATCTCGTAGTCGAGCCCACTCGTCCTTGTTGTATGTATATGCATTCTATTTTTTTATTTTTTTGTTGCAGAATTGTGTATGAATGGTTCATAAAGTTTTTAAATAATAACTGAATAAGACGTTGCATGGTAGATAAGCCGGCAATAATAGATATTCATGTTGTCTCCAGCCTCATGTAAGCTGCTTCACTTTAAATATTTCTCTTGTTTATAAATTTTGAAATTCCTTATGGTTTTTTCAACACATCGCAATTTGACAATTCATTACAGTATATCAAACTTTCGAAATTCTTGCCAAAATTACTTTGTACATATGAGTAGGAATTTTTATTGATTAAATTACATGTGAAATATTTTATACATAAATAATGACCAAGCTTGTATGTACTAATTTTGTGTTAAAATATTTTTGAATATTGAAGCTGTATCTCAAATGTTTATTCACATATTTTATTTATTACAAATATGCGGCAAAAACTTGGTCACCCACGCCACAATAACGCCAAACTTGCCCCTGAACGGACAGATCTCTAAATGACACACAAATGTGTAGAATATTTTTATATATAAAGAAATTTAGTACAAACAGACTCGCGATTATAAAAGTTTTACTTTGCTTTTAAAGAAATGCTAAAATAGAAAAATTCTGATGTCATTTTGCTTCATTCAGTTTTACTGTCCGTCTGTCTGTCCGTCCGTCTGACAGACGCATAGGCAAATAAATAGTGAAACAGACGTTTGTGCTTCCTCGACTGTTGCAAAATAAGCAAAGAAAATGCCATGCAAAACAACGACAACAGATACTCATAAATATTTTTAGGTAATAACCTTAGACTTAGTTTTTTTTTTTTTTTGTTTTTTTGGTTCATCTTGGAAAATTTAATGCGTTGAAAACCGAAATTATGTACGTCCATAGGCAAGTTTCTTAATTTTGTTGTTGTTGTTATTGTTTTTGCTATTTTTAATTTATTTGTTGTTATTATACGCTGTGCTGGTTCCATTTGAGTAAACTTTGATTTAATGATTAGTTTTTTTTTTTAAATGCCTTTTTTTGCGTACCGAATTTTTTTTTGTTGTTGCTGTATTTTCAATATAGGCTTTTAATTAAAGAGAATCTGCGGTATGCATTATAGGTAGGGCACAACCTTTATTTCGAAACTAGCTACATATGCACATAAATATATATGTATCAACGCATGTGCTTTTAGTTTATTTCGTTGTCGTCACTTACTGTCTGGAACCCACATAAATCTAACGTCGTCGACATGGGCTGTACTCAATGACAACGCCAGAAACCGAAGTCATGCATAATATTAGATTTACTTCTAGAGACTATATATTTCCATATACATATGTTTGTCTGTATTGTATACAAAGCCACATGCTGTTTTGATAATATAAGTGCGTAACCCAAATAGTAATCTATATAATTAGCAGCACTCACAATGAAAGATGCATCGGACAGATAGCTAATCAGCGCCTACGTCAAATATGGCAAATGTTAGACTTGTCACTTTCAAACGACACAAATAATATTTATTTTACAAATAATAATAATTTACACAATGATATGATTTGATTTGATTTGTCTGGTTCGTTTAGCAACTAATAAAAAAAATCTTTAGCTATTCCATTGATTTGTAGTGCGCCATGTGTAACTAATTTTTTAGCCAGATGAGCGCTTCTTAATTTAAATGTGTTTGTGTTGAAAATTTTAATTGTTTTTATCTTTGTCTAATTGTTGAGACGCGTGAAACACAAGCACCACATTATCTCTATCTCTATTTTATTATCTATCCAAATATTATTTTAGTTTAGTTATTTTCTGAGTAGCACGCGCTCTCGGTTGCGTTGTGTTTCATTTGTTGAAAACTTTTGTAATGAGGCATCACTCGTAAATTAAATCCAATTAGCTTAAAGTTTTATAGTGCTATACATAATCTTGATGTATCTATTTGATATACATGGTGTTCAAGTTCGGGTGTCTATAATGTTCTTGGTGCGGGAGTTGACAATGAACTTTGAATTTTAATTGAAGGTCGCAAATTTAGAAATGTTTATCACATTCAAAATTGTTTCATTCGTTTTTAGTGTTGCAATGAGCCTTATAAGTATGTTCTGCTGCATAATATTTTTTAAGGTTACTGTAAGCCGAATCTTATCGCAACATACTCGTATTATATCATAATTTTATTGTTCTCCAAGTGCTTATCAACAACTAAACAAATAAAATGCCTAGTAACAGCAATAGTTATTATTATGGTATCTACGCTGTGATATTTTTATGCCCTGCAGAGCAAGTATTTAAAAGTTTTTATCATTTTGGTGAGAAGTTTACTGGCTTTAGAATTATTTATTTTTGTAAAGTTTTCACAATTTGAAATTAATGCCAAAATAATAATCTTTATGAAAAAAAAACTTGTTTAACAAGATGTCATAAGTCTCCATTAAAACTGAAATTTGTATGGGCATATATTGCTATCTGGATCCGTGTGCGATATTTTATTTAATTCAGCCAAACACATTTTTCGTTTCAAATTAAACTAAAAAAAAAATTAAAAATAAAATAAAAAAAATATTTCTGTCACTGAGTTGGAAAGAATCCGCATTTAAAAATCGCGTTAAACAATATTGTGAATGTGAGTATATAGCAGCTGTGCTGGGAAGCTGCATGATCATTTTTGGGGAAATTAAATTATGACCTGCAGCCTTCTTGGGATTGAGCTGTGCTTTTATCACTTTATGAACTTCGTTGGTGTGAACTCTGCGATGTTCAGAGTTGTTCTTAGTCGAAAGAGAGGAAAGAACAAAAACGTTTGTTGACGCATTTGGCTGGAAAACAGTTCTTAAATGGGTTGCAAATACTTCTGCTTTTTCTATGACTGTGCGAGCGCACTTTCCAATGTGCTCTCTTATGGGTGTAGTGACTATAGCCGGTGGTTTAATGTCTGCTCGGGCTTTCCATAGGGGAAACTTAGATAAAGATGTTCGATATATCGTCTCTGAGTGAGTTTTTCCTCGAGTTTAAGGACTTTGCTTAGCTCACGTGAATCAATCTTTAGATTGTGCTTAGCGGTTGGAGATCTTAGACACTGCCATTCCCTTCTTAAACGCCGTTTCGTCATAACTAACTGTTCAATGTGACTGTTTGTTAGACTGTGGTTCATCAATTTGTGGTGTTCCATCAGCACAACGATGGTTGTGGTGTGGAGTGTTGAGCTGCAGCAGTTGGAATAGAACTCAGGGCACTGACAGAGTTTTTAATATCGATTTCGTTGCCTATTGCTGGATTCAGCTCGATATGACTGCTTATAAAATTTATATATTTGAGCCAGTTGGTTTTGTGTGTAGTGAGTTTATTGGGATACTCTTTTAGTTAGGTTTTTCCAGTAAGCTAAAAACAACTGGAGAATGAGCCGATGAAAGATCTGCAAGAGATTCAGCAGATATTAGATAACTTGAGATTCTTCTTGTTATTACAAAATCAATGAGATCTGGAATTTTCATCGAATCTGTAGGCTAATATGTTGGGGTACGAGACATAGTTAATCTTGTTTTTGGTATTTATAACTGCTTTGTAGAGATGCTTTGCTTTGGGGTTTGAGCTGCAATGTTTATGTTTGGCATTGTCATCACCTGCGGCTATAAAGTGATCACCTAGAGTGTCGAGGAATTCGAGAAATTGTTTTTCAGATACCGTAAACCTTGGAGGGCAATAAATTGCCGATAGTTTGAGACTAACAAACTTTGTTTGAACATTTATTGAGGTAGCCTAAAGATAATTAGTTGCAAATGCCTATAGAGAATGCTGTTTAATACGACTTCTAATGAGTAAACCAGTTCCGCCGTGGGCTTTGGCATCTGGGTGGTTCGTGGAATAGAACGCATACGCTGGAATTCTGAAATTATATTTATTCTGCGAAAAGTATTACATCAATGCCTCTTACTTAAAAAAAGTTTAACAGTTCGTTTTTGTGCCGAGTAACACCATTGACATTCCAGAGACATATATTTATTAGTAAGCAAGTCATTATTTGCTTTGTTGGGATGCAAGCAAAGGTTAAAGTTTTATGTATTTTTGGTTTTTTCCCGAAAGCTGTAAGTTTTATCACAAAAGTAGTCTAGACAAAAATAATAGATCTGAAATTATTTGACAGAAAGAGATGGTAATCCGATGGTGCCAGGTTCGGACTATAAGGTGGATGCATAAGGACGTCCCATCCGAACTCCCGGTGCTTCTGGCGCGTCACAATCGAAGTGTGTGTATGAGAAATGGGCCGATTTTGTTGCAATTCAGCAGCGATGCGCAGATGGAAATTCGGTCCATGAGATTTTTTGGTGTCAATTCGTGTGGCACCTAAATTTTTTGTGTAGCCAAGCTTCTTCAAATGCCTTTGAACGGTCATATGACTGATATTCAGTTACTGGGCGATGGTACGGCTGCTAATATGGCGATCTATCTCGATCACTTCCTTGATTTTATCGACTTCGACGACAGGTCTTCCGGAATGTGGCACCCGGCCGGCCCGCAAACACCACAAATTTGTTTGTTCGCTTGCGATGCGTTTTTGCCTTTCATGTAGTAAAAATATAAAATATGGTGAATTTCTTCCTTCGCGACCTCTATGTTCGACGCGCTGTAGCTCACAACTGAATTGTCCAAGCGCAATGCTGTCAAAAAAAGTAATACTAGACACTCACCCTAAGCCTAATTAAAAAATTTAATTAATTAAATTTAATAATTTAATTAAATTTAATTAAATTTCAACGCTTGAGTATCACCGTTACCACTCTTTGATGCCGCTGGAAGACGGAATACGCCAAAGTCAGCCATTTACGATTGCTTTCAATCGATCGATGGAGATTATCTACTAGTGTAGAATCGAAAAGAAACCTTCAACATTATTTTTGAAAAAGGTGGTGTGGAAATATGTACATATCATGTAGAACGTGACTTCTTCAACTTTTAGAATAGCGATAATCTCTGAAATGGTGATTCTTAGAAAAGAAATATAAGCCCCATTTTGATAAAAAAATTTTTTGTGATATAATTTCTGTCTGTGCGACTTTTTGATAAAACTTACCGTTTTCCAAAAATCAAATTTCGACCTTTGACGCCGGATAACTTTTTTAGCACACATTGGATCGATGAGAACTTTTGATACTTTATTTCCAATTGTGTATCCAAGGTCTCAACAAAATTTAGCTCTGTCGGAATTTTGGCTATTTGAACAATATTTTTATGTTTAATTTGACCGGACTGAAAAAATGCATTCAAACTGTTATTATTGAGAATTCAATAACTGCTATAATTTTTAAGATAAGCGTAAACATTTTATCAATCATTACTAAATGCTTCATTCTTGGTGATTTTAATTTAATTATCAATTAGTTGCAAGTATATATTTGAACAAATTAATTCAAAGCTCTGTAAAACTTTTGGAAGCCTCACCGTTTCAACTCATTCGTTTTATTTTGCAATATTTTATTTCACTAATTCTGTCTGCGGTAGTCGATTTGCATAATTCTGCTTAACCTTAGTGCTTGACTTCCAATTTCATAGCTAATAAGTTTTATTAACTAATGACCTCATTTCAATTACACTAATAATCGTTTGCCATAGAATTACAATGATGTCCGCTGCTCTATGCCTAGCGAGCTATAGAATAGAAAAATTGTGTATTTATGCAAATTACAAGTGCGATGAGTTGTATCCGAAACGAGTTAAAGTCACGTACTCAATAACTTAACCAATTGAACAGGTCCACACCAAATATGCCAAGAAACTAACCGAGCAGTTACTCGTACAAAGTCAACGCCAGGAAAACACCAACTCAACATGATCGAAAGCCATAATCGATCATAATTGTTTGTATTGGCTGCAAAATTTAATAATAGTTCGATTATTAGTATGTATGGGGCTGTGTCTGTTGGTAGTTTGAGGTGGAAGTCAGTTATGACTTCTTCAAATACGAATATAATCAAGACTTTGAATTAATTAGTGATAATAATTTTATGAAAAAGAACGTAAAATTGTTTGTTTTTAAATTCAGTGAACATTTTTTTCGGCGTCTAGCTTCAATGTCATTTTCATATGTGCATATTAGCCTTGAGTATTATTTTTCGCCTACTTCCAATTTGTTTAACTCAATAAATGTAAACTTGGTCGATGCAATAAATTTGTCTACACTCGATTTTCAAAAGTTTATGTATGCCAAATTTTGTGCCACAAGTATCTATGCATATGGGCAATTTCAAATTAATTTTTTTTTAAACTGAATAAGTTTTAAGCGTTTTTGGGTAAGCATGAAATTATTTGAGCATTTATTTCTAAGAAGAAATGCTTAATAGAGTGGAGAGCAATTATTACAAGTAATACATCAGAACTGTCTGTATATGCGCCTATTTGTCTGTCCGTCTGTCAGGCAGCACTGAGAAACATTAATTTTATATTTTGAATTTTTTGCACTTGCACAAAATTGTATTTGAATGAACGATGTTTGATCTCCTTCAAGATCTCTGTGAATAATATTATTTCGCACAAACCTATCGGTTTCACAGATTCTTCGAAGGTCGTTAGACTGCATTCATTGTACTTTATTTAAGTTGGAGAACGTCTGCTTGTTTATCACGTAGTGAAGATTTTGCGTTTAGAAGTAGAATAACATTAGAAACTGAGCTGTCCGTAGTATTAGCTTGATTTTGTGGAGTAGACCATGCAGTCACACACTTTCAAATGACTTCTTCACATCTAAAAGTTCTTGCGGAGAAGTGTCGTCTGAAGTGCACGTTGGACAATGCGATGAAGTTTCTCTGTGCAACCATGCTGAGCCCTTAAACCACATTTGTGGACTGTTATCGCTTCCTGTTTGTGTGAATAAGGTCGGAAGTAAGCTAATCGGTATATAACAAGTAAGGAAATTTCAGTCGGGCGTAACCGACTGTAAGAGGCCCTGTACCAGTTTAGGTCGCCTAACAAACAAATTAAATGTTTCCCGAGCTTATGACCAAACACATGACCACTTCTCACTGCGCGAATATCAATGAAAAGAAAAGGGTGGTCGTTCAAATTCAATTGCTTATAAAATCGTCATTTATTATCCGATTTTGATAAACTTTTTGGATTTTGGCTTAGAGAGGCGTTAACTTTATATTGGTGCACTAAATTTTTTTTGTGCCGAAGAAATTTTTAGCCTTGGGGGTGATTTTATAGGGAAGGGGGGAGGGGCAAAATTTCAAAATAAACTTGTAAAATTCCGGAGCAGTCCTAGTCGAATGCAAAAAACACGAAGTCTCTATCTATTACCGTTTCCGAGATCCTTTCGTTCATACGGACGGCCAGACGGACGGACGGACAGACGGACATGTCTATATCGACTCCTCTATCACTCCTGACCATAATGGGGGTAACTTTGGGGGGTCTCCGACCATTATTTCTACCTGTTACATACATTTGCACAAACCCAATAGGCTCTTGTACCTTCGGTACAGGGCCTAAAAAGGTACATTGTGAACCTAAGCTAGGCTTAGGAAATTTAATTCTAACAGTGGTTGCATCTTACGTAGGTGGCCTTCAACCTTCTTTCAGTCATGGTCACATTAAGAAATGCGCAATAGCTGTTGTGGTCTTGTGCGTACTGGCGCCAGTGGTTTTGAATGCCAAGTACGTTCAGATATCTCTATACCTGGTCGATTGTCCTCTATTAAATCGTTCACCAATCAAGTTTGGGTCCCCCATGTCAACTTTGTGTGCTGGAGCTATTTCGTTCATTCGAATGAGGTGATAAGCCCAAAGCAGCCGCTGGAATTTTATGCTATGTCAACATCATGCAACTCGCGGTTCATAAGGGACCTAAACTCGTCGCCGACTTTAATAGGATCAAAAATCCTGCGAAGAATCTTTCCATTAAAGACTTCCAACTTCCATGACGTCCATGCTTCTGCGCAGTACATTAAGATCGGGAGTATCAGGGTCTAATAAATTTTGTAATTCTTCGCCTGATCTCCAGGCTACCGTTGTTGTTGCTGGTCAATTCGGATTCAAGATAGACGAAGTTTTCCATCATTACAGACCATCCAAGACGCGATGTACTTCGTCTTGCCCTTATTCACCGCTAGACCCATGAGTCGAGCCTGAGCCTGTTCTTTAAATTTTTAAGAACGCTGTATTCCACCAGAAGATTAACGAAATCGCACCGTAGCGCATAACCCTGGCTCTTGGTATCAAAGGGTTCGGAGAGGATTTTCCCTACTCTGACAACGCTTTGTATGTGTGATAGCGGTATCATGCAAAGACGAACGATCTTTTCCGGGATACCTAGAGCAGACAGGGCGTCAAAAAACTTCATTCGTATCGACGTATCAAAAGCGGAAATAGGTACACAATACGCGCGACAGATTCTTATATTAGATGGAAAGGAGACTTACTCCGCAGTAGTTGGTGCAAACAGCGGGGATCTCCTTTCTTAAAGATAGGACAAAGAACTCTGTGATTCCAGTCATTGAGTATGCGTTCATTGGACCATATCTTGCATAAAAGTTGGTACTTACTCCATACCAATTCTTCGCCGCCGTTCTTGAATAACTCAGTTGGCGGACTATCAGGGCCTGAGGCTTTGTTATTTTTTAGCTTTTTGATAACCGAATCGATCTCGTTATAGCCAGGAATCTCTACAATAGTGCCATCGTTAACTGATGGCTTTTTATCGCCTCCCAGTAGGTTAGAAAAATCAGTCATTCATAATCTCAGTGATTTAGAGAATTGTGGATTTTTAAGTTTTTGAGTTGTTTCTCGATTACGTGTAAAGCCCTGTTGTCACATACAACAGAAACTGAATTCAGTACATTAGCAACTGAAACTGAAAGAGGTACTTTTGACTTGTTTCAGTACTGATTGACAGAAAAATTGGTTGTTCAGTTTCAGTTCTATGCGGCAACCCCCTACTGAAATTTCAACTGAATAATTGTACAACAGAAACTAAACTTCACTTTCAGTTACGTTTCAGTTTCTGTTGTATGTGACAACAGGGCTTAAGAAAACATGCCTATTTTGATTAATTTATATGAAATTTATAATTTTTCCCCACATTGGTATAATCTATATGAAGCTCTTCTGGTTCAAATCGAAACCCTTAAAGTATCTCGAAGTGGAGCGCACACTCGACTGCAGCGTTTTTTCTTCTTTTTATTGAAATAAATGTTTAAAATGGTTTTTAGTGCAATGTTGCCAAATCTAAAAAGTCTTTCGTACTACGGAGTCGCCCATGTACATTTTGTTGACTTTAATTCGAATAGTTTGGCGTGAAAATTTAAATTTCAATATGGATTTTCTTGTTGTTGACTAAAAATTTAAAATAGATATTACGCAGCACGTTTTTCGCTAAACAAATATGAGCTGAGTGCAACATGTTGCAGCACGCGCGGCGTTGAAGCGCATTAAATGTGTGCCAAAAATGCAAAAAAGCGAAATCCACTTGTTTGCAGTGTAAATATTTGCATAGATACGCGAAAATTGGTTTTCCTTAACTCATAAACGCCGCACCTCACCTCCGTGTCTACGTAGTGAGTCATTTAAACGCTAATTTTAAAATTGATGCAACAGCGCGCGATGCTAATTGAGCAAGTGGGAAAGCTAGGCGCGAAACTAAAAAGATTTTCACTTGCCAAATGCATTTTTGATGCAAATTTCTATTTAAATTGCGCATACGCACTGTGAACTGATAAGTTTTTTTCTCTTCTGTTTAATCCATTTTCAGATCTTCGGCGTCGCAGTCGTTTGCATGGGCTTGTATATCATCTTTAAATTCGAGCATTTTAATACCGCTGCCTTTGTCATTATTGCGGTGGGCGTGGTCATTGAGCTGTTGGCCATCTTCGGCTCATTGGGCGCAGCACGTGAAAGCAGTCGCTTGTCGAAGACGGTGAGTAGTAACAGTTTTTGTTTTTCAGTTAATTTAAATATTTTATTTTTATTTTCATTTCAGTTTGTTGGCTTTCTTGTTATTTTGGTAATACTCCAAGTTTTGGTTGTTGGCTTCTTCTGGATATTCCAAACATCGCTGCTCATCAATGTCGATGCGACGTTTGATCAGTTGTGGCGCGATCAGCCTGTGCCAATCAAGCCCGGAAACACCAGTCAAATTGCGAGTCTTGAACGTTGGGTGAGTTGATACCGCCAATCATTGGCGTTCGGTCTGTCGTCTTTGATGTAGTTTATGGGCTTACAATTTCAATTGTCGATTCTCGTTTAACAGCTCGACTGTTGTGGCAATGTTGGACCCAGCGATTATTTGCTGCCGCCAAATAGCTGCTACAATAGCGAAACCGATAAACTCAATTTGGATGGTTGTCGCCAAAAGTTTTTAGACTACATTGCCGAACGCTGGACGGCATTTAATATATTCGCTGTTGTGCTGATTTTTGTTGAGGTGAGTTTTATATTTTGCATACTTTTGACAAAAATGGTTCGTTTTTGATATAAATTAACACTTTCTATTTTTTTCTTCTAATTTATAGCTAATTTGCGGCGCATTCGCCTACGTGTTGGCCAATAGCATAGTCAATCGTTGGCGTCGATCGAAGTACTATCCCAAATAAATGAATAAATTAGCGCGTTGCACTCACGAGGCCAAAGAATTTTCAAAAGTAAACTATAAAAGAACTTGAAATTAACGCTAAACTGGAACTTGTGACGTTTTATTGCTAGTCTCTACCTCATTCAAGCATCATACAAATCGGCAATATCATCAACATTAGCAGCGGCAGCTCACCAAGTGCCAAACCAGTGTTCAGCAAATTAAAATCAAAATCGGTTTTTCGAAACGAACTTACTTATATCTATTTAACTCAATTAGCCTTTAAGTTCAAAGCAAAATCAAGAAAATGTCTTAAGCTGTCTTAGCCGTTGTAATTATTTTGCACCCAAAGCAATATGTATTATTGATGTATTTGCTGCAGCTATTAATTTTTTTCTGTTGATTTTAGTGCACAAAAAGTTGCACTAGTAGTACTTACTCACAAACAAATACTTAAGTCAATAATGTTTTATAAAGTATATTTTTATTAACAAATAAAATAAGCAAAAAAAAAAATATAACAAAAGTTTGAAGAATTAAATTTCGGCTATATTAAAAGTCTAAACATCGGGCTAAAGTCCTGATACATGTAACAAAGACTCCATTTATATTTATATAGCGAAGAGTTATCTCAAACCTTACAAACCTTCGGTGTATCTGAGCCTTGTATATGCCTGTCTGTCGGCCACATGTCTGACCATCTGTAAGAACGTCCAAATCTAAGGAAATGTAGGAAATTGTTGAAATGTCGTTGTTCTTATTGAAATGAGATACAATGGAAAAATAAAGGATTTTAAAATATTTATTGGTACCCAGGATAGGTGGTAAGTATTAAAAACCACCAAATTTGGTATATAAGTCTCTGTATACCCTTCTCTCCCTCTTGTTAAATTGCCTGATTTCCCAGTTTCATTATTTGTGAAAATTATTGCAGTTGTGCTCTCCGTATTTTAGTTTCTACTCTTGGAAATTAAATCAAATGGCGGCCACTCCGTCACGTTAAAAATTAATCCAAGATTTTTTTAAAAACTCTTTATTTCGAGGTAAACGGATTTTAATTAAAATTAAAAAGTATATAGCGCGCGAGCCGCTAAACAAAAAGTTTGTTAGCTCGGCTATCTTAGGCTATCTTAGTCTCCATAAATTTCTTTTTAGGCCCTGTACCGAAGGTACTAGAGCCTATTGGTTTTGTGCAAATGTATGTAAGAGGTAGAAATAATGAGTGATAGAGGAGTCGATAAAGCCATGTTCGTCTGTTCGTCTATATGAACGAAAGGATCTCGGAAACGGTAATTGATAGAGACTTCGTTCATATTCGACTAGTACTGCTCCGGAATTTTACAAGTGTATTTAAAAAAATCGGTTACGCACGACTGTAATTTTCTTACTTTTTTGTTATAGAAAGATGAACTTAAATGGCCTTAAATCGTCGTTAGGTCATGGCCCCATTCAGGAAGACGCACCAGCTTCTGTAGTCTTGTGCGCGCATGTTGTTTTTTAATACCAAGTACGAAGAAATCTCTTCAAAGCTGGTCATTCCACCGCGCGTCCGGAGGTCCTCTATTTCATCATTGGGTCCCCCATGTAAACCATGCGTGCTGGAGCTCATTCATTCATTCGAATGAGGTTCATACGGGACCTAAACTCGTCGCCGACTCTAATAGGACCAAAACTGCTGCTGTGAATATTCCTCTCACAGACTTCCACCGCCGTTTTATCGGACTCAATCACGCTCCATGCCTCTGCATCATACAGTAGGACTGGAAGTATCAGCGTCTTATAGATCTTAATTTTCGTCTTCCGAGAGAGGACTGTGTTTGTTAAGCTCAAAATAGCATATACTTCAAGCGTGACTCTCCAGGTTGACGATGTTGTTGCTGATCATTTTGGATCCAAGATAGACGAAGTTTTTTACAAAATTGAAGTTGAAATTCTCCATCGTCACTGACCGTCCAAGACGCGATGACGGCGTGCGAGAAGACATCATCAGCCCTGCGTGAAACCTCTCTTGGTATCAAAGGGGACGGAGACGTTTTTCCCCACCCTGACAACGCTTTGTGTGTTAGATAGCGTCGTCATGCAAAGACGGCCAATCTTTGCCGGGATACCTAGTGCAGACAGGGCGTCGAAAAACTTCGAAGCCACACTGATATTGTCCTATCAGTGAATCCGTATATGGCTTCAGCCTATTACACAATACGCGCGACAGAAACTCATATCCGATGGAAATAAGACTTATTCCGCGGTAGTTGGCGCAAACAGCGGGGTCTCCTTTCTTGAAGATATGACAAAGAACACTGAGATTCCAGTCATTGGGTATGCGTTCATCGAACCATATTTTGCATAAAAGTTGGTGCATACCGCCGCCGGTGTTAAATAATTCTGCTAGTAGCACATCAGAGCCTGCAACTTTATTTTTCAACTTTGTAACAACCGAATCAACCTCATTATAGTCTGGTCAACTCTAGTGCCATCATTAACTGGTGGTTCCAGTGTCATTTTTCTATCGGCGGAATTGTGCGATTCATTGCCTCCGATAGCAAGCGTTCTTCTCTGAAGTAGCATTGCGACACTCCGCGCAGTTCCAAAAATTAGTCACAAGTTTTGTATAAATAATGACCTCCTTGGCAGCTCTATCCATGGAGTGTTTGTGAAAAACACACTGGAAGTGTATCGTGACGGCTAAATTTTTCGACGGTTGAGAAAAACTTTCCTTCTTCCAAATTTAGGCGTTGAAATCGCACAGCACTACTTTGACAGTAGTTTTCTACTTACCACGAAACCGCATCCAATTTCGTGCTTACTCTCATGGCTGCTATAGTAGATGTCACAGAAAGCTTTTTTAGAGCAGGCCTGTCCCATCCATCATATTTCCTGGATTGCAGTGTTCTCAGCCTTGTATCATTCGAGAACATCAACCAGCTGATCCCTATTAAGGGTGCGAACATTCCAGGTGCATCTTCATAAATCATGGTCGTTATATCGTTTGCGGTGGTCGATGCTTTTTTTTGTTTTCATAGGAGAGATTTTTTTACGGCGGCGGCTCCAAAGCCCAGCACACCAACCACTATTTAATGGGGAGTGGGGTCTTTATCGGTTTCTCACAGTTACCTCCGAGTGGCTGTTCAGAGGCTACCCAGAAGATACGTGGCCTAACGAACGTTGTGAGCTACTTGGGCCGAATCGCTTTTAGCCATTCCCATTCCTTGGAAATAATTTGCAATACAACCAGCATCGCTCAATTTTTGTGTGCTTAGGTCATTTTAGTGCAACATTTGTAAACGTTCCTTTAAAGGGAACTATTTGACATATTTAACACATCACGGATCAACTGTTTCGTTATAAATCAACTATGGTTCTTTGTCTTTATATTGACAACTGGTTTGAGTTGAGTTTAAGGAGTGAAAGGAATTGAGACATGGATTTTATGTATGGCAACTTTTCAAATATATTGCTTGGTGCAAACGATATTTAGAATAAATTTTTAAATTAATTTTCTTTTATTTAGAAATGCTTTTGTGTCACCCTTTATGAAACGATAAATAAATTTGGATTCCTTAATTTACAAATAACTCTCGTCGAATTTTTTTCGATTTTTTAAGAATTAAAATCAGTTTTTTGTCTCTTTGCAACATAAGCGCTGCTGCTTGTCAATCTTTCTCTCTCTCTCTCTCTCTTTGTATTGACTTTTTACTTATCATTTTATTGCAAATGTGACGCACAAGATGGCGACCATCCGCAGTTTCCGTTTTAGCAACGCTCCGACGTATCTGTTTAGCTCTTCGTAGTTTCCCACTTGCTCTGTCTGCTTTTCATGTTAATTTTTCTCATTTTTATTTACTTATTTTGAGATTTCTTTTATATTTTACTACTTATTCGCATTTACATTCCATTATTTTCATTTAAATGATTTCAGAACGTTGGCGACAACAAACTCATGTCTGTCTGTCTCTCAGTCTGTCTATATGTTTATATGATCTAGCTAATGTTTACTCGCGAAGAGCGCAGCAGGGAAATCTGATGTCACGAAGAAAAACAGCGCAGATTATGACTATTCGAAATCATTTTCTTTTTTGTCGTCGGCGTCGGCGTTGCTGGTGTCGTTTTATGCCGTCTACAACAAAGAAATCATCTCCGATCTGATCCAATATTTTGTGCGCGACAAACGTTCAAGGTGGCAGTTCGAACTACGGCGAAGCGCATGAAAATCTTGAATATATCTTGCGGAATATTTAATAATAAATGCGATAAATATTTTCAAAAAGTCGTGACTTTAGTTTAGGAACATAAAATATATGAAATAACTTGCAATATTATTAATTAAAATCAAAAGGAAAATCTAATTTGAATATTTTAAACATGTTTTGTACAACGCAAACTTTGAAACATATTCTATTGGCCATAAATCTGGCATGTGCTGTAAGTATTGGAAATACTCAGTTTCAAATGATGACAACAGACCATTTACAAAACGAAAATGAATAACTCTAACGTCATACGCTTAAAATAAAAACAAACAATTTTTAAGTAAAATATTATTCTTTCAATGTGCACATTAGGCAATATGTTTGCTTTTATTGTTTTATTGCTTAAATGTTGTTGTTGTTGCTGCTGTTTTTGGCTCAAACTTGTATATATTTTGGCGATTATTCGTAGCAAGAAAACAAAACGTTTTGACATATTTCAACCTTTGCGTTATAATTTATTTTTCTAAAATTCTTCGTGATCAAATGATTGTTTCTATTAATTTCTAGTTCACAGGTGCCGCACTCATTTGGTATGGCGCTTGGCTGCTTAACAGTGTCGATGTAAATCAGATCAATCATGGCGAGGACTTGGCAGCAGTGCTCTGCATACTCCTTGGTGTTGTTATAGTGTTGGCCACCATATATGGCGTTGTTAGCATCTTAATGGAATCGAAAACAATGCTGATTAGTGTAAGTCGAAAGTGTTTTCATTGGTCATTTATGCAAAACTTCATGTCTATTGCTTCTTCCATTGCAGTACGCTGTCTTGCTGCTCATACTACTATTCATACAGATAGTACTTCTGACCATTAGTTATGCGGCCTCTAGAGATAAACTACCAAAAGGCTTAAAACAAGGATTTGAAGAACTATTGGATCAAGAACACCAGGGCAATAGTACACTGCAGTTGTATGAGGATTGGGTAAGCTAAATTTTTGGAATAGCTTAAAAAGTGTGACAATTTTTGCTAAGCATTTTTAGGTATTTCGTGTAATAGCCAATAATTCATAGCTGAAGATATTTCTTATAAGTCCCACAAACCTTAAAACAAAATTTAGATTGTCAAAAAAAAAAAAAAATAATATTGATTTCTACATTAAACAGTAAATATTTAGAATCAAGTACATGTAATATATAAGGATATTTGAGGGTAGATGAGACTGAAACACGTATGTAGCATTTTAGATATACAGGGAATCAATTTCATTAAAAAAAATGATACAATTCATTGCAGAATTAATAAGAAAACATTTCTTCAAATTTTAAAAAAAATCTTGCGCAACTATTGAAAAAATCTTATAAATAATCCAACTTACATATAATCCATATATCTTTTAGCTGCACTGCTGCGGTCGCAATAGCGCACAGGATTACTTTTTGGTTGATAAGGTGCCTTCGGAGAGCTGTTGCTACGAACACGATTGCACCAATGTACTAAATCTTTACATATCCGGCTGTGAAGAGAAGTTTGGCGAGTATGTCAACTCCAAGACGGAAAATTTTAAACTAATTAGTTGGTTTATGATTCTGGCAGAGGTGAGTCGCTTAGCACTGAACTTAAAATTAACTTTTCCTAATGCCTTTTTTACCCCCTCTTTAATGTGAAAACAGCTTGCTGCTTCAGTCAGTGCTTGCTACTTGGTCGACAGCATACGCAATCATCGAGATCGTGTACGATTTTATAATTGAAAAAATGCTGAATTAGTTATGTATTAAAGTTCTTATTGTATTTCCTATTAGATAATGCATCTTGTGATTGTATAAACAGAAAATTAAAGTTTTAAGTCGTCGTACGCATAAATGAACTGTGACTAATTTTTGCATCTATTGTAGCAGTTGCATCTAAAGCTTTCGAAAGCAAAAATAAAAATTCAATATGTGCTGTTTGGTATATCTTGTATTTTACTGCGTTCATTCATAAAATTGACCGCACACAGATTTGGAAACCGGTTCGTTGTAAAATAAAATCTCAATGTCGCAACTGACTCTACGCCCGCATGCACTGCAGTTGCAGTTAAAACACTGAAGTGCACTCTCCTCATCAAATTATGCTCTCGCATTCGGTTGGAGATTATACGTTTCACCTGTAGGAAAAACTACGAAAATGTCTTAAAGCTAAAGGTACATATGTGCCTACCTATGTATATATTGTATGAAAAAAAAAAAAATTAAAAGAGCAAAGCGTAGGCTTCAACAAAATACTGAAAGCGACAGATTCGTAGGCGTTTGTTTTAGTATCGAAATCATCTTCACAACGTTCGCACATTCGCCGAAACAAGATCAACGCAAAACATTTTATACGATTTAATAGGAAAATTTCAAAAACAAAACATCAACTTTTAGTTCATATACGCCAACGAAACGTTGCGGTCAACAGCGGAACAACGCGAAAGTACGTTTCATTCAAAGCATGCTTGATTACTCTATAAGATACAAAATTGTATCTTTGAGATACGTATTGACAAAAGTCGTTTTTACCATAAACAGTTATAAACAGTTGACTGCATTCTAGCATTCTAGCGTGTGTGTTTGTGTGTAATTAAAATTAATTTGTATATATTTTGTTTCATTTTAATAGCAAATAATTCTATAATTTGCAAATTCATCAAAAAGTATCTGTGTGGCTGCAGTGTATGTATCTGTGTTTTGCCAACATACACACACACAGAACGTACGCCTTGAGTGTGATTACTTAGTCAGTCTTTGCTAATTGCTGTTTGTCGTAAGGTAACGAAAACAATATGGGTCTCTCGACGACGACGGTGAAACATCTGCTGCTGCTTTTGAATTTCATATTTGCGGTAAGTGCGAGAATCAGTAAAATTGGCCCACTTTGTGTTCTATTGCCAGCAAAATTAAACCATCAAAGTATTTTTTTTATGCCACAAGGTATTAGGACTGCTGCTTATCGGTTTTGGCATTTACTTTTTGGTCAGCGTCGCTGACAACACTGTGAACCATGGCGAGAATGTTGTTGGCGCTCTAATAATCACGCTGGGCATTATAATTCTTGTGCTCTCGATATTTGGCTGTCTGGCTGCCATACATGAAGCAAGAAACAGGCTGCTGATTGTAAGCGTATTTCCACGTACATATATACATACTCGTACGATTTACAATTTTCATTTTTCGCAGTACGTCATCAGCGTTTCAGTGCTTATACTCATACAATTGCTCATGTTGAGCATGGCGTCACAAGGCTCCAAAGATGGACTCTCCGGTTCAATATCGGAGGGCTTCGATAAGCTGTGGGAGATTGAGCAAAAACAGGAGCCTGGTGCGTTGGCGTTTTACGAGGAATGGGTACGTAACTCAATTCAATTTAATAAACTATTTCACTTCATGCGATTTATTTGTTTCAGTTACATTGTTGCGGCGTGAACAATAGTCTCGACTACAGAGTCATTAATCATACCATTCCGGCAACATGTTGCAAAGCAAAAGTCTGTAAGACATCAGCAGATCTGTACATTGACGGTTGTCTGTCCAAATTCGAGGAGTATCTAACTGAGAAGCTGCTGTCTTTTAAAATTGTCTGCTGGCTTTTGATCATTGGCGAGGTTTGTTACTGCGGTTATAAGTGCATTTAATTATTATAAAATTGTTCAATTAAACTTCTAGGCTGTGGCTGCTTTCTTCGGTTGGGTGATGTTTAGTAGCTTGAAGAACCAAAGCCGTCGCAATAATGTTGGCTGGATGTAGCGAAGAGTGTAAAGTTTTTTTTTGTTGCAGCACTAGTTTAAGTACATTTTGAAACATTACAGACTTCCTATTGTTTGACTATAACAATTAATTAGTATTAACTGCTTTTTTTTATAGATATATTGTTTGATCTGTTGTTAACTCGTATTAATAAATATTTTAATGCACTAATTTGAATGGCCATTTGTCGACGTATTCAGCAAAATGTTCCTTCTAGAATGATAGAAATATTGCGTCATTGATTATTAAATCAAACTGAAAATAATAAAACTTTGATGGAATTTTTAAATATAAATGCCATTCCTATTTAGGTTATAGAACGTGACTGGGTAGTAGACCCACATAGAATTTTTCCATGAAGATATGCTTTGGTAATTATTCCTAAAAAAGTTTATTTATGTTGCTTAAATAATGTTATTAGTGGACTTATAATAAGATTTAAGTTAAAAATAAAACTAGATAATTAAAAAATCAGACGATAATATGGCATATCGTATTGAGTTGATGGAGAGACCTGGAGAGATTGCATTAAAAAAGGGTAATACTTATTATAAACCGGGCATAAAATATAATAAACTCATAAAATTCCGGCGAAGTCCTACTCGAATACAAAAAGAACGAAGTCTCTATCTTTTCCCATTTCCGAGATCCTTTCGTTCATACGGACGGCCAGACGGATATTGCAATATCGACCTCTATCACTCCTGATCATTTGGGGCGGTCTTCGACCATTATTTCTACCTGTAACATACATTTGCACAAAACCAATAAGCTCTTATACCTTCGGTACAGGGCCTTAAAATGCAAAACTTCTAGTACTTCTGAGAGGAACTGGAAAACTTAATCGCTGAAGTAACTATGAAGAATAAATTTCACCAGAGATAAGCTTATGTATAAACTGTACTGCCATCATTGTTCTGCGTTTTGCCAAAGTTGATAGATTAATTAGATTTAAACGATGAATATAAGGAAGTAAGTTACGCAAATTAAAAAGAAGAAACTGTTTTCAAACAGATTCTTAATGTGCTTGATGTATACCATATTGAGGGATCCAAACGCAAGAGGCGTACTCTAAAATAGTAATAATATATGGATCATTAAATTTTTTTCACCCACGCTTAGTAAATCCTAACAATTCCTTAGCTTTGTTCGATAAATATCTATATGGGATCGAAAAGAACATCAAAACCACTAAAGCGTAAAACTCGTTCAAGTTCAGAGTTGTGAATGAAATATGCATTTCTTAAAGGATTCCTACGACAAAAAGACATCACTTTAACTTAGCGCAGTTCAAAACTAAGCTGTTACGTTGACAACAGCTGTGCAAAGCATCGAGGTAAGGAAATTTTGATTCCTTAAGAGACAATTAAAATAGATACAGCAAAGGATCACACAACGAGTCGGCCAGATGGGATATTATCTGGACAAGGACTAAAATTAAATTTGATGGAAAGCAAGTGCTTTAAGAAAGAATCTCTAACAACAGTTGAAACAGATTTGAGATAGGATTTGCAAAATAGTTTGAGAACGATATCTCATTGGTGACCATTGCTGTTACATTATTATAAAACGTATTCGACGGATATGAGCCAGTCTTTCGCTTAATATTAACTAATTTATAAAATGATTTAGGCCCCTGACAGAAGTTGTTTTTGATTTTAATCAAGTAACATTTATAGGATCTCCAATTTGCACCATCTTCTTCTTTTTCTAAGTAACATAGGTGACGTGTGAACCACGGAGGCTTGAAGGAGCCCCTTAGTGAAATAGTTGAAATACAATCATCAAAGTATTTTATAAGAATATCATAAAGAAGTAAGAAAATGACAGTCAGACGTAACCGACTGTAAGAGGCCCTGTCGCCTAACAAACACATTAAATGTTTCCCTAGAATATGACCAAGCAGTGCAAAACAAAAGGGTAGGAAATTAGTACGAAAAAGTGGTACTGATGAAAAGTATATTGCTCCTCCCACTTCTCACTGCACGAATAAGTTTCTTATAAAACATTTTTTTTTTTATGAAAAGAAAAGGGAGGACGGAAGTATCATAGGTCGTTCAAGTTCAATCCTACTAATATTATAAATGCGAAAGTTTGTAAGTATTTTTGTCATATCTTTGCATCCATTTAAGGTACAGCGATGAAATTCGGTATACATGTAAAGAGGAAAGAGAAGTCAACCTGTTAAGTTTGGTCAAAATCAGACGGTTGCAATGCCCCTAGCCCCAAATATGTGCGATAAACAAATTTTGTCTTATCTTTGCATCCATTTAAGGTACAGAGATGAATTTTGGTATACATGTTAAAAGGATCAAGAAAAGTCAACCTGTTAAGTTTGTCCAAAATTAGGGGGGCGACACACCACCACCGTATAGATTCACAAAAGAGGCAAAATAAGAAAAGTAATTAGTTATTCTACTTTTTATCGTAAGATACCCCTTGTAACGCATTACAGGAGGCATCGTACACCCCATAATTTTCATCTGTTTGTCCGTAAATCTGTTTGCCTTTCTTTTTTTCTGCCCATCTGGTAGTCGTTGCATATTATTTGATGGCTAATCTTTGAGATATCCATTTGAAACTGGCTGCAATATTTATTGAATATAAGTTTATCAAAATAGATTTTTTTTTGTGGAATCTCCTATTTTTAGTTTTAAACTATAAAACTGAAATCAAACAAATCTATGTTCTACAATCGCACACCCTGTATGTTACATGTACATACTTTGCATATATACATCGGCTAAATTAACTGTAGACCCGAACAGCATAAATCATAGCGGCATTTTTTCGCATTTTCATGTGATGCTCTTCGGCTACTTTTGGTCCGATTCTTCTCTCGTCAGCGACGGTGTCGGATTTTCCGCTTTTCATGAGAAAAAGGCTCGGCTGGCCAGATAGAGAGCAGGTAGATAGAAATTGAAGCAAACTTGTCAGTCGTGCACGAGCCAGCGTTTGAGTTGGTGGCAGCGTTTGTCGGAAAAATCGTGGAGAATCTTATGAATTGTGTAACATCGGTACTCATCTGTTCTGTACGCTCGCATGTGATTAAAGATGTAAATATAAACAACAAACACCGAATGAAAATAAACAGCAGCACAAAATAAATGAATTTTTCGCTATATTAATTTCGTGTATTTAAAAGAATTCCGAGATAAATAAATTCAGATTTCTTGCCAGTGTCTGTGCAAGTTTGTGTGGGCAAGTAAGACTTCTGCGACTATTTTATATAGTCTTGTTGCGTATCTTAATGAAATATTCTTCTTTTATGTTATTGTATACACTTTGTATATATTATAGTGTATGCTGCCTGTGTGTAAAAATAATTTAGAGCAGAATCAAACAATGAACTGAGCGTACTTACACGGTTTTTTGTGCCTCGACGAAACCGAATTTAAATTTGCTGCCGAGTGTAAATAATAATCTTAAGAGATTGCTGCACTTTGTGCAGCGTGCAATGAAAATGTCCTTCATTACAATTATTTGGAGATATGGCATGCTCACAGCCAACATACTCATATCGGTGAGTAACTGTGTGCATTACGCACGTGTGTGTGTGTGTGTGTTTGTTTGTTGCATTGCAACAATGTCTGCGTACGTGTCATTTGCCTTTGACCTGTGCTCGTTTCATAATACTCCATCTCTCTTTTTTTGTCACTGCTGCTTCGGGTTTTCTGCTGCTTTTTAGACCATCAATGTTATTTTTCTCTCCTTCGGCGTGTCCACCTGGGGCAGTGCATCCGATACAGTGGCAGCATGGACCGTGGCCACAATTGGCTTGCTACTATTCGCATTATCCTTTGTTGGCTGCTGTGTCTCACTGCGAGACTCTTACATGCAGTCCATGGTGGTAAGTGCAAAGCGATTCATCTACTTCCTACAATTTGCTGTATATTGACTTTTATTCGCAGATTGCCGGAGCCTCGTTAATTTTTTTGCTCGTGCAAATCATTTATGTTATTACCTTTGCCGTCATGAAGGACGAGATTATCGAACGTACAGCTCAGCGTGTGCAGACGGCATGGGCAAGTGAGCTGCGCAAAAGTGGCGCAATGCGAAACATTGAATTTCAGTACGACTGCTGCGGCATGGACGGCCCACAAGACTATCTGAAGGTGCAGGGCGCTGCATTGCCCTCTAGTTGTTGCTGGGCCGAAGACTGTTCGGCGGAGGTGAATGTTTTCGAACGCGGTTGCGGAACATCGGTTGTGGCAGAGGTCGACGAACAGAGCTACTATTTTATTTGGAGCAATGTTGGGCTGATTGCAATGTATGTAAGTATCAGCTAGTCGGATGGGCGCTGCATGTCGGTCAGCTTGTAGGCCAATATTTATTTACGTTGTTTTGTGGCTTCACGATTAAAACTAAAATATATTTCATTTTACTCTATTGCAGCTTTTGGGCGCCATTTGTTCATACTTTCATGGCAAACGCTTCGAACATGTTGAAAAGAAAGCCGAAGAAATTGTTGTCATTAATGAATGAAATCAAATTGTTTCATGCTACTAAAATGCCAAATGTAATTAAAGGGAACGCAGTTAGTTAATAAAGTTTGCAAACTCTTTAAATTAATAATAGTCTTCACCACTTTGTATTTTATGAAGAAAATCGAAGGAGTACATCGACCATCGTACAAATATAATGATGTATAATAAACGAGAGATGCGCATGAGGAACTCGTTCAAAGTAGCTAAGATCGAAAAAATTTAGACTGGAAATTCTAGGATCGAACGTACAAAAGTGAAAAGGGTCAACAATTTTGTTAGCCACGAACATTTCAACAATATGATGGTTAAAATTCAATTTAGGTTCCAGAAAATGGTCCAATAATAAGTCATGAAAAGAAATGTCTGCACAAACTCTATGATTATTTAGAAAGCGCGGTTATCTAAGATGAAAGTTTATATAATTGTATAAAAATATTTTAACTTATGAGCATGATTCATTGCTAAAGGAGATTATTTATAATTTTTGTCTATATAAAAATTAGAGAAGTCAATCCATTACTATTTGCTTGTCTCAAAATCATGATACATACAGTTGACTTTTTATTTTGTTTAATGAGTGGTAGTAAATCGGTTGACCATTTTTGGGCGTAAAAGCCTTTAATAATCTTTATACATATATACAAAATGCGTAATTTACGATTTTGGAAGTCGATCTAGAAAATTTATGTTATTGCTAGAAGTTTCCAGAGTTACCGCATATGCGGCGGAGTGTCGATCTTGCAATGCTATATCGGGAGCAGCTAATTTACTTGGTTTGATGTTAATTTTAACTATTTTCATAGCTGTAGCCATCACATCAAACTTGTCAGACTTTCTATGATACACCTTTTTCGTCGAGAAATTCTTCGGCAACGGCGCTGTGATGCCTACTAACGTTGGAACTGATGGATGCCAGTAGCAGGGTAGTGCCAGCAGGTGGACACTCTCCCCTACCAATAATTTAAGCAGCGCTTTACTAATGAATGTAAATAAAACAGATATAAAAATTTTCTTATTTAATTTAATGATATTATTAACCTTGAAATATATCCAGTATTTGAATATGTAACCGATAAACCATTTTATATGTTGACACTTTTTTTTAGAAATGTAAAAGCTTTATTCTAAAAAAAAGCTTAAGTTTTGCGATAAAATTTATTTCATATTTTGTTAAAATTTCATTTGTTATTTAGACGTCGGTTCTTGTGGTTCGTTTCCGGCTTCTGTTCAAGCTACGATAAAAAACCATTAAGTTTTACTGATTAATTAAAAAAAAAATGGGAGGAGTGCTCTTGCCACAAATATTTTTAGCTATGCTAAATATACCGATTTTGGTAAGTTTACTATTAAGTTTGATGTTGAAAGGATTTTACATTCAAATTATATTCAAATTGCAGCTAATTGGTTTATCAGGCATCGGGTACGGTATATATCTGCGTCAAGGATTTCCTTCGATGTCGTTTGTCGCAGCAGCACTCATTATATGGAGCTCGTTTCTTACGTTTATAACGCTTGTCGGATGTGTTGGTGCACTGTTACAATTGGGCCGCATGCTTTTTTGCTATGTAAAACTTATATTATCAGCCATGCTAACGCAATTAGCCGTTTGTATCTACATACTTATAGTTTGGAAGCAGTTTGTGCGGAAAATCGAACAGCAAATAAGAAGCGATTGGATATATAACCCTCAGAACTTTATAGTCTATGAAAAATTTGTAAGTTTATAGTGTCAAGTTTTGACAAAAAAAAAAAAATAATAATAATACCACATTATTTCAGTTAAAATGCTGTGGTTTAAATGGAAAATTGGATTATACATATGCAGCTAGAGTGATATCGGAAGATTGTCTACGTAATCATAAAGGATGCATTGAAAACACAGAATATCTGGTCTATAATGCTGTAGAGCCGTTCTTCTATGGACTAATTGGACTGCTTGCAATTGAGGTATGTGCCAGTTTGACGTTCGAATTGGGATTAAATTTTTATACAAGTTCCCTTTTTCAGTTTCTTACTATTTTATTTGCCTGTTGTGTGACTCAAAAGCAACGGCAAGCTGACCACGGCGAAATCTCCACACAGTTTTAGTTCAATAACTTTTTTCTGGAGAATGTCAAATGGAAAATAAAGATGGATAAGCTGGCGCCCTCAATTTGAAATCTCTAATAGAAGCAAATATGTATATAGTTTCAAATTAAATTAAAAAATTCATTAAATTTGTCACAGAATAAACAAATTAAAGAATGACATCGCAATACAAGTACATAAAAAAACGATGAATATCATTTAAAAAAAAAAACAAAAAATTTTAGTGGTTGTTTGTTTCAGATCGTCGTAAAATTCGCCGAATGGCAGATTTTAAATTAAATGAAAATTAAATGGTATAGATTTAGAATGAGAAATATTTTATCATTGTTCTGTGAGTGATATACAGGAGATTCTCATCGGCATTTTTGGAATTATCGTTCAATGAAAATATTGTTCATAGCAGGTTTTTGTTCAGCATAGGTTGATAATTCAACATTAAGAAATATGTAAATGTACAAAGTAAAAACGACCACTAAGCCTGTTAAAAAAAAATAATATTTAAGAAAGTGCAGTTAGCCAACAATATTCGATCTGTGAAAATGATTGAATTTCGTCCAAAGTCGATTAATATTTTTTATTTTTAATCCGAATGACGCATTGTTTATTAAATCAGCTGCATATATGCTACTAAATATATATCCCGATGCTAGTCTTATTCTTTCTCTACTGTCCATGGGAACATGTTGTTTATAACCTATAAAAACTTGAAGGATTTTATCATTGCGAAAAAAGAAAAAATAAAAGTATGCTACAAAATTTATGTATGCAAATAAATCGTAGCATATTTTTAGGCTATGGTTGCATGTACCCTTAGGGTAAAAGGGTATATTTAGTTTGCGCAAATAAATGTAAACGGAAGTAGAAGCATTGCACATAAAGTATATATGATCTTGATCAGCGTGCAAAAGTCCTGTCAGTCCGTTTATCCGTCTAAATATGGGGAACTTGGAAACTATTAAAAAATGTACTTTAGTGTCCGTCAACCATCTTTCTATCATGGCCGCATTGAGGGAGGCGCACCAGCTGCTGTAGTCTTGTGCGCGCTAACACCAGTTGTTATGAATCTCCATACCTGGTGATTTGAACCAAAACATAGGTGATAGTCCTAGTGCAGCCGCTCGAATTTTATGCGCTATGGACTACGTCAACCTCATCGAATAGCCCATACCGCTCGAGTTTCATACAGGACCTGAACTCGTAAACATTCGCCGACTCTAATAGCACCAAAAACCCTGCGGAGAATCTTTCTCTCAATGACTTCCAACTCAATCACATTCTATGCTTCTGCGCCGTACATTAGGATTGCAAGTATCAGCGACTTATAGCTCTTCATTTTCTTCTTTCGAATATGCTTGCTCAGCCCAAAATGGCATTTATTCGCAAGCGTTCTTCGCTTAATCTCCAGGCTGACGTTGTTGTTGTTGCTGATCATTTTGGATCCAAGATACAACATTGAAGTTGATATTCTCCAACGTCATTGACAGTCCAAGACACGATGACTGCTTGCGAGAAGGCACAAAGAACTACGTCTTGTTCTCATTCACCGCTAGACCCATGAGCCGAGACTGTTTTTCAATTATTGAGAACGATTTGCTGACTCGGCGTTCCTGTGTACCAATGATATTGATGATGACTTAGAAAATCGAGCCCGACAGATTATGTATGTACGGGTAGTGGCGTAGGATGTATTCCATCAGCATATTTTTGATTTCTCTCTTGGTGTCAAAGCGTTTGTAGAGGTTATTTTCTACACTGACAACGATTTGTTTCTGTGAAAGCTGCATCATGCAAAGAAGAATGATCTTTGATCGGCTTTATAATCGACAAATCGGTGGCATTGTAGGCTCCAAGCAGGTTAGATAAATGACTACCCCATAATCTGTGCATCTGTAACTTGATTTCCAGAAAATTTCTCCCGGTTTAAAAGCTTCGGTCAGACGGTTGAGCTATTGATAACATTTTCGAGCCTCATTTCAGTCACATAACCTCTCAACGTCCTCAAACTCACGCTTTTCGTACTCCTTTTTCATCTCTTGCGTCGCTCTCTAACAGCTCACGAGGCTCCCGTTTGCAGAGTTCGCGTTCGGCGTTCTTCTCTGCAGTAGCATTGAGACACTCCTCGGCGTACCAAGAACTAGTCAGAGGCTTTGTATATCCTATGACTTCTTTGGCAGCCCTATTCATGGAGCGGATGATATGTTTCCACTGCTCACATATATCTTGAAAAGACAGAAAGGCTGCGACATGATAGTGGTCAAATAATAATACGCTCAATGCAAGCCTTCCGTCAATCAAAACATGATCAAAAATCGATGTGGTTTGATCTGGACTTAGCTTTGTAGGTTTTGAGGTATTGAAATCTGATGCTGCTCACTACCATGTTCCGAATTGCGGTGAAATCGATTAGCCTCTTCCCATTATTGAATGAAGTGCAGTCAAAGCTAAATTTTCCGACGTTTGGGCCAAAGATTTCTTTCCTCCCAATTTTGGCGTTGAAATCGCCAAACACGATTTTAAATTCGTGTTTGGAACTGCGCTCACATAGACGTTCCAAGCGCTCATATAATTCATCTTTTGCAACGTCGTCTTTCTCTTCCTGAAGACGAGGCTACATAGTTTCCTACTTACCACGAAACCGCATCCAAATTCGAGTTAACTCTCATGGCAGCTATAGTAGATGTCACAGGATGCTTTTTTAAAAGAACCATGTCCTATCCATCGTATTTCCTGGATTGCGAGGTGGTCCCCAAGTAGATATAGACATGTACGTCTGGTCTGGCTATGAACAATAAGAATTTTGAGACTTAAATAAAAGAATTCAAGTTTGGATATTCAATGGCTTCTATGTTCTCTTGCCAACCACTCTCTAAGAGGTAGTACCCATATATATCTGAATGAAAAAATTGTTTTTTTTGTTGTTTTAGCTATAAGTGAACAATTCGGTGTAGCTTAATTAAATTCTAATTAAATATTTCATAAAGGATCACCAGATGGGTTATAAGTTAGCACCTTCATGACTTATAAGTTTCTATGGACAAAAAATGAAATTGTTTCATTTGAAAACTTAAGAATAAAACTAATTTCGAATCAAACAGATGCTGAAGAGGCAGTTCTATATGCAGGTTCGAATTGATCAAGAATATATAAAACATATATGGTATCTCCGGTGCCTAAATTAGTGCGTTCTAGACTACGTGACAAAAGTGCATAGAATCCGAGGTCTATAATCAAACGCAAACTAATACTAATACGCGTATGCGTGGCTGTGCATTTCAAGCAGAATTACTCATTCGATTCGTACTTTAAGCGGTTAAACGACTTTGTATATGAGTGTATAAATCTCGAAATAAATAAAACTGCTCCTCTAAAGTGAGAGAGCGAACTACGCGCTACATACTCGCAGCAAAGACTGCGAGCAGCTTTATAGCTATCGAAGATGAGCTGCGAGCAAAACTGAATTTTCATGGATCATTCGCATGTTGGCGACATTCGCAAACGGTTCGCCTCTGTCCGCTCGATATCAACTGAAAGTGTTTTTTTAAATAATATATGCAAAAAAAAAAAAACTAAATTTTGACTGCTTATATATTTGGATGTGAGTGCTTGTGTGCGTGCATAAATTTAACAAAAGAGTTTTTAAAATAATAAACTTGCTTTTTTTAAATATATATACATATCGAATACGAGTAGATACATTTTTTCTGGCGTGTTTTGATTGACATTTTTTCTTTTATAGATTTATTGAAACAATTTATTAACTTCAAAATGGGTTGCACTTCGGAAATTATGAAATGCTTCTTGAACTGCATAAACACTTTGAATGGCGTAAGTAAATTTGAGTTTTTATCTACCTAAATAAAATATCTTAAAAAAGTAGCTCAGGTAGCTACTGATTTAAGCTGTTTTGTATCTTAAAAAAAAAATTCCCGGTTTTTATACACACTAACTGCGTTAAAATGAATTCTAACGAAATTCCTGTTGGATGATCTCATAGGCGCTGTCAAATTCGATTTCAAAACGCGTCGAACAAAGCAAACAAACAGCATTGAACGTTCTCCAAATCAAGTTGCTGGCGGTTTGCTGATGAAATAAACAAATAAAAATTCATTTTTTGATATAAACAAAATTTGATCTCTTATTTGATTTTCAGATCGGTGCTATTGGCCTCATATTTTTTGCTACACTTCTGCGCAATGAAGCCCCTACTGCCTATCTCTGCTACGTGTATATTATTGCAGGCGCGCTTCTGATTGCCTCGATTATTGGATGCTGTGGCATTTGTCGTCAACATGTCTGCATGACAACCACGGTAGATAAATAAAATAAATTTCCAATTAGTTAAGCCTAATTTATTTATATTTTCAACACAGTACGCTATTCTGGTGCTTTGCATTCTTATAAGCCAAATACTGGGTAAATTCTATACACTCGATTCTAAGGCTATAAAGGATATTGCCGCAAAGTCCGTTGATAAGACATGGCAACAGGAAATTCACACGGCTGGTGCAATGGCAAAAACTGAGCAGACGGTATGTAAAACTAGAAAAAAAAGGCAATATATCTGCGAAACTATTTAAATTCTTAATGACTCATAACATTGCCATGATTATGAAAGGCTTAAAACTACGAATGTGATTCATTATATAATTTTTTTTTTTACTATATTTCGCAGTACTACTGTTGCGGTCGCGATGGTCCCGAGGATTATGTTCATCTTGGCCGTGATACGCCCAAAAGCTGTTATCCGGACATGGTAGTCAATGCCACAACACTTTTCCACACTGGTTGCGTACAGGCTGCCGAAGAAAAGTTTACCCAACTGTTCAATTATTCTTCGAGCAGTGAATGGGTCTCATTGGGAATTACGGTGAGCTTTACTTATATAACTGTTCTTTATCTTGAATCTTCTTAACTGTCTTAATTTTTTTTTTCTAGGCTGTCGTTTGTATTTGTGCCTTTTACTTGGTCGCTCGTTTCCGCCGGCAACAGCATCAGTATCATTATTAAGTGAAGATACTTCACATAAAAAACGTTTCTCGAATCAGCCTCTTGCATTTGTTACAATTTATTAATTAAATATTGTTTTCAATTATTTTTAACATTAAAATTCTTACACTCTTCATTTAAGTGCTTAAAACAAAACCAAAAAAGAAGCTTTCTTTATTTCTTGTTATTTTTGCAAATCAGTTCAAGAACCTTGAAACTGAACTCTGAGTCAACCAAGTTTGATAAGCGCTTTATCGGAGTTGAGCAGTTTTTCAAGCTTATGTTCTATTTCACTCATTACATTATTTAAAAAAAAAAACAATTTCAGCTAAAAATTGTCTAAAATTTATATACGAGTATTATCCTTATTGAATTCTAAGTATAAGGACTTTCGTGCTTACATTACAGGAGAGTCACACAAAAGGGCTTTATCGAAAAGTATGGCCTTCGAATTTTCTGTGCATTGAATTTTTTGCTATTTGTTTTTTTTTTTTAACTTTCATATATGAAGTACATTCCATACTTATGTATGTATATGCTTGCACTGATATGGGGATTTCTACAACGAAAAGAAATTAACGGAAATAACAGTAATCTGATTAAATGAATGTACCACTATAATACAATAAATTGTTTATAAAGTTTCACAAAATACTTTGCAGGGTACACTAAAATAAAATCATTCTATATTAACAGAAAAAAATCACAGCAATGTTTACAGAGGAATCACTGTTAAAACAAGTAAGAAAATTACAGTCGGGTGTAACCGACTGTAAGAGGCAATGTACCAGTACAGGTCACCGCTCGAAGTAGCTCCCGATTATGGAAACTCAAATCAGTATCCAGTGAACACCACGAGAAGTCCCTTGTTGTGACAATAGGATCTCAAAATGAACAGTATTTTGCTCCTCTCACTTACCACTGTACGAATAAGTGCCTTTATATGTATGTAAAGAAAAGAGAGGACCCAAGCATCATAGGTCGTTAAAATTCAATTGATTATAAAATGTCATAGGGGCAAAATTTTCAAATAAACTTGTAAAATTCCGGAGAAGTCCTAGTCGAATGCAAAAAGCACGAAGTCTCTATGTATTACCGTTTCCGAGACCCTTTCGTTCATACGGACGGACAGACGGACATGGCTTTATCGACTCCTCTATCTCTCCTGACAATAATGAGTGGTAACTTTGGGGGGTCTCCGACCATTATTTCTACCTGTTACATACATTTGCACAAAACCAATAGGCTCCTGTAACTTCGGTACAGGGCCTAATTACGTCATAGTTACTATACTCGTATGTATGTATACGGCGAGTGTGAATAGTAAAAATATAACAATTTGTCATCGTAAAAAAATTAAACGAAATAAGCAATAATTTAAGAGGGACAGAGATAGAAAGTATAGTAACAAATAATTCATGAGCGCGGCTTGTATGAAGCGCAACAACAAATGTATTGAATGAGTATTACATTGAATGCGTAAAGAGCGAGTTGTAATAGCATAGCACTCGACAGCAATAATAATGACATTAACCACAATAGTCATAACAACAACAACAGCGTAGTAACATCTGGCGACCTATACTCAACCAAGAGTGGAGCAACTTAAAAGGGGGAATTTACGTGTTAACGTTTTGCTTTTGTTTGCTTTTGACTTTGTGTTTACATATTTTGTTTTTGTTTCGTTGCTTTTGCGTTGCTTATTGCCTTTTTTTAATTTGATTCCAATGAAGAGAGAGCAATATAAAAAATGAATGCGACAAAGTCAACAGCAACGGCAACAGCAGCAACAACAACAAGTTTGCCTTTTCTTATGTTGTATTTGTTTGTATTTGCTTTGTTTGTTTTACTCTTTTTAATACCCTTCACTCGATTTAATAATTTAGTTTTAAAATTTTTAACATTGCAGAATGCATAGAGTAAACAGTTTTTCATAAAATTTTTTCTTCAAAAATAATCCAAAAATATTATATACATATGAAGCGCTATCTATATTTTAAATCAGTAATATATCAGTTATACACTATAAAAACTTATATGGTTAGGTCAGAGGTGAAAAGTTGCTTCCACTTCGATTAAAAAATTTTACATATACGAATTATTTTTTAAGATACATATTTTAGTTGTACTTAAGTGACACAGCGACACATCTGTACATATAAAGTTTGACCGATTTTGATAAATTTGGTATATTATTAGAAAAGACTAAACATACTAAAATCAACAAATTGTATGAATTATTGATGAAATGAGGATCTATTTTGTACATGCAATAAAAGCGCTGGGAGAATAAGTTCCATTGGAAAATTGAGAATGTAATCAAATAGTACAAAAGGTTTTAAAATAAAAGATTGTAGTTTAATTAAAAAATGGATCATGGATCGGGTTCGTCGGGATGCTTTAAAAAAGCTTTTGAGGCGTCAAAGACCCCATAAGGTATATTTTTATAGCCCGTATGCGTGTATGTGTGTGAACATAATAACTTGTCCCACAATGCATCCAATTTGACGTCGAGAAACGTTCAAGACTAATCAAAAATTTTGTTTCTTGTTTTTGGTTGTAAAGTGTATTTATGAGTCGACTCAACCGACATTTCTATTTTGTGTTGTTTGAATTTTGTTTTTGATTTTTTTCTCGTGCGGTTTTTTTTTGTTGTCTGCCGAGCAAATGCAAATATTGTTAGGCGGCACTTTGGACGTTTGGAGCGCGTTTGCTCCCTCCGAGATATACGAGTCAGTCTAGTTAGTTCGTACGTGACCGTGGCCGTTGTTAGATGTATATTTGAATCGAGTACTAGGAGATTTGATTCGCCTCAATTTTCAATTTGGTAATCGAACTGTTGCACGTGCTTCAAGCGAGATTCGAGCAGACTCTGCAGTATAATTCTTAAGAAATATTTGATCATAATTATTAATAAAAATCAACAAAAAAATGGGCTGTGCAACTGGTACCATTAAATATACTTTGTTTCTGTTCAACACATTATGGGCGGTAAGTGTACGAGGCGCAATTACTGCGCATATATGTATGTACTATATACATCAGTGGCTCTTTGTAGATACTTTTGGCGGCATATTGTATCTAGATACTTTTGGCAACTGCGTGAAATAGTACAGAATATTGCAAATTATATTCGTATGTAAAAATATATAATGAAAAATGGCCACCGAAATCTGTCTCATAACATTTAAAATATGCTAATGACGAATGCCGGACTGCGTCATAAACTGAGCTAGTCTCACCTTAGTTGGCTTACCTTGCAGATGAGATCATCTTGACTATGCGTGTTGAGTTTGTATTTTTATATAAGCAGATTTCTTGCTTTCGGATTTTGTTTTTTTTGTTTTTTTTTTTTTTTAAATCATTGTGGTTTCTAACAATGCGGGAAGACATGTTTCTGTGGTCGAGTAGCAAGAGAAGTCGACAACGTCATAGTTTCTGAAGCGTAATAAAATTAAATGCGGTATATGCATATATGTACATACATATGTATATGGCTTGTGCTGCAGCGCATTTCATTTCGTTTCATTTATGTGTATCTTACAACGCACGCCCCCAATAGACAAACAGACTATGAAGTAATTATAATAAATACACTGTTCCGTATTGATGATTGTATCTCTTTTGCTCCCCTTATCGCGCAGATACTCGGCATACTGGTTATAGTTTTCGGCGGCCTCGGCTGGGGCGCTATGCCTCAAGAGTATGCTATTGGCATCATTGTACTTGGCGGCATTATACTACTAATATCGATATTTGGCTGCTTTGGTGCCATACGCGAATCGACGCGTATGCTCTGGACGGTGCGTATAATTTGAAACAAGTTTATAAAATTACTTGAACAAACCGAACACATAAATAAAATGAATTCTTCATTTGCAGTACGTTTCGTTGCTACTGGTGCTGCTCGTCTTAATTATATTATCGATAGTCTTCAATTCGCGCGATGTCTTCAAAAGCTATGCTCTGCAGAGCGTCGATACATTCTGGCAGCGTGAAGTAACGAACCCCGGCGCCATGGATACCATACAGAAAACGGTCAGTTCAAAGCTTAAAAAGTAAAGAAAAGTATAACTAAAATTTTCTCTTACAGTATGCTTGCTGTGGTCTGCATACGCCCGAGGATTATGTTAAAATTGGACGCATTCCGCCCTCCAGCTGTTGCAAGGACAACAATTGCATCAATCCACTGAATCTCTATATCACCGGCTGTGTAACGAAAGTAGAGCAAGTCTTTGCCGATGAAGCTGATGTCACGAAATACTATGAATATGGTCTGCTTGGCTTTGATGTAAGTTGAATAGTACAATTCGTTTATATTATATGAGTTATTAATTGGAATTCTTTTATTTGCAGTTGATTATACTCTGCCTAGCTGCCGTATTAGCCATACATTATACGAATCGGCAACGTCGGTACAACTACTAAACTAAATACTACTTACAAGACTATCTCGAACTAAAGTCGTGCCTTATAAACTCCCAAAGTGTTCCATCGTCTGATATCTGTCTTAGTTTATCTGCGTAGAATATTGTAATGCAACTTTTGAATTCGATTTTCAAGTACCTCAATTGCAAAAGAAGAAAAAAAAAAAAAAAAAAAATCACCAAGTCACCAATGTACCTTGTAATGAGTTTTTAAATTTAATTTTTAATGTTTGACACTTCGAATAAACACTTTTGTGTTCACTTGCCAAAACGCATGGATTTTTTTGTTTTGTTATTTCCTTGAAAAAGAACGATTATAAGTTATTTGGAAAATATTTAGTGTGTGAGTCTATCAAATATTTAATAAAAGAAGATTTTATTCACTTTAAACATTTCTAAAAATCTGAGTTGCATCAAAAACACGGAAATATGTTCGATGTTCTAATTACGTGATTAAATTAATTTAATTTTTATATCGGCATTTTGTACATTTATGACACAAAAAAAGACCACTACTGCTTAGGATTCAGTTACCCGAAATTAACCGGGAAAGTGAGCTTTAGCCAATTGGTACTTTTTTTGATGAGTATAAATGAAAAATTTATTAATAGTAATTTATAAATATTTTCATCTTTGTTTGTCTGATCAATTGAAGTCAAACACTGATAAATTTAAAAGTTATACGCATTTACCCATTTACCCATTTAGCAAAGTAAGGATACTTGCTCATGAAACTTAAGTCCGAAAAGGCCTTTAAGCTAGAAACATGCGATTGTTTTGTATTATTTTCCTGTCAGATTTTCGATAAATTTATTTTGCTCAATTAATCAATTCTGTTCCGCAGACAGATAATTCTGACTTGAGCCTTTGATTAAGAAACCAGTGGATAACTATTAGAGTATTCAAACACTGCAATGAGGAGCTTGGAAGGCATAAAGCAATTACTTCATTACTGCAAATTTTAGACGAATAAATGAAAGAAAAACTTAATGTATACAGCTGCTACTTATCATACAACCCTCGTAATTATGCAAGCCACCACAATGAATATTAATATAGGTTACTCAATAGAAACTGATATATTTTTTTTACATCAATGCTGAATCATAGCTTGTTGTTCAAAATGAATCTGTACAAAAAAAATATATATATACAAGCTGAATTGTTTTTCTGCAGTTGACTTAATTTTACGCTTGATCGGCCTAATGTGCTGAGATACACTTTCATTGGCCAACAAACAAATAAACCCACAAGTTCGTTTGTAGCGCAATAGCGGAGGATGATCAAATGCATTGCACTGTTTGCCCTCCACTTCATTAGAAAGCTTTTCAAATCAATTAGGCAAACCAATCTTATATATCTATATCTCTATGTCTGTGTAGCTGTATCTGTCAACGACTACGCGACGATGTCTTAATATGCGTGTTTGGGGGAAAAGCGTCTCGAAATGTTTGTAAACAACGAAATCAAACTTAGCTGATGAGGCGCCAGCTGCTTTAGTAAAAGCTTTTTCGCGCCATGGCAACGGTTGCCACCGGCCGGCGCGGGAAAATCGCTTAAATAGTTCACCTTTATACAGACGGACTGACTGACAGACAGGCAGATACATATAAATAAATAAGTGAAAATTCTAAAAAGAAAATTCGACGAATGACAAACAAAATCAAGTAAAATGCGAGGCTAATAAAGTGAGATAGAGTATCTTTTGCGCATTGTATCTGTATCTTTAGCTGCCTCACTGTACATTGTCATCATGACGTCATTTACTTTGTGTTGCTACATGTTCTGGACGTTATTCGCATGCGTATTGGTGAGTTCGTTTCACTCGCCTCATAAGTGCTACGTGGTGTGTGTGTATGCCTCATCCTATTTAGCACATTTCACCGCAGTCAGTCGAACAGTTGAGGAGCACTTCTCAATGTAAAAACAAAATAAAAATAATAAATATTTTTATATTCAGTGTGTTAATGATTGCGCAGTGCGAACGTTTTGACAGAATTCAAATCGGACAAAAAGTTATAAAACAAAAATATTAAAAGAAATTAAACTGTAGGGGCTATTTAATAAAGGTGAATAAATACTATTAAAATTTGTTGAAATGGTTTGAAAAAAAAAAAAAGAATTTCGTGTTATGAAATATTTAAAAAAGTTTATACTCAAATCGAATTCAAATCGAAATAATTTTTTTTAATTTTTAATTAATGCCTAATTATTTGATTCTTCACTTATGCAAGAACCATGGGTTGTGCTACTACCAGCGTTAAAATCTCATCTATAACACTCAACGCCATTTTGGCGGTAAGTTTTTGAAATAATTTCCATAAAAATTCATTGCGCATTCGCTTCTAATTAAATGCAAATTCTATATTCGTTTCATTAACTTTCAAGTGCATTTAGTAAAATTGAAAATTGAAAATAGAAATAATAACCTCATTGCTTATGATGTCAGCCTGAATTTAAAACAAAAGTATTTCCATTAAATAAAAAACATACAAAAAAGATACTTTTTTCGCGTTCTGTATCTCAAACGCATTTCTTAAATAAAGAAAAATAAATACTCAAAATTATATTTATTTTCGCTTAGTGTCTTGACATTTAAACAAACATATACACATACATATATTCAAAGGTACATTGACATTTTTTATTTAATTTAGACATGGGCATGCCTTATTAGCTAAAGTATCTCACTGATTGAGTTCAGTTGCTGGCAAATGCTTTGAATACAACCAAATATTGCATTGCATTTGTATTATCGAATCTTTTATTAAATTGGTAACTGTTTCTTGTGAAGTCAGTGTAACAACATTTTTTTCTTTGTGTCCGGCTATGTCGTCATGTTCTATTTCTGGCTTGACCTATTTGTTACAGCCTTTAATTAAGGAGCGAGTCAGTGTTTATGTAAGTGTGACTGGGTGGTTGAACGCCCATGCGGCTAGTTAGAAATTTGATAAAGGCATAATTTTCTTTGGTATGTAATTGAAATTTATACGTTACAGGCATTTTGCCGTGTATTCAATAAAATGACTCGTTTGGGTTAGGGCATTTGAAACTTTTATAGTTTCTGTAGGTACTGGAAACTTTCCAATAGTTTCAATACAAAACAGCTGCACGAAAGAGAAATATTATCAGAATAAATAAATTAAAAATTTAAACTTGTAGTTAAATGCTAAATTTTTTAGTTTAAATGAGTCAAAAAGGTTTTTTATACCCTGTAAATAAAATATTTTCTGCTGGCCTGCTGGCTATATTGGTTTGTTGAAAAGTCAAAATGTATGTGAAATAAAATAGGAGTCAATGTTGCCATGACAGACTTTGTGTTTAGCTGAGTAGTGAAATCTTAAAAAAACTAAACTCACAGAATAACAAGATTTATTCTATAAGGTTCGACTTAAAATTTTGTATACTTGATTCTTAGCCTACTGAATACTAAATATGTATAGGGTGCATGCAGTCTATAAAATAGTTAAAGCGAAGTTCTTTACAGCTAGCTGGCTTTGGTTTAACAAAATAAATTACATATTATAAAATCGTCAAAACAGCAAGAGTAATGGTGAAGAGAATAAAAAGAGAATGCATGATTAGTAGGTGCGCCGCAAAGGACAACAACAAAAACATTCATCTGTCTGCAATTCTCATTTTTCTATGTGTCTTTCAATGCATACCAGTACTCGATGAACTATAAAGAAACGAAAGACGCAAAAGTAAAAGTAGGAACCAACACCGACACCTTTATTTTAGTAATAAATCTTAAATTTTCTCGTGGAATACGACATTGTATCCCCTTCTTTATATATGGGTTATTTTTTGAACTGGATACGTAGGGGGTATTTTATTATGATTTAAAATACACAACATTTTTATTTCCAATCTAAAAAAAAAAAAAAAAAAAAAGTTGATGCGAGGGTCACTATATATATTTTGGGAATAGCAAATAATAACAAACATTTTAATTGAAAATGAATCAAAATATACTGCATGCAAATTTATGCATTCGCTCAAACCAAATTTCGAAGCACTTTTTCCATTCCGATTGAGGCACCTCCAAAATATGGATTGTGAACGCATCAACAGCTTCTTCGAGCGTAGAAAAACGTTCACCATGCAGTTTATTTTTTATGTTTGGGAATGAAAAGATATCATTGAGTGATAAATCAGTGTTTTTAGGGCGAATGGCCCATCATTTCGATATTTTGAGTGCTCAAAAACTGTCTTGTGTTAGGGCTTACATTGTCATGGTGGAGAGTGATTCATGCTCGCCTGTTGGTTTTACGAATTTCTCTGATGACTTTAGGCAAACAAATGGTCGTGTACCATTCAGAATTGACCGTTCTACGTTGTTCAAGCGCCACAGTGGCCAAATGATCCATTCGGCCGAAGAAACAGGCTACCATTTGCCTCGCAATGCTTCATGCTCGAACAACTTTTGTTGGATTTAGCTCGTCTTGGAACACGCATACGGTCGATTGCTGTTTTGTTTTCGACTCATAAGCCATCTGTGACGATCTTATAAACGTCCTTTGAAGCACCACGATCGTATTTTTTCAGCATTTCTTTGCACCAATTCACAGTGGCTTTTTTTGTGCGATTGTCAAATTTTGTGGAATCCAACTCGAAAAAAATGACGAGGGATATGTTATGATATGGATATGTTATATATAGGTGAGTCTAAAAATTAAAACTTAAAGGCCTAACTCTTGAAAGTAACATTAAGTATTAAATGTTAAGGCATGGGACGTATACATTAATCCGTAGAAATTGCAACAAACAAAATAGACAGATGCGATCGTATGATGCGATGATTGATTACATTTTTGATGCCGATTTCGATTCGTACCCTGTAAGAATCGAATATTTGGAGCTTAATTAATAATTAATAAGGCTCTAGGGCAACTCCTAGCAGTAATCCCAAAGAATATCGTATTTTTTTCTAATATGAATGGGATATTTATTAATTTATTAATGATATTATTTATTTATGATATTATTATTTATGATATTATTAAGACATTAACATTAAAAAATTCCTTCAAGAAGATTGAGAAGTGGATGCGAGAAATCTTGTTGCGTGTTTCTACCAAGATTCGTTCGCAAATTTAGTTGTTGAATAGTTTTCCATAAGGGAGATTGCTAGGCATCGCGAGCATTCGTCGCTAGATTCTCTGGCATCGGACTATATTTTATATTTTGACACTATTTGAGCAGCAAAGCAATAGTTTCAATTTGAGCAAAAGTATGTAATAGCCAAAAGAAAGCTTTATCAGCATCGAAAGTTGATTTGATTTAGACACGTCCATCTGTATATGAACAACATCAAACTATAAAAGAACTTACTAAACCAATTTAGGTTCTCATATTTCTTCTACAATTAAATTGTATAAAATCCTTGTTTAAACTCGGCTATTGCTAATTAAGCGAGAGTTAGAATTGTCAACTTTTTTGTCAAATTTACAAATTGTTGTAGGCTGGGCTGACTTATTATGCATGCATTTAAATACACAAAAACAAATAGTTCTTTAATACAAGGAAAACCAATTGAAACCAATGACGCACAATTGTACAATATTTATTAATAACAAAACAAAAGCATTGACATGTGCAACAGCAATGACAACAAATACCGCCAGCTCATTCATTGTTTGTTTTTATTTTTATTTTCGAAGCAATTGACTTGAAAGTGTAAACAGTATTTAATTACATCACACGCTCTGAATTTAAATATTCGACTAAATGCATCACATTGAACTTATCGTTTGCCCATGAAATTTTTTCATTTCTGTTGCACTTTTAGATACTCGGTTTCGGCGCAATAATATGGATTGCCTTCAATCCGGAAGTGCAGCCCGAAGTGGTTGCCATTGCTGCCTACATTGCCTGTTCGTTGATCATAGTCTTTGCGCTATTGGGCATTTATGCCGCCGTACGCGAGTCAGTTTGCCTGGCAGCAGTGGTAAATATGGCTGACACTAATTGTATCTAAGTTTTGTTATTATTAAATAAATGTTGTTGTATCTTTCAAATTGTTTAGTGTGCTGTCTTTTTGCTTATACTGGCCACACTGCAAATCGCCGCCACCTGCATTAAGCTTAGCGAAAGTGGCGAACAGAACGAGGGACTGTCACTTGTTGAGCACGCCTGGCAGCAGAACAATATGGACGATCTACAGGTGCGATATGAATGCTGTGGCAAAACGAGCGCACAGGACTATGTGCTGCTTAACAAACAGATACCGGTTAGCTGCTATGAGGAACTAAAGCCGCAAGCGGAACATCTATTCACGGATGGCTGTGTCAAGAAGCTGCAAAGCTACTATGACGACGAACGTGCGCGTTTCATAATTGTATCTTGGGTTCTGATTGCATTCGAGGTGAGTCTTAAACAGATATATATATATATATGTATATTGTACCGTTGTATTAAATAAACAATTGAAAATTTCTTGCAGTTGCTCTGTTTCCTGTTGGCAGTTTATTTGGTTATCAATTTCCGTAACAAGCAGCGGCGCATGCAGTTCTAAAGAAGATTTTTGTGTAGTTTTAAGTGTGATTTGCTTTATGTATTATTTGTGATTTTCTTTGCGGATATTTTTAATTTTAAGAACAAATTTTACTACAATTATATGCCATAGTTCAAATTTAGCAAATAAAAAGAGAAGTTTAATTCGTATGCTTAAAGATTTTGCAGATAAAAAGCATGGATAACTTAGTTTTTAGATATTCGTTTGAAATCATCAGACTAGCACATTTTCATTTAACTAGTTGACTCCACATGTTGCACATGAAAAAAAAAAGAAAAAGGAAAAAACTTTTACTTTGGTGGAACCGAAGCTTAAATACTCTGCTTCTTGGCTTACATAAGACTATACTTATTGGCCATATCATCATCAAAGCTAAGATTGCGGAAATAGGTTGCATACAGAGAGAGAGAGACATACTGACATGTGCAGAACGTTTCAAATTGAGTTTGTTTGAAATTCTGAGTATCTATGAAAAGTTCAGATAAATTGGTAACAGTGCGGTATCTAGCAATATATGAGAATTTATATTCTTTATGAGTCTTTATTGAATAGGCTGAAAATAATAGTCAACCAAGTGTAGCTATTTTTCGAAGAGATGAATTATAAATACAGTCGAAGGCGCTGTTGGCTTCGAAGTTTATTTTTGAATTCAATTAGCCGTCGAAGCGTGGAAGAGTCGCTGGCGAAAGTACGTCGGCATTCCAGCAACATACTTTGATAATATTTTTCCCGTATATTTTAATTTTTTGAAAGAACCCAATATATGTACTCTGATTCTTGTGCAGGGTATTAAAATCAAAAGAGATAGACATATCTTCAAATGGCATAAATTTGTTTGAGCGTTTAATGCCTTTCAAAATAAATTACGCATACGTCGTGTATGGCAGCAGGTAATTTTACTTTTACTTCTAAAAGCTTTTAATGTTTACGTTTTTCCTTTTATTTTTATTTTTTATTTTTTTTTTTTGGGTATGTCTGGCATTTTCAGTTTGTTTATTTAAGGCGAAGATGTTTGTGTGGCTGAGGATGATTTACCAAGAGGGTAGTATGTACAAGATAGACGTCTGGGCGAGCAGCAAGTTTCTTTCATTTTGAATTTTGTTTTTTGGCATATGGCAGCTACTTGATGCATGATTTAAGATCTGTTGCAAACATTTTTTGTAATGTTCTGTCTGCTGCCAATAAATCATACAATTCAATTTTGTTGCAAATTAAATACATATAGTATGGAAAATTCGCTTTATGAAGCATGCAAGAATGAAATTTTTCTGCTTTACTGAGCTAAATTACTCAAATGAAATTCAATTGCGTGTTGCTATTTACGAGTATGCTTTCACGTATGAAGGACTTCAATAGTCACAAGGATAACAATAACAACAACAATGACAAAGTTGTCAATAGTGCTGACAGTGAAAGCTCACGCATGAAAGCATTCAATGTATTTGATTGTGGCAGGCGTATATAATACATTGAAATCAAACTAAAAGCTTAACAATGACATCATACTACAACAATAAAAATAACAAGAATAATAAACGCTGCGATATAAACGAATACATGTATATATATACTATAGTAGAACGCTAAGAAATTGTGTACAAATATGTCTAGAACAACAAAGACCAACAACAAACACAAACATTAAATGGAAATATGAAAGAAAATTAGAAAAAACCTTCATTGACGACGACGTTCAACGACGACGAAGGCGCTTTTGTCCATGGGGGCCAACTAGTTCAGCCATTCAAGCAGTCACTGCTATAATTCAATGCGAATGCGCGTTTAGTACTTGGTCAACTTTTACAGCTGTAGGGTGCGCTGCCACCGGATTCCAAAATAAAAACAAAAAAAAAAAAAATAATAATAATATATATGTACATAAATATATACAAACGCAAAACGATTAGACGCATAATTAATAAGCATTTGGCGTACAGTTTTTAAACGAATATAGACAAAAGGAAGAAAGGATATTCGTATTGAAAAGTATATTGATTGATTGATATACTTACACGTACTTGCATTTATAAATAATAAAAAGCCACATTGAATCATAACAATGTCCTGCAGAATATCCTTTCTGAAGGCTATTCTCTTTGTGCTAAATGTGCTGCTCGCGGTGCGTATGAGTTATTTTGTAAATTTTTTCTATTTATGTATAACGCAATTGAATCCTTCAGTTCTTTGGCGTCGGATTAATTGCACTCTCGGTCTACGAGTTGAATAGCTCCACGCCAGGCACTTTCGAACACATCGCCATCGTTGTGCAGATATTCGTTGGCTCATTTGTGGTACTTACATCGTTTTTGGGCTGTGTTGCCACCGGCCGCATATCACTCGGCCTCATATGGAGCGTAAGCAGTGTGCTTTGTTAATTGTATACATTTGCAAATTGTTCATTAATTGTTTAATTTTAGTACATCATCTGCATACTAATACTGATCTGCCTGCAAATCTACATAATCGCAGCCGCGCACTCCGCCGACTATGTGCAAAATGCGCGCAATGAGTTCGTTACGCTTTGGGCTAATTTGGCCACAAATGGGGAGCGTTTAGCCAGCAACGAACAAAAGGTACGACAAAATAGAGAACTAGATACGAGACTACTAGCCAGCGAGCCCATTGAAATTCATTACACACAATTAATTATTATTGTTCTTTTATTTGTCTTTTTTTGTTGCGAAATTTATGCAGCACACTTGTTGCGGCAAGCTTGGTCCTCAGGACTATGTACTAATGGGCACCGCCATACCGAAGAGTTGCTATCGCAATTTCGAACGCACTAGTAGTCAGCTATTCAACGAGGGCTGTCTGGATGCTGTTCAAGCACATGCCACCGATAGTGGCGTGAATGGTTTAATTGTTAAATGGACGCTATTTATCATTGAGGTAAGTGCATAGTTTGTTTACTTTTGAAGCAGAATATATAGGGGGCACCAAAGACTTAGCCAGCATGGCGCTGTGTGTGATGGAACGCAAAGTATGCATTAAAAATAATTTTATGATTTTAATTGACTGGATTATGGCACAAGGTTCCGGCCCTGATGGCTATAAAAAAAAAACATATAAAATATTAATAAAATTAGAAATGTACGTGAGAAACGAAGAAGAAGAAAATTGCTAGATATATATACTCGTATAGAGTTGAATTTTATCTGTTTTGATTGAGAGCTGTTGTGCTTTGAATTTATTTTTAATAACAAATGTCAATGTATGCAAATATATGTAAGTCCAAAATATGTGTATTTCCAAAATCCAAATGAATGTTATTAACTAAAAATTTAGCCAGAAGTACTCAAACGAAAAAGGAAAAATACAATTGTTATCGAAAATTTAAGTTTTTTTTTTTATACACATTTTTCAATGTCACAAAAGGACTTTCCTTTTATAAGTTGGTGCAAATATATAAAGGCGTGACAAACTAAATGAACGATTAATCAATCAATAATATATATCTTGGTTGGCAACAAAAGCAGCGGCGATATAACTTTGTCCGCCTATTTGTAGGAGACTATAGTATAGAGCGAATACCTTTGAATGTTTAGATGCGCGCAGATGAAGCTTATTGTGAATAGCGAGTCCATCAGTCCTTTAATATTGCCATAGAGCAGCAGTACTGCCTATATTACAGTCTACTACATTACCCGTAACTGAGTGTTTGGCTTTTGCTTTTATTGGAGTGTAGAGGGAACAACCAATGTGCACCATCTTGAAAGCGTGGTTCATCTAGCCATGTCTGCCTATCTCTCCATCTCTCTGCGTGTACGTATGCGCCCTATTGCCACAATTTTTGAGATATTAGTTAGACAATTGGTGGTTAAAATGATCGCGTTGAAGCCGTCTCAAGACTTGTAGGCGAAATAACCAACATTTCTTTAATAAAGAACATAAAAAGAGCTACAAAGATATAGGTCAACCTTAATAGCGATCCCTAATCGAAAAAAATCTTTAGTCAATTCCTATAAAATAATTATAGATTATTTACATAAAAGTGGCTAGAAAAAAAAAGACTGTCTGTTGCTGAAAACAGTGGGAAAATCGCCTTAGTGGTTGTTAATATTATTGCGAACATATATACTGACAGACGCGACGGGGTACTTTAATTTATAATATTTATCGATTTACGAGTATAATAGAAATATAAATACTATTTTTAACATTCAAAAGCCATTAATATTAAGATAAGGTATAAGTTTTATTACACAAACAAATCCGAAGTTTTTATATTTTATTATTTTTCAGTTAGCTAATCGAGCTCTTCCGGATTTCATATAACTTTAAAATTTCTATTTGAATTATTTCAGATGCTGTCACTGGGTGGCGCCCTTCATTTGGGAATAACTGTACGCAATAAACTGCGTCGTGAGAAGTTCTGAGTGACGTAGAGCTTTACGTGGAAATGATATTAATTTATAAGTGCACTTAATTTTTATGTGTTATAGAGCTAAACGTTGGAAAAAACAACTTACTTTTATGCCTACTGTTGAATGTTTGTAAATAAAGCAAAATATATACACATATTAAAAAAAAAAAACTAAAGAACAAAAAACCAAATTTATGAATAATAAAAAGTAAAACAATATCTCAAATTGTCTTTTGGTTTGATGCTGCCATTTTGGTGCCAACAAATAAATTGTTTGCATTTTCCAAATTATATATGAGCGAATATATTCGTATAAAAAAGTATTTTTTCTTTTTTAAATGAGTCTTACAGGGTGGCTAAAATGGCGCATTTATTTATTAAATGTTTTATTGTAGCATTTATTCTTTTTGGACTTAACTTGCACAAAAATGCTTGCACGTTTTATGTGTATGACAAACAAACGGCATTCTTTAACGTAGCAAAGAGGCGCCGAACCCTGTATTCTGCCTGGTCTGGTGCTCGTTTGTCTGACTCGAATTGTTGCCGCGCTACTGTCCGGGACTGGTGATGCCACTGAGTGGCAGCAGCTACTCAGCGAAATTGTAAACATTTCTGAGTCCCAAGAGTTATACCTACATATATTTTTTTTCGCAGGCGATGAAATCATTATCAGTTTAGACTTTAATGCGTGCGCGCATTGTTCAGACCGACAAGTGTTTGCGAGATAAATACTATTCGGAAAAGCGGCTATAAGCGCATTTAAATGGATATTTATATGCAATAAAACATTAAAAGTGTTTGCAAATTAAATTATAACTAAAAAAAATTTAAAAAATGGCTTCACGCGTTTGTTTGCAGTGGACGACAGTTCTATTCAATGTTTTAAGTCTGGTAAGTGACACAGTGCGTATAATTAATATTGTGTATTCAAAATATATTCTACAATTTGTATATATATTCCCATTTGCTCATTCACTGATACATGTCGCATGAGTAATGCGCCTCTCAATGACACTTTTCAAAGAAATTCTTTCATTAAATTCGCAATTAACCAGCTCAAAATAATTTACGTGTCAATACTTCAATAACAAATCTTTTGGACTTTATGCGACATGACAATTCTTTTAGTCTTTTTATAAACCATTTCTTTTGTTGCTGTTTTGTCCCGTTAAAAAATAAATAAATAATAGAATATCTAAAAATATATTCACTTTTTCTACATATTGCGCTGTGAATTTTCTTTCACGCCTTTTGTTTTGCTACAACTTTTATTCGGTCAACCTGAAACTATTTTGTGCTAATCGCTCGAAATGTTTAATTTGTATAAAGAAAACAGTCCCATAAAAAACAACAACAAATTCTGCGAACATTAACAACAAATTAATTTGCTATAAATATTTAATAGCTTGTTGACATTTACTCTTAATTAAGTTAATTAATTACTTTACACTGCACAGATTATTGGTGTTTTAGCCATAGTAGCGGGCATCTATGAACTTGAAAAATTCAATGATGGTTCGGCAGAGCATCGCGAGAAAATAATACAACTCGCAGCTGCTGCAATTCTGGTGCTGACGGCATTTGTAGGCTGCGTAGGAGCGGCTAATGGTTCTATCAAAGTACTCTGTGTGGTAAGCTATATGACGAAACGGCCTAAAAATTTTTAAAATTTAATTTTTTCGTTCACTGTTTAGTTCATTGCTCTGTTAATTTCATTGATTGTCACACATATCTGGAAGCTATGGCGCTATAATGAGGCAAATCAACTAAATGCAACGGAGGAATATGTGGCTTACATATGGCTCCAGGAAATAGTACGCTCGGGTGCCATGCAGCGACTACAAAAGACGGTACGTATGAATCTACTGTTAGAAGCAACAAGGACTAGAAGGAGTGAGGTTATTGTCTACTGCAAGGTTCCAAGTCACTTTAAGTTATTTTTTGCATTCTAAGTACCTTCTTTAATTAAGTGCGGCGAACATCCAGTATTCCAAGTATTACAAATCTTTTTTATTATTAATTCTAGTACGCATGTTGCGGTAAGAAGGGCTCGATTGACTACACCAGCGGTAAAATGGATATACCCAAGAGCTGTTTCCATTTTGAAGATGGTCGACATACTATACATCCATATGCCGATGGCTGTATGACTTCTGTGAAGCGTGCTTATCTACAGGTCTATCGCTTTGAGAAATGGACACATGCTGGCCTGATTGGATTTGAGGTATACTCATAATGTTTAACGCCTTAAACACGCTTTTAATTCAAAACATTTTTTTCAATTTAATGCAGTTACTTGGTATTATATTGGCCATCTCCCTGATCTGTCAGTTGACTACAAAAACACGCCGATTTAATTACTAATAATTTAGATGTAAGTTGAAAGTACGCTCTATACACTTACATACATATTTAATACGTTACATAATATATGGTGCATACATTCATTCACTTAAATGATATTATATGTTGGCGCTTCTCTTGTACTTATTATATTAAATTCTAATATTTGTGTATAAATCATAAAAATAGTTTAAACTTCATTTGGCAATAAGTGAGAATGCGCGCTGATATGATTGGTTGTTGGATGTGCAGATGATCTCAGATGCTGTGGTGGTAGTTCGCGTTCATAGCGCATTCTGTACAACAAGATGCTGTGCAGCATTGTTTGAAGTAGTATAAAAAACTGTTGAGAAAAAATAAATTTAAATTAAAATATTATAGGAAAAGAACTTTAAAATTATTTCGAATTGAACAGTGCTTTTTAGCATTAATATGTCTGACGAATTGGTATTCCCGCAGCTAGTTTTGGCAAAAAATTAGAATACATATTTGAAGTAGTACATATCTGCTTAGTTATGTTGCATATATACGCCATGAAAGGTCTATTAGCTCTTTCAAATATTTCATATATTAAACGGCATATGACTAATTTAAATATGTTCATATTTACCTCAAATCCAATCGTAAAGTAATTGAGGAGCTTCTCGCGCCTGGTCGCATATTGATAGCTGCTGTTCAACGCTGTTAGACATCCGCGTGCATATAGCTTTGACACATCGTCTGCTTTCAGCTGTTGATAACACGTTGCCGGTTTATTTAAGTCCAAGTATTTATAATCGTGCGCATTGTCGTAGCCACAGCAGTGATACTTGTTTTTAAATTATATTAAATTAACATTTTTTAGAGACAATACAAAACGGCATTTAAATACATACCACTGCTTCGATGCGCTGCATCAGATTGGGCCTGCTTTCTAGCTGCAGCCATGCGTCATCCAGCTGATCGAGTGCGTTATTGTAGAAACTATGCGGTTGATAACTTTGCATTTGTACATATTGCACCGCGAGTATGATGAGAATAAAGCTAGTAAACTATATAAACAAAATTACACATTTTAAGCGAACAAATTTCGTATTTCAACAGACTTACAATTATATTGACACCCAACAGATCAGTTACTAATCCATAACAGCCAAATATAACAATCATACAAATCATAGCACCCAAAACTATGCTCTCAATGAAGTAGGTGTGCTCTGCCGTGTTCGGTTTGGCAAGTTGCAGTCCAAAGCCGGCAACGGATATGATGCCAATACCGAGTAGCTATTCAAATATAGATATGTTAAAATTGTGCAAAGAATTTGTACAATAATTTCAACTACCATGTAAATTAAATTGCATACAAGTCCCGTATATTTAATTGTCGTAAAAAATATACTCATTATGCTAATTTACGTTAGTTCAATGCTCACAGTTAAACGTTTTAAATGCGACTGGCTGTATTACATTTAATTATTGAAGGTACAAATAAAATATATTTTAATATCTCTTAAAATGCAATCAACCTTTGCCACAAGCGATAGACTCATTGTTGATTGTAAAATATTTAAGACAATGTACTGCAATAAGATAAGCCACAGCCTACTGCATCAAAATATTTATATAAATGTATTTAAAAAATGTTTTGTTTATTTAAAAGTTTTTGTTTATAAAAGTGTTCTTAAAAAAATTAAAAATAGTAAGTAACTAATAAATATGACATAGATTTATAACAATTTCAATATTGTTAGGCCTATAAGTATATGTAGGTTGGTTTCTTAAACAAATCAAATGGACAACGAACACAAAACCAGTTGACGAATACATGAGAATTTCAAAAAAATATCACATTGTGTTAGATTCGCTGGAGTCGTTCGTTTGAGAGCGGCAATGGCGTTTTTTACTTTTAATTTGCATTGTCTTCTTGGATTATGTCGTAAAAGCACCAATATTTACAATCTCCATGGCAGTGGTATAAAGCCCCATTTTTGCGTTATATCCTTGAAATCACACTCCACACAGACAACCACTTTATCGACTTTCTGTGTGCGTCCGTTTTTTGCGGCTTTGATTGTAAGACAAAACTTTGTATCGCGATGTGAAATCTGTTGCGTCTGTAAGTAAATTTTTATTTTTAAAGACATTACACATTTACTCATTTGCTTGTACTTACATCCATATCGTAGTTCCAGTACTGTTTCGGGTCGTTCGAGCACTGCGTCATCATAACATTCGAAGTAGTAGCATTGCGGTTTTTCAGCATTTTGATGATACCTTGCTTCGGCTCACTGTACGTCAGACAGATGTTGTTGTTAGTCATGATTTTACCCTGCGGCGTAATAACAAACATATCCATTGTCTGCGCATGGGAAGTGCAATCGCCAACCGTAACCGGTTGTAGAGAAGTTCGCGGCGCATCATCTTTGACTGGCCGTAGACATTTGTCACGCTCTAAATCAATAAGAGACATGAGATCCTCACCCGTGCTATCGATTTCTTCGATTACGCGCTTCCATTCGCGTGAGATTAACCGTCCCGGCAGATTTTTCATATGCTTACTGTAGGCCTGCGAACATTCAGTTTCACCATCAAGCCATATGATTTTGCCAAAGAAACGGTCGGGCGCTGGGAAGAAGTGTTCGGGCCAAATGTTCTCCAAATACCAGGAGAAGGGTTTGCATTGCAATCTCTCGCGCAATGCTAGACGTTCTGTCACATTTACACTATCGCGCACCTGCAAGGACAAGCCTGCAGTATAGAGCATAATGAAATACTGCCAATCATCCATCCAAACTGACGCGGCACGTACTATATTTCTGCCCAGTACTTCGTGCATTCCACCGGGGAATGTGTATGGTGTGCTGCTGCGGAATACATGACCCACATGCGAGCAGGGGTGAATTTCAATGCGGCCACCGCACTGCCAAATGCGATAGGACATTTCAACATTTTCGCCACCCCACACTTTCATCTCCTTATCATATGAGCCCATTTCATAGAAATATTTGCGATCAATGGCAAACAAGCCGCCCGCCATTGCGGGAGTTGCCACAGGTGACGTGCTATTCCTTTTTGCATTCTCCGTGGACCGTTTGCGGTCCGCGGAAAACCAACGGAAACTAAGTTGCCAATTGAAAGCACCCCAGTGGTTTTCAAATGTTTTTGTGTAGCTGAAGTTATCATCAGATATTATGTCAATAACAGGACAAATGACGGTGCTACGCGATTCGTGTATACTCGCCAAAAGTGGTTCCAGCCAACCACGCGAACATTCACAATGTGCATCCAAAAATGTAAGGACATCACCGCGTGCTTTATCAGCACCCAGCAGACGAGCTGGCACAAGTCCGCCACGCTCTTTCATACGATAAATCCGAACCGGAACTGTCAGGACCTTGATATAGCTGTCCAGCTGGCGTTTCAAATAGGCTATGTATGAAAAAAGCAATTACTGCATAAAAAATTTTAATGAATATCTCTTTTCAAACAACTCACTGCGATCGCTCGCATCATCTACCAAAATAATCTCTTTGATCAAATGTCGCGGTGAACGATTTATGACGCTCGTTATGGTGCGCAGCAGCACAGACCATGCCTCATTGTGAAATACAATTATAATTGAAGTGGTGGGTAGAGTGGTGGGGTATTTGTTTGCGCGGCACCTGAACAAAACAAAAGATGGCATTGAACACATAATGCAATACTTCAATTCTGACGGCCACTGGATGTCAAACTTACTCTGCGGTTCTGTAGTCTTTGAGCGTACGGTTCAAGGGAATACGATCGCTGGCCAATATATTAAAGCTGTTAAGTTTAAAGAAGCGCTGCATTCGAAAACGTTCGCGCGGTGGTATTACGACGGGACGGCCATTGGCGCCCTCGCCTTCGATGGGCTTGAACTGGTTAATGTTGTAATCATCTGTTGGAAAAAAATAAGAAAGAAAAAAAATAAATAAATAAATAAATTAAAAATACAAGAAATGCCATTAAAGTTTTTGCTATTGTCATTTAAAGTGTTTAACACCAACCTGCAGTCATGTTGCCGAAGATGTCCCCCTTGCCAATGTAGTGTGCCACTATGTTTTTACGGGGCCACAATGAACGTCTCTTCGGCGCCGGTTTTGGATGACTACGCAAAAAAATGGATAAATCAAGTGACCGAAAAGACAATGATATTGACAATAATGGTAATAACAACAATAATAAAATAAAAAAATATGAAAACGAAAATTTTGTTAAATCGAAGTTTCTATACCCTTCATAAGTGTTTAAAAAGCATGCATAGTACTTTCTCAAGGGTTATGAGATGTATTGGCCTAACTTGTGTTGTTTTGAGAACCGATTGGAAACAAAAAAAAAAATTAATTTTATGCCACATAAAGTATTTTATTAAATTTCATTTTGAGTAAGTTGAATATTCTGTATCGTCATGAGAAGGTAATTCTCATAGACTACACTGAACACAATATGAACTCAGTAAAATTATATTGCCTATTAATTTTGAGCTGTTTGTGGTTGACGTTTGAAGAAAGAGCTAAAATTAAATGTTTTACACAATTCTTGAAAGACTTATATTCTATTTCCAGACCGAAGCATTTATTTATAAGTGATACAAAATGAATAAAAAAAAAATTTAACGAAGCAGAGTTGGCTGCTGCCGTACTTCCTACGATTACAAAGCAATGTCACATTATTTTATATAATTTAAACAAATAATTGCACCTAACAAATATTTTGTTTTAGTAAAGTAACAAATGTTGAACAAATTTTAATAAATAAAATACAAAACGCAAGGTTAAAAATGTGTTTTAAATCGTTTTATGCGTTCTTGCACAAAACCCGAACAAATTTCAATAACAAAATTTTTCACAAAACTAAATACCGGAAAAGCTTTACAAAAAAAAAAAAAAAATCGAATTGCTTGTCATTGTTGCATAGAAATTTATGTATTGCTTTAACAGCTATTTAATAATTGTATATTCTCTAAATTTAAGATAGTCTGTTACTTCACTTTGTAACAATTATTTGCAAATATTTATGCGAAAAAAGTAGCTGCAAGCCCTGTGAATCGAAACTGACCAATTTATTTGAATTGTAAGCACGGGAACAGCTAGGCAAACTGAATCAGACTTATTTTTTTGGAAGTGCGAACGGGAGTAGTATATTCTTCATCTTCATCAACATCAAAAGTCGAAATGACATATGTTACATTGTCCTTGTCCGTATACGTAGAGAAAATGGAGCCATCCAACTTGGATATGTGGACTTTCTTTATTCAAACGCATTTCAAGTTAGTCATTTTTAATATAATATTTTGGAGTTCGGAGTCATGTTAAGTACATATAAAAAGTCTATAGTGATTACTTTTGCAATCATTATATCCTCTTATTGTTGTATAAATATTAAGTTCTTAAACGGCTGGCCCGATTTGCATGAAAATATCATAGAACAAGGTTAACGTTAGAGAGTTGTCTTGGTATTATTTGGATAAAATGGAATCTATTACGTTTCAATATATAGTAAGAGAAATACCAAATAAGTCACAGCATTACATTGCTTACTATTTATTTAGATTTATCGCTATATATAATATAATTAGACAAACGTGGGCTGTACAGGTACTTGGCCGGCTTACTTTAGCATACACTGATTACGAATGAGGTCTTTTTAATAGTATACCGATAAGGCGCAAGGGTTTATTTGGAATAAAGTGCCTTAAATGAGATGCGGAAACACAATCGATTACAGCCTATTTACTTCTATATGCATAGATGTTAGAACAAACGAAGTCTTAAATCAAGTTGGACGGCTTTATGAGGTGTTCAACGATACATAGCATTCGATATACTGCTACAACTTTTTTGAAGGGTATATATACAAATATCGAAGGCAATAACTAAGACGGCGACAAAGCAATGATAATAAATTCCATAAAAATGTGAAGTGGTTTAAAAACCGAAAGTGAACAAGCCGCTCGAGTGTATCTTCAATTCAGCGCCACTTGCAACATAGCATATCGTGGTTGAATCATAGATAGATATTTGTGAATACAATATGTGCATATATGTATACCTTGCTTAGCTCAAACGTTTGCTTATTCAGGAAATTATGAAATTTTAAATCGCTCGAATGCATCTCGCAGGCATATCATTAAGTATGTATGTATGTATCTATGCTTCTTCTTCTACTTCTTTTTCATCAAAGGCGCTGGCTTGGCTGTCCATCAAATGCACATATACCTACAAACATATACATTTAAAGTTTTATAGTCTTAGCTACTTACACTGGTGAGCTGCTTTCGTAATTCTGTATACTCGATACATATAGATTTATGCTAATCGCAAACATAAAAAATGCAAAGAATAACAAAAAGAGGTAAAGTAGCCAAAGCTTCTTTAGTTGCTGGAATCTAAGACCCATTCTGCCTCGTGTTGTTGTTGTTGCTGGCGTTAATGACCGCTGGCGCAAAAGTTGTTGGTGGAGTTGTTGGTTTGGTTAGGCTGTTGGCGGTGGTCAATTATTGCTATTACATTAGCTCCACTGCTGACGCTGGCCGCTTCACTAATAACTAGTTTCTCTATAGATCTTCTCCGTTTATATGGCATGGAATTTTCGTTGCCAACAAAGCGCACAGTACTGTCAATACAAAACTATTGTTCAAATTAGCAATGTTTACTTAGAAAATAATGCAAACGCGACATTTAACACAAAAGAAGCGCTGTGAATAAATGAAATGAAAACACCTGCGCGGCTCGAGTTTGTTTTGCAAAGTATACGCGAACAGCGGAGCGGCAGTAGTAGTACTGTCGTTGTTGTTGTTATTCGGAAACAGCTGAGCACATTTGCCAGCGTTGCATTTTATGAGTCATGCGTCAGAGTGCGCTAGCATCGTTGCTGAAAAGTGGCAGCTCTTTCCAATTAGCGGTTAAATTCAAATTACATTTAAAAAGGTGCTACACTATTATATTTTAACTTTTGTCCAAATTCTTGTACACTTTATACAATTTTTATTATGCCACAATATTTTCAGTCTGTGCTTGAGTTCTTCGCAATTGATTTGCATGTCTGGCAGCTAGAATTGTGGCAACGGCCTGCAATAAAAATGATAAAAAGAAACTTTCTCTGGTATAAAATAGACTAATACAAAACTTACTTGCAGCACTAAGAATATAATAAAGACTATGGTGCCCTTCAGATGTTTATCTGTTTGAAAAGCTTCAACCTTCTCGACACATCCATCTTCGTGCAGTACTTTCGTTTTCGAACGCAAAGGTTTCGTATAGCAGCTATCCGGTATCACCAGTCCTTTCTCGCTGTACTCCGTGGAACTGTGCATGCCGCAGCAACTGTATTCCTTTTCAATAAAATGCAGCGATTCTTTCTCAAATGTGCCTGTACTGTAGCCATTAATGAGATAATTTCGATTGCAGAAACGTACCGTCATCAGAAATAATTCGCAGACCACAAAGATTAGTTGCAACACTGTGTACTGAAATAGTTGCGTTGCAAGCAATATTTATATAAGTTGATCGTTTCATTTCTACTTACGCGCCACAGCCGATCTATATGCTCTGGCAATATTCCGTAGTAACCATAGAAAGAGGTCGCAAAGACACCCACGGCTGCCATTATGCGCAGTGCAAAGAATAACATCATATTGTTCATGGTATCTGCATATTTGAGATTCGCAATACTTGCAACGGCCTTAATAAGTCCTCCTACCTGCGTACCCGAATTGGCGTTAGTTATTTCGAGTATTTGAAGTAGTTCCACAGTAGTAATACTCACAAAACATAAGCTGTTGAAGAATAGAAGTACGGTTTTCAAACAAAACGTATCATGACACATGCTTTTCCGAAATTTGAGTCAAAAATATAGTAAATAATTTCTAGATATTTAACGCACCGAAACACGATCCCAAAGATCAATGTCGTGCTGCCCAAGCAAATGTAATCATTCTTATGTCTAAATTCCTAAGTTATTTTTATATTATTAAAATATTCTTTATTTACAATATTTGAAGCATTTTGCATTGAATCGAGTAAATTTTGATTAGCAGGTAACTAGTTTGCAAAGCAGTGAAAATATTGGTCCACACATCATCGGAAGTTGTTGGCAGGCGAGAAAAAATTGACTTGATGGTTTAGTTCTATTATATCACGGTATTGCCTGTACTCAAAGTGATGGTCAGCACACTGGGACTGTCAACATTCTATCAAGAAAATTTCTTTCGAATATCTTGCAACTAAAAGTTAGTAAACTTCTTTCTTCGAATAAAGTATATTCCCGTAGATTATTGAAGTAATTTTCTATATATAAAGTATTATTAGAAAGTTTTGTAATTTGTAAACAAAGATGGCACGCGATACATGAACTCCGATATAGATGATATTAATCTGCTTCAATTCGTACAAAACAATTATTGCACTCAACTATATATATAGACGTCTTCGCTGTGCATTTTGCAGTGCTATAGCCAGCATGCCCGCCACCGCAATGGTAAGCGCTTCGATGCCCACAAGCGTCCAATCACTGATGCGCTCCCAGCGTGTGCCCTGATGAAATATTTCGTCTAAAGTCTGTGTGCAGCCCGTGGAGTAGGGTTCTGCCGGGATCGTCGTATTATTTTGCGGATAACAGCTTGGTGGCACTACCAGACCACTGGTAATGTAATTGTTTGGTCCATTTTTGCCGCAGCATTCATGCTAAACAATATTTTAGATATTTGTGGTTAAATTATATATATAATCATATTTTTTGGAATTTGTCGTTACTTACTTTTGTCTCAAGTTGTGACATGGCATCACTATTGTGAAACTGTCCCTGCCAGGCATTGTTGACCGTTTCGTATGCCAATTGTTCAAAGTCTAGCGGTAGCAGATACATTACCGCGATTTGCGCGCACAGCAGCACCATCAGAATCAAAACATACTGAATATAGATACAAATAGATATAGTACATACATATGTATTTCTTTACTTGCTTGCTGCCTTGAAATGCGTAATAATTTTTTCCGTACTTATCAGCTGAGGTACTTACAATCCAGGTTAGTTTAATATTATGACGGTGCGCTGCAAAAATGCCAAGTGCCGGACAAAGAAACAGCAGTGAGCCAAGCACTATACTGAGTATGCAAGGAATGCGTATCTCCTCGCTGTGGGCGAATGCCAAAAGGGTGTATGCACCTGCGACGATGGTCAAAATACCACAAATCTGTTTTAAATGGAATTCTTATTTGAAAATTTATTTTAGCTTTTGCCTTCGCACACTCACGCAACAAATTACATCCAATACGACGGAGATTAACTTCAACGTAAGCGTCTGCTTATTCTGTGCAGTTTTTCCTTCCATTGTGGTGCGCGGTTGTTCTTCGACTGAGCAGCAGCGTACTAAACTCACGAAGCGTTAGATTGTGTTCGATATTAGCAGACATATGCTCAATATCAACTGCCAGCCATAGGTTTACTGGAGCTTAGGGAACGGAACGCTGCTGTTGATAGCTATAGACCGTATGGCTCAACGCGACGGAATTCGCCTTGTAAAATTTCGGTGAGCGAATTATTGTTTGTTATTTAATGTGTTATTCTGTTTAGAACTTTTTTGAGCGTAAATATTGAAAAACTATATACATATATGTATATGGTGATGGGCGCATAAGTAATCTATATTCGAAAACTTTGAGATACTCTTCAAAGTGAGTAAATTCAAAGAGCATTGAGTTGGTGTTGGCAAAATAGGCAGAGCGTATCTGAGCGGTGGAGCTATCGCTGCGAATAGTCAAAAATTTTTGATTAGATTGCGTACTACGAGAATTCAAACTGCCGGACAATTTTATAGCTTATCGTGGAGAGCGAAGAACCGGAAAGTTCTCTATTTACACAGCTACGTACATACTCGTATTTGTGTAATAATCTGATAATGCTAACAGATTTTTATCTATAAAATTGATAGCTGTTTGTTAATTGTTTGTGATTGCGTTGAAAAGGGTTGAAATACTTCTGATGTATTTAAAATGGGATCGAAGAGCACAGGAATTAAATTTTCAGCGTGTTGCAACATTTGATTTTTTAATTTATTCACATATTTTTAATTTAAAAAAACTAACGGTTCCGACGCCCACTTTTTGTCTTTATTATCTAATGGTTAGGTATCGCCTAGAATAAAATTTTTTAAGTGAAATTTTAGACTTAATCAAATTACTTCTCCCGATCTTATTACCATTTATTCCAAATATATTCTGTACCTCAAATGGTTGCGAAGAAATGTTGAGTTTTGTTTATCGTTTATATGGGAGGTGGCGCATCGCCCCCTTTGATTTAGACAAAACTAAGCAGGATTACTTTTCTCGATCCGAATACCAATAACATTTGTACCAAATATCATCCCTGTACCACATTTGGCTACCAAAATATGACCAATTTTGTTTAACGATTATATGGGGGCGAGGCATTTCCCCTTCCGTAGGATAGTTTTACCATGCCTTTACTCTGCGCAGGAGTGTACTCAATAACGTCCCAAAGTTTCATGGCGTTCGGATGAATGGTTTAGGATTCTATGAAGGACAAACAAACCCATAAACATACAAACACACAAACAAATATTTTTATGTATATAGAATTTTTTTTTTTTAAATAAATTTTTCTTTTGAGTCGGGATGTACACATACCGTTTGGCATTTTCTTTGATATCAGGATAAACTAAATCTCAACAAATTGATTTCTTGCAAAACCCGCGAAGGTGGAACAGATGTGTATGCGGGCTAGCCCTTCTAGTGGTAAGATCTGCACCTAAATAGAACATATTATAAGAATTAACATAGGGTGGATCAAATTTCATTGTTCATACAAAAACATAGAATAAGTAGGTTTGCATGGTAAGTACCAACCTCCAACTAGGAGGATGCGTTGATTTGAACAATCATTGAACACTAGTGATCTGACAAAGCAATAGGAGAATCCAAATATGTAAATTTTATCCTTCTATTCCTTACAGTTTCCAATTTCTTGCTGTTCATATAAAGAGCTAGACAGACATAATTTTTGCTGCTTTGTACCGAAGGTACAAGAGCCTATTGGTTTTGTGCAAATGTATGTAACAGGTAGAAATAATGGTCGGAGACCGCCCAAAGTTACCCCCATTATGGTCAGGAGTGATAGAGGAAACGATATAGCCAAGTCCGTCTGTCCGTCTAGCCATCCATATGAACGAAAGGATCTCGGAAACGGTAGAGACTTCGCGCTTTTTGCATGCGACTAGGACTTCATCGGAATTTTATAAGTTTATTTAAAAATTTTGCCCCTCCTCCCCCTTCCCCATAAAATTGACCTCAAGGGAACAAACTTCTTCGGCACAAAAAAAGTATGCCAGTATAGAGATAACGTCTCTCTAAGCCAAAATCGAATAATAAATGACGATTTTATAAGCCATTGAATTTGAACGACCTATGATACTTCCGTCCTCCCTTTTCTTTTCATACATAAAAAAAAATGTTTTATAAGATACTTGTTCGTGCAGTGAGAAGTGGGATGAACAAAATGCTTTTCGTTAGTACCAATTTTTCAATTAAAGTTTTTTGTTTGGTGACCTGTACTGGTACAGGGCCTCTTACAGTCGGTTACGCCTACGCCTTTATGGGGTGTCCCTCGCCTACATATGCCTGTTAAATTCATTTTCACCAACTTAATATGCGCATTTACCCTTTAATTAAGTCGTTGCACAAATTTTTATTTAATTCTAAAAAACCAAAATTTGTCTTACAATCTGTGCTGTTTGTAGGTTGGTGAGTTTGCGGTTCGGATTCGTGATTCTCTTCTTTATAACCACGACAGCTTCTCACTTTTTGTTTATGTTCGCACTTCATTATAAAACATCTAAGAAAGAGCTCACTGCTCTTCCGAAATTCTATTAATGCAATTTAATTTAGTTTAGTTATGCCTTCTGCCAAAATGCCATTATTTTAACTATTAAATAACCCAATTGTTTGCTATGTGTAGTGTTCCATCTATCTTTTAACCACCTTTGGAATCTCTGGCATATAATACCTCTACAGACACACCTAATCTGACACATAAGTTACTTTATCGATCAATGACATCACTTTCGCACTATTTTGTACTACTTTAAAGCTTAAAAAGATATGAGTAACCTATGATTGATAGCATAGCTTTCATTTGTGTTAAAATTTTTCGCAGTGTATCTATCTACTCGTATTCATTTTTACCTACATTTTTATTGCGTTGACGTTTTAAACTTATTTTTTTTTATTTCTTCTTCGTTGAACTGTAGCTATATAATGTTCCATACAATTATTATCAGCACTTTATTGTCGACAACTTCCAGCGCTTCGCTATTTTAGTTAGGAAATTAGTTTAAAGGTGTACACGAACCCGAGCGCATCGACAGATTTCAGTACTCTAAAACAAAAAAAAAAAATAATAAATTATTGTTATTTCCATAATTAGCTTCAACGATTTTCGTTTTGCCCGCAATTGAATAATGGGTTGTGCAACAGCAACAATCAAATATTTAGTATTCTTATTCAATACGCTGTGTGCGGTAAGTTGAAATGAGTTCAAAGCTGAAATGCAAAAAACGGAAAATATATTTTCCATATTTTTCCTTGGAAAGATGTGCATAATTTTAAAAATATTTGCTTAATTCCACAAACGAGTGACGTCAATATAAATATTTTCATTTGTTTTTGGTCTCGTATAAAATATTGTTTTATTAATTTTGCCATTGAATATAATTTGTAGTGAATTTCATTTTTATAAAATGCTTCAGTAACAATGACCCATCAGGGCATAGTCATAGCCAATAGGTGCTATTGATGACTCAGTCTTGGAGTAATTAAAATTAATTCAAATGAAATATGTTTGAGAACTTTTGCCAAAATCTTTGCCTTGAAGATAGTACAGTCCGTGTATTTACCGGCAATATATACTGAGTCATCAGACCACTAAAAAATAGCTATTAATAATAAGCAATATTTAGTTTTGCTTATCTATACGACGCAAGTCTTTATATAGTTAAGATTGGGTAAACATATATTTACATAATAAGACAGCAAGACCTAGGGACTAACGATAAGTTGCACTTTTTAGATAAGATATTTGTTCATATCGTATAATCTATATAGTTACACACTTCAAATTTGACTGTCGTCAAAGCAAATTTGTTAACGAAGAAAAGCTTAAATTTAAAACCGAAATTTTTATCTCCTTCCTGTTGACTTTAGTTGCTTGGCATTGCCGTAATTGTCATCAATGCGCTTGCACTGAAAAATGTTGATGTAGAGGCACATACACTCTGCATAATTCTAATTGTCGCCGGTTCGATAACCTTTGTAATCTCCTTCTTTGGTTGCTGCGGCGCAATTAAGGAGAATGCCTGTATGACATGGACGGTGAGTATACAAATTATTTGACTTTACTTGTAGAAACTTTCATTGAATTTTGGTGTTTTTAAATTTTTTTTGCAGTATGCCACAGTTTTGTTGCTTCTACTCATTACCGGCTGCGTGCTCATTTTTGGCTATCTGACACACATCAATTTCCAGAACCGTGCACAAACTGAATTGAATACTGCCTGGAAAAAGCAGCTGAATGGCACAGATGCAATGGGTTTCTATCAGTCAAATGTAAGTTGCGGTTTAAATATTTTAAAATGTTATACTGTGTTTATAAAGGCGGACCTAGGAGACTGAGAAACTAATGCTAGCTTCTGTTTATGGTGAACGAACTATATGTATATAAGACGTAGAAATCGGTTAACACCAGCTTATGAATGCGCTGCAACTCAGTTGTGTCCGATCAAGCGGCAAGTTAATATAGGATTTTCGTGAAACTCTTTTTGTCTCACAGGCAAGCAGTGTTCCTCCGGAAATTTGTATTAATTAAGAATGCTGCCAAATCAGTCTGTAAAATTAAAAAAAGTTGAATTGCAATTGCACCCTCTACTATCCTACAAGAGCCTAACTCTTCGTTGTGGAGTGGGCGGATCAGTACTGCATTAGCTCATTGCTAAGAGACATTGAATATTGCGTTGTGAATCCTAAAATCTAAATTTAATAGCTCTATCTTTTATAGGCTCCGAGATTTTGTTGTCTTTGAAAGATGAGAAAAAGGAGGCAGTTATAGAGTGTAGACTTTTGATGTTGATCTAATATATATTTATATACTTAATATAGTCTGCAGTGCCTCCTTCTACTAACTAACATTTACACAAACTAAGCATTCACTTGGCCCTCCAGTGCTGGATACAAAACTAATTGATCAAATCGGTACAACACATCAAAAGATTTAAAAGTCCTATTTCGTAACAATGTTGTCCGAGATATTATCAGGCACTGTAGATCAAAACAAGAAATCTTTATATATTTAAATAAGCAGTACCAATGGAATATTTCCTAATTATATATTTTTTTATTCTGATTTTTATTCATTCACAGCTACACTGTTGCGGAATCAATGGCACTCAGGATTATCCGACAGCAAATATAAAAATACCACAGAGCTGTTATCGGGCTAATTCCACAACAACCACATACACAGAGGGTTGCCTCCCGGCTTTGGCCGAATTCTACGAAAATGCTGTGCATCTTGTGAAAATCTTCAGTTATGCGACCATAGGCGTTGAGGTATGTTTGTTAGCTCTAATTATTGTCCGATTTGTATTTATTAAATGCTGCATTCAATTTTATTCTATTTTAAACAGGGTGTTGCCTTCTTGGCCGCTTGTGTCTTGGCGATTAGCTTTGGCAACCAGGCGCGTCGTTCCAGATATTGAAGCGCTCTACAATCTAATTTTTAGATATTGTACAATAATTTAATTTAAATTTTTTCTATTGAAAGTTTATTTCATGTGTTTTTAAAGTTTTCTACTTGATTTGTTGCTTGTAAAGTTCTAAAAACAAATACAAAGTAAAGAAAATAAAGTGAAAGTGTTTGAATTTGGTTCGTGTCGTTTTTGCACGAGGTTAGTCCTAGCAGTAGTCGATGAGGCCTTAAACAAGTTTATGTTACCACCTAAGCCACCGATTTTGAGCAACCTGCATCATTGAGTTTGCGTTTGGCAGGCAAGTAGGCCGGTCATGAAAGACATACAGACAGAAAACAGTTTTTCTGACAAATATTTCTGCTTTAAATTTAGTAAAGCCTATTGCTCAAAGTTTTGTCTGTTCTTTAATAATAAATAATATAGAACACTTGTTTAAAAGCTGGAATCGCCATATGACATCAATTTAGATACAGCTGAGACTGCACTCGCACGTTGCCTACATTGAGGCGCCTTCGCGCTAACGAAGTGGCGTGCAAATTGGCCTCTTTCGACATATCACGCGTGGCTTTTCAAATTCGCTGGAAACATGCAGCGTCTAACGAGCACACATGCAATTGCAAAAAAACTGGGTATTCTAAATGGCAAAATGCTACCTGGCTGCTAGCTGAGTGCTAGATACAAATTTCTATACCCTGTTTATTTTAATTGCACTAAGAATATATGTCAAAGTAAATCAAATTACATAGAATAAATAAAAAATCAGCATACCTACACAGAAATCGCATGCAAGGCGCGAATACAAACGCTTGAAATAGTTACAAAACAAAAGATACAATTTGTATCTACAGCTCTGAAGTATAAGTACACAAACAGGCATATGTACAAGCACGACTATAGCGGCTTAGGTGCAACTTCTACTAACAAAACGTTGTCATGTAATCGTTAGCTCATTCATTCATGCATAATATTTGCGCTTTTGTTATTAGAATGCAATTCGCGGCGGCAGTTTCATTTGCGCCGGGCATATGAGAAGTGCATCTGCAGCGGGTGCTGCTTGAAAGTTTTGCCTTAAATTTAATACGAATTAACTTAAATTTTTTGTTCGGCTCTGCTGTTGTCTTCCTGTTGCAATGAGCCGCATGCAAGCGTAAGTTTCTACTGTGTGTGTATGTGTATCTATGCTAAAGTTTTGCAAGTGGGCCCGCCCACCGTTACACTATGTGTTCGTGTCTGCCACGAATTTAGGCGCTAATGAGTTTAACTACTAATAAATAAAGCCGTAGGTGTTTGCTTGTGTGGCACGAGGCAAAAAGTTTTGTGGAAATAAAAATTAGACAAATTGCTTTATTCACGGGTGGTTTCCTATTTGAAATTCATTTTCTCTTCGGTTGTTTGTTACTCATAGAAACTGTTTAATGTCGTAAAATATTAAAATGATTTATTAGCTAAACTATTCACTGGGACTTGCCTACAACCCTTTAGTTTTATTTGAAATAGTTTTAGTAAGCTGAAAGTCTTCAGTGAAATTGGTGTTTAATTTTGTTAAAAAATTATTAATTTTTAGATTTGTAAATAAAAAAGTTGTTCTGATAAATATAACAACAAGAATTTCTAGAAAATTTAAAAAAGAATTTTACATCCGTTGTGTGATTAAAAGTACTAGAATTTGTTCGAAGGTATCTGATCTTTACTAAATAGTTGTTTGCTAAACTTGGATTCAGTACAGGAACGTGACATAATAAGTGAGTCAAGTGGGTTACTGATCAATGTTTTTTTTTTTTCAAAGTTGTAGCAGTTGCATTTAGAACACTCTCTTCCTCTGGGAATTGGGGAACATGCTTGTGCACTTCTCTAAACAAAGTTCTTAAAACATTATTTTATATATTGTTTGAAAGTTATTAAATCATCTTTTAGTTGGCACATATAGAGTGAAGTTCAGTACATTGACTTTTGTTGACCCCATTAGTGTCTTCCTTGATAATTTTTGTTATGACCACATTTGACTTTCAACCTTCTACTCGAAGTGGCAATTTAGTTTCGGGAGAACATGCTGAATCAAATCCAGAAGATATTTTAACACGGCACTAGACTCCAGCTCGAAATGATCGAAACTCTGCTAACAAAAGCGGTTTGTTTAATAATATGGTTTGCTAAAAACTATTGATGCTTTTAGTAAGGGCCACAATACAATATCTTTATCAGCTTAAATATATTTAACAACTTTGGAGTAGCTACTTTATTGCAGAACCAGCAAATCCCATATATTTCGGAATTTAAAAATTTAATTTTGTGTAATTTCTCAAATTATGAGAATTTTTTTTCGAAAAAAATCTATCTCATGTTCATGCAATTTCAGCTCATACGCGGCAGCAATGATGTGTGGCGCAAGAATAGGTTTTGACAATTCTAATTTTTTGCAGGCCGAGTACCAACGTAATAAACTGAGGCTTCATGGTACTTATTAGAGATTAAACACATCGTAAAAAACTGAACTAAAATAGTCACAGTTTATATGCATTCTTTTCCTCGAGATAACATTTATAAAGCTCTGCGACAAAAGATATATCGTTTTTAAGTCAAAATATTTTCAGTTAGAAAATGTCAATCTTAGCTACGATGCTTTCGTGTTTACTGTGGAAACGTGCAAAATATAGAAATATGCCAATAGTAGCCCTCGCATATACTCTGTACATTATTCTGTTCTCCAGAACACTTTTCCTAAATTGGATTTTTAGTCTTTTTCTTGCGCAAATGAATCAAGTCAAAGTCAAGTCACTTTGTAGCTTTGTAATAATCGGAAGTTCTATCTCCAGATATTAGAGAGCATGTGATTGATATTTTCAAAATCATCCATGCGATGCATTGGTAGCTGGTGCAGCTAATTAGTCAAAGTTGATCCAATTCTCTATTAGCATAAAAAAAAAAAATGATATTGTTTCACATTGTTATTGAATTAGTAGATAGCCCCTTGTATAAACCTTAGGTAGGGAATCACAAAACACTTTCTTATCTTCTTTTTTTCTAAAATAAATATTCAATATAGTGAAAACCATACAGCAACACTTTACCCCTTTGGCAAAGGAAAAACTTTTTCTAAAGCAATTTTCCAAATAATCATTACACTTTCGAGGACGAAGGCGCAACGTCTGCACCTGCGCCCGCACATAATTTGCAATAGAGGCGTGTATAGTTGAGGAAAGGATATTAAGATTTATGATAAGCAGCACGCAAAGGGGAAGTACAGCGCAACAAGACAAGCAAGTCGTAAGGGGGTATACGTTAGAACTGAGCTAAAACCAACAAACACACAGAGAAAAGTTGAAAAACAAATAAAGTTAAAACTGAAAGTCAGTTGTCAGTGTTGTTTTTTTTTATATTGTTGTTGTGTTGGCGTTTGACGCGCCACGATGTGTGGATATCTGCTGTCAATGCGAAACTCTGCAGTGCAGTATCTAAAAGTATCTGCGCTGTCAGCGAGTCAAAGTGAAGCAATATTCTAGGAAATTTTTTTTTAAGCTAAATATTTTAAAAAAGGCACTAGGACTAAAGGACTCTGTTGGTTTAAGTGTAGCGTGTCAAAGGTTGTACACGCTTCACGAGGTTTTGTGCAGAGTAGTAAAAAAATTTCAATTTAGTTGCATGGAAAATTGCATGCATGCAAAAACCCAAAAAAAAAAAAACAAAAAAAAATTGAATGTTTGAAATGAAATAGATGTTCTATAGCGAAAAAAACATTCGGCAAAACTAATAACAACAGCCGAAGACAACGACGACGGCAACAAAAACAAACTCAGAACTTAGAGCCGCATCGCCAACGTACATATCTGTGTGTCAGAAGTATCTGTGTCATCGCTGCGAATGTGCTGCAAGATTGAAAAACCAGCCACGAAATTAAAGAAATATCTATTCAAAAAAATGTCCAACTGGAGTAGCATGAAGACGCGGTATGCGTTTAAGGGCAAACTTTTAATTAGCAAATTCCTTTGAGATACAATATGTAATAAAAAGTGTTATTTATGGAAATGTATTTCAATTGCAGCATAACCGCCTCAGTGCGTACCACAAACCGCATGAATGCGCTTCTCTCGGAATCGATGCTGACCAAGCGTCGCGCCTTGCAGAAGAGCACATCCGAGGCGGAGGTGGCCGACAGTGTAGCTGTGACCGAGGAGAAGCCCAAGAACGATTGGAAATTTTTTCACACCAATTTCAATATGGAACGTGCTCACAAGATAATCGAGAATTGCATTGAGGAGCGTATGACTTGGGATCGATTTAGTCGCTCGTACGATTCGTGGCGCTCGCTGTCGATGGCAGAAGGTCTGGCAGCGGATATACGCGATCGGGTCAAGAAGCTAAACCACAGAAGGTGAGTGAGTGAATGTTAATTGGCAGCTCTGGGGCAGACGGTATTACGATTTCAATTAAATTATACTTCAATGGCATTTCAGGCATCGCATTGTCTGCATATTGTCGGTTATTGAGAAACAGAATCAGGGCATCTATATGCGTATGCGGCATCTGATGGACGAGAAACGAGATAATTTTGCGCAACTGGTCTACGAGCGGCCAACGTTCTTTATTGTGGTTGTGCTGTATTTGGTCTACAAAGACTGAAGTGTGCTTTCGACATTGCTGCCTACAGAGCTTTAAAAGCTTCGAAGGAAGTGTTAAAAAGCTTCACACAACGGTATTTAGTGAGGACAAGCACCTGTGCAGCAAGTGGAAATGAGTTAAAAATAGAAAATGTTGTTTTTTGTTTTATTTCTTTAAATGCTAAGCAGTTGGCAGTAAATTGTTTTAATAATTTATAATCAAAATTAAAATTTGGTAAACGAAATGAAAAAAAAAAAAAAAAAATTCTTTCCACTTTGAAAGCAGGCCCCGGCGAGATTCGAACTCACGATCTCCTGTTTACTAGACAGGCGCTTTAACCAACTAAGCCACGGCGCCATTGTACACCCTTAAAGCTAAAATAGCATAAAATACTTTGCTGCTGTGGAATGTTGTCAAAACTATTTTCTAGACTTGACTAACGCATTGATTAAATTAGTTTTTGTTTTTATTTATTTATTCAAGTGTTTTCGTTATCAGGTTCTAGAGAAGAAGAAGAAGAAGAAAATGTGTGTTCCTATATAAAAAAAAAATTCTACAAAAAAAGTTTCATTCTAGAATTTCGCTTTCCATGCAAAAGCTCAACATTTGTCCTCTGTTCTGGCTTCATGTTTGTACTGAATGCCAATATCCTTGATTTTTATGTTTATTGAAACAATTATTGAGGCAATTGAAACAAGTTAACAGTTTGGGCCGTCAGTTGTTTGTGCTTGTGCGGCTATTTCACTCGTTCGGTTGCCTTTAATAACGACTATTACAATATCCGGAACACAGTAAATGAACTTTGAACGTGAAGTAGACCGGAGAATGGGTTTTGGATGGCTAAACGAATATTAAGTTGCTCCTCCAACTGTGTTTTAGATGGAAGTGTGACACAAAGCGTAGCGGATTTTTTTAGTAACGTATGTAACCGTTGAACCATTTCGCATTATAAAAAAAAAAAAAGAGAAATTACATTTCGGTCAAACAGTAGCGTTATACTATTCACTAAAATTTAAAATTTAAAAGAAAATTCTGAAGTTTTATTTAAAACATACGAGGGTTGCTACAAATATTTCTAGCCTGAGCAACAAAATATGTTGCCAGTTGCAATCTGACGTCTCCATCGTAAAGTCTGATATTTTTTAGGCCTAACTTACTGTGAACACTTTGACCTACAAGTGCAATTTGGTTTCTTTACAGGCACCTGAAAAAAAATGGAATTAAACCGTGAACATTTTCGTGCGAAAATTTATTACGATTTTCGACGTGGATTATCAAGACAAGAGTGCACCAAATAACTTAAATCCACTTTTGGTGATGAATGATGGATGAATGGAGCTTCTTGGCCACTGTAAAAACCTGGTACAACGAATTCAATCGTGGCCGCAGTTCGCTCACCGATGAATTTCGTAAAGGTCGTCCAAAATCGGTTGTTGTGGCAGAAAACATCGTCATGTGACATACCGTGAGATTGAAGCATTCCTGGGCATTAGTATGACTAGCATACACACAATATTACATGAACGGTTTGCATCGCATAATTTGATAATCGCTCAAAAGAAGGCTCGTGTCGATTGGTGCAAGCAAATGCTGAAGAAATTCATGCGAGGTGCGTCAAAAGCCGTCTACTCCATCGTGACAGGTGACGAAACTTGGACCGTCTGGGTCTTTCAAGACGCGCAAAATCCAACAAAAGGTACTCGCTCGCGCAGCACATCGTAGCAAATGATCTCAGGTTTCTTCTCGAAATTCTGTTCCATAAACTGAGGAAAACCAACTGACGAAGACGAATGATACTTCATCACGATAATGCGAGCTCTAACACTTCGTACGTAACAAATGAGTTTTTGTCATTTCGCGTACAGCGGTTTTCAACTCCCAAAGAAGCTGTTGTTGCCTTCAGAACGTATGTTTTAGAGGTATCTCTTTTGGATTGGCAAAACTGCTTCACAAATTGGTTTAAGCGAATGCAAAAGTGCATAAATTTTCATGGAGAATATTTTGAAAAACAATAAAGCCATTTTCATTAAAAAATATTTGTTCTTATTTGCTATTCTCGAAATTTAAATAGTGTCTCTCGTAGAGTGTCTTTCTATACAGCCATTGCAAGATTTCAATTTCGGTAATTCGAATAGATTCGATTTTTCAGGATGAGCATTGACTTTTGCAGGGAGGACAGGCTAATCAGTGTTCATCCAACTAATTTCAAACTTAGTAATTATTAAAGATGCACTCTAAATGCTGTTGAAGACTTTTAGATATTCGCTTAAACATTTGCAAAAAAATTTTACTTAACAATTTCTTGAACATTCTTCATGTTTCGTCTTAATATATCATTTACAATTTATGTCGCTCCATTTAAGGATTACTACAACTAATCCCCAAAGGCTCTTACAATTAAATACAAACAGCAGCAACAACTGAATTCAAACAAATACTTACAACTATTTGCAGCTCTAATTGCCAAACTTAGCTGCTCATCAAATTGCCGCATCATTTTACTTAACTCAGGCAGTCAGATATTTATCTTAATAGCAGCAACAACAGCAGAAGCAGCAGCAGCAGCAACGAAAATCTCATGCGTTTCCTGTACATGATGGCTTTTGACTACAAAAAGATACTATATCCCCTTCTGCATACACGTACACATGTATGTATCTGCACCGAAATCGAGACACGCACGCACAAGCATATCGCAGCACAGACGTAGCTATTTGTAGTTATTTCGCTTGTGTTAATTTAGTAGCGACTAGGTTAGAAGAGGCGCTTATCAGTTCATGACGCTAATAAATTCGCCTTGCAATTCTGCTACGCAGTTGGGTCGGTCGGTCGGTAGCTATCGCAAAGCGTTTAACCCAAACGAAAGCCATGCATGTATCTACGAGGTTATGTGGCTGTCTTTGTCAACCAATTGGTTTGCGCTTCTACAACAAGTCTAACATGTATCTGTCCATATCTATGTATCTTATATATTGTATATATATATACATATATCGTAGCACCAATACTGGTTTTACTATGTCGCACAAATCTTCTTTGGTACGCGTTTATCTGATTTCATTTTCGTATATCGTCATTCGCATACAATTGTCAGGACTGTCAGGATAAAAGGCGTGCGGAGTGCGGTGAGGTGTGGTGTGGCACTCTCATGTTGTATTGGACAAACTCGCCTTATCCTGGTGGGAATGCGTACATTTGACAGGAATTCTGTGCATTCTATTTGTCGATTGTGTTTTACGAAAAAGAAACGAAAAAAAAAAAAGATAAACGAGAAAAACTTTGTCGGATTAGAATTTTCCTAGCAGCTTTGCTAAATGACTTTATCTCGTTGTGTCGTTGTTGTCATAGAAAGCGAAAGGCATTACAAATGTTTGTTTTGCTTTTGAAACACCGCTTTAGATGATTTCATTTTAGATTATATTTTGTTTTACCTTATCATCAGATAAAAAACAAAAAATTTCGACTTATAATTTTCGCTTTTTCAAGAGTAACACCTGCGGCCAAGCGATTAGCGATTCTATTACAAATGATTTGTGCGAGCAGCAAATTTTTTAATGTAAACTCCGGCCTAGCCAGTGATACTTTTTACTTAAATCAATTTTTAAAATTTTTGATGCGAAAAACCAATAATTAAAAGAAAAGTTATTCAACTTTTTACAAGTTGAAGATATCGCTACAAAACTTCCGCGCTGCGTCGACACACTTCTGCCCGCGATTTTATCACGTTTCAAAGCACGTGTGCATTCCTCTTTTTATGTACGATGCCATGGCGGCGTCTTTTTTATTATTATTTTTAATATATTAATGAATAAAAGCTAACAATTCTTCAGTTGTATTTAAAATATTGTGATTGAACATTTTATTTATTCATCAAAACGCCATCCTCCCATTATTAAACTGCTCTAGAATATATGTATAAATGAATTTCACTCGCTCCAGTAGACTTGATTTAATAACATTTTCTTGATTTTCAGTTCGAACTGATTTTTCTTTTCTACCCCAGTGAATTTTATTGCATTAAACGCGAATTAACTTTCTCAATCCACAGCGTTCTTCACTTCAAAGTTCTAATTATTATGGCTCTGATACAATGGGCCACAACAGTCCAATAAACGTTTCAAGCGCCAATAATCCTAATTGAGCGACATTTCAAAAGCAATTAAGCCGTCGAGAGTGAAAATGCGCCAGTAGAAAAGCATAAATGCTGACGTTTGAGCACACTCAGCCATTAGAAGCGGGCCAAATGAATACGAATGTTTATGAATAAAAAAATTTCGAAACGACATTAAAACCGAAAAAGGCAAAATGAAAACCAAAGGCAAAAGATTCAAATTAACAAAAAATCTTTATAGCCAAAGTTTATGAACGGCGCAAGCGATTTTGTTTTTAATTTTTGTTCCCTCACTTACTAAATAAATTTATTTTACTCCTTAGGCCATTTTAATTTTATTGCAGCCATGAGTTCTTCTATCTCTTTCTCGTTCTACTGTTCAACAGTTTTATTTTTCAGTTGTTTCACATTGCGTTTGGCAATAATTCTGTTAGTAGTTCTCAAAATTCGTTTCTCGAAGGCGCTAAACCGTTTTCGGAAGAAGTCGTGCAAGCCAGTACACAATGCGCGCATTTCCGCAATTCTGTACATGAAAAACTGTTTGTCCTTGACATAGCATTCCTTGGGCACATAGTATCTCTCGAGCGACTCGTAGTTTGTCTTGAGCTGCTCCACCAGTTCTTGACACTCGACCCATTCGCACTTGACATGCTTCAAATATTCGAAACGCTCTCGGCAGAGTCCGAATTCATGTTCGAGCGTCAGCTTAAAGGCATTCAGTGTATTTGTCATTTTCTCCAATTGCTGCAGCTGCTTCATTTCCTGACAGTGACGCGCACGCAGATCCTTCACTTGATCCTTGGCGAACTTACAGCACTGTAGAATATCGCACACTTGCAGCTGCAATTTGTAGTCGTTACGTTGCAGTTGGCAGATTTCCTTGTTGGCGGAGCAGTTCAGCTCAGTTTCCAGATTAATGCACGGCTCTGTGGGCGGACACACGCCAGTGTCGATAACAAGCAAATTTTGCATACGAGTAATGAACATTTTCATCGATTGTAGTTCTTCGTTGATCTTATCAAGGTCGAGATCATCTGAGGGCAGCGTAGCCTCCTCTTCGCCCTCGGTTACTTCCTGCTCTTCGCTGGATTCGTGCTCGGAGACTATACCCGGAGCGGAACAAACCCCAAATTTATACATAATGTAAGCCAATGAGATTCGCTTTAACTATAAACTGAAATGCAATTGGAAGAAGAAAAACAAAAACTTAACAAATAAACAAACAGAAACGAATGCCGAATCAAACTTTTTGAAACTGCATTAAAAAATTGAATGAGAGCACAAGGCAAGCCTGCTCAGTGAGGGAAATCTATAAATAAGTAATCAAACATAATTTAATCCTTTTAAATCATTTGCCAGATTTCGTTGATTAAATAAATGGCCGCGCCTTTGGGGTGTTCTACATTTGGAAAATTTAATTTTCTTTTTAGCAATCGAAACTTTTCATAACTCACGCAAAATGCGCGCGAAGTGCCGCTGATGTCTGTTGACGTTTTACCCCTAATTTATTAATGATTTTCGTTATAGGGTTGTCTGCGAAGTTCATATTTCACAAATCGCAGGGGGAACAGTGAAAAAAGTGGGCCAAAATGCTTTGCTGTCGAACGGGCGCAAGTGTTGAAATGTTTCGGAGCGATGCTAGCGTTAGACAGGGTGCTTTTCTAGCTGTCATGATTAATGGCAAAATTAAAATTAATACCTTAAAGTGTTGCAAAAGTGATGAAACGTGTTAGATGCTTATTTTAAAGTAAATTTTACGTAAAATATTTTTTTTTGGAGTTAGTGTTGCAGACTCCGAGCAGCGTGCGTTGTCTAGCAATTCTCTTCAGGCGAACATATGTAGACATCAATATCATCGCATAGAAGCGGAAATTCTTGTCACGTTTTGTGTGGCTCCTTGTCTTGCCATGTATTCTGCCTGGCAGCATACAGCTGTCTGTGACATGGAAGATGAATTTGTGCTAACATATGTTCTATGGCTGCCAGTACACGTCGGCATGCGGCAAACATACACTTTGTCCGCCACTGCTGCGACACGTTGGAAGTTGGAACTGATATAGATAAATTAAATTTTCGTGCAATTTTGCATGCATCTGCTGAGTGTTTGCACGAACACTATTCGAATTTTGGCAGTTCAAATGGAGAAGTTTTGGATGCCTAATTCTCTGCACGCGCAAAGTTTTTGGTGGCTACTATTTGGAATGTAACTATTTCTGCAAAGCAACAAAATTGCTTTGGATGGAAGTCGCAAGTCGGTCTGTATGCAGTACAAGCGCTTCGGATATAGGGTAAATAGGGGATTGAAAATACGCAATACCAAGGAGTTTTGGGACTAGTATAGAAATCTATGGCCTAAAATAAAAAACGAAGCAACTATTGTGCTACAGCCTTTTGTCTAAATGGCGGTAAGTAAGCTCAGATATTAATTGGCTACTTGAACAAATGGTTTAAAAATGTTTAATGTGTTGTTTTTTTTTTTGGAGCTACGAATAGTATTCTTTCATTCGAACGAAATTCATATCAGTCTCAGGTATTTTACAGAAAACAATTCGCACGCATCATACCACAGTCCTATAGTAAAATTCAACTTAGCCAGGTCTTGTATAAATAATATTAAAAGATAGTTTTGTACGAATAATTTGGTATTTGTATATGCACGAGTATGCCCAAACTCAATCAGCATAATTTCCTGTTTCCTTCTTTAGTATACATGTATGCGTATAATTCGATTCTTATCGCTTTGTCATATGTTCGAAACATTATCATATGTGCATAAATCTCGGCCGGTAATCCTCACCGGAAACGTGACTCAATTATTGCGTTCGCTTTTTGTTTTTTTTTTTGTCTATGTCGCAGCATGCAGCCATGACTGCCATAATTTTAGGCATTTGAAAAATTTATGCGAAAAACAATAAAATTAAATTGTTTTCACTATGAAAATAGACGAAACGAAATAATGAACTCAATATGCATGGCATATAATAAATTTCTTCAAAATAATAAAATGAACGACGCATCGTAAAAGAAGCAAGCGGAATTAAGCGCGCCGCCATTTTGTTGCTGTTGCGGCTGCTGTTGCTGCCATTGAATTTATTATTTGCTACTTTTTGCAATATGATGCGATGCCGTTGTGTGCTCCAACGTCTTCGACTGTCTGCAATGGCAAGTAGCACACTTGATGTGCACAGCGTGAGACTTTCGAGCAGAAGTAAAATTGAAAGAGCCGAAGAAGAAAGTCATAAACCACAAGAGTGCTTCAGTGACACAGCCACACCTCCTGCGAAACGCCTTGAAATAAAAAGACGCAGCATTGCAGAAATATCGTCATGAACGAGTTGAGTGTGTAACTCATGTACGCCCACTTTGATTCTCATTTCAATTGGATTCATATTCTCATTCTTGCATTTCTTTTTCCGCTTTTCACGATTTTCATTTCACATTTTCTGCACATTTTCACTGGCATCGGCGTCGGCGTCGGCGGATGTGTTGCCATATGTGCCATTTTATTTATGTATAACGCGACGCTGACGGAAGTCGCACTGCGGAAACGAGTCGAAGTGGGCAATCAACGCCATGCCAAATCAAAGTAATTTCAAACAATTTCTAAAAAGAAAGTAGGTGGCGGCACTTGACATGAAAAATTCGAGTGAGTTGTCAAGAAAAAATGTAAAGATTTTGAAAATACAATTCTCGAAAATGTTCAGACCACTAACGAAAATCAAAGGAATGTTATAAATGCATTTCTTTTTCACATTTCCAGTTGTGCATACGTCGAAGACTGTAAGAATCCGCCAATCCATTACTGATGTTTAAAGATCTTAAGCTCTGCGAGGAATGGTTGAATATGTGTGGCTTTCGGAGCAACAAAAGATTGCACGTGGTTTAAATGAGAATGTAATCGGCTGCTTTACTCCTAATAGACTCAATGAACAGCATCGACTGTTTAATGACTTACAAAGGATCTGATGAATGCGCGTTTGTTCGAGTGGCAGTTTGAAGACAACCAATTGCATTGCATTTGTTGCTTGCCTGTGTACAATGTGTAAAAGATATTCCAAAAAAGATATGCCTTTTTTGATTATGTAGAAATAAATTGCTGAATTATGCTCAACTTTTTTTGTGCAATTCAATTAAATGCAGGGCACATTCAATGTGGAGGAATTTTGCAATTTTAAACAATGCTAAAACATATGTGACTTTTCTTTCAAGAATGTTGTCAATTTATATATTTTTTGTTTTGGAAAACGGCAATGAACTTTCGCTTTCTCGCATACCTTTCTTCCTTTCACTTTGCCAGCGCCTTGAATGCTGCAATATTTTTTTCCTTCTTTTTGAAAAATAGATTTCTAAAACGTTTAAGCTCGGCAATGCTGCTTGAATTTAAAATACCCAATAAGAATGCTACAGCTAGGAAAGAAAGAAAAGATGCAGACAAACCTAATAAGAAGGTAAACATGAGTCGTGTGGCATGGCAGCGTTCACCCCTGCAACCGCGCATACTCCTTTTATAAACATACTTTCTGTAGGTTTGGGCAGAAACGGGTCGGGCCGGGCCGAGCCGCATGTGTTCGCTGACATTGCCAAATAGCGCGAACGTGACCGAAACTTTTTGTGACTTTTTTGTATATGGCAAGAGTGATCATTTATCTTAACTGCCGCTGGCTGTCTAAAGAAGTTGGGCGGAGTTGCGGAAGCGTTGTGCTGCGCTGCACAGCTCTGCTCGGAGTAACGTCTCATTCTTATGCTTTCGATTATTATTACAAGTACAATGCCGTCCAGCGTTCCTGCTCGTTGCGTCACCTTGGCGCTAAGCCGCATATGCTAGGCAACAGTTCACCTTATCCCCTCACCCGTCTTTAATGGTTGCTTATGTTGATGGGGTCAAAGGTGTATGCTGCCGAATCAAAAAAGGTAAACCTTTCTTGTACACTTCAGACATTTAAAAAAAAAGAACTTTTGTCAGTTTAAAAGAAAGTTTGCAACGCATTGAATGAGATAGCCTAGAAAGTGTATATATGTTTATATAATATATTATGGCATAAAGTGAGCGACATCGCTCAGGCTACGTCATCTTTTGTTTTTCACATATATGGTCGTTCAACACCGCCTACTTTTCCAGTGGTGTCCTTTATTTCTATACACTCATCTTAATTCAATAAATTTTGAGATAAATTAAAAAATGGGTCAGCATCAACATGTAGGCGTGACATCCAATTTTTAAGTACATTATTTTTCTCCCTTTGTCCTTTGTCCCATGCATCTGCGTTCATATATATGCCTAGACATGATGCATTTTGTTATTCTCTGTGACATCAGCTCATCTATATTTTTTAAGTGTAAAAAATATTATCTCTGAAAGGTCTTGTATCTGCCAATAAAATAAAATCGTTCATCAGTTACTGAGATTAAAAACAAAGATCGAGCTCAGTATATATCTGAAATCTTATAAAACCAAGTGATAGAGGAGATAAGTGTTTATTTATTGGTCAATCACTATTGTAGCGAGGCTAGTTGAGGCAGTGTGTGATGCGAGTAAAGCAGGCAGATTCTTTTTCTCTCTCTTTTTCTCTCTGGGATTATTTTTCACTTCTTAAGTCTATACGAGTAGTAAACGCCACTACAGAAAAATGCTCAACACATTCTTTTTCTCTGCTTTCGGTTCACGATGGTCTATAAATGCAAATACATCAAATAAAGTTTCGTATCCACACACACCTAAACGCAGTAAAATGCATCGCTCTGTGCTATTTTAAAGGGTATATGCGATTCGATATTCTCTACTCTATAATTTTTTTCTATTTATTTTCATTTTCTTTCAGAACCTTTTCCTAAGCCGCTTAAGGCCAACATAGAAAAAGATGCCTAAGCATAATTCCAGGAAACTATGAAAGACCATTCATTCAATATGAAAATTTTCAGAATTTTTAATCTTTATGGCAAGTCATACAATCAGCTTTAAAATGCATTCAACATATTCTCGCAATCCTTGTGGCTTAGCATATTTTCTGAGATTTATGCTTTGCTATTTCCGCTCGTATCACAATTTTCACGAAGAACTCAACACACCGCCTGGCTTGGTTATATACGTAGCAATAAAAGTGTTTCCTTGCGACAGTTTCCACTTTCGGTGAAGACGGAGCGCTCTTACAGAATTCGTATAGTTTTAGTCGTGTCTGCATATTTGTGTGTGTGTGTGTGTGTGTGTTGGTATCAGTGTGCGTGTGCTGTGTCAAATAGTTATTTTTATAGACACGTAGGTGTGCTAAGTCCTTTGTGTTTGTCTCAGCAGCTCAAAGCCAGCCTGCATGTGTGTGGCAATCGCTTCTGGCTAAATCCCAGTTTACTGCTTTACCACATAATGCCAACTTTTTCGCTTGAAAAGTCGCACAATGGCACAATGGCAGCCCGTTTTCGTTTCGAGCGTTGATGAAAGATTTTTATCATGCAAATACCTAGTTGAGGTTTTTATGCGCTGCTCAAAGCAATATTACTAAATTGGATTTATATCTATGCCAAGTTTTGCAGCGGTTATCGCTTTAGATTGAAGTCAAAATGGACGGAATGTACATTCTACTACAGCTTGAGCTGCCAAACTTTGCACATTTATCAATGCATAAGGAAAGCGATGCCTTGTGTCGGCTGTCCAGAGCCAAATCCAACATTTTAATCATATTTATGCGCATTAAGCTTAAACAAGCCAAACTTTCTATGCTGCTGCATAAGTTCTTGTCTCATCTCGACTGGCGCAGACTTGCATAGACTATATTTGAAGCTATTTGGCTGCCTTCTAGCTGACTTCTTAGTATTCAATGCTCGTGCATGGCATCAGCCACAAATTAAACCCACCCATAAGAAAAGTAGCAGCAGCCGAGCGCGTTTTTTTGGTTTATGCGTCTTAAGTTATTGACATTTGCTGGCCCGTTGAATATCCTTACAGGCGAAAAATGTATTCTGCTATTTAACGAAGCAGCTAACAATAAGCGCCACCTTCAATGGCCCACTTCGTAGCACGCGCAACGCAACAATGCTACGTTGGAATGCTTTCGTTTTGCCTTTACTCGATATATCGATAACTGCTCGATGCCTTTTGGCTTGAAGGCATTGTATTCGTGTCTTTTTTGTTATTTATCTTATTTATTTCGATGCGCCTTTGAGCTTATTTGCATTTGCTTGTTAATTTAAAGACATCTCTCATTGTTGGAATATACTTTGGCATTATGTTTCGATGTCTTATTTCACAAAGGAGCCAGCTCTCACCCTCATAACTTTCGATTTTCGGAATTTGTTTCCTGTGCAAAGGACTTTCAACGTGTGGTTGTTGTTGTCGCCGCCATTGTTGTTTGTGTTATTATGTCGCCTTGTTACCGTTATTACGTTTAACATCCGCTGCCGGTTTGAGCTTCTTTCATGCCATGTTATTTTTTTCTTTTTTTTTTAACATTGAAGACGCTATTTCAGGAATTTGACTGTGTTCGATTTTCTGACATTTTTATTAAATTTGCGCTCAAGAGAGAAAAACTTTTAATTAGCTTTCAAGAAAAAAGAAACTTTCAATTATCGCAACATATGCTCAAACTTATCGCATTCAGATATTAAATTTCGAAAGGCTTATTAAATAGCTGCATAAGCGCGTTGCTCGTTAAAATAAGCCGAGTAATTAAGGGATTACATTAATGCAATTAATACTTAAATTATTTATTCAGCTGTGAAATGTTTGCGGTCATTTATTGGTGGAGTTAAATTATATGAAGTTTTTTATGCAATACTCTCGGAATTAAGTCTCAGATACTCATTAAAATATTTTTACTGTAAAAATATGCTCAGTCTGTAGCCTGCGTCCCCATTTCGCAAACTACTTTCTGTGAGTGCTGTAATTGCTACGAACTCTCATTTCTCGCACGACTTTCACTTCCGTATCCGCCGCATAATGCCATTCTGCGTCACATGAATGCCTAGAAATGCCAACAGTGTTTTGCGTTCAAATCCTTTATGCAAACTGACATATAGACACCTACATACAGGTACGCATACACACACACACACACACACACACACACACACACACATACAGAGCATTGCTCATTGCAATCACTTCCGCCAGTGTTGTTCATATATGGGTCTCACAAATTTATGCACACTTGTCGTGGTTTAGGAAAATGGAATATTTAATTAAAACATGCAGCTAGCCATGGCGAAATGCTCAGACAGAGCAGCAAGCATTACAGGTACAGGTGCGGCTTGCTCTTCCGGGTATAAATGGCAGCTGCGTTGCGGCTTTGCCACTAAATGCCAGCCTAGATCAGTGTTGGTTTCACAACGATTCATTTTGACCATATTTGAAATGAGGCAAATTTAATGAAATTTGCGGTTTTACTTCGTGCGTGCTTTAACATTCGAATCATTTCTACATAAATTCTTTTTAATAATTTTTGCAGATTTTATTAGCCAAATTTCGTTGTAAATTTAATGCAAAAATTCAATAAAATTATATGAGAGTCGTATGATGACTTTAATAGATACAAACCTTTTACAGGAAGACATTAAAGTACAAAGGTACTAGTATACTGTGCTGACAAAATATATATTCATAAAAAATGGAAAAAGTTTTATGAAAATATGATATTTTCTCGGCGCCTTCGGTTATGAATATGCACATTCATGCCAATGTAATACACACACAGGTAATTCTTGAAAGCCGCTTATTTATAATAACAAATCGCGCATTTTATAACAGACGATTATTGTACTTTAATGCAGCATTTCATAGAGTTTTAAATTTTATGCATTCGCGCGCATTTAAGAAGCAATTTGAAAGCCGTCTTTTGCTGCTGCCGCCGCATTTAGTTCAGTTCAGTTCAGTTCAGATCTGTTGATCAACATAATAATAAGTGCAAGTCGTAAAATTATATTGTATCGTCCGAAAAGCGAAACCAAAATACCATCAGAGCCGTCAACAGCTTGAATCCACCACCATTGTGCCGTGGGTCATAACAAATCCAGTTCAACTGCCTCTATTGGTATTGAGTGTTGCGCGTGTAGATGTGTGTATCTGTGTTATTCGTATGTGGCTTACAGCTTCTTCACCAGCTAAATTCACTTGTATTCGTTTTCTTTATTTTTATTATGCTAATAATACGTACAGAATGGCTTTTTTTTTACTATTATTGCAGCGCATATAACCATGAGAATGGCTGTGAATGTGAATGCGTTGCTGTGTTGGCTATTAAGCCTAAAAGTATGCTGTGATTTCTTGTGCGTGTGCATATTTTTACTACAGTTTAATGACTTTGATGATATATGCAGCCGTTTATGTATATGGCTATACAATACCCTATCATCTTAATACTCTCTCTCCCTCATGTGACTGATGACGGTCGGTTGGCTGGACAACAAATGTGCGCATATTTTTGGTTTCATATTGTGAGAATAGTATCTTACTTTTGACATAAAGTTTGTAACACCTAAAAAGGTAGGCATCAGCGAAAAACGATATTAGTTTGTCTAGAAGATTGCAACTGGCCACTTGTGATAAGCGGTTTTTGGATGGTTTTGCCATAAAATGAACTCTTTTGCACACAGATCCGATTGTTTCCATAATCATATTTTTTTTGCTGAACATACGACCTTGAAGTAAGAACTAGGATGTTTCATATAGTTGTTCATGTTCGAAATAGTTGCACGGTATGAGACAACCGATTTACCGACACCCACAGAAACATAACAAGTTTCTTCACTGCTTCAACGTTTTTATTGAATGTTGACGTGCTGTGGCGATGAGGGCAGACATCGTCATTAACATCCGCAACATTTGAAAAATCACCTTTTCAGTACACCCTGTCACAAAGTATCGGAAATTTAATTAATTTAAATCTCCCGGTTAGTAGTTAGCCAGGTAAATTTTTTTTCCCGGTCAGTAGCACGGTCTTTAGTTATATTGCTAATTTTTAGCATAATTTGTCATCCTGTGATCTGTCATCCAGCGTATTTACAGCAGCTTTTTAAGTCATTAGACCTCAGTATTGATTTTTTATAATAAGTGAAAATATTGATCAACATATTTGTGTTGCAATCAGTTTATGGTACTCCCATTTCTGGTAGTTGTAAAGCTCAGCTTTGCTTTCCGTCAAATAAAGTCCATTGAGGTTGCCAATGAAAAGAAAATACATAATTTATGAACAATATTATATGATATCATAAAAAATTGAAAGTTACCTATAGGAACAGCTTCTATACCACCAGCCTCCTTCGTCATGTACTGCACAGTTTACACTATTGTGTTGGTCATTATCTCGGTCAAAGGTAGTAAACTTTTGACTTTTGTGATATTCTAATGCATCTCCCGCATCTCCCGTGTAAGTGTTATTCTCGGCAATGCAAACTTCAGTAGATGGAAATAAGCTTGATATGCCTCGCAAACCTTTGAATTTGTACTTAAGTCAAATATAGCAAAACTAGTCAGCGTCTCGATTACAACTTCTCGTTGGAAAGTGAACTCTTTCATTGACATTCCCTTCAAAATTTTATAGCGTTTAAGTTTTGTTTTAAATTTGATAAAACTTGTACCGAAACTCATGAATTGATAAAACAAGTTTATGGGAATAATTGTCCATCTCGTACCATTATTTACGACTGGTAAACACGTTTCAAAGATGGTCGGGAAGACTTGAATGATGACGAACGTTTGGGCCGGCCGAAATTTTTAATGAACGATCAAAACATCAAAGTTGTCCGTGAATTCATCAGAAATGCACCGAAATCGTCATTGCGGTTCATGGAATCGGAATGAGTATTGTCCAAAGACTCAATCCATCGCATTTTAGTCGATCATTTAGGCTTCAGGAAAGTGTGTGCACGAGACTTATAATACAAATAGGAGTAAATAACTTATCAAGCAAAAATAGCTACTGTTACCACAGATGTCACATGCACCTTGTGTATAAAAAATTGTATTAATTCTTATGCATGTCTCTCTCCTTTATAATAACATGCGGAGTAATTCGGATCGAGCATGATTAAAAGCAAATTTGTTTGTGTAAGCGCCAGTTCCCGAAGCTCTTACTTAAATCCTATTATCCTATTTCAGTGTCTTTCTTTGTTTTTTGTAAATTATTAATTCACAATGGTACTGAATAATTGTGTAATGTCAAATGCTAATGGCCTCAAATTGTGCCTTCCAATAGTTAATACTCGCCTACTTTCGTTACAGATGAGCAGAGTATTTTGGTACCACACAGAGCATGCTTTAAACGAAGCATGTTTCTTTTTAATAATAATGATGTGTACAAATAAATTCAAATAAATTTCGTACGCTCAACGAACATACAAACGAACAAACATAATTTAACTTGTTCTGCTTAGCAGCCTTAACGCTTCGAGTCCTTTTCATGTTCCATGTTTCTTTAACAGAAAGCTCAAGTTGAATTCTCTCATTATGTAGAATGTAGTTGGTGTCTCAGATTACAGCTGTACTTGTTTATTGTTTAGGATTTTAAAGCGCAACGACTTTTAACACACGACACCCTCAATTTAGCGACTGCCTTTGTGGCATGGGGCTGTGGTGTGGGGTTAATATTATGTCTTGAGGGTTGTATGGATGTGAGTTACATAGGGTTGGAGGTTCGTACACTGGAGCATGCTTATTTGGCTGACTTGCTAAGATTTATGTCTCACCTCATTAAGAAGCTAATTTGTCATGTGCAAGCTTACACATTGCCTTGTAATACACATACAAACACATTTTGTTCTTGTTATTTCAGCTTCTGCTGTAGTAGGCGAAAATTTAATTGAAATGTTGACAACTTCCTGAAGTAGCAGAAGCCGTGCAATGAAGTGCGGAAGTTTGAGTTTCACGCAAACAATTTACAAGGGTTTCGAATATTGCACAAATAATTAGGTAGTTAAATAAACTTTAATCACTGCGTTTATTTCGTATATGAACCCACGTCAAAATCTGCCACAGTTCGCATATTGTACTCGCACTAAGTCGCCTAAAGCGTTAATGTCTTCAGCAATTCAGCAGAAAAAGGATTTTTATTACTATTACTCCTTGCCTTAGCATAATTTTTTCGATGCCTTGAGTAAAGCAAAAAGTAAATACGAATGAATATAAAATAAAATAAAATAAAATGTAAATCCTTATCAGCACACTCAAAGGATTAAATGTGTTTAAATTCCACAAAATGCCTGCACAGTTGCCAGTTGCCAGAACACTGCGCTGCAGTAATGTACGACGACAGAGCCAAGGAGTAAAGCTCGAACGACTTTGGCAAGAAAGTTGGAAAAAAAATTTCGCGCAGCTAATTTATGGGCGTTCCACACCTCTTTTCATGGCATTTCTTTTTTCGATTTGTGTTTCGTTTGCGCTTTCAACGCTTTTCAAAATGGCTTACAGGCGAAATAAAAACGAAAATCTGGCGAAATGTGAGTAAAATGGAAGACAGCTATTTTCAGTGCATAAATCTTAAACCACAAGGAATGAGCGCCACTAAAGCGGATTACTGCCTGCCTTTCCGTGTGCCAAAGCGATTTACATTTACGATTTTGAGGTGTTGCCAGTTAGGATGCTTGGCTTCAGTTGTTCAATATAAAAATTATATAAAAAGAAACTAGAAAGAATGCTGAAGTCGAGTGTGTACGACTGCTTGATATTCTTTACCCACTTGAATTATACTTCGCCCATTTTAAAATAAGAAATTCAAAATTTAGATTAACTAAATCAAAAACGTTTATAGTATAAATTTTTTTAAATGAGCTTTGGATATACATAGATGGGAACTAACCTTAAAAGAGTTTTTGGTATATTGACTTGAGAATTCTGAACAAAAGTTGGCGCCAGAGATTCTTGGTAGTATTGGGATCGTGGAAAGTACAAAAATATTAGACAAATACTCAAAAATGGAGAGTAGGTTGTGGGGTTGGCATGTTCGTATTATATACTTTATCTGTTAAAGGAATATTAGAGTCCAACTATCTAAACTTGAAGGCTCTATCTCTTAAGATCTCATCGAGTTTTAATCTTCAAAAAGAATTTATATTTTTTTACTTTAAGGCTCATATTGCCATATTGAGGGGCACTATTTATGCAAAATATTCTCCATGAAAATTTATGTACATACTTTTGAATTCGCTCAAATTAATTTTCGAAGCACTTTTTTCACTCCGATTGAGGCATCTCCGAAAAAACAGCTTCTTTGGGTGTAGAAAAATGTTTAGCACGCAGTTTAAAAATAAATCATTGGGTGATAAATCCGTGCTGTTCGGTGGATAACCCATCAATTCGATATTTTGAGTGCTCAGGAACTCTCTTGTGTGAGCCGATGTGTGAGAGCTTGTATTGTCATGGTGGAGAATGATTCATCTTCGGCGGTTGGTTTTGCGAATTTCGAAGACTTTAGGCAAACAAATGGTCGTGTACCATTCAGAATTGACCAGCCTACGCTGTTCAAGCGAAACAGTAACCACATGACCCATTCGGCCGAAGAAACAGGCGATAATTTGCTTCGCACAAGGTCGATTACTTTTTTATTTCAGGCTCATACGCATACATCCATAATTCGTTACCTGTGACGATCTTATAAACGTCATTTGTAGCACCGCGATCGTATTTTTTTAACATTTCTTTTTGTGTATATCACTGAACTCTCACTAAATGGCTGTATGGGTGGCGCTGCTATTGTAGTCATGGATTTTTTTTTAATTTTTTGGCAAAATAGAATATATAACCCTAATATTTACACGCAAAAACCGTTGCGTATCTTGAGAACGGCAGGATCGACTAGTTATTATTTAAGATATTTTAAACGAAATAGAGATGAGATGATTTCTCTAAAAGTACTTCATGCAGATACATAATCTTTACTATGTGTAAAGTGTTCTAGGAAATATATATTCGCCTAGAAACTTAAGCAGAGTCAAGATCCAATAGAAATGCGAAACAAAAAGTGGTGTTGCAACGTACGTTTCGAACGCTATCACTCATATAAAATTTTATAGGTACACACAGTGCCTACGTGCCGCAATAAAAATTATAATATTTACGTAGAATATTAATGTATTTATAATCTTTGTCTTATTATTGTGCAATTCTAGTATTTACATTTAATACGTCAAACCGCGCTCATTATATCACAATTGATTAATTCATTACTCATTTCTATTGTTGAGTTCCACTTCATGGTCAGTTCACAGCAGAAGCTCATACAACATGCACTGTTTAAGAATTGCGGCGCTGCAAATATTTGTTGTTACAATTTTTCACTCTTTTACGCCAATTTTAATGCATTATATGGAAAATCTGCCGCGGAATTACTGCAAGCGGTACACTACAAAATATAGCTGCCTCGAGAAAGGCTCATATTTACATCTGCTATATACCAATGGAACTAATGCTCTGGAGCTCCATACGAATGTCTATTTGCATAGTTTGACAGTAAAATGTGCCAACGTGTGCATAAATTTTACCCAAAATGGACTTAACTCAGCTATAATAGCGAATAATGTTCGTGTTTTAATTGTCGAAGGCTGCAATAAGCCAAAATCAGAAGATTTGATGAGTTTTTTGGGCCTACGAAATGTGGAAGCATATATATTTCGAAGTGATTTTATGGAGACACGCGAAATAATTGCGCGGGAACAAACAGTGGATATAAGATTCGTTACAGATCGCGTGAATGAAACAGTGCTGGCGGGCTTTCACAATTTTGCGAGCATAAGATTCCTTGCAAACACGTTAAAAAAACTACCTGAAACATATTTTCGAAATTTGAATAGTGTGACGCAACTAAAGTGGATTAGCGCAGTGCGCTGTGCATACACAAATCAAATGTTGAAGGGCCTAAACCATTTGCAAAGCATCCATATTGAATTTCTCGCAAGCACTACAAGTTGTAAACTGTTCGATTTGAGTTTTGTCAATATGAAACATCTACGGGAAATTCGTTTGATAAACACCATCGATACTGATTCTGTTGGGGTCCATTATTTCCAAGGCGCAAGCGGTTTGTCAGTGCTGCAACTCAGCAACAATCGAAATTTAAAAATTTTGCCAGAGAAGCTGCTTGCCGATCAAGCAAATCTTATTCTACTGGATCTACATGGCAACGGACTGGAGCGCCTGCCGTATGCATTTCTAAGCAATTTAGTCAATCTGAAGTATCTGAATTTGTCCGATAATCAGTTGATCAATGTTACAAGGCAAGTGCGAGAAAAATTAAACAAAGAAAATTCAATAATTCTAACCCATCGTCTTTTAAAATTTACAGTGGTGGCAGTGATCTGGTGAATCTAGAAATACTAGATATCAGTCTCAATAATCGTTTTTACAGTTTTTTCCATCAGTTTATGGCTAAGAATTTGAAGGTCATTGAATCTCATAAAACTTTAGTGGACAAACAACTTCTGTTCAGCACAAGCGCCTTACTCTGTTTCATGGCCACAAGTTGCAGTTTCCATCATGATAACATTGGCCAGAAGTGTCCGGAGCACTGTAACTGCTTCTTCAATAGAAAAAATGAACGCTTCATAATCAATTGCAATAATCTCTGGCACACGGAAGTGGCACCGTTGCCAGTACCCAGTATTGGCGAATCGGTGCTTTATATAGAAAACAATAATAACAGCGCGCTACCAACTAATGATTTATATGGCTACGCAAATCTGACGCGCATCTATGCCAAGGGCAACAAGCTCACTGAACTGAAACTGGAGCAGCTGCCACCTAATTTGAAGTATTTGGATATAAGCAATAACCATGTGCAGCGTTTGGCACCCGAGATTCTTGAGTTCTTTCTGCAACATAACAGAAATGCTACTTTAAATCTGGCTGACAATCCTTGGCATTGCGATTGTGGCACTGTTGCACTACTGGAGTTTGTGAAAAATATGTTCACCCGCATTGACGATATCGGACAACTTCGCTGTGTGCAACATTGGAACAAGCCTATGGGTGGCTTGGAGAAGAGCGATGTATGTGCAACCTATTACAAAGAGGTGCTTGCTGCTGCAACTATTTTGGCCATGCTTTGTGCTTTTGCTGTTATCGTTTGGTGCCTCATCTATAAGAAACCCCTAAAAATTTGGCTATATGAGCATCAGTTTTGTATGTGTTTCATTAGACAAGAAGATTTGGATGCCAATAAAATCTATGATGCATTCGTTTCCTACTCAACCAAAGACGTTTCAGTGGTTGAAGAATTACTTGAACAATTGGAAAGTGGTTCAGAGCCATTTCGGTTGTGTGTACATGATCGGGATTGGCTGGTTGGCGACTGTATTCCCGATAGAATTGCACGCACAGTGGCTCTATCTAAACGCGTACTTATTGTGCTATCACAGAATTATCTGGACTCGGACTGGGGAAGAATGGAGTTCAGGTTGGCTTATCATGCAAGCATGGAAGATCGGCGGAAGCGCTTGATTATTATAATCTATAAGGAAGTTGAACACTACGATAAGCTCGATAGCGAACTCAAAGCTTATTTGAAACTGAATACTTATTTAAGGTGGGACGATTCAAATTTTTGGGCGAAATTACGTTATGCACTGCCGCATGATGTTTCTGAGGAGGATTATATACGGAGGTAAAAAAATGTTCTAATAAAATATTTTTATATGTTTCCAAAAGCCTGTTATGATTGGTACAGACGACGGATAGAAAGACGGACATAGCTAGTTCCTTTCGTCACGTCGAACTGTTTATGGGATCTGTAGTTTATGGGATCTCCGATGCTTACTCTTTACGCTCTACGTATGAGAATAGAATAAAACGTTTTGCCAACTGCTACTATAAATATTTTATTACTTGAAACAGTTTTTTTTTCTAGTGACTCAATGATTCAGTAATACAATATAAAATAAAATATAATATTTAAAATTGATAAACTCTTTTATTAATTTTCTCTAATACGACTAAATACCAAGTTTCTGTACAGTTAGTACTGGTTCAGCTCGAAAAGGCTAATTGGTGCATCTGTCTGTCTGTCTGTCTGTAGATTTGCACTCTACTCCATCAATCTTTGAGTTATTTGTTAGAATTTGGTATGGAGACTTTTTATAACTAGAAGCAACAATGGTATAGAGATGGCCTTGATAATTTATTTGAATTTAAGCAATTCAAATCTGATATTTGAAAAAAAAATTGTTTTCAAATCAACTATAGGTGCTTAACTGATCTCACTAGGTTAAGCCTCGATTAGATTTTATCAATATATTGCATTCATGGTTCCGATACCCCCAAACGTTTCCTCTTGATATAGTGTGAAATGGTTTTATCAGTTTGTCTGAAAGTGTGTAAATTAAACTAGAACCCATAAACCCCATAAAGTATATAAGTATATAATGGTGATCAACTCAACAATTGCTTGGGGCGACTATCTGTATATTGCACATTTTTTTTTGTCTTACAAACTTCCTTCCGCTTGTGTATTTTTGTTTGGAAAACTTCTTTGGTTGGGTCAATATGAATTTAAAATTCGATACGATAGTTTTTTTATGGATGCTTGCTCCACATACAGACACTAATGGGTATGTAGTCCCACTTTATGAGGCAGTTCCCATGCAAACCCACAGCCCAGTTATATGTTTTTGTATGAAAAACCAATCGCAGTTTTTCTTGTTTTATTTTAATTCAGTAGTAGAAGCATTTTTTTTTTTCTAAATTATAGTTTTGTTCTTTAACTTGTCTGAACTAGAGGATATGTTGTGGTTTCAACTCTTTAACTTTGCTTTACCTTGACTAACACACCTTAGACACGCACATAATACGCCAATAGGTGTAGCCATGCACTCGAGTGTACGAGTATAGTCAATAAAAAGTATCTAACTCAGTGCGCTAATGATGTGACGACAACGGTCAACAATACGCAGTCAAAAAGCCAAAGACACAAACAATCCTCCACTCGTTTTGAGCTGTCATTTCGCAGAGTTCTGTGTGTATAAAATTTACGTTAATCTGCCGGCAACATGCCACATGAGTCGTCGTCTTGCACCGACGAAAACCTTATGGGAAAGCGTGGTCGTGGCTGTTTATCGCAAGCCAAAAAAAAAAAATCAGTAACAGAAATAGACAGCGTGGCAGGAACCATTTAGCAGCGGCAATTCATTAGCGATGCGATAGTTTTTTGGCACCGGAACGCGCTACGTTGTCAGCTGTTGAGATTCGCAACTCAAGTTCATATTTAGCCAGGTCGAGTGCAGCGTGATAAAAGTTTAGATTGTGTCGGTTGGAGTGCGTTCTACGAACTTCAGAGCTCGACTTTCATTCGCTTTGGCGTACAAGCGCATAATTGTCTTAAAATTTACGATAATGTTGCCGAGATGAAGAAACGAAAGCCAAACTCTTGTTATTTCGACAACATTAAAACATCTTGACGCAATTTTAGCGATAAGTCGACAGAATGTGTTTAAAAATAATGGCAGGACTATGTCGGAATCATGTTTTTTGGATTGTCTTCTTGAGATATGTAATTTTTTTGTGCTCGCGATGATGTTTTTTTCTTTAGTGGTTGTTGGCCATTCAATGTATAAGGTGTCTACATACAAGATCATGTACTGCGTTGGTTGCTCGGTTTGGGATAAATCAACTTGTTTCAACGTGCCACAACAGGCAACGTGGTCTAAAGGCAACATCACAAGAGTCCTCCAAGCGAACGAAGCGCATCGGAGCGCACATCACATGCTTGTAAGCTTAAAAGGTGTTAAAACTATTTTTGTATACAAAATTAATGTCTGATAAAAATAATGAAAATGGCTACGAACGAAAAACGTGACGAATGCGCACCAAGAATTGAGTTTCTGGCAGCAAGTGGAACAGACAGACAGACATACAGACACACAGACTGACAGAGGGGCGGCCTATGCCACTCACCTGCTTGTCTGCGGAACTGTTCTGGAGCGTATTCTGTATATCTGACTGTCTGTATGTCTGTCTGTCTGTGTGCCTGTTCAGCTTGAATGTTGTTAATCCATTGAAAATGCAGCATAATGTTTAAGATTTATCGGTGCGCTTAAGCTATTTTAGCTGAAATTAAAAGCTAGTTAAATGCTGTATCAAGTTAAGTCGGAACAATTTCGTTGTTGTCTGCCTGGCTTACAAGAGTATTGTATCTTTGATTATACTGACGAGTAGTGTGGGAAAACTATTTCAATCAATTCCAATAAATTTCAGTTGCAAATTAACTAAAATTGAGAGATGTAGGAAGCATAAATGTAAAACGGACTTTGGCTTATTGAAATAATTCTGCTTTGAACGTGTTTAATCAAATATTTTGTGAAGTCAAGACTTCGTTCTATACAATCTACCAATTTGCATATAATTATATGAATTTTCTAAAACCAAAATCATTTAATTTAATGCGAAAATACAGCCAGTACTGTGCCACATTTTAGATTTTTGTTCAAGATTAGCGAGGCCAAGTAAGTCACATCCAATTATTTAACTATAATTCGCAAACGGATGAATACTATATTCAACAGATTATCAACTTGTAGAATTAAATGTCTGCATTGATTTTTTAGTTTCCGTTCAGAGTATCTGGTTGCAAGTGTACTTAACTGCTTATTACCACCAATGTTGCACAGCGCCCACCAAAGTTGTTCACCGTTGCTGCAGCTATTAACAAATAGTTTAAATGGCATACATTATTAGCCACTAACTCTGTTCGCCTAATGAGCATTTCCATATATGGCCAAGCAAACAAGTCAGTTGGATGCGCATGCGCAGCTTGTGAAATTAGAAAACAATTTAAATTGCTGCTGCCAATTTGTCATTGCTGAGAATAGCTCGAAGAAAAGTTTTTCTGCAGATGCAATGAGTGCATCAACCATGTATTATGTGCTTCATTGATGTCATAATAAAAAAATCTACAATTATTAAATTAGTAGAATTCACTCAAAAGTTATTCTGAAAATTCTTCATATAGAAAAACAGACAATTATTTAAATTAGCAACAAAAATTATAAAAAAACTTGTTCCATTGCTTTACACACTCGCCATAGAAACCAGAGTCTTGCTCGGAACAGGATTCTTATGTCAACTAGCTAACTCACATCTAAACAGCTTCTTTTGCATACATTGTTGCTTACTAATAACTAACTAAAAAGAAAAGAGAACCAGTTGCAATTTATGTGCGCCGCTAAGTAACTTTAGCGTTAAATGGAGCACATTTCTCAAAATCACAGCCGACAAGCAAAGAAAAACAATGTATCTGTAGCTAAATTCAAGATCGGTTTGGACAGTTGTGCAGTTCATCATGACATCAAAATGTCGCCACTTGTTGAGGCCGGCTTGACAGCTCAGCTGCCACCATTTTAGCAGCTAAAGAATAGAACAAGTTCTTCGTTCCTTGTGCCAGTCGGGCTGCGTTCGTTTTAGTTAACAGCTTGCTTTAAATGTTAATTATAATTAGAAAGTAACGGTATTTTATTATTATGGCTTAATTATATTACAAAGTATTGATGCTTATCTCCATTACACTCGAACGCTTCATAACCCGTAGTCAATTTTCCATTCAGTTGGTATATTTTGTATATTTTAATGAATTTTTTTATAGCTTATTTTAAGCGTATCCCTCATATAGGCTACATGGACAGGTTCCTTCTGCCGATACTATTAACACTATCATTCAGCAAATGGTTTAATAGGCGCTTTATAGCTGTGGATGTTGCTGATGCTGATATTCCGTAGAAGACATGCGTTCCGGCAGCGGCAGCTGTGCGTGGTTATTTTTATATTACCGGTGTGGAGATTATTATTTTAGTTAGTCTCCTGCTCGTGCAAAATTATTTATACCCTTTATATCAAAAAATTTTAAGCAGAAGATATGTTTTACGAAATATAAAAATTAAAAAATATAAAAAATGTTTTAGCAAGCTCGAGTTTCAGTTATAAACTTTGTCTTAACTTCATTTTAACTGTCAAAAACTAATAAATTATCACCGTAGCTCTCGAAAAAAATCGATATGCATACATTGATGGAAACATAACACTGTACAAACATCATTCATAAGAATTATTTAATTAGCATAAGACATTATTATATTTAACTGTATCCTACTAGCCAGAGTACTAGCCTTGAAACTGATATACTGAGCTTGACCGTCGACTGCACATTTCCCATCATAAAAATGCTTTGAGTAAATACCAAAATATCAAAATGTCAGAGACCCCCTAAAGTATAAATAATATCGATCACCATTACAAGACAAGTCGATCTGGGTATGTAAACGTTTGTATGTGGAAAGAGAAACTAATATCCAAGATTTAATACCACCGCTGGGATCTTCATTTCGTAGTGCCAGAATCCACTTTTAGGGGAAGTTCCCATAAAAAAGTTTGTTATTTGTGGACGGCCCTTACTCATAGCAATCAGTATATCTCAGCGGTTTGCGTCTATTGAGCTCTTAGTTCTATATGATAATTTTATAAAAGAGAAGAACACAACTTTTGGCTGAATTTTATTTTGAAGATTCTGTGTTTGAAATTAGTTTAGTTCTATAACTAAGGCCATGCGATCAAATGAATCCTACTGTCTGCCACGTATATATTTTACAACATTAAACTATGCAGCGAATTACATTGCCATCGGAAGATATATATAAGAAAAAATAAACATTTCCATGACTTAGTTTGCAATACGTGTTTGTGTATCGATTTTGTGTTATTTAATACAATTTCATAAATGGTTTGATTCTCTCCTACATCGCAAGTGTAATGAACACGAAAGTAACTTACACTCTCACAGATCTCTTCAGCTAGGCTGATTAAATTATGCGATATGGGCCTAAGTGCATATTTTAATACTCGTATACGCTTAAACTGGCTAAGAAACTAAATACTTACATGTACAACGGCAACAAAAATGAAAGAGCTCTACAATATAAGATGTATTCCATCTATCTATGTATTTATGGAGCACACTAGTTAAGCCAGTAAACGAGTTTGCCACAAAGCTGACAGACGAATTGTCGAGCATTACGCGCAATGAGCCATAAGCGAGTGGTAAGATCAAGCCTTCAATGCGCCATCGCGAGTATCAAGTGCAAGGAGACTGAGCTCATGTGCACCAAAAGAATTGAATTGCATCTCGAGATGCGCAAGCAGCTGTATGGGGCAGCGCGATAGGGTGCAATGGGCTGCAATGGGTTTCTAGCAGAGAAGATTGCGTCTTAGTGGTCATTATTTCGTTTAGTCGTTGCCTACGCGGCTGAGTGCGCGCGAACTGGTTCGCTTGGTGGTTTAGTGGCGGTAGGAAAAACCGGTGGGTAGCGTAACTAGCGAAAGAAAATTCTCCAGCTCATGTACAAGGTCTGATTTAAGAAAAATCAATTTATTTTTTATTTCGAATAAGCTTATATAACGAAATTCTTAAATTTTTGATTGAACAGTCTAAATAGAACCAAAACCTCAAATACTTCATTACGTATGGTACCGAAATTTGGTGTTTCCAAAGTTAAATTCGAAACAGAGTATTAAAGTGCGAAATGGAAGCAGCCAACTGAGCCAATGTTCAATATACATCAATGGGGAGCCGTAACTGCTAAATGAAAATTGATGAAAGTTTAAATGCATCAAAATTTGTATCTTCCGATTTTTTCTAAGCATGTATATTGCGGTTTTTGGAAAAACTCATCCCAAGCCACTCCAAAAATCTGCTAAAAATAGACTTGTTTGGAAAGCATCGGATGAGAAAACTTTTGATACATATAAAGTCTTCCTCCGTTTAGTTTTCGGCTGTCCGTTGATGACGATTAAGTTTTAGCTCGAAGGGGTGCCAGAGGTGAAACTCGTTTTGTGTATTGAAAATACTGCACCATATTTAGTAACTAGAAGAGGAAGCAACATCTTTAAAATTGAACCACTTTAGATACAAATGTGAAGAGCTTTGGACCGCACCCACTAAATTCTAGATTAAGAGGATGTCTTAAATCGTATTGCGTGCAAATTGTGATAGAAAAATAATTCGAAGTGCTTGCACTTAGAGATGAGTAGTCTCGCCATTCTAATGTTGCACTCTCCGTGCGTCGTTCTCTTTCTCTCTCGTTCTCTATTCTTAGTTGCACTCAAACGCATTCATATTCTAAGCTCGAAACTTGATAAAAAACTTACAAAAAAAAAAAAAAACCTGCTGCAGCAAAGAAAAAGTTGAAAAGCAAAACAAAAAGTGACAGAAAACTGCACGAAAGCGTGCGATCGGCTTTGCAGCTAAAACAAGCTCCAACACCGGGCCTGGTCTGCTTCGCCTCGCCTGGCATGGTTGGCCATTGCAAAAGTTGCCGCGCGCAAACAGTGCAAAAACAAAAGTCATCGCGTGCTGAGCTGAGCTACGCCCGAACGAAACGCAACGCGAATAAAACCAAATTCGAATTCGAATCTGAATCGGAAAGCGAGCAAAATCGACGCCTGTGCACTAAAAAATCGCAATTAAGTCAATGCAGGAGATACAAACAGAATCAGAGATCTCTTGCGTCCTGAAATTCAGTGCGTTTTCAAATCGCGAACTATTCGAAAGTATTTACGAAAAGAGCCAGAGAAAGACAGCAAAACGCTTGCGGTGCTACATGTTATTGTTGTTATTGTGTTATTGTGAGTGTGTGTGTGTTTGTGTTTGTGTGTGCCTGCCAAAAATATAATAAATTAAGCAACTCCCCGACTTGAGCGAAATTGTTGACGCAGTTGCACAGTTGCAGTTTCTTTCGACGTCGGCGAACTGCATTGGCAAAAGATACTTTCGCGTATGCGACCGATAACGCTTGGGGCCAGGAAGCCACTACATCTTGCACTTCTTGCATTTCATATCGCTACTTACTGGAGGAGGTGTTGTTGTTGTTGTGTCGTCCGTTGCAGAAGGCGGCTCCAACATCGATCGCTGCTCGCTACTTGGATTCCGTTTGCAATTCGAACCAATTCAACTGCGCGCTCCCAGCCCAGGGCAACGTTTCATATTTTTTTTATTATTTTTTTTTTTGCATTTACCTTCATATTCCGCACAGTCGGTAGCCCGCGTTTCGCATTTTAAGTCGTTCGTTCATATATAGTATGTAGTATATAGTACGATATATCCAGTCGCTCGTTCGTACGTTGGATCAAACTGGAGCGTAGCCCTCGCAATGGATTCTTTATTGGCGTTTTGTTGCATTGTAATGGCATTTCTAGGATATACAATTATACTATTATTAGTCGGTCGTTTCGACTTCAGGTTGTGGTAATTAAAGCGTGAAAATCGCTATTTAAATTCTCATAAATATGTGCTTTTAACGCAGACTTTAAGTGTAACTTTGAGCGCATCTACGTCCACAGATAATTGGCAGCATACGACTTTGTAGTATGCTTAATATGAGTGATAAAGTGGCTTAGCGCTGAGCAGACACAGCAATTTTAATTGATATTCATAAATTCGCAGTGGAATTTGTGATGAAACATTTACCGGTAGAGGTACAATGAATCCTTGGATATATGAACACATTTGTATGTAAATAAAATTGTTTGTATTGCATGAGGTGAGTAGGTCATTAGTAAACTTTATTTTAGATTATATGTATATATGTATTTACACTCTGTTGAGGTCTTGTTGCTGAACCCGAAACAATTATCGCTGTAGCTATTCAATCTTTGTGTGCGTAATATTTAGGTTTTGTTTTCAAAACACATAGAAAAATATGTACCGACGTAGCTCTCAACGGAAAAAAATCACTTAAAATGCTCTCAATTTATTTAACTAAATTTTGAATATTAATCATCATTGTCTGAAAAATATAATGAAATAAAATATGACTCCGACTAATCTATATATTTTAAATCTATATCTATCATTGTTGCACCCATTGACATTTATAAATAAAAATGGTCAACAGTAACTCCCTAAACCTCATCAATTTATTTCGGTGCAAGTAGTTCCGGTCTAACTAAACTCATGTATCTACTCATGAACATAGGAAAATGACAAAATTTTTATAAATCAAATAATTTCTACAACTTCAAACTCAGGCTTTCGTTTGACATGTTTTACTGTCAGATATGCAAAATAAATATTTTATTAAAATTGTTTTAATATTTTAGGCGTATGGAACCACAAAAAACTTAAGAGGTCCTGTACCAGTACAGGTCGCCTAACAAACACATTTTTTTCCGTAGCTTATGACCAAGCAGTGCAAAACAAAATGGTAGGAAATAAATAAGAGAAAATGGGACAAACGTATATGGTATTTTGACGGAAGTATCATAGGTCGTTCCAATTTTTATAACAAACCTGAAAAATTCGGAAAAGTCATAGTCAAATGCAAAAAGGACGAAGTCTCTATCTATTACCGTTTCCGAGATCCTTTCGTTCATACGGACGGCTATATCGACTCCTCTATCACTCCTGACCATAATAGGGGTAGCTTTGAGGGTTTTCCAACCATTATTTCTACCTGTAACATAGCACAAGCCTCTTCTGCCTTGGGTACAGGACCCACAAAATCATTACATGTATACGCTGTACGTATGAATTTTGTTCGTCTCTCTCTCCTCTTTCTACTTCCCACATACAATTGTTTAAAATTTAGAGCTGTACCAACCCAAATTTGATTACCAAACATAGTATATAAGCCATAATTGGGCGGCACTAACTTTTATAGAATTCAGATACGTTCATACGCAGGAAAGTTGACGTTAATTGCCTTTTTCTTTCCATTGAATCAAAAAAATAATAGAAAAATCATCAATAAACAAGGAGAAATGTTCTGTTCGGTTTAATCGAAGATACAATATGTTTCCTTTAAATTAAACAATTGCTGGACATTTAAATTAAGGGTTTTAGTTCGTCATTACACATATAAAATAAGTTGAACCATGAAGTTTTTGAAAGTATTAAAAATAAATTTGGTTTGCGTTGTTGGTCAGTCGGATTTTTCTTTGATTTTTTGCTCATTAAAATGTGATTCGACTGTAGCGAAATCGACCCAGACTGCAGCGTGTAGGTACATTTAAATAAGTGGAGGAGAAGTTAAAATAATTTAACTCGGTGAAATAAATTACAAAAGGCGAAGTAAAAAACTGTAGAAATGCCAGATCGCAGCAAAAAAGAGTTAACAACTTAATTGGATTTGCATGTAATTTTACTGTCGAGATTGAAAAAATCGACAGTTGCCGCTTTAGTGGCTGCCATTGCCACAATCAGAGATAAGCGACGCACACACATGGTACTCACAGGAAGGAACAAGGGCTAAAAAATCAAGCCAAAAGGCAAATGCCATAACAACAACAACAAGAACAATAACAATAACAAAAACTCCAATGACCCAAAGGATGTGCGACGATGTCATCCATATGTGCCACATTAACATGCAAAAATCGCGTTGAAAACGCTTCGGAATCGTTTATTATGATTTTTAAAGTAGCCATCTATTGTTGGATACTGATGGAAGGCAGAGCTACTGCAAGAAACACAAGACCCTAATTAATTTACACATTCATTAAGAAATGTTGTGTTAATAAATATCTTTAATAATTTATGCAAATCTTCGCTTGCAATTAACTGCAACAGAGTTGCGTTTCGAATGAATGAAATAAAATTAAATGATTTACTTGCATACAAAATGCTGCGTTCTTAGCTGTCCGTAGCCGATCCGCTTTACTGCTGCTACTACTGCTGCTGGTCTTTGCCGTAATCGGAGAAATCTGGTCACTCAGGTTTACCGCCAGCCGTCTTCGTTTTGCGTTTTTATTTGCGTAATAGTGGCAGGCGATAAACACTCTTTTGCATAAATTATGTCTTTACATTCGCAACTGACACATTTCGGCATTAAAATTCATTGAGTGGAAAACAGTATTGACACAAATTCGACGTCGTGTTAAAAGAAAAATTAAATTTATTTAATAGCCAAGCAGGCCGTTATATACGAATTGTTTATACGCTTTCAAAGTCTCTCGACATGCACTGTTCATGTCAAGCAGTTCTAATACTCTTCACACGAATTCATTGCCGTGAGTTTAGTTGCTACAAGTCTTTTCTGGTATAATGATTGGTGGGTATAATGGGTAATATTGAAGATTCCTAGGCCGGACAGATCAGTTAAGAAGTCAAGTTTCTGTTTAAAACTTTTATTCTAGATATCGCAGCTCGTTTAATTATGCAACTATGACAATAACTATTTCTTATTTTTTTATACATGTATTTAATTCTACTGTATGTGTGTATGTAAGTCAAATCCTCTTAAAAGACTAGATCGATTTTGATTAGTTTTACAAATCATTAAATAAATGTTTCAAATTTCAGTTTGATCAATAAATACTATATCTTCTGATGCTAGACGACAAATTCTCTTTTACCAAAAATCAAGAAAATTATTAGATTTTGCTATTGCAATATAGTGAATAAAAATATAATAGATATTTCCGCTCGCAGCACCTACTTCTTTAGCTTCTAAAATCAGCGTCTCTTATCGAACTTCAAGCTTCTTATCACAAATCATTGCTTCCAGCACATTTTCAGTTAATTCAAAGAAAGTGTTTAGAGAAATGCTTGCATCTACAATATGAGAATATTTTGGTAAATTTTGGGTAAAAATAGAGTGCTTTCAATATATTCAAACAGAAGTTATGTTCCATCTTTGAAACCATTACTTCTGATTTTAAAACACATCGGAACATAGACTAAAAGTAAGAATTTAACTCTAAGCTTTGCTGAGGGGTACTTTGTTGAGACGTACATGCGTACGATTCTATTTGCGAGGGTTTAGGATAACAAGGGTTGGGGGGTTTTTTTTTTAGCATATATTGTTGATCAGTACTAAGATTTTCAGGCGTCATAGAATGCAAGTTGTCTGAGACTGCTTTGTATCGAACTACTGATAAAGATTCACAATTTTTCAGTTTCCAAACGATAAGTCTAGTAAAAGATTGTGGTCCCGACGTAACTCCATCTAGAGCCACAAAAAAAACTTCGAAGCGGCAGCTCATTAAAGTAGTTTGGTTTCAAGGTTTCGAATAATACCTCCTTCTACGCCTGACTGCAAATTTGTACCATCGCATCCTACGACAACTAATACTTTTCCATTGTGCATGAGAACTTAAAAAATGCCGCTTGTGAGCTTTATGGCCTTCGTATTTGGATTCAGGCTCTGTCAGAATGGAAATGTGCTCTTCCTTGATTATTTGGCGGAAGATCTTCATCCCTCGTTTCACTTGGGCAAGAGTATCGTCCTTTCGACCATCAAAATATAACTTAAGTCGCATTTGATACTGAGAGGAATTCTGTAACTGATGGCACATATGTCGTATCATAAGATATTTCTGGTTGGCTTGCTGAACTAGGAGGACATCCTTTCTCGTCTAAATCCACTGTCATAAAAGTGGATGAAGGTTCGTTTAATTTAGTTTGTCTTTCAAGCATCTTTTCTCTGCATTCTTCCTTTTGTACTAATTTCTTAGTGCCAGGAATCAAATAGTCTTCTCGACTCTATTATGAGATTGTAAGCATTTCTTGAAGTTTTATACTTCGCAGAGTACAACTCAGTTTTTATTTTCCTGTATTTTGAGTGTCGATTTTTGTTTTTCTTGACACGCTCTCGAGAGTCAGTGGGAATTGAAGCTCGTTTATAGATAGTTAAGATTTCGTCAGTTACTTTTTACTACATATTTCGCACTTTTGCCTACTAAAACAAAAAACAATAACAAAACAAAGTCGGCCCCACCTTCGAAGACAGTTGCATAAACTTGGCTGTCATGACATCAAATCACTAGGGTCAGAAAAAACCATCTATGCTCGTGTGACAGAAGATATTAATTCGTCTATCTTACATATGGCACACGTTTCATTGAGCCCAAAAGGGTATTCAAATTTTAAAATAAACTTGTACAATTCTAGTTAAGTCCCAATCGAATGGAAAAAGAACGAAGTTTCTATCTATTACCGTTTCCGAGATACTTTCGTTCATATCGACGGCCAGACGAACATGCCTATATCGACTTCTCTATCACTTTGGGGGTCTCCGACCAATATTTCTACCTGTAACATACATTTGCACAAAAGCAATAGGCTCTTGTACCTTCGGTACAGGGTTTTAAAAATCCTGCATATGTTAAATTTAGTACAAGGTAATGAGCAAAACATTTTTGGGTTTTGGCTGGCGACACAAGATATTTATGGATCAAACTGAAATTTTGCACACGTTTTATTGGTGTCAAAAGTCAAGTTTTCCGCACTTTTAGAATACGATACCCTACTACATCTATCTTGTTGTGGATATAAATTATTGTTTTATATGCAAAACTCTTTAAGTGACACTTTTATTGCATCACGTTGCATATTCTTGAATTTTAAAGGAAAATTCGTCTGTTTTATCATTCGGTTTGGTATGCACATTAACAATTAAGTGTCCTAATCTCACAATCTGTCTGTATTTCGAGTTAGCCAATAAGTTTTTATTAATTTTCATTAAAGTTATCACGAATTTGCCGAAAAGCAATCAGAGTCAATTAATGTCACTTACGAACGGGTTTAAAGGCACTTAATGGGCTTTTAATTTCCAAGACAACGCATTTTAACAAAAAAGCCGAAAAAAAATCAACAACAAAAAATGCGCTGATTAAGCCAATCGTTTTGCTTTATCTTGCAACAAGAAAATGTCAACACAAGAGTAAAAACGTACAAATGTCGACCGAGTCTGCAGAGCTTTATCGTCCCAAAGCGAAATGCGTGTTAATGTAAGCCGCCAAAACGCTGCAGCAGGAATGGGTCCAGAGCGGCTTGGTCCATTGCAAGATTCGGAGGCAACACAAAAATCGAACATGTCAGCGATAGGCAACAATTTGAGATTGCAGCACTAAACGAGCGCCATGTAGAGTGAGTATTTTTTGGGGTGTGGACGTTGGGGTGGTCCGTTGTGGACCACTCGTTTGCTGCATATTTCATTGGTAAACTTTAGTTTTAGAAGCGATATGATTCCGACCGAAATGCATGCAACTTAGTTCGATTTGCAGGCGCTGCGCCTGAGCTATAAATTAATGTCAATTTGCGACCGATCGGGCTAGCAATCGATCGATCGACTATTTTGCAAGCGCTTTGAATGCGCGCATGAGCCATAAATCTTATATTTTTTATACTGCAGCGGTCAGCAGAGTTCACAAGCTGTCAGCGTATATAAGCTGACTCTATGGCAAAAAGACTAAATTGCAAATATTTACTAAAAATCGTGTACTTGTCGTATTCAAATTGCAGAATTAAGCACAGAATTGTTTCTTTTTAATGAAGCGAAACAAAAACATTCAACAGCGGAAACATTAAGATACCCAAGCAGCCTTGCTGACCAATTGAGCTGAATCCGATGAGCAGATACAATTTTTTTCTGCTGTCATTTTGATTGAATTCAAATCAAACATTCTACACATTCGAAGAACAACAGAGAACGACAACTTGTGCCTGAGCTTGAAAGCAAATATTTCTCGAGAATGTCAGAGCGATTCGAGTTGGTTCTCTTAGTACATTTTGCCACCGCAAAACAGGTAGCTCGTCGCCCAAAAGTTCGTCGCTAACAAGTGCAGCCAGCAGAACTGAGACAATGCGTTGCTGCTAAGCAAGTTTTAAGGAGCTGGCAGCCAGAACAAGAATCGTTAAAAGACTGAAGGGCGGCATCGGAGAAAAATGAATGTCGAGATGATGATCATTCCATCTCAAAGTTTTTTATGAGTTTCAAATAAATGCTAAACGGTTGCAAGTACACTGCAAAAAAAAAAAATATTTTATAGACTCAAAGAACTTTTGTTCGATTTTCGTAAAGGTTCTAAGCTAAAATATGCTCGACTACGTGGTAAACAGTTCCAAGCTTAGAATTTGTACGGGATTATATTCTGTAAATATGTGGGAAATTGTGTTGATGCTGATCCACATTTTTTATACTCTTATAGGGTTTAACAAATGCAAATAAAAGATCTGTGTCAAAAGAAACTAAATCAATGCAATTTTTAATTTAAATGACGTATATCATTGTGATATTTCGAATTCATAATTTGAAATGAGATATTTACAAATAAATTTCTGTTTCGGAATAAAACTCGTTTTGAAATAGAGTAAAATAAATATAATATATCGTAATTAATTTTCTTTCCATGTTGTAATAGCTTTGGGCGAAGAACAATAGTTCTTTTGTGAGTATTGTTTGCAGGACCAATGCTGAGACATATACAACTCTTTTCAGTGTAATTTTACATTCTTCGGCAACATGCACAAAACATACAATGAAACATTTAAACAAAAACCCCCAATTTAAGTTGCAAACATTTGCGCTTCCTCTTGCTGCCTTGTGAAAAGAACAACAAAAACTGCAACAACTTTGTAGAGTTTTATTGTAGCTACTCGTATAAAGATACATTTTTTGTTTTGTCTACAACTACAAGAACACACATGCGACACTCTCATCCAAACATACTCGTATACACTTACAGTCGTCGCAATGCAATACAGCAATACAATGGCATTGTTTTTTATTGCCTTCAATTTTTCACATAAAATCCATCATTGTCAAGTGGCATGGAAGACGAGCAGCGTGCAGCAAAGTCGTTGGTTCTCCCTTCCCAAGTCACTTGGCCATCAGCAGTCGTCGGGAGCAATGTCAACAGGTTTGTAAAACTATCCGCGAGATACAACGCTGCAATGCTGATGACGATCAGTGGAGCAAGTTCAAAAACGCGTCGCACAATTCTAACAAAGAATTGCATTCTGAAGTGAGTGTGCAAGAGCGTTCGTTGGTTGCTTGTATCTTGCTGGGCGCCTAATGACCAACCGCGCTGAAACGAATGGGCGAACGTGGAAAGCGTTTTTCACAGCAATTTATTGTATTTATGCACTGCTGACAACAAATCAATGGAACATTAGTATCAAGCGGTTATCACCTATTCTATACGATTTTGATGCAATATACTGCTGCATGGAATAGTCAGACTTGCAATAGATTAGTCGAAACTTGTCATCGCTTTGCTCGCAGAACTTGGGTTAAGTGTTTCGATTTTTTACTTAATTGGCAATTGGAACTTGTGATTAGGAATTTGTAAGGAAACAATAATAATAATTCATCAGACTTAATGTGAGTTGCATATTAAATTTGATATGAATTTGATTACAGAAAGGGACTAGCTTTCAGTTTTGTTTCAATCAAATTATCAATCGGTTTAGAGACTCTCTAAGACCAATTTTAGTACTAGAACTATTTTATTGCATTATGATCTGCCGTTTAAATTAGTTCTTCTGCTTTTAGAAAATCGCTCTGGAACGCACTTCGTGTTACTGCAGGACCTAACTCGTTATTAGTTTTAATTCTAAGCATCATACTTATGCCTAATTGTACAAATTTTCGTTTCCAGTTCCATTAAAACTTTGTATAATAATTTTGATAAATTGTAATAAAGTGTAGGCCTATCAGAATCAACCAAGTGGCTGCAGCCTTAAACTGCCAAAAGTATAAATTCATTTCTTTCGAAATAATCAACAACTCTGAAATATAATACAGACTTCTTCCAACATACAATTAAGCTGTATAAATTTTCATGAAAAGTACATGGAACAACTTTTTGTCGTATAATTCGCACAACTAAAAATTTCTCAATTTATATGCAACTTCATAAACAAAGAGCTAAAGGCTTTTAAACTTATTTTCGACAATGCCGCCATAAACAATAAAGAGTAAAGTTTTGAAAGCCTGCAAATTGTTTCAGCAATGCTGCTGACAAAGCCACAAAACTATGCCGCAAAATTGTGGCAGGAGTGGAATGTGTTTTTGTGTATTTGTGACTCTGTATGTTGTATGGCTTAGGTTTGACGAAGAGCTGAATGGATTGGGATGCATGGGTAGCTCCAGTCGCTCATGCAAATGTTTGAGTGAATGTGTGAAATTAATTGTTGCTGTCTGGAATTCACAGGATTTTGGCAACTGCTCTGCTATGCTGAAACCATTTTTGGCTAGCTAAACAAAAGCTATCACTTACACACTTAAGCTGTTAAGGATTAGACAAAAGCCAAGATACAAACGCAACGCCTGAAATCTGAAGCTGCAGTTACTGAATAGATGTGTTCTGTGCAGTCGCTGTGTGTCGATTCAATTAGGCGACATGACGCTGCAGATTTAAACAGCAAGCGGGGCGGAGCAGCAATGATAATTTACTGCTTTTTCAATTTCGTTTTTTCTTGGAAATTTCAGTAAGTAACTCATCAGTTTTAATTCAGTTTGTTGTGATTTGTTGTTCCTTTTTGTTCCTCACTGGCTCACTGGCTGCTGTTTTGTGAGATCAACACATAAGTCACTGGAGCAGTAAGTTTGGCTTGTCTGGGGCCACAAAAGCCAGCAGACAGTGTAGCGTGCTAAAACCAACAGCAACAGCAACAACAACAACTTAATTCGAATCAGACGCCAATATTTCTTTGCTCGCCCAAGTGACCGACCTCGCCAGGGCATTCGTGGGCGTAACCGCGCCTGCAACTGCAGCACAGCGCAGTGATTGAATGTATCTACAATATGTATATGTGTGTGTGATGCGCCACACCCACCGCATTGGAGCTGGCATTTACTTTCGTGCCATTTGCGATGCGCTGAGATACAACACGCATTCGTTGCTTTGCTTGCCTGCAGATACTTATTGTTAGATAGTTTTATACAAACATTCACTTGCAGCTATTTTGAGATATTTCATGCGATTGCCAGTTTGGTCGTCTACAGCAGCTAACCAGATTCTATTTGTAAATTGCTGTTTAGTCTAATTATGTTCATGTTCGTTCAACGTTCATCATCATCATTATCAGGTCAATGTTTCTTATTGCAGCTCGTGAATCCTGTTCAGCGTGTGGATACGCTATGAAACTTTTTCTATTTAATCAAGCGCAGCTGCAGCCATTTTTGCTTTCGAATTTAATTACAACAACCAACTAACAAGTGCTACAGAAAAAGCAACAAATTTAAAGGCAATGAGCTTCGACGACGCATGCGTTCGATATAAGATATTCAAGGATCAGCGTAACTTGATATTTGACGTTCTTATGCTTGTTGTTGTTGTTGTGTAGTTGGCTTAAATGATTGCATTTAGTACGCTGCATAAGCCTCGACTCGAAGTGGTACAAAGTTGTTCTTAACGAAATTGTTTTTGCTGTAATTCTATTAAATTTCTTTCCGTTGTAGATGAAATGACTTGAATTGGTTTCAAAAATTGTTGTAGTTTTTGTTGAATTTATTACAAGTGCTAACCGGTCGACATAAACGATAAGAATCTGCTGAGGGTAACTGAGAGTTTATACTTGTTTAGTTTATATAAAACACGCGCCAGTGAAAACAGATCTCTTGAACGCAACGAAATTTGTTCAACGTTCTTGCTAATACGCGGAAAAATTGCATAAGAAAATATCAATCTTGATTCTGGGTCAAAAACCTTCTACACTTGTTTAATCTTCCGATTTAAGGCAAAGGAAATTCACAAAACAGTCACCTTTCCTCCGTACCGGAATATCTGTACGCATTCTACAACACTTATTTGTACAGACTTATATAAATTAGTGCTGCACAACAAGTTTATATGTTGAGCATTTTATTGTCTGAGAAATTTGAAATTTGCTTTGTTTACTTTACATCACGCCCGCTAGGATATATTTAATTTTCGCTTCCCTCTAAAAAGAACTAAATTGAAACAAAGCAAAACGAAATCCTTAATTTTTTTGTAAATATGAAGAAACCAGGCTATACAACTGACCTACTACTACCATCTAACACAAGTCGCTGGTTAAGCTAAAATTCAACAAAATTTATCACTGAGCTTAATTACATCAAGTGATAAATATCGACAACATTATGTTTTGCTTGTGTGCTCAAGGCGAAAGTCGCGAAAGAGGTTACCAATCTGTGGAGCCATATACGAGTATTCGGACATACATAAATCTTAGAAAGTTACAGTCACAAGCCAGTTAGTCAGCGCGCGAGCAGGCAAAGCAATTCATAAAGTGCGAGTCCGAACAAAAAGATGCTTTATTAATTTCAAATCGTTGGTTTGCGGCAGTAACTTCTTGGTCTGCAACTCGTTCTGCTGCTTGGCCTTCTGTGGACTTGTTTGCCGCTTCATTGCACGCAGCTAGCGGCAAAGGATCTCTCAGTGTGTATTGGCGTTTTGCAGACGACTTTCGTGAGACAAGTTTATTTGGCGCAGTGCCGTGTTGACGTTTAATAAATTCACGAATTGTGGCCATGCGCCACAGCATGTGGTAATCATGCAGCGTACGGCTGTATCTTCTATGTATCTGGCGTTCGGTGGTTGTTGGGCGTTTATATACATTCGTAAGTCAAACATATCCGCATTCGAATATATCTGCGCTTGTGTGTGTGTCTGCGACCGCTTGTGAAGTAGTAGCGAAATGGCTGACCATAAAACCGCAGTGCGCTGCAAAATTAAGATAAGTTCCAGACGACTCTGGCGCTGGCAACTGGCAACGTTGTGAAAAGCAATAATCAATCTTGCGACTTAGTAGCGAAAGCCAGCAATGCAAGAGATTTTAATTTGCCAAAAGTCAATCAATGAAATGGTTTGAATAGTTGCAAAAAAAGAGAAAAACTACTTTATTGCTGTGCGCTGCAGTTGGCTTACCGAACATAAAATGTTGACAGAAGCGCAGAGATTCAGTAATTAAAATCTTAAGATACAAGTTCCTTTGAAAAGCGTTGAAGTGCATTCACTTTATGCTTTGTCTTTGCGTTCGCTTTTATAGAATCTCATATCTGTTAGTCGACAATTTGAGATACAAAAAAATCTCGCTAGCTCTGTTGCAGGCTTTCCATCTCTTTCATGTCTTTGTGTCCCTCCGCCCGTTCGTTGGACTGTCGCACATTGAATTCATTGAAGTCCATTTAGAGTGCAATTATAAAACTCGCAACTTATGCGCGTCGTTGGCAGCCAGTAAAAGCAACATTCCCTACACACACACACACACACACATATATATATATATATATGTATATATAAGCACATATGTAGGCATATGTTACTCCGCTGCTCCTGCAGAGTAAGTTTGGATAAAGATAAAGCCTGCTAGACTCCTCTCATCTCGAATTGCGCTTGTTTCTCTATCAAAAAGGCACAGTCTGTGCCTGCAGTATGCGGCTCAAATTCACTTTACTTTGGCATTAAGTGCAGTGCAGCTAATAGCGAAAGAATGCTTCGTGATGCAGCTGTTGGTGGTGTGTAGAGGCAACACAGCGAACGACAGCGGTAATGGACTGGACAAGTGTATGATGTATGTTTGTATGTTTTCTATAATGGTTTATAATGTATTTTGCAAGTAGTTCTGTTCCGACTGGAATTGGTTTCACTGTTCTCAGTTTGGCGGCGTTCTTGCCGCATATGTGAGATGCATTTTGCAACCTGTTCTTTTTTTCTTTTTTGCTTCATACCACAACACATAAATATACACAAGTGCATACGTCGATGCGTTTTTTAGAAGAAAAATTGTACGAATCGCTTAAATAATTAAATAGGTGGACGTGTATGCGCAATGGGACGCTGTATGTGAATTTGTTGAAACAATTTAAAGAACATTTGAAAAAAAGGGAATCTGAAATCTGTTGCAGCATTTAAGTCCTTAACAATTTAAGTGCAAAATTTTGTACAACTTTTTGAGTAGTGAGCATAATTTATGGCAGAATTCTAAGAAAAATTGCATTAGATAAATATGTCGGCGTCGAATTTATAGAAAAAGTATTTAATTAAATTCGTATGCGAATAACCACAAATAGATAGAGGGATTGGGTCCGCTGTTTACCACTTGGGAGTATTTTTATCCAAACTTGCTGAACACCATGTTAAATAATTTCATGTTTTAGATATACAAACTGAATTTGAAGACAATAGGATGAATGAGATTTTTCCTTGGTGTACAAAAGTTTTTCATATAGGCTCTCCATAAGCATTTCGATGGCTTCGACGGGAATCTTTAAGGCAGTTGTCATGGCCGATTGTATGGCTTCAATAGAGTCAAACATAAGTCCTTTGAATATGAGTCACATTTTCATCTGTTTGGCCTATTTTGGACGTCCAGAGCGGGTTTCGTGGTTCAACCCTTCCTTTCACTTCTCTATTCATCTTGTAACTTGTACAAATGACACAGCGAGTTTTAGATTTTTTTTTTCTTTTTGACGAGTTGAGCATTTAGCTTCTGACTTCACTGTTTCCGGAGTAGACTTGTATGCGTTGTAAAGCTGAGTTTAGTCTATTCACATAGACTAGTTTATGCATATATCTCTATGGAAAAAATGATCTTGAGCCAGCTAAAACTGACTTAGTATTTCTTTTTTCTCCAATACACATCTTGAATTTATTTTATTGTCAAACGTTTGGCTTGAAAGGATATTAAAGCTTCGATTCCAACGGAATAAATGATTTCTTTTATTATTTTAGTCTGTCGAACTTTTGCACTCCGAGGTCGTTTGTCGCACATGTTTACTCGATCTCATAAATTAAGAAAAAATATATTTTTATTTACGTCTGTGCGTCCGCCCCGTTGCCCCCTCTAACTTTGTTTTTATGTGTGTGAACGCCATAGCACAAATGTTGCCAAACAGAGACAAGTGCATCGGTCTGAGAATTGAAGCGAAAATAAACTAAAATAAAATGGACGACAAATCAATTTCAGCAATTGCTGCCGAAAGTTTCACTCAACACAATTTGTCTGCTGCGACTCGTTTTGTTGGTTGCCACATTGATTTGGTCAGACGTGGAAAGGAAAAGAAAGCAGAGCAAAGTAAAGCAAAGGCAACTAAACAAAAAAAAAAAAGAAGAAAACTTTTCGACATATAAGTTTTCAATTTTCCCATCATTTGCTGCACTAAAAGCACAATTTCTACCCTCATCTTGTGCGCTCAATTGCACCCGCACCCATACCCAATAGGATTTCCTTCAATAGTCTTTGCGTCAATCACACCATCACACACAAATTTAACGCAATCAGTGCGCGCTTTAGTTGGACATCATTGGACACTTGGATACGTAATAATAACAACAACAACAACAACGACAAGGATAAAGTCTGATGGTGTGCGCTGGCACGCAGTCGAAGGATACTACTATACAATATATGGCATGTGTAAGTTATATGGGCAGTAAAAGTCCTTTTTCTTGTTTTTGTCATCGTAAAAGTAAAAAGTTTTCCACGAGTCGTAAAAATGCTAGTGACACATGCGAACAAAGTGTTGAGCATCGCAGTGGGATAGCATACAAACTAAAGTAGTTGAAGTTTGAGCTATGGGCAAAGGATGCCGCCACACGCAGGAGAGACGGCAGTGCAGTGATCATAATAATGATACTGTGTCAAACAAGCCCAGCGAACAAACCCTTTTCGGATTTTATACTTTGCAAACAGATTAAGCTGTATTAAACTTAAGTTCAGCAGTTTAAAGTTTAAATTGCACAATTGGCATTGCTTGACTGAATTTCGATGTATTAAAGTTGATATACAATGTTTCTCAATAACTGCGCGTTGTAACAGATTTGATATATCGTTTGCCTGTACCGTCTTGCTCCCCCGCTTCGCGCAGCAAATTGAAGTTTAAGCTAAGCAGCAACAATGTTTCACAGCCAATAATGAATCAACGCTGCACAGCAGGCGGCACCGCATAAAGCAGCCCTCAACGTTGAGGCGGGGAACACTGCTGTAAATGTTGGTGAAAATAAAAGTGCTTTATTGACATTTTTAGTTGCACATAAAAATCCAGTAAAATACTTTTGGCCAAAGCAATTTCAATTTCAGATTTGTCAAAGTTGCTTAAAACCAAGACGCATGCCAAACTATACAGGAAACCTGCTTACCATACTACCCCCATACAGAGCACTCCCTTGTATCGTTCTACCCCTGAGGCAGCAATTGGCTAAATAGCATTGAAGAAAATAAAAGAAGTCCCTGAAACTAGAAAGAAATTCAAATCATGAGGGTAAATGTTACTTTAACTTTCGGCAAATGCGCACCTTATGCCAATTCCTTTTACTTTTGTGCTTCAGTCCTTCAGTCCGCCTGTCCGAACGCCGCTTAGGCTGCAATTTTATTCATTACCTTACATAAAAATGCGTACATCTTTAGTAGGTGGTTGGGTGTGGTGGGCCTGTTTCTCGTAATTGCGCAACGATCCGTAACTCATGCACATTTATACGAATTGCAAATAACTTAAAGACAAGTTGACAAAAAAAAAAAAACAGAAGTTGGTCCTTCTCTTACATACAGCTAGACTTCCAGCCAAAGTCAAACGTGGCAGCACGTCAATGCAGACCACAAACGCTGCTCCTCCTGAGCTGAGTGCGTTATAGATTTGCGGAAGTGCGCGGAAATGAGCAAGGACACTTTTGTGGCATTGTTGTCGCTGCCACTTGGCTTTATAGTAATTTCTCCGTCTCTGCGCTTACTCATAGACACTCGCCCGTCATCATTGCCTTCATCCTGGCAACGTACGCATTGCCAAATCTCTGGGGTGGCATAAATATTCTACTTGCTGCTTGCTGACTTTGGTACCGGACTCGGTTTCGTATACATTTTCGATCTATTGTGCTGTTGTTGTTGTTGTTGTTGACATTGTGCTGATGGCTTAAGTGGCACCATTATTGTCGGGGTTTAACTAACACTAAAACTGATTGATTTTAATTTTCATGTGCATTTATTGCTTGGACACTTGATCGAACTTTTGATTGCTTTCTGGCTTTGATTGTGGTTGCATTTGTGATAAGTGATTTGCATAGTCTGCAATTTCATTTGTGTAATTAGAAGTTGCATCTATATTTGAGGAAGAAAGAAGCTCTAGAGTCACACATTATTTATAGAAACAGTGCCATTTGGTAGGGTACAATGTTTTTAAGCATTGAAGTATTTTTACAAATTAGACCAAGGATTTTTGGTCATAGCCAAACCAATCTATTAAATTTCAATGCAAATCGGTCCAGCCGTTTCGGAGCTGATATATAAATATCTATCTAGAGAGTTAGAAAGCTAGATAGATAGACAGATAGATAGATAGATTGATACAACATTAATTTTTATACATCTAGATAACGTTGTAATGTATTGGTACACTCAAAGGCCAATATTTAGACTGATATCAGTCAACTGCACGTGAGTGGTTTGGGCAACCTCTACGCCCAGTGAATATGATATTATCTATAATATGCAGCTTGTAGGTCGATGGTGCAACATTGACCGAGCCTTTAAGTTTCTCTTCATTTCATTGAATTGGTTACAAGTTGGATAGTCTTCTGTTCGGATCATTAGGACAGCTACGACATTTAGTACTAGTTTTCGATTTGATGCGAGAATACTTTGTAAGCTGCTAGACTATCTGAGTATAGGATGAACGTAGATGAACTGAGGTACCTCATTGCTTAATGTAGTCAAGTATCCTATAGTCGACTGCGCTTCCTATTTATGTGGGGTAAACTTGATTGTCTAGTTTCAGTTATAGTCTTCCGCTGAAGGACGTATTTCCCGTTTAAGTCTATTTGTTGAGACGCAGTAATCCCTAAATTTTTTTATACCAGGAGTGTATATTGGCTTTGTTGAAATATTAAAATGTTTTGAACAAAGCGAGAGAAAGTTTCGTTGATTAAAGAAGACTTAGAGAAACTAAACTCACGGAATATGATGCATATGTATCGCACTTTTACAAGAGTGTGTTCACATTTTATAAATCACTTTTTTATGTTTTATATATGTAGCAACCGAACTTGAAGTATGATACAAACTTTAGAGTTTCAGTTTGAACCAAAAAATGTATCTTTTGAAACCTTACAATCCTTAATAAAGTATAGCTAAGTCAAAAATTACTATAAAGAATTAAAATACAATTTCATTTTCACTTGAATTCATACTGAAAACTTATTAACAGACAGGCAGATCGACGCGTTTAGTCGAGCTGTGTATTATAACTAGTTACAGTGTATTTAAGCTAGAGTATTTTTTCACCTTTTTCTTATACTTTGACGATTGATATCGCATAAAGGTAAATGATCCAATTAGACCATGCATAGTTGCCTCGTTTGCTCTAAAGTTCTACTTTCGCTACTCTTCATTTGTTCAAAGGTGCCTCCATTAAATCACGACATTCGCCAACATTAATAACTTGGCACAGACAGATAATTGGACATTTTTGCAAAGTTATCAACTCAGACAAGTACTTTATTTAATACCTCATTCGCGAATTTGTATTTTTTATATAAAAAAAAGGACTACAAATTCGCAATAACCAATGGAACGAATCGCATATGCTGCAATAAATCAAGTGCAACTTCATATACAATAACCCGCCATATAAACCGACCGAAAAAAAGAGTCAAGCAAGAAGCGCTCATGATTGTTATGACAACTGCAATCATAACTCACTTAGGTTCCCATGGGCCGGGGGGCAGCTAAGTTGAAACTGCTGCTTCAACCTTTTTAGTTTGGCTTAAACCGAAAAAAAATAATCAGCTGGACAAAAGTTTCAAGTTCAAAACAAAAGCAGTCAAAGAGAGAATATTTCGCTCTTAGAATGCTATGAAACCAGTTTCTCTTTGTTTTTGACGAAATTTTTATACTGCGCCTGTGCGTATGCAACAAATTTGCTAACATGTTCGAAGCGAACAAAGCGGCAAGGCGAAGAAGTTGAAAAATGAAAACGAAATTCCCCAACAGAGCGCGACACTCTCTCATGGCCACCCACACACTCGCTGTTTACCCAAACCAACACACACACACACGCATCGGCATGCGACTTGTTCGAAGCAGACATTTTGGCTCCGTACGCCAGTTGCTGGCTAGACACGTTGTCCTTGCTAGCGTCTGCCGTCAGTTGCGGTTTGCAAACGCGGCACAAAAGTCACTTGTACGGAAAATTTACAAAAAATTTTCTTCGCTTGCTCGCTCGCTCGCTTTTCGTTTCGAATACGGCTTTAATACGTTTTGCCACATTTGCATTCTTGTGAAATCAGTTGACTTTGTTTTCTGCACCACACACAAAAAATAAAATAGCAAAAGAAGCTGGAACAACAACTGAATCAACAGTCACTTTACATATATCCTTGCGTGCTTGTTTATCGTGTGTCGCGTGTGTTGCATCTGCAGTGTGTTCCCGCGCATCTCTACTCTGCTAGAACGTGCAACATATATCTCCGCACTTAGCTTTGGCGCGACAATTTCCGCTTCGATGAGTTTTGAATTTTGAACTTCCGTTTCGTCCTGTATTCCGCGTCGCCGTCTCGTCTTGACTCGTTTCGCATGCCACCTTGTTCATTCATTCATTCATTCATTCGGTCGCCATTCATTTTCAAGTTCAAGTGTGCCATTCATGCCCGCCTGTAAAAAGGGTTAATGCTAAAGTTTGCATAAAATTAATTGAAGCGCTGCCAAGTTATGTTATAATGAAATCACTTCTCTGAATCCGTACTTCACCCCGCCGCATTTACGCATTAGACAACCCGCCAGCCGTCGATTTTTAATTGAATAACGAAGGTGAAAATTGAAATGTTAACAAATTGAATTTTAACTTTGTGTGCTTATCGCCCACTCCAGCGATTGCTAGTAGTCATTAACGTATTAGCGCTGCCAAGGAGAAAAATAATTTAAAGAAAAAAGACAGCGTCGATTTAATTTGGCTTCTTGCTGTGCTGTTCTGTCTGCCAAGAGACGCCACGGCGATTCTAAGCAGTTTACACGCGCTGCAATCTAAAGACAAGTGCCAACGAAGCGCACAGTTTCTAATTGGATTAGAAGTCATTAAACTTCAACTTGTGGCAAGGTGAGTGCAAAGACATTTCGAAGAAGACATTTATTTTTAAATATAAGCATACAAGTATGTTGCTTCCGAACTCAATTGTCATGGTTGCTTACATTCAATAAATAAAAGAAAATTCTAGAGTTTGAGCTTATCAATAAATTATTCGGTTTTTCTAATGTTTATATTGGCGGAGATCTTCAAGATCGACTTGAAATTATTTATACAAGTAAAAATTGTGACGGTGTGTTTCATTTATAAACAGACGTATTCAGAAGAACTGTCAGCTGCCTCTTTCTGATGACTTTCTGATGATGTTTGCAAATAAATCAACGCATGAGATCATGTGTAAAAATAGTGTTTGGAAGACATCGAAAACATTTTAAACAAATAAGATGATAGAAAATGTTAAAAAAATTAAGATTCAAACCAAATATACTCTCAATATACTGTTCCGCTTCTTCTTTTACCCAAATTGTCAATTTCTCAAGCGAAATTGGAGTAAGTCGATGAAAGTGAATTCGAATTGCAAAATCTTCTCGAATGGAGTTTCCTCCATTTGACGAATACACTTTCACAAAATATTTTCGATTTCGCGAATTTAGGTTTCGTATAAACGACTTCAACGTTTGAAATCTCAGTTAATACACTTTAAGTGAAATCGTTAGATGATGATCCATCCATTTGAGTCTTCGAATACTATATATTTTATCCATTGCTTTATTAGCCTGCACGAAGAAATAAATTTTTTTTTTAAAAACCCCCCTATGAATAAATGAAAGCGATTGTTCATCAAAAGCTCCAAAACATCTATCTATAACATTTCAAAGAGATATTTTTTGGTATCATTTCGATATATCTAATTGTTCTTCAATTAAAAAAAAAAATTTATAGACAATTTTTTACAGAAATTTCTATTTTTGATTTAATCTTCATCAAAATATGTAATTGGAATATGGGTAACACCAGGTAACACTACTGCTAGTTTTTCATAGATTGCAATCAATGTTGCATTAACCTTATAAATATTTAAATGCCAACGATCTACAATGACTCAAATGGAAAAGGGAACTTTCGCTAAAACGCATATCTTTCGAATGATTTTCGATTTTTGCGAGCTTTATTTTGGCTCACATTTCATCAATATTAATTATTAAATAAATAAATGATGAAATAAATAATATTGTGTATATATTTTATTAAATAATTAGTAGAGGTTGGTAGTTTGAAAATTATATCCTGGAATTGCTATGTGAAAAAAATTTTTTGGCAAAGCTAAATAATAAAGTAGTCAAGTATTTATATCAATCTTGGGCAAAGACTCGCATCGCACGCATCAGCGTCCGTAGTTTACAGCGAACAGTTTGTAGCAGTTAAAGAAAATGTTGCAAAGCTTCCCGTAAGCTTCTGATATAATTATCGAATGAAGAATATTGTCGCGAAGAAATACAAATCTTCACGGCAAAGAAATATTTATGTTAAATTTAATTTTTGTTTCAAAGAAACATGACAAGTTTCTAAGAATACAACGAACTCAACTCAATTCATTTAAATTTAAAGCCTTGCATATATAATTGTTGTATACTCCTTTAAAGCTAAATGAAATATACCACAACGCATTCCTTTACTCCTTTTACAACTTTCAAACCTTTGCCAACAGCCGCTAGCTGAAAATTTTACGTAGAGATTAAGCTTATCACAAGCGCAGCGCGTCACCTAATAATGAATATTAATTTTCTCATTAACACTGTGACACTGTTGTAATTGTGATATGTGACATGCTTACGTGTAGTATCCTGCCTTCAGTACGAGTATTTGATATTTTTTACATAATTTTTTTTTTACGACGCTTAGTTAAAGCTTCGAGTTTGTGAATTATTAAAATTAATTAAATGTGTGACGATGTCACTTAACTCGAAAGAAAGCCTCAACTAAAGTCAACTGACTACAGCAAAATGGTGACAATGAATGGAATGGCAGTGAATTTTAATGCGCCTCGCATTTATAAAACTGACTAATAACTACTAACCACAGCAACATATCCTTTGGCTTGGCGTTTGAGATTTTATAAGCTTCGTGTATGAGATAATTAAGAATTTAATTATTTATACAAACGAGCACACATGCACACACATACACACACACACACACACGAAAAGCAGTGAAGAATGGCGACAGTTTATTAGCTTAGCTTAGACTGCTGCTATTTGCTGAAGGGTGGCAGCATGTTCGTCTGTCTTTGACTGTGTGTGCAAACAAAAGCATTAAATGCAAGTACACCATGTTCAAGTAACTGAAGGGTATATTGTAGAAGTTGTGGGGAGAGTATATACGCAGTCAAAATATTCAATATTAATAATTCTTCATAAAAGTTGATGACTGAAGTGTTGAGTTAGTCAACAGTTGCGCCTGAGGTTATGCTTTAATTCATAATGCATGCCGAACCATACGAGAAGGAATGACTGCCTGCCTAGGTCCTTTGAGCTTTTATTGTTAACATAGCAAAGACATTTCGAAACGAAACCTAACGTCTGAGTTATGACTTTGAGTGCGACAATGTTTTTAATTATAAGAATATAAATATGAATTGTGGCGCACTGTATGCAACATTTTACTGCCATACACATTCAGGACACGTGTGCAATTAGATGTCGCCCATTAGCAAAAGCAATACCTATAAAGCAGAGTAGATGAACGCAAACGATTTGAAACATTTAATCATTTCGAAATGCTTAATAAAATTCTGCCTACGTGTTTTGTATAGGCTGCAGGCAGCTCCTAGACCCCCGTCGTATGGTAATTGTGTGTGTGCATATATTTTGTTGCTGTCATTTATTTTATTTTATTTGTACAAAACACGCCGTCCCTCGTCATACATTGTACTTTTACTGTACGCTGTCATGAGCAGCAAAAACATGTTCAGTTTTTATGCAAACTGACACATGCAGCAAGATGAGCAGTCGCAAATTGTTTGCTTGCTCAACGTCATGAGCGGCTGCTAATGGACTCCAACAACTACGACTGGGTTTGACATTTTGAATGCGGCAGCGTTCTCATTCCTTGTTGATTTTGCTGTTTGTTGTTGCTGAAGTTGATTGACAAACAAGCGCATCACACTTTCTGCTTAGTTGTGTTGTGTTGCATGCCGAAACAGTAAAATCGCATTGAGTTTCACTTTTCTGCCGCATGAAAAGCGCAACAGCAACAAGAGAGAACACTTTAATGCAGAGTATACTCGACTTGGAGTTATCCTATATATTTGTATGAGGCAGCATACCGATTTGGAGTCATGTGCGACATTTTATTAATTTGGTTTAGATTTCATAAACAAAATAAAATCAAGAATTTGCACAAAAACGTAAAAAAAAATGTGGAGGCTGGTTTGATTGGTTTTTAGTGGACTTTATCTGTAGAGACTTTAGCTGTAGAGAAAATAATAGAGTTTAAGAAACAGAGTTTAAAGCCGGTTAGTGGGATATGTCCACATCGAGTCTTTATTTAATATTTATCATGTTTATATACGATAAATGTTTTCTCCTTTCGCCTGTTACATAAGTTACCACAAAATTAATATACCCATGCACCCTTTTAGATATATGTATTGACATACAAATAATGCTGCATCATTTTCGTCAGCATTTCAAATGTTTTGAGGTGTGGAATCTACTTTTGCAGCATATTTGTTTATAATTAGCAAAAAGATTTAACAAATAAAAAATATAAAAATAGCTCAATTCGTTTTGAACGAGTTTTCAAATCGTATTTTATTTTTTTTTATAATATATTTCAATTCTTTTTGTACTTGTTATCAAGACTATAAAATATGTATATTTAAACACTTGATCTACCGGCACTTCTTCAGTTTAGTTCGTTTTGTAATTTTTGTTACAAGAAAAAGGACTTTAGACTTTGAACCTACAGACTCCAAAACATTATGCAAAGATCAGCAACTTTATCACCGACGTTAATTCTGGTTTAATACGTTTATGTGTTAAATTTTGGATTAAAATTTAGAGCAAAGATCTATGGAAAATGATTCGATGCAGAAATTTTGAATGCCGAAAATTGTTTGATAGTTGGATTCAAATTGTTAAATTTTCGAAGCTAAAGTGCGAAGCGTACATTTAATGAAATTTACATAAATTTTTACACATTCTTTGCTAATTTAAGCAACAAATATGCTTGTACATATATGGTAATTGCAATTCCCATGTAGCTAATTAGCTCGATGATATTTACTTTCACACAAAAATATTGTTGAGTCACATAAATTCTGGTTTATGAGGTCGCAGAGTAAAAACACCAATCATCGAGCAAATACAATTGAGAAATTTGTATTATTTGTATGTATATTCAGTAAGTCTTATGATTAGATTAATGGGTTAAAGCAAAAGTTAGCAATGCATGTGTGCCAACCGTAGAAGTAAGTGCTCCCAATTATAAGCGAGTCTTGTAAATGAAGTCATGTACTTTGCTAGTTCTTTGTAATATAGTCATTAAATTTTAAACTCAAAATAGTCGAACAATGTTCCGCTTACGGCAGTTATTATAATAAAATAATATTAACTAAAAGCTTAACATTTTAATCATGAAACGCTTCAACGATTTTATTAGCAAACATTTAGCCAATCATTTATTCACAAACTAAATCCAAAACACATTATGCGACTGAATAATTAAGATAATGTTTTGCAATAATTTTAATTCTTAATATGTATAGAAATACAATTTTGTATATGCAATAGATTATATTTTTTGTGCTCGAAAACGGCGACAATTTTAATTGGTTATAAATAGTAAATAAAACGGGGTATAATTTTTTTTTTTTTAAATTAAGCGGGAAAATTATTGGAAAGAGACAATTAGAATCTTCTGCATTTTTAAAAGTTATCACTAATTTCGAAACTGAAATTAATTGTGGCTCGTGGAATTTTATAGATTGACCAAATAGTGTGCAACGTAAATTCTCCATAGGGCAATAGTAAAAGCTTCACTTGCTCTTGCTCAATGCGGAATTTATGTAAAATCAGATCATGCTGATAAAAACGAAAACGAAGTTTTAAATGGTCATTTGTGAAATATGAAAATACTTACATCGAACGGACAAGTGTGATTTAAATTGCTAGATTTTTTGAGCCCTAGTGAATCGTAAATTATTGCCGCCAGTACATTGCGTTTTTTGTTGCGTAAAAATGCGCACAGATCAATATTTATATTGTATATGGGCTTTCTGAGGTGCCACGTCTTAAGAACTCTGCAGCCAACTGCAAGAAAATAGATCAATTTTATAAATAACTCTGCACATCGAACACAAATTATTACCGAAGCATTATCGACTGGCATCTGCAGCAATTTCGTAGTAATTGAAATCTCTGCGACGTCTCGTTCTACCGCTTTAAGGTTGCACAGCGTAAATTCTACACTGGATGGATCCAATGACAAACAAACTAAATTTTTAACTCGCAATCGTATGCCCAGAGTTCTTAGCCCGAAGAAGGGCAGCAGATGGAGAGCTAATTGCATAGCAGTGCGGAATTGCATATTTCAAGTTGTATGCTCAACGATGTTTAAAATAATACTGGACTAGATAATCTTGAGTACTCGCAATTATTATATTTTTACAATCTATTAACAATAGGTAATGCGTTTCTAATTATTAAAATTTGACAATTAAACATTTCAGTTTTAATGTATGTCTGCGGCAAATAAAATTTGCTCATTTATTTGTTTAATATTTTTTTTTGCTTTATTCCGCTTGTGCTCCATGCGTAGAGCTGGTAATAAATGAATCAAACACCTTATTTCAAGCCGCAAATATGCGAAACAGAAAATGTTTAAATGACAACCGTTTGCAAAAAACTATCCAAGTACTAAAATCAGTTTGTATTTGCATTGTATCTACAAAGACTGCATACTGTTGCTGTTAAGATTTATTTAGATGTTCATGCTTATCCATTCAAAAACTAGCACCAAACAGCTATGAGAGTTATTGTGTGTCATAAGAAGAACTTTCGAACGTAGTTTTCAATGCTTTAAGGGTTGTTAGCTGCCTTTTGAATATAATCAGCATCAGCTGTTAGTAATTGAGAATTTCATAATGAAATCCAAGCGAATGTCAACATATTCAACGTGCATCATTTCTCTTCGGGAAACTGTGCACGGAAGCCAACAAGAAGCGCTGTATAGAGTGCAAAAGCATCACGTGGCAGGAGCAGCAGCGTCCCAGCTATAAATAACAAAGCAAATGTCGCGCTGCAGCCGTAGAGGGTGCAGAGAATGTAGCCGTTCTCAACACCAAGGGGCGTGGTGGTTTTGGAATTTACGTAAAAAGGTTGGGGCGTAAAAAAAATGTGGGCGAAATGTAACGTTAGCAACGCAGCAGGTTGCACATCATACTCTGACAGCTTCAACATAGAAAACAAAATCTCGCAGTGATTCACACTCCAAATATTCTGTAAATGTATGAGTAGGAGTATCCTTTTTTTTTAATTTTAATTAAAAAGCCAAGTCTCCCGCTTCAACGTACGTTGCACATAAAACAGTTGTTTTACTGTCAACGCCATCAACGCCATCATCGTCAGCATCATCTTCATTCCACTGCAAAGTGCTGCATTTATAAATTTAAATATATAAAAATTCGTGCGTATCTTTTTTGTAAGAATCCACTTTTGCTTCAGCGCCACTTGAGACTTGGTTGTGAATCGCTTTTCTAATTTCTAATGAACTGTTGTTGTGTTGAAATTTTTTTCGCATTTTATGTTGGGTTGTTTGTTTTTCTTGGTAGAATCTGTTTGTTTTCTTTCCCTTTACTTTTCTACTGTGCCATCCTTTTAACCGATATAATTCCATGTTGCACAAAAATTGTTGCTTGAACTTTTTTTTTCCTGTTTATGCAAATAAGCGCGATTTTCTCATGTGACGTTAAAATATATTTCTTTTTTGGTGTACAGTGGTTTGGTCTGTGCTTTATTGAAAAAAAAAAAAAAAACAAATGAAATTTTGAGCCGCAGCTTATAAAAAAGGAAATAAAATACTCACAAATTACCAAAGACTATTGAAGTATCAGAATAAATAATGGTAGTGTACTCACAAATCACGCTCACCTACACTTGTGATCGAGAGCAAAATCGAGATATCAAAGGTAAAAAGCCACATGAAAAGTCATCGTACAAAATTTTTTTACCATTCTAAAATATTCCCATTTTTTGTAACACCTAAGAGACTGCCTCAGTGCAACTTTCAGTTTCAAACCACTGTGCTTATCATTCAGCGATTGCTGATTACATGTAAGCATGTTTATCATGTTGCCAACGTTTATTGTCGCTGTATAATAATAGGGAAAACAATGCTAGATACGCAGCAGCAATAACATCAGCAACAGCAAAGCCGCCATTTACAACTGTCAACTGCTTGCCGTGTACCACACACCAGGGCGCCATATTGTCTGCCATATTCACGCGCACCGCGAACACTTGCAACGGCGATAAAGTGCGAAAGAAGTAATAATAACAAGAACAACAACAACAAAAACAACAGCAGTAACAACGTACTCAAAAAAAAAAAAAAAACCAACAATGTTGATGGCAAATTACACGTAGAAAACTACTAAAATATTTCTCGTACAAACCTCCAACGCCTTCTCCCTATTTCTATTTTTTGCTTATTCCTCTTTTTTTTTTTTCGTTTTCGTTTTTACAAAGTGTAAATTGTTTTAATACTTTTTTGTTGTGGCAACGTTTTACAACACTGCAACGACACGCCATAGAAACAACAACAAAAGCGACAGCTGCGCCAAATGGTAAATGGCGACGCATCAACTGCGATGGCGACGCATACACGTGTCCTCCGCTGAGTACACGCGTTAAAATCTCAACTTTTACGACCTCTGCAATTGTCCCTCTGCACCACGTCGCTTTCGACGTTTTTGTAGTTTTTATTTGTTATTTCCTTTTTTTTTTTTGGTGTGTCTAGAAGCTATTTTTTTCTGAAGCATTTACCTGTTGGCGCCACATTCGGACGACAGTTTTCAGTTGTAATTGTCTAAAGTGGCAATTGTGTTGCAAGTTCTTCGTGTTTCCCTACATTTCTTCTAGAATATCTGTACTGAAATTTAATCAAAATCGTTTAATTCTGACAGCCGCTGTCAAAGTTTTGCGCTAACTGTCAAATAATGTGTCAGTGTTGTAAAATGCTGGCAATTAAAATACTTTTACTTTTCGGTTTCTTTGTTTGTTTGTTTATTTTATTCCATAGAAGTGTTGAGCGAAAAGTTTTACTTTGATTCTTACTGCTAATTAGTTTAAATTAATTAGATACGCTTGCCTACAAGTGCATAAATATTTACTTACATTCTGGGTTTCTGTTTCTATTTCTCTTTGCAGTTTTTTTTATTTTTGCAATCCGCTTGCGCTTTGAAGTTTGAAAGAGACGAAAATAAGCAAAACTAATGCTAAGGAAAATGTGCTACGCACAAAAACATTTCTAAGAAACGTAAGTATTTATGCAGAATGTAACCAAAACTTGGTATTTTTTTTTTAGTTAAACTTAAATCAATTAAGGCCAATTATTTTTCGTACATTAAAAGTTAAAAGAACTAGGCTAAAATCCTTAGAAAATCATGCTAACAGACAGAAAGTCATCCACAGTGATGTGACAGGAATAGAGTCGTCATTATAATTGATGACTACGCAATAATGTGTTAGCGAAGACTACATACGTGTATAATTCCAAAGTTCGCTTTAATCTTTCACTGTGTAACAACAGCAACAACCAGAATAACAAAAAGCATCAAGAATGGCAGCAGAAAATCGGTCAATCAATAAATTCTTAAAATGTAAGATTGAAATAATTTCACCGCATTGCAATCACTCAGCATTAAACAGGAGCAGCCAGTTAACGAAGAGAGCAGCTCTAATAACTAATAACAAGTTGAGCGAATTGGGTCAGCAAACATAGATATTGCTTAAACTAGTTACTCAAAGAAGAGAAAACCGACCGAAGAAACGACTCATTGCGCTTAAGTTTCACTCAAACAATAAGTCTGATAGTGTAAATGTCAGTGTACAAAAAAATTAACACATATCAAGCCTCATATTATCATCCACGGATGCTGGAGTAACTTGAAATATTTTATGACGATTGACCAAAGATACATCAAAGTTTAATAAATATTTGACTTATATACATAAATTCAAAAAAGTTATTTTATTGAGAATCTTATCGAATGATGTTGTAAGTTACACAATTTTAAATTAATTGTTACTAAAAATGGTTGAAAGTTTTACTCATACTTTGTCAAATATCAAAAATTTGTTTTACATTAGCACTTCGATCTACTCTTAATATTTCTATAGATTGAACATTCAAGAACATGTCTTAAATACATATGATACATATGATATGATAAACTATGGGTGAACCTTTAGTGAACTCTAAACCTTACCTTTTCTTTAAACCATTTTTTTTTCAAAGTGTCTCCATTGAAATTTAAAGTAAAACAATTTTTAACAAATTTTAATTGAGTTTTCGGCTATATTGAAGATCGTTCTAATAACAATCTCTTTTGCACCGAATTACTAGAATTTTAGCAAACAATGGACCAATTTTTTAATTACTTTTCGAGACACAGCACTTAAAGAACGAACTACATATTAGGAAGAAAAAGTTCTGAGTTTTATAAAAGAAATAAAGATTCAAATAATATATGAACAGAATCAAATTTGTTTTTTTTTTGTATTTATTTTTAATAAACTATTCGATTCTATACAACTCGTACTCACAGCAGAGCAAAATATGAGCGTAATTTTGTGAACACTGCTTCGAAATGAAAAACTTTAACACCTGTCTGACTGGTTCGGCTTAAAAAGAGAGAAAGAGAAGTATCAGGCAAAATAATAATACAAGAGAGATAGCAAATGTGCGAGGTGAGTTTTGAGACGATCAGGTGTGCCGCGCTCAGCAGCCATTACCTGCATCAACAAACTGTTTGGTTGACCAACCATTGGTGGTGGAATTGCCTTCTGTTGATGTTGAGCAACTTTCTTCAGCTGCGAATCGACTCGAGCGATCAGTTTTGAACGAAGCTTCAACGGAGAAGCATTAACGCGCAATCGCGTTGCAGTTTTAACGTAAATTTAAACGTAACGAGACTTCTTACACGTACCGTGGTCGTCGAGTGGCACGCATGCCAATTGGAAGCCGCGTGCAACAAATGCAGATCACGTAATTAGAACAAACGGATTGTAATTGTTGCTGACAGTAATTGTGCTGCATGCCAATTCTGATTGGTTTCGAATCGTGTCAAATTGAATTGATTTGTTCGTATTATTTATTGCTCTGAGGATGCCAATAGCGCATGCAGTACTGTGTGCATCAAACAGCGAATGTCGCGCGTCTTTAATGTGTCAATTGATTTAATGTGTGAATTAGAGTGAGAAAAATAGAAACAAAATAAAAAGCGAAAAAGAGTAACTGGAAAGCACTTAAATAGCAATTATTATTATGTTCTGTGCGTTGCTAAAATTGAAACAAAATGTTGCTAACAACCAATACGAAATTCAATGCAACAACGTCAACCAAATTACCGCTGGGCAAACGTGCGCAATTACTGATGAAAAAGAATTGGTGGAAAAATTGCCTGCTGCAGCAGGCTAATGATCCAACGAAATTCTACCGTGAGATAGTAATGGCAACAGGCCAACAACAACCACACGAACCACAAAAAAAGCCAACGACTGACAAGAGTTGCTCATTGGCAATATCCGCAGCAGCTTCGACAGCAAGCAGTTCCTTTCTGGATAGCACCTCAAAGAGTTCGACAACGACAATTTCACAAAACGATGCCGGCAAATTGTTTCCACGCAATATGCCAAGCATAAGACGAAGTCGAAGACGTTTGCCACAACCACCACCGCCGCCACCGCCATCAGCGTCACAGCCGTTGTCTGCCACCACATCCAAACAAGAACAACAAACACAACAGAAGAGCGCTACAAATGTGGAGGCGTGCATTGTTGCAGGTTACGGGCAAGGAAACGAAACAGCAGCAACGGCAGACATTGCAAAGAGTTGTGGCCCCAAATCGAGTGTCTCCACAGTAACAAAACTTACTCCGAAAAAAGTGAAAGCGAATTGTTCAAAAAATCGCAATGTGCATTCCTCAACTGCTGGCGCGCCCAAGGAGCAAAAGCCCAAAGCGCCAATTTCAATTGGCATTGCCACAACAGCGACTGCAACAACAAAGTCGACACACTCATTAGTGTCACCGAAGGCCATCAAAGCCATAAAAACTGCCAAAGCCAAAACGCCCATAGCACCAAAGCATTTGAAACTATCGCTGCCCGCAGGCGAAATTTCACTCGATGCACTTAGTGCGCCAGCGCAGCCCATTTTCAACGCAGCAAAAATCTGCAAGCGTGCAACAACTGCCTCTCAGTTGCAACAGCAGTCGAAGCAGCACTCCAGCAGCCTCATTAGCTACGATCTGAGCCGAAGTTTGAATGAAACAGGCGCAAATGTCAAATCAATGCCAAATGCGAAGCAGCGACCAGAGATGACGACTACGGCGCTGGTGCATGCCAAACTTATGACAACTGTGCAGCATCGACAGCAGGATGACACATTTCTATCATCGGGCATCTCATGCAACGGTGAGACGGAGACCGATGATGATGTCGAAGTGGCAATGCTCACGGGCAGCCTGCAGCAAGAATACTCAAATCCAGTGCCGTCGAACGCCAAATGTTCTCTGCCCTTGATGGATCTACGCAACCTGAATATGCGTCGCAATCGAAATGCTTTCTGCATGCAGAGCACCGCGGCTGGCGAGCATGAACAGAAAATGTACGCATTCCTAAGAACAGGCAGAGCTGTCGGACTGGCCATTGCTGATGATATGCAATTAAGCGATATTGAAGAACAATTGGCCAGATTTGATAGCAACAGCAGCAGCAGCAGCGTCTGGCAGCGCACCAAGCGCAATGCAGCCGATGTCATCACTTCCAATTCTAGTTCGAAGCGTGATTCGAACCCAATCAAATCCGAAGTGAAGCATATCCAAAATACTACGATCGAGCTGCTACAGACAAAGAATGCGTAAGTTTCGAGTTTTATTGCTACGCAGATACATATTTATTATTGGATTTCTATACGCTGACGTATGACAGCGCTTATCTGTGACTTTGTTATGCATCCGAGTGCCAGATATTCATGCCTTTGGCGCTTTGTATGCTTTAATACTTTATGGTTTCTATGACGTTGGCATTCAAATGTCATCACATACTGCTAATAAGCCTTTCTTACAGAACTGCATTCGATTTAAACTTAATTGTCTTTCTGAATGGGTTCAGAAACGGCTTTCAATAAGAATTTGATTGCTGAATTAATATGTGATTATTAATTTAATTGCTTTATTTTAAATATTTGACTTGGAAATCAAGAAACCATTAAGAAAATCGTAAATTAGGATAAATTTTGTAAATTTGTAGCGAGACTTATATATCAGAGGTGAGCACATTTTAGTCGAATAAGAGTTGCATTCATAATTTTAGGCAGTATGATAAGCCACACCATTGTTTGATGAGGTCAATAACAGGCACATTTGCTGCCAGGCTCGTACATGTCAGATGGGATGCATTTGTGAACAGTTTTAATTTTGTAATTTAGTTAAATGAGACCTTATTCATTAGTCTTCGATCTAGAAATAATTATTTACTTTTGGAGATAACCGTAAAGTTGGTATAGAGCCTTCAATTTACTCCAAAGTCATTGTATACGAGCTATGAAGAATAATTGTGGTAGGAAAACAAGTCGATTTAATAATTTTTGTGGGGAAGAACTTTAAAACTTTTGTCAACAATAAAGGATGCGACCCAAAAACCTCGAAATAGTTTTCGACGCGCTTTTAAGCTTGCTAACCGTTTCAGTTAAAATGAGTTGTGACATTTGTTGATTGTTCCTCACATTCAAGACCACACTCAACGGACCTTCTATATTATGACTTTTATGACGTTCCCCATATTTTCACATAGGATGAAGACAGTAAAGAAAAAACTGCTGATGATGGGTATATATGTGAAAACCCGAGGCAGTACTAACCAGTTTGCGTTTATTGCATCGAGTTTTTGATTTTTATGTAAAGTCTGTAAATGAAGACTATCTAACCCTTGGCGTTACTGCATCAAAACAAAAATATTTTGTATAATAACTCGATCTGACGAATTCAGAAATTAATGGTTATATGATCCTTGAATTAGTGCAAAAACATACATCTGAATGGCATCCAACAAAAGAGTGATTAAATATCAATTCAAAAATATTAGATGTCTCTGGGCTGTTGTCATTTCAATAAATTATGCTAATCAATATAATTTCTTCGAATACAAGCGCGAAGACCGAACAAAAACTTTGCGATTTAATTAAATAATTTATGCAAAAATCTGTTAAAAAGCGAGAAAAAAATACCAAAATATAAATAACTTAATTCCTAAATCTGACAGTGAATGGTTTGCGAATAAAACTACTTGGGTATGAAAAAGCGGTGTCGCTTTCTTTAGTACGCGTATAAGGTTTCAGATATCAAAAATTGTGCATTCAAGTGTAGACGATGGCTTAAGGCACAAACGCACAAAAGCTGCACTGACAGGCGGCAAGCAGGACACAACAGAGGATATAGAAACAATTGAAAAATGGTTAAAGGATGGCAATGGGGAAGAGTCTTAAAAATCGCACAGCTTGGAACTTGTGTAGCTCGTGTCGCCTTTGTTAACATTAAAAAGGCGTTATTAATGCGCAGCTATTTACAAAACTGCCATCAAGCAGCAATTTTTAACATCAGCGGAACAACAAACGACAACTAAAAGTTGCAAGCAAAAACTTTTGCTGACGTTGCAAACAAAGTGGCGGAGCAAATAAGTACAAAAGTTGCACAAGTTAAATAAGTTAAGAAATATTAAAAGTTTGCCTTATGACAAACAAGGACAACAGCCAAAGTAACCGAACTATGAAGAGGAATAGCAACAAACGACTACATTAAACATGAACAGAGAAGTCCTTCTGCTGCATCAACTTCATGTCTTGAACTTATAGTTCACTCTTTGCGTCGCTTCCAATTCACTGCGCGCACTCGTTTGTCACTTTAGCTTTGCATTTAAGTCGCTCCAACCGCTCGGGCTCCTCGCTTCGCTTTCATAATACGTGTCGTTCCATGAAAATCGCCTTAGGACCGATAGTGGAAGATCGATGCACAGTGGTTTATAAATCAATTTAACCATTCACATATACGAGTACCAATATATCTACGAGTATTATTACACTCTAGTATTTTAGGAATCTCTATCTCTATCTCAAATAGTTTTTGAGAAATAGTATTCTCCGCTGAAAGTCCTTTATTAGCCGTTTGGGAGATAAGCACGTACAAGCAAACACGGACGAAGAAATATTTTAAAAAGATGTGGATTTTTTAAATAAATATGCAATGCAAACATTCTTTTGTAATCTTATAATGTCGTCGAGTAACTGTTCTTTGGTTCTTCGTATTCCTAAGTACTCCAAAGCAAGTTCCAACGAGTATAAATATTATATTCTTAAGTATTTTAAAAGTTGAGAAATATGTTAGTCATTGGTTAGATCGACCAGTTTTTTATTGCACTCAAACCAAGGTGCAACATAAACAGAATAGCAAATGGTCAACATGGTCACTTTTCTTATAATAAATTCCATATGTCGTTTTAATAACCCAATATTTAAGACAACGTGCCCCGAACGTCAACACCGATTCACGTGGCCAAAAGAAGGTGGCGTCCAGAGGCAAAGGTCGCCTAAGTCCTGCTGAAAAATTAAGATCTTTCTTTGCAGCGGCATTCAACAACTGCCGTTCAGATAACTGCATTGATATATATCTTGTAGCACAAGGCAGCAGCAACGTTCTTGTGCTCTTAATCGGTGCTGTCTTTTACTCAGAAGGACAGCTGGACGGATGCTGGACGGAGCTTAGGTTGAATGAATAGTTGGAGGGCATGCGGGAAGAGACAGGCATACAAATGGCTCATAAATCGCACCTCTTCGCAGTTGAGTTGCATGTTGCTATTATTTTTGGAGCATTGCCTACTTTGGCGGACATTGGACAGGGACTGTTGGATGTTAGCCAGGCCAAGAGAGGAAAGGTCGGTCGTGGCAGTGGTTCTTTATCGCTTCATTTGCATTGCTGCACGGAGTCGCAGTGCACTGGAGTTGTGAGCTGTTGCTGGTAGCTGCAAATCTTTTGTTTGCGTGCCTCGTTGCAATTTCCACTGTGGCATCTGCTTCGGTAGCTTCAGCCTGAAGCTAGACGCTGACCAAGTTAAACGGCTGATTTATGTTTTGTACTTCGTAGAAGCGTGAAAGAGGGAGACAGAGACAGAGAGAGAGAGAGAGAGAGAGAGAGAGAGTATTATGTAAGACAGAGATGAAACTCATTTTCACCAAAACCATTTTTGTATGCACATCAGTTTGCTTGTATTGAAATTCTGCACTGGATCGTGATATCTAATTAGAATTTCAGTTAATGACTGCTAAATCGACAGCAGCAGAAGCTGAAGCTGCAAAAAGCTGAAGCTGCAATTGATTGATATATGCAACATACAGATTGTGGCTTCTTGATTACAGTTGATGGAGCTTAAATGGAATTCCAGCGAATTGTCTTCAGTTCCATAGTTAAGCGTGCGGTTTGCAGCTATCAAACTTTACAGTGTGCAGTCAAATCTATAATTAAATGCGATTCTTCAAGGCCTCCGTCGAAGGAATTCGATCCTGACTCGGCGCACGTTTAGTTGGCGCCTTGTTTACTCGTTTGGCTGTCTTTCTGTCTGTCTGTCTCAGCTCTCGACATGGAGATTTCGAAGAATTCAGCACTTTAATGTCAAATAAATTCAGCATTTAAATGGGACTGAGTGGCTTAGCGAATAAATGGCCAGTGCAGAAGAGCATCAAATGACTTTAGCTAATGGAAAGTCAAAGAAACCAAGCGAAATTGATGGCGCGGCTGCTTAAAATGTAATTAAGCGCGAACTGCTCGCAGATTAAGTCGCACTCAAAGTGCGCCCGACAATAAAATTTATATAAGTGCTACATAAAAAAAGTATCTGCGGTGGCACTGTCGTGGCTTAGTACAATAATCTCATACTGTTTGCGTTGAACGTCAAAGTGAATCGCTCTGCGATAATTAAAGATGGCACAAGGCGGCATCGCTGGCGATCCGGGTGGTCACAACCACAAAAGATATTCTTAAAGTACGCTTATCGCTTTACGATTTGCTTTGATTTTAAGCGCAACTTAGCGCACTGAATAGAAGAGTATATAGTATATGGCATTACGGTTGATTTTAATTGAATCGGATGCGCTCGATTCGCTTAGTCACAAAGAGTGGCCCCCGAGAAGCATGATATATGGCATTTTAATTGAAAGAGCGAGATGCATATAGATCGCGATCAAACGAGAAATTAATTACATATAATCTATAACGCATGTTGAAAGCAGAGATGTAATTTATTTATTAACCGGTTTCACTCAACGCCCAAAAATAAAATTAATTGAAAATAGCCGAAACAGTGCGTTTGGAAAGTTATTGTCTACGAACTGCGAAGCACAGCAACATTGAGTTTTCATAGAATGCCTGCAACATGAATGTTATGGATTTTGGGTCATTGAATCTGTATCAGTTAGAAATTCCGTTGCCGTAAGGTTTTTTTGAAAGCTCGAACAAGTCGATTTTTCTTTTTATTAATGCTCACTTTGAGGATTCTATTAGCAATGATAGATTGCAATAATAAGTGGTTGGGCTTTATTGCAAGTAATGCACAGTTTAACTCTCTTATTTCCATATGAAAGATTCTTTAATGTTAAATTTATTACGTAATGCCAACCAGTTGTGCTGGTCATTCAAAGTTTGGAAATTTACATATACTCACCACACAATAGGGCTTAAGGCATTAAATGAAAGTTATATAACGAGTATAAATCGTCAAATCGTAAATTCAAAGAATAATTTCATGCTTGATGATTAGAAGATTACCATTTTGATTCTCACTTCTCTACGAAATTTGATTGATTTTCTTTTGATTTTTTTTTTTTTTGTGCTGGCATTATTCTTTGTATCTTCATCCGCAAAATACGCAACACTTTGAACAAAGAGAATTTTTTCTAGAATAACATTGACAGCCAATATAACAAAATCATAAAAGAAACATGGAGCTCGAAAACCAATGAAACGTAATGTGTTGATTGTTTTTTTTTTATTTTTTTTATTTTTAGAAATTCAATTTAAATTCAATCAAAATATTTTTTTTTTTTTTTTAACACACTCCATAATAAAATATGCATCAAGAAATACAAAGAAATTGATAAAACCACAAATAAAATTAGAAATGTGGTAAAAAAATCAGTGTGACTTGGAGATTTTGAGCGGGGGGTGTGCAAGAATTTTATATTTATTGCGGTTTTCCTTGAGGCTATACTTCTTTTCTAGCATAAAAAAGAATCGCTGAAAAATTTGTTAATTTTCCGCCCCTTTGGAGAACATAAAATCATTGTCAGTATGGCACATTCTTTTCGTATGTTTGCGCTTAGAAACTTCATTAGCAATAGATTTGCAGATCTTATGTTTAAGTTTCACAGTCCGTGTCAGCTCAATGCATAAATTTATGCTTAGTTACGCCTTTCGAAAGTTAAACATTTAGAATCTAAAGCCGCCAAACTCGTATGGCGATAATTGAAGAGGCACATAAAATTAATGAAAATTACCAGCAAACGAGTTAAACCAAGCAATCGGACAGCCGAAGTCGAAAGCAGTTTCATGCTTTATACAAGAATAATTGGTAAATCGAAGAAAAAAGCTGAAGCACTTAGTTGCCGCTCAGGCAATAGTATATTAAGTGCTCTCAACACAAATGGACAGACAGCGGACAAATGTAAAGACATGCGTAATACAATGAATAAATAAATAAAAAGATACAAAACTATTTTTGTCTTTCAAAGAATTTAAAGCTTAGATACGTTCGACAGTCAGCCGTGGGCAAATAATGTTTCCTATATTTATGCTTTTGTACTTGTGATTGTTGCAATTATATTCGATAATTGTAATTGCTTCGTCAAAAGGGTAAACAAGTCCAAATTGATTTGTCATTGCTTGAAATTGCGCGTTGAGTTGCTATCGAAAACTATCGAAGATGCTATTTTATTTTCCCCACTTGACCAAACAGAAGCTGGAATGCGCAGATTTTAAACTTGTTCGTGTTAAAATCTGGCACAAGTGTCATAAAGATTCGCGCACGATTTCTTGAAATGTTTATCTTCATTTCTCTATGATAGGTGTGCGCTGTATCTAGATATGTTTTAATGCGCGTGATGCTGTTTCGCATGGTGCTATGCAAATTGTGAAAGTGCTAAAGACTCGTTTTTGTTGTGGCTGTTGGGATGCAAAGCCCAGCTTGATGGCGTTGAGCATACAGTTGAAGTTGATGCTGCTGCCGGTTATTTTTTTTTTGGAACTACATACAAAGTAGCTGCGAGTCGTCTAACACGCAACACATAAATAAAACATTATAAAAAGGAAATATTTAATCTCAATAACTTATTTCTAAGAACTCACTGGCTTCCCACTGGCATTTCAATCAAGACAGCAACAGTACTTTTCCGCCATCTTCTTCAGACTGCTAATGATGATGAGCAGAAATGTTGCTCTTTCATTAAATTAAAACACATCATTTCAGCAGCTTTATTTAAGAAAAAGTCACTCTAAGTTGATTCAATTACGTGTTGGAGTTAAAAGGAAAAAAATCGGCTTATGGTGATAATGAAATAATTGACGAAAAAAAAAGAGACGAATGAAATGAAATAACTCTTTTCTTTCATTTTGGAGAATGCTACATGATATGTATCTGCAGTTTAATGAAACTGAGATCACAGCACGGAAGACGAGCACAACAGACAATAGCTATTAAAATTATATATGACACGGGTAACGAAGCGTTGCGACTCGACAAATGAAATAAAGATGATGTCTGGGGAGTGAGGGTTGCAGACAGCATTTCACAGGGACAGATACATTTAAGCAAGTGAATTGCGCATTGAAAAAGATACAAGCAACAACACCTGTTAGAACGTGGGAATATTTTGAGTAAAAATTGAAGATGCGCGCGGCTGAATTTACAAGCAAGCCACCCTTAAAAAAGACAACTGTGACTCATTGCCTAGAAAACTATGAAAAACTGTATGCAAATTATATGAATGGTGTAGTTTGACTCTTATTCAGTTGACTCGGAGGTTTTTGAAGTGCAGTCAGTGGAAAGAATGAAGCGCAAAAGGCATTTTAATACGATTCGCATATGATATAGATTAGGGAGTATATTTTGGATTGTATTTTTTTAATTTATTTAGTTTTACTTGTGTCAGTATAAACATTTAAGAATGGAATATTTTAGTGTCTTCGTTTATAAAATGCTCTAAAAAGCTACAATGCCAGTGGTGTCTTCTACCTGTATATAATTCAAACAAATTAAACATTTTTGAGAACGTGTTTATAGAATAATTATTCTTATACACCAAAAATCATGTTTCCCTTGTTACTTTTTATGATTTCGGTACAACAGGTTGTTGCGCTCTTCATGTTCAGTTCTGGCTCTATATTACCGGACACACACCCTCGTTGCAACTCGTTGCACAGACCTGGGCAGGGCATGAATTGCTCCGAACGATGAAAGAATTTACCCATGTATGACCGACTACATGGATGCGCTCGATGCACGCGTACTTTATTTTTTCTGATGTACATTTCCGCTGCAGCGTTCTTCCTCGTTAATTTTTTGGTCAACTAGCAAAAGTGAAGTTTTTTATACGTTATAAAAAAAAAATTCAACTGGTGGTGGTCATTCAGTGAATTAAATATATATACTCATTTATTTTCACACACTCTATTGAGTATTTTTAATAGATTAACACTGTAAACTATTGCACACAGAGAGTGAACATCCATGCTGACTAATACTTCCCATTGCGTGTTTGTACTGCGTTGAGATACAGATACTCATATGCATATTGATGGCTCATAGAAAGATGCAGTGAATGCACAAGTGAATGCCTGAATGCACATAACTGTTTGCAGAAATTAATGTCTTAAATTTTTAGATCGGGTAGGTCTGATGTGCAATGAAATGTATAAAACCACATTTCAATTACCAAAGCGAAAGGATGTGGAGAAATGGTAAAATAAAGTGTTCAATTTTTAATGCCGCTTGTCAAAATAATGCCTCAACTAAGAGCTGTGATTAAATGCCTTTAAAATTTTTTTCTACACATACTTCAAGGTTCAATTCAATAGATTAGAAATTTCATTAAAAAATAATTTCATCGCAGTAGCATATGCGATGAAATTATCGCACCTTTTGCATCTAACCTTGGCATTTGTTTGCATGCGTTTATTTTCGCAAAGCTCTTTAAATGAGCAATTAAGCCATCTAGTGTTTGCATACCAAAGTGATAGAAGTTTGCATATGAAATCCAGACGGCGGCGGCATCTAAGTGCGTTTGAGTAGAGCGTATATTCATTCGTGCAACAAGTGCAAATAATGCAACTAGGCATTAAGTCGATGCAACAACGTATCAGGAAGCTATGCACCGACACTCCACACGACTTTACGTGCTTTGATGTTGTCATTTAATATGCAAAATGCATCTAAAGGCAGCGTCTGCGTCTGGTTTGCCTGAGAGCGAAAATCTTTACAACTTTTACTTGGCTAATGAAGTTAGATGGAATACGGCAAGTGTTGACGCCATCGAGAAAGTATGTATCTATAGCTTAGAAACAGGATCTTATTAACATAAGCAATATTCAAGCGTAAATTAAATGAGAGGCGGTTGGGTGATGTGTCAAGTTTGAACGGAGAGCGAAAGAAATTGTCAGCAGTACATTTGCTTCCAGAATATTTTAACTTCAAAATGTATTATTGTAACTGAGTGTGGGCGGCTTTATGAGAATGTAAAGCATTTTAGCTGGAACCAAATGCTCGAGGCTAAATGCTGAAGTAATTGAACCTAAAAATATGTTATTTACACTTAGAAAGGCATGCGTTGGCGACTTTTGTTAAGTATGATGTTTGAATGCGCTGCACGTAGTTGTTGCTTTTGTTGTTGTTCACGTTGCTCGAGTTAGGTTTTTATCTTTTACCTATTGAATACTTTCCTGGAGTTTTGTCTCGTCTTATCTTTGCCTTTGATCCGTAAGCAAAAGCATGACACGTGTTTTAAGACCATTGACTTCAACTTCAACTTCATTGCAACCTAGAAAGAGAGTCGACGTTTTCTTGCTATGTACTATTCCCGTCCATCTGACATTTTCTTGAGTTTGACATAGAAATTTCAGTGATATCTTTTTGTTGATCAAAATCAAATTTCCTTTATTTTCTGTACGTGATGTCGAAATGGGCGCGTTCGCTCTTCTAATATGGACTACACTTAGTTTTTAAGATGGATTATTTTTAAATGAAATGTATGGTGATTATTATTATTATTTTTTTAGTAATTTCAAATTAAGCAATTTGGACTTAACAGTGTTTCAATGTGGCCTCAAATCTTTATTGAAACAAATCTACAATTTATACAATATAAGCTGTGTATTGGATTAATTTCGAAGCAATTGTTATTTTGAACATAATTGATTGAATTCAAAATATTGCGGAAGTTTTTATTAGTATGCTGCCATCTAATAACTTTCAAAACTTAAAGAACTGAAGACATAGGATACATATGTATAAAGAAATGCTTTAATTTGTTACAAACCTTCTGACAAGCTGATAACACCATTTCACACTATGTGCTACCAATTATGCCAGAATTCAATGCCTCAACTGAAGACATCACATAATAGCGAACTGATTTCATTTAGCTAAGCTTATACAAATATTTACCTGTACACATGTGCAACATTAATCAATTAAAATAACAACTTTTAGATTCCATGTGCAAAAAAAAAAAAAAGAAGTTCTTTAGCCTTTCAAGTTGCAAGCTCAAAGAAGAGATTTTTAACCGCCTTAAATTAATGAAAAAAAAGGAGTACAATTTAAATGCAAACATCATGCAACAACAACAACAACAACAACAACAATCTGCCACAAAAGAGAGTTAAAAAACACTAGATAAACAAGAACAACACTTGCAACTTAACAACAACGAGAACAGCAACAATAACAAATCTAACAACTAGGCATGAATTACGAAGAACAACATTTTGCATAAATTAGAGCGTGCATGCAACATGAATAATCGTTGAAACATGTTCATGGGAGATGGGAGTTACAGTAAGAGCGGCAGAGTGCTCGTACCTATGAAGCATACAAGAGAGGAACGGTGACGGAAGTAAAGACTGAACAAAGTTGTTCTGCATAGCAGAATTTTTTTATTTTTTCAAAAGCTGTTAATGACTGCGCGGAACTCACCTGAAATGAACCTGAAGAGGCCGAGTGCAATCTGCTACTCTGAATTCTTCTTCTCTTCCCATTGTTCTATCTCTTTCTCTCACATTTAGTATTTCAATGCATTTTGTTGCGTTCTTTCATTTGTTGTTGTTGTTGTTGTTCTTAAACATGCAACACTCAAAATTGGCATTTGATTGCAGATGAAATTGTTGTTTTCTGCTGACGACAAGGTATGATATGAGGATATGAGTGCAATACAATAAGGTGTGTTCTGAAAATTCAAGAACTTAAAATGTATACAAAATAATAATTGTAAGCCCTATTTTGCTTATACAGTTTTTACCATCGATTTTCACCGGCACACCGGTTTTATAAAATATTTGCTGTTCACACTTGAACTGTATTCTGAATTTCCAGGCTCACGGAAAGACCAAATAAAAGCCGGAACACAAAGAAAGCGGTAATACTTATTGCAAGATTTCATTTCAGAATCAGAAATTCTGATAGATTCCTAGTGCCTTATTTTGAAATAAAACTGTATTGCTCGTCGCCCCTTCTCCCAAAGTCCGATTTTCCGTTAGAATGTTTCATAGTTTAAGACAATCCATGCAAAACTAATTTTTAAAATTTTACTTTTTTTAAATTGTTGGAACTCTAAAATCAAGTCTCTCTTTCTGTGTGTCTGTGTTTGTGCCTGCATGCGATTAATTATGCATTTTATTAGTGGTTTTTTGTTGATCACTTGTATCGCTTGCAACATCTGCACAGGCTTATCAGCTACTCTAACGGTAAATAGGCACTATATCACTCGCTGCCTGAGAGTACTTAAATAGGCGTAGAACTTGTCTGCGCCGCTAAGCACAACTTGAGTTACTTTTGTTGTTCCTGTTCACGTTTTCCCTGTTGTTGCTCTGGCTGACAAGTTAAGTCAAGGCGATTCAAGGCAATTGGCTTGTGGCAACCGCCACCAAAATGTACAACTTTGGTTGAGTGAAGAAATATGCATAGAAATACTTTTGAGCCACAAATGCATTTTCAACGTAAAAACTCGTATGTATCAGATACATATGAGTAGATACATTGTATCTACTGTGTGTTGGCCACTCGTTGCAATGTGGCATGAGATGCCATTGCTCTCACATATCTTCTAATAGTCTTTCACTCTTTCTCTCTCTGTTCTTTGTTTTTTTTTTTTTTTTTTTTTTTTGTATTAGCATACTTTTTATATAGAAGTATTTTTAGGGTATTCACAGCTGGTTGATGAACAGCTTAGTTCATGGGTTTTTTTATTTTTTGTTATTTTTATTCAATTTGTTTATGGTATCTGATGGCTGAAAGTTCAATATTTTTTTCTCAGTCTCAGTATTATAAGGACTTTTTTTTAAATTTTATTTGAATCCTATAAAATACAATTATAATTGATTTCAACATGGCTCATGATCCAAGAAGCACTTATTATAGGCCGTAGTGGTTTAGACTGATATCTTTGCAGGATTTCAATATTTGAATTGCTTGCCGTTCCCCTCAACTGCATGGCATATGTCAATACTGGGTTTTGTTGTGGTGTGCAAAGTAATCCAGCTGCATGGATGGAGCTTGTGAGCATTTCAGAGATTTCAGAGATATGTCCAAGCTAATTAGATCCTCATGCCAGCTTCAAAAACCATTTAAATTAGTTTTTTCCGTGATAACTTTGTATACCTTATCTTTAAATTGCATAGTAAATCCATAAATCACGATGATTGGTGAGTGATTAGATTTCATGTCAAAGTTCTCTTCAATTCGAAAATGGTTTTCTGATAAACCTGAGTAAACAGGTATTTTTCGAGGATCTGTAGGTCATTATGTTGGCTTACTAGTAGATAGAAGTTGAGTAGTTATTAGGCCCTGTACCGAAGGTACAAGAGCCTATTGGGTTTGTGCAAATGTATGTAACAGGTAGAAATAATGGTCGGAGACCCCCCAAAGTTACCCCCATTATGGTCAGGAGTGATAGAGGAGTCGATATAGCCATGTCCGTCTGTCCGTCTGTCCGTCTGTCCGTCCGTCCGTCCGTATGAACGAAAGGATCTCGGAAACGGTAATAGATAGAGACTTCGTGTTTTTTGCATTCGTCTAGGACTGCTCCGGAATTTCACAAGTTTATTTTGAAATTTTGCCCCTCCCCCCCCTTCCCCATAAAATCACCCCCAAGGAGAAATATTTCTTCGGCACAAGAAAAATTGAGTATGCCAGTATAAAGTTAACGTCCTTTTTAGTCAAAATCCAAAAAGTTCATCAAAATCGGATAATAAATAACGATTTTATAACCAATTGAAGTTGAATGACCCCCCTTTCCTTTTCATTCATATTCGAGCAGTGAGAAGTGGTCATGTGTTTGGTCATATGCTCGGGAAACGTTTAATGTGTTTGTTAGGAGACCTGAACTGGTACAGGGCCTCTTACAGTCGGTTACGCCTGACTGTATTTTCTTACTTGTTTTTAGTAATGCATTTGTAGAGCTCGCTACCTCTTGGGTTCACAATCCTTGAATTCAATAAGTACCAAATTTATTTTTAGTTTTAGAGATAAGATATTCTCACTTTGTGGTCTTTTTCCAGTACAGTTTATTTCGCACCAAATGTACCAAATCTCATTCATCTTCTTAAAATAGTTGGTGAGATATAACTAATTTAGTTATTATCTTAAATTTTTTATATAACTCAAGGTTAAAGTTACTTTTTATGTGTAAAAGAATTTTTAAAATAATTTTAATAGTTTCAGAGATCAACTCTTAAAAATATTTATGTAAATAAGAGATACACTCTTAGATAATTTGATGGAAGCCATTTATCCATTTGACGGAGACTATCTGACCCATACTCTGGTAAAGAAATACTTTCAAATAAACCTACCAATCACTTTTAGAGTATTATACCCTCACCTGTAGGGCCAAGAATATATACTTTGCTTCTGGAAATATGACGTAGCAGACATAGACATAGCTAAGTGCGTCTGTTCGTCTTTCGCATGTGTGAACACCGAGATCTTGGATACAATACAAAGTAGAGCTATCACACTTGGAATTTTTAAGTTTGCCTGCAACATACACAGATCGAGTCTGGAAAAGGCCTAAGATGCACCAATTAATGCGCAACCAATACATGTAACGGTAAATTTAAAGCCATGCATTTGTTTTTTATTTTAATTAATTTTAGAGACTCATAAAGATTTTGTTCTGCAGAGTGTCTACATTCAAATTTTACAGGGTATTTCGAAATCGTAGCACGCGAGTGCAGCATTCCAACTTGTTTATTAAATTTTTACACTTATTCGAACTGTGCGATGTAAAGATTAAACTTGTATTTCCACAGAATAGCCGACATTGTGTCGGAAGGGAATGTTCGCTTAGAGTACATTAAAAAGTATGCAACTGTTGGTTTTACCAAACTCATTTTCCGACAGCCATTTGTGCTTCAAGCACTAAACTTGACTTCAAATCAACTCTTTATTTTCAATTTATTTCCATTATACGATTTTGTTGGTTCATTCGTTGTTTCAATGGTTTCGTGTTGCCTTCTGCATTTACCAATTCCAAAAGCTGCTACGAGTTTTTATGAAAAGCACGGCAGCACGCAACAAGGTCATGGCACAGCAGATTATACATCAATTAGCTAAAGCGGTTGAGCGGTTGAGTTTCATAATCGGTCGGTAGTTGAATGGTGTAGAAGGCGTTACTACAACGCAGCCATCTTATGGGAGAGGAAAAAATTTAAGACAGATGAATCCACCTTTTTCAGATACTCTTGTTGTACGTATGCACATGCCTTACTTCGTGCTGGCGAAGATTTCATATATGTACATATTCAGTTCCACCCAGCCAACGTCAGCCCATTCAAAGTGTTGCCAAACCTGTACTTAAGTGTACACGAAAAGCACGCTGCTCCAATATGAATGTAGTAGGTACTTTAGCTATGAGTATGCCCGAAATAAACGCATCGTTTCGCCAATGAAGCAAAGTTCCCAGCTTGCACCCGATTCGATCTGCCCGGATTAGCTTAGCACTATCTGCTGTTATACAGTTGTAGCTCGACTTGTTCTGTTCTGTTCTGGTCTCATCTACTGCGATGTAGATGAGACCAATTGTGAAAGTAATTTAAAATAGTTTGTTGCTTTTCAATTACAAAGAATTGCATGTTTCGTTTTAATTTTTCTTCTATTTTTCGTTTGCGGTTTTCGTCTTGCACGATCATCTGGATAGAAATTATTTCACTTCTGTGCTTCCTGAGAAAATGTGCCTGAGTGTGCCTGAAAGTGTAGCTGTTGCAATTTTCCTGCTGGCCAAATTATTGCTGCACTACTTCGATTTGCTTCGTTGCAAATAGTTAATAAAATTGGTAATGAGCAAAAATGGCATTTCTTGGTGCGACTGCTGTGAGTTGGCACGATCGATGAATTGTTAAGCGAACTATGCTGCATGGATTGCCGCTTCAGATTAGTTGTAGTATTTAGTAGCGAATATGCAGCAATTACCTTGTGGAATGTTTAATATTTCTAATCCAAGAAACGGCTCATTTAAGCTGACTAATTTAAAAAAAAAAAACAAAACTCAAAATGCGCAACAAAATCTTCTTAGCTGAAATTCAATAGCAGCTCACCGTATTTGGCTGCATGCAACATTTCAACAAATTTTACGCATTGACTGACATTTAGCGCAAAATTGCAGCAAATCCTCGAACAGGTTTAACTATGTATCTACAATATATGCAAGTAGAATCCGTCTGATATGTCTTTAAAGAGCGTTGCGCTCTAAATATGGTAGGCGAAAATCAATTCTGCTTAAATAAATGGATATCAGCATCTGTAAATAGCTTTGTCTTTTAGATTTGTGTCAATCAGAAATCACAGCAAAATTCATTTGTGACATATTAAATGTGCGCGGTTTGGAGCGCCAACGCGCTTAGAGCGAATAAGTCGAAATCTTGGCGCTTTTAGAAAGTGCTATGTACACAAATACTCATACATATATGCGATTTGAAGTGTGATTTTGATTGATCGCAAAGAGCTAGCGTGGTCCGCTATGTTTAAGGCACTATTTGAATGAACCAAATGCATACTTTCACCTTCACTACTGAATATGCGTAAGTGTTGGCATGATCATCTTGTTTGTTTCGCTAATGAGATTTGATTTCTTTTCCGAGCTAAACGCAGCCAAATGGTTAATTAATCATCTATGCTGAGCGATCTTATCGCAGCTGGAAATTTGTAAAAAATTCGCTGATGCTGCTCCATATTCAACGACTGGACGTGCAAAGTATTAGTATGGCTATTAGAATATCCGATTCGATTTACAATGCCTAAACATTCAGTTTTCACAAAATGCGCCAATTTAATTTCGAAAACGAAAGGGATACACCGTCACACGAAGACAGTTCAACAATCTACAATAAAATTAAATAAAAGCAAAAAAAACAAAAAGTCCCGCGACCTAGAGTCTATTGAAGGTTTTCTTGTAGTATCTCACTTAGTTTGTTGAAAGGCTGGTAACATACAGCAGAAACAATGGCTGTCTTAGACACATGTTTTATTGATATATTTTTTTTTTTGCACACATTTATAAACAACATAATATGAAATATACTTTAGAATCATAAACAACTGTTCAGGTGTGTCCAACGGAAAACGGAACTACTTCATAAATCACCAGCTTTTGTTCGGACTTATTGATAAAAAAAGTTTCTATAAATTTCGGGAAATAAAAGGTCTCTTGCAAATCTTGAAGCAAAACATAAATGGAATACTGCATCGAATCACTGTCGGGTATGCATCATGAAACATTTGAAGCCATGTGCCTGCTATTAGCTGTTTGCAACTGTATTATTGCTTCGCTTCTACATAAGGTTTTTGTTTCTTGTCAGAAATATTGAAATCAAGTTGTGTGCGACTTTTTTCCGGTCAAGTCTTTGTAATAAATTAATTTGCATAATTTACAAAAATTTTGTTGGCTAAATTGCTTTTGTGCTTTTATCTTCTTTGGGCGTTCAAACACAAGGTTAGACCTGATTGAACCTTCTACTGTTTCGCATTCAACGCTGGATTTATTAACAATTTGCATTAATGAAAAGCTTATAAGACTTCATATTGCTTATTGTTTCCATATTATACATGCGCTGTATGCTTTTGAAATTGGATTTATATTTTATATCTTTAATCTTCATCGTCGCATCGACGAGGCGTGTGAGCTTAAAAGCAGCTGCCAGAAAATCGTTTTCGAGAAAACATGTGTCCAACATGGCGTGGAAAACGTATTAAATTTCAAAACAAACACCAAAATAACAATTACAAACATGTGAAATTAGATACACGAAAGTAATTAAACTAACTTGAAGATCATAAAATTTGTTAAAAATAGAAAAATCAAATTGGCGTTAATGCTTGGCTGCATAGCCGCTCAGCACAGGTGAATGCAGTGGTGCGCCATGGAGCGATTCCGGCGACTTAGTGGAGAAAGTAAACTAAGCATTCCATTCCGACGAGCACAAACAAACAATAAGCTCTGCTGCTTTAGCTTTGTGATGACCAGTACAGCACCGCACCGGACCGGACAAGTAGCTAGCGATGATGATGATGATTATGGTATTTCTATTTCGTCTTTTATAAATTAGTCAAATGCACGCATGCGCGCTGTGCATTGCAGCAAAATATGAAAGTCACATAACCGAACGCTTGCTAATATGCTTTTCGGGCCAAATTAGTTATTTTCAAAGCGAGTTGTACATAAAATGTACTTTCTAAATTTGTGAAATACATTTGAATTCTTGCAAATGCGGATCGGCTATTTGTTCCATGACTTATATTTTGAATACCTAGTGCAAATGTATGTAACAGGCAGAAGGAGGAGTAGCAGACCCCTGTAGTTTAACGCGTATATTACTAATCAATATCAAATTCTTTATTGCAAAAACTTAATTTCGAATTAAAAGGACTAATTCAACACTTTAATTCTTTACAGCTGCCGCAGCAACGCCAACTGTCAACCGCTGGCCACAACAGCACGCATTCGAACGCATCACGAGCTGCTCGCCGAAGTCATCATGCAACAGCCCAGCAATTACTACACACAAACCGAGAGTGAGTTGCTGCAACTTGAGGCAAGTGGCGCAGGTACACAGATGCCGCTGGCGCTGCACTATCAGGCAGAGTCATTGCAGCAACAGCTACAAACGGCTGCACAACAACAACTCGCACACCAAAAACCGCTGTCGCACTTGGAACGAACCTCTACGCCCACTTCTACCATATCCAGCGCTGCAACGCCAACGCCCACACTTGATGCTGCCTCAGTAGCAAGTAGTAGCAACGGTGGCGGCGGTGGTGTTACCCATTTCATTTCACCACTACAACGTCGCCACTGCCAGCCACCCACAAATCTGCCGCTGCACTCGGTCAACTCGCAATCACCGTTGCGCACCGCCAGCTATAAATCTGCCGCCGCAACTGCGTACATACACAGCCACCACCATCAGGCGCTGGACTTTCAGCGCAACTCACAGTCAGACGATGATAGTGGCTGCGCGCTGGAGGAGTATACCTGGGTGCCGCCCGGGCTGAGGCCAGATCAGGTGAGCTGCAATTATAATAATTTGCCTTCGATCATAAGCTGCATAAGTCGCATTTGTCATTTAATTGCTTTAAGTGGCATAGGCGTAATTTTCGCCAAACTAACAAAGCAACCGGTAACAATTGTTGGCCACCAATTTCGCTTTTCTTTGCCAAAACGAGTTGGAATTTTCCAATCTTTCGCTGCGTCGCGTTGTAGCGCAATTTTGTCGAATTTCCACGGTTGACTGCAACTACGTGATGCAATGCGCTGGAATTGACGCACCAACTTGTGGCCGAAAGCCTTAATTAGACGAGTTCATTTATCTTGATTTTGGCTTTTGTTGTTTTTTTGGTCATAATATTATTGGAAAAATTATCTTCCCAATCGACTTAGCGTCATCAGCTCTGTCTGAAAACGAAAGCGAAAGCGCTTATAATTAAATCGTTACTCTTTTTGGTAGCAATTAGTCGTGCACTGTCTTTCTTGTCGCTGGCCAATAGCCATAAATGCTTGTCCAAGAGCGCCGAGCAAGCGCCTATTAAAAACTTTTTACCCAACTAAAGTTAAGCGCCCAAGTCGTTGCTGTTTTGAAATTTTACGTAATAAAAAGCATTTGGCCTGGGAAAACGTGCTTTTCTTGCTATTTTCGTTATAGTTTTTAGTTGTTTTCTCGTTTTTCATGCCTCCATTTAGTTTCTGCGACAATTTCCGCCTTTTTATGCCGATTTATTTGACGGCGAACTCAGTGCTTTTGCCTGCGCCTTGGCTTCACTTACAATTAATAACCCAGGCGACCTCCGCAGTGGCTCCGCAGTGCGGGGTCGCGTCTGTGCTAGCCTCCTCTATGTGCGGCCACCGGCGATTGTTGACTTTTGACGATGCACGGCGTAAACTTTTGCCCAAAAGACAGCATGCAGCTTGAATGCCAAACCAAAATGCAGACACAGCATTTGAGTGAAAGCAATTTTCGGATTAAATTCAATTCAGAGATAATGCACACGGTTGCATATAGACGCTGGCTTACTTAATATGTATGAGATACTTTTGTGCATTTGTCAGCTTTAATGACGTTGCTTATCACTTGAATCACTTTTCAATAATCAAATTGGTTTCTTTGTTTTTTCGAATAGGTTCGTTTGTATTTCTCGCAGCTGCCGGACGATAAAGTGCCCTACGTCAACAGTCCCGGCGAGAAATATCGCGTTAAACAATTGCTGCACCAGCTGCCGCCCCAAGATAACGAAGTGAGTATTAGTCAAGTACCAAAAAGTATATGTATCTATATATTCTTTCTTGAGTAGTAGAAGAAGAAGAAGCTTAAGAATGCAAGGCAGCAAACAAAAAGAAGTCGTAAAAATTGAAAAGCAAACTTCGCCCAACTGCAAAGAGTGCAAAAAAAAAAAACAAAAGATGAAGCCTGAGGACTGAATTTGCCTTTCAAAAAGCCACTCGCAGCAACTGGCAACTTCAAACAAAACGACAAAAGACTTCAGATTAAAAAAGTTGCAACGCAGTTGACTCTGCTTCTGCTTGCTTTTCACCGCTTTTCATTGCTTCTTTTTGCCATCTTCGCTGTAGCTTGTAACTGAGCTTTTAATTAAAAATTTACAAAACTTTACTTGCTACATTTTTTACTGTTTTTCTTTGCTGCTTAGGTACGCTACTGTCACTCGCTCAGCGATGAGGAGCGCAAGGAGCTGCGCATTTTCTCAGCACAACGGAAGCGGGAAGCGCTCGGACGTGGCGCGGTGCGTTTACTCTCCGATGAACGGCCATGCAAAGGGGTAAGTGGGTTGGGCGCTACAACGACGTCAAATTAATTCTATCCATAGCATAAGTTTAAGTCCTATAATAATGACCGATTGTTGTATACCCTGCAGAAATCGTTAGCCAATGATGTATTAATGGAGGAAGTGAAATGATATATAAACAGCTTTCAAAATATATCTAATGAAGGAAGCAGCAAGCAGTCATAAGTCGAAGTATATAATACCTCTAAGATATAGCTTCTTACATGCTTCTGTGTTGGCCATATTTCACTGAACGTGAAAGCAAGATCAATGAAATCAAAACAAATCTGATCCTTTTACACATGATGTTTCATAGTTTAATCTATGGCTTTAAAGAATACAAATTCAAGTTATTTCATTAATTTCTATGTCGGTTATTTCAAATTAATTGTGTACAGCTCTTAGTTCGTAGGCGGAAGGAGCGGTTGATGTATTTCCAGAAGGTTAGTCCTTATGTTCGTCTGCACAACGAGTACTTGAAGATTAAAAAAGTTAAGATAACTTGTATTAAATGAACATGGCACCCTTTATAAAGGGTAGCCTCAATATTAGCCATTAAGAGACATTCTTCAAAATATCGACTGGGTGAAATGTCCTTAAACATGAGTGTTTGGTATTCAAATTTACATTTTATTAAAAGCTAAGAAAATTCGACATGGCACTCAAGTTTCGATTTCATTGCGAAGTTGTAGAAGTATTTAGGTTCTGTGTATCCGCAAAACTTTTTCATTAAGTGTGACATTTTTTGTTTGTTTCTTTGTTTTGCAACTAATACAGCTGAGTTTCCAACGCGTCATTATTTGTAGGAAAAATTGGTATCGGTGGTTAGTTTTTCTCCTTTGTAGACAGTTTCATAAACCTAAAAAAAAGATTGACAATGGCGGTAGAAAAGTTGGCAGCTCAACGTCGAAAACAATAACCGCAGCGAACTTCAAATTGTTTTGCGAACCAGCAGAGAGCATTTTGAACTGAAAGATGACAAAAAGATTTCATTAAGTACGCTTTTTGCTGTAAAATATTTTACATGCAGAAAGTTTCGCTATACATAGTAGCAAAACGTAAAAAAACGCTTGTCGGAAGCTAATGGTGTCTGGCAGGAGCAGCAGCAAAAACTTAGTTAACAGCGCCACACTGATCCAATCCGATCCAACGATGACAAGCGCAGAAAGTGAATGGCCCAGCAGTGCTTTAAACCGTACCGAAGTCGCACGCCAAAACGAAAGTATCTTATTATTAATAGTGGTTGTAAATACTATTCATCGTAGTAAGTTCAGTACTCAATGGTCTGGACACTTTTGTTTCCACTAGACGCTCCCTGCTGCTCCTGCTGGCTTGCATTGTATTGCTTGGCAAATTTGCATCGTTATTAGCTGCTAGCAGACAGCATGGGACAGCTGGCGCATAAATGCACTTCACTTCAATGCTGAGGTCCCCCGTTGCCGCAGTGCATTGAATAACAATTCGACTCGACCGGCAGTGAGTCGCCTCCAGTTGCCTTGTAGATACTTTTGTATGCGATTTTATTGTGTTCCCATTCGCCACTCGTAAAACTTATTAAAAAGTTTCTCGAGTACAAGAAAACAAAAAAAAAAAAAAAACGTGCGAAAGACGGAGTGGTAAACTTTTGCGTGGGAGTTGTAGGATCTGCAAATGTTTTGCAGTTTTGGCAACTCACTGACACTTGGCGAAACTGTGTACACATTGGCTTTTTGGTGTGGTGCACTATAATAAAATGGCTTACCTAAGTGGGGCGAACGGGTGTGTTGAGAGTACATATTGATGCTTTTTATTTGTGTTTTAATTCAATATTAAATCAATTACGAAAGTTATTCAAAAGAAACATGTTGCCTCGAACGCCCAAAAATATATCCATCCATAATCATTGTGCACCAGTTGAAAAACCCTGTATTTGTTCGTATTAGGCTGTGTAAGAAGTTCAAATGGCAAAGAGAAATAGTGAAGGTAGGTTTGGGCTTAAATAAAAAAGATACTTAAAGTTAGACACACGCAGTCTCAAGTTATAAACACATCATATTAAACTTCATGCAACATTCATTTTACCACAAAAGAGAGCAAAAAAAAAAATGTATCAAATTTAATATGCGCAAGCCAAAGTCAAGCTGCTGAAAGGCGTTGAGAGAAACTGCAAAAGCAAGAACGCAGACAGCCAGAAAACTGTCATAGAACGAGATTCGAACTTATAAAGCAGAATTTATGGAAACAACCAATGGACCCAAAAATCCCATCGAATCACTCAAGCGCAATGAGGCGCAAAAGCGTGCGACGCGTGTCAAATTCGATGCCGAGGACGAAAATGGAGGACGATCAGCAGCTCCTTCAATGTCATATTAAGTATACGCCCCGCCCGCACAGCAGATAATTCACAGATAGCAGCGGAAAGAACGCTTATGATGAAAGCGAAAAATACAAGAAATGCGAAAGAATAACAATAGCAATGTCGACACAAAGTCAAAGCAGGCAGACAAACGACCAAGGAGCGCAAGGATAAAGCTCATTCAAATAATTACAAAAAAATCAACGAACTGTGCTAAGTAGGAAAGAAATCAGGCGACGACAACAGACAGACAGACGGACAGAAAAACAGGTTTTCGATGAAGGTAAAAAAGAGTAGAAGAGCTCGCATACAAAGCGTAGTTCTCCCTTTTTTTCCGTAGAAGTTTATGTAGTGAAAAAGGCATGATAACGAGCGACATTAATAAGATGTGCAGTGGGCAGCGGAGGGACCAAAGGAGGGATGAGCAAACGTATATGAACGACTCAGGTCGTGCAAAGGTCGCGCAAACTACTGCTAGAACTGACAAAAGTTATTTCCGTATTTTGAAAGGTTAAACAAATTCTTACTAACATTTGCAAATGCCTCAAATGCAGAGGGAAATCCGGCCGACACTGAAAGCAATTTGTCAATATAATAATTGTAAGAGCAGACGGCGGAGTATTGGTTGGGGTAGAGTATGCACAGAGTTTGTCTGCAAAACCGGATTAATTGGATTGATAAGATTAATGAACACCGATTATGATTATTTACATGACATTTAACGAAGGCAGATGCCAAAGCATTTTGTCAAACCTTATGAAAAATGTTGATTTAAGTGCAAATATGTATGTGGGCGGCAAATTAGTGCAGGTTAATGAGCCACTAGCGACAACGATTTAATAGAAGATCAAATAATTGGATTGGCTATGCCAAAATATTGCAAAATGATTTCTCAAACTTATGGCCAAACTTATGCATGATAAAGTGCTTATGTAGTGTTCCGATCGAATGCAATTGAATAGACTTTCAAGAAATATCATAAATGACGTTTGAGACCTTTAAAACCTTTATTGTCTTGTATCTATGGCGATTTGAACATATCTCTCAGTTTTTGAAATATCGATTGGAAACAGTAATTCTAGTATCATCAGACATTTATATTTTAGTCCTTTTGAAGACACAATTTTTTATTAATTCGTTTATTTTATGCCAATGTTTGTTGTTCACTTTTGAAATAAGTTGATTGGGGTTAAACTTGAGGCTATCACATATTCGACTTCGACGGATTACGAATTTGTGAAGCATAAATCCCAAAGTTTTCTGTTGAATCACTTCCAGTTTTCTCATAGTTTATATTGCAACTTTTTATTTTAGGCAGTTAATAGAGCGCTTACATAAGTCACTTCAAGAAAATTGCCAAATATTGTAGAATATTGTTTTGATTTCTTAAGCACTTGTGGCTCATTCTCGGGTTAGACTAATTAAAGCTTGCATTTCTGTTTTTGGCAATAAATTTCAAGCGCTGTTCACTTGCCAGCAATTAACGATGCGTGTACCAGCAGCAGGTTGGAGGCTAAAGCACTTAGAGATTTTGTTAGGGGCACTGAGTGCAGCTAAGCTTTATGGAAATTATCAACCCTGTCTAAATGGAATGGGCGGCGTGGGCAGCACGCAACAAAGTTAAATGGCTTGCAAACGTAAATGTTGATTAGGCAGAGCACTGCCACAGAAGGAGTTGAGGGGAGCTAATGTGAGGGCTTCAAAGAATACATTGAATGGCTTCAAAACCGAGCGAGTTTAATAGCCTGGAAAGTTAAGAACAGCGACAGGCGATGTCTTCACGTCGTGTTGCAAACTGTGATTCCAAGAAGGCAATAGCGACGGCGACAACTTTGGTAGCAAACGTTTGTGGTTTGCGGCAGCGTAAGGTAATTTGGCGTCATTTTTATTTTACCCGCTCTCTGAAAGCGTAATGAAGCCATGCCAACGCAAAATAGCGCAAATTGGCGTAGGATTTCGTCGCGATGACTCTGGAATGCGGTTGTTGCGGCATCATTTTCGACCAACATTTAATACAAAATGCCTTTCAGACAATTCTGATTCGCTTGGCTCGCATTTCCAGAGTAACGCCGAGAAGCCAAATATTTAATTGTGTACGCATTTAACTTTAATGAGCTGCGTCATTAAACCTTGCGGTTCCTGTTTTTAGCTCAGTAAAAAAACTCATACATATACATTTAAAAAAGGGAACAAAAAAAAAAAATGGCAAGCTGCTTTATTATTGTCGTTAGAGTATTTCCGATGGCAGCTTCCTTTTCTTTGCGAAACCTCTGCCCAAACTTTGAGTTTTAAGTTGTTATACGCTAGGGAGCACTTTCGCCTCCGATGCCATAAGCTATTTTACATTATTTCCGTCTATCTGCAACCGCAGATAAAAAGCGCTCCGGCAGTTTGCGGAAGTTGAACTCCGCTGTAGTTGGCAACTACTTTTATTTTGTTCTACTCCTTCTCAATCGCGCCGATGTCATCGTCCTTTCGTGTTCGTTGCTGGCTCGCTCATTCGCATTGTCGTCGCTTGGGGGCTTAAACGTTTTATTACCATTATTTAGCATTTAAAGTCGTTTAACAATATAGTTCGTACATATCTCGTCGCAAAGATTTCTATCAGTTACATAATTTTGCACTTTAGCATATTTTTGTCGTATGCGCTTAGAGCATGAAGTACTTAAGAGAGAAAAAAATTTTTAAACTTTGGTTTTTGTTCTTCTACATTTGCTTCCATGTTTGCAGTGTGACGAGCAACTCTCCGCCGGCGACATTGTGGTATTCGCACAGCGTCTGGGCGCTCAGGTCTGCTGGCATCCTGGCTGTTTTGTCTGCTCTGTGTGTTCGGAGTTGCTGGTGGATTTGATTTACTTTCATCGCGACGGTAAGCTCTTCTGTGGACGGCATCATGCTGAAACGCAGAAGCCGCGTTGCTCCGCCTGCGATGAGGTGAGTTTACTGAATGCCGCGATGGTTGCCAAAGCATGGCGTAATTCGACTTTACTGAATACAAAAATATTTTTAAAACATTTATCTTTTTTTTCCCCCCATTTTTTTCTTATTTATCTCATCTATGACAGATTATCTTCTCTGACGAGTGCACCGAGGCTGAGGGTCGCACGTGGCACATGAAGCACTTCGCTTGCTTCGAATGTGAACATCAGCTGGGCGGCCAGCGCTACATTATGCGCGAGGGGAAACCGTATTGTCTCAGCTGTTTCGACACCATGTTTGCCGAGTACTGTGACTTCTGCGGTGAGGTTATTGGCGTAGATCAAGGCCAGATGAGTCATGATGGGCAGCATTGGCATGCCACCGATCAATGCTTTTCATGTTGCACCTGTCGTTGTTCGCTACTTGGGCGCCCATTTCTGCCACGACGTGGTACTATTTACTGTTCGATCGCCTGCAGCAAGGGCGAACCACCAACGCCGTCAGACACTAGTTCCGGATCACAACTGCGCCCTACGCATCGTGTGAGCACTACGAGTCAGATTGCGCGCTCACCAAGACATGGTGAGCGGAGTGGGCGTGGTAAGTCGACTAGTAGCGGCAGTGCAGGTGATTTGCTCGAACGCCAAGAAAGGCAGCGTTTGGAGGCGGCGGGTATGCTCTTAGCAGGCGGTGTACCAGGCATGCCGCGACCGGCGCATCCGCCACCCATTGACCTCACCGAATTGGGCATTAGCTTAGACAACATCTGCGCCGGAGACAAGTCGATCTTCGGCGATGCCACCAATCTGACAGCTTCACTACCAGATATGCTTGTCTCAAAGGCAGAGGATTCACACAGTTATCAGAGCATCGACAAGATCAACCTCAATTCGCCGAGTGCCTCCGACATGACGCAGAGCACACAGGAGATTGCCAATGAGCTTGAATTGGACAATGAAAATGTTTTGGATTTGCCGCACGATGGCTACGAACAGTTGTTAACGCCACAGAAACGCAATGGCAATGTTGCGCTAGCGCAGCACAATGACGGCAGTCACGTTAATGAAAATGACGACGAGGATGTTGATGATGATGAGCTGGACAATCGTCAACAACATCCACCACTGAAAGAAGTGCGCTTCCACAGCATACACGACACCATGTCGCGCTCGAAAAGCTACACAGATAATTCCAATGCACGGCGCCGCAGACGCAAGCGGAACCAGTCACGCAGCAACTCAGAGCTGCAGATCAATCAATCCAATCTACGACTGCACAACGTACAGACGCAAGCGAGCAGCAGTGGTGGTGGCGTTGGTTTGAATTTACTCAACAATATGGAAAACTGCGATGCGGCAAGTATCTGCTCCACATGCTCCTCTAGCTCCTCGAGCGATATGGACGACTATGTGTACCGATTGCCGGCGCGAAAGCACTACGGTGGCGTACGTGTCAGCTACGTACCGAACGATGCCATTGCCTACGAGAAAAAAAAGCACCGGCAGCAGTCCAGCGAGATGATGTCCATGAGTGGCATCAGCTGCGGCATGAACACGAGCACCGACGCCGCCGTCGGAATGACCAACAAGAACTGCACAATATCATGACAACCTCCGATACTGCCGCCGCCGCCGCTTAATCTGGGCAGTTACTATATACTAGATACCATTTTGGAGGAGCAAAGTCTGGTCGTGGCAGAGAAGAGACCCGGCTGTCTGCGCAGATTTTTGAATCTATTTAGCTCGGGTAAGTCGGCTAAGGGAAACAATCGCCAAATGCAGAGTGTATAAATTATATCGCATAAGTTGTTTATTAGTAAAGATGCAAATCGAACTTAAAACTGAGTAAATGTCCTGCCATTTTTTTAAACAATTTTTTTTCAAAATGTATATCATACATATTTAAAGTTGTACATATCGACATATCGCAGTCTGTATCATATTATACAATGTGTAGCTGTAATTAGATTTAGTGGACACTTGGGGTTTCAGTGCTTCAATTTTGTGTATTTTAAAAAAAGAGTCTACTGAAAAAAAAATATCATAAAATGAGAAAAACATATTTAATAACAATATTGTACAAATATTAAAATATCAAAAGGAAAAAGCATTTATTGTTTATAAAAATAAATAATAAGAGCGAAATGTGAAATTCGAAAGCCACAAAAGAATTTTGTACTTTAAACATAAACAAATAAATATTTAAATGTTATAAATTAATAAATAAATAAATATATATGTTAATCAAGAAACGCAATCAACGAACAATAAAAATGAGAACTAAACATTTATGTCTGTGTAAAGTGACGAAGAATTTGTATGCAAATTTTTACAAAAAACCATAAAAATAAATCCACGAATAGCGAAAGTTTTTATTCAAAATAAACATAAACAATAAAAAATAATCAAATTCACATGTGCAATAAATGAAAGAACAAATAAGGAAAATAAATCCAATGTTTTAAAGCTCTTCCAAAATATAAAAACAAACAATAAACGAAATAGTAGAAATACAAAAGATTTTTTAACTTTTTTTTGCGAGCGAAATTCAGAAATTTAAATTCATTTTTACGCAATTCGCATTTTATTTTCTTTGCCACTTTCTAAGCATGAAAACATTTATTTTTTTTTTTTCAACTTTGAATTTTGTAATCGAAATCTTTAAATAATTTACAAAACTGAGTCACACAAGAATGGATTGTAATTTATTGCGAGCCTAAAGTTTGAACTACAATATTTTATGGTTTTTAATGTACTGCAATTTCTGTTTTATAGTTGTTTTAAGTTATTATTATTGTAAAAAGAAAAATAATAATCAAAATAAATAAAGTATTTTATGTAATGCAAAAACTGTTTAAATGTGTCTTATTTGATTTTCGAAATTTAGCTTAAAATTGATTTTTACTGCTGCTTAGAGGCACAATGCTTAGAGTGCAACCCAAAAGTTATGAAATACATTTTTTGTCACGCTTCTGTTAGTTTCGAACGCGACCACTTCAAATCGAGAGTGTGGAGAAGATTTTTAAAAAGTGCTAGGATGGAAAAGACGATGGCTCCCGTTCTGGTTTGTCATCAACTAAACCGATCAATTCTGACCGTCGAATGAGTGTTTGGTTGCTATGTGAAACTCTGAACATTCCGAAGACTTCTGTACAACTCATCGTTACGGACAACATAAACATATGATAAAGCGGATCTCGAAACTGATGCCATACATCTCTGCACGTCCGAGGTTTTTTTCGCAAAACACAGCTTGGGTTTATTGGGTTTTTCCTGAAAATCAATAATCAATAAATCGTATGTAAAATAACTATATCCCATGATGTTTGGAACGCGCCCTGTGTTTTAGAATTTGTCCGCTAAACTAAGAGAACGGTGTACTATGACATAAGTTTGTCATAGACATGTGATATATCTGACAATGAGTGATGAACCTTTGCTTGTTTTTGCCTTCGTCTTCTGCAAATTTAATAACCAACTTTTGAGCAAACAGTTAACATGAAATAATGCCCGAAGCAATTTAGAAACTATAATTAAATATTTAGATATAACATTTTCGTTTAGAAATTTCATCAAACTTGATGTGGCGCATAGACGGAAAAGAGGCAAATGTACGTGCGGGTACATGGATGAATCTGCTGACAGACAGATTCTTTGACTGGAAGAACATTTTGGAGCTATTCAGTCGCTTGTAAACGTCAGCTGTCACACGCAAAAACAGCGAAAGAGCTAAATTTATACCCAAATAAGCTGTCAATGACTGGCGAATTGCTTTTTGTTGATGTTTTACCTTGCGATTCACAATGTTTCATGCTTCTTGTCCCTTGCGAAAGCAAAAGTTTAGCTAACCGCTTTCAGTCAGCTCACTCGCTTGGTGAGCGCTTAAATAATTCTGGCATAAGGATATAGTTTTGCTTTATCAAACGCCCGCATAAGTCCAGTAGACGCTACTTTGGTTGAAGTCCTGGGCTGTCTATCTGTATACGAGTATATGTACTTACAATAAAACACGCACACACACACACACACATATATATATTTTCATTTTTTATGCGCAAATCATGCTGCATCATTAAATCTTTTCAGTATCTCGCTTTTGCTTGCTTTAGCATTGCTTTTGGCTGAGCTTTTCCTTTTTCCTTTCGTTTTTTTTCATTTTTTTTTCATTGCAGTGAAAATTTATAGCCTTCATCGTTGATTTTCTTTGGTATTTTTTATGTGTTTTTAAGTAGTCATAAAGCGTAACACTTGATGAGATATTAAACGTTGTTTATGCACAGCGCGTTTAGACTGTTGTGCAACCGGGTGACAGCCACAAGTGGCAGGGGACTTTTGTTGCCCTTTTGGGGCAAGGACATCACTGCTCCCGAATTAGTATATGGGCGCTCTGCTTGACTTCGCTGCTGTAGTAATGCGTTTTGTAGCAGTTTATTTGATTTTATGGCATTTTAAATATTGGTTTTGAATTTTTCATTTGATAGGCATATCCATCATTTAATAGAGTTTGTTTATTTTTTAAGCTCGTAAACAAATATTTTAACATTATATATTGAAATCGAGAGTCTACAAACATGAAATTATTTTGTATCTAACTTGAAATTGTTTTCACTTTAAAGCTTTATATTTTCTCACTCCATCATATCAACTCGACTCGCTTGCTTATCAAATATGTATGAGAACAGTCAACAAAGTATGCGGTATATGGCACCTGCAGCATTGTATATACCAGACCAAAACATCTGCAACTAAAAACTAAAGCCACATAAACCACGTCGATGAAAGTTCTTACAACATTTTATACACTTACAATGAGCAGCTTGCCAAATGCATCACGAAGTAGCTCACTCCGGCGAAGAGTTGAACCACAAAGCGTTACAAGTTTATAGCTCGACATAAACTCTTCACACGTTGACTAAAAGGACATTAACTCATAGTGAACGATACACAGACAATCATACAGACAGACAGACAGACAGACAGAGACTCTGTCTGTCGGAAAGATGGTTAACCTAAACCACTGCCGAAACGAGGGGCGAAATCAGAGGCCGAGGCAACGCCGCAGGACAACGGTTGCGAACTTGTCAATGAGTACAACTAAATATTTTATTAGTCAGCATGCGGCATAAAAAAGTAAAAGAAACCAAATAACAATCTAAACCTAGGTTAAGCCGAATTTGAAATATCCTTCACAAGTGCTGCAAACAAAAATATTTTATTATAAGAAAGGGGATTTATTTGAAGTTGTTTAGGTAAGAGCCGCGAAATTTATCCCAAATTTTTTCTAGTTTAAAATTTATTTTAGTCTTTCTAGAATATATTTTTGTTGAAATATTTAACTATTTAAAGTACTCTCCTATTTATTAATATTGTTACTTTCCTTATCGTATCAGAAGAAATGCAACGTAGCTTGCTCTGTTGTCTGCTATACCTTATGTTCGAGTTAGAAAGGAAGGGCATAGAAACAATAAGATGTACTAGCGGTCGTGATTGCCTTAAATTCGGGATATGATGCTCAAACATAAAAAGAAGAAAAAGTACTTTATACTTGCTGTTGCTGTTGCTGCTGCTGCTGATGATGATGATAATGTTGATGCTGAAGTTGGCAATGATTGTGCTAGGGACGCGCAAAGAGCAGCTCTGCTTAGGTGCAGAGCAAAGCTGCTGATGATGAAGATGATAATAATTCTGCTTGGGGAGAGTATTGACGCGTGTTGGCACTGTTGACTTAATAAGGCGAGTTTTTTCTGTTTTTTTATGCACACTGTAAAGTTTCTTATGTTTCTTGTAGGGAGGAATCCTTATAGTCCTTACAATTGTCTGTACGTGCGTGCAATATTTAAGTAGATGCTGCGTCTGTGCACGTCCTGTTTGTTTTATAGCAGTCATTGGGTATGGTTCAACATGTTTTCATTCGTTTGTTTTTTTTTTTTTACTGCTTTCTGGTTACTTTGTGTACAGGGCAAACATATGTTTTCAATTTGCTTCAAAATTGAAAGACTTGATTGAATTTCGATGCCAAATGAAGATCGATGCTGGCAAAGGAATAAATACATTTTCCGAAGGCAAAGAAATGAACTAAAAAGAATCACTTTTCATGCATACTTTAAGGTTTCTCGCTTATTAGCTACTTTGCATAGCAAGTCCGTTATTTGAGTAGGGACCTAAAGCAGCGTCGGCGGCGTCATCAGTCAAAGCTGCTCAGAACATGCTGCCAGGCTGCTGCTCCCAAAGGTATGCAATGGTGCATGCGAAACTTCAATTCCGATTCAACTTTACTTGGCAGCGATTCGAAATCTTTTTCTGTGTTTTTCTTTTTATACCCTGCACTTGTGGGCCAAGGGTATACTAACTTCGTACCACTGTACGTAACTGACAATAAAATATTTATGATCAGCATCTAAAGTCGAGTCGATATATGTAGTCGTTCATATGTAGTCAGAATTTAATAACTTTAAACATTTTAATTTTTTGGCTGTCTATTAAATTTTTATTTATATGCATATTTCAGTAAATAACATTTTTAATTAACTAAGAAAAATTATTAAAAACATTTTATTTTAATTCTTAAGATTGCATTAGACCGTGCATAAATGTACATAAGAAATGTGGCAGGGTACTTCAACGTCATGAACTCACAACTTCGGCACTCTTACTTTTTTGTTTTTGTTTTGTTTTTTTTTTTTTTTGTCTTAGAAGTTACTGCATTGTCTACGCTTCAATGCACATCATCAATCACTTGGCAGTGAAAGTTCTTGCCGCAGCTTCCTTTCAGCGTCAATTGGGAAATGCACAATCATCGCCGGCACTGGCAACAGCTCCGACAATTTTCCGCAGACACTTTCACTCTGTATGGTAATTTTCTGGCGTTGCTAGGGATTCATTTATTTGTGCGGCAGTCCTAGGGGAATGAATGCCAATGGCACAGCTGCTGACAGCTTCATGTCGCATAGAACAACTTCTATTTACAACTACCTACATTCATTCACAAAAATGGAAGCACAATGGAAGTGCCCGTCCGTCTGTCTTGGAGACAAATATAATTCAAGTTTATTTTCTATTAAGCGCGCACGCCTAATTGTATGCTACAATATTTTGCAGGCGTACGTGTTTGGCGTGAAACGCAGCTAATTGAAAGGCGTTCTCTGCTGCTGTTCGCTCCTTACAAATTAAAATAAATGTGCCCGAGCATTACAAAAACTTTCATCTTTTGTCTTATTCAGTGTGAGCTTGTCTGTCTTTTTGTCTATCTGTCCGCATTTCCTTCCGTGCGTTAGCATCTTTCTGTGAGTTATCCTGCAGCTTCACTTTCATTATACATGCTTTGGCATTCAAATGCTGTCGTACATTTGAATGTGTATAAGTAGGTACATACGATATATATGTTTTCGATGCTATATCTTTTGCATCGTGTACAAACAAGCAGATACATCATTTTTATGTTTTTGCGTTGTTGAAATAGTAGGAGCATCCTTTGCATGATGTCCTCTGTCTGACTTTCATTTCAAATTCGTAGAGCATCATGATGATGTGCATGATTTTTGGCGCATTGGGTTTTGCTCGTTTTTCATCTTTTTACTTATGGGTGTCTGTCTGTCTGTCTGTCTGTCTCTGGCTTGTGAATTGATGCTTTATTATTTAAAATACTCGCATCTCATTTCGTTATGCTACAAAATAATGCAGTTTGTCACGTACATTTGCTATATATTATACTCGTATATATTTTTGGAACATTTTGGTTTTTGTCTTTTTGGTACATATTTCCTATTTGAATTTAATATTCTATTTAAATCTAACTTAAGCTAAGATACATTGCAATGGCTGAAATAGTCGCGTTTCCAATCTGTAAATAGAAGAAGAAAACAAATAAAATATTTGAAATTTAATAATGCAAGAAAAAATCTTGATAAAAACTGTAAATTGGCCTTACTTGGCGAAACTTTAATAGCTTCCAACACAAAGCGTTTATGGTTTTGTACAGCGGCCTTAGAGATATATGTTTTAGCGGGCCGACCCACTAAAACAACACACAATGCTTAAAAATTTTGAGATTTAGCTCCGAACTAGTTGTTCCTTATTTTTTTACCTTGATGATTTCCAAATCAACAATCCAAGTCATAAAACGTCCATTGGCCGCCAGACTGATGTAATTTATACAGATTTTAGCAAAGCTTTTAACAGAGTATGTCATAGTCACCTAATACACTTTATAAGCTTTTGGATTTCCTCATTCTTTTGTAAATTGGACACAGTCCTACGTTGTAAGTAGATCTCAAAAAGTCTTATTTAATAATTGCTTGTGTAAATCTATAGATGTGTCTTCTGGTGTTCCACAAGGTAGTCATCGTGGGCCATTGCTCTTTGTTTTGTTTATTAATGATCTCCCTTTAGCAATAAATCATGCTCATGTATTGATGTATGCGGATGATGTCAAACTATGTTTGTCATATTCTGATGTTTCACAACATAGTCTATTACAATCTGATTTCAACTCGTTACATACTTGGTGCCTAACAAACTATCTTAATTTAAATATCTCTAAATGTAAATGCGTAACATTCCATCACAGAAAACTATTTATTATGACCTAGTTTCTGGGTGTTCATAACCTTAGTAGAGAAATTTTTATTAAAGATTTAGGCTTCCTTATGGATCCTAAATTGAGCTACAACAATCATGTTGTGTGCGTGGTTAATAAAGCTAAAGGTGTTCTTGGCTTTATAAAGCGGTAGTACAAGGAATTTAATGGCCCTTATACTACTAAACTTCTATACACATCACTTGTTCGTCCGATCTTGGAATTTGCATCATGTGTTTGGAACTCACATTATGTAATCCACTAAGATCGTATCGAGTCTGTTCAAAAACAATTTATGTTATTTGCTTTCAGAAACCTTAATTGGGCTTCGGATATATCTACATCTTCCTCCATATATGGATCGATTAAAACTTATTGATCTTCCGTCTCTATCTGCTCGACGGTCAATGCTCTCTGTTGTTTTCCTTCACAAGATTCTTTGTGCGGAAGTTGATTCTTCTTATTTACTGCCATCTCTATCTCCCTCATGGCTTAAGCGCAACTATGTGCCTTTATGGTTGTCATTTTGTACAACAAACTATGCTTGCCACGATTCACTTCGGTCTCTGTGCATTACCTAAAACAAATATTCGCATCTATTCTCCTACAATTATTCTTTGAACTATATAAAAGAATCTGTCCTTAATTCTGTACTTCATTAAATTGTATTTTCATATTTCGTTTTAATTTTTTTATTTGTAATTGCGACTACTTGCACCACTTCATGGCTGTGAGTCAAGGCACAGTCGGTCAACTGGGCGACCAAACAAAAATCCTCCAACGGGTCTGAGTGGTCGTAACTTTCCTCTTTGATCATTTAAGCGTGTTTTCTAGTTTTGTAAACTATATTTATTTAGCGTATAAGTTTTTGAAAAAAGCTGTTCAGTTGAGAACTATAATATGTTAAATAATTAAGTTAAAGCAACTGTTTAGTTTAGTTGGAAATATTTCAGAAAATTTAGAAATTGGTAGACTTATTAGGCCTTGTACCGAAGGTACAAGAGCCTATTGGTTTTGTGCAAATGTATGTAACAGGTAGAAATAATGGTCGAAGACCCCCAAAGTTACCCCCATAATGGTCACGAATGATAGAGGAGTCGATATAGCCATGTCCGTCTGTCCGTCCGTCTGTATGAACGAAAGGATCTCGGAAACGGTAATAGATAGAGACTTCGTGTTTTTTGCATTCGACTAGGACTGCTTCGGAATTTCACAAGTTTATTTTAAAATTTTGCCCCTCGCCCCCTTCCCCATAAAATAACCCCTTAGGGTAAAAATGTAATTTTCTTACTTGTTTCAATTTGAAGATGTCAGCAAGTGAAATGATGTGTTTTTTTTTTATTTTTTGACTTATATAATAGGTGACTTAATTTCTATTAACAACAAACTTTCGTTACTCTTAACGACTCTTGGAAATTGTTGATATTATTTCTAAATCTAGTTTTGTAAATGAAGATTTAAATCATTTAAAGTTCTTAATTACGCAACATCATTTAATGTATGCTAGTTTGTATGGCTCTTTAAACCCTAAGCATCATTTCATGACACATTATGTCAAAGCGATAAATTTCTTAAATTTCTGTGGAGTATGAGTTTCGAGAGAAAACATTAGCTAGCTAATTATATTTTAATAATATTTCGTCAAGAGTAAATCCATGCTATTCCATTGCGATCAAGTCTAGTATTGAATTTGCAAAATTTCTTACCAACTCACGAAAATGGTTTGGATCTACTCTTTTATTTTGACATATCAGAAGTTGTTAACTTAAGTAAAGAAGACTATTTTAATAAAATCAAAAACAAGCTCGACAATATAAAATTTGTTAATTGTAAAATTTGCGAAGAACTGTATTTTAAAGGTACTCGATATAAAGGTCGACATTATATACATAGTTTGTAATATGAATTGCATTGAGTGTATAGAATTAAGAATTTTCTGATGCAAAATGAAAATGTTTTTGTTATATGTTGCCCTATTAAAATTAAAAAGTTTGATAATCATTTTCAGGTTCTTCTATTGACATAGTTTTTATACAAAGTTTTAAAGATATATTAAGTTCTCCTTTTCATATTTACCCCATTAATAATGGGAAGTCATATGTTAGACATAAGTTCATTTAAATGTATAAATAAAAATATTAAAAAAATTAAATTAATTAAAAAAAAAATTATTTTTAATAAAATCCAAAACAGCCTTAAAATGACCCCAAAACGAACTTGAAATGACTAAAAAAGGGTCTTAAAATGATCCCAAAATGACCCCTAAACATTCTTGATTTAATATCGCCGGACTTAAAAAAAGCGGATGTGAATTGACCCCACCGTTCTCAGTTCTTGACTTGATTTTGGTACATTATCAACGGATTTTTCTCTAAGTGTACATATCATAAGCTTTTGAACATTTGGAAACACTATTTGATTGGTCCACTTGCATACGGGTTACAAACAGCCAATAGGAACTGTTGTGGACGCTACCTGGTATGGTGTATTAATAAGTCAGATCAAGAAGTGTTTTACTAGGAGCACTTTTTATATTTCGGAAAGTGGCAACACATACTATACGTACTCACAATGTTTTTGTGTACAAGCGCTATTTGTGTTGCTTACAATGAGTTGAAAAAATAAGTTTGTTCCAAAAAATGGATATTTCAAGGGATTTTTGGATTATTTTTCACAACTTTCGACGTGGATTATCTCAACAAGAGTGTGTCCATGAACTCAGTTCTTTGTATGGCAATGAAGTACCATCAAAATCCATTGTATAGCACTGGTATGATGAATTCAGTCGTGGTCGTAGTTCGCTCAGCGATGAACTCTATGAAGGTAGCTCAAAATTGATTGTTGTGCCACAAAACATCAATGCTGAGCGTTAACTGATAATGCGAGATCGTCATGTGACATACCGTGAGATTGAGGCCTGCCTCCCTAAGAATTATTTCTATAAACGTTTGTACGATTTTGCATGAACACCTTGCCGTAAAAAATGTTTGTGCGCGTTGGATTTGACATAATTTGACAATCGCTCAAAAAAAGTCTCGTTTGTATTGGTGCAAAGAAATGCTGAAAAAATACGATCGTGATGCTTTAAAAGATGTATATAAGATCGTCAAAAGTGACTAATCATGGATATATGCGTGTGAGACGGAAACAAAATAGCAATCGACCGTGTGGGTGCTCCAAGAAGCATTGCTACGCAAATGGTTGCCTGTTCTTTGGCCGTATGGGTCATGTGACCACTGTTCCGCTTGAGCAACGAAGGACGGTCAATTCTGAATGGTACACGACCATTTTTTTGGCTAAAATCTTCGGAGAAAAAATAAACATCCGAAGACGAATCACTCTCCACCTTGACAATGCAAGGCTTTACACATTGCACTCAAAATATCGAATTGAATCCCGGATTATAAATAGTGCACCTCGTATTCAATTAAAAAAATTTTAAAACCTTAATTTTCTCCAATTACTCTAAGTAGAAAATTTTTGGAGAAAATAAGCTTACGGTATAAAAATCTCCATAAGCCGTTAGAAGTTGGAAAATATAAATGCAAATCTTTGGTCATAAAATTGATATAAGTTCTCTGAACTGGCTTTCACTTCATCACATTTTTTTTAATATATTAGTATTTATTTATTGGAACTAAGATCAGCTATTCTTATTGACTTTATAAACGATTTAGATTGGTGCATATAAGTTGACACTCAATTTTTTTGCAATTTGTAAATTTTTTCGGCTTTATAATCGAGAGTTTAAGATTATATAATCCATTGCAGTACATGAGATATGGACACATCACTTTCAACTACTTTAAATAACATTCGACGAGATGTGTGTATAATTTCGTCTATATATATGCACTATATATAGACTGAATTATCTTTGTTTGCTGTGCATACAATTTTCGTGAATAACACTTGTGTAAACATCAGCGCTCTCCGCAAGTTTAAACAAAACACATCAGTTGATCGCACTCTCTTCGATCATTCTTAAGTAGACACGTATTTATGTACTACATGACTCAGTTTCAGACAATGTTGGCAACGCGTGACTCACTCGCTTCGAATGCGTGAATCGCTTGTAATACAAAAAAAAAACAAAAAAACCGATTTTAACGTAAACACAAAACAAGTTTCGAATTCGCTTGCCACTTACTTTTGCCCGTCCAGCAGTTTTCGCGCACCATATCACACTGACTGTAGAAGAACTGATGCTCATTATTGTACACCGCACAGATCGGCTTAAAAGCGTCACATTCTTCCAGCTCGCGGCAGGCAGCGCTGCCCAGTACGCCCGTCGTCGAGAGCGCGATCAGCACAAGCAGAAGACTTAGAACAAGGCTCAGCAGCAGAATGGACCACTTCGACATAACACTCGCGAATCTATTCATAAATTTTTTGCACAATATTTTTGTATCTTTCATTTGCGCAAAAGTTCTCAAACACTGTGCGCCTGCGTTGGCACTTCTTATCAGCAGCAACTCAAAGCTGAACTGAGTAAATAGTATGCGTTCGCACGATTCAAGTTCAACAACATGAGAATGCCAATGGCGCTCTCCACTCCGCTGCGCTGTTCTGTACTTCAATGGTATTGTTTATGAGAAGTATATAAATTGTTTAGTTTTGCACTTGTCTAATTTTTTTGTTTTTTATTTTTTGTGTGTTTACTGTCTGTACTCGTAGTTGTAGTCGGGAAAAATTAGCACTCCAACGCAGAAACAATATTTTACTTCGGGTGAGTCGAAATTGAAACGCGAGCTCATGTCGATCGAATTGTATGCACCGCATTCACTGATATCGATATTGTCACTAACGACGCTGTCCAGCAACTGATGATAACTGCCCTTTGGCAGCTCAGTTCGCCCGGCTTGGATTGGCTTGGCTTACTGATCGCAGTCGGCAGCGATGTTCGTGACGTACCTACATACATGCAGGTATATTCATTTCATTCATTTATGCATTCAGTCGATCGCCGCTTTGGAGGCACTCAGTCGTTGCGTTTGTTGCTATGGCGACACGCTATGAGGTCAATTGTCGCTCCATTATGATTTCCAGCAACACACAGCCGCAACAAGGTGGAGGCGGTCTACTGCAGCGCATAGTGGAAAATCTCTGAATGGAGAATTTCCCATTCGCCGCACACGCCGCTAGCTGTGTCATTGTCTCGTGTCGTTGTTGTGGAATGCCCATTTATTTGGAACAGTGAACACGGAAACGGAAAGCGCTTCGGTTAAACCGACTATGGGCAATTATAAGCTATAGTTCTTTTATTCTTCTGTATATAGGTAAAGAATGCCATATAATAAAAGTGACTGCGTCCGAGAATGTGTATTCAAAATGCAAATTCACTCGTTTAGACTACTATTAGTCTGCATTATCCACAGAATTTCTTTTTTAACAAGAACAAACCAAAATACGACGATGCATATAGTGTTGTGTTGTAAAACTCTTATTCAATCAAAAATTGCATTTTATAATCTGTCTGAGTCTAGAACTATTGCCATTTCGAATATGCTAAAGAGCTGAGAATAGTGCTCAAGAAATTAAATTGAGACACATTTGAAACCTAAAGCGACACAAAACTAAGCAAAATGAAAAAAACATAATCAGTTTGTAGAAAATTCTTCAATGGTTGATCGTAGCGGTGCAAATATGTCTAAGCAGACCGAGGGGTCTGGTTAATTTCACTTTACGGTTTGGCTTTCGATTGGATTGAAAACTTGCCATTCCATGAGTAAACGCGGTCTTTGTATCTTGAAGTCAGTTAGCATTTTAGTTATAATTTGCAGTAGGCTGAAGATACATTAGATTGAGTCACAAGTTTATAACACGACAATTCTAAACATGAAATAGTAACGTAAATGCCGTAGCATTCTGTCTACAACAACCAAATAACATTCACAATTCTATGAAAAAATAACTGCGTCATGCTACGCCATGCTCTCAAATGTTTGTGTAATACGAAGTTACATAAAAAATCTAACTTTTTCTAATTATTATGGTTGAGTGTTCAACCTGTATGGATTTTCAACCTACAAAGTTCTCCTCTACTGGTTTAAGATAAATTATGATGTAGATACTAAAATTAGTAAAAGTACGGCTTGTATATTTTTTTTTTTTGTTCTCAAATCTTTGCAAAGTATAGCAGCTAGAAAGCATCTATTCTAAGTCAAAATATAAATTAATAAGAAAAAATATAGATATAAGCCATAGATCAAAATGTATTCAAACTCAAAAGCAAATTATGCAAACAAGTGTCCCTTAAAAGAAATAACAGAAAATAAGGCACACTGCTGCTGCTCTCAAAAAAATGGAGGAAACCAAATATAAATGTGCAAAAATAGCACAGTAAAGAGGCAAAAATGAATTATGGCGTGCACACTTATGAATTTCAAGCGAAATTTATTATTTTTATATTTATACGCTTTTCATTTGCAACACACGAACGCGTTTCGGGGGCCTTGTTCAACATATTCGCCCCATTTTTTCGTATTTTTATATATTTTACTTCTGCATTTTTTATTTTTATTTTTGATGTCTCGCAAGTTGCTGTGCTTTGCCTAAAAGCATGCTACACAATTTCAATTTCATGTACTCGCTAAGTGCTTCCTGCTCAAGTGGCAGGCGACAGTGACGACGATAGCAACAGGAGCAACAGGAGCAGTAAGCGTAGGTAACGACCCAAACCAAACCACCTGACCCACAGCGTCAGCAGCAGCTTTGACCCCCGATGCCGATGTTGAACCTGTTAGGCACGTCAACTTTTGGTAGCGCTTGTCATAAGCCACGCAATAAAATTAATTGCAGCAGCAACAAGAGCGACAAGGATCGACCAGAGTACGATAGAAAATGAAAAATTGTGCCACTTAAATGCCATTAAATTTTGAGCAGAGTAAATGAATTTGAGCATATCTTAAGCATTATTTTACTTCATTTGAGTGCGTAGTAGAAATAAGTCATAATTATTCATAAGCTGTTTGCAATTTCAAGTGATGCATTGGAGGAACAAACATTAAAGTGGGTGGTTGCTTTAAAAGGTCAATTTGCCTATGCGGAAGTGAGTACTTTGCACAAATGCGTGTGTGGTTTTTTGTTCAACAGTGACAACCTATTCAATTCTCTTTGAGGTCCTTACTTCAGACTCAATCGGCTTTTGTTGGCTTATAATTTGAAACAATTTTGCATGCGCAAATAAAGATACTAGAAAGCATTACCGTGCATTATTTTTTGCGTCCATTAAGCATCACAGCTGCGTTTTTAACGACAACAATGCAAATAAAACTTTGCGACAATCAATACGCCAGAAAACACATGCGTCACGGGTGAGATTTGACGTTAGACCCACTTCTCCGGTGCTCAATCAACGTGCATACTTACGGTCGCACCGCACGCGGACACTTTTACTTGGCTCCGTTGCTCGTCGCATCTGCACCAAATGACAAATTGTCTCATCACTCAGCAGCAGTAGCTGCAAATGCTGCCAACCAACTGGTAAAATCTGTCTTCGACACTAATAGCAAGGTGGATAGATGGTATTATACAAATGTGCGTCGTGCAGCTTCGCTACAAGGCAAACAATCATTATTATTATTGTCTACATTTCGTCGTGTATGCGTTCCTCCGGCAATGGTTGCATATGAAAGTGACATTTGCTTTCACGAGACAAGCAGTATTTTTCCCTTCTTTTTATTTAATTTTTTTTTTTTTAATAGACTATATAGTAGAAGAACTACCACCCAGACAGCTCTGTGAGGAAGACTAAGGAATCTTGGTGCCATGTTGTTTCCGTTTGACTAGTCATGTGTGCTGTGCCGCGCGTCGTCAACATCATTCATTATACTTCATTGTTGCAGACTTTTGTGCGCATTAGCGTTCAGCATGCGTGTTATTTAACTAACTAGCTGAGAATGTCCTTGTGTTGGTGTGTGCGTATGTGTGTACTTTACAATTGTCAAATATCAAAATGAGAAATGATGCTTGTTACAGTATTTGTCTGCTGTCGCTGTTATGACGTCTAAAGTAGCTAATGCCTGCTGCTCCATATAGGGTTGAAAGTTGTCTATTAAACGTAACTAAAATATTTGAGTTGTTTAAAAAAATAAATAATAAAAGATTTTCCGCACTATCAAGCAACAGAATAAAGCATATCATGTACTCTATTGGATACAGTTAGTAAAACTTGTAGAGGAACTCGATTAGAGAACAGAATTTAATGCTAATCAGCTTAAATTGTTGAGTGTATAGAACTAAAATCTTAGAAATCTTTCTAATTAGCAATCCATGATCTGTATGTTTTTCCTGAAACAAATATAATTTTCTGAAGCCTATAATTTGGAGGAGAAGTCTTATCATTTCTTCTGTAGTATGTATATACCTGGCGGAAGTTGTCGGTAATCAAAACGCCGTATTGTTCCTTAGTAGATATATAGTTGCTGCGAAGATTGTTTACTCATATTCAGATAGCCAAGCTGCTTACACAGCCCTTGTTGCTTCATTCTCAAATTAAAAATGACTTTCTGAATGCCATAAACCGCTTAAAAATTGCTCTTCAAAACTAATTAACAGGTGAGCCGCTAGGCTAAATACATCGGAATGCTATTAGCTACTTTAAAGCTTTTCCAAAGCACTCGCTCTAAGATTTTGGCTTAAATGTGGGGAGGCACATCGCTCAAGCTATATAAAACAAAGATCTTGGCCTTTAGGAACCCATTTAGAACCGTATGTACACAAATCTGGCCTTAAGTAGAAGCAGTCTTGCCTGAGGAGCACCGTTCTAAGCGATCTACTATACATATAAACAAGTAAGGAAATACAGTCGGGCGTAACCGACTGTAAAAGGCCCTGTACCAGTTCAGGTCGCCTAACAAACATATTAAATGTTTCCCGAGCTTATGACCAAACACATGACCACTTCTCACTGCGCGAATATGAATGAACAGAAAAGGGGGGTTGTTCAAATTCAATTACTTATAAAATCGCCATTTATTATCCGATTTTGATGAACTTTTTGGATTTTTGCTTAGAGAGACGTTATCTCTATATTGGTACACTCAATTTTTTTTGTGCCGAAGAAATTTTCACCCTAAGGGGTGATTTTATGGGGAAGGGGGGGAGGGGCAAAATTTTAAAATAAACTTGTGAAATTCCGGAGCAATCCTAGTCGAATGCAAAAAACACGAAGTCTCTATCTATTACCGTTTCCGAGATCCTTTCGTTCATACAGACGGACGGACGGACGGACGGACAGACGGACAGACGGACAGACGGACAGACGGACATGGCTATATCGACTCCTCTATCACTCCTGACCATAATGGTGGTAACTTTGGGGGTCTCCGACCATTATTTCTACCTGTTACATACATTTGCACAAACCCAATAGGCTCTTGTACCTTCGGTACAGGGCCTAAAAAAACCGACCGTAGCTCAATTTTAAAGTTTCCAAAAGCCTGAAAATGGTTAATTCCACCAGATGACTAGGATTCTATGGCACCAATTGTCTTGTAGTTTGTCTAAATCAGTTGTTCATACTTTTTATACCTTTTCTAAATTTATTTTTGCTAAGCTCTCTTAATGAGAAAAGTTTTAAGTAATTTTCGATTTTTCATTACAATCAACTTAAAATAAAAAAGAAAATATCTGTCCCTCGCTGGGCAGCTTGCTCTTAACACTGTATTTAACAATTCTCAAACTCATCATTGCAAATCTATAAAAATAAATAAATCGAAAACAGCGACCAACAACGCTCCCCACTCGGTTGGAAATCAGCCATTCGGCCCAACGCTGTGCGCAAACAACAAGTAAGACAAATATAAACAGAGCGGGTATGAACGAACGCAAGTCGAATCCCAACGTCAAATCCCCCGCCATCTTCAGCTCGCACAAATCGCATCCCAAAGTTTATGTGTTTTTGACGATTTCTTGCTAAATCACTGCTAAATCTCTTCAAGCGTTTGCATGGCTTTCCGTTCGTTTACTTTGTTTTCTTTTTTTTCTTTTTAAATATAAACTGATAAAAACAATTGAAAGCAAACGAAGAATTTGTAAAGCACAAAAAAAAATGTATATAATCTTTAAATGAGACCAGCCTGGGGTGGCAAAGACAAGGCGTCTATATATGTTTCCATTCTGTCGTTTTTTTATATTTGTTTCAAATTTAAGGCTTTCAGTACTTCGTATTCCAACTGTTCGAATAATGAGAATGAGTCTTCCATGGGGGTCTGCACTTGTTATGTAAATAAAGTCATTTAACTTCGATTTGAATTTAAATTGGTTCTGTGCTGCTGGTGTGAGTGTGTGTGTGTGTTTGTTTAGTGGACGCGTGCCATTCTTACAGAACAGCACCACAAAATGTAATAATTTTTATTATTTTATTTTAATAATAATTTGCATGTTTTTATTTCTGTTTACCAAATTCAATCAGTAGCTCAGTAGCAGTGATTTCTTCAATACACCCCAAAAGTATGCCACGAAAATCGTTTTCCGTTCTAGTTTGACTGGCTGTGCTGTCTTAAAATTCAGCTTTAATTTTGTTTAATAAAATTTGCGTCGCATTTTCTGTTCTTTGACTCGTAGCTGGCATGTGAAACCTTCATTAGGTTATAATTAACTGCTCGACTATTTCATATTCATTTTTTTTCTGTGCCAAAAAGTAAAACAAATACGACCAGCAGGTGTCTAAATGTTCGAGGCTTTCGTGCGTGTCTTGCTAAAGCGCAAAAGGACTCGCCGCATAATTCTCTCATTTTGATTATCTTAATGTGTAATTTAGTTTTTCATTATTTGACTCTGTTGCGCAATTTCAGTTGAATTTAGAGTTCTGCGGAAATTAATTAATTGTGGAAATTGTACATTTTTTGAGGTTAGCTGTGAATAATTTCAGTTGTGGCAAAACACTATTAATTATATAGTAAGAATCTGTATATTTATTTATAAGGTCAAATAGTATTATACTAAAAATATTTATATGAAGACAAATCTTTTAAGGCGTCAACATCAAAATCCTATTCATGATTTACGCACTGCGGATGGCCAGACAGACATTCATTCATTCAGTTCGATTGATATATATAAAGTATATATATATATATATATATACGTTTAATTCAATGTGTGGTCCTAGTGTCCCCTTCTAGGTATTATAAACATTCACTATTAATAATGAAAATGATTACTTCGCATCTAAAAGCCAATGTAAGAAATCTTATAAACGTTGTTACTGCTTGTCAGTTTGCTTTAAGGCTTTAAGGTAAAAGATCTTACTTGACACGCATATAGTTATAGAGGAATTCGTTTTAGGGAGTTATAAGCCAAATGTCTACCTACATATATCCAATCGCACAATAATTACATTCCGAGTCCTTTTAGTCATGCGTTAAATAATGCAGCTCACTTCAAATGCGTATAGTGTATATTAGTGCTCTTTCGTTACAACTTAGTGGCAGTACTTAACGCTGGATTTTACAGTTCATTGTATTGTTGTATAATTTGTCAGCAAACACCTCGACTCGGGTGCTCGAGTGCACAATAGTGTATGACGACAAGTTAAATGTCTGAAGTGACTTCATAGTACTTTCAGTGAAGTGTAGTGAAACGTACAAGTGACTGACTTGAGAGTTCATGCGTCCAAAAAGGAAATTTTGTGACAAAGAAGAAAGAACTTCTTTCTTTTTTTTTTTTTTATAAAATGGAGTTGGCACCCTTAAGAATAGAATAAAAATAAAATGTGTGTGTGTAACTTACGCCTTAATCCACATGCGAACGAACTCATGCACAGCAGTCGTCTTTGTTATGCGCATACAAGTAAATGTTTTAAATGCATGTGTACCGCTTTGTGTGTTTATAAATAAATATATAGAAAGAGGGGCACGAAATTGTTACAAAAGCTGCCATTAAAAAATCTCGCTGCTGCCACAAATAAATCCTTCAAGAAAACATGCATGCGCAAACACAAACAAAATCATATAAGAATTCAGACTCACATAGGCGTAGTCAAAAGGAATCAAAAGTGTACGCACGCTCATTATTCAGTTTCTATTTCGCCAGTACTACGAAATTGTGTGTGCGAAAAGGTTTTACTCCCTGATGTGGAGTTTAGCCTACGCCTATGTAAAATATGTCACATACTACATATATAAAATAAATCTCAACAGACATATTCGCATATACAATAGAAACTTCCATCAATGTGAAATATTTTTAACGCCCCCAAAGAAGAAAGAAACGAAAAGTTTTTAAGCCTGCCTGAGTGTCTGATTGCTTTTCATTCGGCTTAACACATTTTACACTTTTCCATTTGGCCGAGATGGATTCGTTTTCAGAAACTCCATACGAGGGTGTACCACGGAAAAGTGCTTTTGGTTCATTTGAGAAAATGAAAAACTTGAATTGAAAGCGTCCCAATTTTTTGTTGCAGTCCGCATCCGCATGCAATCAAAGTAATATCAAAAAGTGAGACATACTTTTAGGCTTCATTCTATTTTTTATTACTTAGCGCTGATTATTCTCAGTCAATAATGAAACGCAACTTGTTTGTGAAGTCGCATTTAGCAAATCTCACACATTAACACATTTCAACGCCGCCATAAAAAAAAACTCATATCGCTCAAACTATCTCCTTACTTTTATTCGGCAAAAAAACAATCAAATCAAAATGAATTTAAGCACTTTCGACGCCATTTTACTACAACGCATAAAAAGTAAGAAAAGTCGCGAATATAAAAACAATAAAGAATGCTGCACGCGAACTTGCTCGACTTCGAGATACGCTATATTAAAGTTTTCTATTTGAACCATAGTTGTGTATGATGTTATATTCTAAGCTGGACTCATCGGAACTATGTGTTATTAACAAGAAAGACAGAAATCACAAATTGTACTCAGAAAAGTATCAGGTAGTGTAAATGTCCTCAATTAAAGCCTATCTCTTATAGTTTCCCAAATCTCGTCATTCATCGAGGCGTTCAAACGAACAGACAATAAGACGTAGAAGGCGCATTACATATTATTATTATTCTACGTCTTCTTTTGGCTGTTACATACATTTGCAAATTCGTTATATACCCTTTCACTCTCTAACTGCAGGGTGTAACGAAGACAAAAAGATTTTTGCAAATGCGAAAACTCTAAAATCCGCTTGTAAATCGCGCTCGTTTCTCGTTCGTTCGTTGCCAATATTGTTGCTGGCGGATTTTAGTGCCAGTTAGGGAATTGCGATACTTCCCGATTTTGGATTTTGCATGTAAAGTGGCGTTTAGTCGTTCGCTTTGTTTTTTGGTAAAACGAATGAACGCATCACGTCTGTCGATATTCACACGCGTGTTAGACAAACGCAGTAGGGGAATGTGCGCCAATAAATTTCGACGACGTTGAGCGAATTGGGAGATACGATGGCAACTGGAAAGCATTGACAGTTCAATTTACGCGTTTAGCGCGTTCTAAAATACACCTACACACATACAAGTGCACACACATAGACAGAAATACTCCGAAGGATACAGTTTTTGTTCTTTTGGCTTTGACTTTATCAAGTACATCGCGGAAACCATTGTATTGCCATCGATACCTCAATTTCGCATGCTCCTGTTCTGTGTTCTGATGCGAGTGCTTCTGAGTACTCTTGTAATTTATTTGAAGTGCATGCGATGCGCTCTGCGATTTAAAATTTAAGAATTTGCATCTAAATCGAGTAACAGACGTGAATAAAAGTTTGTATGTTGATTTATTGAAGATATTCGACTGCAAGTTACTTGTATGAGTATTTAGAGATTTTATGAAAAATGTTTAAACGACAAACTGCGACAAGAGTTTGTAATCTGAACTGAGTGGATTAGGTATATTTAGTTTGTCAGTCTAAATCACTCCTCTATGAGCTGGTCATAAGCCTAGAAAAGATATATAAATTATATACACTCGCCAATGCTTACAACCATTGCAACTTCAGGATTATTTGAAAATACTAATTGAGCTTAAGCACCTTTGAATTAGTATCTAAAACAATGAAGCAACCGTTTGCGATGTTAGATATGCAGACAGACGGACATACATAGTTGAATCGATGCACCTTCTATAGCTGATCAAACACGGTGGCAATATTTAATACTAGTAGAAGCGATATTTTTCAATGTCTCATTCAAATTAAATAAAATTTAATACTAGAAGCGCTATTCTTTCAATGTCTCATTAAAATTTAATAAAATCTACTAAAGAAATTGTGTTAACCATCAAACAAAAGTTCTTTTAAATTTTAATAAAACATTGAGAGACTGTACACAAAATCTGGCAACACTTCAACCACTTGTCCTTGGCGATGCTGTTTGAGCTGTGTGAGGAGCTCAGAACATCTCTCCAGGGTGTGCTGATCGATGTTGCATTTGACATGCGAATTAGCATACGAAGACATTGCACCAAAACGCCGCACTTGGTCGATCAATCTCTCTCTCCCTCGTTTGCCAAATCAAGCTACAAATGTTCCCTACCTTCTTAGACATCTTCTTAGACTAGCTGCAAAGACTCGCCTGCATCGGATCGGCGCAGTTAGCCAACAGGCGGGCATGCGCCAAGCTGCCGATCATTTGAAGATTGCATCAAATGTTGTTCGCTCAGCTTGAGGCAAACTCCGCACAGCCTGCTTAAATATAATATAACATTTTCATTCGAATGAATCGGCAAAGGAGTCTACCGCCTCACCACATTTCGACTGCAAACATTAGCAATGCAAAGCAGCGAGCGTTCCGATCGTTACATAAAGAACAAGCCAAATAGGTGCAGCCTATTGAAAGCGCTGAAGAAGCTGCATAGAGCGGAATGGCGGGGCATTAGACGAACTAGGATGCCATCTTGATCTTGTCATTGCCTACATTCAAGGTAATTTCCTGTTGGCGATATTTCGTTTGGCCATAAATTGAAATAATTGCGCATTTTGCAAGAATGCAGATTTCAATCAGCTAATTGACATTTTATGATCGACATTTGAACGCACCGATTGCATGGATGACTCAATGCACAGCTCAGAAAATATCTTGAAAGGTTTTTCTTTGAAAACTCGATGTATTTAAGTTGGAATTAATTCGACATTAAACACAACCAACTGCAATTATATTAATCGGATTTATGTCGGCACAAATATTTATTTATTAAAATTTACATTTTTATGACAAAACAAATTGAAGTTTATTGCGAGTGCCCATTTGATTACATTTTGAACGCCTTCGCCCACAATTCCGCGCGATACACACAAGTCACTCATGTTGAGCCGCCGTTGGCCGTTGTCGTTGCCGTCTGGGTACTACTCTACATAGTTTCCATTGGTCGCCGTCGGCTCATTGCTGAACAAGTTTTGCATTTAATATTTATTGAACATAGTTATCGCATTTATGCCACTCTATAATCGCTTTGCGCACACTCGCCTCGATACCCCCAAGGTAATAATAGGCGACTGGCTACCGCATAGTTCAGCTAAGTTGAGTAAAGTTTTACTTAACAACACCTACTTAAGTGCTTGTTCGTAATTACACATCGAAGTGTATATATGTATATATGCTACACAACATAGTTGCACATTTGATTTTTTTTTTATTTTGTAAGGCAAGCACATGGCTTTGATTGAAATCGATCCCAAAGCCGATTGCAATGCTCCTAAGTATGCCAGATATTTTGATTATGAGTAGGTTCGATAATCTGGATCAAGTTTCCTTAGAGCAGAAGAATTTTAACGAATCAATGTTGCATGCCCACTTACACGTCGCTGCAGAACATCAATAAACGAATCGGAATCGTCTGCCACAGGCTGCCTTAAATGACAGTAACACGGCATTACTTTAGCCTTATTGGAGTAGATCTCTAATGATTTGCACAAATTCGCAGAAATCGAAATACGACAAGGGAAGCCAAGGAAATTGTAAACTTTTTCAAATCATAAACTTAAAATTAGGCGACATTGAAACATTTATGCCCTCTGTTTGTAAGCCTACATATTTTATTAATGGTAAAAATGTGCTTGGGAAAATTTCACCCTAAGGTGGTAAAATGGGCAATAATAGCTTCTTGATGGAACATTTTATTAAACTGATCGTCTTGAAAATCAGTTTTTTCCGCGATTTAGAAAAGCTTATATAAGGGTAATTTGAATTGAATTTATTATCATTTGAAATCCTTCGAATTCGTTTTGTATGAATTGTATGCCGTGCAACACTGACATAAAAAAAAACTGAAACAATTAAAATTTGACATTAAAATCAAATCAATAAACAGTCAATGATTTGTTCGCAATATTATTTCTAGATACTTTATATTTAATAATTAAATTTGATTTATGTTGCTATCAAGAGCAAAAAGATGCGTTCTGCTTTAAGATAAAAAATTGTGTTAACCGACGGAACAACGGACCGTTGAATTTTAACAAGGTATTTAGAAAACTTTGCTTCGCTTTATTTAAAACCATAAACTACAAACTGATAATATTCCTTAAGAGTGAAGCAAATATAATATCGTTTATTTCCAATAAGATTTGCATGTCTCATTACCTACGAGTAAGCAACTACAACTCACAATTGTATACGTACGTACGAGCACTTAAAGTTTTAAAGTCGGATAGATAGATAAATAGATAGATGTACACATAGAAATATCTACATGCCAGACTCTGTGCCCATAGGCGGCTCCTTTTCCGCCACCTTAACGCTTCTGCGGCTACATGTCGGATTGCCATATTTAAAGTACAATTATAAAAAGGTTTCTTTTTCTACTTAGCGACTAATTAACTACTCGAACTCTTAACAAAACGTGTTGACTAGTAAAGAGTCTGCTTGAATTGGCGCGGCGCTGTCTGTTAGAAATACTATTTCAGGGATACGAAGATGTATCGACAGACGTTTCAAGTTTAATTTGTCTAAAATGTTCTAAAATACGAGTTGAGCTATATGTGCGAATAGGATAGAAATAGATGAGAGTCCGAATATGAATCCTGTTTGCCGAATGTGGGCTGTACAAGATTGACATGTCGTTCGTTGCTGTCACTGTCGCATTCGACGTCTTTGCAAAGATACAATACACGTATCTTGCTCCCGACTGTATCTGAGCGTTACGTGTGGACTGTCAACTATGTCGTCGCACCAACGTTTCTGTACTTCGTTCGTCCAGTCGTTGTCGGCCAACTATTCTTAACTTAGCTTAGGTTTGTCGCGTCTGCTGCACTGTGTACGGACTACAACTGCATGTCAAATGCGACAGCATACTTGTTTCTATTTTTTTGGCTTACAATAGTAGATTTTGCGTTGACTCGGAATGAAAGTTTGCCTTCAACTAGTTGAGGTTGAGCAGGCAGCTATACGTGTTTTGTTTTTAACTTAGCGAATGACTAGCTTCTGATTAGATTGTTGCAAAAAACAAAAACGAATGAAAGGAATATTTAATTGCTTTTCTAGGTACTACACAGGTGCGGACCCAAAGATATGAAATACTGCAGTTTAATGAGGTTTGTGCTTTAGGTTTAAATGTTCTATTAATGGCATATTGTAATTCAATTTTTCACAGTGTAGTAAGTGTTAAAATCAGATTTGTTCCTTTTTATAGCATAAACGAAAAATGCTTCAATTGAATGAGGCACAAATTTGCCTAATTGACCATGACCTTCTTCGCTATGAACGCACTATAGATACAAATGTATCTGTGAGTAACAACGGCAGAATTGAAGCTATAGTATACACAACATAAAGCATGTGCCACACGCGACAAACAAAAATTAAGAATTGTTGGCAGCCATTCGTAACATACGCGAAGTATCTACACTACAACAAGCATTGTATCTATGTATCTGTATATACACTAAGCAATAAAACATATAAAAAATGCATGACAAACGAAAATGAAAGCAAATTAAATCAATTTGGCATACAGACACCAAATAGAAAAAAAACAAAAATTAAATTATATATAGACATAGAGAAATATATGAGTATGTATATATAAAAATCAGCTGTTGGCGAGCCTCCTCCTCCATCAAGATAGCTTGGTGGTAATTTCTAGTAACGCAACAACAACATTAATAATGGCAGCGACGACGTATTCTATGCCATTGCTGGGCTGGGAAGTTGTCATGACGAGCGCAACGAGCAAACAGAAAATATTCGCTGTAGAACGCGAACTCAGTTGCCTGGCAAGCGGTGGACAGTGCGCGTCTGTCATCGTCTCGAGATAGTTTTGAAAACAAAACACAATGCCAATATTTTCCAAAATATTGTTGCGGGGAGGTGAGGGTGTGGCCGTTTTATTTTTAAAATAATAGCCAAACAAAAATTCGCTATTAGAAAGTGAAATAAATTGTGTGCTTATTTGCCCTCCAACATTATGCAATCTATTCGTATCTATCACAATTTATATATTTTTTTGCTCGTTTGCAGCACGCGTAGAGCTGTGCTCGCTGCAGCGCAATTACAGCGCTGCAACAGTGACGCCGGCACATAACAAGCTGCGCGAGATACTAAGCAATCAAATCGCCGGCATCAAGGAGGCGGGCACATTCAAATCGGAACGCATTATCACCTCATCGCAGAGCACACAGATCACGGTGGAGGGCAGCGAGCGCAAGATTTTGAATTTCTGTGCCAATAACTATCTCGGCTTAGCAGTAAGTATCGCACATATGTAACTGCATAAAATATTTCGTTTATATTTGATGGCGTTGCACAGTTGAAATTTAAATACGCTAATCCACACAGAATAATCCGGAGATTGTCAAGTATAGCCAGCAGATTTTGGGTCAGTATGGTGCCGGTTTGAGTTCGGTGCGCTTCATTTGCGGCACGCAGGACATTCATAAGCAGTTGGAGCGCAAAATAGCTGAGTTTCATGGACGCGAGGATACCATACTCTATGCTTCATGCTTTGATGCAAATGCGGGTATATTTGAAGCCATACTAACGCCGGACGACGCCATATTCTCGGATGAATTGAATCATGCCTCGATCATCGATGGCATACGTCTATGCAAAGCGAAAAAGCAGCGCTACAAGCATCGTGATCTGTCCGATCTCGAGCAAATGTTAAAAGCGAGCGATGCACGCATGAAACTCATTGCCACCGATGGTGTCTTCTCCATGGATGGTAATATAGCACCGCTGGCACGCATTGTAGAGTTGGCACGCAAATATGATGCGCTTGTTTTCGTCGATGAGTGTCATGCAACTGGTTTCTTTGGTGCCACGGGACGCGGTACAGAGGAGTACGACAATGTCATGGGTCAGGTGGATATAATTAATTCGACGCTTGGTAAGGCCTTGGGTGGCGCTTCCGGTGGCTACACCACCGGACCAAAAGAGCTGATTACGTTTTTGAGACAGAAATCACGCCCGTATCTCTTCTCGAATACGCTGCCCCCAGCAGTGGTTGCTGTTGGCCTAAAGGTTATGGATATGCTGCTCCAATCCAGCGAATTAACAGAGCGAGTACAGAGCAATACACAGCGTTTTAGACAGGCCATGACAAAGGCTGGCTTTACCATTGCTGGCGAGAATCATCCTATCTGTCCGGTGATGTTAGGCGATGCGCGATTGGCTAGCAACTTCGCCGATCAAATGTTGAGTAAGTGTTACTGAAAAGTGGTCTGCAATGGTAAAAGTGATTTACATATTCCTCTTGTATATATCTAGTCCGCGGTATTTATGTCATTGGCTTCAGCTATCCGGTCGTGCCACAGGGCAAGGCACGCATACGCGTACAAATCTCTGCCGCTCATACTGAACAGGAGATCGATCATGCCATTGCTGCTTTCATTGAGGTGGGACGCGAACTGAAAGTGATTAAATAAGCCGTGATCTATATGTCTTTAAATATTTATGACATTCACATGTGTAACTCGATGCATTTATTTTGTGCCTTTCTATGAAATTACTTGAAAATTAATAAATATTCTGATACAATGTCATTTACTGCCATTTTATTTCGCAAACAACAACAAGTTTCCACAATCGCTTCACATTCACATTCAGATACACATACTCATATCTCAAATTCGATCGTTTTTGCCAACCTTCTTAACTTAAGGTTATTTTTATCACCGTTTTGCTGCTGTTGCATGTTATGCTGAGCATCTTTTATCTGTCTGCTATACATTTTGCCAGCTAGTCAACGCGAATCACGATCTTCAGCACAATTCATCTTGATCGTTGAAATCATTCAATCAGAACAAAACAGAAACCAACCAAGTGGATGTGCATTCAAGATGCCGAGCGGACAGCCAGAAAGACAGGCAAGAACACGCAGATACTTATTTATGAGTCTACTACAAATGTAGCTAGAAGCTGGTTTTGTATATATAAGGCATTTTATGTTTGCTCATGTTGCGTGTTGTTGTTCCTGCACTCACTTTTCCTGCGATTGAAAGTGTTGCAAAGTTTCTTGAACTCTGGCGAAAATAATTGTTCGTTTAATAAGCAAAAAAGATACTGCTTCAAAGAAGATAATTGACAAGAAGAAATCTAAGAAGACGATCGCCAAAACTTCATTTGCTTGTTTAGTAATTTATTATATTCACACAAAGTTTGACAGTTTATAAAAGCCCCACATGCACTCAATCTCAATTGATACGCTCGCCTGCACAATATGTATCTCAACTTAAAAAAAAACCTTTCTTCCATAAGAATATGAATTATGTGCATGGGTACCGCAAGTCTTCGGCCACTGTTTGGCCGCAAAATAAAGGATACTTTAAAATTCCATTAAAATTTATTAACGTTTCACACAAACTGTGCATAAATAACAATTTTCGGGTCTTTGATATGCAGCCAGGCAAAGGAACGGTCCACTTAGGTTTTATTTTTGTTGTTGTTGTTGGTGATCACGTTACCTGCGTATTTTATTAATGTGATATCTGAAAAATTGGGCTGCATACAATTAATGAACTGAGATAGACGAACCGATTACATTAAGGAACGCATGTAGCTGTAGACACATAAAGTTAAATTTTGTGTTTATTTGTTAGAACTTTTAGTTAAATCTTTGACTGCATACGAGTACACGTGTGCACAAGAGTTTGTATAAACAATTAACGAAAATAGATATTATTTGTATAGCCTTTTGGCCCATAGGGTAATATGTTATATTAAGTTTGTGTAAATATTTGTCATACTTAAGAGAAGGCATGACAGACATCACAAAATATATATATGCACATATATATAGCCGGGATCAACATCAAAAATGAATTGGAAACTATGAAAAGTAGAGCCTTTAAATTGAATAATCGGACTCTTCGATTTCCTTTACAGATAACATGTAAAAAAATGTAGGTGTTATCTCTACTACAAGGATTTGCTTTCATAAAAATCTAAAAATTAATTTAAAAGTTTCCATGAATCAATCAATATTTGAAATAATCAAGGTACAGAGTATCTCAAAGTCGAGCACACTCGACTCCATCGTTCTTGCTTTTTTTTTAAGATTTCAAAGAAAATCTAAAACTAAACAAACTTCCATTAGTGCAAGCCATGGAAGAAGCATTGCTCTCGCGACTGTGAAGCTACTTGGGTAGTCGTCAATGCCACAAGTTAAGCAATACATCTCAGCAGATACAAATGAATCTCAAGAAGAGCATGAAGCACACTGTGCGCTGCTGCTGCACGCATAAATGTAAATAATTTGACACGCACACATACGCAATGCAAACAGAAAGCAACAAGCACATCGCACAAGAAGCGTCGTCCAAATAACTAGCTGTGCAAGAACTCGAAGATACTTCTGCACAACAACAAGTGTACTGTCAGTTGCAGGGCAGCAGGCGCTACACGACGCAGCGACAACAGACAGACAGGCACTAGTGTAAGTGAGAGACTAAATGAAGAATAGAGTGCATAAAGAAATGTACCCAGTATTTTCTCACTCACCCAGTATTCTTGTACGACAGTACATTCTAGATGGCGACTCCTTTGTAAGTTGTAATGTGAATTTGTATGCAAAGCGTTGCTTCTTTTCCAATTGGATTCTTCATACTCGTAGCCAGTTACCTTTCACGCCCTTTCTTCCCTAAGCAGAGATTTGCTTCTTCGCGCAGCGATTCCTGTATCTGCGCAGCTATAAATGTCAGCTTGCGCAACATTTTCAGTTTTAGTTTTCGAGTGTCATTCAAGTGGCTTGCTTCATACCTGCTGCAGTTGAAGCCAACATGGAGTGGAAGTATTGTAAGTGCTTGTGGCATCTTTTTAACAAAGAAAGAACAAAGAAAGTTCTAATTATTAACCTCCAACGCAGATTCATTTTTGCTCTGCCTGGTCATTGTTGAGCTTCAAGCTAACACGATCAAGGAGCGTGAACTTTTCGCAACGGAGCTCTTTCAGACCATTGCCACAGAGCGCCAGGAAGAGAATGTTATCATATCGCCTGTAGCCATACAGTTGGCACTTGGTCTAGCCTACTACGGCGCTGAGGGACGCACCGCGACTGAGCTGCAGAAAACACTGCATGCCTCGGCAGAGGAGAGCAAGAACGGCTTAGCGGAAAGCTATTACAGGTTGCTGCATTCGTACATCAAATCGAAAACAACACTGGAGATTGCCAACAAGATATATACACGCCAGAACATATCTGTGGCACCACATTTCCGTGAGATTGCGCAAAAGTATTTCGATTCGGATGTCGAGTCGCTAAACTTCGATAATGAGGCGCAGGCCATAGCCGAGATCAACAATTGGACAAAGCAGCAGACTCAGGGTAAGATCGAGAATGTTCTCGATTCACTGGAGCCCGACACAAATGTGGCGCTGGTGAATGCAATCTACTTCAAGGCGCGCTGGGCGCGTCCCTTCATGGATGACGATACAGTGCCACGTGATTTCTGGCTAAGCGAAGCACAGTCTATCAAAGTGCCGACAATGTATGCAGAGAACTGGTACTATTATGCCGACTATCCCGAATTGGATGCCAAAGCCTTGGAGTTATTCTTTGAGAACACCAATTTGACGATGTGGTTCATACTGCCGAACAAGCGGGGCGGACTACTGCAGCTGGAGCAAAAACTGAAGGGCGTCGACTTCAAACAGCTCGAAGAGCGCTGGCAGTGGAAGAGTACAACGGTCTATTTACCTAAATTTAAATTCGAGTTCGACACAGATCTGAAACCGTCATTAAGAAAGGTGGGTGGGCGCGAACCAACTTTAATATGTCTTTAATATTTTTACACTTGGTCAACGTACACAGCTTGGAATCAATGCAATGTTCTCCGATGCAGCTGATTTTAGTAACATTTTCTACGAATCACCCATTGGCACACGAATCACCAAGGTGCAGCATAAGACCTTCATCGATGTGAATGAAATCGGTTGTGAAGCGGCGGGCATTAGTTGTGCGTATAGCGTTTTCGGAAAGTAAGAATATTTAAACTTTTAACTTTGGTTCTTTTCAATTTTACAGATGCGGCCGGTGTACCCATGTCGTTGCCTTTGGATCCAAAGACTTTTGTTGCCGATCATCCATTCGTCTTCATTATACGTGATAAGCATGCGGTTTATTTCACCGGACACATTGTTAAATTCTAAGCACACAAAAGCAACTGCAAAACTAAATGAAATATTATATTCTTTAGTTATAGGTTTCATATTATAAGGTCAATATCTCAAAATCAACAACACTTAAGAAATAAAATTGAACAAGCGTAATTTAATACGAGCTAATATTTCGAAAATAAACGTATATCAATTGATATTCACTCGAACAAACACGCAAATAGGTGTTTTTTTTCTTTTGATATTTCGGATGAGAATTTCTTATTTTGGTTTCATCGAAAACATCAAGCTTTTTTATGTTAAGAGCATTGTAGACAGTGATTCTGTATTCGGGTTATTGTCCAACAACGAATTTATGCATACAAAATAAAGTAAAATATTTTTAATAAAATTCTTAATGCATATTTTTGTTTAAAATGCAATTGACCCAAAAAGAAAAGTGCCTGTCGCTCTTTTTATTTTTATTTATAAAACATGTGCATGCAGGCGAAACAATGCAGTAAGAATTACAATACGCAAAAGTCCAATAAAATTCTTCGTATTTATTATACACCTGCTACAAGCTGAAGCTGTCATTGAATTTAATGCAGTTACTGACGAAGAAGAAGAAGCCAAGAAAGGGTTCAAGGTACTTGAAATGCTGCACACACACACCGCCAAAGCCAAAGACAAGCCGTGCAATTCATAGAAGTACCATAAAACAAGAAACAACTTTAACTTCGGTTGAACCGAAGCTTTAATACCATTCATAGAAAATTTCAGCAGCTATAAAGCCCAACAAAAATTATATTTTTTTTATGAAATCCAAAATGAGTTTCTATGAATTTGAACAGGGCGTGGCATATCAATATACTTTAACAATTTGTTATAAAATAAGTAATACAGGCTTTCTGTGCATAGATATAAAAATTATACAAAAACAAAAAAAAAAATTCTGTAGTCTAGACTGTTGGACATCCGTGGACTAACCCTGTTATTTGTTAAATGCTTTACATTTGGATCATAGATTTATATGGACATTTATTTTAAGAAGAGGGATGTTACCATTTACACATTCCGTATCCCCGCGCCTGGGTACAAATTATAGCAATAAACAATACTGCATTTAGTGTTTTTTCAACCTCGACAGCTTCAACATTGTTTAAGCAATAGATTTGTATGGCAGTTGTAAACTTCAGTAGTACAAACATGGGCTTGATGTGGTATTCTTTATTAGGATTGACGTAAAATCCATTAATATTAAGCTTCATGCTTCTATATTAAGAAACATAAAGTTTTTATACTAAAACTGCTTTACCACTTCTAGTTCGCATATTAATTTCTAAACTCTGCCTCAAGTGGTGACAGCAGTATTTAAATGGCTTCCTCGTTCACAATTTTAGAGGCCTGATCATTCGTACAGTTGAAGAGACAGACGACAGACAGATAGATAGACTATATCGGCACGACCTTAATAATAGGTTTCTGTCATACGCCTTTTATCTGTTGCATACATTTGCAAATTATTAATATACCCTACGTATACAGGGTATATATTATAAGAACAAACTAAAAAGTAAAATGAACGCCTGTCGCTGTTGTACATGAAACTTGTATCTAGATACAAATAGCGAGCAGCAAACCAAACCAATCCCAGTATTTGTAAGAGCGTACACAGAGCAGTGCAAGAGATACAACAACCGGTATTCAGTCAACTCGCATTCACTCACTTATTGAACGAAGAGCGTTCTCTACTTTAAAGTTTGAAGTTCCCGCTGTTTGTATCTGAAATATTGCGCTCCCCAATTCGGTGATCGTTGCAGTGAGAGGCGCCTCAATTTTTTAGTCTTGCGTGCGCAGCGAAAGACTACAAACCGCAGGAAAACTGTTGCGCGTCGCAGCCAAAGTCGCAGCTCGGAAATGTTCGATGAAACACGCGTCTTTTCTTTTCAACAATAAGAAAGAACTAAATACTTGCGAATGGTTTGAATTATGTTTAGTATAAATCAAAAAAAAAAAAAAAAAAAAAAAACGTTCAACAATTTCTAAATACCCAATTAAATAAATTAAAAATAAATTGTACAAATAAAATTCCAATAGAAATAAAAATTCCGATAAATTTCTGGCTTGCACGAAAAGTGTCGCAAAGCCGATTTTCGCTTTGACTAATAAGGCAAAATAAATATACACAAAATCTTTTAGTTAGTTTGCTCGGTTTTTGTTTTATCATAAATTGAAAATCAACGAAAATTGCCATTTTCCGAGTGTGGTGTCTTTGTGTGTGCATGTGTGTGTCTGTGTGCTGTGGCATTGTGCGCTTGCGTGCTGTGTTAGTGGTGGTCTTTGTTGTTGCTTGTTGCAAACGGAGCGCAGATCGCGCCTTCGTCTGCGTAGGCTACTTTATAAACAGCAGCCAAGCTCATTAGTATCAGCGCAAAAAATTCAAAGGAAAATACTTGAAAAGCCCAAAGCAAAGTCAAGTCAAGCTAAGTGAGCTAAAAAGTTAAAAAAAAAAAAATTAAATACAAAATACGAAATACGAAAGAAAAAAATGGTGCGCTGCGGCACAGTAAAAAGTGGATTGCAATAGTTTGTATCTGTATCCAGTCGTAGCCAAACGGCGTGCAGTCGTGTAGAGTGTATCTAAGTGCATATATGTACGAGTATGTATCTGCATCAGCAGCACTTAGCAGCTTGGCAGTGTAAATAATTGTGAAAATTGTGGCGGAAAAGTGGAAAATATGCGCTAAGCAGCCACAGTGCGTATCAATTATTTTAAATGCTCTCATTAATCTCCCATTAAGTGCATTTATAAATCATCTTCGCTGCGCAGTTGAGTTGAGCCTGTGCGTTGATTAAATCATAAAATAATTTATACTCAGTGTAAACTTCAAGTTAACAAAATCATTAATGAATAACATAAAACCAAAGAAATCACAGCGATTCAATAAATATTAAATTTATGCCTAACTGTTGAAGTGATTCAGTGTAGAAACGAAAACCCGAAAACGATTCAAAGCCAACCATTAGCAAGATTTGGACCAGTTTTTTATTTAACTATTTTTTTTGTGGGTTCGTATTTCGGGACACTTGAGCTGCAAACTGCGAAAACTGAAATTTAAAAAATATAAATAATAAAATTTATATTCGTATTTAAGCTATAATAAAGCTTCTAAAATTTCAAACTGTGCGCGCTGCCCAACTTTGTGATCTATGTTGGCGATTAGAAACGGCAACAAATAAAGTGAATCAAATAAAAATATATTTCATTAAGAAGTAATAATAATCTGAAGAGATCCGCAAAACGTCGTTTAATACGTCGGTTTAATGCGAATTTTTGAAAATAAATAAAATACAAATTAAAGCATTTTATTTTAAGCTTCGCCTAGCATGCAAATTCCATTGGACCGCAGTTTAGCCTCCACCAGGATTAAATAACCACGAATTCCAAAAAATTAAAAAAAAAAAAAAGATGGATACCAGCAAAACCAATGTCGTCGCGCACACGCATATGGAGCTCGAAAGGTGAGACTTGATTTATGATTAAAAAAAAATAATTTCTATAAAAATATTTAAACGCAATTATAAACACGACGCTAATTTGCGAACATGAAGCTTTTATTTAGCACATATGCACTCGGATTGGCTAGTCATAAACTGTTTAATTAGCTTTTCTATTAAAAATGTTTATTGTCAATTAATCGATTTGCTCTTTACACATAGGCATAGTTGGCAATGTGTCCCATAAAGATAATCGCATCGCGATGTCTGATGGCAAACATGAACGGATGATCGGCATCGAATTTCTTTGAGCGTGAGAAGAGACTCTTAAAACCTGCAAAATGAAACATTTTGTTTTTTTTCATGAATACTACATCAATGAATTTTGTTAGTTGCTACTTACCACCCGATTCGAGCGGCTGCTCGACGCCATTCTCTGCGACTTCGACGTACGCCTTGTGGTTGGCTGCATTGATATAGTGGCTTACGAACATGCGATACATATTTCCAAAGTCACCGTCACGCGTGAACATGTTGCTAACGCCGAGCTGTAGAAACATAAAACCACATATACTTGTCCTTCATCCAATGTATGCAACACTAACCTGCTTAAAAGGCTGCTCCAATTCCACACCGAATGCCACACTAAAACGCGGCAAGTGCACTTCAACCTTCTGCGAACTGAGTTCGCTGTCGACATATCTCAGCAAATTCTTTCCAGCCAAATTCTGTTGCAACAAGCGCAAGCCATCCTTCTTCTCGGGCAGCACCAGTATCATTGCAAACTCAGAGTTCTGATAGGGCAACTCTATGACTTTGGCGTCCAGACTGCTCACCTCACCATATCTGAAGTTATTTAACGTCCACATGGTGTCCACCTGCACCGATTGTCCGGCTCCAGTCTTAAAAGACCGCTTTGCAGTCTTGTCCAACTTAAAGGCCTTTTGCCATGGCGCAGAAAACGTTATGCCGTTGACAATAACGCCCTCCGTGAGATCGTTAAGCAGCGCTGGACGCATAATCTCCGTAATCTTGCCATTGGTTTTTGTTTCCATTGCACGGTTAATGGCATCCGACGTGCGCTTATTGTACGGTGGATGGAAATCGACTTTCTCAATGTTCGAGTCGAAGTTACGTTGTGCAATGTCCCTGAACTTGCCCTTGAATTCAAGATTCTCATTGATGTAAATGTTATTGGCTAGGCGTATATTATTATCGCGTGTGAAACTCTGTTGGAATTCACCAAAGCGGCGTACAACCTCCTCCGGATCGGAAGAACCTAAGCGCAGGCCGTTTTGCATCTCGGTAGCAGTTTTACCTTTGGCACCGTAGAAGGCCAAGGCCATAGAGATCTGTATGGCTGCCGGTGAGATGGCGACATTATCGTTCAGGCGTTCACTGCCCACCGCTTTATAAATATCTGCAGCGAATAGATTACGTTCAATAATCTGCGCTGCATTGCTGGTGATGGTTGCGCCTAACGAAACACTGAAGGCAAATAGCCCAAACGCTAGGCAGACTAAAATGTACAAAAGACGAATATAATTTTATTTGTATTTTTGTTTGCTCGGACATATTTAATGAGATGTTCAAGTACTGCGTGGTTGCGGTAATTTCGACTTTAAGATTTCTTGACTTTATATTTTACTTACATAAGAGACACTTCATGTCGGTTTAGAGATATTTTGCTATACAAAAAGATTTTTCACTTGTTCCGAAACCTAACGACGACGATTTAATTGCCTTCAACTGCGTAACGAGACTGACTAGTTCGGACCGACCGCAAAATGGAATCTACTGCTCTCCATTAAGATTTGAGCAGCAATACATATGTGTAAGATGGGGCTTTTTGTTGATAGAAGTGTGGTATTCTACACTGTGAAAAATAATTTCATAAAAATTTAAATACTTAATATTAAATACTCTTGTCATGTATAAGCTTCTCAAAATACGTAAGCCATGAGTAAAATAGGTTTAATAAGTTTAAACAAGACCAAACATACAGAACTCATCACATTTTGAAGTTGGCTAAACAGTTATTTGAAATAAATGTTTAAATTAATTAATTCAAACGTTTTTTTAAGCACACCATGATAATCTCATATCGATACATCCATTAAAGTTTGCAACACTGTGACCTAATTAGGCCCTGAATTGAAGGTACAAGAGCCTATTGGTTTCGTGCAAATGTATGTGACAGGTAGAAATAATGGTCGGCGATCCCCCCAAAGTTACCCCTATTATGGTCAAGAGTGATAGAGGAGTCGATAGAGACATGTCCGTCTGTACGTCTGTACGTCTGTATGAACAAAAGGATCTCGGAAACGGTAAAAGATAGAGACTTCGTATTTATTGCATTCGACTAGGGCTGCTCCGGAATTTTACAAGTTTATTTTAAAACTAGCTCTTATCGGTTCAAATAAAATAAGGAAGGTAAATTTGTCTATAAGCTGATTTATCTCAAACTCTGCATTATACATTTACACAACACTATGCAACGTTTTCTTAGGCTTAGATACTATTCAAACCTATTTATATCTTAATTATGTTTGATAAAGCAAATAGATTTGATCTTCAATTATTTTCAGTGTACTGACAAATGACGTCAGCTACACATTATATATGCCACTGAAATATAATAACTCGACGCCATTCGCTAATTAGTTTTAACAATAAACTCAATTCAAAAATCTTAGTGCGGAAATCAATCACAACAGATATATGTACAAACCGATGTAAGTTAAAATTCATCTCGAACATGTAATAGGGTATGTGAGCATGTATTGCCTCCGCCGCGAGGCTAAACGAATCTAATCTACATATTTAACATATTGACCTACAATATTTAAACATCAACAGATAACGCGTTTTCTTGTTTATAGAAAACATGCAAAAACAAACATTTATTCTACAAATATTTTGTACGCGAAGGCAGTTTGAAGCTCAAGTTTCAGACGTTTAGCACATGACCCGCAACTAAAACAGCATCGTCGGTCCGTATGGCAAAGTAGAACGGATGATCAATCATGAGTTGTGTGGAGCGCTTGAAGAGATCACCAAAAGCTATAAAATAAAATTCCAATTAATCAACACTTTGCATTCAAAATTCAAATGCAGGCAAAGAACTCACAAAAACTGGAATCCGCAACACCACCCGATTCATCCAGTTCCAGTAGCACTTTGTGTGGCACAGCGGTGAGGTGAGGCGCAGCGGTGGCTAGCAGCGTGCTAAAGATATTGGGTAATTTGATGCCACTGGAGAAGATATTATTCAGGCCAAACTGTAACAGTAAGGATTATTTATAGTGGCTGCGGCGAAAACGATATTTAAAACTGAGTCTAACCTGCTTGAGCACCGCTTTCAGCTCGCATCTCTGTTCCAAGCGCAGCTTTGGCAGCGTCAGTGACAACTTTTGTACGCTCATTTGTTGCGTCAGTTCGGCAAGATTTCCATACATCAGCTTTTGTTCTAAAGCACTTAAACCATCCAAGCGATTGGGCAGGATTATTAACATTTTTAAATCACTTTTCTCAAATGGTAACTCCACTGCCTTCGCGTCCAGCTCCTTAAACTCGGCATATCTAAATTTATGAGAAACAAACATCATATCCACCAGTTTGAAATTTTGAAGATCGCTGTGAAAGTTCAGCTTTGCTGTATCCTTGACATCAAATGCCTGTGCCCAAGGTGCCTTGAAGACAAGGCCACTTGCTGCCAGAAATGGCAGATCCTCTTGCAGCGATTGCGCACTAAGTACTTCGCCTATGGAATAATTTGTGCGCGCAAGAAATTCATAGTTTATATGATCCAATGCCTTTGATTTGAAATGAAAATCAAGACGCTCCACTAATACACTTAAACGTGCTGCTATGTTAACGAGCTGCTCCTTGAAATTAAACGTAAATCGCTCCTGTGTGTAAATGGCATTGATCAAGTTCAGCTTAATTGGTGGCAGTGCTTCCAACTTAACTGCGCTTAAAAGTTCTTGCAACCGATTGAGCGCCAATTCGGGTGTTGAAAATCTTTGCAGTTCCAGTGCATTGCGAAGCGCTGGTGCTGTACCATCACCCGTTCCTGCGGATCCATAGTAGAAGAGTGCCAATGCATTTTGAACTAAAATGGGCGACACAGCAACATTGTCTTTCGGCTGCTCCAGTCCTACACTTGCAGATAGTTTCAACGCGAATTTCTCGTTGGATTCCGTAGCCGCTTTGCTTGTAACGCCATCGAGCGACCAGCAACAACTAATGGCGGCTAATGTCACTATTATATATCACGATCGAATAAAATAATCATTGATTCTGGGTTTTTTATCTTCAACGTTCTCAGTATGAAACTACTTATGCATATCTGTATGTCGTACTTACGAACTTTCCAATTCATAATCGTTGTTCTTTTTGTTGTTTTTGTTTTTGTTGGGGAAATCCAAACCTGAAGTTGATGCAAAGTTGAGCTCAATTCGTTCTATACACGCTGCACACACACAACAAACTAAGCGTCGCCGTGAAAATACTCAAAGCTAAAAAGCTCAAGTTTCAAATCAAACGCCACAGATTGCTCAAAATGAGATAAGTTCGTAGACAAACAAAAGTCGTACATTAATCTCAAATTATGGCGATATGAATAGAACAAAACTACATTTTAATGGTGGAGATTATTTTGTAGAATGAACTTTTCAGTTAATTGCCCTTTTCTTGAAGAAGCATCAAATAACGCTGTCAATGGGTGGAATCAAATCGTTGGACCGATCAATATTAAAAATTATGTTCCATAATCAGAATTTGGTGATTTGTGAGCAAAACATCGGGATGATGTTTTGTTTGATCTGTGAGATTTAGCAATTGTCTTATTAGAGACACAATACAAAGGTGAAATATATAAAATCAATTGTTATGTTTCTCTGGCTGAAAAAGTCTCTACACCAACTCTAAAAATAAACTGACCAGCCAGCTTCCCCTAGACAGATGGACATGGATAGAACGACTCGATTGTAACCTTCACCAGACTCTCCCCGTGAACTCTCCACTGATGGAATGAAGTCGTGAGCACGACTTTGAAAACCCTGTCACCTATCTTATGTATTAGTATTTAAATGCGATATAAAGAATGTTATTAAATTAATAACAAGAGAAAAATTTAACTTTGGTAGGACCGAAGCTTAAATACTCTGCACATTGTTTGGCAACGGTGGAAATTATTTATAAAGGTTAGATTTGAAAATGTTCAAAATTAAAAAATATAATATTATATAAATACATGTCATGTTATTTAAATAATTATTTAATTAATATTAACTATAGATCTCTAAGATTGTAGAAAACATGCTGAGCAAATGACCCATTGCAGACTCAGATAATAATTAATATAAGTGGAAGACATATTTATGCAATATCAGTTAATTGGTGACTTAAAGGCAAATTTTAATTGGATTCTAGCTATTATAATCTCTGAGATGTACATACGGACAGACATACGGGCAACCTATATCGATTTATCTTTAGATGCTGATGAATAATATACCTATATACCTTATAGCTACATATATCGCCCTTCTCTCTTTCGTCTGCTACAAGTAATTGGTACAATTTAATATACTCGAACTCTAAGCCGCTTCCAGAGAACTCATCATGATCCCAAACGTTGTTGTGGATTTTATAATCATTTATTTATTTTATATAATTTATTTTATTTTATTTTATTTAATATTTGCTGCGAAAGTTGTGAATTTCTAAGCTATTGCATGCACACAAACAACGCGAAGGTCAACACGTTATCTTCATCATGACATGCACTGCAATGTCGGAGAAACTGCTCATCTAAAACGAATACCTCCTTGAGTAAGTGTATGTTAAATATACTCGTATACTACAAATAACTCAAGTTATATCCCAACTAAAGAGTAGCCAGCATTTAACCACAATTATGACTATGTATAAACGTCATAAACCCGTTTCGAGCCGGAGTTTCTCAACCTCTCGAACGCAATTAAAATTTTTATTATTATTGTTTTCATGTGTGTACAAAAATACAAATAAACTGGAAATTTTCATAATTCCAATGAATCTAATCGATTGATTAAAACAGTCTTGGGAAATTTTAATGTATTTTGGTATGAGTATTGTTTATTCCAAAATAATGTTTACGAGAAATAAAATACATATCTATAAAATGGATGTGTAGTTCTAAGATCGCGCAACTTATTGCTGCGGATTGATGACATGGCCAGCGAAGAGCACTCCTTGGGGTGACCGAATGGCGAATACGAATGGATGATCAGCAGTGAACTCATTCACTTGGACTGGCAGGGAGAGTGGCACGAATTTTGCATCTGTGGTAAAGAGTTGAAGAAAAAATGACAAAAGTTAGCGTGTGATCATGGAATCTGTCAATTGTTTCATAATTACAAGTTGATGCAGCCGCCTCGGATCCCGCCTCATTCACATTTATAAAGGCCTTCTGTTGTACTTGCGAGATTTTTGCTGGACGATCAAAGATATTTGTCAGCTCAGATTGGCCCGAGAAGATGCGTTTGATGTTCAACTGTGAAAGATTATTAATTGACAATAAGTTCTACTAACTGTAACTAAAAAATGACTTACATCCTTTAACGGTGTCACCATATTCACATCGAAATCTATTTGGAACTTTGGTATGCGCACTGTTACAGTGTCGCTGCGCAAGCGTGCTGCTACTTGATTGAGATCCACACTGCCCAGCTGCTCCTCCAATTTACCAAGCCCGTTTACCTTATTTGGTAAAATTAAGAGCATTGTTATATCTGAATTTTCATAGGGCAACTCAAGCGCCTTTGCATCTAATTCTGGTAGATCAGCATAGTCGAAAGTGTCATCATTGTACATCATATCTACATCGACTACAGAATTGCGATTAACACGGAACTTGGCTGGCGATGTGTCCATCTGTGAAAACTCCTTGGCCCAGCGAGCCTTAAAATAGACTGCAGTTACAGCAATGGCCTGAGTTTGTGGATCCACTGCCTCCGGCGAAAGTAGATTCTGTATGCGATCATTCGTCTTCATTGCAACCCAGGCATTTACTTCGTTTGCCGTTTGGTCAGGTCTCGTAAAGTCCGCCCGATCAATAGAGGCGTCGAAATACTGGCGTGCGTATCTATTGAAGTCCTCCTTCAGGTTGACCTCGTTCGGATTGTAGATAATCTTAGTGGCAATGATCAGTTTTGCGCCCGGCGATGACTGCTGTGTGTTGAGCAGTTCGTGAAACACATTTGCAGTTTGTTGCTTGTCAGCTGGCAACTGCGCACCCTGCTGCAACTCGGTTGCAGTCTGGCCAGTAGCTCCAATAAAGAGCATACCGAGCAGCGTCTGCAGCGAAGCGGGTGAGTATACGATGTTGCGCTGCTGGGCACTGGGCAGCACCGCCTGATACAGATTCGTATTGAATCTTTCCATTTGCGAGTGTTTCGGCGGCGGACGCGTGGGTCCAGCACGGCTATGAATCTTTGGGGGTGCACCGTTGTTTCCAGCTGCTCCTGTTGCGGATGGTGGCATCACTTGAATTTGCGGAGACTGCGCACCAGCATTCTGTTGACGAGTTTTTGTCTGCTGTGCCCCAGCAGCTGTTGCGCCGCCGTCGTTGGGACCACTTCCACGGTATTGATCATCCCATTGGCCATTCGCAACTGTAGGCTGCTGTGGACGGCCTTCCACTGCTGAATTATGCTGATAAGACTGGTCCCAGTTCTGTTGGGAAGTGCCATCATTTGGAACACGCGTTCCTCGCGTTCCTGCACCACCATCTTTGACCGGCGTCGGATAACCGGTCTCGGGGTCCACCTGTTGTTCACCAACGCGGTTCTCCACACCATCTCCACCGTATCTTGTTCGAACCCCTTGTGGTGTTAATACCAAAATTAACTGCGTACCGCCGCTACAGCAGCTTGGACTACTTTGGGGACTTGGATGCACGACTGCAATGAGTGCCAGCACAAAGACTAAAAGTACGAAACAAAGAAATAAATTTCAAGAGAGTGGATTAGTGGTTGTGCAAGCGGAAGAGAAGTGCAAGCAAATATAATGACATTAATTCATGGATCTTACAGTATTTTCCCATCTCGAACATATTATCTCTGTCTATAGCGAAATTTTACAATTGATGCGCGTATCAAACTCAGATGTATATGAGTTATTTTTATATTATTTAAACACTGAAGTATCTCAATGCTGTCTGTATTCGTATTCGATTGCACACAACATTCCCAACGAAGCTTTGAATCTATACTGATCTGTGGTTTTCGCGATTCACAGTGTAAAAGTTACTCAAAGCGCGCCGTATCGCATGAGTACGCGTGCGGGCACGGATGGAGCGCGGTTTAAACCTCTATTGAGCTAGAAGAACGTGTTCTGGCCCGCCAGTGAGTTTGATTCCACTCGATCTACTCTGAGCCTGATGTACTCACACTTTAGCTGCACAACGAAATAGTTTAGTGCTACAGACTAACAAATGAGCTGTTGTAGGATTTAATACTCGTAGCACACACATTTTTTAAGACTCCTGCCAGTGCAGCGTATTTCGACTGCTTGTTAAGCTTTATATAAAAATTACAACACGTATTCACGTTCTAAAACCTGTTCTGAGTAACTCAGCCGAACTGAACTGTTCAGAACAGAGCTTAGCGTAAATTGTAGTTGACTTCGGGTTTGCTCAAAAATTGCATTTATTTATTTTTATAAATTGCAAAATGCGCAAACATCTTTGCACCGCACAAACTGGTGAGGATGTCTCTTAAATATCAGTCAAATTCGATGAGATGTTAAGACATGGTGCTACAAAGCCTCATGAGGATCGAGTTTCTTGCGATAATTTTCAGTATAAAAGCAAAGTAGCTGCCAACGAACACTCATTGCGTTGAGGGAAATTCCCATTTTTATGTGGACTAGCTAAAGTATCCGGCATTGCTCGGGTATTAAAATCTGACTTAGAAATTTGAAGAATAGTTTAACGCCTTAAAATGAATCATTTAAAATGTGTTTAACTGAAATATCTATAGATTGCAGACATTAGTCAAGCGATCTCTGAAGATTCGCTTTCTTTTTTACTTGAATTTTCCAATTTGGGGTCGAGCATTTGGTATATAGACTGCAAGGAATACAAGAAAAAAGAGGACTGTTTTTAGATAAGTTTAAACTAAATGAAAAAAACCTCTGTGTGGGGAATAACATATAAAAGAAAAAATCCAATTTTTTTTTTTTTTTTTTCTTTTTTTCAGGCGAATATTTGACTACCCTTTATATAATGACTCACCATTTGAGTATATTATATGGTATTATAAATCTTGAAGCTAGATTTCAATATAAATAATTCCACAGTTAGTCTCTGCCTCTCTCCATAAATTATCTTTCTTCTTTCCATTGCAATTGACTACGCTGATCACTCGTTTCCCCATTTACATGCTATATACATAGTTTATGACCACATTTGGGGTTTTCCAAACACAAAGATATCTTTATGTACAATACAAAATATACCTAGCGTGCATACATGAGATTCCCACCCGAGTGTCGTCACTGAAGTGCTGAGATGCAATGTTTAATTGAAACACGTGCGGATCGTTCCGCACTGCATTCCAACCTTGTATGTAGATGGTGGGCGGTTCGGTGTTCGTGCGAGGCATTCGGTAGAAGCTACATGAGGAGCCGCAGTAAAAGCGTTTGCTATGCGCTTAAATAAAAAGTCGTATATACTAGTACACACATATGAGATACAGATACTCGTTGGTAGGTGGGTCGCCATCTAGTTAATGTACAGTTGTAACTCGTTCGCATACTTGTTTATTTTTGTTTTCGGGGAGTTCTGTTTGGCGTGTTAATTATAGCGTTCACTGTTTCAAAGGCAGTATTTACTATTCGAGTGTACGAGTATACCAGTTCTTGCTGTGCTGCTTATCTGAAGTTCATTAATCAGCGCAGATAGCCTAGCTCAGCCCAGATGAAAGCGTCAATGCAAGCACCTAGCTTGGTTTTACGGTAGCTTTGACCCGTGACGCTATTTGTCGATTGTGATCTGTTGATTCTATGCCAGAGTATCTTTGAGCTTATATACTTAGGCTTTGTAGTAGTATGTCTTGTGAAGTTTACATTTAATTTCTCCGAATTTTAAATACTATAATGAATTAATGAATGTTGTTTGGAATTTTGGTAAATTAATAAATTTTTTTGCGGGAAAAGCCCATTTTGAATTAATTCAATGAATGCGAAAATATTTGATGTGTTCAGCTTTTTGGGGAAGGGATTAATAAGAAAAACTTAAATAAATATTAACTAAAAAGTTTCTCAATGAAATGGTGCGCACAGATGGCAGGAAAAAGAACATCTTTGTTTCTCCAGAAATTGTGTGTGTTTACAGCAGCAGTCAAATGCATTTTTCGAACGCTTTGTGTGTCTTTTTTGTGTCTTTAATTCCATTTCACAAAAAAAAAAAAAACCACGAAAATGAAAGAACTATGAAGTATAAATGAGATGCTCTATGCTTACAAGGCTTTCTAAACGTGCGGTATTAAGATTCACAGGTCCGATTGGTTTATATGAATATCATAAAAAGTTTCCAAAACAATTGAACATATCTGATGTACCAACTGCAATCTTAAATACAGCGATACCAATGCATTTTGTAATGATAAGACTTAACTTGTTTGACAATAATTGACTCACACATGCCACAAATTGAACTGCAGTCAGGCAAGCTTAAAAACCATTTCATCTTGTTGACCTAATTAGGTAAAAAAAAGTTATTAAAATAATTAAGTTGAAACAAACAATTATATGAATTAAAACCTCTTGTTCGCCTTTATGTACCGTCTGTCTTGACTGTTGGTTGGCTTGTTTACTTGAACTCATTGTCAAACATATGCTGCACTCTACTTTCAGCTATTCACAGCCCCGTTCCAGTTCCCTGAAACGCCCTACTGTGTACTTTCAGTGCTGTAGATTGGCGCACGCCAATGAAAATGTTTAAAGAAAACCGAGACGGCGGTGCAGTAAAACAACAAAAGATACTACTATGGCGTCATGTGCTGTGTTGCTTTTTAAATTAACCGACGGCAACGATATCAATTGAAGTTTTATCAGAGAATGTCTCGTTTCGTTCACTCAAATTGGGGCAGCTCTACTGAAAGGCACTGCAAAGGCACTCATCGCACAGAAAGCAATTTAATGGATACAAATTAAAATCAACTGAAAATTTGATTGCAAGTTGCACAATTGCTACGTAGGAAGAAGAAGAATACAAATTGGTATAATTGCCACACGCAGAGACAAATGTTGCACCAACTCAGCTCCCTGCGCTGCTTGTGGTTGCACTTGTCAACAAGTTTTGCGCTTAATTAAATGTTGCGCGCGTTTTTGTTGTATGCGCATGCCTCACACTCGCAGCCGCTTCGGTGGCATGGAGGCGTTAAATCAACTTTGGCGCTCTGAGTGACTTTGCTTTGTATGCGCATAATTATCGCAATAAATCACTATTAAATCACAATATTTGCATACAAGTATTTAACTCGCCAAATGCCAAAGAAAATGTGTCATTAATATTATTTACAAAAGCCAGTTGAACAATAATAAATTAAATTTGTGAGTACAAGTGCTGCTCCGCTGCGAGAATAAATTATTGTTTTAGAATAATTTTTTATTACTCTTAGAAAACACATCATTTGAGAACACATCTCAGTAAACTATAATCGAACAACTTTTCTGCTAGTCTAGCAGGTGCTGAGTAGAATGAATTTTGGTCGTAAATTCACGATTAAAAGATTAAAAATTTTCCTTTAAACATGATGTGCCCTTGGAATATCAACGACCAGTTGAGTTTTAGAAAACATGATTGTTCAGACGATGGAATAATGCAAGTGACAAAGTCTCAATGAAAATTAAAAAAAAATCAAACAATTTCGCGTGCAATTTTGAATCTAGACGAAGAAAAAGTCTTTGGAGCGCAGAAAACCATGAAATACAATAAATTTTAAGATAGGATGGGATCAACGAAGTTTTCAATTAAAAAAAAACCTCTGTACGTGGTTATATTTAAATGACGAAAGCCAAGCTTCTGTTATAAATTGTAGACAGAAGACTTACATTTTACATTTCTTTTGTTGGGATTGACGGTAATTTGTAATTATATTAAATTCAGTATCAATTGTAACAAACAATGCAATATATCAAGGAATTTAAACACTATTTGTTAGTTTTAATCTACCGAAATCACCATAAAAAACACCCATCTTAAGTATTATGTGTGTACAATGAAGTGGGCTTTGGTCACTTGCGCGGACACCCGTCCACAGCAAGATAGTAATCTGGAAACGTCCCTGACTGTGACTTTTCATAGCTTAAGAAAAAAAAAACTAGTTTCTCTGCTGTAGTTGAACAGTTTTTAAAACTTCTGCGCGGCTTCACATTTTATTTTTCCTTGTAACGAATTTGTGTACTGCATGCAACTGCAGCATCTTCATTTATCAAGGTACAAAGCCACAAGAAAGTTACATGGCACAGAGCGAACAAGTCAGAACGCAGCAGTAAAGTGTGATCGGTTTCAAGATGCGCTACACTTTATCTAAGGATCTTTAATTGGAATTAGAGGGGCTAACACTGCAGTTTATAGTGGAATTGACAGTTTAAAAATTCAAATTTGCGGACTCAATCTGTCAAAGTCTACAAGTTTTAGTTATTCAAACAGACAGATAGACGGACATAGACTATACTGATGTAGACTATACTGATACAAACATTTGCTTAAACTTAACGTATCCTTTAAACGTTTGAGTACAGGGTACAACTTGCAGCATAAAAGTAGTTAGAAAAGCCTTCGTCTATGCACGTAAGTACTATATATTCTTCATCTCTCCCTCTCTATCAAATGAATTGTTGCCTGACTGCAAATCGGCCTTTCATTTATTATTACAACGTCATCTTTAACGAGCTTGTTGAAAGTCATCTTCATGCGCTTGAATGCATGCATGAATGCATGTTGCCACAGCATCTGTCAAAGCTGTGCTGCGACGTCCGCATGTATTTCAGAATCTATTTTATATTACGAGACGAGGCGAGTATTTATTGCAATTTCGCAAGCAATTTCTCCAAAGGGTATTACACTTGATTTCTCGTGCAAAAACCTAGCGGAAATCGCTTACAAGCCAAGTTGCCAGCGAATACTCTATGCATTATCGGTGCAACTGATTGTGAGTATATTTCTATATACTTAACAGTCACTTATATATTTATAGACGTATAAACGTATAAATGATAATTTCCTGTTAGAAATATTTTATAACTTTTGTTATATCTCATTAATTGCAAAACTGTTTGGATTTTCCCGGCGCGGCAGCGCTTAATGTCGATTTTGTCTTTGTTTCTAATACAATCGAAGTTGCAAAGTCAAACTGTAAAATCTGCATATCTCGGAATGTTTGCTTGAAATAAGCGTTTTTATTGCAAACTCCCTCAACTGAGAATAAATCGCATGCCGCATTTTATTATTATTTTTCTTTCTTTTTTTTTTTAGAAAGAAAATAAATTCTTTTAGCTTAAAGAGCATAATTGAGAAAATTACTCGAAGGAAAGAAGCAGCAGCAAATAGTCGCAGTTAAATTGGTTTGTCGTGAGGAAATCGTTTGGCAAACTCGCATGCGATTTATTCTTTTTCCGTTTACAGCAATCTACTGGCATCCTCTTAGGTTTGCTGTCTATATCGATCGTTAAGCCTCAGTTTTGGTATACCAGGCGCCATAATAGTCGAATCATTGCATGAATCAGAGATGCATACGTGCAAGATCTGATGCAAAAGGTCACGTCTGTTGTAAGTTTTGTTCATAAAACGTATCCAGATTTACTTTTTAGGCCATAGTGTGAATGGTTATGCAACGTAATCATGAAAGGAGACAACATAAACTTCATAAACTATATATATTCTTCCCCCCGTCCCCGTTTAAAAAAAAGTAATAAGCTGTGCCATTTAGTTAGAGTAGGGCTACAAACATCGACAATTCCATTTATTTCGACTAAATATCTTGCTCCTGCTTAAATTTTTAAAAATCTTCAAAATAAAACTCGTATCTTGTTGCAACATAAGTTGCTTTAAAATTATTTCTGTTGTTATTGCTCTCCCCATTCAATGCTTAAAGTGATTTCTTCTCTAGATTTCATCGAGTTGTAACTATAAATAGTTATAAGAAGTTATTAAACTTTCGTATCAAGCCTTAATGATATCGAATACGTCTTTATACATTCACGTACGCGTACACTTTTCTATGGCAGGATCAGCATCTGTTTGAAGAGGTCAAAGCGCTGCTTTCTTCGATGTAAAGACTCCTAAACTTTAAGTTTTCTATTGTTCTGCAAGATTTGGGTTGGGTACAACAACAACAGCAACAACAAAATCAACATATAGCCTGAAGCTATGGCAATATTTTTTTTGCTTTTGCTGGCACACGTACACACTACGCTTCTGCTTATATGAGAGACTGCAACAAATAGTCTGTACTATTATTTTCTTCTTTCCCCTACTCAATCGTATTTTTATTGATCTAAATTTTAGGTTGCAATAAATTTGTTTCAAATAGCATTTCCTTATCGCTATTTAAGCGCTTAGTTGATGCCGAACCGCGCATCCAGCCGCCATGGTCAATAATCGCTGCAACATTGCAACTGCAGCCAATTGATTGCTTTTATATGGCTAAAGTGTTCGATGTGTATTTATAAATGTTAGCTGAGCTGGAGCGCCTCGGATATTATTAAAGTGATTTTTATGTTTGTTTAACTTAAGCAAATTATAGTCATTTGGCATGCAAATTCGTTGCTGCATTTGCTCGTAAAAAGCTGCAAACTCTGAGCTATTGATTCAAATTAGGTGTATGTATATGCATTTCGTAGAAGTAGAGACTGATTTTTTATACACTACACACGTTTGTTAATTGGGTAAATTGAGTTTAGGCGAATGTATGATATAGCCAAAATGACACAGGGCAGACCTTAGTTTATATTTCTTTTTTTAATTTAGCAGAATTAGTATGCGCATTTTGTCCCCCATATGTATGAACTCAGAGAATTCAGATGATTTTAATATCATGCTTAGACTCTCCAAAGACCTCATCAGACACAGAGTATAAATTGAACGTGCAAAAGCCCATTAGGTTTGTCAGATCCAGTGCGTGCAACACCTATTCTGTCACTTGGTAATTGCCAAGATATCTCTAGGACATGTTCCTCAGTTTAGTCATTTTCCAAATAGAATTTTCAAGTGCTGTCACTTTCGATTCTAATTTTTCATGTGTCTTCTAAGTCTAGCGAGTCTGCGTTCTTCTTGAATACATTGCATGTATCAGTGTTGGCGCCTAGCAACTCTATTTTCCGTCATTCACTGTTCTTCCAGAAAATGACTTGACCCTTGTTCTCAAAATAGCCTGCAAAAAAAGCTCTTAAGAGAGAGGCTGTTCTTCTTTTTCTTTTTGCCAAATTATCAGCTTGGTCATAGAGTTGTCTTGTTAAATCTTCCTAAGTTCTTTAGTTTACTTATGCAATCTAAAAGTAGCTAAGACGTATTTAAATTTGAACTCTTATAGCTGCCTGACTATCGGAGAATATTGCAATATTTCGCCACTGGTTTATTGTATTGTAGTTAGACGCAATGATTTTTTCTTAACACTAATCCTTACTTCAAACGTTGTCACTAGGGAAGAGCAGTAGCTTGTGGGCAACAAACTTACTCGACTATTGATGTAATAAGTTTTCCTCTCTTTTTTGATTTAAAAGTGAGTATAATGCGAAACTAGGACTCAGTTATAGCTATACAGAATAACCTCCAAATTCTATTCAATTGCGCCGCATTTTACACGTCTGACCATTGTGAAATAAATCTATTGCAGTATTTTTGAGGTACACCCGTCGTCATGACCATTGTGGCTTTCTTCACGACATATTCCACGTGAATCTCCCTGTAGTGCGCTGCTCGAAAATTACTCCAAGGTCTCATTAGTAAATTCTATCAGCATGCCATTCACCCTTACTTGTTTGAGTCATTTATATTTATATTCCCTGCTAAAAGGAACAGTTGTGATTGTGAGCTAAGTAAATAGTCCGTCCTAATTTGGAGAACTAAGTTGATGTACATTTTTATTTGATAAGCGCCTTCGAATATCCTTATGCAGATAATAACTATTTAATCGCCATAGCTTTGGCATTCGATGCCGATATCTGTTATGGAGTATAGTAATTCGCAAACTCAACAGAAGAAGATCGCAAGAATTTTTCCGGAAATATTTGTCACAACTATCCTCATATGAATTGGATCTATTTCTCTGCTGTTGAATACCGTGCAACTTCTTTAGGAGTTGTGTAGTCAAAAGCACCATTTATACATATAAAAGTGCAAATGACTGTCTCTTTGACTCTTAGGACGTCTTAAATTGAGCAGTTATTTGTAATCAATCTATTCGCATGTTGATTGGCTCATTTAACCACTTTGTAGCGCTTCAATTCCTGTAAGATCTTCAGTATAAAATAGGTCTGGGCTTAAAGGTGCAAGACATCATTCTTACATGCCTTTGAAATAAAAATTACCTTTTTCTTCCTCTTAGTCTAATTTCCACAATCAATTCGTTATTTATTTTCCTGTAAATGTGTAGAAATATTTATACAAAATACAATTTAACATACTCATATAATGGTATACCCGTGCTGCTTAAAATCTATAAGATCCAATGTGTGAGTACTGCTGCGTGTCGTTGCATTCCCAGGCTGCGTCAATTTGACACACAAAAAAAAATGTGTACAAAGTTTTTACTACTTTGCTAAACAATTTCATGTCAATATATCAAGTAAAGAAACATGGTTCAACGGAAACCTTTCATTAAACCTCAACAACAACAACGACAACGTTCAAGAAGAACAGATAGCCAAACTGAACTGAATTCAATTTTTTTCATTTGCAACAGAAATTGAAGGCAGAAAAATAACAACGAGGAAACACGTTTCAGAAAAAAAAAACACAAACTCTAATCGAGAGAAAAAACTATATACATAATAATGATGAATTGCGGTATTACAATAATTCCCAGTCTCAACAAATAAAAAAGATACAGATACGTGTACTAGGCACGCTAAGGCAAACGGTTAACAAATGAAAGAAAAAAATATGCAGAAATGAAAGGCGCTCGAAAATCTGGAGCACTTGGCCTCAGGAGCGCCTTTACTGTGCAAATTTCTGCATTGCACTCAACAGCTTAGTTAAGCCAAGTTAGAGAGGCCTAAGATAGAAGATACAAAAAAAATAAAAAAATGCAAAGATGAAATGTGTAGAAAACATTGCCGTGCAGCAAGCAAGAACATGCAAGCGTCCCCATTAATGTTATTTGTGCTCCAGTAAAGTTTTTGTTTTAGATTTGCACTGATTTATATGTATGTATCTGTGTATATACATTATGTATATATTTATTTATTGCTGATGATTTCTTTAAATTGCATGTTGCCTGCCAGATGAAAAATGCAGTCGAAGAGAAAACAAAAAGTAAATAAACAATTTCAAAAAAAGATATTTAATTGTAAGATATAAAAATTTAATTTTTATATTTTGTACAAACTGTGTAAACTGATTTGAACTGATTTAACATTTGATTTTGTTCTTCTTGTTCACTGAATATCGAACAAACATCGAATGCGTAGATTAAAGTTTCTTTGCGCAGCTTTGGATTTGAGGTCAGCTCAGCTGGCACTGTTCATATTTCACAGCGTAGCGCGTTTCGAGACACCATACTGCATGCAATACTCTGTGTCTGATTCTGCATTTAAATGTAGAAAATATTATGCGACGTGCAAGGTTAATGGAACAAGTAGGCAGCTGAAATTGAAGTTATCTCTGAACTAGTAAAAAAATCAAATTAACACAGATATTCTGTTTTATTGCTCTAAACAATAATAATTGTAATATATCACATGAACTCTAACATTTACTACTACTAAAGAGCCACACTGCCCATTTTGTTCAATTGTACAATTAAGCTAGACTTTGCGGCTAAGCTCAACGCCTTAAAAATAAACAGTATTAACACTGAGAACATGAGATACACCCAAGTGGCTTAACGAATTTGGTGCAACAAACTGAGAGCGTCTTAAATAGTGGGAGTCTGCAGCATACAAAGTGCTGAACAGCAAAACCTAAGCAAGGGTACACATCTGACAATTGCATTTGACATTTCGACGAACAGTAAAAGCCACAGCTCCGAAATGAAAACCAATTTAAAGCTGCAGAGATTTTGAGCAGCAGACAAACACCGCACCTTCGCGGCTGCCAAACCGGGTTTTTCGTAGTTTTTTTAGGCCCTGTACCGAAGGTACAAGAGCCTATTGGGTTTGTGCAAATGTATGTAACAGGTAGAAATAATGGTCGGAGACCCCCCAAAGTTACCACCATTATGGTCAGGAGTGATAGAGGAGTCGATATAGCCATGTCCGTCTGTCCGTCTGTCCGTCTGTCCGTCTGTCCGTCTGTCCGTCTGTCCGTCCGTCCGTCCGTCCGTCTGTATGAACGAAAGGATCTCGGAAACGGTAATAGATAGAGACTTCGTGTTTTTTTGCATTCGACTAGGATTGCTCCGGAATTTCACAAGTTTATTTTAAAATTTTGCCCCTCCCCCCCCTTCCCCATAAAATCACCCCTTAGGGTGAAAATTTCTTCGGCACAAAAAAAATTGAGTGTACCAATATAGAGATAACGTCTCTCTAAGCAAAAATCCAAAAAGTTCATCAAAATCGGATAATAAATGGCGATTTTATAAGCAATTGAATTTGAACAACCCCCCTTTTCTGTTCATTCATATTCGCTCAGTGAGAAGTGGTCATGTGTTTGGTCATAAGCTCGGGAAACATTTAATATGTTTGTTAGGCGACCTGAACTGGTACAGGGCCTTTTACAGTCGGTTACACCCGACTGTATTTCCTTACTTGTTTTTTCTATGAAGTTTTCGCAAACCGGCCGCATTAGTTATTATCTACTCGGCTGCTGAAAAGCAGGCCTTAACAGTTCCGCTCTAAGCGGCAATCGGGAGCAAGACTTTGCGTTACAGTCAGGGGCAGAGATAAAAAATGACAGCTTTTAGAGACGACTGACGACTAACTATTTGTATAATTGGCATCTCAAATTTTTTGCCAAGAAGCTGCTGGAACAGTCGTTGCGCTACACTACACTGCACTAGTCTGGTCCACAGTGACTTATTATAGACATGTAAGCCTACTTGGAAAATTCATGACCAGCGGCGAAACAAAGAGCAACTAAGTCGGTTTGAGTGTGTAAGAGTTCCCGGACAACATGAGTAATCAAGCTAAACGCGTTGCATAAATATTAAAGGCAAGCGCGTCGCTTCACCTGGCTTTCAGCTTAGCTTAGAGTCGTGCCGTTCATATACTATTGTGTACTCGAATATGTATGTAGTTACTTTCGTATAAGGCTAGCAAACTGGTTTAAATTGCACCGAAACTATTGCCAAGAATTATGCGCCTTGACTGGGCAAATGGAAAAATGAAACGAACCAAAAGCAGAAAAAATCGCTGTTAATGTCGAGCTAGACACCTCAAAACATGTTCGTCGCCATAGCAGTCGTAGCTGTCGACCTGTGCTGAGGAGCTGTGTTGCCATAACGCTTGTCATAAATTCTCTAAATTATCCAAGCCGTCAGCCCAATAGCAAGAGCCGATTGCATGGCGCACTTGGTAGTCACATTTGACTGTCAGGAGCCGAGCTTAATGCTCGAGAAAGCAAAATTCGAGCTCGACGCAACTGATTGCGAGTTGTGTGACAGCGCAGAGCGCGGTAAATTGAATTTATTTACTTGTGCATCTGTCACACACGAACGCTGCGAAATGCAGTTCAATTATGCTCCTTCAGTTGCTTGCAGCTAATTGTCAAACTCGCAAATACAATACAAACACTGCAACGAAATCTATTTGCCACATAGCTCGAAATTTGATTGACAGCGACAAGCATCTTCGACAGAATTGCAACATTTGCACTGCAAAGTAACGTTGGACTTCATACTCAAAGCGAGTCTGCACAATAAAACTAAATAAACTCAGGCGATAGGGTTCATTGGTTCTGTCCATTCAACTCCATTGAAGACTCTGCAGTGCCAATTAGAACGTCGGCTTTAGCAAAGCGAGGAAACGCGACGTTAGTCTGCAGACTCCCAGAGTGCGTATTCATTCAATTAATTCCTATTAAGCAAGTCGTTGTTGCGGAGCATGAGTGGAATTCTTAACAGAATTGTTGACATGAAATTTGTTGGTCTCGAGTACGTTGAAATGCTGAAGTTTAATAATTTTAAGGCTGTATGCTGTAATTTTTAACCAAACCATATCCGATTTTATTTTATACACAATTAATGACGTCATTTTATTTTGCGGTAATATGTCAAATTTGAGTTCAATTTATAAAATATGGCAATTAGTTTTATCCCATTCGTGCAACATCACAACGAATGCTGAAAAACTTGAAATTCAGTTGAGAGAACAAAAAACTTTGCACGTTTGAACTGACAAGCCTTTATTATTATGTACTTATTATTATTTCTTTTTTAATAAACCCGTAGCCATTTTTGACTGGTTCATATAGAAAAAAATTATTATTCATTTACCATAGTTTTTTTTTCTTCTTTGCATTGCATATGCTTGTGCATATTTATAAATAAACGGATTTCAAATTATGGAGATAATTAAGTACACTTGATTGTTACTAGCTGCATATATGTAAAAGTTTTGTACCCTACACTTGTGATGGCCACGAAATAAATATACAAAAGAAAGAGTTAAATTCGGTAGAGCCAAAATCTTTATACTCTTCACTTACATCAAAAAAATATTATTTAATCTTCCCATGATGCAGCGATTATTTGATTTTATTTCACTCTAAAAAAGGCTAATTCACATCTACGACTTTAGATATAATTCTTGAACCGCGAGCAAAGGGTATCAATACTTCGGTTTGAGTATGATAATAAGTTTCTATTTTATATTCTTTTTTTCCTCTTTATAACCCACGCTCCGTTTCATTTTTGAGGCCTACTTAAGTGTATAAAAATCTTCCAACTCATTCCGTGCGTGGTTGTTACGAATTACGCACAATTGCGTAACAGATTGAAATATAAGATACGGACAAAACCATTTTTTTCAAGTACTTTTTCGTACATAAAAAAAAAGTGGTCATGCCAAGAAACTGTTATTCAAATTTCAATTGTACTTGGACCGAAATTAAAACTTGAAATATACAAAAATATTGCCTACACTCCGCTCTCCGATTGTCCGTTTATGTGCACCGCTTTCAGTCAAGCTGAGCAGTTCAGCATCTAGGAAGTCAGATTGTGATGTATAACCGGTTCTGCTTATTCCATACATTTGTTATTATAAATCCAAGCAAATGTTCAATTACGACTTTGTTATTTAGCTCCATAGATAACTTTTTGGTAGAATTCGTGGCAAATTAGTGCCGTAACTACAACACAACCTTATGTCTCTAATATGGTTTATAATTAATTATGCTGCGCGTACGAATTGTTAAAAGTGTGCCCGGAAAAATATATAATACAGCCTGAAAGTGGTTGCAACGGTCTGCACTTTTGACCTTTGACAAACAAGTTTGCTTTCGTTTCTTGAACGGTGTTCTAGCTCATCAAGCACAGCTTGAGTTTTCGCAGTGGCACTAACGGCAAACTACAAAGAACTTCGCACAATTTGTGGTCGTTACATGCAGTAAACTCAAGATACACAAAATGCTGCAAAGACGTCACCGAAAAAAGAAAAAAACTGAAAAAATTACACGGCATATTTCATAGAACAAATGCATAGAACGTACAAGGAGTGACAAGACGAGCGAAGGCTTGAAGGCGATAAAGGAGCGCCATAGTTACAGCAGCCATTGACGTCTCAAGTATGTCTCGCAACATCGTGACTAATTACACGCGAAACAACAACGGAGAAAAACTACTCAACGACGACAACATCAAACGCAGGCAAAAGCAAGAAAGAGTGCTATAGACGAGGTGCCCGACTTTTTAATACCCTTTGCACGTTTGTACGGAGGGGTATATTAAATTGAGCTGGATGATGGTTCAGAATCCAACTAAAACTCTAAAGCAAAACCGTATTTTTGTAAATATAAAGGCGTCTTCAATAAATTCTGCGGTTTATCCTTGGCCCATATGCCACAAATATGCTTCATAAAATATACATTCAGCCAGAAAATGTGACTACAGAAAAACAGATTTTTTTGAGCATCACTAAATACATTTAACTTGTTGGTGCATCGTATATCTTTTCTTGATTTTTTTCTGTCAAATTTGTTGGCTGCAATTGGAACTAGTCAAGTCGCAGCTTAAAACTCATTAAAATGTTTAATATTGTTTTTAAAATTTTAAAGAAGTTTTCTCCAAAACCAATATACCTTTCATACTCCATATGAAGGGCATAGTTTTACTAGCCCATGAGGCGAGGTCGCTGGGAGAAGTAATTGCTAGAACTGCAGCAGCAAAAACCAAGAAAATATAAGTGACATACAGTAATAAAAAAAGAAAAGGAAAGGAGACCTGAAGGAGCCAAGTCGAGCCGGTTTGAAGTATCAAACAGCAACAAAATTCGCAACACCAACAAAACACCAAAGTCAAATGCGGTAATTGGCTGCAGTGACGTACATTGAATGAAGAAACGAAAAAACGACAGACAATCGAACACGTCTAACGGATAAAACCGATCGTATATTGCTCAAGTTAACAATTCAATAAAAGTTTTCCGACAAAAACAGGCGGACAGATACAGACAGATTCAGGTAGATCGATATGGCGTGGAGAAAGGCCAAAACAAGGCGGTAAATAACGAAAAACTGGATATGCACTTTGATTGGTTGAATTGTTAGTCGGATTCTCCAACGCAAGTGTATGCGGTAATTATGCCGTTGTTTTTACGTAATTGTGCCATCTGTCCATCTCACTCGCACGCACTGGCAATCCAAATGGAAAAAGCAATTCGGCTGCTTTCTACAATATCTGCCACTCTTGTCACCAGTCAAATGGTATATTTCCATCGCTTTAGGAGTCTGTCAAATTTGCCAACAAACAGAAATTAATTTGCGAATTTAACGAGCGCCAGTAGCGCATTTACCCCGGGTGAAAGTTGAAACTGATTCCAAGCGAAATAGAGCGAAAATCAAGCGCTTAACTTGGAATTGTAGAGACAAAGGTTGCCAATTGCTGCTGAGGAGTAGGAAATGTGCTTCAGTTAATGTCACTGTTGTGTTGTACCAACAGTGAAATAATAAAGACATCGAATATGTGATTGTTTTTATACCCTGCATAGGGTACTTACGTTTTTTGGGGTATAGAAGGTCTGTTAAAAAGCCAAATTACAAATAATATATATAATCAGGATTGGCACAACGTGGTAGTTGGTAAGTTTGTATTAATTGTTAAATTTGCAGCATAGAAAACAAAATTGAAGACAAATCAAGGCCTTCAATGAAATATATGGTTTGCGTAGGGTGTAAGACAGTCGACGAACTCGACTATAGCTCTTACTTGTTACACTCTTTACATAGATACTATTAAAGTTTTATGACGGACTTTGTTACAAACTTAAAAGAGATGTCAGCACCCCACAAATTATATATAGCAAGTGCCAAAAAAATTAGACTTTTTAAACACAATAAAAACAAAAAATGAAGCCGCAATCAAGTGTCTTCTACCTATAGATAGTCTGTATTTTATGGCATTACGATTTTGATTTGGACCAATGTACCACATTTTTCTAAGCTTGACTCATTAATATTATAGATACGCTACGTTCGAAAAATTAAACATTGTTAAAGCCGAAATTTAATCACGATTCTCACGAACAGCGTTTATGTCTCATTCACGTAGGTAAAATTCATAATGCGTCCTGCAAAAAATATTGTATCCATGTTCCACACAAAAAACAAGAAGGGACGATTTGCGTTAAAGTGTAACTCGTCATTTGAATCTAAATCCGAATCCTCCTTTGATTTTTTAGCTAAACAAAAAAATGTTTACTGTTACCATCTATAAAATATATTTCAAAGCAATTACTTACTACCAGCAGGGTTTTCAATCTCGAATACAACGTTATGCACCACATTCGTTATGTTGAAGTGCAGCTTATCTGATTTGAGTTTATCGAAAGACGGTTTATCGAAAATATATTTCAATCCCATCTTGCTCAATGTTTGAAGAATTGGTATATTGAACTTCACATTTATCGGCGGCAATGTGACTTTATTGCATTGCTTTGTCAAGAGCTTCGGAATATGCTGCATATTAGTGAGTCGTAAATTCTTTTCGAGGTGCGACAGTCCGTCGGCAATAAATGGCAGCAGCACCAGCATCGAAAGAGAAGTGTTTTCGAGTGGTAGAATAGCTACTCGAGCATTGAGTTCGTCAATATCGCCGCATTGAAAAATGTTTTGTTGCTCAAGCAGTTCCACTTCAACAGTATCTACAGAACTGAGTTGGAAATCGCCCTGTTTTGCTATGTCACTCTTTGACTTTGGCCAGCGCGCCTTAAAGTAGACTCCACTCACGAGCATTGAAATAGTATCTGTTAAAAGGAAATTCTCCGGAATAGTATTTTGAACCATCTGATCTGTTTTTTTGGCAATCCAGCTATTGATCTCTTTGGTAGCTTTAATTCTTTTCTGGAAATTCAAATTCGACGCATCCGTGCTGAGAAACTGGTTCGCAAAGCTCACCATGGCACTAACGAGCTTGGTTGCGGGGCTTACGTACAGACGATTAGCCATTTTGAAACGCGTGCCGTATGAAACGACCTCAAGTAAGTCCTTAAAGGAAAGCGCTAGTTTCTTAAATGTAATAGGTTTTACTTGTAGACCGCGCATCATTTTTGCGTTTGTATCGCCTACTGAGCTAATGTAGAGCATGACAAGTGCTGAACGTATCGAAAAGGGGCTAATGACAATGCTGTAGGGTTTCTTGTGCTGCAAGGCCACGAGCAAGTAGAAATTTTTGGCAAAGCCACCCCTGAACTTGAAAGTCTTACCTTTAGTGACACTGATGCTGGTGATCAACAAGCAGAGCAGCAGTAGCCATAAAACTTTTGCATTAAAAAATAGAAATAGAATTAATGAAAATGTTTTGCTTTGAAGCATTTCAAGCATTTACCTCTCATTTAAGCAAACTATTAAGACTGTGCGGCCGGAGATAGTTCATCAATACAACTAAATAAATAAATCGCATAACGAATTCGCAACAACTTACGTGTACAGCAAGCTAAACAAGCATTTTATTGTGTATCTAATAAGATTTGAAATGGTTTTTATCTTTGAAATTCGCTACGTACGTATGTATATACTGTAGTTCCTATACGAATCACAAGAAACACAAGAAATAAAAAATAAAATAGCTGCTGAATAGTGTAATTAGAAACTTCAAGCAGAGCCAGCATTTATTCAGCACTTGAAGCAAAATGCAATAAAATAAATATCGTACTTAAAATAAAACAGAATCCGTAGTGGAGAACTGCAGTTTCAGCAACAGCAGTCTCTGGAAAAATGCATCTGGCCTGCCAGATCTGGACCGCCAACTGCTGCGCGAACAACTGCGAGGCGAGGCTGGACGATTTATTTATTTTTAGCTACCGCAAACAACGCCAAACGGCCAACTGAAGCAGCGTTCGAATGGAGCTTTGCTGCAGTATTTTATCTGTATCTGTGTGGGCAGGAGTCCGTGCGTCTGTACATAGGCAAAACACTGGAATATATTTCTTTTTTTTTTTTCTGTTGCGCGCCATCTGCTTTTTACTCTGTTTGTACTCGTATCTCAACTCTTGCTCAACGCCGTTCAGCACAGAAATAGCGCAAAGTAGTGCATCAATAAACAATAACAATGACTAGCAGTCGGTGCTGCGGCGGCTGCGATCGGCGGAGGCCAGGCCAGCGATCAGAAAGCACATGTGCACGGATGTTTAGGATTCGAACAAAAACTGTTTGAAACGAAAGCAAAAAAGAGTGAGGCATGCAGTGCCAAAGGAAACCATTGTCATGGCTATATGCTAAGTACTGTTTCAGATGCCCCCTTCTGACACCTACCTCTTTGATCCAAATACTTCGTAACCGAAAACATCTGCAACTGCGTTCCGTTCGGTTTGGGTAAATACAAATGTGGCAACGGAAATATTAGAGTTTGTAGTAAAGCAGAAAATGTGTTTACCACAGTAGTCGGCTAGACCTAAGGAGAATAGGCTGAAAGACCTCTGCGAAGCAATTGCTGCAATAGTCGGAAATGTTTTGTTTTGGAAAGCAAAACGATGCAACTATTTTAATATTAAACAGATGCTGGGAATTCTAGGCTAATACTAATAAATATTACAATTGGATAATCAAAATCTTTACATGAAACAAACTAGCGAAATGTAAGCCAAAATATATCTATGCCCTGTATTCAATAAGCGATGGCATTATAAGTTTCTGAGAATGTATGCTACAAATAGAACAATGCTTGGTGGAGCCCATAAAACTAACATATTTTTAATCAGCTTCGTGAAAGCTGAAGAACTCAGTACAGTTTTTCCGTCTGATTGTATAAAAAAAAATATCTCAGAAAAACTTTATCTTTGACTTTGATTTGACGATAATATTTATTTATGTTATGCATTCCACTGAAGGAACTTTAAACATATTCTTCAAGTTATACGAATGACAATAATATTTCATTAATAATGTTATTATATAGATGACATTAAATTATGTTTGTATAAAATTTTTATTAATACTCGAATTTAGTGCCGTGTTGGTAGATCATCCGGGTGGAGCCTTGCAAGGCGCCTTCTGCTTCTATTTATAGCGAGTGCTGAGGCCGACGGGTTGATGTGATCGTTGTACCTGGAGTTATGTCGATTGATTTCATCAAATACTGAGGGCATATTTAAGTAAGCAAGTAAGCAATTTTTGAATATTAGTTTTTGATGCAGTTCCCCAGAGTTAAATTCCATATCTGCACGATGGCAAAACAACCATTTTGTAGATGTACAGTTTATTGCTTAAACGCAGCTTACTGGATGAATGTAGCAACCAATTATTTTTTTTAAGCTTAGCGTGGCATGTTCCAAGTACCATAGATGTGTGATTTCTCCATGTTAATCGGTTATCCAGCATCATACCTAGGTACTTAACAAAGTTGACCTGAGGAACAGTGAACAGAGCAAAAATGCAATGCGCAGACTTAGAGCTGTTGATTTTAATGAAACGGTTCAAAAACTCTTGGCTATATTCTAAAGAAGCATTGGGGCCTCTCGAGTTCGCCATAATTACTGTATCGTCAGCATATGTAGCAAGTACCATGGAGCACATGGAGCCAGCCGGCTTAGGCATGTCTGCAGTATATAAAGCGTATAGAGTTGGGCTTAATACGCTACCCTGAGGTGCTCCTGCACATATTAGCCTTATTGTCGAGTAAACACCTTTTACTATTACTTGAAAACAGCGTCCAAATATAAAAAGAATGAAGGATGAGAAAGTTGTCTGTTGGTAAGTGAGCCCTGATTTTTTGCATCAATCCCTCATGCCACACGCGGTCGAAAGCTTGCTGCACATCCAAAAATACACCAGAACTGTAATATGGCATTGAATATAAGTACCAGAAATAGAATTCCTCGCACCTGAAGAGTCTTGATAGTCCTACCGTCGATGCCGTCGTAACCTGGGGCTTTTCGTGGTTTCAGCGCGTATATTTGCTGCTTAACCCCTTCAAATGTGACATGCCTAATATTGGTGGATTGCGTGCAAGGAACTGAGAGCTGATCCAATGTAGAGCGAACATCAGCAGATGAAATCAATTCAAATGGTTTAAATCGATTTTCCAGGTCGTCTGCATGTCAGAAGAACTAGAAACACCATATTTGGATATTTTGCTCTTATATACACAGTTGTATCAGTTTTTTTAATACCGAGTGCCCATAAAAATACAGAATAAGACTATAAGGTGGAATGAGTTCACCTAGTCTGAAAGTATTTATGTTTGAACTAAGAGATCAAGAAGACTAAACCAAATAAATCCTACAAAATTAGATATTTAGACTATTAAAACATGGCATCAACTTTTTTGTTTTGTCTTTTTTTTTTTTTTTTAAAACAAAGTTTTTTTTAATTTTTTTGTTTTTTTGTTTTATTCTGTCCTTATAAGGATAACATCTGCATAACATCTCGTAGTCGTGAGTGCACGACTGCTACAATCTTATTTTTTCCTTAAAGGACTTTACAAACTATTAGATTCACTTAGCAAACTATTCAAGGATGTCCTTAGTATCTAAAATTTCAAATTCCTAATTTAATTTCGAGCGGTACCAGTAGTAAATATAAGCATATAACATTCTAATGGCAATATAACGAATACATTAACTGAATTATCTGTAAAGCTATGCCTGATTGACCCCCATTCATTTTAATTGGTTTTTATTTCGCACTTCCATACATATCTATTAAGTACACCCGTATATAATATTTATATCTGCGCGCTATGCAACATGTAACATGCCTTAATACAAAAATACCAGCACTCTCCTTCACAACGCCCAGGGCAACAATTGTGTTAAATCAAATGAAGCGTAATTTTTACTCAATTTAGGCAGCAAATATCTTATGGCGCCGTCTGCACTTCCCCAGCGAAGTTCGTTAGTCAGCTGCATTTCAAGAGCATAACTGAATTTTGATAAGTGCGGAAGCAGTGTGAGTAGGTGAGATACATTTCGGGGTAACAGTCACCATAGCGACATACATATTGTGGGCAAATGTTGCCAAACAACATTTCAACATTGGGGTTGCTTAACTGGGGCTGCGATGTTTGATGCTTGATGCCAATACAAACTGACAGATTGACTCATTGACTGAGTAAATGTGACTGGCACAACCTTCATCAAATCATATTTCTATCAATGACTTGCATATTTATGAACCAAATATGATTTTCTGCTGCTGCTGCTCAGACAAGTCTCCAAGGTATTTAAACTGATGCTAATACGTGGCCGACAGTAGGAGGGGTGTGCGGTACATAAAGAGTTGAGGTCACTGTGAAGTTAAAGCGTTCTGTAAATATATAAACAAACCTACAGAACGATAGATGAATAAATAGAGTTAAATATTTTATATCCGCTTTTGTTTAACTGTATTCAGGAGTATTTCAATGCTGCGTAGTTGAAATGCGAATTTGTACAATATTTGCATACAGCTCGCGGCTATTGTAGAATTATTTCTAAAATATTTAAACTCAAGCAAATGTAACACGGAGAAATGTTCGTAAATTGCTGCCGGCGATTGCTTTGTAATGTTCGGCCGTGTTTTCTGTATAAACATGTACCTACATAGAGAATTCTCTTCTTCTAAGCCTTTCAAAACATTTGCATAAGAAAATTGAAAAATAAAAAAAAATTACAAATGAAATGCTGTATTGCATCGATTTTATGCCTTTGATGTTCTATACTATTTAAAGGTACATCTGTTATAAGATACAGCGAGTTGTTTCTACTTTTTAAGCAAGTACACAGAGATCCATCAACTGCTGAGAGACAACATTGGACTACACTAAATAAACAAAAACCACAGGAAGTTATGTTCAATTCTGTTTAGGAATTTTGCTTTTAGTTTGTGTTTGTAGTACAATATGTATATACATTTACATAATGAATAGTCATGAATGTGCACAGATACATCACAGCGTGATGTCTTTGGCTGGAGTGTAATGACCTTCAGTTGGAAGAAATATTAAAGCAGCGCATAAACAAAAATGTATGCAATAAAAACCCAGTCACTGCTAGGGAACTTACAATAAAAAACCTTTTTAAACTCAATAAAAACAAGTGAAAACATGTTGCCGACTAACCGAAACTGTGGCAATTAAATTCTTTGACGAGACATGAAGCGAAGGCGCAGCAGCAACATGTGTGGAACACACACAACGATCGTGCGCGCAAAAGAACTAGTTCCATGTTAAATACAAAATTATTTACACTATTTTCACACAGTAGAAATAAACAATTAAGCATTAAAAAAAGCGCAGCATGAAGTACTTATATTTTGTATTTTAATTAAATAAAAACTTGTTGACAACTCATCAGCAGCAAAAACATTAGCACATTCGAGCAATCGAGGCAATCAACGAAATTAACAATGGCGTCTAGATAATAGTCAATAAAAACTTCAAATTATACAAAAATGTCCCGAGATAGTGAGGAACATTGGAAGTCAAGAGAAAAATGCGTAAGCGATCATTAAAGTCTAAATAACAACTGAGGAAATGAGTTGAAATGTTTTGTCGCGTTTGCTGTCTCTCCACAAGTCTGACAGACTTTCAAGCACGTCCGTCCGTCTGTCTGTCTGTCTGTATAAATGACTAAATTGTTATTAATGGTGAGAAAACTAGTATTTCAATGTCCATGCCGCTTGCTGTTAGTTGTGATTTGGTAGGCGTTATAAAACATTTCATGCTCTTTTTACGCCACAATACAATGCGTTTTAGTGTGAGATAACGAAGCTAATTTAATTTTTATTACAGTGTAATTAAATTATTAAGTTACTTGATTAAATATACTGTCATTGAGATGCTCATAATATTAAACGCAGTAATACTAGATTGGCTACAAACTTTCTGACGATATTTGCAGAGATACGACATCTTCGTGTATCAAAAGTATGCTAAACTTAACAAAATAATGTTTAACTACCTCAAACCAATAAAGAAACAATAACAACAGCAACTCGACACCCACTCAACACTGTGTATAACTTCAAAACGAGATCTGGCTTACAGAATAGACTTTCAACCCCAAATTATGCAGCACTCGATTCAGAGAGGGCTCAGAAATGGAATTAGGAAATCTTGCCAAATATGACAAATCGTGTTAAAACAGACCCAAACAGACACTAACCCAAGGAGCAGAGTATTTGCAGCCCTTTTTCGCAAGGACAACTAAAAACAAGCGTTGCTTTTTGGTGTCGCGTTTGTTTGCAGTAAGCTTTTTCCTTTGGTTTGGCATGATTTGGTTTGTTTGTTTCGAAACTGTGCGGTTTCTGTGCTTTTCTAGGCTTTTGCGCAGCTAGCCAAGCCAGGCCACCACACGCTCTATGTTGGAGTAGAATTTTCAAAATGATATTATTGAGGGTTGCAAACCGCCCATGGGCGGTATTGCACTCGAATGAAGTGGAAGAGGGCAAGTGGCGGTTGTGTAAAAAAGTTTATATAATTATTTTTATGCCATTTGTGTCGATTATGTCTGCCGTATGCGTCGTTAGACACTCTTGTAGATGTTTCTATACAAAAATACCCCAAGCAATTGTTACGCTTGGGGGTGGTTTGCTGCTGCTGCACTTTAAGGTGAATTGGTGTTGTGGATGGCCACGAATAAATCGACGAAATAAAAGAAACCAGAGAGAAAGTGTTATCGAATTTATTCGTTACTTATTAAAATTTACACAAATCAAATCAATTTTGAATGCAAATTTAAGCTGTCAAGCAGAAAATATTGCTGGCAACATGTAGCAGAAACATTTCAAGCTCTAAGATAGTATAAGATGAAATATGGAGTTTGATATATGATGCATGATGATCAGAACAGATCTCTAATTTTTAATAATCTAAATCCATGCTTTGCTGTCTATACTTGTAGTTTACATGGCATAAATAGCGTAGAATGGTCCATCGTTTCGTCATCTACAGAGCAGATTCTGCACTGGTACTAAGCCTTTAGACTATGAATTGATTTGTAGAACTTTTTTATTTCTTGCGTTTTCTATTAAAAAGTTCTTCTAATTTCGAAATATTTAATTTCAATTCAACTGTTTGAAGTTCATCACAATTTTACTCCGGTTTGTTGTGCAATAACTTGAAAATAACTTAAAAAAATCGTGCTAAATAATAAAGCATTACAGAAATAATAGTATCTCCTCTTAAAAAAAAAGATTTTAATTAAAAATTGTTACATGTATCATCTCCAACCCTCTGCTTCACTTACTGTTTTATAGACATATGCAAATTTAAAGATTTTTTAAGCTAGATTCGCCTGCTGAAAATTCATTTAATGTTTTGTGCTGTCCTCGCGCCTAAATGGCGCGAAGTTCAAGATTTTTTTGCCGGAAATAGCACAATTGTTGTTGTATCTTTTCACTCTTTTGCAACAGTAAACTGTTGACGGCTATGTTGCAGGGTTGTTTTGACGCACTGTTGGAAAATTTGCAACGACAAACGAAGTACGCAGCACGTGGTAAATGCTTGAACAATGAGAGTGAGAGTTGCCGCAGATAGAGAGTACGAGTGCCGCTTGTATTTGCACATTAAATACCGGAACCATGCGGCTTCGTTTGACCGGCACAAAACAAATTTTACTTTAACTTTACATACACACACACACACACGCACACAGCCACATAAAGGCGCTCTAACACACCGATTAACGTGCTGAAACTCCCATGGGCCTCGTAAGTGTTGCATATTATTTTGAGCTAGCATACTTTCCGGCGCACTGTATTGGGGTTGGTTTGTTTGCATGCCGGATATTTCTCTGTGTGTTGGTGTTGCAGTTAAAGTTTGGGTTTGTTTTTGGTTTGGTGGTTTAGCAGTCAAAATCGTAGACAGCTTTGGGGAAATATTCTGTTGAAAATATTTTAAAAAAATTCAAACAATTTGATCTATCAACTATGCAGCCATAGAAGTCTTTTACATTCCGATTTTTTCATGAACAATTTTTAATAAATTGTTTTGTTGTAATATTCATCTGGAAACATAGTCAAACTAAAGCTTCTGGCAGCCCACATGTATTGATCCTTCACTGCTTCAACAACGTCCATATGAGTATATGAGCAGCGCTCTTCCCCCAAATGCAGCGCACAGCACAAACCAGTTGACCGAATCCACTCGAGTCGATGCAAAATGTCACGGCACGTGTTCGAATTACCGTGAATGCGCTTAGGGGTGAATTCCAGCTGTGCTTCTAAATTGAGTGAGTGCATTAGAAATCATGCTCAAACTCAAACCCATATTCAAAACAACACACACACACACAAGCATATTCACACAGCCAGCCAGCACACACATGCTAAAGGCTCTCAATGTTGAATATCAGCATAACGCTCAAATAGAGATGGAAAACATCATAGCATACCGGCAACTGAGAGCGAAACTTTGTGTGTGTGTCTGTATGCGAAGATCGTAAACGTAGCAGATTTATATGATTACAGTGGTGCGAATACCATTAAAAAATATTGAGAATAATTTTAGAAAAACGAAAACCGTTAAGTTCATTAATTCCATTACATAAGATATGAAAAAATTAAAGTAAATATAGTCAAATCGATTTGTATAGAATTATCATTTTAATAGATTTGTATAAATTATCACATATAAACATCGACTGCCATTGAATGAGAAATCTTATCTATAATATATATATTTAATTGCCTCACGCTACTAAGTCTAGAATACAATAACACAAGTTTTGTAAGGTGAAGGTAATGAAGTTATGTCAGGAATATGCCCTATAATGTGATATAAATGCAATTTTTTGCATATGTGTCGGTTCGTCTAGAACTCCGTAATGGCTGTATCGATTCTAGAAACTGTTGCACTTATAAAAATCTACACTATCCCTAAGTAAAATATTTTACAATTTTGAAAATTATTGTATATTTATTATTGGAAATAGAAAATAGTTATCTTCACTTATTTGTATACCTTATGCTATCATCTCAATTATGCACATTTTGTATCAGTGTGCAACGCGAGAATCCTTTATGTGAAACCTCGCATACGCACACACTTATAAACATATTACAATCATTTGCAACATAATTTCAGCAATATGCGCAAGAGAAAGGTAGACCCTCTCCACAGTTTTACAAAAGAAATCAGACATAAAAGCATTAAAATACAAACCCTTATTTTTGAAACACTAAACACTCAAAAAAACACCATATACAGATACACCTAGTGCAGATACACCGTACAGGCAAACGAAATTGAAACAGAAAAGCTACACGGCGGCTACAGGAACAACACAACAGAACAAAACAAAACAACAACACTAAACGCCAGGGGGAAACTGAAATGACTGAACGCCTCGCCGGGGGATGCAAAACATTCCACGATTTTTTACCCCTATGCAATATGCGTTGTGATGTGATGTGATAGTGGTGTGATTGCCTGCCTGCGAATATATATGTATGTACATACTTCTGAAAGAACTTCATAGAACTTCTTTGTGCACATTTCACTCATTCGCTCACTTTCGCTCTCGTTCTCTACTCGTTGTTTACTCGCCGCGGAGCCGGCCGGGGATGTCCTGTCAATGTTTCGTGCCAAAACAAACGCAATGAGAATTTTCTCCGATTAGAAACGTTTCGCGTTTGCAACGCGTTTGCGGCTCGCCAGTTGAAAACACGCGTTCGCGAGCGAAATTGGTAAACAATTTCGCTATGGAAAATTATTGTTAAAAACTGCACAATTAACAATGAAATTGCCGTAAAAAATGTTAAGTTAAAGTGCGACAATAAGTGTGTTCCCAAACAAATCTAATAAGAAAATTGCAAAGGATAAACAGCGCCAAAAGCATAGCCCGGCACGAGAGAGTTTTTCTGTCTTTCTTTGTTATTATTATTATTTGAGTTGCTCTTGCTGCTGCTGCTTCTTCTTCTTATAGTTTATACATCTTTTTCTTCTTCTTGGATTTTGTATTGAGCAGCTTGTTTTGTGTGCGTGCGCAGTGAAATTGTATCAAGATTTGCACTATATAGTGCATTCATGTGTGTATGTGTACGTGTGTATCTATGTGTGTGGCTTTGCCTTTGTTTACGTCCAAAGCACTCTTACAATTGGAAGCTGCGCCAACAACAACAACAATTACAAGAATAGCCGTTTTACATTAAATTAAATGGATGACTCAGACGACTCAAATTTGAATTTGGCCAACGTCAACAATGCCCACGACAGCAATAGCAATCTCAACAACAATAACGATGACTCTGACGAGGAGGTCATCGAGGGCATGGAACTGCTCGAGGGCAACTATCAAGTTTTGCGGCAATGGGTACCACCGGCGCCGAATTACTGGGATGGACCACCAAAAGCTATAATCAAGTCAGCGGAAGTGAGGTAACTTAATATGACTTATTTGTCTTTAGTTTTCTTATTTAGAAAAATATTTAAACTATTTATTTCCTTTGATTTGTGTATCAACGGATTGAAGGATTTAGTTTGGCCGAGTTGAAATTTTTCCTACGATATTAGAGATAAAAGATATTTCAAGTATAAACCTTTTTTGAATTTCTTTTTAAAGTGAAAGTTATTCAGCGAGATTACCGAACAATTTCAAGTGAAAACATCATGAAAAAGTGTAAGCGTCACAAAAAGCTGAAATGTTTTTCAACAATAATCAAAAGCAACTGTTAAGTAACTGTAAACTACAGTCAATTGAGACAGATTTAACAGATGACTGGTATTAAGTGAAACATAGATGTAGTTAATTGGATACATCTAATTTTGATTGGAACGTCTCCAACAAGACCTGCTGGTGTTCTTGTCAATCGAAATCAATAAACAAGGCAACTGCAGTGATTTAAAAATTTTTTGACTTAACTACGTCAAATGAATAGAATAACTGTTGCAGTTTTGAAGATATTTTTTCAGCCAACCATCACAATATATCCAATATTTTTATTATTATGATCAAATATAAATATTCACGATTATACTGAATTCTTCTTCTTTGTATACAGTTCGGAAAAATTTACAAATTCAATAGTTTTTTTGTATTAAATTCTTTGTTGAACAGAGTCACAGTTAATAATATATCTTAAGATTATATAAAAACTTCTGACAGAGGTAGTAAAAATGCAACAAGATTTTGCAATTAGAATGCAATGCAGTCAAGATTGTGGTTAGGTTTGTTAATAACGTTTTTCTTTTTTTTATTTCAACTGGCAATCGTTTAAAGTGTTTAATTAAGTGCTTTGATTTGACAGCGCACACCAATTGGGAGCACAAATTGCGTACCGAAATTAGTTGCAAAAATGCAATTAAAATGAACCGGCTTCGCGTATTCACTTGAGGGGCATCGGAATGCGAGAAGCTTGGAACCTGAATATGAAATATTTGTTTTTTTATTTTATTTTTGATTATATTCTCTAAAACAGACTTAATGTTAGTGTCGACTATTCTATACCCTAAATATATAAATTTTTTTAATAGTAGGCTTTGATTTACCTGCATTATGTAGAACCATGTAGACCATCGATTTTTTGCGGCACGTCATAGCACTACTATTTTAAGAAAACATATATCGGCGCAGCATATAGTTTTATCAAGTTTTCTTTAAGTTATTTTTAATTATTTTTTAAACAGTCGTACTGACAGAATGTATATGCGAGGTTTGTTGAAAAATAGCGATGACTTTTTATTTTTCTCGAAACATATTTAGTTGTTCATCGAAGTCTATTTTATTATCTTCAAAGTTATCCCCGCAGATATAATACACTTGTGCCAACGCTTTTATCAATTCTCGAAGCACTTATGGAATTCCCCAAAATCATGAGTCATTTTAGTTTTAAGAACAGTAAAACGTAGCATGTCGCGTTGGTTTTGGCCAAAAATCACGGAAAAGCATCACTGTTTGTGCGGATGCATTATGGTGAAGTCATGAATTGATGTTTCCTTCATATTGCAACATCCAAACGACGCATAACTTCAACGCCATATTCCTTATTGAGAGTATGACCTTCTGGCAAGAACTCTAAAGAGGTACACCTCGATATTGTAATCCAAGAAAATAGTTAGCAAAACCCTGCGTTGGTAAAAATTTAGCAATTTCGAAAGAAACTTTGCTGCCACATGATGCACGTGCAAGACATAAAAAAAAATTGCATAACATGAGTCTACTGATATGCCGATGTCCGCAACAACTTGTCTAATAATTATTCCACGAATCTCCAAAACAATTTTCTTAATCGGTTGATGACGTGCTTGCGACGTCCAGTGCAGGTATCGTTATTATCATCTTCTCGGCCTTCAGTGAAGAGCTTGTACCACTTAAAAACTTTTATCTGTCAAAACCAAAACAAATAGCAATATGGTATATGTTGGGAGCATAAAAAAAACATTCGAAATTCGATTGCACGTTGCCCGAGATTATTGAAATGTCGCCTCTTTTGCTCCAAAGCATTTTGGTTTCCAATTTCTTCTTCGCTATGTTACATACAATTTGACATTGCATCGAAACTAATATACCCTGCTCATACATATTTTTTTTTGCAGTGTATAAATTGACTTTGTTGGTAGGGAGGAGAGGAGAAAAGTAAAACTTTCGAGTCTAGAACGTAATAAGCAGATGTGCAAATCAAATCAAAATGCAAACAAGTAAAGACTTGAAATGTTTCTTTACGATTCGTTCGTCGTCGCCAAGTTACTCAGCACAAAACCAAATTGCATTCTGCAAAATCGTCTGCGCGTGTCAAAAGCATCAAGACTTGTCGTCGTCGTCGTCATGTCCTCCTCGTACTCAGCTGATGCAATGCAGCTTGCAATATACGAAAAATGAACGAATATCTGCAAGTATGCAAAAGTAATTCAATGCACAAGTATCTGCAAGTGCATTTGTGTAAATAATAAATGCGTAACTTGAGTGCAGGATATGAAAAGAAGAAGCTAGATACAGAGGACGGAATGGACTCTCTACTCTTGTTGCGCATATAGCTGATGTTGGCTTATGTTGTCGTTCATAAATGTTGCACATATGCAGCCAACAATACAAAAAAAAAAAAAAAAAAAAAAACTGAAGTAATGCGGCAAACAAATGCATCGTCGCATGGTGTTTTGTCTGGGAATTGTAGATGTCGATATTGTATCTCTAGTTAGTGCAACAAACACAACAAAAGCAGTACATATCAGCAACAACTTTCTCAACTACAGCGAACACTGCGCGCAATAATTACTCACAGTTTGCGGTTTGAGTACTACACTGCATATGCACTGATATTGTCTCCTTACCGGCTCCATGTTACCACTTGCCACATTGTTCGAGTTGCAGATACTTTGTTCTGGATGGCATAGGTCTTCCTTTTGTTATGTGCGCCAACGGAGCGTTAATTTCCGTTCGTGATTAATTACAGTAAGTGGATTTGATTTGGTTTGCATTCTGCATACGAATTCATTGGATTAAAGTCAGTTAAAGTAGAAGTTTACTCTTACTTTGAAGACACGACTTTTTATACTTTTCATATATTGTGCCAATAGTAAGATATATATAATAATTCTTGTATTTTTATATGGGTAGCCCCTATACAAACCACCTTCCCTTGGCTTTCATTGCGAATCAATCGTCAATACCAACTTAACAATAGGGCCTGGCCACTATATGTATTGATTGTGTCTACTATATGAGCCGATTTTAATTTAAGATAAATAACTGCGATTTTTTTTATTGTTAATATTTTCGTTTTGACTTGTTTACGGTTGAATAATGCTTAAATGGTGCATAAATAATTATACTCGATTTATAAAATTAAAAAGTATTTTGGTGCAAACTAACAAGCTTTCAAATAAATTATTTCGATATACCCATGATCTTCAGTTATTTGTTTGAAGCATGTTGGACTACAAGCCACTCGTAATCATCGGTCTAGTCGGTCTATTACCGTCCGTTCTAGTCAGAAGCGTATGTATCGCATGACAATAATTAAAATTTCTTTAACAATACAATTGAAAAAATACAGGGTCTGGTAATAAAGCCTCTTGGGCTACAATGCACCGCACTGGACCAGGAGTGCGTACGCTTTGACAGCTGCGTGCTTAAGCCAGTACGACGTGGCATTACCGAGTTAAATGTGTATGCTAAACTGCTGACGAAGCCGATTAACGACTCCATCGTGGCGTTCAAAATATCGAAGCGTGGTTTCTTAAACGGCATCATCAGCGGTACCATCGACGGCTGCGCCTTCATGCGTAATCGTCGTCGCAATCTGATAGCACAAATACTCTTTAAACTTTTCGGATTTTCCGATTATAGCAATGTAAATCACACGTGCCCCTACGACGTATGTATGAAGTTATTCCCTCAGATTTTCCCTCTTTAGTTGGTTGCATTAATTGTACTCCTGGTAGCATGACATCATTATCACAGGCTATCGCATTGAGGAACAAGTCTTCCACGTACTGCCAATGCCTGCTGGTCGTTACACGGTGTCAGTGATCTTTAATGTACTGATGAAACCATGCGTCGAAATCATGGCACATTTTGAGGTCAAAGACGAAAGAACTGCATAGATGGAGCATAGATTCGTGTGTTTGGTTGCTTAAAGTAAGTTTGTGGTTTATACTAAATAAAATATACGCTCTACAAACAAAAGATATTTATGTAAGTCTGACATGTTTTTGGTATGTCATACTTGAATTGTGTCCGCGCGGCACGATACACTCATCGAATCGAGTACCTTTCAGACAAAGCGAAAGCATTTCCGCGACCAAAATTATGACAACTTCTCACACACAAGCCCTAAACCCGTCCGAAGGGTGTCTGGGCATACTTGTTGTGATAATACTGTGTGGGATTATTAGCAAATTAGCGTACACGAATTGTTTAGCAACGCCGCCAATCAAATGGCAACCATCTATTGTTACTTTATGATATTTTTTGTATATTCGAAATTTACCACCGCGTGACACGTGAGTGGCACAGGTTCACAAAATTCATAATTCGGTCGCAAGGGATGAGGAAAAAAGGTAGCAAAGAAAACAATAAAGAAATTCTATTCAAATATCTTTGCAGTTTGCATCAAATAAATTAAGTTTTAGTTTCAATTGAATTCGTTTCACTCAAGTTAAAAATATATAAAATAAAATAGCAAAGAAGAGATTGAACAAACAGATTTGTTCAAAAAGGCGGCATATATTCATTTATATTTGCAAGTATTTTTTTTTGTTCGTCATGAATACTTTTCCGGCGAACACTAGAGCCTCAGCAGTGGCTAATGTAACATGCAGAAGCGAGCTTAGCTGTGATATCGCGCGTGAGGAACCCCCTTCGGCTATTGGACCACGCATTCTCAGCGACGTTATCAAGGGCATCTTCGCGAATCCGGTAGTTTTTATCTCATCTTCAGAATGTTTGACACCGAAGCGAAAATCACAGAGTGATGGCGATCGACGTTTGCAACGTTGGAACGAAATGTGCAATATTCGCGCAAAGATACAGAAACGCATACAGCGGAAGACCGGCAAATGTCCCGACGAGGTTTTATTCAACCGGAAACAAACAGTCGACGAGTGCGATAAGATGATGGTGCAACGTCTGATTGATTGCGCACAACGCATCGATCCGATGCCGATCCAGCAACCAAGTGTGCCGCAGCCCTGTCAGGATCCACCAAAGGAGACTTGGCCACAGACCATGCAAAGAGGTGTCGCTCCATTGGAGATTTTCGGCATGCCGGAGGGCGTGCGTCATGAGTTGTTGGGTCCGAATTTTAATGAAAACCAGACGACAAAGTGGCTCGAATCGAACATTCTACGAAAGAAAGTCGGCAGCACGATTGACAATATTAAGCGCATTGTTGAGTTCTATCCGGATGTGAAAAATCTGCAAGTAATAAATGTCGACAAAGTTGAAGCCTTTAAGCGTAAGGAACATATACAGCTCTTAAAGCATTGCGAGTTAGGCGCAATATCCAGCGACACGGATGAGCCCGATGTAGCACTCGAAACACTTGATGAGACGGAGTATGAAACAGTTGCCGAGCCGCATTTGTATGCCATTAAAATAAATGGCGAAATATTTACCGCAAATGATAGAACAAGCTCGAGGAATGCGGACATTGAAATATTTTTCCAATGTGATCCATTTCAATACGCCTCAAAAGTTCTGGTTCATCTAGTAAACATCGGCTCGAAAATCGTATCATTTGAGTGGAAGCACGAGTGGTACTACGGCGCCTCCCACAACTTGCACCGCTGTCTGGACGACGAGTTCATCTTCGACAAAAAGCCATTTAATTTGTTACCGGGACAATGTCGAAAAATTGTTATTTTGTACCGGCCGCGCAGTGTAGATATATGCAAGGATATGTGGACTCTGCGAATGAACCCCAGTGTTTTTTGCCGACGCAACGATCACATTAAGGTCGACTTGCAAGGCATCTGCACAGTGCCACATGCTCAAAACAACTTACTCGATAAACGCATTCAACATGTCATTGATGAGTCAAATAAAGCCGCTATGAACGAACTGTCGCACTTACATGGTGGACTGGTGCCGCTGATTCAGCCTCCGGAACGCATTTGTCCCTATGCCCATGCCTTTAAGGAGCGCGAAATATTCAACGCACAAAACATTGGTTATAAGTGCACACGCTATGAAGACATCGAATTGCTGAAGGCGATTTATAAGCGTCTAAAGAAGCCGAGAGAGCGTGAATGGAATTTATATATCGGAAGCATTAGAGAATTGATTTTGCGGCAAGAAAACGTCGTGCAGCGCGAAGAAGAAATGGCCAATATGAATGAAATTCTGATGCCCATGAAAGGATCAATGCAAGTCTTTGACGAGAATGAGGATACACACGAACAGGATCGGTCACGCTATATCTATGTACGAGGCATTATTGGCAGCTGCATCGATGAATGGGAAGAAATTGCGTTTTCGTTGCAAAATAAATATTTAAAGCCAGAATTGACCTTGTATTTGGCGGAATTACTCGCTGCCGAGGAGGAGGAAGAAGAGGAAGAAAAAGATGGGGCGCCCCGCAATAAGGAAACCGAACGGAAGGTGTCAAAACTACAAGATTTGACAAAAATTCCTTCATTTATTGATGAAGAGCTGGTTCAGGCAGCCGTTTTGAAGCGCATCGCACGTTCAAAATACTTTCGAGACTCACTGTATGTGCAGACCTACACCATACTCTGCGATGTAGCTGAAAACATTGTTTCCGTAATTGAAAGCATCGATTAAGTTGCCAAAATCAGATTCACTATGCGTTTTAAATCAGTTATTATTTATATTTCATTACAAAAATACAGAACAGATTGAGCTCGGTGTTTCAATAAAGAATCTATTTTTATTTTAATTTTTCCATCATGAATTTCCAAACGACTGAAATGCATGCAACCTCAAAGCCTCACGTTCAAGATTCTGCGATACAAAGTCTTCTGAAATTCACAAACGAAAATCACTGCGAATTCTCGTCCAGTTCAGGCGACGGAATGACCAAATATGTCTCCGCTGAGTCGCACCGGCGCATCATCGAAGATGTAATCGATCAAATTTTTGCTGAAAAAAGTGGTCATTTCTCGCCGACTTCCTCAACGTGTCCCAGCGTAGATCTAAAGACATCGGACAAAAACGTTGATGCACGCCTTCAATACTGGAAAGATATTCTGCGCCAGCGCCGCGAATTACAAAGCCGAATTAGAGAAAAGACTGGCAAAGCAGCGGCCGAGATACTTTTCAACCAACGCGTAACAGTTGATGAACATGAGAAAGGCACGGTTAAGCGCATCATGGACTATGCCGAACGCCTGAATCCAACCAAACTGGAGACTAAACTGCGCACCAAGTTGCCTGGGTATTTCGATCCGTGTACGTGCAATTATGTCGAAGAGGTAAACGAAACAGTGCCGAAGACCGAGCTCGAGGGTCATACTTTTGTCGAAATATCTGGATTGCCAGAAATAACACAAAAAGAAATGTTAGGTTCTTCTGGCACTCAGGATGAAGTTAAGTATTCGTGGTTGAAATCAAAAGCGTTGCATACAAAAATCGATAAAAACTTGAATAACATTCAACGTGTGGTTGAGTTTGTACCGGACCTAAAGCGACTGCAGGTCGTAGGTACAAGCTGGCCGCAAAATGAAGGGAAACGTGGAATAGGGCTCATTGGGAAGGAATCACTAATTTCGATAACACATAGCACTATCGAATGCGAGTGCGGAGAGGAGTGTACGTGTTCATTAGAAACAATACAGGAGGAGGACCCACCCAAGAAGACAATAGAGCTTGGCATTAATATTAACGGCCGGGACTTTGTGTGTGAGGACAAGCAGACTATGGAATGTCTAAAACTTTGCTTTAATTTCGAATGCGATCCATACAAGAAAATCTTAAAGACAGTACTTCGTATTCGCAATATTGGATTAGAAACGATCAGTTTTAATTGGCGTAAGGACATTTTTTTCTATAGAAATTCGACACTGTTAGCGGCCACGGATGAGTTTTTATTCGATCATAGCGACTTTCGGCTAATTACTGGAGAACAAAAATACATTCAAGTCTTATTCCAACCGCAAAAGGTGGCTATTACAACAATAGCTTGGGTTATGCTCATAGAACCGCCCGTATTAAACTGCTGCGGGGATTCATTGCGTTTGAATTTGTTCGGAAAGTGTACTGCGCCAATTGAGTACAGAAATTTACTGGACGAAAAACAGTTTAATCTTATAGATAAATCCAACATGGGAGTGATGAAGCAATTGACAATGCACCTCGGTGAAATCGCAACGCTTATACAACCTAGCGAAGTCTATTGTCCATACGAGTGTACGCTGGATGATCGAGAGGTTTTCAATAATCTTAATATGGGCTACAATTGCGAACGCTTCGATGATCTCGAACTGCTTAAGTCACTTTACAAGCTACTGAAGAAACCTCGGGAACCAGCCTGGGATCTTCGACTGGAGACAATGAAAAAATTAATTATGCGGGTAGAGGGTGCTGATAAACGAGAGCAATATTTCAGCGATTTGATGGTAATACTTGAGAAAATGATGGGCAGCGCAGTAAGTTTGGAAGAAAAGTGCAACACGAATCTGAACAAGGACCGTGCCCGGTACATATACGTCCGTGGAGTTATATGTAATGGCATAGAGGAGTGGGAGGAAATGGTGTTCACGCTGGAACAGCAATTTTTCAAGCCTGAGTTGCAACGCTATTATGAGAAAGTTTTGCAGGAAGAGGAGGAAGAAATCGAATTTAATGCTCAACAGTTGTTTGCTTCGACTCAAGCTGACCCACTTTCATCAGTGGCCACACGTTCACCTTTAATTGTTGATGAGGAGTACATAAGACAGCAAGTGAAGCGCAAATTGTGGCACTCCAAGTTCTTCAGAGACTCTATCTACATGCACACCTATACACTGCTATGTGACATTGCTGAGAACATTGTATCAGTGATCGAAAGCACTGTGGTAATACCGCCTTAAACCAACCTCTCCATCATTTGATCCAAATTTTGAGGTTTTTTTTTATCTAAGTAAAGAAAAATTAGGTTTGTGAAAATGTCATAAAAAGTTTATGTTTAAAATTTACGAAATATTCAATAAGAAATATTTATTATATTTTTTGTTGCATAATTAAAAAATTAATATCAAGAGCGACACCTGGTCCGACTACATGTGCGATCATAAACTTTCCGCTTTCAATGTGTACCAACCATTAGAGAATGACAATGAACACTTTGGCGAAATTATTGTCACCGAACAGGTCGACAAGTTTTTGCAGGAAAAGCAAGGTCACCACAAGAGCTCATCCTCCGAGTGTATCGAAAGAAATGTTTCACAATCGGAGTATAGCATAGATCGACGTCTGCAATACTGGAAGAACATACTCCACGAACGAAAAATACTGCGAGCGAAACTGCTTAAAAATATAGGCAAGAAACCAGAGGACCTCCTATTTAGCCACCTTAGCACAATTGATGAACGCAACAAGCAGACAATTATTCGTGTGCTGGACCACACGGAACGCATACACCCAACACAACTGTCGACGAAAAAAGTTTCAACGCTGCCAGAGAAATGTAATCCGATTACTGGCCAAACTATTAAGCAGCTTCATGAGACGTGGCCCGAACCGGAGCGAACAGGCTGCCACAACGTTGAGATTACCGGTCTACCGAATGTTACACGTCTTGAGATGCTTGGATCGACTGTAAAGCAGGGAGTTTATAAGAATCAGTGGCTCGACTCCAATGTGCTATACGGACGTATAGCGCGTGATTTCTCCGATATACTTGGAGTCGTTGAACATTTTCCAGATATTGAAAATCTACATGTTGTAGGCAAAACTGCTATAGCGCCTCAACAAACTTTTACGAAAAGTCAGTTGTTGAACGAAATCGACCTTTCCTCAATATCGAATACAACAGTTCTGGGGTGCCATAAAATGGATTGCGAATGTTTTTCGTTAGAAGACAAATTAATTCAAACCGACCCACAACGTGCAATTAGGATCAATGGTAAAGTAATCGAACTAAACTCGAAACCATTTTCAGTTTGCCCGGAGTTTTCAAGAGTATTCAGATGTGAACCCTTTCAAAGGGTGCTACGGAGTGTTCTTCAAATTAAGAATGTTGGGCGCACAGTAGTTAGTTTCAATTGGAAGAAAGCGCCATTCTATTACCGAAATGACTCATTGTTGAAATCACGTAGCGAGTTTATTTTCAATAGCGAACCATTTTGCTTAGCATATGGCGAAGAGCGCGAAATTAACATGATGTTCCAGCCAAGAAAGGTCGCCGTGGTGAAAGAGCGTTGGTGTTTAAAAATCGAGTCATATGAGCAGTGCGCGAAGTGCAACATATGCATTAAGTTTCACGGCATTTGTTCGTCACCAAACGAGTACATGATGCTGCTGAACGCACGTCACAATATGACTTGGCACAGGCTAAACGAGCAGGTGGTGGAACAGCTGCTTAACGGCTTAATAATGGTAATACCTGAAATACAGACGCCGAAAGCGGTTTGCCCCTATGAACGAACTCTAGACGAACGCGAAATCTTCAATGCACAAAATGAGGGCTACAACTGCCAACGATATGACGATATAGAACAACTTAAAAATCTATATAATGTGATGAAAAAACCGCGGGATCCAGCCTGGAATTTTTCCGTAGAATCATTTAAGCGAAGGGTTTACCAGTTAGATGATGCAGATCAGCGTGCTATGTTCTTTCAGAAACTAACTGTCATTCTGGATACCATGAAAGGTGAATCAGACAATTTCAATCTAGCGGACTGTGATGAAAAACGCACACGACGTGCTCGATCGCGTTTCATCTACGTGCGAGGCGTGATTAGTAATGCAATAGAAGAGTGGGAGAATATGGTGCTGGCCATCGAGATGAGACTTCTTAAACCAGAATTGCAGCGATTTTACTTGAAAGGATTGACAGAACACGAAACCGAGGAGGAAGAAGATGATTTGCTCAGCGAAAACAGTGCAGCCAGACAGGTTTTGTGGGAGCTACGTCGCTCGAAGTACGTCAAAGATTCAATATACATGCACACATATTCCCACCTATGCGATGTCGCTGAGATAATAGTGTCGGTGATCGAGAGCACGGAGTTCGTTTGAACACACAAATCACACACACAGTAACGCTGGAGTAATAGTTCAATTTTTCAATTCAGTTGTGTACCAGTGAATTGTCTCAATTTATTTAAAAAAAAAAATAAATAAAACAAATTTAGTTCATTTTTTAAATATCGCCTTTTCTGAACATAAACACCGGCATTGCCATGCCTAAGTTATCTTTTTTAACTGCGTTCAATACGCCAAAAACAGCATCCACTGAGAACACCCTGGTAATAAGTTCAGCGCCCACAATTGAGCAATATGAGCAAACAGGCATACTGAAGGATGTTACGTTAATGGAGGGCAGAGGAATTGTAGAAGACATTGTCAACAATATTTTCGATGAAAAGGTCGGACTGTATGACTGCTCCAGCTCGGAATGCACTAGCTTGACGAATTTCAAACCATGTGGTAGTTCGGATCACCGCCTGAAAAATTGGCAGAATTCATTAGAAGACCGCAAGCAGTTGGAATTGAAAATTCAGAACCAAACGGGCAAACGACCGCAGAATGTACTCTTTAATGGTAGCAGTGCCATCGACAACCGCGACAAACAGACGGTGCAACGCCTCTTGGACTATGCACAGCGTATGAACCCCGTTGCGCTTCAGGAGAAGAAGGTCAGCGTGCTGCGCGAATATTTCGACACGGAGAAGTGTCAATGTGTTCACGAACTGCAAGAAACACTGCCCAAGCCCGAGCAAGTCGGCGGATTATCTGTCGAAATAATTGGCGTTCCAGAAGTAATAAAGGAGGAATTGGGTGGCCGACGTGAAGAGCCGGATTTTGAACAGCAAAAGGACAAATCGAAATGGTTGAACTCGTCGGTCCTGAGGGAGCGCATTGTAAACCGTCGACAAGATATAGAGCGCGTAATTGAGTTCTATCCGGATATAGATAATTTGCAAGTAGTCGGTTTAAACAACGACAACCCAAGGCCACAACATCAGCCTAAAATTAAGTTTCTTACAAAAGAATATCTGTGTGGCATCAGTAGTGACACAGCACGAACGAGCGATGAGGACAACCGACTTAGCGTAGCACAAGCAGTCGAAAAATTTAAGAACACATTTTTTAAGGATCAATCTCCTCTAGTAGCGCTTAAAATCAACAACCAAATCTACGACAAAGAGAATAAGCAGAGTTCAATAAATGCAGTTTGGGACGTTCATATTCAGGCGGAACCATTTCAACGTATCGAGAAATGTGCGCTTTGCATTGAGAACGTCGGCAGAAAGTTGGTGTCTTGTGCGTGGCAATTGGGCGACTATTATGAAAAGAACTCCACCCTCCAAAAGTCGTACGATAAATGTTTCGTATTCAACCAACGAAGCTTCATATTGCCACCAGGCTGTAGGCATGTAATAAAAGTCATGTTCCAGCCACGACGAGCCCGTATTGTGAAGGAGCTATGGTATCTCCGCACCTTTCCACAGATTTTCTGCAACAAGCGGCCATACATAAAACTTCGGCTGCACGGTAGATGTATTCCTCCGGTAGAATATCGCAATCTAATCGATAAGCGTCAAACTATAGTTATAGATAAATCTAACAAGAGGATCATGGACAAACTTGCCAATCACCACGCGTCGCTCGCACCGCTAATACAGCCTCATGAAGTAATATGTCCTTATGAACGCATTTTTGACGAGCGAGAGCTATTCAATGCACAGAACCGGGGCTACAAGTGTGAACGCTTTGACGATCTCGAGATGCTCAAGGAGCTCTACGCTCGCCTCAAGGTGCCACGTGAGCCAGCCTGGGACTTGCGATTAGAGACCATGAAGAAGCTAATAATGCGCCAAAATGATGCCAAACAACGCGAAACTATTTTCGGCGAATTTATGCTATTAATCGACGGTCTTTTGAGTGGCAAGCAGAACGATTTGTTGACCAAATTTGAGCACAATGTCGAACGTGATCGCTCACGATTTATCTACGTGCGCGGCGTGATTGGTAATGGCATCGAAGAATGGGAAGATCTGGCGAAAAAGCTTGAGATCAATGCTATGAAACTGGAGCTGCAGCGTTTTAATGCGCAGAATGAGGAAAACAGCGAAGAAGCCATGGCAGAGCAGGTAGAAGAGCACATCGACAACGAGCATCTAAAGCCTTGGCTGCAGCGGCTTAAGATAGAGAATCCCGAAGCGTTTGTACTAAGAAATGTGCGAGGATCAAAGACTTTCCGTGACTCTGTATACATAATGACGTATATACATCTGTGCGATTTGGCTGAGAATATAGTTTCCGTGATTGAAAGTACCGAGTATGTTTAAAAAGGTCTTCGACAAGCTTTTTTGTAGGATGAGTCCAAAATTTTAGTTTTTAATAAAAACAAATTTGTTGTGTTTTTTTTTTATATACAAATATATTATTTTTTGTTTTCTATCAGTAGGAAATGAACTATCAAATGGGAAATAACTGGTGTGCCATCAGAAACGTCGCTTCGATGTTATCTGAAGTCCCATCATCGCTGCTCAGTTAATTTTTAGATACGACTTCAATAATATCTTTACGTACACAAATCGAATTGCTTGAATCGATTTCGGCGAGTCTTCATTATTTTCCGCAACTGTTTTATTGTCAAATTATCGTCACCAAGTGCTCTTCAACACTTTGTGGGGCAACACTTCCCAAGCCTATTTCAGATAAATTATTCCATTGCGGATGGAATGATTTTTCAGCTATTAATTGGAAGGAAATATATACAATGTTTGCGTCAGCACTCTGAAGTTTATCAATTGGAGGTACATTTTTTTCTGAAGAAAATCGGATAACCTGTTTAACGAAAAATATTTATTTAGGCTTATTTCTATAATAAATATCTTGTGAAACCATTCATGCAATATTTGCGATGTCCTGACGCATCTTGGTTTCCTTGCGACGTTTGTAAGGCAAAGGAAAAATAATCCGCTTTCGTCAGTATTAAATATTTCTGATTTCATTAAACCCATCTCTGCGAGTTTACACGAAATTTGTGGAGTTAAAGCTCCAACATCACTGGAAAGTATCTCGCCACAAACTTTTAAGTAACGAATACAATGCAATTTTGTAAGCCAGCCTTCACTTGCCTGGTATTCAGTTTTACCGTTAGTCGGATATACTTCAGCAAAATGGCTTTAAATTTCGCTTTTAATATTAGTCCATTAGGCGTGCAATTATTTTCACGTTGTTTTAAAAACCATTTAAATAGATGATTTTCCATTTCCGGATATTCAGCACTGTGTAAGGCAAATATAGCTTCATTCTTCGATTTTATGTAGGTTATGATAGATTTTGTCACATTATATTCTTCCCAAGCGATTCCCTTGTCAAGTCTTTCTAATATTTGAATTTTGGTTTCCAAAGACATTTTAATTATTTTAAGTTTTTTTTTCATTTTTCCTAACACATATTACATCAAGGTACAAAAAGAAGCACAAAATAAAAATATTATAAATAAATATATACAAGAAAATACGTAAATTTGAACCCAAAAGTTCGTCTAATAGTTTTCGTGATTCAAAGTATTTAGTATATTTGAAAAGGTCTTGGACAAGCATTTTTGTGGGATGAATAATGATCATTCAGCTTATATAGTCGAAGCGAACATGATTACCAGCATAATGAAACTCCACCGTACAATGCAGAAATTGATATTTCTGTTCAAATTTTTACCATAACTACCCATGATGCTGCTATTCTCACGACGCTAGTACCAATCCTTCAGAACAATTCTAAAACACAATATCAACCTTTTATATTGAAGTGCGAAAACATGTGCTGCATAGAAGAAGACTCCGTCGGAGATGGAAGGCTATTCGAAATCGTCTAGTCTCTAGACAAACGAGATTTTTATAACAAACGCAGAGATTTCAAGGCTCATGAAAATACGATACAAAGGAATTGGGGAGAACACATACGAGAAAGTTTAAGAAGAGCTACAAAGAGCATAGAACGATCTACAAGATTACAAGTTTCAATTAAAGTTGGAAGCATTTAATGGAGTCAATCAGATAGAGCCTAGGCTGGAGCTTTTGTCACATATATGATGTCACAAGTTTAGCCTTTCGATACTGAAAGATATTTGTCAAAAAGAAGCCACATTTCTTAGGCTGCACTATGAGGGATTTGACGTCGAAGTTTAAGCGCTTCTAATGAAGCTTCTACTATTCGCATCTATCACTTCCTTTTACAAAAGTTCGCAAAGTTTGTGATGATACCAAGGCTTGAGAAACTTAAAGATTAAATCATGTCCTAAGCTTGCTGTCAGTATTCTCTAAAGCTTTTCAAATAATACTACTTGCTAGTGTATTCTCTTCACTAGAAGAATGTATCCCAGAACCAGTGGCGTAACAATAGGGTGGCAGGGCTGGCAAAATGCCACGGGCCCCCAACCCAAGAGGCCGCGAGCTCAAAAATATTTTTTTTACACTGTACCTGAGTATTTTATTTTATTTGAAAAGTATATTTTTGTAAGTTCTGCTCAACAACTAAAGACCATAATACAATTTCAAGCATTTCAACCAAGCTAAACAAAAATATGTTGATTCATTTTTAGAGATGTACACGTTACCCGTGATGAGTAATTTTACGTAGTTTTGACCGTCAAAAAACCGTCAATCAAAAAAACCGGTAATTGCACATCTCTATTAATTTAAGAACGCATCCATTGGTTTCTACATATTTTGTCGCGGTACGTTGGCAGCGCGGGTGAGCATTGACGATCGGGGAATTCTGATTTACTTAAGATATAACAAATTTAACGTCTCTAGCTAAATTAACAATAAAAACAGAATATTTTTAAACTAAAACTCAGAAGAAAAAGGGGTAATTATTTATTTTGGTGCATACACAACACACTCTTAGGGATATGGTGTGCCCCTAAATTGAATACAATCATTAATCTATACATAAATAGGCAAATGCAATACTTTAGCACTCCCTCAAAAAGACATATTTGAATGGTTTGTTGGAGCATAATGCCATTTTTTTTTTCTAAAATGTTGGTTCTAAGGTAATTCAAACCCAGCTACAGCTCCCAACCAATCACAAGAGCATATTCTCTTTTAATTTGCCTTTCTTCGATCTCTCAGTTTGTCTATAGACATTGTTGCAATTATTTGTACTCTTTTTCGCTTCTTCCTTTCCATGGTTCGAAGCAGACCAGGCAAAGTCCATTTCTAATCGCTGGATATATACCTGGTAGCAGATGTTTCATCCATTGGAGAAAGAATCTTTTAAGCCAGATAACTTTTCATGTTTGAACTTGTGACATCCGCTCAGTAGCTGAGTGATATATAAGTTACCGAATCCATTTTTCCTATACAAGTCCAGTACGAGCTAATATATGGAAATGCTGCAAATTTTGTCCGACTGCTCCGATAGTGACACCGATTTTTGCTACTCCAATAGCAAATTTCGAGGAAAACTCTGAGGGGTCTACAGCTAAAATGATATCAGTTGTAGAACTCTCTAAGGAAAGTCAATCTGTAACCGGTGACATTCCAAGCATTGTAGTCAAACCAACGACTACGCAGGCTTCTTCGCCATCTGTAGTGCAACCTGTTGTTGCCATAAATGTTAATGGTGCAGCAGTACGTGCTGACCCTTCTATTGTTCCACCTACTCCGATTGCACCGAATCCCACGGGCCTTACTGTGGTTGCTCCGCGTAAGTCAATATTCATCTCCCGGCTTACAGCAACCACCACTGAAGCTGATATAAAAAATTACATCAATTCTCAGCTTGATTTTACCCCAAACGTTTCGGTTTCAAAGTTTAGTTTCGATTTCGTCCTTTAAGGTTATTGTTCCGGTGTCGCTTTTTGATACTCTCCTGCCCGCTAGTTTTTGGCCGAAAGGTATTGTTGTGCATGAATACCTTTATAAAAATAAAAGTGCTTCTGAGCAAAACGCTGTTGAATTGCCCAGTACTTCCGCTAAAATATCAAAAAACTAAGTTCACTTTCTTTCCTTATTCACTATCAAAATGTGAGAGGGCTAAGAACAAAACTTAGAGATCTGTACCTTAAAAGTTTATCTGAAAGTGCTGACGTCTTTGTTTTTACTGAAACATGGCTTCAACCTCAAATCTTAAATTCAGAAGTCTTCTCTGACAACTTTGTTACATTTCGGAAAGATCGTCCTAATCGAAATGGTGGAGGTGTACTGATTTCTGTTAAATCATCTCTAACGGCTGAAGAAATTTGCATTTCCAATATAGCTATCGAGTTTTCATGTGTTAAAATTTCATTTTGTGATTTTAACATATTCATTACGTGTTCATATGTCCCTGCTTCTTCAGATATGAGTATTTACTTGCTTCACGCTACAGCGATTTCGTATATAGCTACACGTTTACATCACAAAGATCATCATATTATAGTTATGGGAGTTTTTAATTTACCCAATATACAATGGTCTTGGACTGATGATTCTTCCATTTTAATACCAAAGGCCAACAATGATTTTCTAGATAGCCTTCTTGATTTGTCTTTGCAGCAGTGTAACAACATTTGCAACATTTCGGGTCGGTTTCTGGATCTGGTATTTGTTGACAATGGTTGTAATATATCCGTTGAGAGAATACCTCCGGTAATATCACCTGAAGATAATTACCATCCTACTTTGCAGCTTTCTTTCCAGCTCGATAAAGTTCCTCGTGTGGGGAACGTTAAATCTCTTCAACGTGTCAGATGTTTTAAGAAAACTGACTACGCCAAGTTAAATCAGCTGTTATTCAGTACTGATTGGACAAGTCTCGAGGCTTGCACTGACGTTGAGGCGGCAATGAATATTTTCTATTCAACCGTTTTCAATTACTTTGACAGCTGTATTCCTTACACAACTGTATTAAATTCAGCTAATAAGCTCCCTTGGTTCTCTCGTAGCCTCAGTCGTTTAAAAAATATTAAAGCTGGCTTTTTTTAAAAAATACAAAGAAACTGGTTCCACTGTCGATTTCAGTAAATTTTCTATTGCATGCTCTAACTTTAACTCATTAAATACACAGTGTTACACTGCTTATTTATTACGAGTTAAGAATAATATGCGCAATAATCCTAAAAGCTTTTTCAGATTTGTCAATATTAAGCATAAAAGTACAGCTTATCCCGCTATCTTTCGTCTTGATAGTAATGAAGCATCCTCTGATTCTCAGATATCGGATTTGTTTGCTTCTTTCTTTCAATCTACATACACAAATTTTTCTTCTGACCATCCAACATCTTATCCCTATGTTATTCCATCCTACGACTTTATATCATCTCCTGTTATTACCATATCTAATGTGCTAGTTTCTCTTAAATCTATTAAATTTTCATGCCTGCCTGGTCCAGATAATATTCCTAGTTGTATACTAAAACAATGTGCTAGCTCCATTTGTGTTCCATTGTTTCTTCTTTTTTCACTTTCTATAAAACAAAGCAAATTCCCAACTCTTTGGAAACAATCTTCCATTATACCTTTACACAAGAAGGGTTATAAATCTGATGTCTCGAATTATAGAGGTATTGCTAAATTAAGTGCTATTCCAAAATTATTTGAGCAAATTATCACTGGTCAATTGCAACGATCGGTTATATCATTGCTTAGTCCATTACAACATGGTTTGTACCATTTCCTGAGTGTACATAACCTTAGTAGAGAAATTTTTATTAATGATTTAGGCTTCCTTATGGACCCAAAATTAAGCTATACCAATCATATTGTGTGTATGGTTAAAAAAGCTAAAGGTGTTCTTGGCTTTATTAAGCGGTGGTCCGAGGAATTTAATGACCCTTATACTACTAAACTTCTATACACATCACTTGTTCGACCGATATTACAATTTGCATCATGTGTTTGGGAACCACATTATGTAATCCACCAAGATCGTATCGAGTCTGTTCAATAACAGTTTCTGTTATTTGCTCTCAGAAACCGCAATTGGACTTCTAATATACATCTACCTCCATATATGGATCGATTGAAACTTATTGATCTTTCGACTCTATCTTCTCGACGGTCAATTCTTTGTGAGGAAGTTGATTGTCCTTATTTACTGCAATCTCTATCTTTAAATGTTCCTCACGCTTTACGCGCAACTATGTGCCTTTATGGTTGTCATTTTATTATAATTATTATAATATAATTATATATAATAATACCTTCCTACGCTATTATTTCTTTTACTGAAATTTGATTAATTAAGAAAAACTGCCACCCATTGCCCATTGCGCAATACAGTTCGATCAGCGCGTTGGTCATCAGTTCATGCATATTTGGTCATGCGAATGGGGTGCTAGATGGCGTGTTACGGTGTCCACTGGAACCTTTCAGCCTGTAAGTATGCTAAGTATTATCTGCTAAAAAGTGTTGAGTGCTTTTCTGCATGCTTTTATGGTTATCGGTTATCGATCGTTAAATTTGAAAAACAATAATATTGAAAAGTACATTTCGATTTATGCGATTTAAAAAGTAAATCGTTAAATTTTTGCGATTGCGAAAATGAAAGCATGGCTGATAGATACATTATAAAAAGTCAATTTAGGAACTATTGATTTTATGCGAGAAACTTTATTTAGAAGGAAAAACATCAAATAACTATTTGAATGCACAAGGGCACACCTGCGTCTCTGCCTGCCTGCCTGCCTGCCTGGCACACTTCTGCAACATTTCTCGCCCCATTATTGGCGTATAATAAGCAGCGAAATGGCCCATATACATTTATAGAAAAAAAAAGTTAAAACAAAACTGCAAAGAATAGAAGAAAAACAACTTTTCCAATTCGACGCAACTTTGTCTACATTGTATCCTTGAAGTTTGAATCCCTACATGACAATGAAGTTCGATTTAGTACGCGTTTGTGTGTGGTGTCGCATTTGACTACATCATTTTCCCTGGCTGGCTCTGTCTTTCCTTTTTCTTTCGTTTATTCGACCAATTTTCTACTTTGCATTGATTTGACGACACTTTTGGGGTTTGTTTTCACGGAATAAACGCTTTTATAGTTTTTTGCACGCTCTGCGTGTCTAATAACAAAATCCAAATGGGCCTTTAACTGTCCCAATAGCGTTGCTGGCATATGCGGGCTGGTGTCACCGAACGAGGCTATAATGTGCGTAATTAGCCAAATTGATTCGCCGATACGTTGCCGTATCTAAATGCGCCATTTTAAGCGCAGATTATAGATTCTTCATCTCAAACGACAGACATTAATTTTAACCAATAATTATTTTCTATTTTTCTATTTTTTTTTTTTCAGGTAAGCTTGCATATTTAAAATGTTGAAAAATATAAAAAACTGACTGCATTATAGGTAAGTGAATCGTTTCATGGTATTTATATGAAGCCCTAAGGCTGCATTGCGCTCAACCCTAATTTCTCACGCCATCGAAAAAGCCGTCAAATGAGCTATAAAAGAAATATGTATTAACAACAATTCGTGCAGCATTTCCGCTTATAAGCATTTTTCTACGAGTAATTAGCCCAGAAACCACATCAGTAAAAAACAAAAGCATCATCACTTAATGATGCAGTCGCTTATGCAGACTGGACTATGTGGTTCTAGCATGACTTGACCAACTAACAAGATAAATGCAGAGCAGCAAACGGGGCCTAAGAGGCGACCTTGAACTTGCAACTTAAAGCGGTAGGCAAGTGCAGAAAAATCCATATTTTTTCGCATAACTCATAGAAATGATTAAGATTTTCTACAATAACAAATATAAACAAAAACCATTTGGTTGCTGTGAGTAACTCTGCAAGAATTCTGTGAGGAAAATGCAGTATAGTTCGTATTTTGTTCGTTAATAGGCTGTACTTAGTTTGTGCAAACGTTTGTAAGATCCAAAAGAAGGCAATCCCCTTTCAGATTGACAAGTTCTAAGAAAAAAATACGATATGAGTTTTTTTCCTACGAAGAAACTGGGATAAAGCTGGGAAATATTTCCCGAACTTTTTTTATTTTGACTTACAAATTGGGTGGTTTTGAAAGTAATTTGCCTCATCGAGTACAATTTATTTGACAAGTTAAAGTCTTTCAATCCATGCTTGCTTCTTTGTGATATCTACCAGAAAAATAATTCTGTCATGTGTTCTGAAAACCACACAAAATCAAATAACAAACAGTGATAATTAATTTTTTTTTTTGCTATACCCTACACACACATCATTTTCCTACAATTTAACTTTACACAAACTGAACGTGACCGAAAATAGAATCTATAAATAAAAATGTAAAAATAAGCAAATTATGCTTTTTATTTAGGAAAAGGTGGCAAAATATTTTTACCAAGTGAGAATGGCAAATGGCAAACGCGCTTTGCAAGACAGATACTTCTTTTTGGAACATTATTAAACAAGTTTTCATATCTATGTACATTAAAATAACTGCTTAGTGATTTATTCAATTAAATTCAAGTTATGCTTTATTTACCTAAGAGTTCAAAATTAAAATACAAATAGTTTTACTGACCTTATCTATAGTTTTTCTTATATTTTTATTATATGTACAAGCCTGTGCAGTGAGGGCTATATCATCGGCGAACATTGATGTATTCCAATTCTCAAGAATAGAAATGAGGAACACTAGCTCAAATACACTTTTTATTGGATTCAATACCGTCCATGAATATATGAAAACACCTACCAGATAAAAAACTTTGCAATATTTTCGGTTAGGTAAGATGGTGTGTTTTTCCTCACAAGTTTGTGAATGAAACCGCTGTGCCACTGCTTCAACATCTAGGGTAACCAAATCAACAAATTTTTTCTGACCGAAAATTTGTTTTACAAAAGTAGATAAATTATCTAAAGAATAAATGCAGCTAAGAGAAACGTTGAATCTATATTGATCTGCAGGTGAGCTATTTTGTTCCTCTATGTGGAAGGTTAGCCTTTTTTAATTATCCGCTCTAATATTTTCGAAAACCCACAATAATTTTCAGGAGATTCAAGAGGCTTTAATGGTTTGAAATTGGAAAAACTTTAGCAACTTTCCATGCTAGAAGAAAGTAGCAAAGTTCTTGCATTATTTGAGTCAAGTAAATAAGAGCATTGCTTGGCAGGTTTTTGAGAATAACATTGGGTATATATTCAAAGCCAGCAGATTTATTTTAGAGACTGAATAGTAGTCTGAATATTACTTTCTGGAATAAATTGTTGCTATTTTCTAATCTAGCAAGCCATGTAGTGACGTTTGATCTAATGCTGAAGAGTTGGTATTAGAATATGCAACAATTAAGTGAGGTTTTTATTCAAAAACATCTGCTAGGATGTTCACCTCCTGCTCATTAGTTGTGCATTTTTTATTTTATTAAAATGGAAATTTGGAAAAGAAAGTTTTTCTTTTAATGTAATAATGAATTAATTATTAGTGCAAGCACACTTCCAGAACGGTTTTGAGTTTTTTATCATGTTTAGAAAGCGTATAGTTCCAGTTTCGGTTGTTGAATTCAAATATTTTTTGACGAATTTTTCGATTTAGGTAATTCAATCTGATTTTGAAGATTGGTTGCCTAGTCCTAATCCATTTTCTTTATACAGTGTTCCTGATCGCGATGAGACTAGTAATATTGTCTGGTTGTTTACGTATAAATAAACTGTTCCAACTATGTCGGTTCTAATACATTCGACCATAGTATTAACTATTTTATATGTTGGATTTATACCTATAGAAATTTGACGGCTGTCTTTGGATGTTTTACTTCTGTGCCCTGCCACGCGTTGCTGTGGCCAGTTAAAAAAATTTATACAAATATCGACTATATACATATGTATATGTATGTATGTATGTTCTTTATAGACAGCTAATCCCTGCCGCCTTATTTAATGGATGGTCCTGGTCCCATTAACATGTTTTCCAAATTTCATCCCTTCAAATGTATGCAAAGATGTGACTAATTTCGTTTAGCATTTATATGAGGAGCGGGGCACCGCTCAGTATCTTAAATGGAAAATGATTTTGACCAAACTTAACACGATTACTTCTCCCGATCTCATCTGCATATATAACAAATAGCATCCCTCTACCTCAAATTGATGCAAAGATATGATGAATTTTGTTTATCGTTTCTATGAGGTGTGATAGGAAACGGTAATAGATAGGACTTCTCTGGAATTTTACAAGTTTATTTCTTCGGCTAGTATACAGGTAACGTCCCTCTTAGCCAAAATCAAAAAAGTTCATCAAAATCGAATAATAAATGACGATCTTATAAGCAATTGAATTTGAACGACCTATAATGCTTTCGTCCTCCCTTTTTTCATATATAAAAAAATGTGTTATAAGGCATTAATTCTTAAAGTGAGAAGTGGGAGGACCAAAATACTTGTAGACAGTATTATATTTCTTTTTAATTTCCTACCTTTTTCTTTTGCACTGTTTGGTCATAAGCTAGGGAAGCATTAATGTGTTTCTTTGGCGACCTGTACTGGTAAGGGGCCTCTTACAGTCGGTTACGCCCGACTGTAATTTTCTTACACTATACACATATTTGTTTGCAAGCTGCGTTATTCCATTAGATTGTTGGCTCTTACTCGAACGTCTTCTAAGTTTGTACAAAAACTCTTATTTATTATTATTTTTCAAAAGTTTTTTGTTTAAAGTTTTAAATTTAAAAAAAAAAACATCTTGTAACGATATTCCAAAACGGGTAATCGGTGTACCGTACCCGTTAAGATCAGCCCGATTTAGACCGTTTCAGTACTGATGTGTTTCGCCATGTGTGCGAAGAGTACAACTCTATATATCTGCAAAGAGAAGCAGTTTCTCTCAGTCTTCGTCGAATCGTCGAAGAGAGTAGTTTGCGTACGGATGCTTGCTCGATCATACATGACATCTTTAAATTAAAAAATTCAATTATTTATTTAAATAAATTCAAACATTTTAAATAAAAAAAAAAAACGTTTAAAAAAAATATCGTCACTTTGAACGCGAAGTTGCGCGTTTGTTCGATCGGTTGCAACACCTGTTGCTTGCATTGGCGCGTGCGCGTTTTTAGTTAACACATTATTCTAGAAACATATATAAAATATATGTTGTACAAATGTTAAATTTTATTGAATAGAATAAAACCAAAAATTTATGCAACGCATATACTCAAAAAAATAAAAAAAATTTTAATCCAAAGTGGTATATAAAAGTACAAAGCAATTTTTTATTGCATCTTTTTTTTAAAAGCTTGCCACAATTAAAAGTGATGTGATTTTACATTGTTTATAACAAATTCAAAACATTTTATATAATAAAAACACAAATTTACGCACTCACTTTTTTATGGATTATCGAGCCTTATACGGATTCGCATGACACCAGCGCAAGGAATCTACAAAAATGGATAAGACATTACAATAGTCTGAATATTTGATACAAGAGGTGTGTTCAGGCACATCGGTTTAAATAATAAATAAAACAAAATCATTGTCAACGTTCAACATTTGCAGAAGTAAAAAATTCACCCTAAACAGCGATAAAAGCAAATTTCAATTAAGTGCGATACAAACTCATTTGTTATGCTGCGCGCATATTGTTTCAAATGCATAAAGCTGTTATTTATAAACGAAATATTGTCAAATAATGACTTTACATACAAATAATAAATTAGAAATATCCACAAATTCCCAAAATACTTGTTACAAGTAATTCGCGAATTTGAACATTCAAAAGCGCGCAATGCACAACAACTCAATTTGTCCGCAACAGGTTCAAATGCTGCTAACAGCAATTACTGCATCTGATTTATGTTTTATTCAAGCCTTTTTTTCTTATTGAATTTGTCGTAAACAAGTCTTTCCGTGGTGTACACTTGTATACTTTCTCTAATATTTTAGAAAATATAAACTTAGGCGCCATTTTCAAGTTGATTTGAATGAAAAATTATCCGTTTTAACAGTAGGAATATTGAGACGACTTTGAATGTATATGATTCTAATAAACCATGGATTAGCAGTCATATTCCTCCGAATTTTCGATAGTGGCTTTATTACAAAGTTCTAAAAGAGGACTTCATATTCAGCGGATTAAGGATTCAGTGCAGGGATTTCGAATTTATTTATTTATTCGCCAGTCGTCTAGCTACTCGTCGAAAATTGTATACAATTAATGTACATCTTGTGGCTTCTACTAGGCAACGAGATTGAAATTGTGATTCTGAGATCTGTCGCTATGTCCAATGTTTATAGAATAAATAATATAGAACCGGTCTCAGATATATGATAGCTTCGATGGATATAGCTTTTTAGGGTCCTTCTTTAATCGGTAGCAGTTTTCAGCATTTGCTTTGCAGCTAGGGATCTTAAGTGGTGCTTTCTTTTCTTAGACGGTGTTTTTTTTGCAACCACGGCGTTTTTTTTTGCATTTAGCGTGTTCACAGAGTTGTCGATATCCATGTTGCTGTTTATTTCTGGGTTTAGTTTATTTTTAAATCTGCCATTTTATTGTATTCTTTCTGTTGGTAGTACTCCAGTAGCCTTAAGAATATAGGAGATTGATCCAATGACTGCGAGGTATTGGAGATAACTAAATTTTCTATTTTAATAGCATTTCGATCTAAGCAGATACTGCGGTTTCGGTAGCACTCTTAGAATTTGTTTAGACATAAATACTTAGGATAATAATACGGCGACATTTTTGCATATGCCATCAAGGCTCTCTATCTCTAGTTTATATTAATTCTGTGATAATAGAAAAGGGTGACTCAAAATTTTAAATTTATGCATTGTAACTGCCAATTCAACATATTTCCCATTATTTATTACCTGTCAAAAGATTATTGTCAAGATTTTGAGCAATCTTTAGCAATATTTTTGTGTCTGTCAGCTTTTAAAAATTTTGGATGACTATTGAAATAGGCAGACGGAAACCGATTAAAACTTGAATTTACTCAAATTATATTCAAGTTATAATCAAAAGAAGCTGGATTTCATATACGACAACGAAGCAAATAATGATGTAAGAGAAGCTATTAAAGTTATATGACAAGACGGACAAACAAAAAAAAAAAATTGTTTTAATTAAAAAGCGTAAATTGAAAAACAAAACATTTTCAAACGCTTTACACGAAAGCCAATGTACGAGCAAATCGATTCAACCGAGAACCAATTAAATTGAACTTAAACAAGATCATTTGCCAGTTTTTTTGCTTTTGTTCTTGTAAATTTTGAACACCGTGTCAACAACAACAACAACAACAATAGCAGCTTGTTAGCCATTTGACATATGACGTGTGTGTGTGGGCCGCTGCTGGCCACCAATCGCCACCAGCATAGTGCAAACTTCTATACTTAATATATGTTTATAAGAACTGATTTAAAAGTTCCACAGTTACACATTATTTTGACAATTCATAAAATTTAAATTTAGTTTCCAAAGCTAATAATCCTTAGGCTCAACTAACTAGTCTATAAAAATTGAATAGACTAATCATATATTAAGGAATTATATCCAATATACGTGGTAACGTGACGATACGGATAGATTCCGCTAATTGAGCCAGAATCTGTTTTTAGTTCGGGATCAGTCATATTTAGAATACTTGTGGAAAAGTAAGAAATCTAAACCGCCGGCTGATTTACGAAAGCCTAAGACTGTGTAGAAAACTGTTAGGTCTTTATAGTAAGAACAGAACTTAAAGTTATTTCTAACTGTACATTGAAGGGTCAAAAAGCATCTACGCAAAATGCGTTGTGAAAGAGAGTGCACATGTAAATTTTATAAAGTAGACGGCAAACTACTGGAACATTTGTTAGAATACTGCTTCTACCTTAAGTCAAATAGTTGACCAGAGGAACAGACATGACTCCCTAAGAAAAAGAAAGTTGAATATATATTTAATTAAAGCAAAATTTTTTTAAATCAATTAATTGCAGATGTGCCCCATTTAGTTGATTTCTCTAGCTTTGGCGTCGAATAGATTTTTTCAACAATTTTAGCCATGGTTCAATAAATAACTATTGGGTCATAAAGGTCTAGAATTAAAGTTTAGTATAAATGTAAAGTTTAGTATAAAGTAAAGTTTAGTAGAAATCAGTTAAACTTTTGAATCAGATCTTGTATCTCTGCTTATGCGGGCCATATTCGCGTCTCGTCTTGTTGGTAAAATAATGCATTGGTGCAGCATTTTATTGGCAACATTTGTTGCTCGTTGTCGCTATTTCATTTGTTGACCAGCGTCGCGCATGGCATATGAAATTTTTCTTCTTTTATTTACTTGCAGACTATTCACTTTTATGTGTAGGCAGTCTTGTACATAGTTTTGCAATTATATTAACTCTAGACTTCTGTGTTATTGATCAACTGAAAATTTAACAGCATTTTCAATAATTATCTTCGAGCACTAATTGCCTGACAGCGCAATTATTGTTGTCAATTTGCGAATTTATTATTGATTTTATGATATTTTTTCTCCTCATAAATAATTTGCTGCCAACCAGTTTTTAAATGGTTTTTGGAAGCGCCTGTTAATCGAGTTATGTTCTAAGTATCCGTGCTTTGGACGTGCGGCGGCAAAATCGATGATATTCATTCCAGTGTGTACAACGGGCGATAGCGAGAGTGCGAAATAGTTTAAAGATGACAACTCCTCAGCGTCTCTGATCATCAAACTCAGTCGCTGGTTTTTTTTTTTTTTTTTTAACTGCAACTGCTGCATTGCACTCATTTGCTGCGCTCATTTTGTATGCAGACCAAACTCAAAATGCCATAATTAAAACTGGCAACTGTAGATGCTACCATTTTCTAGCAGCAACAATTTTTAATTAAAAACTCAACGCAAAAGTCTTAGTCTGCTGGCAGCTAACTCACTCGGCTCGCTCGCTGGTGTCTATTTAATTGACAAGCGGAACCTTCGCTCGGTGATGATGGTGGTCGCGGCGGCGTACGCCGTGCTGCAGAAACGCAAAAAACAGAGCAACAAAAAATCAGGTTAATTGTGACCATTTAGACTTAGTGGCAGCAGCAGCAGCAGCGGCAACAGCAGCGCCTGCGACGGTAGTAAAATGAAGCTAAATGTTTAACAAACAGTGGCAATTGTTGCCGCTTCGAGGCAGCATAGTTTGATAGCTGCTGTTGACTGCCCCAAGAGTAAATGAGCGTGCGGCTGGTATGCAATTTGCTGCCATATTTTATGCATCTGTATTATGCTGCAGCAACAGTGTTGTTTTTTTTTTTTTTTTTTTTGTATCATAAATTTAAAACAGTGAAACGCGCACACAGACCGGAACAGTTTGCACTTTTTGTGTTGGGTGCTTTTAGCGTTTAGCGCTTAATTTAGAAATTCTTCATCATAACTTCATATTTCTGCAGCTGCTTAAACGCTTTGATATACCTCTATGTATCTGTATCTGTGCGTGTCCGTTTGTATCTGTTTAAGTTAAGCGCGCTAATTATGCGGTACTGCAGCCAGCGGCAACTAAACTATTGCAGCAGCAGTTGTTGTTGTTGTTGCTCTTATACCAAAATAGTCAGTCAATAGTTTTTTTTTTCCATTTTTTTTTTTTTTTTAACTAAAACCGAAGCGAAGAAGTTGATAACCTGCTGTCAGCAAAACTTTCACCAACAACAAATTGTTTGGATTTCATTTGGTAATTTGAGCGAAAATTAGTCAAGTTGAGACCCCAGAAAAATGAGCGCAGCTGGGCTACTATTAAAACGCATTAAAAAAGTATATGGACAAATATTAAAAGAAGATATGGTAGAGTTCTTAGTGAGAAATAATAAAATATCGTAATAGAAGCATTTATGCTAACTATTAAACGAAGACTGGACCAAACTATTTATTTTAACATGTTAAGCTGCTGCATTCGAATGTACTCGACTACATAATACGCTGTACGAATTCTATAAAAAAACAAAAGAAGCATTTTGATATAATGATATGCTTCTATATTGAATTTAAGAAACCTCTAAAATGATGCACAACAATATATATGTTCCCATCCCAGCTCCTGCCAGTCTCCTCGGCAGTTCATTTAGCGAAATCAGTGGTCTGGCAAAAGACATTTTTATCGTAAATAATAAATAAATTTTAGGCAGTTTATTTGTAGCATAGCATTCTATGGTCTCCGAGAATTCAGCGTTTATACGGAATGTGGTGTACTACTTTTGCTCTTGGCGCATCTGGCCGCTTCCGTTGATATAATTCCGGTTGGTGGCTATCACAGCTATTTACCCATGTTTCGTCACCATTTGAGCAAATCTGCATCCTCATTGACGTCAACAGATCTTGAGTTCTATTTGGTAAAAATTTAACCATTGCGGAACAAACTTTGCTGTCAGAAGTTTACTGTATGCTGACAACTGTATCATTAATAGTTTACTGATTTTCTATAACAATTTTCTTCACTGCTTCAACGTTTCCAATGGTTATTGAAAAGCCTTCTGCGAAGAGCTTGTACCACAGTCAAGACTTTAAGCACTTAAATTTATTTTCAAACAAAATTTAATATGTTCCATTTTTTCGATAACATAAAATTGTTGAGTATATAAGTTGATACACTTTTTTTTTACTATTTAATGTGAAGAGTATTTACTTTTCGGTTTAAATGCAGTTCGTATACAGAATATGTTTGTACAGAATAAGTTTACTCAATTTAATTAGTTCAATTAGGCGCTAACCATATAATTTATGATACTAATTAAATTGCTGATGTGCATAATTAATTGTATGTAATGCGGGTTGCTTGAATACCCGAAACATTTATAATGTTTAGCTTGGTTGACCGCTAGTTTATGCCTCACTTTGGGCTCCAGTGCTTTGGTCAATTTAAAACAATACAAGTTCACCGTTGATTTTTCTCTTTTTTATGGTTTAGCATAACAAAAGTTTGCCAATGGGTCGACAACCGGCTGCGTTTTGTAGCAAATTAGTTCTTGTTATGTCAACGAGAATGGCAACAACAACAAAAGAATATATCTTTAGAATTTTTCGGATTGTTTTTTATTATTTAACATAAACTTTTCTAACAAGTTTGTGACTTAAGTCTTTCGTTTTTCACTGCTGGGATTTGTACTGCTAATATTTATAAACAATAAGTATTAGAAATAAATGCAAATTTAAAAATATCTGAACAACTTGATTGACTTTGCATTAATGGCTTTCAGCAGTTTCAACTAGTAATCAGCGAGTTTCATGTAATGTCGACAAAGTTTCTTTACTTTACTAACAAAAAAAAATGTTTAAAAATGATCGCATATTTCAACACGCATAAAATTATTTAAAGCCTGTCCTACTGAGCTTAAAGAGTCACATTTAGCCAACTAGTTTGCCTAATAAATCATAAGTTAAAGACCAACCTTTTCGGCTAAAAGCTGTTGTTGCCGTTAAAATTATTTTTGTCGCTATTTTTTTTATGACGGAAGCATCATAAATTAATTAGCCAAGTTCATTTAAATGCAAAACTCTTTGTAATGTTTAAAATACTATCTTAATGAGGGCCTTAATAGTTATAGCATCTTTAAGTTATAAATTTCATAGAAGAAACATGTGGGAATCAGACTGACACAAAAAAAAAAAACGCCAGCCTTTTATTTAATTTTTGCTAAAGCATATTTCTAGATCGGATTTCCTGGACAGTAGTAAGAAAATTAGCTGAATACCAAGTAGTAAATGTTAGTTGGCCAATAAAGCGCATCCTTCTATTTGCTCCATTTACTCAGCTGCAATTATCAAAAACATTGGCGGCTACATTTGCTTGCAGAGTTTTATCTGCATTTGGCTGTCAGTTAGTGTTGCATCCAAACATGAAACTGCAATAAAATGCTGATTAAACGGCGACAGAGCGCAGCGTGCCATCTGCATTTCTGCCCCAATTTGCACTACAAATGCACATCGATTCAAGAATGAAATATGGAGCAAGCTGCGAGTTTCGACATAGTCTGCTTTGATTGCATTTGACATTTTACATGATCACGGCGCTCAAGCATAGCTCAGCTTATCTTGCAAAAACTAGACGTTCTATCATTAATGTATCTTGCAACACTGAGCTTCGTTCGCGCAGTCGATCTCATGCCAAAGCTCAAATTGTATTATAAATTTTGTTTTGTTTGTTTTTTAATTAAGTTAATAAAAAAAAGTACACACGCCCACTTGAAGTGCAAAGAAATATGTGCAAATCTGCATTTTGTACTTCGGCTCAGTGGTTTTACTCATGTCTGGAGGTGTGAATTTCGTTTAGTCTGCGCCAATTGTTTGCCATGTGATTTAATTTCTTGGTTGATTAAGTTTTGCGATTTATTTCTCGGTTACGAGTGATGTTTCAAAAATGTTTACTATATGCTACTAGTTTTATTCACATATAATTCGATTAGTAATTATTAAGTTGTACAGACTAGCCAAGTCACCACTGTCCCACGAGCTAGTGAGCCGCAAGGATTTTCGTAGTTGATATTAATAATGTCCTACAGTGGGCATTGATACGGACTATCCAAGTGTTGCATGCAAGTAACTGCAACAGCCTTGACTATTTCGCTTTTTTGTCTACATTACCTACCAACTAATCATAATGCCCTCGAATTACTTCATAGTTGAGCCAAGATTAGTTGCCTCTTATTGCGTTTTTCTTACAGCGCAAACGAGTTGGCACGCTACTTTTCATTCCAAATCAGGAAATATCAAATTGCTTATAGTCAATAAAGGTTTCAATGCGATTTATTGACTGTTAAACATTTCGTCTACAATTTCCATATAAGTATTTATTTTCTATTTTATTATTTTTATAGTTGGCTCGTGAAATATGCGCCAACAAATTAAAATAGAAGCCAAAGACTTAAATCCGAACACAACAGCTTATTAGCTAATTGACGCTTCGCTTAAGACAACACTCCAAAACTAGTTTTGCATAAAAATTGTGCTTAATTCCATAGGCTTCTTAGTCGTCATAGAATACGAAAGAATTTTTGAATGCGAGACAGCGAAAATTTGGCTAGCATAAAGAACACAAACAAGTTAATCCATTAGTGCGTGCATGAATACACAATTTTTTAGATATTTATCATCATCGTCCCCATCAGAGTTTGTGTTGATCATTGCGAGACATGTATCACACTTTTATAAAATTTAATTAGGCTTCAGCTCAAGCAAATGGTTGATGCTTTTATTCATTGTTGTGGCCAATGGCTTTGTTCAGTCGGTAACAATGCTGTTTTTGATAATAAGCCCTATGCGCAATACCATATTTCTGGGAGTGCAACTGTACGCCTTTCTAATCATTATCTATTTTTCTATATAAATGTCGTTCTGTCTTTAAATTATATATCAATTATTCATAGTTATAAATGACACAGCTCAGCATGTCACTTGTGAAAATCTAGGTTAAGCTGATAACACAGTTTGTCGAGCAGAGAACAATTTCTACAACAGCATTTATTACGAAGCCGATTTCGATTTATGCACGATATTATAGAAATTTGTATACGAGTTTATTGTAGTACAGATCGTTTTCCGACACAACGGTTTGTGCTGTCAGACGCCGTTCAGACAATTGACTTCTTAACCTGCTTTCGTCATAAAGCTGGAAAGAATTAATTGCTTGTCTTCAGCTACCACACCACGCAATTCTGCATTCAGCCGAAGAACATTCACAACTGAACAATGCCACTTGGCGGAGCAAAAGAAATTAGTATCTATGGAGATAGTTGAAAGCAATGAACTGGCTTTTCTTTTGCAGATCCCTGTCGCTAACTGCCACTTAGTTTCAGTTTTTTTTTTTAATTTTATGTTCCACACACTAAAAATAATTCACAGTTTTGTTGCACTTAAAGTTTTGAGTTACAAAATCTGAAGAAAAGAAAAAGTAGCAAAAGTCCAGAACAGGACGATATCAAATAAAAAGAATTTATATTTTATACTAGCGGACCCGGCGTGCATTGCTAAGCGCCCTCTTTGTCTTCCTTTTGTAATCGCCTTTTGATGTAATCGCATTTTGCATATTTGGTTTATCGTGGCATTGTACGATTTTAAGTTAACCCCGCGTATTCTGCTACGCAACCCTGTTTGATTCTCTTCTATTAGAACACTTCACAACATGTAGCAGAACCCCATTGTCATTACTCATTGTCATTACCCAATATAATTACTCAATACCCATTACCTATTACGATTATCCATTACCATTACACTTTACCATTTCCCATTACACATTACATTATCAATTCCCGTTACCATTACCCATTAACATTTACTATTATCATTACCATTACCCTTTACTGTTATCAACACCCATTACCGTTACCCATTACCATTACCCATTATCATTACCCATTACCTATTATCCATATCGCATTACCATCACCCATTGCACATATACCGTTACCCATTACCTATTACGATTACCCATTTCCCGTTACACATTACCCATTACCTATTACGATTACCCATTTCCCGTTACACATTACCTATTACGATTACCCATTACTATTATCCATTACCATTACAACTTACCCATTACTATTAACCATTACCATTACTACTCACCATTTACCATATGAAGTATGTTGAATTTTGTTTATCGCCCCATCCGATTGATTTTCTTTCAATCTCATTGACATGTTTACCAAATTTCATTCCCGTAGCATTTAATAGGACCGTAAATCCCACGGAGAATCTTTCTCTCAAGACTTCCAACGGCGTTTCGTCAAAACTAATCATGGTTCATGCCTCAGTAGAATCGGGAGTATCAGCGTCTTATATATCTTGCTTTTCCGAGAGAGGGCTTTACTTATAATTTGCTTGCTCAGCTCAAAATAGCATATATTTGCAAGCGTGATCCTTCGCCTGATCTCCAGGCTGAAGTTGTTGTTGCTAGTTATTTCGAATTCAAGATAGACGCAGTTTTCTACATTTAACATTGAAGTTGAAATTCTCCATTGCAACTGATCGACTAAGACGCGATGACGGCGTGCAAGAAGACACCAAGTACTTAGCCTTAACCTCATACACCACTAGACTATTTTTCTATCTCTGAGAACGCCTTGCTGACCCGCCGTTTCTGTGTACCGATGATAATAATATCATCCACGCACGCGAGCAGCATCACTTCCTTTTAAAAGATCGAGCCCGACATATTCTGTATGTTCGGACACTGGCGTAGGATGTATTCCATCCGAAGATTGAAAAAATCGCACGACAGCGCATCACCATTTCTGAAACCTCTCTTGGTATCAAAGAGGTCGGAGATATTCTTTTATACCCTGACAACGCTTTGTGTATTGTATAGCAAAAACGAAGGATCTTTGCCGGAATACCTAATGCAGACAGGGCGTCGTAAAACTTCTTTCATATCGGTAAATCGCAAGCGGCTTTTTATTCAACCAATAAGCCTAGTGCGTACTTAGGCTGAGCCAAGATAATGGTCCGAGTCGATTTTGTGACCACGTAACGTTCGCCAGTCCAACACGGTCGAAGCGAATATTTAGCCTTGATGCGTATCGCGGCGAGGCGTTCATCAACAGGCGTGAATCTGTAGACGAGAAACCGCATCCAAATTCGTGTTTACTCTCATGGCAGATATAATAGGTGTCACAGGATGCTTTTTTAGTGCAACCCTGTCCTATCCATCGTATATCCTGGATTGCATCGTATTTACTTAATATTTGCACATCCCAGTATTCAATTTCTGATATTTTAGTTTAGAATGATTTATTTGCAATCAAATGCATTCGCACCAAATCCCAACAAAGTATATATTTACATTCCCAGCAGTCTCAGCGTTTTTATGGAAATTATAGATAATTTTTATGACTTAGTTTTATCTGCACTTCGATCGTGTCACATATTGAATAGAGTATAAAATTACTAACGGTTCAAATGCTCCACTCCGAAGCGTGCGAACAAACTGGTTTCCCACTCCACTTCAGAAAGTGATCGCCAGTCGATCGTTATACATATTTATGTATAAATTTTGCTTCCTATTTTCAGCTGAGTATCGATAAAATGTCAGTCATTTGGCTTTTCATCTCCGCCGGAAGTTGGCTTGCCTTTTTATCTGTATCTGCTGCGTATTATTACTATTTTTTATTTCTGCGTTCAAGTTACTTTTGAAACGCACAAATAATAATTTCAAGAAAACAAGAAGCATTCATTTAAAAGCGGCAACAAAATAAAGAAGAAAAGTAGTTCATGTGAAAAAATACTCAGTTACTCGATGGCTCTGTGTAGGCCAAAATGGAGCTATTGTGTGGGTCGCTCTTGCCTGCACATGCTGCCTCTCTTCATAAGTACTTACTCGGTTGCCTTGCCCCATCAAATCTAATGTTATAATCTGGTACTACACTTGTCCCCCGCTCAGTGGCAGCCACGTCAGAGGCGGCATGATCACTTTACTTGTAATTGCGCTCATTGCAGTCTTTCGTTCGAGTATCGCGTGCTGAGTTCTTTCTTTCAGTTTTTTTTTCTTTTTTTTTTATGAGTTGAGTATGTTGTTTCCTTACGGTCTTTTGACATTTATTTGTGTAGGGGGAAGTGTTGCCATCATTTCTGGAATACTTTGTTCACTCCAGCTGTGCTCGACTTTGTATTTCTGTTAAAAAAAAAACCAACATCTTTTTGCGTGCACGTACATACGTCCTCTGTTTTTTGTTTTGGTTTTGTAATTTGTTTCTTACATTATTACCGGAAGCCATAAAAGTGGGCGTCCAGTTATGACATTGTTGACTCTAAGCTCCGCAGATGACTGCCGACAATGGACATCAGTTGTTCTTATAATTCAATTGCAGTTGTTAGCAACAGTGGAAAACGCATTAAACCGCGCAAAGAAACAGAAATCAGCAGCTTAAGATCTACTCTAACGATATATAATTTTATTGTTGCACTCTGTGCATGCGCAAGAGTGTAGAGTAATGCATTGAAGTTGAGTTTTTGATGTTAAGCTGTCATTTTTATGCATCTGATAAGCTTTTGTGTGCATCATTCTCGGCATATCTGCATTGGATTAACACCTTTTTGTAGAGATTGGAATGCCTAGCTAGCGAGAATGTTAATTTGGGTGTTCATCATATTAAATCGACACAAAAACAGAAAATAATTGCAGCATCTCATTGCAAATGTATGAGAGAAGTCTTCTTAGAAGCTGTTGCATATGGAGTAGTATTATGTGCTGCTAAAATAATTTAAAAATATGTTTCAGACTCTTGCGTTGCAACGCCTCCTTTTGCTTTTCGCACATATTCAATCTTGGATCAAAATCGGTCCAGCTGTTTAGGAGGAGTTCAATGACATACACGCGTTCAGAAAAATTGTTAGACATATAAAGTAGTAAACTATAAATATTTTCAATTCATTTTAAATAGCTCAAGTTTTCTTTAAACTAACCCAACAGAATCTTGGATTTTTTGAACAATAAGTCGAAAAATATGTGAAACAATCTGTGATATTCTATAAGGATTGACATAAAATACAACAAATTTACATTACTAAATTAACAACAACAAAAATAATTTTTATTCCATAAAATCAGAAATGGAGGCAGGTTTTGTAAGGAGTTATTGCTTAAAGAGGGCTAGACCCTATAATGTACATACTCCACGGGGTTTATCCCCTCCTGCTGTCCAAATGTTGTCCTATGTACTAAAATAAAAATTGCTTAAATAGAATATATTCAAAGTCTTTTGTGTGGGAGCTATACTTTTCATTGGCCTTAATACGATAATTTTTTATAAAATTTGTGCTTATAAAAGTCTTCATGCTGACTTCAAAAACCATATCTTAAAGACTAAGAGCCGTACGAACGGATAGACAGATATAGCTGTAGCGAATTACTTTTTCGAGCTGATCAGTAGTACATAAGCTTTATGGATTCTTCGATACTTGGTTTTATTCTATTCAAAATATAAAATATTTTATGTTAATTAATATTAGGCACTTCGGTCGTATGCAACAAAGGCAATGACTGCCTCTAATATCTTCTATCTACAATCTAATGAACGGCACAATGCAATACCTGTGCGCTCTTTCACCATTTCTTTGCGTAGCACTGTATATGCGTATGAAATGCATGAAAAGACACAAAGAGCTTTCACTCTAATAAATGGTCCGATAAATAAATGCATCTTTTTTAAACGAACAATAGTTTGAAGGTCTTGAAAAGAATTTTTTATTACATATTGTCTTTGTAATATTCCAGACAGAAACTTAAGCGTTATAGGTGAGCAGCCATTAGAAGCAGTAGCAAACCAGTTCGATTAAGCTGCAAACTTCAAATCAAATGCACCAGCCACACGTAGCAAGTACTTTACAACATTTTAAGCTGCAATTGCTGCTGCTGCTCCTGTTGTTTGTGTTGCTGGCACGTCTACCTGCTGCTGTTGCTGCTTTTGCTGCTGACGATAAAGTTATTATTATCTGACAAGGGCATCGCTAAGTTGCGTTCTTACTCTGCACATGCCACATGTGGCATGCAGCAGTCGCCAAAGCACTTAAGTAAGATTTCTCCTTTTTAGTTGCTGTTGTTGTGGTTGTTGTTGTTGTTGTTGTTGTTGTTGTGCGATTATTATTGCTTCTACCTTGCTAGGAACTCATTGCCAAGTCTAATAACACTCGGCCAAATAGACACACATGGCTTTCTGTCTACTGACCGCTGCTGGTATCTTCTTTATCGCTATTAGAGGCGTGACTAATAGCCCTCGTGTCTAGTGGTAAATGAGTACGCGCTGCTATGCACTCTCGACAATTAAATCCGATAGCTGCACAAGAACTGAATTGGTAGATGCATCTTAGTAAAATTAAGTTTCGTATTTTACAACATGCTGTTCTAACCCGAGTAAATGCTTAAACTATCGACTAAACGTCTAATTTTAATAATTTCCAAAGCGACTGTCAGCCGTGCGTGCTACTTGCAAGTGATTTGTTGTTGGTGGCAGGCAATCCATCTTTTTAGTTAAATAGTTAAAGAATAAATGCTCGAGGCTCTAGTACCGCCGCTGTTGTTGCTGTCATTGTCGTTGCAATCAGCCAAGTACAGTGGTGACTCTTGTTGGATGTCGAAATGTTGTATGCTAAATACACTCAACGAGAAGATTGTGCATAGACAAACATTTAATTTCGATATAGAATTTGTATGGCAGGAGCGAGGATGCCTCGGCATCGATGAACTCCTTTTTCATCACAAATATTTATCGTCTGTAAAAATTTTCTGAGTACGTTTCTGCTAAAAAATGCTAAACTTTAAGACTTGTAAAACTTCTTTTCGTTGCCAACATTCGACAATTTGCAAAAATTTAAGTATTTCTCGGTTTATTACTTGTAAAATGATACGTGTTAGATGTGTTTTTTTATGGTAAACGGCCTTTAAGATATACAATATGTAAATCTGCCCCCGAGGGGCTAAACGGTAACTCGAAGTAGAGTACACTCTGTTATTTTTGTACTTTTTATTAAGGAAATATTATTCCAAATGTATGTTGGGTGCGATATCACTAGCTGATTACTGATAACTGATTACTTATTATACAAATAATCAACGCCTATTCAGAACACTTGAACCAAAACTAAATCAGGTTGATCTAAAAAATAAATTAGTTTAGATTAGAACACTACATCATCATCCGTTCAAAATACAGTAAAGTCCACTTTGAAATCGTTTTTTTTTTTTTTTTTGAGTGTAGTTGATGCAATACTGCGCTTCTATTCGCCAATTGCGCCTTGAGCATGATTTAAGATCGATTACTTCCGTATTTCATAGGCTGGCAATCAGTGCCAAAGTCGACAACGCCGGCACAGAGAAGAAGCAACAACTTTTGCCTTCTGTTACTGCTGCTGGCGATTCTTTTACCAGTTGTTGCAATTGTCTTCATTTCGTTCACCAATTGGAATTGACGGATGCTTCTGTCTGCAACTCTGGCGTTTGTGCTGCTTGCAATAAAAGAAAACGTGCGGTGCGCATCTTGTAGATTTGTCTTCATTGGGAGTGTTGTATCTTCAGATTCGATCAACAAAAGCGACAAACGGCAGCAAATGTTGATGTTGATTTTTAACATCTACAACAACAACATAAACAACAGTTAAGCAACAAAGTGTGATCTGAGTTGTTGCTGGGTTTTTTTCATCTTCTATTTTTCAACACTTTTGTGCTATTCGACTTTTATTTTCTAGCGTTTGTTGTTTTTTTTTTAAATTATTGACTAAATTCCCATCGATTCTATTCACAATACAAGAATAGTTTGAATTAGTTGACAACAGCAGTGAAAGCTAAACCGAGAAGCGTATTAAAGCCAAGATTTGTTCTTAAAAAGAAATTTAAATTTATTAGGAAAAGTTTCTGCATTAAACTAGAAATAAATTTAGATAGTCAAGTCGAATGTGAAAGTTTGTTTTCCGTCGATAGACGCTATTTATGCATGCAGCTCATTAAGAAAATTTTAATACTCAAATGTTGAACGAGTTCTGTGACAATGTTGAGCGTATTTATGGTTGCTTTAAAAAGCTATAACCATAAATAAATAAAAATGTTAAAGTTTTTATGTAGAATTCATTATTTGGAATGCGGTAAGGATAAAGAACAACAAATGTAAAATGAAACCGAAAAAAATCTGAAAATTCTTTTGGACTGAGTTAAAATACAATACTAACAAGCAACAAAAACAGTCGCTGCGGAGGATAATAATTACAACCGGAGCAGCAGCAACAACTAACAATAAGTACAAAATCAGCAGCATGGATAGCATGTCAGCAACAAAAACAACAACGGCTATAACATCGTTGTCGGCAGCAGCAGCAACAGCAGCAGTTGTAGCAGGCGGAGTAGAAGGCTTGAGTGAAGGAGATGCTGCGACGGCTAGTGCGGAGCCAGCCGTTGTGCCACGTACCGCCAATTTGCTGGCATGCAAACAATGGTGGCGCGTTTGCTTCTTGTATGGCGATCAGCAAAAGTATTATCGACAGGTCTATAGTCAGGCAGCAGCACAACGATTGGCACTATCTAACCCGACCACGTCGTCGTCGTCTTCTGCCGGTGCAACAAATGAAGCTAATATTGAAAATGACAACAATAACCACCAATTGACGATGGCCGACTACGATACTGTAGCAGATTTTATCGAAACACAATTAGACGATGACGATGTCGATGAGAATGATGGCGTTGAGAGTGCCGAGCGCCGGAAGAAGCAGAAGCAATCTGTTGCAAGCACCGCAGCCGCAGCCACACTGCCACTGTTTCCCGCCAAATGCGATTCGTCGTCGTCAGCGACAACGGCGCCAAGGAAGAGTAAAAAGCTTTTGCGTTCGCTGCGAGGGCATGTCACTGGTGAACAGCGCAAGGAGAAAAAGTCCAAGAAGCATGCTGAAAAGCAGCAGCCGGAACAGCAGCAACAACAACAAAGTGAACCGACAAAACGCAATGCAAGATTCACAGTACTCGATGATCCTTTTCTCTTCGGTATCGATGCCGATCATCTGGGCGATTTAATCAGAGGCAAACAGTATGCACCCGAAACAACCGAACAAATATCGCAATACTTCAATACATATGTCGAACAAGCACATTGGGAGACAAGTTCGGAACACGGCGTAGTAGGTGTGGCACCGCCAGACTTTAAACATCATTTACCCACAGCACCAACGACGCCCGAACAACTAGATGAGCTAAGTGATTTGCCAGAAATATGTGACGATGAGCCAAAGCCGGCGCTGCCACCGAAAAAGAACCAACGCAACACGCCCTACGCACCTGCCCCGCCCTTGTCAGACCTGCAAATTACGGGCGCTGAGTTGCTGCTCAACGAAAGCGATTTGCATTTTCTTAATCTGAGTTTGCGCAATCGCAGTTTACCGCGCAGCATGAAGCCGTTTAAGGATCCCCACGATATCAGTTTCACTTTCAATGAAATCGAGGCAAGCACTGAAGTCGCACAAGAACAGCAGCAGCCGCAAGGAACAAACTCAAAAGCGGAAGTGGTAGTCAACACGCAGCAGGATACTAATGAGTGAGTGCACAAAAGCTTGAATAATGTTTTTTTTTAAGATTTGGGTTTATCTTCATTATATTGCAATATACATACGCTTTATACTTAATTATATGTACGGCTTATTCAGTTCAGCGGAGGTTTTGTAACAACAACAAACGATTAGGCTTTAGTTGGTAGTCAAAAGTCAAAAGAATTTCTCATTTGTCAGAAGCAATTTTCATTGCGGCGCGCTGACAATTTAAATAACTCAAAAACAAATAAATGCAAAGCGAATGTTGTGCGGCGTCTGTCCATCAAAGCACTTACTGAATGATCTTCTCCTTTTTGAGGCTGCTCCAGCATCATGAGAGGCTATTACTCCCCTTAGTCGATCTATCTGCCAGTCAGTCACTCGTTTACCCGCTCGAGCGTTCTTCGTGGCAAGTTTATTTGCAGAAGTGCGCAAATAATGATTGATTACCCGCAGCCAATGCCACAAGTTTAATTCACTTGCTGTACGCTGGCGGCCAGTCGGCAATGCAGGCCGGCAGGCAGGTAGACAGGCTCTAAAAAAACAACAAAATTGACTAAAGAACCACCGCAATAACAAAAGTCAATGTACGTACACAAGTCCGGCTCTCAAAGACGTTGCGTGTTGTTGCGAGGACGGCAGTTCTTGTTCAATGCTGCCGTTCTTCACAAAAATGAAAAAAAAAAAAAAAACTTATTCCGAAGACTGCAAAATGCAGGCAGCACTGTGCACACGCAACGTTGCCACACACAAACACACACGGACGCACTCAACATTGGGTGGTGTGAAAAGTTTGCTTTTTGAATTTTTGTTCTAAATGGGAAACGCACGAAGGAAGATCTATAAAAGCTAAGAACCCAAATGTCAGCAGCTTATTCTTATTTTTGAGTATTCCCGCTGTTCCCCATTTTCAATTTCGAATAAAGTCGTTTCGCATTAAATTCACTTGCAATTGACATTGTATCGATATATGTAGCTATATCCGTCTTTCCTATGTGGGAACAATGATATCTCAGAGATTATAGAAGAAAGAGCAACCAAACTTCGAAATTTTATTATTAGGGAATATTTGGAATATTTGTCGCTGATTACAGATTTAAATTTTACATGCATGATGAGCAGAAGCAGTATCATGATGCAAAAACCATGAATTGCTTTACGACAAATGTTGGTATTTTCTTCGAATTACGGTGCTTAACTTCCAGGTTATATTTCTTATTGACTGCCAAGAATTCAAGATGTGCTACGATATTGAAGACTGAGAAGTATTAGCCATATCGGAACATATTGTATGGCATGCGCCAATCAAATTGCCGACATCCTAAGCAACTTCTTCAATAGTGATTCGGCGATTGTCCATAATTTGTTGTTGTTGGAGACTTTTAAACATTTTTTTAGACTCGTCCAATGTCACATGAGAAAAAAAGATTAAGTAGATTGAATCAGATTAAAAACTTATTAAACTACCCCAGTTCTATTTGATATTTCGATACACCCTACTTCAACCTAACTTATGCAAGACTGACCAGCACAACTTGTTTCTGCTGTGTTTTCTTTTTCTTTTCAAGAAATTGAAATTGAAACTACTTAAAACGCTTTCTGCGTTGTTTTTGTTGTTAATGCTGATGATCTTGCGAAAATTGTTTATTGGGAGTTACGCATGCGCGAACCGAGTGCAGCTCAAGTTACTCATATGCGCCGTTGACTTTTTCCAGCTTTATTTAGTTTTTCTCTTTTCTTTGCCATCGAATGTGATTTACGTACATCTTCGTCCGCAGATTCACACTTTTTTTCAGCGTTCCTCAGATTTTATGGCATGCAGCACATCAGTTTTGTAGTCTCGTCAATTTTTTTATGCCATTCTCTTGATTTTTTTTTTTCTTTCTTCTTATGCATTTTTGTTTACCCTTTTTTCGCTGCAGTTACGCTTATTTTACATAAACATGATCTTCTGAAACTTATATCTGGACTTTGCCGCCGTTGTTGTTGCTATTGCGGCTGTGAAATGCGATCGTAGGGACGCCCTAAGTTGTTTTTGTTTTTACGTTTTTCTCCTGGTATTATGTATTTACTACCAATGCACTTTTCCCCTTCCATTGTTGTTGGTTCTGGTGATGGTGCTTTTGTTGCTTAGTACATTGGCATCATGATTTTGCATAATGCTATGCAAATAACGCTTACATTTAAGCCTCATTGTTCGCAGGAGCGCGCGAGGCGGCATTGTAAATGTACTCTGGTACTACCTCAAGCTATTCTCATTCTTAGTAGAGTTGTCGTAAAGTTATGAAATATTGCTGCGCTACGAAACTTTCTACTTTGGGCAGCCGCTTTCTAAGCTGCTTGTTTAGTTAGTTTAGCATTTATTCTAAACAAAGTTGTATGCGAATGTCACCGTGAATGCCGTCGCAGTCAGTATCTGCCGGCGATTGTTTTCACTGTCATTATTTCAAATATCGCATGACATTGCCTTTTTCGCAACGACAATGCGATTGCGATGCCATGAAATTGTTGGCTGCAAATATATACGCTGGAATAATATAGAAACAAAAAGAAAAAAAAGTAATAAACTTGAACTCGCTAACGGCTTAATATATATTTTCTACATGATTTACGTATGCATTCAGAGGCTTAAAGAATGGCGCAAACAAAAGAAGTCGCATGAGAGAAATGAAACAAAAGACTTAGGCAACAAACTTTATTTCAGCACATACCACAAAATTGATTTTTGCGGCTACCGCGAACGCACACAAATATAATAATTATAGATTTTTTATTTTAACGGAATAATAATGAATGATCGGGAAATGATATAAAAATGCCATCACCTCAGTCGAACGCAAACGCACCACTCACAGACACAACTCAATTATGTTCGCACATGCCGCACTGCGAAGTGAAAGAGCCAAGCGAAGAGTGGTTAAAATGGCGACTACAGCGAATTAAATACAGACAATAATATATAGAAAAAGAGAGATAGAGTGAGAGAGAAAGGCAGTAAAAAAAAGCTGATGTGCGTTGAAATTGCGAAAGCCCTTTATTAACACTCATTATTTGTAAACTGACTTCCCTTGCCAATCAAAACACAAATCAATGAAAATCAAATGGTTTGCAAACCGCGCGAACGCAACAACGAAGCGGATGCAGCAGTCCACTGATACGTACGAGGTGTGATCATGAAATTATGAGAATTGCCATATAGTGTTTAACTATTCGTTGCTAATACACAGTTTGCATGTTTTGCATTAAAATTCCAAAATGGAGTAAAACTTGTATCTAACCTATTTATACGCCTAAGCACTATTCAATACAAACAGAACCAAACACGTCGCATCGGTCTAAAAGAAATGCTGTTTTTAATTTTTTTTACTTATTGATCACATCTCGCATATAGCTTCTGAAACTGTGGAATTCAAAACATAATTAATAATAATAGCAGACATTGCCTTCTACGTTTAGCTGGCAGCGTTTATATCAGTAAAAAATTTAAAATGAGAAACAAGCAAAAAATCATAAAATCACAAACGGAGCCTCAGAAATTTTACTCAAAAAATGCTTAAGTCGAATTGGGCTGACAACTTGCTACACTTAGCCCACTAGCCGAACTAGCTAATCTGCTGCTACTTTCGAGATTTTCCGCCACTTCCCTCGATTTTCATTTTGTTCGCGTTGTGCCAGAAACTTGAGTCATTTTAATTGCCTCATCAGCTGCGCACTCAAACTGTTCAGCGGATTGTGCTGCACGCTCGCTGTTTGCTAATGAAGTTATTAAAAAATTGCACAGACATAATTTCAACATTTTCATTAGACCATCAGCAATTGGCGCTGGCAATAACAGAATTCCAGCAGTTCTTGTTCATCTGTAAGCTCCTTCGTAATTAACCAGTTGCAACTCGTGTCTGAGCATTCAGTGCCATCTTAACTAGTATCGACAGCTATATAAATCGCTGTGCACTTACTCATATTGCGGCAATGATATTTCTGCTATGCAATGCACTGCCACATTCCTCGCTGACTTTATCTGTCCCTCTAGTAGACGGGCACATCAGTAGCGCTGCTCTGGACTGGTGGGCGTGTAAGCGCGTATTAACGGTTCATTGGCAGATAATGTAAGTCATAAGCGTTGAAGTATTGTTAATTAGCTGTAGAGACTTCTGCAATGACTTGCTTTTCGTAGACCTACGAAGTACTTAGTACCAAACAGCTTTACACTGCGGTGTTAATTACTAAAAGTTTCTCTTTTTTATTTGGTTTTTTCTGCCAAAGGCTTTTATATATTAATTAAAAGAATATTAGCATTCATTTCATAATATCATGCAGCTGCAAGGCTTATTTTATTGGTTTTATTTACTCGTTTATTTAAAAATGTCATTAAGCAGAATGGCAGGCACTAAATAAACTCAATTATATATGACTCAAGGACATAACTATAGCGCGAGAGACAGAGTGTGTGTATAAGTAACGGAAACAATTTCTTTTCGCTTTTGGAGATCGCGTAATATGAAGGATATTCCTGAATCTGACAATTAGAACAATTTGGATTAATCGCTGATAGAAATTTTATGGCAATCGTAATCAAACTCAAATTGATATAATTAATAAAGCCTACAGTAAGTTCTTGACCTCACTCTGAGAAGCAATGAGGAGACTAGACGTGGAATTGGCGGAATTCGAACGAGGTCTCAAAATTATTAATTATGCCATCTGTCAGATTATCAGCATGACCGCTTCAAAAATCCAGGAATCTCAGAGATTCTCTGGAAAGTCTACCTTCCAAGGAACATGATATTGGGGCCTTTAAAAAAAAAAAACAGAAAATCACGAGATGAGTATCTTTTGTGCTCAATATATCATGATAAATGAGCTGTAGCTGACTGCAAAACAGTTTATTGAGGTTCGCCTAATCTCTTATCATGAGAGCATAACTTCCCTCTCTGCCCACTGGAAATGTAAAGTTATATGGTGGTCCGAATAGCTAACCGATATGCGTCGGATGGTTAGAAAACTCTTCAATAGTGTTAAACGTTGTGGTAGGAGGGATGAGTACAGATTCATCCAAACCTACCAGCAAACTCATTTATAAAGTGGACACTAAGAACAATAGGCCTATAGAACTAGACAAACCTATGAGTCTCACTTTCCTCAATTCTGACAACAATAAAACAACTCATCGCTTGCGGCATTAGCCCCTTCATAAAAACAAATTCACCTTCATAAAGGTTAGGTCAACTTAAGGCGCTCGTCATCAATTAGAAAAGAAGAAAAACAAAATGAAGGTAAACATATTTCCAGCGCAGTATAATCGATTAAACAAATGTACATAGGTATGCGCTATTTTTATCATATTTCGAAACTATTCTGTCCATTTGCACACTTCATGCAAATGTGAGTTGAATAAGGCGAGAATATACAGGATCTACTGTAGTACCTTAAGACACATATACGAGCATATATTATTCTTTCTGTTCATGCTATGTTAAAAATCCATTAAAGTCACTTTAAGTTTATATTTCAACTTATCTTTGTTCATACCCGTAAACATACTTCAGCTGTGAGATACAAAGAGCTCTTCTGCTTTTGTATTCAATTTGTCTGAGACTTCGTTGTATTCATACGTGTTTGCGCACTGAGCATGCGCGCTTGGATTGCTAATTACCGCTTCGACAAGTGCGCACGCATTTCTACTATTTGTACAGATATGTACTTGTAGACTTGTAGATACACATTTATTAACCTCAAAGGGCTGAGCTGTATAATTTCGACAACACTAAATTCTGTTCTGCGTGCGGCATTTTAATTGTGTTGTACGAGTTTCTACGCTTTTGCTTTTGATTTGTATCATTTAATCTTGCCTTTTTTTCAGCCGTTTGTTCAGTTTAAGCATATATATAAGCTGCTGTCAAAATGTCAAGTAATCATTTGCTCGTTTCAATATTTTTTATTTTCTTTTAAATATAAAAATGCAAAGTATTCAAGGAAACGTTAGAGCAAAGTCATAACTCAAAGTCGCAGTTGAGTTGAATGAAAAACGACAGCACAAATGTGAAATTAAATTCGCTTTTTGTCAGTCAATTGGATTTCTTTGTATGCCTCTCTAAGTGCCGCAACACCTACAAGCCTATATGTGTGTATATACATTTATTGCAGCGCATAAAAGACACAATTTGTAGCTTAAATAACAAAAATGTGTACAATACAAATGGTATATGTAGGCTGACTATCAACGGCTGTGTGTCGACAGCGATACGCATGTATCTTTAGCCTTTTCTCGTATACATATGCAAGCATATATGTAAATGTGTAAAACAATATTTTCTTTATTTTTTTGGCTATATCATATAAGTTGACACTTGAGTGACAGTGCTCCGTTGAGATATGCTCGTACACATGCAACAAGTTCGTTGCCTAAGTCTTTCATTTCATACAACATGAATATTCTGCCCCTCAAAAGCTACTGCTGAGCTTGCTCATATCTAATCGCATTGCGCTCTATAATTTATCTAAACCACAATCAAAAGCGGCAATTGAATGTTTGAGCCAAATTCCAAAACAGAACAGAACAGCCGCCACGGAGCGCATTGAAAGCAATTACGCTCGCCGATTTGTGCCACGCAGAGCGCTTAGCTCAATCATGAAAATCGCTTCATTTCCATGCCACTAAGCCGAGTGAAGCGTTGAAGTCGGTTTTCCACTAATTAATTAACATTTAAAGCATTTTACGCACACAGACAGACATGCACGGCCAATAATGGCAATAAATTTATTAATAAATGCATAACAACTGCGAACGACTGACTTTGACTGAAGTGGCTAAGGCCACTGTTAATGCAAAAAATCCAGTTTTGATTTGGTTGCTGAATGAAACGCCGAGCGCAGCGCGTAATTCCATTGACAGTCTCGCTTTAGCAGCGCATTTAAATTGCATGAATGCAAAACTCTATCGCAGCAATTGCCGCTGCCATCGCCACGGAATGTCAATTGCCATTCGCCGGCAAAGCCATTTGCTTGAATCACACCCCAAAAGCTAAAGCAAATGCACCAAAGCTTAGCCAAGTCGACATGACGCGACTCGACGCGCTCTATACTCGTAGGTAAGTACATGTGTCCGCATTGGCAAAGCATCTTGTACACTTAACACTTTGCTCGTTAGTTGCGATCCTGCTGCTGCCGCTGAACTTGGCGCATAAATTTTACTCCGTTTTGCTTGCATTTCTGGTTTGGATATTCGTTCGTTCCATCTGCGTACAGATTGCCATTGAAGTCATCGCCACCTTGGTCACCAGCGTCGTCATTATCGCCGTTTAATGCGGGATGTGATTTTCTAATAGTGATAAGCAAACGCCCTGATAGCTGTTAGGCACTCGAAACTTTTAAGCATTTCAGATTTTTTTTATACACGTATGAAGCAAAAAAAAATGTACGTTATTCGTACACAAAACTATGATACAACATATCCAATATATCTTTCTGGTAAACGACTGAGTTGTTACGAGTTTAAGGCATTCTGTAGAAAACAAGATCTTTTAAAAACTTTAATACTGTTCGTACAACCCAGTCATTTCCGTTATAGAGTTTGAGCCAATAAATGACTATTGACTACATTACATTTTCACAGTCAACATCGAATATACCAGAAGACTAGATTAAATGGTTTTGAGGTTAACAATTTTTTCATTATGTAGAACAATGTTCTATATCGAAGTTTATAACACCTTAAAAGAAGCATAGTTGATCTCATAAAGCATCTCAATAGGATGATCAATTTGGCCATGTTGTTGTCAGTTCAACTTAGAAGAAATATGGCGCAAGACAAGCCCATTAATATATATTTGACTTGTTTAGAGAGTAGCCAGCATTTCAAACTTCAAGTTGATATAAACTGTAACAAAGAAGTGTTTCATACAAAAACTTCCACGCAAAGGAACCTGCCAAATCGAATTTTAAATTTTTATACAATATAAAACTTGTTTATACAAAAATCGAAAAGTGGATGATGTAGGTTTGTATGAAGACTATATCTTTGAGTGGTCAAAATATCGTAATTAAGACTTATGTTCGAAACATAACGAAGATACATACATGATTCCAAATCGGAGGAACTAATTTTGATTTTGATTCACATAGAAGAAAAGACGTTTTATGTTGAAGTGTATACCAGCTTCGTTTTAATGTGTTTTATTGTTTGTCTGTTAAATTTCTAATGTAGAAGTTTTCATTTACTTCTTAATCTTAAAGTTCGGATGCCCTTTATGTACTTAGCGAAAAGCGAAAACCTAGCCGTCTTTAAGCTAATTCATTGCATGTCGATGTAGCTTTATGACTCTATACAAACCGCAATCGTTTTGAAGCCCCCGCAGGCTGTCTATCCACCTGTCTATCTTGCTGCCGTTTATTTATTTGCGTCTCTATGCCAGTTTATTGAAGTAAGCCGAAGAGTGCGCGTATGCAAATTTGCAGAGCGGGTCTAAATTTCATTGAGCGCACATCATATTTGCTTTTCATTTGACATAAGTTATGCATTTCAATGCTTTCACTGAACATTGCAGAATAGTGAAAAAGTTTTCAATGAACTTTGACAATATTCTGCCCGCGAATTTTCTTAAATTTTACCAGAAATGTTTAGTTTGTCTAGAAACATCTTACAAGTATTTCATTTGCTTGTAGAGCGCCCCTCTCCCAAGAAGTGTTTGTCAAACAGCAGCCTACATATTGCAACCGTGGTCACGACGAACACGAACCTGTTCGCTTTTGTAACTTGCAGTCAACTCATGTCGCGTTCTGGCAGCTGCCGCCGCAGGAGCAAACCGAGCAGCACGCTTTGCGCTGTTAATGGATAACAGAATTAGATTTAAATTTAAAAAACCATAAATCAAATATGAACTCGCTTGCCATTTTGTGGTTCTTTTTTTTTTTTTTTTGTTCTGCGAATACAAAACGCACGCATGTTCAAGCCAAGAAAAGAAAGCAGTTCGTATACAAAAATTTATGCCGAGTCATAGATTTCCTGAGCGAATCAAGATTTCCGCAGGTGCCGCAGTGGCTGCGTAAGCTGAAATCAATCAAAAGCAGATTTTTGTGTTATTCCGAACAACAACGCCAAAACAAATCGATGGACGTCGATAATTATAGGCAAAACAAAATTGAACATAATGATGTGCTGCGGCGCGAGAAACATTAAAATCTAAAAACAAATTTCAAGAGCGCTTGAAAATTGTACACACAGCCCTCGAGCGCTTCAGAGCTTCAATTCAGTAAAAGATTCAATTGATTTATTGAGAAAAAATAGCTTCGCTAAATACACAGTGGATGCCTGGGGCAGAAGGCGAGATGCTAACCTAACAGGTAAGATAGCATGGCCAACAAGGAATTCTGGTGGGCGCCAAACTCGCTCAATTTCAATGTTCATAAATTTTCACGAGCTACGAAATTAATTAGTACGATGCACTACGTCTAAAAACAGTCTTTGGTGCACATTGAGTTAACCGATTCAGTCATTTGTCTAATTGAGCGAAACGAAGCGACCAATGCGCTTCAATGTGCTCAGAATCAATTAGCTGACTTGTTGCGGTGATGATATTGGATTATACAATCACTTTACGAGCGAGAAGTGAACAGCAAAAGCTAAGCATTTTGCATAAAATTAGCATAGCAAACGGAAAAATGAAAATAGCCAACAAAATAATGTGCATGAATTTGGCGCAACACCTCGGAGCAGAAATAACTCCATTTCATATTTAGTAGTACTAGCAAACGAGATTCTGTTTAGAATTTTTCAACTTTCTTTGCTGCAATTACATTTATTTGAAGCATAGAACCAGACATGCTTTACACGAACTTGCGACTGCAGCTAAAAAGAGTTTTGAACATCATCAACGAAAGTAGACAAGCACAAAAGACTAACAAATAAATTAGGGATATCGCTAGGAATTTTAAATAATGAAAGCCATGTAAACCTCGAATTTTCGATTTTAAAAATGTTATTGAGTTGCCCAGTCTGTAATCAATTAGTCCGGTTATTTTCCGTTTTGTAGAAAAATAATTTCTTAAAAAACAAAAAAATTGACTATTAGTTATTTACAAAACTTTGGTTACAAAACGGAAAATAAGCAACACTAATTGATTTCATTTTATCGAAGCATAAACAGTTTGAAAGGTGTTCACCGAGCTATGCCTGAACAGAAAATGCATTTTCACGAGGCTTTTTACGAGGTTCACAATTTTACGAGTTTACTATTTTTTTTTCGAGGCAGTTTCGAGTTAACGTGAATACCCCAATTTATATACTGTTTTTCTTAACGATTTTCTTTGTGGCTTTCTTACTTTCTTACTTTGCTATGTAGTTTGCCGCATGTGGCATGTAGCACATTTCGCTGTGTTCTCTTATTGTCTTAGTCGCCTGTTCTGCGAAAGTTCGCGCCATTTTGAGTGGCTTACAACACACACACACTTCTTGCAACAGCAACAAATTTTCTTGCAACATTTTTCGCATTATTAACACCAACATCAGCAGCATCAGCGACCGGCGACTGTCAACATTAATTGGTCAACTTTGCGCAGTTGTTATTGTTTCACTTTAGCCATTCTTGGCTCTTGTGTTGGCCTAAAACAGAGATAAGCAAACAATTTGTTTTGTCGTCGTCAGGGAAAAATTTCAACGCTGTCAACTGCTCCCCTTCCAAACAATTTGTGAGGAGCTTATAGCGCAAGCACATACGATATTATGACTGTGTGAACGAGTATAAAAATTATGCAATTATTTGGCGTAATTCAGAAATTAACACAGAGATTGTTTTACGAAAAAAAAATAAGAAAAAGAAGAGCAACAATGAGAATAGCATATGCAGCTACAAATGAGTATTTATGCATCTAATTATTATAGCGTTTGCAGAGTAAACTCAGCAATTCATTATCAAATCGTTAGCTCAACAAGAGTGTTTGCTGAAGAAAGCAAGGGAAAGATAGAAAGCATCAAGACAAACTTATGCTAGTGGATATAGGCATACACTCTTTCTCTCTCACTTTTCACTTTGTTGCATATTTCTTATTTGGAAATTATTGGAAAGAAAGAGACACGACGAATAAGCGAGGTCCAAAGTGTAATACCAAGACGTGCAATTGAAAGCTTTATTGTATTCGGGACTCATGTCAAACGCACTTACAATAGAATATGTGCTTCCAAATTTACATCATAAAAATTCATTGAAACTGATTTGAATAGGGTCCATATGAACTGACGCAAAAAAACGTTGAACACCGATTTTCCACATGTAAAATTCTACTTGCCAAGCATAAACGAAATGGTTGTCTGCACTGCATAGTCAATGGTGATGAAAAATGGATCCACCATGTACCACCTGGTCTATCTATACAACTTAGTCAAATACTCATGGATTGAGTATTCTGATTGTCACTTGTTTCGATCGATGACATATGGCACTTCACATCGTGTGAAGATACCAAAAATTGGGTCAATTCGTGGATAGCCATTCTTTCAAAGCGGTATTCATTGCTGCCAGAAAGATGTGAAAAAGTAATTGTAAGATTCGGCCATTTATACAAGGAATACGGTTCCTGTTTTTCACAAATCAAATAATTCCAGAACACATATTCTTGTAAAATTTGGATCCGACGCTTCTCTCAAAGATCCTGAAATAATAATTGAAATTAAGTATATATAAGGCAAATGTAAGTATTAATTTTGAGGCGTCTGTACTAAACTACGCTTAAACATGGTAAATTTTCTCGTCGGACTTTACTTAAAACTTTAATACTCGAAGAGATAAAAATTGTTTGAGTCTCAGTACTGAGCTGAGTACTCTGCAGACAAAAAGTCCTGAGGCCTTAACGAACTGTCAATTTCGAAGCTCTGCATTAAAAGAGCAAAAGTGCAGAATTATTTTCTTTCTTTTATTTTTACGTTTCTGTTATTGCACATGTCAAACTCAATAAAAATGTCAACACGAAAATGTCCTGTTGACAGCTGAGAAGCGGAAAAAAATTATATAAAAGCATGCGAAATATGTTGCTGGGGCAAATGTCTGCCATTGCCGCTGCTGAAAGTCAAACTGAATCGACGTAGAACTACACAAACTCTAATACGACAATTGGGAGTGGGTGACGAGTGTGTAGCTGTATAGTTCTGCATGATGCCTAACATTCATACAGTGCACGGATAAATGTCTGTAGTATTTGTTGCCATAAACTTTATGACATTCGGCACACAACACTTTTATTGACAATTCAAAAATCATTTATGACAAGCTCTGCGAGCTTTCATTGATCCTGTTCTAAGGCGAGGTTTAATAACGCTTTCAGTCACAGCCAACTAAGTTCGCAATGAACAACAACTGCAGGTTAGTTATAAAGCAATAAAAACCCAGTTCAGAGGCACTCACTCAGGCAGTATACGAAACATAAAATGTAGTCAGACATTAGCTTGAATTGGAGTTGATGTTACACAAAGCGAGCAGTGCCTGTAATGAAATAACGTCAGATGGACAGACAGAAGACATATGCAATCATAAAGAGACGCTTTACAAGTCGCAAAGGTGAAATTCCGAGACAGCGTATTTTTATGAGACACCTGTCGATGGTTGCATAGCTCTAAATGAAACAGTACTAAACTAAAAACTGAAACCTGAGCAACGAGTTGTAATGCTACAATTCAGATATTTCTATTAAAGTAATCTGAAGTTCATAAACGTACAGAAATTATGCTCAGATAATTGAAAAATTCAAAAAGTCCGCTTTTAAATAGTTAATATAACTAAGTCCATCTGTGCGTGCGTCTTTTGAACAACGAGATTTCGGAGACTCTAAAGAATAGAGCCTCCAACTTGGATGTTTAGATTAACCATTAAATTTTATATTATACAAAATTGGTTGCCACGCCTACAATACGGCTATTTGTCTCTTATACGCACACTTTTATATTTAATGCAGTGCATTGTAGCATTACCAACAAACTAATACGGCGGTAGCGAGCGAAACCAATGTCATCAAGCTTCTTCTAAATAAAAGATTAAACTCTAAAAAAATATTATCACCAAAGTTATCGTTTTTTCTACTTCTCAGCTATATTAACCCAAATTGCAACGATACAAAAGACAACCAAAGCTTCTTTTTTTTACACTACATTTCGTATATAGCCCTTATATACGAGTATACCCGTACTTGTTTGTGTGTCGTAGTCCCTCACGAAATGAAACCGCAGTCGCTCTTTGTAATTTGTCAACGCGCAGCCGCATAATGATCATTCATTTAGATGTCAGCCGCAGATAGACTATGCTAAATATAGTTTGTTTAGCTCGCTCAACGCTCGACACTCAATGGCCGTTGCGGCTCTTGCTCCTCTGGCCTGACTTGGCTGCCCATCAGCATAGTTGAAAGCATAATGGTGTGGTGGTGAAACCGACTCGATTATGGTTCAAAGCGAGAAATAAGGATGGCAAGAAAACTGAAGGGGCAACGTGGAAGTTTTGGCTAAATGGGTTTTTGCGGGATCGCTTTTATGTCGGTTCTTTGACTTGTTTTTTTTTTTTTGTCTGTCCGTCTGTATGTCTTTATGTTTCAATTGTTGTTGCAGTTGTAGTTGTTGCTTCGTTCCATCAAGTTGACCTCACTCGGTTGTCAAGTTATTGGCAACAGGTGTTTTCCACTTTAGCGCGCGTAAAATTCAGCTTTTGCCAGAAAGAATTGGCATCTTGACTAGGGTCTAAAAAGAAGTTTCTGCATAATAGCAACAATTTTGTTTACTTTTTATTAAATACAGCGTTGTATTAGATATGTATAAGAAATCAAATAATACTTGAACTACATTTAACTATATTTAAGCTATATTATTTGTAATCTGTTGACCAAGTTCTTCATTTGGCTACCTAGCAAGCGTCTTTTGAAATATGGCAAAGTTATCACAAAAGAAAAATACAAAATTTGGACAAACTCCAGAAATCATAATCTCGATTTTATCAGTCGATTTGAAAAGCCTTTTTTTTGTATTGTGCTTCTCGAGTGTAAAGCAATCGGTTAGATCTACACAAAAGTAATAAATATTTTAACTGTTAAAAATGTTAAATGCACTTTTCTGGCTAAGCAATATTTTTTAAGCGAACTAGGTACTTGTGGAAATTTTAAATCAAATAGTGAGATGTTTTCTCTAAAACAAGTTGATGCATATAGATATTTTTCTGGAAATATTTGTTCAGTTTCAGTGTGATATCTCCATTTGTGCTTATTCTCCCTCATTCATACATAGGAAGTGTCGCAAAATGTAGCACATCTACGAACCAAAATATGTGCTACAAAGCGCGAATTGTAGCACATTATGTAAGCATTTCTCTCTTTGTTATTAGGGATTGATTACAGTTGGTCCAAAAGAATTTATTATGCACTTTACTAAATTACAATTTTTCTGTTCATTTGTGCATTTTATTGCAGCATTCAGTTTCTGCTGCTCCTTTGGCTCCTGTTTCGAATCAACTCTTCGTTTTTTTCTTTTTGTTCAGTTTGTGGCATGCAATCATAAAAATGCATTCATTATTTCAATTCTTAGTGCCGGCGGCGTTTATAATTTGTTGCACAACATTGTATTGCAGCGGCGCAGAGGTTGGAGCACTTCCAATTGCAGCAAAATACTCGAAGTACAGGAGGTTGGTCTATAGTATAACCAATCGAGCAGTAAAACAGCATATCGCGTGTGATCCAAAGTCTGTGCCGTCCGTCTGTCAGTCGATTCATCTGCGTGCGCCATAACTCCAACCATGCATTAATTCTATCTTTCTTTCGGTTTTATGAGTTCTTGTTAATGCAATTAGAATTTGTTACATTTGAAAAGATGCTCTCGTGTACTGCTATTGTCTTAGCTCTAATTGGCACCTAAAGGAGTTGCATGTTTAGATATTATTATATTGTTTTTTATTACAGAACATCATTCGGGCATGCAAATTAAGTTTTATTTGCTTCAGAGTTTACATACATTTTTCTCTGCTGCAGTTTTTTTCATTTGCAATTCGCGCGCTTTCAATTTTCAAAAGCAATTTTCCACACTGAATGTCTTAATAAAGCTCAACGAAATAGCATTGCAAATTATATATACGAGTATATATATATATATATGTATATAGTAGGTACAATATAAAAGAAACCGACATCGAAATAAATTGAAACTTGCAACAATAACTGTGGCAACAATTTTACGCAAGCGCAGAACAAATTCGAGCCACGTCGACAATAAATTTTTAAATTGCAACAGGAAAAAAATTTATTCACCATAATATAAAAGAAATGCATAGGCAGACAATGCTCGACCGCAATTTTATTTGCTGCATGGGCGGCAGTCTGGTCTCAAAACAAAGAGAAAATTTTAAATTTTCGTTAAAAACGAAATATTTATACGCTTCATAGCAGCGTTGCTTTATTATAGCGAAGCTATTTAAGGAATGAACTTAGAATTGCTTATCAAATAATAAAACGGAGCTTGCATCTGTTTCTTCAAACTGCCTATATAATGCTTATACGAAGGAATACTATTTGGTGTATATTTCGCCTCGCATTTTGATCTTCTTGCAATTTGGAATAGTTCTCAGAATAGTAATCTATTTCAAAAAAGTTTAATACCTTTCGGAAATGCAGTCTATAGTGTACCAAAATCTAAATAAAATAACAAGAAAAGTATCTAAAAGCAAAATCCAATTGCAACCAGTAAAAATAAAATCTCATTGAATTGTATCGCTGTGAATATTTATACAAAAGCAACAAATTTTGCTTAGCTACAGTTTTCACTGCAGCTTTTTGCCGGCATTTCCTTATTTTCGTTCGATTTGTATCCCACTCTCAAACGAACATTTTGCGCATGCGCAGCAAACACTGCTCTGCCGTGTGTCTCGTTCGCTTTTTGTAGCCGCGTTCTTGTAATTTGAGCTTGAATGCGACTGATTTGACAGCAGTCAACACTTTTGCTTAAGCTGAGCTGGGGCTTGGTGGCTTGCAACACTTTTAAGGAAATCAGCAGTGGCACGCTGTGTGGACAGACTGGCGGACAGACGGACAGATAAATAGACATACAGGCACATGTAGCTACGCAAAGAAAATCCATAGTAAATAGATTGCGTTGCAATTCACACAGCTGTCGTGCGTTGCACGTGCATTTTTCTTTAGACAAATTTATGAAATATGTCAAAACTTCAATAAACTTTTTGAACAAAATAAAAAAAAAAAACTCAATTGAGTATTTTTGGTGCTTTAAAGTAATTAAAGCATTTACACACATACTAAACAGACATGAAGGCACAATAAGAAAAAAAGTGAACTCAAACTGTCGAAAGGCATTCCATGCAATTAATTGCTGCCAAACCGCAAAAACCGCTTCACACAATATTGACACATCAAAATGCCAAGCGAACTAGAAATGAAATTTGCAAGGAAGCGAAAAAAAAAAAGCTGAACTTGTGGAACATGTCGACAGTCGAGATACAACAAAAGGGCGGCAACAACAATTGTACAATATGTGTTTTGATAAAACGCCCGCAGCTACACTCGCACATACCCACCCACCCAGAGCAAACCACCAACACAAATACAAATTCACTGATGCGCACACACAGATACAATAATGCATAGATAGAGTTACCACATAGAGTTACAGATGACAGCACGACAATGCGCTTTATCTGCACTTTGTTTGATTTTTTTTTTTTTTTTTGATTTTTTTTCAAGGATTTTGTTTTTGTAATTGTCTGCGCCCGCACAAAGCATATATTGAAAAATAACAACAACAACAACCAGCAGCAGTGCAAGGATAACAAACAAACATTCAGACAGACAGAAGGACGGACAGACAAATAGAAAGCCCAATGCAATTTGAGATACACGAGACATGACTCAAAACTAGTCAAAACATTTTTATTTAGCAAGTTAAACTTAGCATAAAGGTTCCGAAATATTCTTTGAATAAAACTATTTATTGAAGCCTCCAGCCAATATGATATGTTTTACTCATTCGCGGACTATATCAACTCTAAATTTTATGCTGATCCAGATACTTTATAGAGCCAACAGAAAATTAAAACTAAATGGCAAAACTGACATAAAATCTGTTACATATTAAACCAGCCCTCGTATATATTTGTATTCAGAAATATATATTCTCGTCCGAGCGCGCTCCAACAATTACGCTCTGAAGCGTATATTTTCATTTCAACGATAACAAAAATATTATACAGTTCTATTACATTTAAAAAAAAAACTACAAGACTGAACATTTAATAAAATAAAATGAAATAAAATATTAAACAAATTGACAGCTTGGCTTTGCGCACGCAAAACAGTACACAAAAAACTTCATGAAAACCGCAGGAAAAATAGTGAAAATCCGCATTAAATAACATAAAATATTTGTGGTTTTATAATCTAGCTAAATAGTCAAACAATTTAATCGGTTTATGTTCAGCGCTTCCTTTCCCAGCATCTGCGCTTAGAACTGCAAACCATTTGAGAACTTTAACCTGAGCAGTAATGTGTTTTTTTTTTTCATTTTCTATTTTTTTTCAACATTTTAATTAACTTTCAATTGGCCACGCTAAGCCGCAACAGCGCTTTTATGCAGCCGCCAGGCAGGAAAAACCAATTTTCCTACAATTTGAACACAATCTAACCTCAATTAATCGCATCGCAATACTAATTTCGACAATGCTTTGTTTTGCAGACCCATCAGCCGGACACCGTTGACGCAGGTCTCCTATCTGCAGAAGATACCAACATTGCCACGTCATTTTTCGCCTAGTACGAGTGGCGCCTGTGGTTCACAGCATCATCAGCAACAACAGCAGGCACCTCCATTGCTACCACTGGGCACACACCGCAATCTGGGACTTCCAAGTAGCACATCCGCCAGTGCTTTGTATGCAACGCAAAATGCTGCCGCCGTTGCAGGTGGGCTACTGCCCACATCACCGCTGCCCATGCAGCGACAGTTTTCAACTGCGCCACCGCTGCCAGCACATCATCATCATCAGCAGTATTTGCCGCCGCATCATCAACAGCCACCGCTGCCGCCACCACCAACGCTACAACAACAACCGCTACCACTGCCGCCACATCATGCACCACAATATTCGCCAGCTTCGTCATCCAATTCTACCAAGTATTCGGGCTCATCACTCAAGCAACATCATGCCCATTCTCATGCACACCCACATCAGATTTCACCAGCGATCTCATCGCCTTCACCACCCTCGCTGTTGCATCATCCGGTCTCCTCGGCGCATGCACCCTTTCTGGGTGGACCGCATCTGGACATACAACGTCAATCGCACTCCGACGATGATAGTGGTTGCGCACTAGAGGAATACACCTGGGTACCGCCCGGTCTTAGGCCCGATCAGGTGAGTACTATTCCTTTTTTTTTTGGTGGACGCTTTCAAATTGCCGCCTGAGCTTCAATTAATTGTTCGACTACATTTGAAGTACATATTTAAATGTTGCGCTGACCGAAATACCTACGGCCTGTTGAAAAATTAAATACCAAACGACTTTGGTCGAAATCTTGAAATACATATTTCGCACTTCTGCTTCATCATCATGAACATCATTATCGGCATGATTGCGCTCAGAGGCCGCGTAAATCTTAAGTGCTGTTCGATCTCGCTCCCAGGCGTCTGCGGCTGTCCACAAAGATTTGTTGCGTACGATAAGCGTGCAAATGGCCAGCCAGACCAAGCAGTTGTTCTAGTGAAGCAAAGCCTCAGCAGCGCAGTGCAGCGCATCTCTACATAGTAGCACCAACTGGAGCGCATCGTACGATCTTTGTATTGCTTTCGAATGAAATGCGATACGTTTCCAGGCGATTGTTGCTCCCCACGCTGCGCTGCGCTGCACTGCTTGAAGCGAATCGCGAATTCTTGAGTTACTATGCGCTATTTTGTCACTTTGTAACGCTTCGACGAATGGATTGTTCGCACTCGCTGCGATCTGCTTCAATGCCGCTTCATCGCTTGAGTATCTACATGCTATACGCATAGATACTTTTATATATTTGTGCAACTGTATGCGTACTATACATAGTTGTAAATAAATAATTGCACCGAGGCCATAAATCAGTCAAGCGCGTTTTTAGATAATAGGTCCTTGCATCAAGCTATTAAATAACCATTCCACTCTCATTTAGGCGAATGCGTAACTTAAAACCGAAACAGTACGCCCATCGCAGAGATACGCCACATATAAAGCAAAGCGTAGATTAGATGCTAGTTTGAAGACTTAATTAGTTGCAATATTTTTCTGAAATGAATATAAAATTCATTTAAGATCTTAACTCGTAGTTAAATTTCGTTTGTGGTAAATCAGCTGCCACGTCTTGGCCCCATTCATTATTTCCTCCATTCATATCAAATTCTTTACTCGCGGCGCCTTCTTCCTTCCGACATGCTCCATTGAACATTCATACGTTTATTTAGCACTTCAGGACTTTGCCAATTCAATTTTTTCATCGCAGACATACTCTATTTTTTGTTGCATCTATGTATTTCATTGCTCGTTTTGAGTTTTGAGTCGCATCCCAGAGGAGTCCAGGCAGCATAAATTATTTGCGTAAAATATGCGACATGGTCAAATAAATCTTCTACAATCTTGCTGCACATATTTTTTATTTTTATGTACGATATTTTTCTGTCTGTTGTTTTTTAGATGTTTTTTAGCTGTCACTCCGTCAAGTCCACTTCACTCTTTACTTGTGCATGTTTAAATAAATAAAATATTGTTTCAATTTTAGGGCAGACTGAGTGAAGTTGGATGTATCTCTGCGCTACACTTACAGAAAATCATTCGTAAAAAACAAATTTTCTCCATCAAATTCACATAAAATGCTGTAGCATCCTGACGTGCTCTGAGTTTCATTGTCACACACACCTCGGCACACACGTCAAGTTAAATTTTTTTAGCATGCATATTCGCATCTCTTGCTCAACTTTGAAGTGGACATTTTCTTTTTTTTTTCAGTTTTCTCTTTGTTTTCCGCTTTACTCATTTTTATATGCGTTTTTTTTTTTTTCAATTGGAATGCTAACAAATGAAAAATGTTTTCCGGTCACATACGAAACGTAAGCGAAATCGAGTATATCATGCCTTTAATCCTTTGCTGTGACTTGTGAAAGAAAAAATCCTGCCGGCGTTAATTTTGTGCGATTTTCCACTATCTTCCTTTGCCCTTGCTATCAGTATTTTTTTTTACTTTTTGGCAACTGCACAAACGGAATTGTAAATTTATATGGAAAGTTCTTTCGTTCACATCGCTTTACGACAATTTACAGCTGCGGCCATAAACCATCTATCAGAGCCACATCGCGACAATTCAAAGCGGCAGGCAGCATGGCATGCCGATAGACAACAGAACGACAAAGGAGCCATTTTGCAACATTTTGGTTGAGGCTGCTGCAGTACAGTACGATAAGTACATTCCATAGACGTAGTGCAACAAAAACTTCAAAGGATTTTAAGTTAGTTTAAATGGCTATAATTAAATAATTTCGAATTAAGCTAAAGTCTTTTTATCTGAGCTACCAACGTTAACTCCTTATAATACGTGCAAGCAAAATGCTGCCTAAATTAAATAAAGATTTAGATATGAACTCAAAATGACAACTGTTCGGTAGTTCTTAATAATATATTTCTAAAATAAATAGAACCCGTGATCTTATATCCGATAATAATTAATTTACCAGGGAGACACTTATTTTGGAGACACTTATCTGACACACTGAAAATTTTTTGTAAATAAAAATTTCAAATAAAAGTCAATAAAATTTATTCAAGTATATCCTTTTTACATATAGAATCTGCTTTGAAGTACACGTCTAGAGAATCTAGTTATTAAAATTTATATTGATGTCAACTTAGCTACAAACGTAAAATATTTTAAGGACTATAAAATATTTCATAAAGGTACAGGTCGGAAAAGGGGGACGGGCAGCCAGCATGCAAATCTGGGTTTCTGGGTTTTTGTATGCCGAAATTTTGTTGTTCAGATAGTATCACCTAATTTGTTGTATTTTACGTTGATTCTAATAAAATGTGCCGTAAAGCTCTAAATCGGACCACTTGGTGTGTCGCTCATATTATGCTTCTTCTAATTTTATTTCATGCAGCTCCCATACTCTCTGCTCCCTCTACCCACGCTTATGTCCGCAAACTAACTTCCGATGCTAAAATACTGCCAATGCTTTAGCTGCAGCGCGGTAAACCTTTCAACTGACCATTCAAAATAAAACTCTATTTATTTCATTTTTGAGTATTATTTAAAATTTAAGGCCGCAGTTAATGCATGTTTGACAGTCTATCGAATCTATCTGAATTGTTGAACCAAATAGTTTAGATTTAAAAGGTTTTTTTTCAGTTTTGTTACAACCTGCTGTGCAGCATTGACTTTGATGCGCTGCCTCTGACAATGACCTCAGCACACTCAGCGTGTTGAGGTTGAGCTTGATGATAATGACGATGCGATGGTCCATGGTACATGCCGCATGACTCAGCATGCAGCGGCTATGCAATTTTGAGCAGTCAGCAGTATATTAATATGAAATTGTATTCGTTTTTGTTTATTTATAAAATGCATTTTGAAAGCAGCTTTGTTGCATGCAACTTTGAATAGAATTGAATACTGAGCAGCTATTTAACGCAAGAGTTATACGAGTACACTTGTGGGTTCTCGAGCGGCGTGCGTTGCTACACCCTCTTCTATTTTTCTCTTCAATGCTTATTTGTGTATAGAAAAGTTAAGTCAAAGTTTAAGCATTGTGATTATATGAAGCAGTAAAAAACGCAATTTAACATTGGTTTGCACTATGTGCATAGCGCATTTCAATAGTTAGAAGCTCTCACGAGGCAACATTTTTATCTAATTTAGTAGATTATACGTCACAAAGCCCGCCTTCTTAATCAATCTGTCTATTGGTGAAAACCGAAACATACTTCGAAGAATTTTATATTCTTATTTAATTTTTTTCTCTACTTTTACGCTTTCAGGTTCGACTGTATTTCTCACAAATACCCGATGACAAAGTGCCATATGTCAACAGCCCAGGCGAGCAATATCGAGTGCGGCAATTGCTGCATCAACTTCCGCCGCATGATAATGAGGTAAGTGCTTTTATATTAGGATAAAATACGTGGAGGATCCTAACGGTTATCACAAGTTATTACCACTTTTTCTTCTTGTTATGCGAATTGTTAAGCTTGTTAAGTGAATTGGATAAACTGTCTACCAAAGAGGTCTTTTATGAAAATGGCTTATTGAAAATTTTAATTGATTTGAATGTTTTCGTCAGTATTTTCCCACAGCTGTAATTAATTTATGTAAGTAAAATAGGAAAAACAGCAACACATTCAATTGGTGAATAACTTCTAAAGCTTCTCCTTCCCAATGGACTGAAGTCTATTCATATTGTTCACTATTGCCATTGACTTTGAGGTTAACAACAACAATAACTGCTGCCCCTGACTCGAGTAAAGAATAACAAGCAACAAGGATAACACAACAAGAACCGCAACAGACAGACAGACGGACATGCAGACAGATACATTCAGCAACCGAAAAAACCTCCAAAACTTAGTGAATAAACGTTAACCATGTGTAAAATGCTAACAAAATGCTCGAGAAAGAAAAATACACACATGTTCAATCCCAGCAGGAGAAATTTAAACAAGCAAAGCATTCGAGACGATTTAGTTTGGACGCTCAACTCGATTTACGTAAAAATTTGCATATGGCAATACAGGCGGATGCCACGGAAAAACAAAGTTGAGGAGTAGCTGAAACTGAAACCGAACTAAACAGAACTGAACTGAACACTGACGGTAGGCGGAAAGCCGTCGTCTTCTAACTAACTGACCGCATCGCAGCCGTGTTGATAGGCAGGCGCACTGGCGGCAACTGACAGCGAGCTACTGTAGTGCTTGGAGTCAAAGCTCGAGAAGAAGTTGGAGTAGTATGTGGTAGGGTTTTGCTGTGCGGACTCCTTTTATTGTTCGAAATGCTTTTCTACATATCTCTTCTGTTGTTGTTGTTGTTGTTGTTGTGCTAGTTGCAATCGTAGACTGTGGTTACTCAACTACCGACGAAAGCAGCAGCTACGCGTATCTGACCGGACCGAACAAGTGGAAATGTTTGTGAAATCGCTGTTGCTGTTGATGATAGAGTTGAAGAACAATATATAAACATGATTTTCTTGGAAAAATCACTTTAAGCTGTTACTTTTCCTCAATGAATGAGGAACGAAACGTTTGAGTATGTTTTAAAGTTGCACACTCGTTCGTCCGTCCATCCGTCCGTTCGTTCGTACGTTCGGTAGGTAAACATATGATTTCCCTGTCGGTTGTCGGTTTCAGTATTTTGTATCTGCTGTTTTCAGCATTGTAAATCTTGTTGTTGTCGTTTGGTTTGGTTTGCTCTTGCTGCCTCCGTAGATATTTATTCAAACTGTTATGCTGTCATTTCAGGTTCGTTACTGTCACTCATTGACGGATGAGGAACGCAAGGAACTTCGTTTGTTCTCAACGCAACGCAAACGTGATGCACTCGGACGTGGCAATGTCCGACAGCTGATGAGTGCGCGTCCATGTGATGCGGTAAGTATCACACACACATATATGTAGGTTTAAATACAGATAAGATGTATCTACGAGTGTACATATTTGACGAGTTGAACTACGCCTGGTTTGTAGAACTATTTCTCAAACTGCACACCACAAATTGCAGGCGTCCATTTGTGGCTTCGTGATTTGTTGCGACAAGTCTTGACTAATTAGCACCTAAAACACTCCTACAAGTTGGCTTGAAGACTGGACACATTCTACTTAAGCCTTAGCACTGTCTCTACTTACTAAACTAATCTGCTTAACATTTTATATCTAATACAGTGCGACGAATTAATTTCGACTGGCGACATAGCCGTCTTCGCTACACGCCTCGGGCCGAATGCCTCATGGCATCCGGCTTGTTTTTCGTGCTGCATCTGCCGTGAGTTGCTCGTCGATCTCATCTATTTCCACCGTGACGGGCGTTTGTATTGTGGCCGACATCACGCCGAGACTCTCAAGCCACGCTGTTCCGCGTGTGACGAGGTAAGTGTCCTTGTGTCGAGAATTTGGCTGCTTATTTCGAAAAGTTTCTGAGCTGTGGTTGCGTAGTTGCATTTTTATTAGCACTTTCCTCAAAGCGAGTGCAAGAAAGAAACTTTTGTGAAACTTTTGTGGCTGCCACAGTGATTTTTAAGCAACTTTCAGCAAATAAGAAAAGTTTCGAACTTTGCTTCACACTCTCTCTAGCTATATGTCAGTCTATCTTGCCTTCTAACAAACTATCTGTGCTTGCAGATAATCCTAGCCGATGAATGCACCGAGGCTGAAGGACGTGCCTGGCATATGAACCATTTCGCGTGCCAGGAATGCGAGAAGCAACTGGGCGGCCAGCGCTACATTATGCGCGAGGGTAAGCCATTCTGTCTGCACTGTTTTGACGCCATGTTTGCCGAGTACTGCGACTACTGCGGCGAAGCCATCGGCGTGGATCAGGGTCAGATGAGTCACGACGGTCAACACTGGCATGCGACGGATGAGTGTTTTTCGTGCAACACCTGCCGCTGTTCGTTATTGGGACGCGCTTTTTTGCCACGCCGCGGCGCTATCTACTGCTCAATTGCCTGTAGTAAAGGAGAGCCACCCACGCCTTCAGATAGCTCTGGCACGGGCATGTACACGACGCCGACGCCGCCTACACAACGCGTGCGTCCACAGACGCGGATACCTAGCAGCCATGCATCGAGTTCACCACCGATGTCACCGCAGCAACAGCAGCAGCACCAACAGAGTTTCAATCAGGCAATGTACCAGCTGCAGAGCCAGCAAATCGCTGCAGGTATTGGAATAGATGGCGCGTGCATGGATATCGTAGCCGGTGGTAGCTTGGTGGGTATAGGTGGCGAACTGACGTTGCTTGAACAACACAACAGCAAGCCGAGCTACATAGCATCCGATTCCGATGGTGGCGTCGTTAAAGATCTGGAGCACGGTAATGGTGACTATACGGATTTTTCGGGCGGTATGCCATCGAGTTCATCGCAAAATATGTCACCAATGACTTCGCCGGGAGACTTTCAGCAACAGCTGCAACCACAACAGCAACAACAACAACAACACATGATGCCAAAGCCCATGGAATTGCAGCGGGAAGGAATGTACAACTTTAATGATATGTCGCTTAATCTAGACGCTGCCTGGCCTGCGAAGCCTCCACTGAACACTACACATAGCTACAATCTGCAACGCCAACTGCAGCAGGTATCCAAACATGAAAACTCATTAACCTCCAGCATGCCGGAACTTGCCGGACAACACTTGGCGCCACCCGCAGCTATATCATCCCAGCTGCACGGCTCCGCGCAGCATTTCACGTCACAATGCAATGAGTATGCTGATATCATACACTCACCGCCACCACCTTCGGAAATACCCGAACTACCCACGCCAAATCTCTCTGTCGCATCCACTGCTCTGCCACCTGAGCTATTGGGCTCACCCACCGCCTCTCTCGGTGACCGCTCACTAACTACACCGCTCTCCACACAATCAGCAACACAAGCTCCCACGCATCCTATCTCCATACTTAGCGGCGCTTCATCTTCATCGCCTATGAGCGGTACACATGGCAGTGAGATAAAAAAGAAAGGCGTTCGCTTTGAAGGCATTCCTGCGGACACATTGCCACGTTCGCGCAGCTATTCCGGCAATGGTGCAGGCACTAGCAACAGCGCAACAGGTGGCACTGCTACAAACGAAAGTGGACGACATGGCAATGGACATTCATCGCGCCGCCGCAGACGCCGCAAATCCTCCGGACATCATCGTAGTGGTAGCGGACATCGCTCACATTCGACAACACGCGCCGATACCTACGCAACCGCACAGCCACTATCCTCCTCTTACCAAGGACAGCCATCGATACTGCAGAGCACATTGACGAACGAAGAAGCACAGAAGCCAACGCGCACACACCGCAACCATGATGCCGAGTCTGACGATGCATCCAGCGTTTGCTCCACTTGCTCCTCAAGCTCCTCCAGCTCTGAGGACTACATGATGATGTACCAGCTGCCGCAGCGTCGGCACTATGGCGGTGTGCGGGTCAGTTATGTACCCAACGATGCACTGGCCTACGATCGCAAACGCAAGCCCTCGGACTTCGCCGATAAAGACAAAAACTGCATCATCTCGTGAAGCAGTCATTGCAATGCGATGAATTTTAATTAAGCTGCTCAAATGACTCAAAAGCGAATGCATTCGCTGACTGGTTATTAATGTCAGCCCGGCGGCGGCGATGAACGCAAAATGGGCGGGTACACGTGCTACTGCCAACGTTCCAAAGCGAAGCTCTTCTCCACTGCTGCAAACATTGAATATACATAAAGATATTTAGATATCCTACCCACTAGCATATACTACATAGCAACATACGATAAATATCTCTACCGAGATTTACTTTTGTGTTATAGCATTTCATATCGTCTGCATCGCAGTTGCAAAATGTAATTGAAAAGCAATATAGTTCAACTCCAAGTTACTTGAAATAGTTTTTAGCAAAAAAAAAACTAATATTAAACTATATTAATTAATAGTATAATAAGTTCATATTCATAAGAAACAATAACTAACTAATTTATGCGGGGCTTCACGCTGTTCCAGATACAATAAATTTAAACTGAGATGATAAATATATATTTTGTATACAAAATGGATATTTCTACATTTATAGATTAAGTCTAAGTTTACAAAAAGAATTAAATCGTATTTATTGTAAAGTTGTATTTATTTATGGATAAAATGTAAGAACAACTTTTATTAAAGTGAAGAAGTTCTAATCAGAAATTATATTTAAACGAAAATAAAGCTCTTTTACACAAAGCAAAAATATGGTCAAATAAATGGAACTATTGTTAAGGATCTGGATAAAGAGGGAATATTTTACAGAGGCCATATGATGAGTAAATATATAAATACATATATATCATAGCGAAGCTAGTAGTTGCACTGTGAGTTGCTCACCGCTTTATTTGTTATTTCTTTGTTTTTTTTTTTCTCATCACCCGTTTCAGTATCGGCAATATATGATTTGTCTTTTTGTGAGTTGCAAACTCTGTGACAAAATTAAAACACTATTCACATCATATATTTAGGAACATAACAACAATATTGCGAAGTTATAACATCTTTTATCTATAATTATTCATCACATAATGATTATAAATTACTCATTCGTATGCAAATTTTTGCACAAAAAAAAAACAAAATAAAAAAAAATATTAATAAGTTGCTGGAAAATTATATCGAAGCAATTTAAAAGAACATACTTGCAACAACAACCAACTGAACCAGTACACGCGAATCTTTTCTCAATGAATGCATGCCAAAATTGCTTAAGGGCTCAATTAGCAAATAATGTAATACAGCGACACCAGCAACAGCGTTCAACAACAACAAATATTTATGTGCCTAACGTGCCGCAAGGACTCTGTAGTTGCAGAAAAAATATCCAATTTGTTTTTGTGGTAGAAACATTGGCTTAAAGGCAATTATTTCCAAGGTCCAAGTACAGCGCGTGTTCAAGCTTCATTAGTGCCGTATTTGATCGTCAAATGCAGAAATTAATTTTCTAGCCATAACTACTTGCCACCCATTTTTCAAATGCAATGCATACCAATGCCAAGCGGTATAGTGCGAAGGATGCCAAAGGTAGGAGCGAAAATAAATCGGCTACGAGTATATGCCGAAGCTATAATTTCGTAGCAAATTGTCATAACCAGCGGCAACAACAAGCACCATCGTTTGACAATGCATCGTACAACTCACCTGTCTTCCTGTCAATTGGCGGTCGCACATACTCGCATTAACGTTCTAATGGCCGCGTAATTACAGCGCAGCTAAATGTGCAACATTAAATCATATTAGCAAGCGGGCCTGCCAAAGCGGCCCATATCAGATCCTTGCCAGCATATATGAAAAGCGCGTTGCATGCCGCCTGATTTGCATAATACGAGAATCAGAGGAGGAGGAGATGGACAATGGCTGATAAGTTTCTGCGTTGAACGTTGATGCTGATGAAGAACGTTGCGTGCGATAATGAAAAGCTCGTCTGCTGCTGCTGCTGCTGTCTGGCGTTGATAAGGCCAAGGTTTATGGCTAATAGACAGTGTATGAACAAATGGACAAACGCAGTTGCCAGCCGGACAAATCGCATTGACGACGGCAGCAACTAATGAAAGGAATTTCAAATGCAAAAATAGCCGTTTGTACAAATGCGCAAAGGTTTTGTATTGTAATAAGCTGTATGCAAGCAGCCAACTGACCAATATGACAAAGAAGGGAGTGAAAGTGAAATGGGAAAAAGTTGTTAGACTATTTTGCTGGAGTGGTCCTGCTGCAGCTGGAGTCATAACAGCCATTTTGCCCTTTTGTGTTTTATTGCATGTCATTTCCGTTTCCTCTTCCGCTCGACAGCAATGTGTGCACTGAACTTTGATGATTGGGTCTGCCCGACTTCCGCTGGCAAAGCAACAGCAACACACAGATATGCAGTCAGACAGACTGTGCGACAGACAAACAGCGAGTTATACATACGTATTTAAAAAGCAGCATTTGGCATTTGGCATATCCTTGTTCAGTCCAATATTGTAGTTAATAGTCCTGCTGCTGTGCTTGTGGTCGTGCACGCACGCAAGCATCCGATAAAGCAAAATTTATATTCGCATTTCCGACGCTTATTTTTATCAATCTCACACCGCAAAGTTGCACTGCGACAGTTATTATCACAACACATTCGCACATGCATTCCTACAACATATGTTTGCAGTACATTTTCATTCCCAGACTCCTGTTCACTTGGTTATATGTCGCTACATGTGCATAGTCCTTGCTGCTGCCATTGCCTTGTTAAATCCGTATCGCATTTATGCGTTTTATTTCTGTGGCAAAGGTTTTATTTTCTGTTTAGACAGCAAATTTTATTTATAGGAATAGAACTGAAAATAACCAAAAAAAAAATAATATTTTGAACAAAAATGATTTTAAATCTTTCAAATTACTCATTTTCCAATATAGGAAAAAACAAAAAAATTTACGTTAAAAAGTGAGAATGGTTAACATTCACTAAAGAAGCATGAATTTTTATATAAAAGCATTCGATCACTGTGCGCCATTTTTTAACTTTATACCACACCATCACTCTATGGAAAGAAATGATATTTGTATTAAGTAGTAACAACATCATAGGATAGCGAGCTATGCTGCCCCTGCTCACCGTTTTTCTTATTTCTACGTAGCTAAGAATTAAAACATACACAGAGAAAGTCAGACCGAGACCAATGTCATTTTTGTTCTTGTTTGCTGCTAGTTCCACTGCGTGCTATTGTACTGTCTTTTGCTCACTTCGCCTTTTTCTTATTATAATTAAATAGCCTCGCTATAATTTGTTTATTTGTACAGCTTCGATATTAGAATTCTGGCTAGAAGGTTACGACTATGTGCTATGGCAGCATCTAGGGTTTCGGTGCCAAGACTTCGGTGACGAATCGAATCCGTCAAACAATACATCATCAAATGAGATTGCGAAGTAGTATTCTTGTAGTTCAAATGTAGTACGAGTCTCAGGGTAGTTCGATAAACCTGCTCAATAGTGCCATGATTTTCAGCCAAACCCAAACTATTGAGAGCGGATGTTGACCCACACAGGTGGGCTGATTTTTATCTGAATCTTTTCAAGCAGATTGGTAAGTTAGACAGTTTTTTCTTGATTGGTTTGTACTTCATTAGTGTGAACTCTGAGAGACTCAGTACAGTTCATATTCGTAACGAAGGGTAGACAAACGAGATTGGGTTTGGCTGAAAAATGTTTTTTAAATAAGTTTTTGGCTTAAATATGTGGTCTTTAATAGGCCGTACGCAGTACGTCTTTTATAAGGGAAATTTAAATTTTTGGATAAAAAAAATTCAATTCATTGTCTCTAAACGAGTTTCTCGTCGAGTTTAAGAGTTTTCCTTCGCTCCTTTGTGGCAGTCAATGCTATTCTCTTACCAGACGGATATCTAAGACGCTGTCATACCCTTCCTAGACACAGTTTTGGTGCAACTATCCGTTCAATGACCATTGAATATGAAATAGTTCATCCAGGCGGTATACTTGGTGAGGATAGAACTTGTGACATTATATTAAATTGCGATTTTGTTTTTAGAGTTTAACACGGTTTGTTTTATATGTTGTTAGTTTATTAGGTTGCTCTTTAAGTTGAGTTCTCTTCAGTAAACTAAAGAGAACTGGATAGTGATTTTGTTGCAGATCTGCTGTTTATAACAAGATATCCTTCGTATAATTACAAAGTCAAATAAATCTGACTTATGGGGAGAGGGATAGTAAATCTTGTTTCGAGTGTTAATGAGGGTTTTTCTTTTGGATTTGTGACATTACCAAGTCTTGATTTCACATTTATTGAGGTGACTTGGACATAATTGGTGGCAAGATATATTTAATGCAACTTCTGATGAGTATGTCAGTTCCGCCATGGATTTGACTCTCTGGATGGATCGTGACATGGAGCGAATACTCAGAAATTTGTTAGTTTTATTTGTTTGTGAGATGTGTTTCTGCTAAAAGCATTACGCCAAAGTTTCCAAACTGCAACTTCATCCAAACTCGAGCATCTGCCAAAATTTCTGCCTTTGTATTATCCCAAATCTATGTCATATTTAAATTCAATAAGTTTACAGCTTTACATATAATAATTTTCATTGTATATAATAAAACAAATACATAATTTTAATTTATGCTAAATAACTGTATTTATGTACTCTGTAAGAAACAATTTGATAAATTTTGTCTGCTGCATATAAATTAAATAAAGTCAAAAACACTTGCATACTTTCAGGCATTATTAACTCGCATCATAATTTATGCACATAGGCCATAGCCATATATTCAACAAAGGTCCATATATCGATCAGAAATTATTACTGGCCCATTAATTAATACAAAAATAAATTGCCAACCGACACAACCACAGTACAACAACAACAAAAACAACAACACAGGCACAAAATGGCAACAATACCCGAACAAATAAACATAATACAGCCGTTCCGCATGCCACACCTCACTGTATGCATGGCGTGCACGAGTGGAAAAACAAAAAGAAAAAAATATTTAATTAATTTTTAGCACACAGCCGACGAAATCATGGGGAAAATCTATTAAATACACCCACTGCTCTGCAACTGCGTGGTGCGGATATAAAAACTCATACATCATAAACAGCGGCGACGGCGGCAATAATAATCATCAACATCATCACGGGCAACATCATGTAAGCAATATGTGAGACCGCTCCGAGGACAGCTCGAGCGTACGAAATTAAATTAAGCTTTATTGATGGAGCGGCCGAGCAAATGGAAAAGGCAACAAGCAAAGTAGCCAACAGTTTTTATATGAGAGCGCATCACAGACTCAAGCAAGGATTTCATAAAAAGGAGCCAATAAACACCTCCAGCAGCAAAGCGAGGCACACGCACGCAGTCTTTAGATACATATTCTGGGACACCGTGCAGCGCATACAGAGCGCATCATTAGCTTTTAGTTATGCTTGCACGTTTAACTTACTTACTCGGACTGTGGCAACGACGATGACGACGACGACTTCTAATGCTGAAATCTAATTAAAGCATATATCTATGAGCAACCAGACAGGCAATGTCAAAGAACTACATATCTAACCAAAATGTATTGCCAAGTGCAAATCTTTAGTACTTCTGGCAAGTTGTGTGTGCCGTCGAGACTTGCTCTGATACTAAGCAGCAGTCTGGCTGACTACACTGGCCGGCCACAGCAATAATCACCACAAATAATCGTAAAAGTAAAGCCATTTCTGGACATTTTGGGTGCGCTTATTGGCTTGATGATAAAGTCCGCTACGCATCGCTTTGGCAATATTTGTTGTTGTTGTTTTGCTATACACTTTGCACATCATATAAACATGGTGCTATTGCTTCATCGAATGGTTTGTAACAAAGAAAGTATTTTGACCGCAATCACTGTTACAAGATGATACAAGTCTAAACGTCAAACAATGTTAACAATGTGAACACAACAAAAAAAAAAAAAAAATTGTGCTGTGCAGCCTAGAAATCAAAAACCCATAATACAGACCAAGACACTACAAGTGTTTTCATTCAAACCTAAGCTCCTAACAGCGAGTTTTCGAAAGGAAGAAACACAAAAAATGTGGTTCTAATATTTAATCAGTTTGTTTTGCTATGCCACCCTTAAATGTTTGTGAAGTGTATTTAAATTTCGTTCAATTCAATGCTAAAGTTAGCGCTTGTTCTGGGTTTTCTTCGGCTGCAGATGATTTTGTTTGTATCCATGTATTGCTTCGTCTGCTATCTTTCTGTGTAGTTATGTGCAGTTTGCTGTTTTGAACATATTTCATTATGAATTTATGTGGCTTATGTGCGAATGCTGCGGTTCGCTGTCGGGTTAGTCGCTCTGAAATAAAGCTGAAAGGAGCAAAAACTGCAGAAAAACATTGTAAATGCCGGTAAGAAAGGACTACAAGTCGTATTGGCATTACAATACAAATTGGCGTAGTATAAAAAATGAGAAATGATTCTAAAGAAATATTGGCATCAATATAAAATTTATGCAACTTAATTTGTATTAAATTTTTCCTTCACAGATTATGCAAATCGGCAGACAGTCTACGTAAGAGATAGCCCAAAGCAGACTTTATTTGAACTATTGTAGAATGCTTTCTTAGGCACACAAAAACCGATCAATTTTCGCATAAAAATAAAAAAAAAATTGAAATTGAGAATATTTTGTCGGTAAAACACCTGCTTTTAATTAAGAATGCGTGAATGTATGCGTATCATACCGAATAACGGTGTTGGAATGAATGAATGAAGCTGTAAATGGCGTCGCCGGCACTTCCGCTTCCGTTTTGAAATTCTGAAGCAAACTCGAAACATAAAAGGTTCAACACAAGTTAAGTTGAGGCGATTCCAGTCAAGACATGAAGGTATGATGTACACAATCTAAATAATTAAAATATGCAAATGCTGTCTAATCCGCACACAATACCGAATGTCATGCCCACCATACCTGCACCCAAGGCAAGACAATGCACGGCACGGCATTGTCAAAACCCAAGCGCTGAGGCTATACAGAGATCCGATTTGTTTAAATTATTCATAGCACCACTCTGCATGATATCCTTTCGCTTAAATAGCGCTTGTGTTGAAATTGCGCATAAGGTAGTAAATTAATTTAATGACTTCAGACTACATAACTCAACGTTCAATGTAGCGTACACCGGAAGCTATACTTAGGTACTCTGAATGTTTTCGTCGTAAAATGCCAAATTTTAATGCGCACTTTTGGAGCATTTGTTGTTGCTCTCGTTCAGCATTTGAAAACTTAATTATCTGTTGCGCAATTGCATTGCAAATTCCTTGAGTAGATGTCGAAGTAGCACACGGAGGCGGCTTAAGTTATGCTAAGACTTTTATTTACATTTTCAGTTTATTTCCTCGAAGTAAAAGTTTGCCAGAGCATTTTCTTCGCTGTGCATTCAATTAAACAAATGCATAGCAGCATTTCAGGCGCTCCAACTATGAAAGTAAACTCTGTGTCGGTAGCTCCTTTAGCTCCTTGAGCGCTTTAATTGTAAAAGTTTTGCGTTTATTATTTTAACAAGAAACTTTTACTGCATTTTTAGAATTCGTATACATTCTTAATTTTATTCTTTTAAATTTTATTTAAATAAAAAACATATTTTTATTGGTTTTTAATTTCGTTTTGCCAGACACAGCGTACATGAAATGCGATATTTGAGAAAAGCTGAGAGAATGGGCAAAAAAAAAACTCGTAGAGAAAACAAAGTAACCAATGCAAACAATATCCTTGCACACAAAAAGTGGACTGTGTTTTTTTCTACTCACTGTCATAGAAAGGAGTGACTGGACTAAGTAAATACATTGTAGTCAATTCATTCATTGATTTTTTGAATACCCTTCAATAGCACAAGTGATGCAAAGTCTATGAAGATTCGTTCATTAGCCAGTATAGCTTTCAAAATTGAATGTTTCAGGTGTTAATAGTCGGCAAGCTTCCGTTTGAGAAGGTTATTGACCTTAACTTGAAATCAATGACCTTAGCCGCAGTTGAATAAATCATGCGTCGCTAATCTAAATCATTCTTCAGCTTCGTAAAAACGAAACAGAGTACATTAACGATCTCATATTAATTAACTATTATTGGTATGGTTGCCCTCTCTGATTCACTAAAGATCTCCACGGAAAGTATCTTTTATCCATTGAACCCGAATAACATTCCCAGTTGTACACTAAAACAGTTTGTTTCCCCTTATCTATAACAGTATGTCTGTGTGTCTGCAGTCCAAGACACACAGTTACTCTATTGAAGTACATGTGAAGGGTATTAAAAATATTTGTCTAAACCAAGTTGATATTTTTCTTCTTTTTTTGTTCAAAATAAATAAATGACGACTGCTTATTTTTAACTTTGCAAATATACGACATAGTGCATGCATGTGACCAAAGTCTCTTCGTTTTTTTTTTTGCACTTGTTGTGGTTTGTTTCAATATTTTCTTTTAATTAATGTACATCACAGGTAATACATATGAAGCTTTAATACAATTTTTTTTTACTTATTGCTCCTGCTTTTCTTAAATCTGAATATTTACTTGCATTTATATCTGTTCCTACTTATATATTAAATCCTTGCAGATATAAATCATGACATCTTTCGATTTGCCCTCAGCTGTTGTTGATGTGATATTTCTGTGCATAATTTGATTGCGAAATCGTTTATCTTTTAAACTTTATTATCACATTCGAGCAGCCGACACTCGCGCGGAGAAGTTAAACGCGCGCTTAGCTTTAACTCATTTTCGCCGACAACGTCTCTGAGAATGTTTATCATAAATATTTGATATATTGCTAACTGCTGGGAAGCGAAGTGAAAACTTCCCCTTGGAAATAACTCCATGTAAATACACACTCGAAGCAGTATAACGTATACGCACCATGCGCTACCCTCCGGTGGCGCAGCAACACTTCGCTGTTTGCTTGCCATTTGAATATCGAAAGTTATAAAGCATGAAATCAGTGCCAAGCATGCCGGGCGCTAAAATATTCAACTGAAGGATGATGGGTGGCGGGCAAATGTTTGGAAAGTTAAATTTACCTGCGAGGCAGACATACGTTTTGCATTTACTGAAGCGCTTTGAAATACTCGCCTGCGATAAGTTGCACCCTTCGTGACTCCATATAAAGGTATCTCTTGCAAAATAAATGTTTGTGTGTAAGTCTGTTAGAAAGCAGACAGTCAAAAATGTGCGGCATGTCTATCAGTATCTGACTGACTGCCTTTCTGGCTCTCCCGCTTGTCTGACAGCTTTTACTTGTCGGAATTTCGTAAACAAGAATTTTGCATTTCCAACGATAAGAATATGTATTGATAAAGGTTTCTCAACGAAGAAATTTTAAGGTAATAGAATTGAAAAATATATTTGACATAAACCTGTTCGTATGGAGAATTCATAATTGTAGGTACATATAGCTCTTTAAGTTCTGTTCAGTCAATCATATTATCTTCTCAGTAACATATAAAACGTCGAAGACGATATACATAAAAAACAAACAACATAAAAAGAAAATCTTTACTCGATTCTTTTTAGTATTAAATTTAATTAAACTTAATCATTTCCAAATAGTTTCGAAGATTCGAAAAGAGCGGCGAAAGTTTGATCCTGTGAAGGCTAAAGTAAACGAAGATCTATGACTAACAGCAAAAAAAACGGCTAACGACTATATTTCATATTAAACTAGCTGACCCTGCGATCTTCATAACGCCATTAAAATTATTATCTTACTAAATCCTCGAAGGTCACTTTTTGCATATATAAAAGTGTTAAGATAAGTGATTTAAGATTAGTTGCCAGCCCTCTGCCCAATTTTCTCCAAACAGCCCCCAATCCCTTAGTCGACACTTCCCGGGCAATGAGGAGATTAACTAAACATTGCTACTCTGCTTATTTATTAAAAGTTAAAAACAATGTGCGCAATGATCCTAAAAGCTTTTTTAGCTTTGTCAATATTAAAGCGTTGTCAGGGTGGGGAAAACCTCTCCGACCCTTTGATATGAAGAGAGGTTTCAGGCAGGGCGATGCTCTGTCGTGCGATTTTTGCAATCTTCTGATGGAATACATCAGATTAATTGATGCTGCTCGCTTACGCTGATGACATCGATATCATCGGTACGCAGGAACGACGAGTCAGCAATGCGTTCTCAGAGATTGAAAAACAGTCTCGGCTCATGGGTCTAGCGGTGAATGAGGACAAGACGAAGTACTTGGTGTCTTCTCGCTTTCCGTCAATGCGTCTTGGACGGTCATCATTTGGCATGCGCTCCAACACATTCCTGAACAGTCTGACCAATGCGTGATATTCGTGAAGATGTTGCTGCATAACATGAAGAATTACTCTTTTTATTGCTGTGTTGATCTCTTGGAGCCGATCAAGTTGATTGTTCATATCGCCCATGATATATATGTGTAAGAATTTATGCTGTGCATCCTAATGATCCTGTTCGATGGTAAATCTGTCTTTGTCGAAGACGAAGTCAGTATTACTGATTTATAATGAACATTTTTTTGTTAGCATAAATTGCATTGAATGTTCTTCGATAATATCTGCTCTAATGATGTCATTTGAAAACAGCCGTCGTGCTTTTCGGTATTTGCTAGAAAATGTTGAGATTCTGATGTTACAGCACATAGTTATGAAAGCAATGGCTCAGGTGCCGAAATCAGTGAATACCATTAAGGCAACATAATCCAAACGTTTCTGCTGCAAACCTTAATACACCTTTATGTCCTAAAACAACGTCCATTTGATTAATGCGAATGAAAGGATTCGAGGAGTAATCAATTAAGCAATCGCAAAGAAACGCTGCTCGATTCAAATCAACACTTGATCCATTTTTTGTTCTAGATTTCTGCAATTAACTCGAAGTTTTCTGACTGCCAACCAATTCATTTGACGGACTGCCTCTTGTGTTTGAAAAACCCTAAACTAACTAAACTCCACCACAACTTCAACTTAAAAATAGAAGCTGTTAGTTATTCTCAATAGAAGTGACGCATAAATTATTTGCTTCTTGAATTTGTCGCCTTTTACTGTTTTTCCTTTTGTACTGCGCTTAATTTTCCGCTCTTGGGTTTTTATTTTTGTAATTTTCTACTTTGTGGCTACGAGCAACAACAAATTATGCCCCTCCAGTTGCAGGCAGTGAACTGAACTGAGGCCAGCTTCATTTGTGACTTCAAATGCTTGCCACGGCTCGGCAGTTGTCTGTGCGGACCATAGTTTGCTCTCCGGTGTAATTATCTACTTACATTGTGCTCAATGCTGCTGCTGATTTTTCTGGTTGCTGCTGCTTCTGATGTTTGTATTCTCCATCTAATTTACCATTTTTTTTCCGCCATTTTACTGCAATATAATGATGTCATTTTGTTAACGTTCTTTTGCCAGTGTTTGTTGGCTTTGATATTTTACAGAAAAGCTGCTTATGTCCCGAACCGCTACCGATTTCCGCTTTACCGGCATTCGGAAATTGCATACAAGCGGAAGTAATTGCTTTTTTAGTGCCACAGAAACTGGCAGCTTCCTTCGCCAATACCAAAGACAGGCTAAAATCAGTAAAGGAACTCAGCAATGCAAGGGACAAGCAGTGCGATACATAAATTAAAGCGCAACTAATTTCGTTTTGCAATTAGTTTTTGCTTAAAAATGCCAATTAAATAATGTAGAAAGTTTAGAATTTATGCTTATTTACATATCTACGAAACAAACTTCCAAATTTGTTGATTTGGATAAAGTTTTAATGAACTGTCAAACTAATCAGGAACAACATCAGCAACAACAAAAGCGAATGTAACCGAATTGAAGCCATTATCACTTAGAGGACTTGGTCCGTTGTCACTCATTGAGCTTCAATTACTTGTTTATGCAATACAATTACCATACATTTAACCAGCATTACCTGTGTTCCGGTGCTCATATACAAAATGTGTATGTTTATGCATTAAAGAAGCATCAATGTCTGGATATATGTGCGATATATATACATATACGGGTATACAAAGAAGGCTCAACCGATGTGCAATGAATGTGTCTGCTGCTGCTGCTGCTATTGAAAGTGGCTTTACACCTTGGCAAGAGCAATTTACACAATGCAATGACGACAATAAATCAAAAGTGAAAATGCAAATATTTTGCAAACTAGTAGGACAGACAAAAGCCAGACTATATACAAAATAGAGTGGTAGGGCAAATGTGTACATAGATTGGGAGGCGACTGTTGATAATGGAACGACAGATAGACTGATAGAAAGCCAGTCGAATTGCTGGTCGCTAAATTTACTTGCTTGCATGCAAACAATGCCTTTGAGAGTTGACCGAACTCACACTCTGTATATAGTCGAGCAACTGCAGACCGGAATTGGAACATTAAAACAAATCATTTAGGGCAAACTAATGGTTAGGGTTTAGTATTGAATCGAATTTGTAGTGCAAATGCTTTTTGTAAATACAAATAAATCATATTTAATTTATTAGTTGAAGCAGAGAAATGTTGTCAGGAAAAATCTTTGTGGCTAATATAAGTAAAAAAATTGTTTAATAACAATTATAAAAAAAAAGTTATAGGCACACCATTGAAGTCGAATAGAACGGATCATTTGACATGGTCAAATACTATTTTTCTTTAAGATAATTTAATAGTGAAGCTCATGATTTTTGGTTTGGTTTTGATTTTATGAGAATTATGGGAATTTTTTCTGAGCCAAATTTAAGTATTTAAGCTACTTGAAATTAATATAAAAAGTGTAGAAATTTCTGCTGGATTTTCTGCTACAGCTGGCAAGTACTTATAATTGGTTTTAATTGTTAACGAATATTTTTCAGTAGCACAAAAGAAACGAAAGAACGGTACAGCAAACTATCTATTTACTTTCTCTCTCATCTCTTTCGCGATCTAACGCGCTCATCGAGAAAATATATCCATGGACTGTAATTATTTCACCATGCTCATTTCCCCATTGTTATTTCACCATGCACAAAACCAAACAGCTGCAACAACAACAATAACATCTCTCTCTTTCTCATGCATAAGCACTCATCGTCTATGCTTCAGACTCACAAGCCAATTGGCAGTTGTATTAAAGTCACCAAAATCTTCGGCTAAATACCATTTTAACGAAACGCACAAATTTTTCGGAAGTGAAAATCGAAATAGAGCGCTTCAATCGAATAAGAATTTCGAAACTTTCAGACAAATTTACAAATTAGAAAATTCACAAATTTTCAAACAAATTTTCAATCATTTGCAATTCGAATCAAAACACGCAATTAATTTCAACAGTTAAACTGTCACAGTGACAGCCTGTTGACAAGTGCAAATAATAAGGGTGGCTGGCAGCACATTTACCGAGAAAAAAAAATTTTATGAAAAAGAGTGAGGCACCACTTTCGGCTTAAAATAAACTCATTATGGCAATTTATGCAAAATGCTGAAACCACAATTGAAAATCTATTTAAATGAAATACCACAAACGGCGGCTTTGGTGATGTTTTTGGGCCAGAATAGCGAGGACGCGATGGCATTGAAGGGCGAGTAATACAAATAGAGAAAGCGGCAGCCAAAAACGCAGTACAACAAACACTCACCGAACCCAAATTACAAACATACACACACACACACATAGGACTTACAAGTGCCATATGTGCGAAGTGGATAGACGCACTGTTTTCATTTCCTGTTTCCCTTTGTCGCTTATGTCGTTGCTGTTGTTGTTGTTATTGTTTCCATTGATGCATATGAATTCAATTATAAAACTGCGCCACCTTTAACGCCACAACATAACAAGCCAACATCAACTGAGTACTATACTGCACAGAATGAACAGTAGCAAAAATAAATAATATTACTTTAATGAAAATTATTTACGCCTGAAGGCCATTTCAAGTGCTTTAAACTTGTTAATTCCTCACAAGCCTTGCCATTGCTATTGCCCTAGCGCGGTGTTGGTTCGCGTGGCGACAAACTTTGTTGGTATTTTCATTTTGTTCGCCAGTTTTTGTGCGCCACATTTGCATTTCCGACTAATTTGCATATTTCGTTTTTTGTCTCGAGTTGCTCTGTGTTGAGAAAGTTGTCCACCGTAGCCATGAAGCACAGTAGTGGACAGTAGCAGTAGCCGTAGAGCCAGAGGGTAAAGTACTTCCGGTGCACACATAATTTATGAACTTTTCCGAAACCTTGTAGAATTTCTTCTGCAAAGAAAAAGAAACATTTTGTATAACGCGAAAAAGTTTTCCAAGTCACGCCTGAAAGTATGCAACGCAACTGTAGCCATTTTCATTTAATTTCAATTGCAAAAATGGCTTCCTGCCTATTACAAAAACCACATGAAAACACAAAAAAATAAACAGTGAAGTATGCACGACATTCATTTACACTATAGCAAGTCTAAATATTTGTATTGGGTCGTATACTCTATTATTCTGATGTAGTTTATTTTATTGTATAAAAAAAAAACTTGGATATGAGTACTTCATATTGTAGTGAAAAAGTTTATCTCTCCTAATGTAGACAAACCTGATTTGCCTTTTTGCAGCATACACAAATTCACATTTACGTGAAAAACTAAATGCCTAACGGAAATGAACATTTTCCATGCACAGGCGCGAAATTTTCAACAAAAAATATTCCGCCTAAACGCGTATACACGCCCTAGCGGCAACCGTTGAATGGATGTCCTGCTGAAGCGAGGTGCGTGTAATACCTTCAAAACTGTTTACCGAGCTTAGGCCTCCAGCAAATAAACGAGCAACGAACGTAAAAGTCGTCGAGTCGATTCGAGTAGTGCAAGTTCTGCCCACTTGACACCTCATAATAAAATGAAGTACACACCACTTGGCCCAGCATGGAGTAGCATTCACTTTCGCTAACTGCTCCTCTCTCGGCCGAGCTGTTGGCTGTCTGTTGACTTTTGCCGCTGCCATCAGCCTTATTCATTGTCTCTCGGCACCGGCACACAGCAGGTTCCATAAAGGACGAACCAATTTATTGGTTGCAAGCAGAACTCCAACAGTGTGCTGGCAATTTTATTTATGCGCAGCCAAACGCTTCAACACGCTTTTGTTTTAAGCTGATGTATTTGTTGTTGTTGTTGTTGTTGTCCTGTAAGCGTATATATTTCAAGAACGCTCATTTTCACATTAAAGCGCACTTCTGCACAGAGAGTTTTTGTTTAGCTGGTGGTTTTCATTGTTTTATTTGATTTTCGATGTGTCTCGCTATCTGTTTATTTTGTCATGGAAAACAGTTGGCAGCAGACGGCAGCATACACCGAAAGATAATGAATTTCAAATGAAGTTATTGTTGCTGTGTTGTTGTTGTTTCATCATTTACATAATAAAGGCAACGAACAGCTTAGAATGTCTGCCAGGTTTACACTTTAATTAAAAGATATTTTCTGTCATATGTATATATATATATAGCAATTGGACGGTTAATAATTTAATTTTAGAGATTACAGAACTACAAAAAAAAATTAAAGAACAAAGCTGAACTCTGCATACGAATAGCCAACTTTTATAAAGCAACTCAACACATACCTACATTAACATAGTACTCAGATAGAATATCCTTTACAAATTCATAGTAAAAACAGTTTGATATTACCATTTTTCGTCTCATTTTCTTTGGGTTTCCGCTTCATTTGCTGCTTTTAGTACTCGTATCACAGCCGATGATGTCATTGGACATTGAATTCAACGCAGCACTGAATATGAAATGCATTTTGTACACAGATTGAAATTTTTCCAAAATCATCTGCTATTGATTGTGCACTCGAAGCTGCAGATGTGAAATGCAAACGGATCGATGCAAAATAGAAGAGTTTGATTAAACTGTCTGTGCAGTGTGATGCTGCAGTATCACAAGGAATTATCGAAATGAGAATGCAGTCGGGCATGGTTTCAAACCAGCAAAGAAATGCAGTTTATCACTGTTCTCAAATTTTGTTGATTATTGGCGACTTTGATGACGATTGAAAATAAAAAATTATCAAAATTGTTCTAACTTAAACTTTGGCGGACTTTTTAATTCTCAATCAAAGAAGAAGACTGCTCCTTGGTAAGCCTGGTAATTTGTATCTAAATTGATTTTGTTTCATTGCTATTAACATTGTTGAAACTTAATCATATCTAATGAGTGAATAAATTAGAATTCCAAGTCAGAATATTGAATTCCTTTAGCAGTTTTAACTCATTTGTGACCTGTTCATACATTCCATCTTCATTCGAAGTAAACAATTACTGTCAACTTGCGGCCGCGCTCTATTAGGTTGACACTAGTTTATATTAACAAAAAAAATATCACCTTATATTGTTCATTTTTTTATTAATGATCTTTCTATGGCTATTAATCAAGTGTCAAATTTTGTTTGTATAATATTCTGATATCCCCCAACACAGTTTGCTGCAGACTGATATACTAGGCTATATACAAGGTGTAGTCTTAATTATCTAAACTTAAATTTCTTAAAATGTAAATGTTTGACATTTCATCGTAGAAATCTATTTATTGTAGATTATTCTTTATTATAATAATTATTATTTATTTATAATAATCACATTGAATCAATGGTAAAGAAAGCAAAATATATTCATTGCTTTGTAAGGCGTTGGCTAAGGAGTTTATTGACCCTGTGGACAAATAGGTGGTGAGTGTCTTTATTAAACTCACGGTTCATTTCTAAGATTCGGCGTAATGTAAATATTTGGTCTTTTTGGTCTGAAGCCACACTGATATCGTCCAATCAGTGAATCCGTATATGGCTTCAGCCTATTACACAATACGCGCGACAGAGTCTTATATCCAATGGTGGAAAGAAGACACATTCCGTGGTAGTTGGAGCAAACAGCCGTATTTCCTTTCTTAAAGATAAGACAAAAACACTAAGATTCATAAGACAAAAACACTAAGATTCCAGTCATTGGGTACGCGTTCATCGGACCATATCTTGCATAAAAGTTGCAGCATACTCTTAACCAACTCTCTCTTGAATAACTCAGCTAGAAGCCCATCAAAGCCTGCCGCTATGTTATTCTTCAGCTTTTTAATAACTGAATTGACCTCGTTATAGACCGGTGGCTCTACAATAGTGCCAACATTAACTGGTGGTTCCGGTGTCATTTCTCTATCGGCGGGATTGTGCACCTCATCGCCTCCGAGTAGGTTGGAGAAATGACTCCTCCATAATCTCAATGATTCCTGTTCATCCGTTACCAGATTTCCATTGCCATACTTACATAAAGTTATTCCGGGTTTAAAACCTTCAGTCAGACGCTTAACCTTTGGACAGAATTTTTGAGCTTCATTTGTCAAACTTTAGCCTTTCTTACTTCTTTTTCTTGCGTCTGAAAAGGCGTTTCTGCTCTCTTCGTTTCTTTCGATATCACTCTCAAACAGCACGCGTTGCTCCCGACTGCAGAGTTCGCTAGCATTGCATTGTAGCATTGCGACACTCCTTGTCGTACCAAGAATTATTCACAGGTTTTGTATAACCAATGACATCCTTGACAGCCCTATCCATGGAGCGGGTGATATGTTTCCACTGCTCACATATATCTCGAGAAGACGGAGAGATTTCCCGGAGCAGTCGGGAGAGTGTGTTTGAGAAGGCTGCGGTGGTCTGTTCTGATTGCAGCTTGCCGACGTCTAGCTTCGTTGCATGTTAGAACGTCGGCGTGCACTACGCTGAGCCTAGTGCGTACCTTGGCTGCGACAAGATATTGGTCCGAGTCAATGTTGGGACCACGTAACGTTCGCATGTCCAACACGATCGATGCTCGATTCCTTCCTTCCTTCCCAATCTTGGCGTTGAAATAGCCAAGCTCGATTTTTACATCGTGTACAGACGTTCCAAGCGCTCATAGAACTCATCTTTAGCATCGTCGTCTTTCTCTTCCGTCGGCGCGTGCGCACAAATCAGGCTAATATAAAAATATATAGTCTTTGATGCGTATCGCGGCTAGACGCTCGTCAACAGGTGTGTACCTAGAGACGAGACCACGTAGTTTCCTACTCACCACGAAATCTTCCATCTTATAATGACAGATTGAAATTATGTAATTGATCTTCCAGCCCTTTCATTACGAAACTCTATAATCTCTGTGGTTTTTTCCAATAAAATTCTTATTGGTGAAATTGATTTCCCTTACTTGCTTCAATCAATCTCATAGAATGTTCCTTTTCGACCAACTCGCCATTTTGTGCCAATAAAACTGCCTTTTTGCACGACAAATTACTTTTTCAATAACTCACTTCTTGCTCTCTGTTCTATCAAAAATTAATTCTCCTCCTTTTCTCTTTTGATTCGTCTTTAAATTCTGCTAAAAACTCTGTACTAACCAATCACTAATGAACCAATTCATATGTTATTTCCATTTTCTTAAATTTTTTTTTGTTTTTGTAATTGCGCCCGCTTGGACCACAGCCAAGCTGTGAGTAGAAGTCAGTCAACCAGGCGGCCAAACAAAACTCAAACAAAACTTCCTCCACCGTAGAGCATTGAGTTTTTCTTTTAATTTGTTTTCACTTATTTAAATATTTTAAAAGTTAAAACCCGACACTTTAGATATCAACCTGTTCATAGATATTATGTCACTAATTTTCTTTGTAGTTTATTTGATTGTATAGATTCATGTAGTTAGATACAGCTGACAGCTGTGAATATTTGAAGTAGGTGTCGCCATGCAATTTTCTATAATTTTTGATAATTATATACATTGCAAAATGCTTCACGGTAAATGTAGTTTAAGCCGTAATACTTTGCTATTTCTATTACAAACCATTTGCAACCCAAAGTCAACTATGTAGCGTATAAGATTATACAATTTATATACTTTATATATATACTCGTTTATACATGTATATGTACCTCGTTCAGTAGTATTATATAGCAAAAACATTGCTGAGTTTTCTATTCGTATGACTTGAATAGTGTACCATAAAATAAACTAGTTGAAAGAGCTTGTTTTTTGCTAAGCTAATCTCTACTTGAAGCATCTACAACCTACAGTCACTCAGATATCTAAGCAGAACATCTCTACATAAAGGACAAAAAGATTCAAAGTCAAAATGTAAAACTGCTTTTTGCAAATTGCAATTGCAGTATTTCTCTACGCTTTGTGTTTGTTGCTGGTGACGACGCCAGTCAACAGGATGAAGAACGTATAGGTTGCATTCAGCAGAGATTGAAAAGTTAACAAAGTCATGGTTTGTATGTGGCCGGCTTTTATCTGCAAAAGTGAAATGCAAACGAAACTCAAATGGAGCGTACTGCACAAAGCAACTCCAAAGCTTATGTATGTGTATGCAATTATCATACCAAGCTTAGACTCTTCTACACACTCGCAGTTTATTAAAGACATACCATAATGAAGATGGACACGATTTTATATAGCTGCAAGCCAAATGAATACCACAGAAATATAAATAAAATAAAGTTTTTTTAAGAAATAAAAACCTGTTCAAAATTTCAGAATAAATATCTTCTTCTAAATCATGAAAATTAGTCGAGAAAAACAAAATTTAGAAACTACTCCAACACTCCAAGCTCCAACTAATATTTTGATGGTCGAATGGACAATACTCTTTCTCAAGTAAAACGAGGGATGAAGATCTTTCGACAAACATTCAAGGAAGAGCACCATTATGACAGAGCCTGAATCCAAACTTCTAAATTAAGAAGTGCTCATGATATTGCTAGCGGAATTTTAGAAGTTCTCATGCAAAATGCGTAACCGATCTTATTCGCCGCAATCCTGGTAATCTTAATCATGCTTGCTGATTAACCCTCGCAAATGGAATCTTACGATTGTACGTCTCAACAAATATCCCCTCAGCAAAGCTAAGAACTATTTCTGAACTGTTACTTTTAATCTATGTTCCGATGTGGTTTAAAATCAGAATTTATGATTTCATTAAAGATGGACCGAAACTTCTGTTTGAATATATTGCATCATTTCTTCTTCAATTTATCGAAATCTGACTAACCAAGAACTTATCTATAAGTTTACAGGCGGGCATGGGTACGAAGAGTGGGGATTCTGTTCATATCGTTGCCATACACTTGCAGTAGAACGTTAAGTAGTAGTGATTCTAGAGATGGGCTTAAACGCTGCACTTTGCTTTCCAGACAAAATGTTCCAATTATAACCACAAGAGCCTTTAAACTTGACTCTTCTTTTTTTTTTTTTATAAAATTTATTGAACCGGTTAACAACTAAACTATTACAATAAAAATATCACCAAAAAATTTTAATCTTCACCGTCTCCTAAGAGAGAGATCTTGTGTGTATTAATACTGCTCCATACTATGAACTCTGTATGAGCCCTACATTTCTGCACCTCAGTCGTCTGATTAATATTGCTAGTCAATCGGTTGTTATACCTGCTAGTGCATCTTGAGATTTCACTCTCTACCGTCTCAATCTGCAAATCTCTGTGTAGGCTGGAGTTGCGTACAAACCACGGGCATCCCGTGATTGCACGCAGTGCCTTATTTTGCAAAACCTGGATTCGCTTTCGGTGGCTTTTTGCATGCCGTAATTCCATATGGGGGCAATGGTAGCATTGTATACGGAACGTTTGCATCTAAATGGAAGCCTACTTCGCCTGTTAAGCATCCAAAACATCTGAGCTTGCCTCACTAGACAACGGATGACAAGGTTCCTGATGTGCCTGGCAAAGGTCAGTCTTCTGTCTAACGTTAAACCCAGATACCTTACTTCATTTGCTTGGGTAAGGAAGGTATTGCTCAGACGAAGTGCGGGTGGTTTTCTCCGCCTAAGCGTGAAACCAACATTTATGCATTTGGTCGGGTTAAGCTGTATGATCCACTGCTTAGCCCACGTTTCCACAGCATCGACGTAAGTCTGCATATAATCTGCTGCGTCATGCTCACAAGCGGAGTTATAGAGCATAGCCACGTCGTCAGCATAGGATGCCAGCAGTACCTTTTCTGGTGCTAGATCAACAACTGGCATCGGGAGATCGGCTGTAAACAGCGAATACAGCAAGGGCCCCAATACGCTCCCTTGCGGAACACCAGCGTTAACGGGGTGTGTTGTGGAGAGTTTATCGCCTACTTTTACGTGGAAGCACCGATCAGTTTAGATAAGTTTCGCCAGCAATCCATCATGCCACACTCTGTCAAACGCCTCCAGACAATCTATAAAAATACCGTTGCAGTACTCTTTGTCATCGAACGCCTGCAGGATGTGGTTTACCACTCTACGCACCTGCTCCACTGTGCCGTGATCCACACGAAACCCAAACTGGTGTTCCGGCAATGCCTCTCTGTAACATTCCTGTTCCGTCACTCTTGTCACGAATAGTCTTTCCCATACCTTCGACAAAGAAGGCAGGAGACTTATCGGTCGAAAAGAGTTCGGCTGATCCTTTGGCTTGCCAGGCTTATGAACCATTGAAATCCTTGCCATTTTCCACATAGCCGGAAAGTGCTGTAATTTCAGCAACGCGTTAAATATTAATGTGATGTAAAGTACAGCACTCATTGGAAGGGCTTTCAAGGTCCTATGGCATATACAGTCGTGACCCGGAGCCTTGTTACCAGGAAGTTCCTTTATCACAAACTTGACTCTCGAACAAAATTTTTAAATAAACTAACAAATTCAAAAAAAACGAACCGCGCTTATATTGCAAAAAAAATGCATACTTTTAGGCATACAGTGAAAGTTACTTTAAGCATAAGTTTTTCATTTATCCTGATGATCCTGGTCAGCATTTTAGGTCGAAATTGTGAAATTATTTTATTGTCATTGGTCTTTGATAAGTATACAAATTTTAAATTAAATCTGACTGTTCAAAGTGGGTCAAAAGCAAGCTAAAAGAAGTCGTTTACAAGCAAACAGACAAACTTACAAGTGAAGCTAATATAAGCGTGTTTAAAATGGGAACTCGACGAGCAGCTACCTCCATGTGGTAAGTTTAGTACATCGATAAGACCTTGAAAATTTAATAAAAACCAAAGAAAACCATGCAATAATTTAATTGAATTTTAAATTCATTATTAAAATAGTGTGGAAGAAAAATAAAAAATATTTGTAAGCTACAGAGACTATTTTTTCGAGTTCAGTCACGAATTCTCATCCACTGTGTTCTATATGTACTCGTATTTATATTTATTTCCCACAGATGCTGCAATATAATTTCATATCTCAAAAATCAAATTACAAAATATGTTCCAAAGTAAACAATTTTTATAGTTTTGGCGTAACTAAATATAATAAATAGTAATCAAGCTTCATAAATTTAAAAACAAATACTTTAGAAAGTGACTCGTGTGTGATTAATATTAAGTAGTTATTTTTTTTCTTTGAATTTTATTGCATAATCCTTTTATTTTGAGTGCAGAGAATTTGCTTATGTAGTTGTGCTGCTTAGCAAAGTGAAATATGAATAGGATGCACTCAGTAATGATCGAAAGGTTTCCAAAGTCAATGGATACATATTAGCAACGCGCAACTGGAAATGGAAATATTAATCTTTAATAGTCCTCTCACACAAATATTTTTGGTTCATTTAAAATACCATTAAAGGCTTTTGTGTCTGCATAAGGAATAGTAGCACCATTTTACGTAGCCTTATACTGAATGTATACCACGGAAGATCGTAAACAGCTTCCGAAACTTGTACATTCTGCAAGTTTAATAATACTCTATTAATGATAAGTTGAAAAATTATGAGTAGAATATGCGAAACCTCAAGCATCATTTCATTGGCATGCCAGTAGTAGGTGAAGGGAATATAAAGCGCTGTTAAAATATACATCGCCACCAAGGCCATATTTAGGAGTGTATTTACCTATTAAACATAAAAAATTTACTTATAATTTACAAATATATTTTGTTATAAATGGAAATACTTACGAGATTCAGACAGAATACCAACGCACCAATGACAATGCTAAATACCACAAATTCCGAGAAAACCACATATGTTAATAAATCATTGACATTCTTGACGTAGCTATTGGGGAATGTTTGAAAATTAATTTTACTTAAAAGTCGAAAAAAGGAAAAATTTAAAAGAAAAAGTCTCCAACAGTTTAACTGCTCTTGGCATAGTTTACTTCTAAAATATTTCCAGCTTCATCTGTTTACCAAAGTTTAAATTAGTTTAAAATTATTAACAATAAAAAAGGCATAAAATACCCTACATTAAGAAGCTCAATTTTGTTTCGGAGTTTTTACTAGACCTCATTTAGCTTCTTCTCATTGTAGCTTACAATACAAGGGTGACAAGAAATAACCCGGGCAAATTTTGATGCAATCGATTACAAATGTGTTATGATGCAGCCCTTACAGAAATGCATTTATCGATAGCTTGTACTTTTCTGAAACAAATATATTTACATTTTTATGATTTCCATCAATTTGATATTTGTTTCAGGATGTCTAACAATCGTTGTGCAATTTTAAAACTGTTTCAACAAGGAAATCGCCAATGCGTCATTGTTCGTTTGCTCGGCATACCAAAAAAAACGGTCTCTGACGCTATCCGGCGATTTAATGTGCTTGGCCATGAAGGTGACCGTCCCGGACGAGGCAGACCATGCACCGCCAACACTTCCAGAATTCGCCAGATCGTAAAAAAGCGGATCACCCGGAATTGCAGAGTCTCGGTCAGAAAAATAGCCCGTGAAATCGGAGTGAATCGAGAAAGTGTTCGGTTGATTGCCAAAAATGAACTTCATCTCAAGCCCTACAAGCTCCAAAAAGTGCAGCTTCTTACGGATGACAATAAGCGCGTGAGACTCCAAAGATGCCGTCAACTGAAGCGTCGGGCCGCAGTTCAAAAATGGGAGCGTATTCTCTTCACGAACGAGAAGATGTTCACCATTTAACCGGCGTACAATCACCAAAATGACAGAAGCTGGTCAGCTGAAGCTCCAGGTACCGCTGCAATAATCGAGCGCCGTCAATATGAGCAGTCTGTAATGGTTTGGGGAGGAATATGCGCCACCGGCAAAACACCCCTTGTTTTCATCGAGCAAGGGGTCAAAATCAATCAGGAAGTGTACCGCCGTGACATTTTGGAAACTATTTTGCTTCCTTGGGCCCAGCAGCACTTTGGTGATACGGAGTGGACGTTTCAACAGGAGTCAGCGCCAGCTCATAGAGCCAAATTGACTCAGGACTGGTGCAAAGCAAATTTTCCGGACTTTATCACATCCAGTGAATGACCACCTTACTCGCCAGATCTCAATCCGATGGACTACAGTGTATGGTCTATTTTGGAGTCCTGGGCATGTGCTAAACGCCACATAAGTTTGGAGGCGCTGAAGCAATAATTGCTCCAAGAATGGAATCGATTATCGGAAGAAGACCTGCGGCCCATTGCGCTAAATTTCCAGAAACGTTTAGGGCTCAGCATCGCAACCCAAGGAAGCCACTTCGAAACCGGCTGAATACTATGTTTACATAATAGCTATTTGATAGTTGTGTATCTGCATTTTTTCTCAAATATAGTTCCTTAAAAAGTTATGATCAAAAATATTAGTCCGGGTTATTTCTTGTCACCCTGTATAATAGAACTTACTCTGCTATTCGAGTATAAAATCTGAAGCACTCGATTATATCTTTCGGGTCCGCATTGTCTTCGATTTTTGCGAGCCTGTGCTGAACTATGCGCAACAAAGCTCTTGCAAAGACTGTAAAAGCTCCAATAATACTTATATATGGCATATACATAACGGCAATAAATGCCTCCTGGGGCACCAATAGTACGTAGATAATCTCATACAATGGCGAAGCCATCACATCAACCGTTGGTATGGCGACACCCATTGGATGTGCTGTGAAGATATTAGGACATAACAGAAATATTTACACAATTTCATATCAAATCACCTCGTGCAGACACAGTTAACGGCACTAAACAACCGTAAATAACATCACCAACAGAGAAGATTTGATTAACGATTGTAAATTTACGCATATAGCGATTCGCCTCCTCCAGAATCGCGCATTCCTCACAATCGTTCCCTTCCACAATATACGAGTATAATTCAACAAAATTCTTGAGCACATCTTGCAATTGCAAACGGTAACGCACAAGTAGCGCGGTGCGTATTGCGCCATTAAAAGAAACCGCAGCGTAGAAGAGATTCAGTGAGAAGTTGGTCATATCGCCCAGCATGCTGTACAAGAACGGACATTGTATCGAGTTAAATACAAACGTGTACACCACCATCGTATTAAGGAACCAAAGCGTCTTCGTCCTAGGTTCTAATAGACCGAAAATGCGCAAAAAACGCAAGTTCAACCAGAGCAGTGGAACATCGTCTATGCTCAACATTTCGAAGATGCCGTGTAATCGAGAATTTACTGAAATTGAAAAAAACTTTCGAATTCGCAAACGTTCACCGATTGAATGTCGACCAAATGTGCGTGCAAACTGTCTTTTATATCACTTTGTTTGCCAGTAGCTGGTGGATAGAAAATATAATTGGATTTGATTGTATAGATACATGTAGTAAGATACAGCTGACAGCTGTGAATATTTGAAGTAGGTGTCGCAATGCAATTTTCTATAATTTTTGATAATGATATACATTGCAAAATGCTTTACGATAAACGTAGCTTAAGCCGTAATACTTTGGCTATTTCCATTTAAACCAATTCCAACCAAAAGACAATAATGTACATATATACATAAAACAATACCTATATATTTCTCAATCTATAATGACCTTAAGCCTCCTTAAGTTCATAGGTTGTTACTTTACATCGACGCATTTAATTTATTCTGCTTATAACTAGATATTAATTTTGTATGAAATCTTGCAATTCCTCTAAAAAGTTAATTTTTTATTTTTTTTATTCACTACGTATACAAATGTGAATCAGTTTACATAAAAACTATAATTCATTTAGTTTGCATTTTAAGAAGTGACATTAAGGCATTTAGCTTAGCATTTTTCTCAAGATCTTGTTCTGTAGCACTTGTATACGATTAATGTTTGTAGCGGAAGCAGTGCCCCAAAGCTACAGGCTGTACATCCAAGTTGGCATAATAACCGTCTTTTAAACAAGAAGTTTACACTCAAGGCTAAGTTTACTGCTTGGCCGAAGTATCCAGTTGTGTTTTGCGAATATGATTGCACCAAGTGCCACGCCTCTGCAAGCAAAAACCCAAGCCTACTTGGTCCACATGTGGTATGACTCTATTGTTGAGCAAGACGAGTGAGCAACTGTCTTGTCTCAATGTGAATAAACAGTGGCTGGATTTATCATTATTGACCTTTATATTCCAGCGGTTTGCCCAACGTTCAAATTTCACAAGATAATTTTTTTGTGTGTCATTTGAAGCGTCATTTGGACAATTTGAGTTCGCAAGAACTGCCGTGTCATCAGCATACGTAGCCGCCAGCAGCATGTTTTCATTATCTGGAATGCCAATTCGGATCCCAGAGAGCTCATCTTTAACCTTAACTGTGAAGGCACGGTCAAGCAAGTAAGACTTCAAGAGAAGGAATTGCGACGCTGGTAATTTTCTTTTAATTTTGAAGAGGAGACCTTTCAGCCAGACCCTATCAAAGGCTTGCTGTATAAAAAGTAAAACAGCGGTGGTGGATGCGAACCATGGTATTAAAAATAAATATTAAGAACATTATTGCCTTTTCAGGTAGAGCCTTTGCTACTTTTCCATCTATTCCGTCATATACCGGGGTTTTTTTTTATTTAGTAGTTTAACCTGTTGCCGAATTGCATCAAACTTGTCAAAGGCTAAGGCTGAAGACGACGGTGCCTGTTGTGGTTTTCCTGGTGGGACAGGTGGCTGTCCGCTTCTAACAGCATCTACATATGTATATGGCAGATTTGCTTTTTATGCATAGTCTGTGTAATCAGAGAAGACTGGAATCAGTTTCGGTCTGGTTTTTGGTTTGGAGGGAGCTCGTTTTGTCTGGTATATTTTGCACCCTCTCTGCACCCAGTTGTTGCATGGCCCCCTCCACATTTGACTTAACGAAAATGCTTTCGGCTGAATAGTTTCTTATACTCCTGACATCGGTGACACTGAATCAGATCATCAAGTCGACGTGGGGGCTCAATCTTCCTTTTCTGACGACAAATGAAAATCATATTCAAATTAGAGCCATTTACACGGCTTTTAGAGTTATGAACATTTCTGATTTCGTTACCCTGGCACAAGAGGTTCTGCTTAATGTCATCTGTTGAAGTAGAGTGGTGCAATCCCTTTATAACCACCTTATAGGAGCGCTCCTCTTTAAGCTGATACATACTTATGGAAATTTATTTGTTTGCTTTCCAGCCGTTTTACAATTGCTGTGAAAGCGTCAGAGTCCTTAGCTATTACTCGAACTGATGCATTTGTGCCGGTTTTAGTTGTATATCGACGGTGAGCCATATACCATTTATATTTGAAACACCAGTTATAAAAATGGGTGGAGATTTGGGATCTTACTTTATTGAGTCTGTATCGAATTATTTTATAAAAACCTTGGAAGGAGCCGCATTTTCAGATTCCTTATGAGGGATTTTAACGGCAACACCCGACAACAATTCAAGTTCCATTTCACTCTCCGATTCTGCTTTGTCATTAGTAGAAAGGTGCGCAAACGAATTTGTCCGGTCTACGTTTTGAAACTTATTCGCATTTAGAGGTGTTCTTCTGCTTCTGCTAAAAAACGGATAACCGAATACCGTGAGACCATTGGTTTCATCAGAATTGTGCGTAAGTACAACAATTTATCTTGTTTTGTTTTGTTTTGCAAAAATTGGCATCCTCATTTTTTTAATTTTGGTCAGAAAGTGACAAAATGATGTACCTTTTCTATACACATATTGGTGTCACCACCAGAAAATGTTCTATTCCAACAGTTTACTTTGATATAAACAGTGCCAAATATCTTTATGAAGCAATCACCATTCATTAAAGCGGTCACTCAAGTGCACTTAATGACATCAATTCTGCACAATTTAAAACTCTTCTATAATATATAAAAAAAGAAATACACAACGCCAACATATCAAAAATTACACACACAAAATCAGGACAATAACAACAACGCCAATGTTGGCAATATAACTTATTAAATAATAAAACCGGCTTATCCTTAGACAACTGAGCAAACATGTCAAAAAAACAAATATTTGCAACGGCATGACTGCTGCTGTTATCAGCTTTTTTCGTAGGTATACCGAGACTTAAAATAAAAGTCCTACAGACACAGACCAAAAACGACATCAACAATGAGGACGACGACAATAAAATAATAAAATCAACAACCACATCGTACACAACATAATTCGGCGAACAATGCCGGCTCAGCAAATATTTCGGAAAAATTAAAATAAAACGAAAAGCTGGCAGAGAACACCCCATCACCCCATCAAACCTCAAACAAATAAAATCCATACTTTCGGTAGCAGCCACTTGCCCGCGCGTAAAATAAAGCCACAAACAGCAGCTATGAAACGATAAAGGCAGACAAACTCAGCTGGACTCAACAGCAGTGGCAAAGGCCACAGCAACAAGGACAACGAGTGCCATTTGCTTGGCTGTTTGCTGGCAAGCTTCCTTCATTCATCTGTTCGATATACTCGTATGACGAATATTTTGTGCAAACATTCGCATAAAAATTGGCAACGAAATGCCAAATACTCAAACTTCGACGACATCAAACAAAGTTCCATAAAAAGGACAAAGATCGCAAGAGCAAATAATGTCAGCCGCAACTGGCTCTCCACGTTTGGCGTAACTCATACGCCGCGTTTTCGCACCATAAATCATTACAGCAAATGAAGTAAAAATAAAAGATTAAACAAAATATTTCGAATATGCAAAGAAGCAAATATTTATTTTATTACACATTTCCATATGTACGACTATTTAATGTCAACGTCCACTGTTTGCTTTCATTTAGTGCTTAGTTCAAATTAATTATTTGTACAGCTATCCAAACCAAAGGACACTCAGGGTCTGACATTTAATAGCCACATTCAAATTATGTGCTAATCTCTGAGATAAGGAGCAGTCAGCATAAACGAGCGGAGATTTAGCATTACTAATGAATAATTGAAGTAGAAAATGTACAACGCAGACTTGAACTGACGTACAAACATACTCGTACACTAAATAGCACACATAGCTACCAGATACAAATGGTTTTTACTTCGAAAGTGTTGCACTCACCGTAGAACGAGTATCCGTATCCACAATATAAATGCATAAAAAAGATTGCTTCCAAGCTAGCCGGAATTATTTACTACAAGCAGCAAAAACTGTTTATTAACTGGAAAATATTTTATTTATCTGACATTATTTAATTTAATTAAATTTAAACGTACTTAAAACTCGTATTGGGTTATCTTAGTCTCTTATATCAAGAGATAAACAATTGTCTCTGTTAAACGAGCCGTGTTTCAATACTAATTGTTGCCAGGATTATGTTGTCTTTAATATTTTTGTTCATAAAAAGAATGATTTTATCCTGCATTCGAATGGGAGATGAGAATTACCAAAGCTTAAATAGATTGGGATTCGTTTGCTCAAGTGCACATTGTGTGGAAAATTGTTGACTGCCATTCACCTGGGAATGGCCAACAATGATTCTTGTGTCAAACTGTCCAAGCAACTCACACGTCCGTTAGGACACTTATCTCCTGGGTAGCCTCTGAACATCCGTTCAGAGGTGAGCTAACGTGAGAAGGCGAAGGGGCCCCTCTCCTTTAAAAAGGGGTTGGTGCGCTGGGCTTGGGACCCACCACTTTAAAAAAAACCCCCCCAATGAAAACGAAAAGAAAGCCTTGGAAGGACCCCTTTGATGACGACCCCGGAACACGATACAAGGATCATGATTTGAGGATATGCACCTGGAATGTCCGCACCCTTAATTGGGATGGTGCAAATATCCAGCTGGTTGATGTCCTCGAAAAGTGCAAGGCTGACATCACCGCAATCCAAGAAATCCGATGGATAGGGCAGGGTTGCTCTAAAAAAGCATCCTGTGACATCTACTACAGCTGCCATGCGAGTAAGCACGAATATGGATGTGGTTTCGTGGTGAGTAGGAAACTACGTGGCCTCGTCTCTAGGTTCACACCTGTTGACGAGCGTCTAGCCGCGATACGCATCTAGGCTAAATATTTTTATATTAGCCTGATTTGTGCGCACGCGCCGACTGAAGAGAAAGACGACGATGCTAAAGATGAGTTCTATGAGCGCTTGGAACGCCTGTACGAGCGCTGTCCCAAACTCGATGTCAAAATCGAGCTTGGCGATTTCAACGCCAAGATTGGGAAGGAACGAATCTTTGGCCAAACCGTCGGAAAATTTAGCCTTCACGACACTACCTCCAATAATGGAGAGAGGCAAATCGATTTCGCCGCAGGTCGGAAATGGTAGTTAATAGTACCAGATTTCAACATCTTAACATCCACAAGGCTACATGGCTGAGTCCTGATCAAAAAACACGCAACCAAATTGATCATGTTCTGATTGACGGAAGGCACGCATCGAGCGTGTTGGCGTGCGAACGTTACGTGGTCCCAACATTGACTCGGACCACTATCTTGTCACAGCCAAGGTACGCACTAGGCTCAGCGTAGTGCACGCCGCACGTTCCAACATGCACCGAAAGCTAGACGTCGGCAAGCTGCAATCAGAGCAGACCGCTGCAGCCTTCTCAAACACACTCTCCCGACTGCTCCGGGAAACCTCTCCAATTTCTCGAGATATATGTGAGCAGTGGACACATATCACCCGCTCCATGGATAGGGCTGCCAAGGATGTCATTGGTTATACAAAAACTGTGAAGAATTCTTGGTACGACAAAGAGTGTCGCAATGCTACTGCAGAGAAGAACGCTTCATATCAGCGAACTCTGCAGTCGGGAGCAACGCGAGCTGTTTGAGAGCGATATCGAAAGAAACGGAGAGAGGAGAAACGCCTTTTCAGACGCAAAGAAGTAAGAAAGGCTAAAGTTTGAGAAATGAAGCTCGAAAATTCTACCAAAAGGTCAAGCGTCTGACTGAAGGTTTTAAGCCCGGAGTAACTTTCTGTAAGGATGAGAATGGAAATCTGGTAACGGATGAACAGGAATCACTGAGATTATTGAGGAGTCATTTCTCCAACCTACTCGGAGGCGATGAAGCGCATAATACCGCCGATAGAGAAATGACACCGGAACCACCAGTTAATGATGGCACTATTGTAGAGCCACCGGACTATAACGAGGTCGATTCAGTTATTAAAAAGCTGAAAAATAACAAAGCAGCAGGCTCTGATGGGCTGCCAGCTGTGTTATTTAAGACCGGCGGCGAAGAGTTGGTTAGGAGTATGCACCAGCTTTTATGCAAGATATGGTCCGATGAACGCAATCTGGAATCTCAGTCATTGGGTACGCAATCTCGTCTTTGCATGGCGACGCTATCTAACACACAAAGCGTTGTCAGGGTGGGGAAAAACCTCTCCGACCCCTTTGATACCAAGAGAGGTTTCAGGCAGGGCGATGCTCTATCGTGCGATTTTTTCAATCTCCTTATGGAATACATCCTACGCCAATGCCCGTACATACAGAGTATGTCGGGCTCGATCTTCCAAAAGGAAGTGATGCTGCTCGCTTACGCCGATGACATCGATATCATCGGTACGCAGGAACGGCGAGTCAGCAAGGCGTTCTCGGAGATTGAAAAACAGTCTCGACTCATGGGTCTAGCGGTGAACGAGGACAAGACGAAGTACTTGGTGTCTTCTCGCACTCCGTCAATGCGTCTTGGACGGTCAGTGACGATGGAGAATTTCAACTTCAGTGTTGTAGAAAACTTCGTCTATCTCGGAACAGAGATCACCAGCAACAACAACGTCAGCCTGGAGATCAGGCGAAGAATCACGCTTGCAAACAGATGCTTTTTTGGGCTGAGCAAGCAAATGAGAAGTAAAGCCCTCTTTTGAAAGACGAAAATCAAGATCTATAAGACGCTGACACTCCCGGTCCTATTATATAACGCAGAGGCATGGACCGTGATTGCGTCGGACGAGACAGCGTTGAAAGTCTTCGAGAGGAAGATTCTTCGCAGGATATTTGGTCCTATTAGAGTCGGCGACGAGTTTAGGTCCCGTTGAACCGCGAGCTGTACGAGCTATTCGATGAGGTTGACATAGTCCAGCGCATAAGATTCCAGCGGCTGCACTGGGCTGAGCACCTCATTCGAATGGACGAAAGAGCTCCAGCACGCATGGTTTACATGGGGGGCCCAAACTTGATTGGTGGACGCCGACATAGAGTACGACCGGGCACTCGATGGAATGACCAGGTATGGAGAGATCTCTCCGTACTTGGGATTCAGAACGACTGGCGCCAGCGCGCACAGGATTATGGAGACGGTTGACGGCCATTTAAACAAACAAATACTATTCACACTTGACCTTGGCTTGGCAAAGTTAGAATTTAGTATTATTTACTGGTCATTTATGCTAGAAATTGAGCTACTACGTCCCAACTCTTTATAAGAATTTATCCAATATCAATTTTCATTATTGAAACTTAATATCAAACATAATAGGACGCACTTTAATATATAATGGGGCCATTTCAAAAGAGTTATCATTAAAAAAATAACTTTATGCACTGATTCAATTGAACGTGTATGGGAGCGGTAGTTTCTAGTGGCCACATCGTGGTCATTCATACATAAGAATATTAAAACCAATATAACGGGGCGCATACATTCACTTAAACACAGACGGACTTAAAGAATATATAACACGAATATACATATTTTATGTCCGATGCCTCTTTTAAGTGCAAACATTGTGTTAAAATACTAGTATAACAAGTAAGAAAATAACAGGCGGGCGTAACCGACTGTAAGAGGCCCTGTACCAGTGCAGGTCGCCTAACAAACACATTAAATGTTCCCCTAGCTTATGACCAAACACATGACCACTTCTCACTGTACGACTAAGTGCCTTTTAAAACATTTTTTTATGTATGAAACGAAAAGGGGGGTCGCTCAAATTCAATTGCTTATAAAATCGTCATTTATTATCCGATTTTGATGAACTTTTCGGATTTTGGCTAATAAAGACGATATCTCTATACTGGCATACTTTTTTTTGTGCCGAAGAAATTTTTACCCTTGGTGGTGATTTTATGGGGAAGGGGGGGAGGGGCAAGTTTTTAAAATAAACTTGTGAAATTCCGGAGCAGTCCTAGTCGAATGCAAAAAACACGAAGTCTCTATCTATTACCGTTTCCGAGATCCTTTCGTTCATACGGACGACCAGACGGACGGACGGACGGACAGATGGACGGACGGGCAGACGGACAGACGGACATGTCTATATCGACTCCTCTATCGCTCCTGACCATAATGGGGGTAACTTTGGGGGTCTCCGATTATTATTTCTACCTGTTACATACATTTACACAAAACCAATAGGCTCTTGTACCTTCGGTACAGGGCCTAAAAACCTGAACCTACGAGATACATACGATTGAAAGGCTTAGTAGTATTTATTTAAATGAGGAAAAGTTTTATTGAGGCAGTACAAGATATTTTTCTACTAGTCTCGCACGAATGCATTCGTTTCATACTACTAATGCATGTATTTAGGCGTTAGTTCAGAGCTATAACTCTATTAATTATATATTATATTAGTAGTGCTAGCTATAGCCGGCACGCTCTGCTGCGCCCAGTAAAAACTGTTGGCAAAACGAATGTTGTATCTACATATTTCTGTATGTTTCTTAAAGACAGCCTAAAAATCCACACTTTTTCAAGGGATCAAAGTATTTTACATTAAAATATGCACTCCCATTCAATTTATATGTAACGATGTAGAAAGAGAACACTTCGGCGAAACTCTCGTAATCTATTTCTTGAAAAATTTACACAATTTTCTAGTTTGATCATACAATATTTTAAATTTATTGTAACAATAGTGCAAAATAAACTTTAAAAGCTAGAAAACTAAACTACTTAACTAAATAGCATTGGGAAAAGGTCAAAAAAATATACAATTTAATGAATTCTTGATAAATGTGTTGATACACTGTTGAATTTGCGCTCTTCCGCCTAACTTGAACAGCGCCAATTTCTGAGGTATTTCTGCGTCACAGCAACTTGTGAGAATATCTTGTGAATATGCACTGAATATGCATTATTATTGCATCGATTACAATTGATTATTCACTGCGGCATATTACAGCCAATTTGTGTAATAACCTTTGCAGCTACATCGGCGGCAACACGCACACACTCGCTGAGCGAACGTTTTTGAAGCCAGGCATGCAGAAAGCCCGCAACAAATGCATCGCCTGCACCCGTTGTATCGACCACATTCTCGACACGGGGAGCATTGTAAGTCTGAAAGGTAACTACGCCCTCGCCATCCGGTGCACGCTCTTCCACATAGTTCGATATGAGTTGTGCACCATCTGCACCTTTTGTAATACAAATAATCTTCGTTGTATTGCCACTTTGCAGCAGTTGAAGCGCTGCATCCTCAACAGTGTTACACTTTAAAGCCTTGCGCAAGGCTTCGAATTCATTGTGATTTCCGAATATGAAGTATGCGCTATGTGCAAGTTTTATTATTTGTGCGCTATTCTGTTGCACAATATACTGTGCGCTAAGATTCAAAGCCAGACGACGTCGCTCGCGCACATAGTGCGTTACTATATAGTCACAGACCGCTTCACGTGCTGGCACAAAGAATCCCTCGATGTACAGAATCTGTTTACGTTCGATGGGTCGTAGAAAACAAGCTACGTCACCTTCGCTGAGTGTAGACTGTTTCAGATGAGCGACAGTGAAAAACGCCGAAGCGCCAATATTTGCATATAGCGTGGGTTTATCTTCATAAATAAGTGCGATGCATTGGCCCGTGTGAGCGTTGTCAATGGTTTCCAATCTATAAATGTGCTCGCGGAATTATTGCTCTGTACTAATTGGTATAATCATACAAACGTATTACCTTGCTTCAACGCCCTGCGCCCGTAGTAGCGCACGCAGTTCTTCACCATCATCATCTGCGCCAACTGCTCCAAAGAAAAGTGCATCCGTACCCAGATACTTTAGAATTCGAACTGTATTCAGTGCTGCGCCGCCTGGACTTGAGACGTATTTTGAGCTAAAAGTTGCCAAGCAATGATATACCTTATCAATATTCCATATACTCTATCTGGAGAAAACTGATTAACAAATATTTACCCTTCCAGTGCTTCTGCCGTTATCTGTGACAGCTTCTCCGCATCCAGTTCCCCTTTTGTGTCATGCTGCAGATTGTAGCGCTCGAGCAGATCATCGCTTTCCAGCTGTACGCTGCGATCGATTAGCACATTTCCAAATGCTACCACTTTGCGGCGGCTGTGTGCGATAGAATAGTGTGATTAATGCGATGTTTCATAATAACTTTCTGTCTGTTTTTCCCCCCATTGTCTTTCTATATTTAGCGAAATTAGAAGATGCAAATCGAATTCTCACGGTTTACAGACACACGCAACAGCAGCGGCAGGCATTGGCACCGATTGGGAAATAACTCACGTGCAGTAGCCTCCTTCCGCATAATCGCCACTGCCAAGTCCATTGTCATCAGAAGCAAACAGTTTCCCGTAGATCCAATTTATGTAGTCCATTGTTTGTTAATTCGTAATTGCGTGGGTATATTTGACTGATTCACTCAATGCAAATGCTGCAAATGCTTTCGTTTAATCGATAAAGCGGCTCCGTCAACCCACAACTCGCAACCACGCAGCACTAGCTCTCAACTCAAACTCGACCGCGTTCCCGGCGTGGCCTTTGTTTTCATTTGTTGTTGTGGCATTTTTTGCAGCAGTGTGACCGAGTGAGTAAATACTTAAAAGTACTTAAAAGATACCAGAACCGCCAAATTTGAATTTTAAAGCCAATCTGTACAGCCGAGGCCCGCCAACGAGAGTGTAGGTACTGCGTCTGAAGTGGTAAAATGTCCAAAAAAGCTCGAAAAAGCTTCCGCTTTTCGAAAAAAGCGCGGCTTCGGGGCAAAAAGGGTAAAGCTTTTTCGAGCTTTTGGACACTTTGGACACCTTACCACTACAGACGCAAGGTACCGCTCACTCCTGTTGGCTGGCTCGGCTGTACAGACTCTGCGCCATCTAACGGAAAACGCAGTATCGCCAACGGAAATTTGAAATTAATTTTAATTAACCAAGCAGTATTTAAGCGCTGCACTATGGTCCCAAAGCCGATTTTTTTACATAAATTCAAAAAATCATAATCGTGATTTATGCAAGAAAGTCATTTGTTTCTTTTGTGCGCACGTGGTTGAGATTTCCACTTTTATTTCCTCTATAAAACAAATAATGCAAAGTAATACAATATATACAAGTAGTATTTAAGCGCTGCCAAATTAAATTTGCTTTTTGAAGTGACGAAAAATTTAAAGTCACCAACTATCGCTCTTCGAAATCGGACGTCAGTGCATTCCTATCAGTAGTTAGCGTTACTTTTGTCATCTTTCTTCATTGAATTCCAATAAGAATACCCTACCCTACCGCGCGCGTGTGCATATTACTTTTGTGAGTGGTTTTACATTTTTGACAATCATGGCCCCTGGGCCTCCTAACCTTGGGGGTAACCGCTTTGATATTCTCAGCGTTAGCCCCAAAGCTAAAAAAAGACAATTTCAAATCCCCCAGGGCTCCCCTCTTTCAGTGGTTTTATTCACTATAGCGTTTGGGCAAATTAACTCTATTTTCTGCAGATACAAAAATGTGAATGTGTCCAACTACGCTGATGATGCCATCATCTTCACTAAAATGAAAAATTTTGATACCGTCAAGAATGTATTTTCTAATATTTTAAACGATTTAGAATCCTGGGGAGCCTACTCGGGAGCATCTTTATCCATCGATAAATGCCAAGTTTTGCACAAATGCCGGAAACACAGATGTAGCTTCCCTGATATTCATTTCAACAACAAATGCATCAAAGTGGTCGAACACTTAAAAATACTTGGGATAACTTGCGACTCCAAACTACTTTTTAAGCAACAGTGTATTAATTTAAGAAACCAATTAGAATCTAGATTTTACATCATTAAATTTTTAAGTTCCAAATACTCCAATGTCCATATAAACACCCTTGTCAACATCACCCGCGCCCTTATGCTCTCCAAAATTGACTATGGTCTCCCTATCTTTGGATGGTGTGCTAAGTCCCATATAAGCAAAATATATCCTCCTTATCACGCAGCTGTTCGCCGATCGATCAACGCTTTTCCCACTTCGCCCACTGCCTGTATCTTAGCGGAGGCCGGTCTACCCAGCATTGAAGAAATGATAGAGGAAACAACAATGCAGCTAATACCCAAGCTCTACACGACTTGCAACCGACTGCTAGCGAAACAAAAGCGCCATTATAAATGTGTTTCTACTATCAGACGATGCGTCAGGTATAGTACAGATCTAGATTTGCTACCACCGAGATCAGCCAAACATCAATACTAGTCTCAATGTAGCAGCGAAAAACGTTAGTACCAGCTCCGAATACCTGGCGCGATTCCTAAACTTGAAAGAGAAACTGGGGCATATATATATTGGCTCTACAGGGATGGCTCAAAAACACAAAACTCTACTACCTTCGCCGTTGTCGACATTTTGGAAACAATCATAATTAGGGGATTTCTCCCAACACATAATTCGATTTTTACCGCTGAAGCCTTTGCGTTATTGAAAGCTTGCCAATTTGCAATAAAAGAAAATGGGAAATATGCAATCTGTTCTGAGAGCCTATCCTCCATATAAGCAATACAAAATCGAGAGCACAACGATCCCAAATCACCATTGTTTGTTTGTTTCCGAGCCACCAAGGTATACGCGGTAAGGAATGCGCCGACGACCATCATACTTCTGCTTTCCAACCAGACACAAAGATTTAAAAAATCTGGTTACTCATCATCTTCATACGAAGAAGTTGGCGAGATGGGGACAGTTCCTACACCGGTACTCTACCATCAACCCAACTTGCTACAAAATCGACCTACCTACTAGCTTAAGCAAAAGGGCATGCGGAGCATTTATTCGTCTGCGTATCGGACACACTCAATTTTTGCACCAACACCTCCTCAAAGGATCAGTTCTGGACTCGTGTCAACATTTGGTGCGCTTAAAGGTCTCCATTTTTGGTTCCCTAGCCCCATCCTAACTTCTAAGAACTCCCTCACCCTTAAACATTTCCAATATATATAAATTTTGTACAAAATCTAACTTTATAACTTAGTCTGCCCTATTAATATTTAAAAAATTAATACATATTAATATGTACTTTCTTTAATTCCCCTGAGAATCAACCTAAAACACAACCATACAGCGGCGCTTATAATAAAGAGTATGCAAGCCGAAGAGACATACCATTAAAACCAGTCCTCAAAAGCATCTTACACTTCTGCACTAAGCCAAACGCAATGCAAGCCAAGCTATGCAACGTGCCATTCGGGGAATTTCTGAAAACTTGTTTTGTCTGCATTTCGACTTTGTCCCCAAAGTGCGTGCATTCGGACTTGTGACTCAACGGCACAGATTCAATATTAAACGCAAAATCTGGGGATTTACGCGGACGCTTTTTATGTGGACCCCCGACCTTATACAAATAGAATGAACGCAAGAACTAATCAAAATAAAAATGAAAAAAAAAATTGGCAGAATTAGTTGCTGCCAATTTTTGGTTTTGCACGCGCCATTTGCATGTTTATTCATGGATCATTTTAAAAATATAATTAACCATGTTAAGAAAGTTCATTAACCAAACAAACGCCGAAACTTATTTATAAAATTACCAGCTTTGCACATTAATTTTTTTATGTAAGAAAATATTGACTCTGCGGTATTCGAACTACATAGTATTACTGGTCAGAATCAGTTCTCGGCGGATAGGTCAGTGTTTCTCTGAGTTCTCACGAATCGCTTCCCACAGCGTATAGCGCAGGTAATACTCCATGTTCCATGTTTTTCACTTGAAGGTTTTTTGTGCTGTTTAAAGCAAGAAATATTGACGAGACAGCATAAATTTTTAAGTTCAACAGAGTTTATTCGAAATTCACTGCAATTGTGGGTTCAATAATCCTTCTGTTTATCCAATTTTGTTGTAGCATATTTTTCATATGTTTATTTTTATTGTCGGTTAAATTAATGTGGGAACATTATTTGCGTACCTAAGTGTACACTGCTGTAAGTGTACAGTTACGCACAGGAAATGTAGTAAAATATTGAAATTTGGATGAATTTGTAAAACCGAAGTCAGGCATTTTCTTATGGGCGGTACTACCATTGACATAATTTGTCATTGAACTGTTTAATGAAGTACTGCGCACTTCTAAGTCCGAGTCATTGTCCTCTGCGAAGCGCAGTAAGGTTCACAGACCCAACGTTTGTTCTGGCAGCAATTTATGCTTATGTCGTTTATTATTTGGTGCATTAAACTTTAAAGTAGTATTTTTTATTATTAAATTTTGTATTTTTAAAATTGTAGTTCATAAACAAATAACCACACCTCACCCGCGCACGGGGTGCAACAGACCACCCTCATTCTTTCGCTATCAGCATATCAATGCGCGCCAAATTCTTTACAGGCGGGTAAACGAACTCAATGGCGTAGTTCGCTATGCATCGTGATGAGTTGTTTTTCTCTACATTTTTTTTTTTTTTTAAATTTTTAAAAATAAATTTGTTAAACAAATTATTCACATGGGTATATAATGTATCTAAAAATGCATGTTAAAGGATGAAATGCAATCAAAATAAAAGATAAAGAAAAAAAAAACGTTACATAGTTGCAGTACTCTATTATAAAATACCCTACATATTTACATGGTAAATACATAGTATATTGAAAAAGGAGATGTAACAGTGACAGAGTATAATGCCCTACCCTGAAGGGCCGAGTGTTTACTAAGATTCTGCAAATGTATGTAACAGGCAGAATAATGCGTGGAAGGCCCCAGAATGAGTGAACAGCTATATCTAAAAAAAATAAAAAAGCTTCAAGAGTCTTCAAATTTGTGTATTTGCACATTTTTGATATTGACAAGGAAAAAAAGTCACCCTGCAAAAATATTAAACATCTCAGAAAAAAACCAAAACAGACCAAAGAGTGGATATATTACACATGGAGTGGGATTTACATACATTTTAGGATTATATGAGAAATGTCTATATCAAATAAACTTTTCTGTCTGTTTGCAATTCGTATTTGTTCCAGCAAATTTTAGAAACACCTCGACCTATTTGGAGTGGACTTTTACTGGCTAAACGGTATCGTGAGATGCCTCAGAAAATTACTGTAAAAAATAAAAAAAAATATTTTCTCGACCAGGAGAACATATTCTATGGTATTTTGACTTGCTGAATCGAAATCCACAGTCAAAAATCATATATCGAGTCTGGCTATTTTTATAACTTAATAAGAATCGGTAAAAAATGTAGATTTACAAAAAAAAAAAAAAGAATAGAATTCTGCATGATTTTATATATGGGGATTTTATATGTAACCGATAACAGAAAAGTTCAAAATGGCGTATTCAATATGGAGGAATACATTTTAAACTACATACAAATAAACTACATATTAAATAAATCTAGAATTAGCTAGTTTTGGTTCGCCCTAACGATTTGATTCCTCAGTACCTCCATTATTGAAATCGTTCCACTATCCACCACCTCGGGAGGCGCTCGACACGAGTCTGTCGATATCATGTAAAGTCAGTCAGTCAGTCTGTATTGTTTTATTGCACTAATCATAGAGTTGGATTCTTATTTCGAAACAGTAAAGGAATTTGAATTTTTGTCATGGGTATATCTTAATCACCTTGTTGTGCCATAAAACCGTGATTTTTCGAAATTTCAGGAATGCAAACAAAATTAATTTTCCCAACAAAGCTGTATAGTTGAACAGGGCGGAGTAGTCTATCAAAGTTAAGTAGCCCAACAGAGTGGAGTAATCGAAAAAAGGAATTACGAATTCTTAACATAAGGTAAAACTGTCTTGATTAGAATATACTCTATTCTAATTAAATTCAATTCAATTTTTGTACAAGTAAGAATTAAATTTTTTACATGATCGGTTTAGGCCACAAAACAAAAATATACTAGAGACTGACGGACTCTACATGACATAGATAGACCCGTGCTGGGTTTACTAGTGCCGCATCAGACGCCTCCATAGGTGGTGGATAATGATGGAAGTATTGAGAAATGAAATCTTTAGGGAAGAGCAAATATAGCTAATGCTAGATATACTTAATAACCGATATTCCTGTAACTAATTTAAAGTTCAAATTCGATCGAATATAAAATTTTGCATGCATGATTGTGAATTTCGTAGATTTGATTACAGAATCTTGATCAGCGTTATAACTTTTTAGTCTTTTTATGAATTCTGTCTGTAGATTTGGATTCAGCAAGTCAAAATACCATAAAATATGTTATCCTGTTTGGTAAAATATTTTTTTTTTCACTTTAAACAGGAATTTTTGTTTCCTGTTGGAACCAAAATTCCTGGACAGATGCGGTGGCTATTTTGACAAAGAATGTTCCATATATAATAATTTTTCTTTATTAAGTACCGTCCTAAGCAATAAACTTTAGCTTACATTTACGATAACATTCTCCGCGGTAATTTAAATAGGAAAATCACTTCAAGCAAGTTCTAGATACTCGTACTCGTACTCGTGTCTCATTTTAAATGTCTGATAAATAACTTGTTGAGAATCTTTTCATTTAAACAAATTGAATCCATAATTTATACAGAGACATTTGTATACGAATATATCTATGTATATATTGAGCTGAGCCACACGCATGTATTCAATTCATGCACACTTTGCGTTGCATCAATGACGCCCTAATCATGCGATTAGGGCGTCTGGCGTTCGATTGGCAATACATATATATGACGATTTGTTTGTTCCTATGTTTGCCTAGATTCTTTTTGAATTTGTTGTATCTTATCTCTGGCAGTCTGGCTACTTTTTTGTCTTAGTTATTACACTTAAAATCATTTGGTTAGAAACAATGATGACGACCTCCCCAATGATGATACACCTAGTAGCGAACTCATTCATTCATTTGATTCCAACGAAAAATAAAATTATTTTTGCCAGCCTTCTCTTTAAATTTGGTGTATTTTCAGAAAAAAAAATATATTTAAAAAAATTATGTTTGAAGTATTTGGCCCTGTTTCAAAATTGACGTCAACTAGAATGATAGCATATATGTATGTACCCCGATAGTCGCTGCTTAGCTCAGTCATTTCTTAGTATTACCCGGCGATATGACTTACCATGAGAAAGTTCTTATAAAATGAAATCAAAATTTATTGTTTCGGCGTCATTATAAACGATTCAAAGTGTATTTCTTGAATAGAAATACATACATACATATAATTTTTACATTTTGTCAAATATATTTATTAGCAAATTACTCTATTAACAGCGCCTTTTTCGCGTGAAAAATCACTTTTACTTTCATGACCCGTTGCCAAATTGGCTTAAAGCCAATTAAGTGACAAGCAAACAATCAATGAACGAAATGGGAACGAATACGCAGAAAATGCTGTTTCAACAGAAATAAGGAGAAACATCTATGATAAAATTTTGAAATATTGTTTATTTTACTCAACGAATTTCAAGAAATGATAGACGAACATAAATGAAAGAACAAATGTTCAACATTTAAGCGAAATCGAATGAAACACTTCTTTCACAGAAATTGGATAATAAAAATTCATTTTATATAAATAAACTGAGTGTTGATTCCTGACAATGAAAGAGAAAATAATTAGAACAGTTTACCTTGACTCGGTTCGCGAATATCTTATCAATTAACACAACAAATGTAGGCACGAGATTCATAAGCTTTAATGAAACCGAATTTCCTATGCACTGCACATCAGTTAAATCTTATTCACCTCAGTATTTGGTTCGCGGGAAATAAAATACAAATTCAAATTTTATTTCGAAAATACTATTTCCTCAACTTAGACTATTTTCTCCTTCGATCGGTCTAAATTTTACCGATACCAAAGAATTTCTGGCTGCCATTTTTTTTTTTAATGTTGAAGAGCTTCGTCTTGAAACGAAGATAGAACTTCAAGACCACCAGAAGCAACACTGTGAACATTCTTAAAATTATTCACATTTTCATTAACCTATTGTTTATAGCAAAATTTTGGAAAGGTTGAATTTTCAGTACCTTAAAAAATTAATATGAAGGGTATTAATTATAAACTACAAATTTTTATACAATAACAAATCAGAGTACTGAGATAATTAGCGACGGATTGAAAGTGAGCGAGAACGACCAAGAGAGTCATTTGCAAAGAGAGATTGATGCTTACATCTGAAGATACATATAGGCAGTGTAAAGTCAATCAACCTTCTAAAACAATGACCAGCTTCAATATACATACATACATATATAAGATGCATAAATTTGCGCTATTAGCAAACAAAAATAAAAATAATTTAAAAAAATATTGCAGAATTGCTAATTCCAAAATTAGTGGAAAACGTATTTGGGAGTGCAAGAACGATCGTGTTAACAGCGTCCTCCCACATTGCAAAAAAAATTCCCCGAAACAAAAACTGATAAAAGCAACAAAAACCCAACACAGAAAAACTACAAATAAAAATCGCAAAAGCAAAGAGTAAATAAAATAATAGATATTACTTGGAAATACAAAATAATTATGGCGATAGTCCAACTTGGATTTTACGTGAGAGAGCGAGCAATTGTTTTTGTTTTCAATTGAATTTCGAGAGCAACATATACAGGCTCTAATTTAGCTTTTTGGGGGCCTGTGACCATAGTAGGTTGGGTAGCGCCCGTATTTCAAACGTCAAGGCACCATCATCTATAGAACATTTTGAGATACAGGGAGAAAATCAGAATTCGGTCCAATTTTTAATTTGCTTATGCAGAAAGCACGATTTTCGATGCACTTTTGCGATCTAGTTACGTATTTTCGTAACAAGATCGGAAATTGAATATCTAAATTGAATATAATATTCGATATTCCTACGATTAAATGCTTGAAGCTTTGATAAATAAATTATCTCAATCTGCAACTATGATAATTTATTAGAATTCTATTTCAATTTATGTGTACGATTTTTTTTTTGAACAATTTTTCTTCAAAACCACAACGCCCCATCCTAAAAACGACCCTGACATTATATATATACGACCTGATATTATAACAACAACATCGCTCTTGGGGTTTTTTTTGCATTGGAGAGAGCTTGCTGAGCGAAGCTTTCTGATGAAATTCAACGTCGTACATTTCGAGAGCGCGCGACTATAAAAGCAAATGTGCGCGAGCGTTTGGCATTCATTCATTGTGAAATTCAAAATCAAAATTGAAGCAAGAACGCGGAGCGCTTTACGGATACAAAAAGCGAGCAAACTCGAAAAGAATTTCATAAGCAAAAGTTAATCAAAGCAAAACACAAGCAAAGACAATTTACAAACCAAACAAAATCAAAAACATTAAACAAAAAGTGCAAACAAGTGAATTAAAGACATTGCAAGGCAATAGAAAAGATATCAAAAGTGTCGCAAACAGCTGTGAAAATTGCTCTAAAAGCATAACGGCTAAGAAAAACTTAAAAATTCAGCACTCAAACAACAATAACAACAACACTAAAGGCAGCAGCAAAATGGTCGTCGAAGAGACTCTGGAATTTCACAACATCAGCAGCGACAACAACAACCTAAGCATGACTGGCACAGATTTCGCCATGGATTATACAAACATTGGACGCACCGTGAAATCGGCGCTGCTCAAGGCACAATCCGAGTCACGTGTGATTGTCGGCTTGAGTGCAGCGATCAACGTTCTATCTAAATCGCCGGAAGGTTCACTCTTCTGTCTGATGGCGGAGCCGCAAGATGGTGATTCAGCAACGCACATGCATGAGGTGCTGCTGGAAGCATTCTGCTACGAAAACGACATCTATGTCATCAAGGTCGACTGCGCCAGCAAGCTGAGCCGCATTTTGGGCAAAACCACGCTCGAATCGTGCTGTCTGGTACAGAAGACCTGGACCGGCGATGAGGAAGAGGAGCATTTGAACAAGTCGGAGAATCAACTGGTAGACTACTGCGAGGCACATTGGGATGCACCACAGCGTCCGATCGTTGAATTGCCTGTCGTGTAGATGTGTACGTGTGTCGGCAACGAAATTGAACAAATTATGAAGCCCCAAGTCTTGCGGGTACATTTGGATAATAAAAAAACAACAAAAGTTGTTTGCTCAAACGTTTGGAGAGTGAGTTCTACGCCCAACAATCCTTGGGCGAGAAACACCGACGTGGCGGCGCAACGCAGTTGTAGATACGAGGCGGAGAAAGAACTATAGGGAGACACACATTAATAATTACAAAAGTATATTAAAATATATAAATATACATTGTAAGAACGACAACGATGGATGGCAGACGATCGAAGATGTGGCGGCATTTCACATCACCTAAGCTAATTTGTACATATATTAAATCTGATAAGGCGACAGCAGTTAAGAGATGGCGAAACAACGGCAGCAGGAGCAGTAGCGGCAGACAATATACATATCTATCTATCTACATTAAATTAAGCTTATAATTGAAGCTGAAAGTCGGCATAACTACGTTGACGACCTTCAGCAATTGGCAGCAGCAACTGCAACTTAAACAAAAAAAAAAAAAAAAAGCGGATGCAGCGCGTGAGCGAATAGGAAGTGGCCGCACGCATGCACAGATACAGATTCAAAGATACACGCGCCGCGTGACCAGCTGTCACTGGCGCTGCGCTCATTTGCCTAGCGACAAATAATATTAGCAACAATTATTGATAGAACAATCTTTCATTTTTCGTATTTAATAAATGTATGCAATTTATTATTTAACGTTAAACTTTATAAGTTGATTTTGTTTTAGAAAATCGTAAAAAAAAATTGAATAATTAGTAGAATCGTAAATTAAAGTTTTGTTATGTTAGCTCTTCGATTCAAAAAAAACTAATATTATAAATAATATTAAAAAAAAAAAATTGTTAAAAAAAAAATAATAATCTTAAAAAAAAAAACAATTATTTTTGAAAAATAAAAACCATAAAAAAAAAATACATATGTCTTTTTTATTAGAACAAGTAATTGGTGGCAGATTTATATATATTTTCAGCATTTTACGTTCTTATTTCCTTCGGCAGTTTTTTTTTTTTTTTTCTTTATCAAAGCTCGACTTTAAACGCTTGACGCAATTGAAACACAACAACAAAAACAGCAGCAAAGCCAAGCGAGCACGCTTTCGTTCGTCAATCTGGTCTGACGGGTTTATACCCAGCTGTTATTTGTAATTCATTTTCATATTTAATTCAATTTCTACGCTATAGGGAATTCCCAGTGTACACCATTCAATTCAATCTAAAGCTCACAACACTATATCAATGCTAATGAGTTGCCCGTAATCATAATGGATTCATTGGAAATTCAACTGTTGCGGGAACTTCAGCTACCTTTCATATATGTCGAAAATTATTGTATTTAAGTTGTTAGCTAATTATGCCATCGAAGCTATTTGTTTAATATGGATCAAAGTATGCAAATAGTTTGATAAAAGTAAAATGCAGTATTGAGGTAGTCTCCAATATAGCTAGATACGTGGCGAAGCAAAAAGTTAAAACCGCAATTACTTCTCATTATAGATACTATATAACATCAAAGCAAAGATACCATCAAAAAATATTTTTGCTGCACTCCCACAGTTATTAACAATAAAAAACACTTCATATTTTGGGTTTTACCCAAACACTTTTTAAAAAATGTAAAGTACATCTTTATTGCAAATTATTCCCAATTGAATCTAATATAAAAAGAATACAAATATATTCCATTTATGTATTTGGGCTCATCACATATTATTCTTCACAGTTTGGATTTCTACCACTTTTGCTTACGTTTTTCCTTACTCATCATCGCACAAAGGTGTTACAGATTCCCTTTAAAGCAAACTTCGAAAGAAGTATTAGTAGGAATATGTTGAAAGAAAGTTTATTGTTGTTGTTTTTGTGAAATTTCCATGCTTGTTACGAAATATTTCTATTTTGAATTTCACGTAATGGCTCCAGGCGATTTCTTTTATTTTTAGGAGACTAGTCATGGTTTAACTGTAGAAAAAATTGGTATTCCAACGTAAGACCATAGAAGCTTTGTACGTATACAACGCATCTGTTAGACATTCTCAGCTGCATGTAAGCTCATGTAAAATCATAGAAACAAAGTCTATTTTTACTTGGCACAATATAACATTCGAAGGCACAGCGTGACTTGCATGTATATTATTCAAATATATGCTACATAACGCTCCCCCGACAAGGCAGACGACTTCGACGAACACACCGACATCGATTTTTATACTCTGTACTCATATAACAGGGTATATTAAGTTGGTGCAAAATTATGTTACAATCAGAATATATGTATATAATGTTAAATCTCCATAAAATGTATATAAATATTCACGGCGTGCGTTGCAATGATGCCTCTCTGTTATTGGAACTTATCACTGCCCATTTTTGTAGTATAACATAAGATTGATTGATAAGATTCCCCAAAATCGGTTAAATATTTTTTTAATTTTAAAATAATGTAAATGCCGGATTATATGTCATGCAAGAAATTTGTTAAGTTCAGTAACAGAAGTAAGTCGAGTCGACATAAATAAGTTTTCAGTATGATTCCCTTTTGTGTTTTTTTTTTTTGTACATTAATTTACAAATTAGTTTAATCAATCATTCAGATCCGACCACTTATAGAATATCTAGTTCAAATAAAGAGCTTTTACACAAGATACAGCGTATCTCAAAGTCTAACACACTCGAAAGCAGCGTTTTTTCTGTTTTTAGTATAGAGTAGCAACAGGTTGACGTGCTCGACTGCCGGTGACATCGTCGAAGGTAAATGATTCATTTCATAACAACTACGGAGACTGAGAGTGGTTGCCCCAAATTAACATATTTCGTATAATCATCACAAGTTCATTCTTGATTGCGTCAAGTAAACGGAACTTGGCATCAATATTTTGTGTGTAGAGCAACTTTTTGGATATGGGTTTTTCTTAGCGTTTTGCGCGCTCACGATGAAGATGCATGCTTTCAGTCTTGAGCACATTAAAGATACAAAGATATGCGTGTAGGTAGATATGTACACGTATGCGCACAAATTTTTTTCGTTACCAACTAAACTAGTTTTGAGTGTTGAAGTTATCCATTGACCGACCCACTAACCGCCGTTACTACCGCCACCGTTGTTACTTTCGGCCACGACGATGGGTGAGCGAAAAGCTTCATGCTGGTTAGGTTATTTGTGGCGATACATGTGACTGGCATGCGGCCAGTTTGTTCACAGCTCATGACTGACTTTGACTACTGAGTTGGTGTGACGTAGTGGAGCGTTTGAACTTTGAACGCTGAGTACGTGCATGGCGCGTGTGGCTCGCAATGACTGGGGAAAACTTTGATTTCGCTCTTAAGCTATTTAATAATTTGAATACAAATTGCAAGGGGGAAACTTGTTCAGAACAAATTAAAATTCTTTAAAATTTTATTTAACAATCTTTCATAGAATTAATTCGCATTTAATAGGCTCACTTGTGCTAAATCTCTTTTCGTCAGAAATCTGAATTCCAAATAAAAACATAAAATAGCATTTTATATTATTGTTTTGCGTACGCAGCGCAAATTTCTTATCACTTTCGGTTTATTATTTTGCTTGATGTGCTTCAATGCTACCGACACATATATATATGAATATTTGCCCCTATTATTCACATGGAATTCCCTCCAAGTGATGTTATTTGTTTTTTACATAGGCGCATTTTCTTGTTTTTGCACGAGACTCGCAAACACGCGATAAGCTTCATTCTATGTGCATTTTGTATATTAAGACGCGTTTTTTTTTTGTACATGTATGTTCCAGTATTCGTCAAGTTTTACTTGATGAAATAAATTTTTCCGTAATCTATCCATCAGACAACGAATTTCCATTCGCATTTCGTGACTTGTACGCAATTAGCTTAATCAAGTCTTGGCTGAGTTATTATTGCTGTTATTCGATGCGACTGGTAAACTGCCAGGCACTGGTTATCGGTGGAACTTTTCGTTGCTTTTGTTTTCAGGCATTTTAGCACATATAATTGATATAAATATTAATAAAATATAAAAAATATAAACAAATAATATTATTGAAATAAAAAACGTGCAATTTTGCGCATGATAAAACCGTGAAACTTGTTGGTAAACATTCCTGATCGATTTGTGCAACGGAAAAAGTTTTTTCGGTATATACATATATGTACGAGGAAGACTATTTATATTTCGGAAAGTGGCAATACTAATGTCAATAAGTAAAATCTGGCAGTACTAAAATAAAGTTTGACATTTTTTAGCATGAATGTATTCACAACTTTTTTATGTACAAGCGCTATTTGTGTTGTTTACAGTGAGTTGAAAAAATTAATTTGGTCAAAAAATGGAAATTTCAAAGGAAGGTTTTCGTTGGATTATTTTTCACAACTTTCGACGTAGATTATCTCAACAAGAGTGTTTCGATGAACTCAGTTCTTTATATGGCGATGAAGTACCATCAACCGAATTCTGAGATAGTCGCTCAAAATCGGTTTTTGTGCCACAAAACATTGTTGCTGTGCGTAAACTTATAATGCAAGATCTTCATGTGATATACCGTGAGATTGAGGCATCCCTAAACATAAGTTCCACCAGCCTATATAAGATTTTGCATGAACACCTTGCCGTAAAAAACGTTTGGGTTCGACATAATTTGAGGATTGGTGCAAAGAAATGCTTAACATATACATACGATGTTTATAAGATCGTTATAGGTGACGAAACATGGATATATGCGTATGATGCAAGCTCTCACACATCGCCTCAGAGCTATTGACCAATCAATATATCGATATGACGGGCTATCCGCCGTACAGATCTTATTTATTAGCCAAACATCTAAAAATAAACTGCGTGTTGAACATTTTTCTACGCCCGAAGAAGCTGCCTCAATCGGAGCGGAAAAAATGCTTTAAAAATTGGTTTGGTGCTTAAATTTTTATGGCGAATATTTTGAAAAACAATAAAGCCATATTTACTTAAAAATGTTTGTTATTATTTACTAAGCCCGAATTATAAATAGTGCCGCTCGTATGTTTATTTATTTGTTTTTTTTTACTTCCGATATATAATACATTAAATATATATGTCTGTGCTAGTAATATAGTACGAGATAAAAAACGCAGGCACATACAAAATATATGAACTGAAGGGTACGAATCGGCATTTTTTGGAATGCCCTTGGACTATTTTCTGTTTTAAAATTCGAAAAGAAAATGATTTCCAAATCTTCAAACAGTGCATTTAATATATAAAGAAATAAAGTTACTTCTTCTAATTTTTCTTTAAATTCTTTGTTAGGTCAGGCGCTTTTTGTTCATTCTTCTACAAACCTTTTAGCAGATTGACATTAAAAAATAAATCAAATACGTATAAAGTTTGCTCAAACCAACTAGCTAAAACTTTCCTAAACTAAATGCATATACATAGTAGTATTTAATGATAGTCGATTTAAAACGCAATTTCGATTTATCGATAATCAAAAATTCATGAAAAAATGAATATAATGAATTAACGCTAAAATGTCTAAAAAAAGACTTTCATATTTATTCACATAACTACCTGATTATTGTGCGCCAGACAATATGGACATAGTACATTTACCCACATAATAGCTATAATATATATCGTACAATGCTATCAAAAGCTAAAATAAACAATTCCATTCCACTGGGGCATGCCCTTTAAATGTTTATTTTCTACGCTTTCAGGTTTTTTATCTTATCAAAGTCTACAAGCAAAAAAATCATGAACGCTCACGCTTCGCTTTGCAAACTTTGTATAAGTGGTCTCTCTTTCTCTTTCTCACTCTATATAGCCGCAATTGCTCCCATCCTCAAAAGCTATATACATTTTTCGAAGTACGATCTGCTCAGCTCTCCATGAGAGTTTTTTTGCTCATTAAACTCATTCAGTTTCACGGAGCTGCTCAAACACAATTTAGCACCTTCGCATTGAATTTCACAACAATCGAATGAAGCACTAAATGCAGCGTCTGGCCATATACGGCCGTATCTTGTATATTTGTATTTCGTTTTGCCAGTCATTTAAAACAATATTTCGGAAGAAAAAAAAAATTTAAATAAATGTAGAATCGTTAGCTACTCTAGCGATAAGGCCATCGCACTCATCACAAAACGCGTGCCGTCCGGAACACGTATTGTGTAAATAGTAAAAATATTGGCGCCGCTATTTGATAAGCGCCAAAAATCGGTGAAAAATTATGCGATAACGCGTATTGCCTCTTATATATTTTATTATTTCTTGTATTTCATAAATACCGCTGCTGCACGTTTTAAAGACTTTAATGCACTAACCAACCTGCACCGTGCACATCATTTTTATATATCATTTAAATTTATCGACCATTAATTAATCGAGCAATAATTTATCGTTTAAAACCTGAGGAGTTCTTTGCAGCGCCATAAAAATGTTGACGCAAATCATTTGCATTACATTACGTATACGCCGATGTACCGTTAGTTGACAGTTTGTTGGGTCAGCCACCCTCAGAAAAAGAAAGAGAGAGAGAAAGAGAGCGAGCGAGAGAGACTGATCCCCAACAACTACAAGAAAAATTTACGTCAACTTCGATTTGCATCCGATTCACATTATAACAAACGAAATTCTCACGTAAGTCAAAAATCCACAGGAGATCTTTAAAAATCATATCCAAGGGGAAGCAAAAACAAAATCACACAAAAAACTGCAAATCAATAAAATTATATAATTTTTTTAAGTACAATTACTGCAGGCCTTTAATGCTTGTTTTTCAGCTTAATTAAATGCTAATAAAAATTAAAAAAAAATATTTATTATGAAGACATTTTAAGATGTTGCTTAATTAAGTTGCTGCAAGTTTTTATGATGATGACAAAATTTTTACTAAGTAGAACATCTCTGCATCTCAATTCCACGGGGGGCGTGTGTATTACCTTATATGGTATTTAATTTCGTACAGCGTAGATAAGAAAAAATTTCACAATATATGCAATTAATAAATAGAATAACCAATATACACCCTCAACGTCTCGCCCATAAATCCATCTGTGTCTGGTGCGCATTTCTATTGAATGAATCGTTTATATTTGCCATGGGGGAAGTACTCGTGCCGTTTATTTAATGGCACAATTGCTTACTTTTAGCTCAATTGAATTTGGAAATAATTCATTTATACAAGTATATAAAAATTTATAATTTAATACTTATTTGTATTGATTGAATTTATTTAAAACAATAAATTGTGCACAAGTATTTGCTTTTATAGCTCGCAAATGTGTTCAGAAAAACGTGCTGCGCTAAAAAAATTTGCTCGAAATTATTTTTCAAAAATATTTTTAAGATATTTGATTTGTATGGCATGACGTATACGATTCATGCCGTCAAAGATCACATGTATTTATTTCTGTTGTTGTTTTTTTTTTCGGTGAAGCAATGTTTTCTGATCTAATATTAGTTCAAATTGTGTATATTTTTGAAACTAAGTACTTATCATGCGTAATTGAAAATAATACTTTTTACGAAACAGCTGTATATAGCTGATATATGAGACGAATATCTGTGCAACTGCCCTGTTTGTGACGGCACAACCTACTTTCTGAGATATTTCGTTTTTATTTTGTTTTCAAGTTTGAAATTATTACAAATTATCAAATCAAAGATCTCCTTCATCTGTCCCTTTTTTTTTAGGTTCATATTATAAAATTATATTATAAAAGGAAGGTTCATATTATAAAAGACGGGCGTCTGTCTGTCTGTCTTACGCAGTATTCTCAAAAACTATCTTGGAGATTTTTATTCGGTTTGTACCAATATATAAACTGATTTAAGAGAAAGGATTAGGTATACACTTTTTAGGCCCTGTACCGAAGTTACAACAGCCTATTGGTTTTGTGCAAATGTATGTAACAGGTAGAAATAATGGTCGGAGACCCCACAAAGTTAACTCCATTATGGTCAGGAGTGATAGAGGAGTTGATATAGCCATGTCAGACAGGGCCTCTTACAGCCGATTATGGTTGACTGTAATTTTCGGAAAGAAAACTTTATAAAAAAGATTTTTATAATCTTAACTGGGGCTGTACTGAGACATATGCTGTATACACACCGTTTGAGTAGTTTTTAGATACTGTTTTATTATTTCTAAAATACGTGCTTATATAATATTTCTTATTTGCTAAACATTAAGTGGGTCTATAGCTATCTATAGCAGCGCCGCGTTGTCCATATCAGTATATGGCGATGTGTATCCGCTGGGGTCTTTTGTTTCATCAACAGATAGCAGTTTATATTCGTTTTGTACATATATCTATCAGCAGCTCAGAGGTTTATGCTTCGCTTAAGTGGACTGTATGTTCGTTTCGTGTGTGGAAACATAATGTTTCTAATTATATCTGAGTATTGCTCATCACTAGTCTGTTTGATTTGCTATCGCTGGGAACCGCAGTTTTATGACCCAAACAGTCAAACGAAAGAAATTATGTTCAAGCGTGAACAGGGGCTTTTAAATTCGAGAGCGATATCACGAGTAACGAAGAGTGAAGGACGGTTGCCAGCTGAGTTACTCAAGACCGGCGGCGAAGAGTTGGTAAGGAGTATGCACCAACAAAAAAAAAACACACACCAACTATTTGTCGAATATAAAGCAGCTTCGACACGCCGATAAGATCGGCGAAGAATCACGCTTGCAAATAGAAGTAAAGCCCTCTTTCGACAATCAAGATCTATAAGACGCTGATACTTTCGATCCTATTGTATAACTGTATGGTGTAGTGGGTCGTGATTTAGTCAGACGTACCGTCGTTGGAAATCTTTGAGAGGAAGATTCTCCACAGGATTTTTGTTGCTATTAGAGTCGGCGACGAGTTTTGATTCCGTATGAATTACGAGTTGTATGAGCTATTCGTTGAGATTCACCTCATTCGAATGTATGAAAGAGCTCCAGCACTCATAGTTTACATATGGAGCTCAAACTTGATTGGAGGACGACCGGGCATGCGTTGGAAACAAAGTTTCAAATTGCGTACTAAACAGCTAAATAAAAATATTAGTGGGTGGTAATTTCTAGTAGATATTAACTGCATTGATTAAATTCTTTACACTAGAAACTCAAAAGGCGGTGCGAAATTTTTATGTGGAGTGATAGATCTCTGATGCCACCGCGCGTAAGACTACAGAAGCTAGTGCGCCTTCCTGAATGCGCCCATGACCGAACGCCAGTTGAAGTTATTTCTATAAGTTAAACAAATTACTGATATATAATTTCTATATCATAGAAACTGAAGGTGCTTAAAGTTGGTTTAAATTTTCATTTGTCTATTCAAATCTTTATAACATATTCGTATGTTTCGAATAATTCTCTAACTCAATGGTGCCAACTGCATGCAAAACGTGCTAATAGCTGTTTAATCTGTATACAAACAATTTTTGACAGAACTAATCGCAACCAACGAGCCTCATGGCAACAAGGTTCATTCTTTTAGCATAGTCGAAGCGATTAAAGTAATTAGGCCTTCGATAGTCTTTGCAGACCTGACTTTATCAAAACGTGACATGTGTAGCATGTGACTATCGCGGCACGTTCGTAATTTGTTGATGTTAATTTGTGCAATAATAATAATGATAAATAATATTAACTAATAAAACTCGTCTCCATCGAGTATGTTGCTTTAATTACTTTTTTATTTTTAGCATACTATATTACTATATTATTTATAATAAACAAAACTGTACTATGACATATTTTTAACACTATTTGTTTAGTTTAATTTGTTGTATATATATATATATATATATATATATATATATATATATATATATATATATATATCACCCTTTGTACATACATAGCAACTAGTATTTTCAACCCATACATACCATCAAAAATACAAGAAGAAACATAAACTTCCGTGGAACCGAAGCTATAATACGCTTCCAAAAAAGTTTCAAATTGTGTACTTCACAGCTATATACAGAGAGACAAAAATATTAGTGGATGGTAATTTCTAGTTGATATTGAAGTGATTAAATTCTTTATACTTAAAACTCAAAAATGGGTGAACATTTTGTATGAGGTCTACTAGAAAATTGAAAGAATTACACCCATTGATATATGTACATACATATATCTGAAGCGTGCGGTCAAAAAAAGCAACCATATCCATTTTAATGCTGTGTTTGACTGTAATACAAATATTTTGCATATTTTTGTATAGAGCCTACCTCAATTTTTTGAGCGTAGCTAGTTAATATGGATTATTTAATTGACTGCAATAAAAATTAGTGTACCTAACAGACGGACATGACTAAATCAAAATGTCTCGACATATATACTACATGGAATCTACAATGTTACAAATTTCTTGACAAACTGATAATACATTTCATAATATAGGCGAATACTATAAAATCTATTAAAGACCTACATTTTAACGAAAATAAACACGAACATGTGTGCTTGAAACTAAGTACTTGTAGACGCATAATTATCTTTTTTTTTTCTTCAAAATTTCTGCTTAACAACTACTTGCACCTTCACTTAATCTACCTTCGCACTGTGATAACACGTAATTTCTTATCGTCAAATTGAACTTTCACAAAATAGCACTGATTGCGCCTTTATTTAATATGTATTGCCTTTTAATTTAATTAAATTTAAAGTTAACTTGAAAATACACTTTTAAGGCTGTTCAATTGCATCGCTGTAGAAGGTATTAAATTAAAATAAACTGCTTCTAAAAATAAAATGTATTTGGCTATTTTTATTTTTTCAGCAGAAATATTTTCAGCTTTGTAAACAAAGTATAATGTGTTTATTTTCTTATCAAAGCACAGCCATTGCCATTGAAATTTCACTGGAAAAAAATGTTTATCTGAAGGCGTTTTATATACTCATGCCTGTTGGTGTATATAATTCATAAAGGGGAACTACCAGCGCTTGCTTCATGAACAAGAAAATTCAAGCAATTGCTTATATAATATTAAGCAATAAAATTATCAGTCATTTGAAACTTGAAAAATTAAATAAATACAACTTGACTTTAAGACACCTTGTATATCTCAGGGTCTTTATTTAAACCATTGATTGATGCCGTTTATTGTATAGAATTTAGCTGAACAAGAAATTGTTGACTTCAAATATCTAAATTTGGTCTCATCAGCTTAGTTTTAAATATACATAATATAACTTTTTTCTGCATGTTTAAAGGGTATTAATTTTTTTGACTAGTGCTTAATATTCCTTAATTATATTATACTAGCTTTCACCCGCGACTTCGTCCGCGGATCTTTCGATAAAAAGTAGCATATCTAATTACTTTTCTTATTTTGCTTCATTTGTGAAACTATACGGGGGGTGGTCTACCGCCCCTCCGATTTTGTCTAAACTTAACAGGTTGACTTCTCCTCATCCTCTTAACATGTTTTCCAAATTTTATTTCTGAACCTTAAATGGATGCAAAGATATGACAAATTTTGATTATTGCTTATATGGGGGGTGAGGCAACGCCCCTCAGATTTTGTCCAAACTTAGCAGGTTGACTTCTCCTCATCCTCTTAACATGTATACCAAATTTCATCTCTGTAACTTAAATGGATGCAAAGATATGATAAATTTTGATATTCGCTAATATGGGGGGTGGGGCAACGCCCCCACCGATTTTGTCTAAACATAGCCTATGTTTTTTTCCATCATCCCATCTATCACTATTCCAAAATTTAGACGAATTGGTTGAGCGGTTTAGCCGTAAGAGAGGAACATACATACATCCATACATAAACACATCCATACAAACTTTCGCATTTATAATATTATGTAGTAGGATAGGATTCTTAATGTTTTTTTTTTTCTTTCTGTGCAGTTATTATTAAATAATCTTAACAAATTTTCACAAAATTTATTGTAATAGCTGACAAGAAATTATTATAATCAATTATTTTCTAAGCATAGTCGAATTTATTTAGACTTAAAACCCAGCAGCATTGTAAAATACGAATACGATGCATTTAGTAAAGCTTGAAACGTCTTAAGATTCATAGGATACATGCCGCCTGCAGTTAGCTACAAATAATGATTCATTAACGTATGACAATGTATATGTAAAAGCCATATTATCAAACCTCTAATGCCGATTGACTACGCGCTATCATAAGGATTAATGAACTGCGAAATGCCCGACTAGTCACAGTCCAATCGATACTATAGGCAACATCGGCAATGTGCATACTCTAAATAGTTTTATCTATAAAATATTGGATATTCTAAGTTTTTAATTTAAGAAATTACCTGAACTGAAATTTCATTGGTAAACCAATACGGCAAAAAAAGTCCATATATCATGCAAAAAATATAAATGGCTGCAATGGTCTTCTGCATGAGATTGTCAGTCTGTAATGCAAGATTATGAGATAATGTAATCCAATGTTACCGAAATGCTTACAGCTGTGAAAAATAGCAACAGCACACAGAACATCACACTAAACATGGCGAACTCCATGAGACAGACGAAGGAAACCAACTTATTGAGATTCAACACAAAGCTGCAAAATAAATTGTAATGGAGTACATACATACATATAAGATAGCTCGAATACAAATCCAACTTTCACCTAATAATTCGCTGATGATAAACAATGCAATGCCTTAGTTCTAAGTCCATCTCACGTTGTGTGCTACATTTTCCAATATTTCTCAATTTCTGGCACAAATGCTGAAAGGCACCAATGCCGAACAAGAGCCAGCAGATAAAAAAGTTCAAATAGATCGAATAAATGTATGTCATGAAGGGCATAACGAATAAAGTCTCAATTCCAAAGATAATCTCAAATGCTGGACTCTGTAGCACATCGATGTAGGGTATATATACAGCATGAGGATGTGCTAAGTTAATATATATTTGAGGAAATTCATAACATTTCAAATATGTGTACAATAATTAAGCTTACCACGACGTTGCAATATAATAGGCAACAGAGTTGTCAAAGTGCCACCAAAAATTGCAGCACTTAGCGCAAATTTGCTTAAAATATCGGCGCGCCTTGCTGCCTTTTTAAATAGGAGCTGTCCTTGCACATCTTTTTTAAGCTTAAAATATTTTGTTTGAATTTCATATAAACTTATTGTAATTGGTTCATTCGACTATTACCTGTAACTCCTCAATCCAGATGGCCACCGTATGTATTAAAGCGATAAATTTTTGTTCATTGCGTCGCACTGAAAGCAGACGCAGTGTTGTATTGAACAATATGACCATCAGGAATAAATTAATGACAAGCTCGTTGAAATTTCTCCAATTCTCAAAGGCAAAGCAAAGCTGTGCAAGATTTGTCAATACCGGAAAAATGAGAGACATCATGACTCGCTTGCGATTATTTGCACCAAAAATGCCCAAAGAATTCCAAATGCGTAGGTTCACGCTGAAAATTTCCAGTTGATTGTACGAGGCGGCCGTGTACATGATTAAACAGAACAGTTACTAGAGACGACTGAAACTGCGTTCTACAATTCATCAATTTATTAACTCTGGCAAGCATTGAATAATTTAACAATTTAGAAAAAAATTTCTAATATGCATAAATTATGCACTGCACAGGTGCAATATTGTGCATAATTTATGCGCACTAGCAATATTTCTTTAATAATGTCGGTGGGAAATTTTATTAACATAAATTATAATCTATAATATATGAAGTAATCTATTACGGACAAATAATACGCAGTTATTTTATTCGCAAAAATCAAATATGTAAAGAAATGGCAAAACGAACCACGCAATTAGCGCGTATCGGAGCGGGTTTAACCTAATTTTTTGTATGCTCGTTTCCATCAGCTGCCCCGCTGCTCTTCGAAAGTTAGGCAGTCAGTCGGACAGCAAAAACTTGCATCAGCCAATGTGTCACTGTAGACATACATATGTACAGAGTCATTAAATTAGCACAGATAGCAACAATTGATTAGTCTGTGAATTAGTGATATGAATCTAATATGTTTCAAAGCAATCGTTCACTCACACCCACAAATGGTAGCCCACAGTAGTCTCAGCTGATATGTAATACTGTTCATATTAATTAAAGCTTAACCTTAAAAAAATGCCCTTTAATGAAGAAGGACTAGCGCTTGTTTTTATATTAAATTTTTATACAAATTTCAATAACAAGAAAAAAAACTGTAAAGATTCGGCAAACCATCAAACACATCAGCTACAAAGCTTATACTCGCTTCTTTTTTTTTTTTTTAGATCAGCTTGATATACATATGTATGTAGTGTCTTATAAACAGTTTTCTTCTAACAAATCCTTCGTATAACAAATTAATGCAATGCTACCTTCAAAATGACAAGAGCCAACCTCTGTGTTTCATTTGGTCATTTGGTAATTGCCAAAATACTTGAGCTTGGTTAGGTTCTATGCTGGACAATCTCCCGGGAGTTTCGTCATCTTCTAGATAGAATCTATAAGTAATATCACTCTCGATTGCAATTTTACATAAGTGTCTTATTTTGCCCCTCCACCCTTCCCCATAAAATCAAAAATTGTGTATGCCAGTATAGAGATAGCGTCCCTCTAAGCCAAAATCAAAAAAAAAAAATTCATCAAAATCGGATCATAATTTTCAATTTTATTAGCAATTTTTTTTTCTTTCTTCTTCTTCTTTTATTTAAATACATAAAAAATGTTTTAAAATGACCTTATTCGTGCAGTGAGCAGTGGTCATAAGCTTGGGAAACATTTAATGTGTTTGTTAGGCGACCTGTACTGGTACAGCGCCTCTTACAGTCGGTTACGCCCAACTGTAATTTTCTTACTTGTTTACTTTGTTATACTCCTTCACATTCCTCACAGAAAAAGTCTCTTGTTTTATTTTACTTTTTTACCAGGATTCTCATTGTAACTGGTCCAAATTAGGAGACTGGCTCTGGACCTTTTTAAGGGAGATGCCGCTGCTCTTCTTGTTAAGTCGTTCATTTCCTGATATGTTCGCATGACCGGTACCCAGTGTAGAGTAATCTTATTGAATCTTTCTAGGTTGTTTAGTTTACCTATGTATTTCATGACCAGTTTAGATGTGTTACTGGTCTAATAGCCATCTAGTTATCTGAGAAAGTGGCGGTGTGTTGGTTCTTGTACCCCTTGTAGGTTGTTTTTAGTGTAATGTAGGAGTTGGTGGGCGTTCTTCAAGTTATAATTTGATTGATTTCTGATGCAAGCCCTACTATCATTGCTATTTCTTCCTATCCTAACGATGGCTCTGTTCGCCTATGGGTGGATATGAAGATGCAGCGGCATTATGTTTAGAAGCACGTCTAACGCCGCACTATGACAGGTTCTATTCAGTTGTATGACACCTTCTAAGTCCATAGAAGCACAAATGGTTATTCCTTTGGCTTTAATGGCATTATGGTAAGTATAAAGTAATTTAAATTGCCTTCAAATAAGTTAACATTTATGGAATCAGATTGACTTAAATATTAGAGATTGCATGCTCTTCTCAAAGCGTATTTGAGAATCTTGGGGACCTATTATTCAAAACATTTATTCAATTTTTTCCGACGCTAGGCTTTCGTCATACGATTTTTGCACAGTCATGAGTCTTTATTTGATGTATTACGTTTACAGTTACAGATTTAAATCGAAACAATTGTTTAATTGCTGTTTGCAATAAATATATTTCAACTATAATTTACAACTTTTAAATCTTTCGTCAATTGATTATGTTAAAAAATTTATCGCCGACGCGACATATAATTAGTCATGGGGCAAGCACGCGTTTTTCAGCTGATTAGTCATGCGCCACGTAGTTACTATAATTGTCGACTTTCTCACAACCGTTGAATACAAGCTAATCACACTATAAACTGATTTCCCAAAGCAAGTGTGAAATTTCAACAAAAAAGTGAGTAAATGGTTTTTATGAATCAAAAACCCAGCGCAAATTGCTTGAGACAGGTCAGTTAGAAATTTCTATATGCAGCAACAACAACAAATCACAGCACAATCGGATGTCTTCCGTTATTTGCCGCTTGTTCACCTGTCTATGCACATGTATGCCTCGGAAAACTTCAAAATCTCAAAACTATTATTAAATCGAATTTAAAATACGAAGTCAATCCCACGCCTGTCTGTCCGCCTGCTCTACTTAAATGCGCCCATTTGCAATTCTTATTGGCTGTTATAAGCGTTAAACGGCAATGCGTCGCCGCGCTTGGCAGCTGTTGTCGCTCCGTTGTCAGAATCGCGTTACAAAATCAATCAAACTGCATAAAATTTGCATGCAAAATGTGCGCTCTTAACGGCACTAAGGATTGCCGCAACCGTTATTTGGAGAACTTCGCAGTTAACTGTCGCTTTTAACACCTGCTTGATGTGTGTGCTACTTCCATGACTATTTATTGTGCGTATTTTAGTCGACTTTCGCTTGAAAATCTTTGAAAAATTTCATTTGAAAACAATTTATTTAATTGATTTTTTGTTGCTTTTCAACTTTATGCTTTATTCTCTTAATAAATAAATTAATTGATAATCTGTCCTTTTATGTTTGCAATTGAAGAGGTGTATGTAGTAGTATATGTGTCACACTTAAAACTTAAACTAAACATTATGATTGAACTGTGCAAAGTAATACAGTTAGACCCCAAAATCATTGGGGTAACTCTCTGTGCGAAAATCAAAAACTATTATTATAGGATTAAAAAAAAAAGAGAAGCAATCAATGCTGAACTTATGCCCATCTACAAAAAATAATCTGTGTAACTTTGTCTGCGATTAATTGAATTATAATGCATGTCTACGTTGGGGGTTATCCATTGGGGTTTAATTACAATCGGGATTCCAAGGGTTCTTGAGATTGGCTAAACGCAACTGTTCGAGTGCAATTTCATGTGCACGAAAATGTTCACGCGTCGCCTTATCCAAATCACTTAGACTAGCTTCAGCAGCGTTTGAACCTGAGGTAGAGGCAGACCAAGTGGCACCCGGCAATAATGAAGTAGCATAGTTAGGTTCGGATTTCAGTTGTTGTTGTGGCTGACTTATTGAACTGACTATTTGGTGGCCCGCTGGAGCTGATATTAATTGTTGCGCTTTGGTTTCCTGTTTCACGGGTTGTGTTTCTTGTGTGTAACGCAAAAAGAAGGGATTCTCCTTTGTTGCGGGTATAAAGAGCGGTGCTGCAGCAGTGGAGGCTTGTTGTCCTCCAATGATATATGCACCAGCGCCGGGTATAGAGCCAGCTACTGCAGCAAGTTGCGGCTGATTCACCTGTATGCGTAGCAAGAAACCGTTCTGCTGCAGTTGGTGTTGTTGTAAATGTTGTTCCAACTGATGTGGTTGCTGCTGCTGTTGTGGCTTCATAATAAACTTACTGAACGTCTGCGGCAGTGATTGAAGCTGCAAATCGTTATTTTGCTTATATTTCTGCTCCTCAGCTGCTTCCAGCTCTTGGCGTTGCTTTTCCTGCTGCTCCAGCGCACTGTGTTCCGCTTCGAGTAAGCGTTGTTCTTCCTTCTGGCGTTCAAGTTCGCGCAGTCGCTCCAGTTCATCGAGTTTTTCCTGTTCACGTCGCAGTTCCAGTTCACGCATACGATCTGCTTCGCTCTCGCGTTCCAGCAGATGCAGGCGATCGGTATCATCTGCGATTCTATCCTCCAGACGTGACTTAACTTCGTTTACAAGACGCAGATGTTCTTCACGTGCACGAATTACTTCGGGAGTGTCCTGTATATGCTGCTGTGGCTGCTGGTAATTAGTGGTTTTCAATGCTGCAAGTGGTTGAAAACGTAGCGCAGCAATAGGTTGCTGTGTTGGCTGCTGAATGTCCGGAACGATTTTTAGCGTAGCCAGCGGTTGCTGCTGTTCGTTCTCTTGACTGTAAGCGTACAATTCTGGTTTATATGAGCCGTCATCAGTTGGCTGGTAATTTGGTTGAGATTGTGCCGCCTTCAGCTTAGCTTGCTCAAGCAGTCGCAGGTGCTCCTCACGTGCGCGCATTACTTCCGGAGTTTCTTGTATCGGTTGTGGCTCCTGAATAGGTGCAGACTTCAACGCAGGTTGCTGCTGAATGCCCGGAACGATTTTTAGCGTAGCCAGCGGTTGCTGCTGTTCGTTCTCTTGACTGTAAGCGTACAATTCTGGTTTATATGAGCCGTCATGAGTTGGCTGGTAATTTGGTTGAGATTGTGCCGCCTTCAGCTTAGCTTGCTCAAGCAGTCGCAGGTGCTCCTCACGTGCGCGCATTACTTCCGGAGTTTCTTGTATCGGTTGTGGCTCCTGAATAGGTGCAGACTTCAACGCAGGTTGCTCGGTTTCAAAATTTTTGATTTTACTATACGAATGTTGGTCAATTGGTGCGGGTTGATTCAGTTTGGCTTCGTTCAGCAGCTTCAGATGCTCCTCACGTGCACGTATGACTTCAGGAGTATCCTGCACCGGCTGTAGCGGCTGTGATTGCGTATATTTTATCTGCGGCTGCGCTGGTGTGCTCTGTTGCTGGTATTGGCCTTCAGTACTACCCAAATTTTGCGCCTGGCTCAGCAGCTTAAGGTGTTCTTCACGTGCACGCTGCACCTCTGGCGTGTCTTGTACCGGCTGAATAGTTTCGAAATTTGTACGGAACAAATCGTTTATCGTTTGCGGCTTTGCTAGTGGATCGGCACCAAAGCGTGTCTGAATGTTTTGTGGCTTTTGTCCATCATAGCTTTGCGCACCATATAAATGCATCTGTTTTTCTTCCATCTGCAAAACCTTCAATCGTGCCTCATTCCAAATGCGCAATTGTTCCTCACGAGCCAATTGTACATCGGCGCTTAGACCAGGAGTGCTTTCATATGCAGCCGCTTTGACAATTTTAGCGAGTGGCTCGAACTGTGCAATTATATTCGAAGACGGTTTTTTGCCTTCGGCATGCAGACGATCTATTTCCAACTTTAGAGCATTATAACGCTGTTCGCACCAAGCGCGGAAAAGTGCATTCTGTTGCTCGGATGTTTCCACAGGTTTTAGGCCGCTGCGCAACAGTGGATGTACAGCATCATTGACACCATAATTCAAACGTCGCAATCCGTAGAGCGGTTCCGGGAAGTAGTAAGGTATCAGTCGTTCGGCGCCATTTGTATCTAAATAGCGCACATAGCCCTGTGCTCGTCCACTCTCGACGGCAAACTCACCGCGAGCCGGCGAAAAGGCCTGAAGATTTGCTTGGTAGGCAACCGAGTGCGCATGCGCACTCAGCGCCAGCAAACTAAGAATGTAAAGGCGCATAGCGTAGAGCGCTTCCTTGATTGTTTCGCTGAGTTCAAAGATTTCGATATTGCAGGACTTTTGACAATGTCAAAACTTCGCTACAACTGCTAAGCCGATGCTATCTAGTGATTGTCTTCACTAGCAGTTTGCACTTTGGGCACTGATGTCCACTTTAATGATGCATCCTATTTATAGCGAAATTTTTTTAAGTTTTCTCGAAAACAAACTATGCTTCGAAAAGGGCGACAGCAAAATTCTGCCATAAAACAACAGAACTTTTTAAATCGCTGCCAATAAACCGGTTGACCCAGATGTCCTTGAATATGCAGTGGACTGGCTCAGCAGGATGTGTCAATAAATAAATGCTTGACATAGGTCAGGTTATCAGTTTGTATCTCATACTCTTCCAACTCAGCGGGACGTGTATATTAGTTGTACAGTGTAGCTTGCAACACGCTTTGGCAGGAGGCGCAGAAATCGACCTAGTCATATCATAGTCATGAAAGGAACATGCAAAATCAATTTATTCTCGTTTAAAGCAAACACTCGTAGAGTATACAATTTCGGTGGCACGCAAGTCAAGATTTTCTTCTGTTTTACATTCTTTTACTCCTTCTGCCAGCTGCACTTAATTGGCTTGGTTGCATCTTTAGATATACCTGGCCCTTAACCCGTTATTAAAAGCAATCTGCCTCGGCCGCACTGCCTGAAAATTGACACCAGCCATTTATTTTGCTTTTAAAAGCTGCGCTGGTAGTAGTACAATTCAGATGTGTGTCTGCCCACTAAAATCCTGCAAAATGCAGTGGTTCAGTCGAGTTTGCTTTTTTTTTTTAAGCTTCTTTCACATTTCGTCCGTTATATCGCACTTAAGTATATCAGAATATACATATGTATGTATATGTACTTCTTTAATTCTCTCAAGGTTGTTGAGTGTATTTTTAGTTTACAAAATTTATTATCATTTTTATAGACTATTTTCGTTTTGTATCTGCTGTTACAAATTTTTTGCCATTAAACACTGTAAATGTTTTGATAAATTGATCTGTCATATATTTACAATGTATGCACAATTATTAAAAATAATTTATGGATGCCTGTTCCTCCATATGCATCAAATTGTTGCTTACATATGAACAATTTGTCCTTAGTAGGAATATTTGTATCTTATGGACCCTAAATTAAGCTATAATAATCATATTGTGAACATGTTTAATACAGCTAAAGGTTTTCTTGGCTTTATAAAGCGATTGTCTAACAAATTTATTGACCCTTCTACTACTTAACTTCTCTAGAATTTGTATCATGCATTTGGAATCCACATTATGTAATACGCTCAGTTCATATCGAGTCTGTTTAAAAGCCGTTTCTGTTATTTGCTCTCAAAAACCTCAATTGGGCTTCTGATATAACACATTTCCTTATTAAAGAAGGACCGATCAGTGCGAAAGGCTTTGTCGACCAAGACTACGATTTTAAAATGTGCGATGTACAAATTTTAGCAAGAATTTCATAATAAAACAAGTAAGGAAATTTCAGTCGGGCGTAACCGACTGTAAGAGGCCCTGTACCAGTTCAGGTCGCCTAACAGACACATTAAATGTTTCCCGAGCATATGACCAAACACATGACCACTTCTCACTGCGCGAATATGAATGAAAAGAAAAGGGGGGTCGTTCAAATTCAATTGCTTATAAAATCGTCATTTATGGGGCAAAATTTTAAAATAAACTTGTGAAATTCCGGAGCAGTCCTAGTCGAATGCAAAAACACGAAGTCTCTATCTATTACCGTTTCCGAGATCCTTTCGTTCGCTATATCGACTCCTCTATCACTCCTGACCATAATGGGGGTAACTTTGGGGGGTCTCCGACAATTAGTTCTTCCTGTTACATACATTTGCACAAAACCAATAGGCTCTTGTACCTTCGGTACAGGGCCTAATAACAAACGCTTTTTTAGGAACTTAAGAATAATCAAACGTTTATCCATATAAAATATTTAGTGAACATTCTTCCACATATTTTTGAGAATCAATATAAAAAAGGCTTTAACAATTATTTAAATTCCTTCAGCATGTGTCAAAACAACAAATCGAGCCAGAAATAAGCACAAGTACAGAAATATAAACGTGTATAAAGAAAGAAGTAGCTCGATATTCACTCATTGCAGCTACTCCATAAAAGTAACTGCATTCCATTTATTTTTGGCCGCAAATTCACGAGTACAGTCGCCGACATTATGGCGCGCCGCAGTGCAATTCGAGTGACGCGGGTACATATTCCCGAATTGGAAACCACAGACGAGGCAGATGGAGCAAGGAGTAACAATGAGACCGGTTTACTGCGAGCCTTTTTTCGGTGGCGGTAAACTTTGATTTGGAGTATTTAATAAATGTTCGTAAATTATATTTTATTTCTTACGGCGCCGTTGAAATTACTTCCAAAGCAAATACTTTCTGAATGCAAAATTAACAATAATTGTGCTCAAACGTGTTTTGACATTTGTATGAATCAATTTAACGGAAATCCAAAGAGATTCATATTTCCAAGAAACGCATATCTAAACAGTTTTGGTTTGGTATTTCATAATACACGCAATAACTTAAAAATTCTCCACAAACTATGCGAAGTGTGTTGTCAAGCGGTTTCTTCATTGACGCTTACGCTTCTTCAGCGCTGAAAGTTGACTGAACTGACCACAGTCACACATTGGCTTCGGTTTTTTGCTTTTGTTGAATGAAATCCAGCCAAATTCATTGTCAAATTTGAATTTATGTTTTTTATAGCATGCGACAAGTGCTCGTTTTTGCTATATATTTGAGCTTAATCATTTTGTTGTTCAATTCATTTGAATTAGAGCCACGAGTATGTTTCTGGAGGCACGTCTTCCATTTAAAATTTGAAGCAATTCGCGAACAATTTAATTAAACTCAAATATGTTCCTTCTTTTAATGTCACAACAAGGCACTGTGCGTTCGCTAAGCAAAACTGGTACTTGTAATTAGTGTAATTAACAAATTCGATCAGATTCATTAAGTTGTTTATTACTTCGAAAAAAAGCCAAATTTATTTGCCAATGTCGCCATATATATTTTTAACACTGTTAAGAAATTTACGAATACTTTGCACCTTATAAAATGAAACTCCTTTTTTTTGAATGGTAAAGAACTCTGGAGCAAAATGCAATGACCTGTAAAGGCAAAGCTGTATTAGAAGTTGAAATGTTATAACTGGAAGTTTTATATTATGTCCAAAAGTCAATGAAAGTCGTTGACTATGAGTCACGATTAACTAGTCTAGTCTACGATCTAGATAGATGGGATATTCTCTGCGCTATTAACGCATCAAACATCTGAGTTGTATTCGGCATTTTATTGGTTAAGAGCAAATTGAATCGATGTCTACGAAAGCTGCTTCTTATAGTGGTGTCGGCATGTCCATTTTACCCGCTTTAGCTAACCAAGTTCCAGATACATATTTACTTTATTGCCTTGGTTTTGTTGCTGATCAAGAATTTATACTAAACAGGATATGTCCCACTTTCTTCTGGTTATTACACACTTTCCACAAAGCTTAAGACACTTTTATTATAATAACAACTTTATATCTTAGTTGTCCATCACCGATGACCATCAACCACACCGAATATGGCTAATAAACGCACATGAACCTGACCTCAACAACCAAAGCTATCAGAAAAGCCCAGCGTCGATGCCAAAATATATAAATGTGAGCGCAATAAAAAATTCAAAACTTTAATATGCATGAGAAACGCTGGTCTCATCACGTGCAACCAAAAAAAAAAAACACAACAAGAACAACAAAACAACATATTTTTGAATGGAAATTCCGACGATCTTAATAAAAATAATAAACTACATAAAATGTCTATACAGTGAACATTGGAAAACGTGAACCTCCCAAATTGTGATCTATCCTAAATCGTTGACTACTCTAAAACGTAAACAAAGCTAAAATCTCTAAAACATGAACAGATTTTTTTCAAAATTTCTTAAAAATTAATTCAATAAAAATGCACTGAATTCATTTTTAAGACTTTGGGTGATTCCATAACAGAAACAGGCATACTTTACGGCGTTTGACAGGTGTGAGTTTCTAGTACTACGCACTACTACAGCAGTTGTGAGCTACAACACGTCGAACATGGAGAAATTCGCCATATTTTACATTTTAACTACCTGAAAGACAAAAACTTGTTCAATTCGCGTAGCACAACAGTGGTTCACTTGATTCCGTTCTTGTGTGGATCAAGTGGAAGAAGCACCACGCTCCGTAAGACCTGTCGTCGAAGAAGTCGCTAAAATCAAAGAAGTGATCGAGATCGACCGCCATAGTAGCAGCCGTACCATCACCCGGGAGCTGAATATCAGTCATATGACCATTCAAAGGCATTTGAAGAAGCTTGGCTACACAAAAGAACTTGATATTTGGCTGCCACACGAATTGACACCAAAAAACCTCATTGGCCGAATTTCCATCTGCGACTGGCGATGAAGAATGGGTCACTTACGACAACATGAAGCGCAAACGGTCGTGGGTGAAGGGCTGTCGAAGTGGCTCAAACGGTTGCCAAGCCCGGATTGACGGTCGGAAAGGTTTTCCTGTGTGTTTGGTGGGATTGGCAGGGAATGATCTACTATGAGCTGCTCCCCTATGGCCAAACGCTTAATTCGGGCCTCTATTATGAACAACTGGACCGATTGAAGGCAGCAATCGCACAGAAGCGGAACAAATAGGAGAGAAATTATGTTCCATCAGGACAACGCCAGACCACACATTCCGATTTTAACGCGCCAGAAACTCCGGGAGTTTGAATGGGAGATTCTTATGCATCCAGCTTATAGTCCGGACCGGGCACTATCGGATTACCATCTCTTTCTGTTAATGTCGAACGATTTAGCTGGCGAGAAATTGGCCTCAAAACAAACTTGCGAAAATCGACACACTTTTTTGTCAATAGGGAAGCAAGCTTCTATGAGCGGGGCATAATTAAGTTGGAATCTCGTTGGCAATAAATTATTGATCAAAACGGCGCTTATTTGAACTAAATTCGATGATTGATTTGAAATAAAGGCGAAAATACGAACGGCTTTTTGTTCCAACCCTGTATAATGAAATATTTATGAATCTGTACTATTTTAAGCAAAAAATTAAAGATAAAATGGAAGAAAATGTTTTAATTTTAAGGGCAGTAGTAAAACAATACAAGCTGAATAATTAAATATTACATTCCAAAACATGAACAATCTCAAAAACATGAACACCCTCGGTTTTGATTAGTTCACGTTTTCCAATATTCACTGTATTTATGAACTTTGCTATTTGTATGCATGAAGGGTATATTTAAATCGTGCAGACCATATTGCATGTTAAAAAGAAATTATGTAGTACTAAGAATGATTAATATTTTAAGCAAAATTATAACAAAATAAAGTATGAAAATAGGAAGTACAATTTAAACTTGCTATAATCTGATTTTATTTAAGAAAAAATTTATTCAAATTTTATATATATGTGAATCAATATACATATTTGGATCGATAACTTACAAACCGAAAAGAAATGCATACCGAATTTTGCCGGTTAACTCAAAAACTGAGAAAAAATACATGCAAAATGTTTAACGATTGATCTGCACATAAATTAATGTAGAAGTACAAAAATCCTGAATTGTACATTAATTGAAGAAAAGCTTTAAATAATAAACTAATGGTTGCGAAATAAAACAGATTTTAAAAAAAATTTCATTTTAGCGAAATTGTTTGCTACAAAGATTCCAACACAGCTTGGCACGCTTGAAAACCAGTTTTAATGTAGTAAGTCAAATTAATGATAATTTTTCGTCGAATTATATTGAAAAAGATATACATTTTTTGCTATTCATGCATATTAATTTATCCAACTTGAAATTTTCCCAAATAAATGCCAACTCAAAATAAACACTTGGCATTTATTTCCGATACTTTAAACGGAATCATTTGCTTAGCCTAACAAGGCCAATTTATTTGCAGTCACATTGCTTCTTTTTTTGAACTTCATCGTTGTTATTCTTTATTGTTCTTTACAGACGACACACAGTTGCACGCATATACATACACACAAATGCAGATACTCTTCTACATATACGCATTTGCGTCATTACTAATATTTAGCGCCGCTCGACGCAATTAAACTTGTTTCCATTCATTTAAACATTTTTTCTTTTTTTCGTTTTTCGATCGAGGCTGCGACTTTAATTGATAAATTGGGAAGTTCCAGTACGAACTTATAAACTGTCAAAACAAAAGAAACTAGCAAACGAATTAAGTGAATAGGATACTTTACTATATTTAAAAGATCCGGATCGGTCTTTCTCTGCCGCCTTGGGCGCTCGATAGAAATCCCACTGGAGAGTAAGTGGCTCATTAGGGGAATTAGGAGAGATTTGCTCCACTGACCGTTTCATTCATTGCATTTATACACTTAACAAATGCGGATCTATTATACATCGGTTTAGGTAAGTAAGTAAGTTAACATTCACAGGACAGGGTTGCTCTAAAAAAGCATCCTGGACATCTACTACAGCTGCCATTCGAGTAAGCACGAATTTGGATGTGGTTTCGTGGTGACTAGAAAACTACGTGGCCTCCTCTCTAGGTTCACGCCTGTTGACGAGCGTCTAGCCGCGATACGCATCAAGGCTAAATATTTTTATATTAGCCTGATTTGTGCGCACCCCCTGTCGGAAGACAAAGACGATGATGAGCGCTTGGAACGTCTGTACGAGCACTGTCCCAAACACGATGTCAAAATCGTGCTTGGCGATTTCAACGCCAAGATTGGGAAGGAAGGAATCTTTTGCCCAACCGTTGGAAAATTTACCCTTCACGACACTACCTCCAATAATGCAGAGAGGCTAATCGATTTCGCCGCAGGTCAGAATATGGTAGTTAGTAGTACCAGATTTCAACACCTTAACATCCACAAGGCTACATGGCTGAGTCCAGATCAAATAACCCGCAACCAAATTGATCATGTTCTGATTGAAGGAAGGCACGCATCGAGCGTGTTGGACGTGCGAATGTTACGTGGCCTAACATTGACTCGGATCACTATCTTGTCGCAGCCAAGGTACGCACTAGGCTCAGCGTAGTGGACGCCACACGTTCCAACATGCAACGAAAGCTAGACGTCGGCAAGCTGCAATCAGAACAGACCACCGCAGCCTTTTTAAACACACTCTCCCGACTGCTCCGGATAACCTCTCCGTCTTCTCGAGATATATCTGAGCAGTGAAAACATATCACCCGCTCCATTGATAGGGCTGCCAAGGATGTCATTGGTTATTCAAAACCTGTGAAGAATTCTTGGTACGACGAGGAGTGTCGCAATGCTACTGCAGAGAAGAACGCTTCCTATCATCGAACTCTGCAGTCGGGAAAGACGAAAATAAAGATCTATAAGACGCTGATACTCCCGGTCCTATTATATGGCGCAGAGGCATGGTCCGTCATTGAGTCGGATGAGACAGCGTTGGAAGTCGGCGACGAGTTTAGGTCCCGTATGAACCGCGAGCTGTACGAGCTATTCGATGAGGTTGACATAGTCCATCGCATAAAATTCCAACGGCTGCACTGGGCTGGGCACCTCATTCGAGTGGATGAAAGAGCTCCAGGCATGGTTTACATGGGGGCCAAACTTGATTGGAGGACGCCGAAATAGAGGACGACCGGGCACTCGATGGAATAACCAGGTATGGAGAGATCTCTCCGTACTTGGCATTCAAAACGACTGGCGCCAGCGCGCACAAGACTTTTGTTGGATTTCGCTCGTTTTGGAACACCCACACGGTGGATTGCTGTTTTCTAATCCGGCTCATACGCTTATATGCATGATTTGTCATCTGTGACGATCTTATAAACGTCTTTTGAAGCACCACGATCGTATTTTTGTAGCATTTTTTTGCACCAATCCACACGAGCCTCTTTTTAAACGATTGTCAAATTATGCGTAATCCAACGCGTACAAACGGCAAGGTGTTCATGCAAAGTCTTATATACGCTGGTGGAACTTATGTTTAGGGATGCCTCAATCGCGCGATATGTTACATGACGATCTCGCATTATCAGTTCACGCACAGCGTCCATGTTTTGTGGTACCACAACTGATTTTGGGCTACCTTCACAGAATTCGTCGATGAGCGAACTACGACCACGATTGAATTCACAATTCCAACGATATACAATGGTTTTTGATGGTACTTCATCGCCATACAAAGAATTGAGTTCATCGACACACTCTTGTTGAGATAATTAGCGTCGAAAGTTGTGAAAAATATTCCAACGAAAAACTTCTTTTGAAATTTCTATTTTTGGACAAATTGACTTTTTTAACTCATTGTAAACAACACAAATAGGGCTTGTACATAAAAACGTTGTGAATAAATTCATGCTAAAAAATGTCAAACTTTATTTTAGTATTGTCAGATTTCACCTGTTGACATTAGTGCTGTCATTTGCCGAAATATAAATAGTGTCCCTCGTATTTCATTTAAAAATGACAAATTGATAAAAATTGCTATATGCGACTTTAGTGTAAATACGGGAGAGGTCGCCATGCAATATGTCAAATTGATATATCCTCCAAAAGAAAGTTTTTCATAAAAATAAGGCGAAAAGTGGGCATCAAGTTTGTTGGGCCGAGGTAGCTAAATTGCGTTCATCTTCGGAACATGGCCAGTATTCATACCCAATTTAAGATCGATATATTGAAAAACTGAGGGATAAGTATTGCATATACAGGGCACATGTCCAATACTTTAGCTCCTTACAAAATAACAAACCACATATGGGATTTATATGAAAACTTTCTCATTAATGGAATTATCAATTTTATATAATGGCTATGATATGGACGGGCGCTTCCCATAGGGTATATAATAGAGGGTTTGTCTCTCGACCACTTTTAAAATTCAATTTGAATGTTATTAAGTTTCGACTCTTCTTGTCAGATTGGTATAGAACTTCAATTATATATATACTCAAAAATACAAAGCCCGATATACATATGTAAAGAACTGATTATTTTCCTTAATTAATGATTAAAAATGTATTGACATACACATTTCAAAGCATGTCTGTTACTCTTGACGGATGCTTTACAAATTACGAATAAACTATTAGGATTTAATACTTACCAACATATGAAGTTTGCGCTACTCAAGTGTCGTAAAATCAACATTTAATTTCGAATTTTCAATAGTTTGTCTCACATTCAATTTATTTTATTTTGTATTTTTACCATATTTGAATTTGTTTCTTATTTTTTCATTGAATAACGATTATTCAAGACGAAATGCGTCTACTTTGATCTACTAAAAAATATGACTATTCACAAATACACACTATTCATTTCTATTATGTATACATATATATGTGTGTGTGTGCATAATGGGCCACCTGCGAATCCTAATAGACGTGAAATGCTAAGAATCCGGCGTTTGCGGCACCTTAACCGGCGCTGATGCGTTGCACTTTATTCCTTCTTTATTATAACAAGAAAAAAAAAGAATGTTTGCACAATATGACACTATTTTTTATAATATTACTTTTAATATAACTTAAATTATAATCTTTTGGTAGTTTATCGCGAGTTCATCTTGTTCACTTGTTGTCCCCGACATTTTCGCAAAATATCGATTACGCTAAAAATGGACCCGGTTGCGGTGCTGGCAATAGTTCGAGGATTTCCGTTTGCAATTTTCCGTTCTTCATGCAGTGCATTAATTAGATTAAGTGATGAGAAGTTTACAATGCACGAACAAATTGAAGCAGTCCTTGCAAATTAAGACCACGTGGTGATCCGTTGTGAGTAATTATACTAAGCTAATACTTCCTACCATAGTGTAATAATACAAAGTTGCACCACTTCATGCATGCGCTCTCAAAAAAGTTGCACACACGGCAAGTAACGGATAGCTGTATCTGCGGCGGTGCCCGAGTCGTAGACCATATGTTCATCACAAAGGAGCAACTATTTACTCATTGAATTAATGCTCAAATTAAGCTTGCTTACACCATGTAAGCCATCGTAAGCCATCGCAGCTCGAACTGTCAACATTCACTTGATGCAAAATACGTTCAAACATCTTAGAGAACGTTGTTAGCAAACTTAAGTCCCAAGTAAATTTACCAGATTTCAGAACCATAACAAGCACTGCGTATTTCCAATAAGAGCGTATGAGAGTCGTGTCGTTAAAAGTTAAAAAGGAAAACTAAGAACATCACACACATATTCGGAAGAGCTTTAATAACTTTATAAATATCAAGTATATGATATCAATCGAAACAAAATTGAAAACGTTGGAGAACCATGGTTTACCGATGCAACTATAATGCAATTTTGAATAAAAAAGTTAGGCAGTACTTGCCTCAGTTCAAAATAAATGCGCGCACTTTTCAAATTTGATCTTTGAATGGAGATTCTTATATACAAAACTATCAGACATACGAGTATATATTTCCCATGTTACGTAATTACAAATGATGATCTGAAAAATTAAATTATCTATGTTCGATTTGGCGAATTTTAGCAAAAATATGCGTGTTTTAGAACATTTATTCTGAATTTGTCTTTTATTTTTGTAACTTATTTTTCGATTTTAATTTTTTTTTTTTTTTTGTGTTTTTTCATATGCGAAGATTAAATTTTATACAGTTTTAACAATTATTTTGTATTTTGGGTTCCCCATCGGCAGCCAACTTAGTTGCTTAGATATCTAGCGATTCGTAGTACATACAACTATTATTTCATTAAATTACAATACATAGTACATTATGAGCTTGAATGCAAATTAAACATTTTATAGTAATCATAATAAAAAGTCACAATTCAAATATTGGATTCACTTTTTATGCTTTGTTTTAGGTTTATTATTTGCATAATTTTTTTTTTCTTTTTGCTTAACTTAGACTTAAAACTATTTAACTTAAACATTTATTTGATTAACTTTTTGCCTAATTAGAATTGTAGTGTACAGAGATAGAGTAATACGGGAAAAAAGAGTGATTTGTATTCATTTAAATTGAAAAATTAAACAAAATAAAATAAAATTAATCAAAAATATTTTACAAAATTAGATAATTATTTATTTTAAATTATTTTACATGATTTTCTTTTTTTCAGTTTTGTTTCTATATAAACAACGTTTAAGGCTTGACTTTCACAAAATTAAATAATAAATCTGTTAAGAATAATAGTTTTGTGTGTGTACGTTTGTGTAAAATTAAGCGCAGCCCAATCACTTGAAGTGTACTTTTAATTTTCGCAAATCTCATTAACTTAATACAATTAGAATACTAATGGAGGGCGTTTCAATTAAAACCTCGAGCGCACAAAAAACAAAAATTAGTATAACTAGAAACAATTACAGTTTTAGAAAGAGTATTACAAATATATATAAAAGTAAAGTGCGTCGGCAGATCCGGCGGAACTGTTTCAATATGAACATATAACTCGCACTAGGGCACACACAGCGTAAGCCACAGCTGCTGCAAAACTTAAATCACATACAAAACTGAACAAAACTACGATCTTTTTCTTTCGTAGTAATTGTAATTGTTTTAAAATTAAACAATAAAAAGGTAAGCTTCGGTGTTACCAAAGTATTATTACTCTTCACACTGGTAACGAAACAAGCCCATCTTAAGTATTGAACTTTTGCACCTTTATATTGTGTAGATATGTACAATCTCAAAAATAATGTTTTAAGAGAAAAATGTGCTCATTTTCAAATACTTATGGGATTTCAGTAGATTTTTTTTAGATTTGAGTTTCCTGTTTAGAGTAAAATTTAAAGTTGACATAAAATTACCCAATAAATTGCAGTGCAGGGTCGTTCTTGCTATTTAAAGTCACCACACTAATTTACAAATCAATATTTGATAAATTACCAAGGTTAGTAAGTAAACTGACATAGAACGGCGCACCTTATCTTATTAATAAAGAGTACACTTTAATTAGTTAAATTAAGGCGTTTGCAAACATAGTGAAGTAATTGTAACACTATGTGTGAAGAGTATAAAAATATGCACATGAAGGTTTTAGGTATAGAGTAAACGAATTCATCGAATATATGTGTAGAAAATAGATTGAAACAAGTCAACAAAAGCCAAATACACTACACAGTAAGAGAATACAAATCGTTAGCATAACTTTGAATGTCTCTGAGAATGTGCTCATTCGAGGCGCAATACACTTTCACATAATCGGATCTGGACCCTGTCCCTCCAGATCCGAGACCTGACTCTGATACAGTAGCGCGTCTTGGTAGGCTCGCTTTACAGCCTTACGTTCGGTTGGTTTACGCGACTCAACAAGCTTTTGTTGATCCACGTGTTTGTCAATACCGAGTATTTCGAGTTTATTCGCGGGCAGCCATTGCCAGGTGCGTTTCGCATCGAAAAAAAGTACGAGGAACACCTCATCGTCGACACAATTTTTCCGCAGCGCTAACACATCTGCTGGTGGCGCCGGCAATGGTACACCATTGTAGACAAATCCTTTCGGTGTTTTTGGATCAAGAATTAGTGCCGGATACCAAGGATATCCACGGCATTTGGCCCACACAAGCTGCAATGGTTCAAGTGGTGGCTTATGCAATGAATTTGAGCGAACCCCTTTCATATTTTTGACAGCTCCGTCAATGGAACTATGATGGTTGTCCTCGATGTGCGGGTCGTTTGCTTTCGTCTGGTTGTTATTTGTCGAAGCGTTCGCAGGTAAATTGTTTTTTTTTGTTCGCGTGTTATTGAGATTAACTGCGTTTGGTGTACCTGGACGCAACTTCACACCGATTTTATTGTTACCGCGGGTTAACAGTGGTGGTGGCGTTGACGCCGTTACATTGTTCCGCCGGTTATGCACGCCACGCACAAAGTTGTTTCCGTGTGATTTCTCTATTTGAGGTATAGGTGTACTACGGGTGACCCGCTTCTTATCTACCATGTTTTCTCTTTCATTCTCTTCATCATCTGCGCTCTCGTTTTCAGCACCACTGCAGCTCATTGCTTCACCATTTCCCTGTTTGTTGTTTACTTGCGGCGTCAGTTCTGTTGTATAGATAGCACCGGCACTCTGTTGAGACTCGTCTTCGCCAAGTTTATTCTGTTCGGAATCATCTTAGCAAAATAAAACCTTTATAAGTACAAAATCTAAACTACTCTAATTGCAAGTAAACTAACCTTTGTCATCGTCACTGCCATTTGAATCTTGTTCATCAGATTCCCCATCTTCGGAATCATTTGCATTGCCATTGCTCTGATCATCGTTGTCCATACTATCGAAATCCGAACCGCTACCGCTGACACTAAAATCGCTGCAACTGCTACATGGACTACTTGAATCTGATGAGTCGGTACCGTCATCACTATCACTGATTTCCCGTTCGTTGTTCGCACGGTAAACACGAAAGCTATCGGGTATGCGCTCAAAGATAAGTGGTTCTGCATTGGAAAGAATATTTGCAGCTGTCGGGTTCGGTGATTTCTTTGGCGACATTGATACACTGTTATTGCGCATCTCCGAGAGCCGTTTGTAGCGTGCATTTCGTTTGGGTGATTTAGCAGCTGACACTGTGCCTGTATTCACTATATTCGATGCAAGCGGCGTTAGGCTCAATTTGCTGTTGATCGAAAGTGCCGATGACGCAAGCGTTGCCGCAGCAGCAGCACCGGCTGCATTTGTTGCATTATTGTTATTATGTGATAGCGCAAAGTTTGGCGATATTGGCGTCGTTGCTGACAAAAGACTAACCGTCGAGCTCAGCGTGGACGAAGCTATACCAGTGGAGACAGCTGCTGTTGTCAAAGTAGTCGTCGTGGCAGATGGGACAATTGAATTTTGCTGATGATTTTCCTCCTTTACGGGCGTCGTAACCGGCGTTGGTTCGGAAGGCCTTTTTAAAGCTGCCTGTGCTTTACGCGTGAGCAGCACTGTTGTTCTACATATGAGAAATAATGTTTTAATGTGTACATAAACTAAGTTTTTTATATACGACGAATTACCTTCGATTAATACCCACAGGTGAGGTACTATTATTTAAGCTCTTTATTGGACTACATGGCGGTGTTTGAACTGAGTGCGCATTGCCTTTTTCTCCCTCGCCCATGGAGTCATCCTCATCCTCATCATCTTCGTCTACGTCATCGCCTTCCTCTTCATCGACTTCCATTGCACTGACAGCAATCGGTTTTCGAGCACGCTTTGTCGTGGACAAGAGTTTTTTCAACTTTTTCGATGGCGCATTATCCTCGTCCTCTCTATCGCTCTGAGACTGCGCATCGTTGGCATTTGAGTATCGCTGAAAAAATCATTTTGGTTAAATAATAAAATAACACGTTCATTTTCCGTCGATTACTTACAGCTGCTAAACGGGCTTTTTGCATAAACTTGCGCATTCGTGAAATTTCCAAGCGTATCTGCTTGATCTTTTTTGTGCGGTAAGTTGGGTTCTTTAAAACCTGTGACTTGTCGGCGAGTATCAACAGTTTTTGAACAATTGCTTCGCTCGCCTGCTCTGCCAACAATTGCTTCAGTTCATCCTCCACCTCCTGCTCCACATGATCGACATGCTCCCTTTCAACACGGTCCGACAGTCCTTCTCGCCTCAAATCACGACGAAGCTCAACAAAAAGCGGGGCTGCCTGGTCTCGCATTCGAATACCAGCTCTGTAGAATACAGTGTCCTTGTTATTATATGCCAGGCAGTTTTGTATCATTAGATCAAAATCTGTTTCTAAGGACTCGAGCGATGTGTAGTTGCCTTGCGTTAATTTCCTTCGCATTGTGCCGAGATCCATAGGACACTTGACTATATCCAGATAGTCAGCCACCTCCTGAGTGTCTACAGGTTCCCTGAATATATCGGATGTATCACGTGCTTCAAGCGCTTCGAGTAGTTTACCAAGCGCCGATTCGAGTGGATTCAGTTGAAACGTTACAACTTGTTCGCATATCTTAACATAAGCCGCTTTGAGCTTTTCTCGCTTACGAACTAGTTCGCAAAGTAATCGTGCACGTTCCAGATCTTGACGGAGGCATTGCCAGTATTTCAATTGCCTATACAATTCGTTGGTGTCGGGTGATCCTTCTATACCCTTGCGCTGTATGACATTATTGTGCGTTCCCTGGCTCTGTAAACGTCGAAGCAGAGGCACTCCGTTTCGGTGGTGTCGCTTAAGCGTCCAGTAGGCAATAATACGATCGATAAACTCTTTTTTCTTTTGCATGTGAACCATGCTGCATATTTCTTGAACCCGATCTGCCGGTATCGTCGGTATAAGCACCACTGGTGCCGTTGAACGTTTCTTGGCCAAGGCTTTGCGCGCCTCGCGCATTTTATGACGTGTGTCTTCAAAATCTACTTGGTTTGTCTTTAATTTAGCATCCGGCGGCGTATGGGCGTGACAATATGCAAATTTTTGTACATGCACGGAAGAGTCGTTGTGGCCATCTTTACTATCTTTAACATCCATTGTCATGTAAAGGCCAGCCTGCTGGGCGCATGTTACATGGAATGCAGCATAGCAGCTGTTTCGATGGCACTGTATGCAAGCACCAAGTCCCTTTTCCTTACAAACATAGCATGTAAGACGCCATCTTGCAGGTGGTATGGTTTCAATAGAATCTATAAACAAAAAAAATATATATACATTTATATTAAAAACAAAATTTTTTGTAGGAGTACGCCACTCACCAATGGGCTCTAGGAAAACGGTATTAGCAAACCGTACCTCGGGTATCCAAAGTGCACACACCACGTGCGCCCATTGACCATGATCAGTTTGCTTGAATGCGCCACCGGCATTGGGACAAAGCACACAATTTACCGGCTTACTAGGCGACTGTAGGCACCGTCGACAAAGCCATTGGCCTTCCGGTATGTACGGCACACCATAACAGTCCTGATGGACGGCCAAGTTGCACATGTCGCAGAAGAGTATCACGTTTGTGTTTTGGCACTCGCCATCAAGGCAAATGCAACACACAGCATCATCGTCTACCTCCACACCAGTCGGCGTACCATTGGCCGCCGCCTGAAAGAACGACTCCTTTTCCAGCCGATCCATGATCATTTCCAACGTGTCAATGCTCACCGGTGACTGTCCAGCTTTCTCTCGTTGCTCATTCATATACTCTAACCAAGCAGAGTCCTCCTCGTCTGCATCGTATTCTACCTCACCGTCCAGTTCCTCTGCCGACTTTTCAATAAACCGATAGTAGGCAAGAGGACGCGCCGGTGCGTCAGGCACATTGTAGTCTTCGATTATCGTCACTTTCGCCTCGGGCACTTGTACACGTGCCCACGGTGCATTCTCCTCCAGCGGAGGTGCATCAGCGTTAAGTATGCAGCCTCGCTGCAACAACGATGCAAACTCCTCGTCATCAACAATCGGCAATTGATCATTGATTCCTAATCGCACACTCTTGCCGTCAATATTGAATTGCACAGTTTCCTCCTCCTCATTATAGGTGACAAGAGCTTCAGGATTCGAGTATTGTTGCTGACGTGTGCTGCAACCGGCACCACCAAGCCTACCATCTTCGCCCGCACTATTCGCACCGTCCGCGGCGTCTTTGGGTGTTGAGTGGTGCACGCCGCGCGCTCGCGCCTTTTTTCGATTGGGCGTCAGCACCGGCGTCAGCGGCTGCGGATTGTCGTGATCGTACTTTACGAGATGGTATTGTAGTCCGACAACTGTCTTGTAACGCCTATCGCATGCACGCACTGGACAAGCGTATGGCGGATTCGATTGCTTTAACTTTACAGTTTTGCAATATTCCAGCGCATCGAAGTCAAGCCCCATATTTGCTGTTGTCTTTTAGATGATGCCTCAAGTATACTACGGCTGGCTCTTTTGTTAGTTTTGCATTTTCGGTAGCTTAAATGCGCGCGCGTTTTTCTTTAATTGCGGAATTTTTGTTAAAATGCAAAAAAATTTGGTATAAAATCACAAATTCTGGATTATAGTGTTGTAAAATGTGGCACAACAAAAATGGCGGGCGCGAGAAGTACTTAGACACTATCAAACATCAATGATGTATTCTGTTGATTGTTGTTTAGCCGAAACAATACACAAACTCTCCTGAAATAAATTTATTTTTATCAAGAGTACACATTTTTCAAACGCCTCATAGTACCATAAAATTTTATGGTACTATTCTATGTGGCGAAGATATAAGAACAAACAAATCTAACCATATTTTGTTTTGTTTAATTTGTTCTCCATCAATTTCCATTTATATTCAATCTATTATAAATAGCAGTGAAACGTTTATTAAATTGTCATTGGTGTTTTAACTCAAACCACTTAATTGTTTCATTTCAAACAAGAACATAAAAAAATATGCTTAAAGAATTCTTTCAAGGCATGTTTCTTTGTATAATTTTATAATGCAATCAATGTACACAAATTGAACTATAATACGATAAATACATGGAGCCTATTCATTCAAAAAGTTGTATGTTATACTGAACTTATTTGAAGTCATAAGTGTACACATATCTTAAAAAATATATATGAGGTTGCTGATACCTTCTTCTAAGTGATAAAAACTTTTAATTAAAATTGTAATCGTAAAAATATATTAGAAATAATAATTATTGATTGTCACTGTCGAACTCGCCTTATAGTGTACAGGCACCAGGAACATATGTTCAGTGCTGCCAGATCACATTTCTATAAAGAAAATAAGTTGAGTACCAACACTGTCAATCACTCCGACGCTTGTTAGTATTCATAAATTTGTCAATCAGATGTCAACGTATGATTTTGCGCGTCAGTTGAAAGTGAAAAAACGTAAAGTGGTAGCGTTTGTGATATTTTTATCGTTTTATATATCAATAACATTTTTGACGACAATAAAATAGTTTTTTGTAGTGGCTTAACCAATAAAAATACTATGGAAGAGTTTTTTAATATTTTAAAATGCCGAGATGATCTGCAAGATGAGCTCGAGAAAATGCGAGAGGTAGGCGCCAAATTTTTTTTTTTTTTTTGTTAGTTTTTTTAACTTTATTTCAACATTCTAGCAATATGTTAATGAAGTCCGCGCACTGTTTTTTGGTGTTCCGGCACCCGTTGAAGATGCCGCGATTACTCATTTGAAGGTACCTGAGCGGAGCCTTGTCGTTGCGTCGCCGCAACAAACAAAGAAGCGCATTAAGCGCTTGACATCGCTAGAGGAGGACGCCGATGCGGAGGGTGAGTGATGAAATTCGTAATAGAGTACAAACGATGTGCTGAGAAGTTGCACGGGGAGCCTCTGAGCAATGATTTTTGTGGTGGTGATATATTTTTTGTCATTTTTGGACTTTTCACAATTTTGTGACAAAGTTTATAGCGGCCAGACGGCGACGTTGCAGATAAACGTTATGAGCTTAACTAGCCATATTTCTAGACAATATATTCTCCATATTCTTGTATATTTTTTGTGACTGTAGTGTTCTTTCTTGGTCTTCTCTGTTGTTTTCGTGGCCACGATTTCTCTTGACAGTTTTGATAAAATATTTTTTTTAAAGTTCGTTCGCGACTTTTTGCAGAAGATTCGGTGACCGAGAAAGTAGACTCGCAACGACAAAGCTCACATGCAAGCAGCACGCATCTATTTGTAAGCGCAGATGTATACGATGCAGCTGAAAAATCTTCAATGTTTAATAATACTGCCACCCTCATGCCGCCTCCCCCAGCACCAGAAAGTGCAGCGACACGTCCATCACGGGCCGCAAAGAATGCTGTTAAAACTTTCAAGGAACCATCGTTGAATGGCAAACTTCGTCGTCCTAGCAAAAATGAAGAGATTAAAGTAAAATTGGAGCACGAACAGCGACATTCGCAACTCTTAACTGTAGCGGACAGTTCGGTACATGTTGAGCCGGCAGAGAAGTCTGCAGAAGCACTGATTGAAGATCCAGGAATAAATATTTCAGCATCAGGCGAAGATCCCAAAAAATTGCGTGTGAAGATCAAGCGTGAAAAACTCAGTACGGGCGAAATAGAGCCAATAAATAAATCTGTAACGACTCATAATGCTGATGATGTTTTCAAAATGCCAACATCTTTGCACGCCTCTGTGATGTCGGCTGCCCCAGTTAGCGATTCAAATGAGAGTACATTGTTGTCTTCAACTGTTACAACAAATACGACAACGTCCGATGTGTCCACCAAAAAGGGACGCAAAAAGAAGGACAAGGTACATAGACCCATTAAAGTTGAACGCTTCAGCGATATACCTAACAGCTCGCCAATAGCTACGCGCACGCGTAAAAATAGCGTTGAGAATCGTAACTCTGAAGAATCACAAAAACCACAGCGCTCCATATATGAAGATGCTGTTGAGAATTTACCACCGGCACAAGATGCCACTTTCAAGGTTGATGCCGTGCCCAATGCAAATGCAACGATTACGATTACAAAAAGTGTTGATGCGGGCGATGCAACATTTAATGTCGCACAGGGACGCGAAGATGCTGATGAAGAACAGCGTTCAATTGGGTCTAACAAATCCATGGTAACTGCCAGAGCTGCTTCACCGGAACGATGCGAAAGCTTTATGACGGAGGACAACTCATTTGATGCTGAAACTATAACGAACAAATCTAAAGCTAATAATAAAGCTCCAGTACCAGTTTCAACGAAGGTACTACCTATACCACAAATTCCAGGATCGGGCAAGGCCTACAAAATGACGTCACGTACACATGACTTATTAAAGTGAGACTCCCAAAATCATTAAATTATTTTTAACTTATTTAAAATCGCATTTTATTTCAGCCCACTAGCCCAAAGCCCTGTAAAGAAGATGGTAGAAGTATTCGAGCAGGCCGCCCAGGCTGCTTCTGAGGGAACACGTAAAAATACACGCGCAAAGACGGCCAAAGAGAATGCAACACCAAACTCAGTGAGGATTTTAGAAGAAACTGTAAAATATTAATATGCAAATCTAAACGTATTTTTCGTTCACACAGAGTACAACACCTATCATTGGGAAATTGCCACCACCAACGTTGGGCCGTTTCCTAACACCGACCCAGAACACCAATATTGTACCACTATCATCAGCACAGCCTAAAAAGGCGCCAATGAGCGCATCGAAAGCTACTTCACTGATGAAAACTGCCACAGGCACAAATATAAAATCAACAAATTCCAGTTCAACCAAAACACTTTCGCGTGAGAACAGTGGAGATGACTTCCGCAAGGGTCTGCATCAATTGGCTGAAGAACGGAAGAGGCAACGAGAGCAGAAGCATCTTCTCGCTGCACAACAGCGTGAAACTAAAGAACGCGAACGCGCCGAGCGAATGGCCAAATTGGCTAAAGAACGCGAAGAAAAGCGTCTGAGAAAAATGCAAGAACAAGAACAAAAAAAACGTGAAATGGAGGAAATCAATCGAAAATTGCGTCAACAGGAGGAGGCCGAAGCAGCCAAAAAGGCAAAAGCTAAGGCGGCACTCGAACAGGAACGCGAAATGTTGCTTCTGAAAAAGCAACAAGCCAAATTGAAAGTAATGATGCCACCACCGTCAAAGGCGCAATCCAAATACAACTTTGAGATGTTGCACGAGGATGATTCAACCGATGACGAGGGCAAGGTAACTTACAAACGTCCTCCAGCCCCGACTTGGAGTCGCAGTAAGTTAAAACAAATTAGAAAATATAAATACATGAAAAATTATATATTTTCCTTTAAAGGTCATGTACGCGGCCCAGCTATTGTATTGCAACAATGCCAGCCAACCAGTATCATTGATTATCTCTTTTCTGTGGAACCAACTACTCCGGATCTTAGAGAGATTTTCCCAAACATCGATTCTCGTTATCTACAACGCAATTCGAGTGTGATGTGGTCAACACCGCCGAGGTACTCAGAATTGCCAAAGTATTGATTCGAATTTGTTCCGATAAATTTTATTACAACAAGCACGTTTATAATTCAAAATTTTTTTGTCGTTTTAAAAAATGTTATCGTATATGTTTGAAATTTTTAGATTTATGTTAAAAATATATATGTATATGTATGCTGTGGGCTTATAATCGCATTTAAATAAAACCCTAACAAAAATATAAAAAGTCTTACAAAAACGTTTAATTTTTGTATTGAAAAGTTTGACATCAATAAGCATTGCTTAGAACGAGTTGGTTCTTGTTAAGTCGCCACTAATGCGCTCAATTAAAGCACCTAACGTCTACAGCGAACCAAAAGAGTTTGGTACACAGTACAAATATAGACAACAGTTTGCTACAATTATCAGGCGTCGGTGCCGCATCTTCAATCGTGGCAACGCATGAGTAAAGTAGCGAATTGAAATTGATATCTGTGTGCGTTACAATGAACGAAGAAGTTGGCGAGAAAGACTTGTAATAATAATTTCACTGGTCATGGTATGATTTTGTGGCATCTGTAGAAACTTCTGCATTTTGTTTTATTGGCCTTTGTGAAATGATAAAAAGCTGTTTTCAATTTCTCGGTGCTTCATTATTTATTGCACGATTTTGGAATGGCTTTTTGTGTTAGATTGAGGTGACATAAAAACGGGTTGTATTTATAAAAATATATAGATGGACATATAATCTCAACTTTAAAATTGCTATTACTCTGTTTTATTACAATAAATGAAAAACAGGTAAACATATAGGAGAAGCCTAAATGCAATGGCTTTCACCGTTTTTTAAAATTGAAAGTTGATCTTAGATCTATCGAAGGTTTAATTTTTAAAGTTGTCATTATTGATGTCGATAAATCCTAAAAGTCCTGTTAGCGCCAAATTTGAATTTGTGGTGTGTAACGTTATTTACCACACCGCGCTAACTTGCTACTCGTCTTGTTCATCTACTCGATAACTAACTCTGAGAGGAGAGAGGAGTTAGTCAGTTATCAAACTACTGCAAACGCGTACGCTACCACTTAGTGCTACAAATATTCGATTTGAATTTCGCGCCAAGTTTATTTCACCCCGTTTTTTTATATATACTGATGTATTAAATAAAAGCGAGCGCGCTACAATTATTAATTTTAAATACAAACGCGTGTTTTATTTATTGTTTTTCGTGCGAGTGCTTTACAGGCACTGACGACCCACCCCCACCTGTCTGCGCCAGCAATTTTGGTTTTTATATTTTGGGTGTTCCAAAGCCTACGAGCGGCACAGCGAACATTTTGGTCCTTCGAACCCGGATAACGCAGGCAGAGCGTTTTTTAAAATAAATAATTGTACCCTACTTTTTGAGTACATGCATCAGGTGCGTATAGCATTGTTGTTTGATTCTTTATACCCCCTGCGTGCGTTTGCATTTTTTGATTTGCCAGTTCCGCAAGTTTTCGGTTGGCATTTGAGTGTTTTTGTGCATTATTTTTGTTGTACAAATATTCTTCGCCTTTTCTTTGGCGCACTCAAAAAGTTTTATGCAATTCCAGTGCATTAGAAAACGGTTTTGATTGATCAAAACAAACAAGACAAAAGAGAAGAAGAAGCAGCTGTATAAGCGCATGCTGCAGTGGTAAAATTACAACAATAAATACATTTTAATAAATACCTACATATATATATGTACATACATATAAGCACCGTTGCGCTTTTATTTGCATTTATATATTTTTTGTGTTTGTTTGTTGTAACCCCGCATCCCGCATAGTCTGTCGCTAGCGCTATTTGGACGGACGGACAGACAGAAAAGTTAGGAACAGTTAAACAAAAATTTCTTTTGTTTCTGTATACGACCAATACGTACCAGGGTCGATATCAAAGTTCCATATTATTTGTTTTTTCGTGCGATTATATTATATTTCAAAATATATCGTTTTTCGGGCTGCATATAATTATTTCAAATAAGTTTCATTGTTTTTTCCCCCTTCTTCGATATAATTTATCGCAGCGCCGGTTCATTAAATATAATAATTTATACGCACTTTTTATTTAAAATAGAATCTTTTCGAACAAATTTAATTTAAATTTTTGTTCAAATTCTCTTTGTTTGACTTTTACATCCTCATTTTTTTGTTTATTTAATTGACTAAGTTTTTTGAAAAAATGGCCGAAAACAGATTCAATCATTGTGCTGACGAACTTCTTCGGTTCGCGGAACAATGTAAGGAAATACGCTCAGAGGAACAAACATCCTTCACAACAAAATTGTTAAAGGATGAATTGAGGAGTCTGTGGCGTGCGGTCAAGGTTTCTTACGACAAATTAATGTGTCAGAAACCAGAGGGCTTGGACAAAGAACTTCTCATGGCAAGGCAAAGTATATGTTTGAGTGCCTATATGACATGTGGTTCCATGATAGATATGACTTGTTCACTTTCAGATCATTTTTCAGAGCATTGTGGAAGTAGAGATACCCCAAACGTGTCACATAATATTTCTTTACCTCCATGTGACACAGACTTGTTTTACGGTGATTATAGCACATGGCCAAGTTTTCGTGATATGTTCACGGCCATCTATAAGTCGAACTCTAGACTACAACCTGTTGAGAAGTTGTATCACCTGAAACAAAAAACTCGTGATGAAGCTTGAGATATCGTCAACAGATCTCCGCTAACCAACGATGGGTTTGAGTTAGCGTGGCAGAATCTGGTTGACCGATATGAAAATAAACGAGTGTTGGTAAATAGTCAGCTCAAGGCATTGTTTGGTTTAGAGCCTGTAGCTTCGGAGAATGGCGCGGCCATTAAAAAGCTACAGCGGGAAATCAACAATGCAATTGCCAATTTAGAGTCTAATAGTATCAGCATCGAAAATTGGGATGCTATACTGGTGTTTCTGTGCTCTACCCGTCTTCCAGATAATACTCTGACGCTATGGGAGCAGTCTTTGGAAGACAAACGAGAGATTCCAAAGTGGAAGGACATGGACACCTTTTTAACAAGCAGGTTCCAAACGTTAGAAACGGTCTCAAATCTTCGTAGCTCTTCGAAGTCCGTTTCTGTTAAGCCTTCAACAGATTTGAACAAGTCGAAGCGTTTGAACACTTTTCAAACAAAAGTAACATACCAGTGTCATATGTGCCAGTCTTCGGAGCACATTTTGATCAAGTGTCCGAAATTTTTAGCCCTCCGTCCTAAGCAGAGGACAGATAAAGTGAGAGAGAAGCAACTTTGTTTTAATTGCTTGGCTCACAGTCACATGAGGAACAAATGCAAAAGTTTACATAAGTGTACAAAGTGCTCAAAACCCCACCACACGCTGCTCCATTGGAACACTACTGCCAATGTTTCAAATTCTAACCCCCCTTCTCCGGCAGCTCAGTCGAATTCCAATGGACATGCAAGTACGTCGCAAGCAACGAGAAGCAATAGTTTGAAATCTTGCTTTTCCTTTTCAACGAAGAGTATGCTCTTGGGAACTGCAATAGTGCGAATAAAATTCAAGAATCAGGTTATTTCTGCTCGAGCACTGGTAGACTCGGGATCTGAAGGTACGTTCATTTCCGAACGTCTTCAGAGGCGCCTTGGTGTGCGATGCGAACGAGTGCAGGCACATGTTTCAGGGTTAAATACATCTCTAGCTACTAGTATTAACAGGTCGTGTCGTTTGATACTGGAGTCCTCACTCGATCCAAGTTTCAGATTGGAAACGAGTTATTTTGTTTTACCCAAACTTACTGGAAATTTACCCAGTAAGAATATTTTATTGCCATCAGATGTCAGTTTTGATTTCCCCCTGGCCGATCCTCAATTTTTCAAGAGCGATCAGGTCGACATCGTGATAGGCAGTGATATTTACCCTCAAATCGTGAGAGAGGGTATAAAACAAAATATTTTGGGTTCATTGCTGGCTCAACAAACTGTTTTTGGGTGGATTCTTACAGGTCCACTCTCTCCCCCCACCAGGTGCAATACGATTTCTATTGTATCCTGTTTTACAAAGTTTAGCTTGGGTCAGCAATTAGATAGCATTCCCAGTAGGGCTTTTCAGAGTGTTGAGGACGAGTTCTGTGAACGAAATTTCGTCAACACCCTCTTGGAGCTTCACGCTCAATCGCACTAAAGCAGTTCATGCGAAATGATACTGCGCATATCCGGATCTCAGAGTTTAATTATGATGAGGAAGTTAATGAGTGTTTGACCTTGCAGCCCTCTTGTAAGGTTACCCCCCTAGATGTCAATGAGCGACATCATTTAACTGATTATACATATTTAAAACCGGAAAGCACCCCTACTTTTTTCGTGGAGAAAAGTGATTCGGCTTTACAGAGAATTGTTTTTGGTTCGTCTGATAAAGCTGAAATTGAAGACTTCGCGTTGACTACGGTCACATTCGGAGTCAATTGTGCCCCTTACGTGGCCATTCGGACTTTACGTCGTTTGGCAGATGACATCCAGGATAAATATCCGCTAGCGGCAGAGAGTCTGCGCTCGATGGTGTATGTGCATGATGCACTTGCTGGTGCTCATGATGTAGCCACTGCTATTCGCTCACGTGTTGAGCTGATGGTAGCATTGAATCCCGCAAAGTTTTCAATGCGAAAGTGGACTGCGAATCATGAAAAAGCATTAGCAGGGATTTCTAGCGATTTTTTGCTGTCAATTTGTTGCTTGTCAGTCGCTAGGTTGTTTGATCCGGCAGGCTGGTTAGCCTCAATAGTCGTTTCCACCAAAATTTTATTGCCAAAAATTTGGTTGGAGAAGACAGTTTGGGACGACTGTTTGTCTGTATCTACACAGCAATCCTGGATAACTTTTTGCGAGGAAGATGTGCGGATAAAATATATCCAAATTCCTCCTTCTGTGAATTTCTCCCCCGTGGTTAAATTTTTGTTCAATGGCTTTTTAGAGGTGTCTGAGAAGGCTTATGGCTTGTTTTTGAGATTTTTATGGATGTACCCACAACCGAATTTAGAGGTCGGACATATTGTGGCAAAGCGCGAGAAAAATCTCCCCCCGAATGAATGTCGGTTAGGCCGCATTTTTGAAACGTACGCAGGGCGGGACAAAAAAGTCAGACGAGCTGATTTTAGAACAGGGCGTGGTGCGATGACGCGTCCTGTTCACCAGCTACATATGTTGTACGATAATTTATTAACTTTTCGTTTGCTTCAAAAAATGAGATTTTTTGCAGAATCAATGGAGATAGAGAAGCAACAAAGAGTTGTGGTCTGCCGCGTGTGCATAAGCGACCACCCTCTACAAAAGCGCCCGGAGTTGTTGGGCATGAGCTGCCTCGATCATGCGGCGAGGGACTACACGAGCAAGTATCGTTGCATGGAGTGTGGAAAGGCAAACAATAAGCAGCTTCATGGAGGCCACAGCCCCATCAGGCGGGTTAAAGCACCAGCCTCTACAGTGCCCTCAGCCTCTCCACCACGCCGGTCTACTGTTTTGACCAAAGGCGACGGTGAGAGAGAACTATCTCCCTTTTTGGAGATAGATGAGGAAGTGGAGGTTGAGTCTGCAGTGGCAGGAGCTGCGCCTGGGTCGCCTATTTTTACGGGGCCCAGGTCGACCTCAACCGAGGACTGTGTAGCCGATGAGCGGCGGCGAGAACCGGGTGTGCTCCCACGGAGGAAGCGGGCAGCTAGATGCGACCGCCGCGCTCGTGCACCGGCACCTAAGAGACGGCTCTTGTCCACGGTGTCGGCCCGCGATCTCCACTCCACGTCCCAGGGGCTTCGGTCTACGGGGTGGTTGGAGATTTGTAGGAGTGACCGGAGAGTGTCGGTGTGGCATCGCTCCGCTCCAATCCAACCGACTATACGCAGTAGGATAATCTTGAGGCCTACTGCGATGGTGCAGTTGGTAGTTCGTGGTCGAGTGCACCTGGAACGTGCTCTCCTGGACCCCTGCATGCCCCGCTCCACCATCTGTGAGCGTGTGGTACAGCGCCTCCGCCTTTCGACGACGCGGTTAGGAGTCAGCGATCACTGTTTAGTGGTCCTGAGGGCTCGGTGTGGTCCTAGCCATGATCTCAAGGTTGAGGCGCGGGTCGGGCGAAGGAGTAAGCTGGACATTGCCTGAAAGGTACTCGTGTTTGGCGTCGCTGACAGCAAAGTGGTAGCACTACAGTTTATTTTTTATATAAGCTTCGGTTTGTGATGCGACATATTTTTATTTTGCAGGGATGCTGCAAGGCGGGCGGTAATGTTAGCGCCAAATTTGAATTTGTGGTGTGTAACGTTATTTACCACACCGCGCTAACTTGCTACTCGTCTTGTTCATCTACTCGATAACTAACTCTGAGAGGAGAGAGGAGTTAGTCAGTTATCAAACTACTGCAAACGCGTACGCTACCACTTAGTGCTACAAATATTCGATTTGAATTTCGCGCCAAGTTTATTTCACCCCGTTTTTTTATATATACTGATGTATTAAATAAAAGCGAGCGCGCTACAATTATTAATTTTAAATACAAACGCGTGTTTTATTTATTGTTTTTCGTGCGAGTGCTTTACAGGCACTGACGACCCACCCCCACCTGTCTGCGCCAGCAATTTTGGTTTTTATATTTTGGGTGTTCCAAAGCCTACGAGCGGCACAGCGAACAAGTCCTTTTGCGTAGATTTTGTTTTTTGACACATTAAACTAAAATGTTTTAATCGCAAATTCTTCCTCAAATACAAATGTTCTGAATTATTTTTTACCTTTGTTTCTTTTGATTGGTTGCTTCTACACGAGAACTCAACAAACACTTTCGCATCAACGCAAGTGTGGGAGTCTTGCTCTTCTATCTCCGCAGTTGACTGCAATTTAATACTCGTGGTAAACCACAACGCAATCTTTCTTTGATTGCTGTCTTTGATGAAAAAAAATCCAAAGCGACAAGGAAAGATATGAAAAACAAGAAAAGCAAATCAATTTCGTTTTCAATTCCTTTCCACGCATTATGTTTCTTATTTCTTTATTTAAATAAAAATTGCTGCTAGCAATTTAGAAATGATTCAGCTCAAAAATAAAACTGTATATACTTCTTTTTAACTTGGAAAACATATACGGAGTCCCCCTATTCACACTATTTCAGAGTCTAAACACAAACTATTTATTTATTTATCATCTCATATGTCGTATTATGAATAGTATTAAAATTTCGTAATGACTACATTCAAAGGTGAATCCAATTAGATTTAATATTATTATGTTTCAATAATTAATTCATCAAGGCTAAATATTTAAATATAAGCCAGATTTGTGCGACCGCCCCGACGGAAGAGATAGACGACGATGATAAAGATGATACCAGATATCAACACCTCAGTATCCTCAAGGCTACATGGCTGAGTCATGTTTTGATTGACGGAAGGCACGTATCGAGCGTGTTGGACGTGCAAACATTACGTGGTCCCAACATCGACTCGGACCACTACCTTTTCGCTGCCAAGGTACGCACTAGGCTCATCGTGGTGCACGCCGCATGTCCAAAAACATGCTAGGAAAGCTAGACGTCGGAAAGCTGCAATCAGAACAGACCGTCAAAGCCTTCTCAAACACGCTCTCCCGACTGCTCCGGAATTTCTCTCTGTCTTCTCAAGATATATGTGAGCAGTGGAAATATATCACCCGCTCCATGAATAGGGCTGCCAAGGAGGTCATTGGTTATACAAAACCTGTGACTGCGTCAGTTTGAGGATGCTTTGTGACAGAAACGACGAAGTGAACCGCAAGTTAATGATGACACTATAGTAGTGCCACCGGACTATAACGATTGATTCTGGTATTAAAAAGCTGAAAAATAAAATAGTGGCAGGCTCAGATGGGCTACCAGCAGAGTTATTTGAGACCGGCAGCGAAATGTTGGTTAGGAGTAAGCACCAGCTTTTGGTCTGATGAACGCATACCCAATAACTGGAATCTCAGTGTTTTTTACCACGGAATAGGTCTCCTTTCCATCGGATATAACATTCTGATGCGCGTATTGCGTAATAGGCTGAAGCTATATATGGATTCCCTTATAGGACAATATCAGTGTGGCTTCAGACCAAAAAGGTCAACCAAAAGGCCCGTGAGATTAATAAAGACACCCACCACCTATTTGTCGATTATAAAGCCGCTTTCGACACGCCGGTACGATCGAAGTTTTTCGTCGCCCTGTCTGCACACGGCAAAGATCATTCGGCTTTGAATAATGATACACATACAATGCTTTGTCGGGGTAGTAAAGAACCTGTCCGAACCCTTTTATACCATAAGAGGTTTCAGGAAAATGTCGTGCGGTTTTTCAATCTGCTAATGATATTCATCCTACGTTATTGCCCGTATGTCGTATATGTCATGTTCGATCTTCCAAAAGGAAGTGATGCAGCTAGCGTACGCGGATGATATTGATATCATCCGTACACAGGAACAGCTAGTCAGCAATGCGTTCTCAGAGACTGAAAAACAGTCTCGGCTCATGAGTCTAGCGGTGAATGAGGACAAGACAAAGTACTTAGTGTCTTCTCGCACGCCGAGAAATTCAATTTCAATGTTGTAGAAAACTTCGTTTATTTTGGATCCGAAACTGCCAGCAACAGCAACGTTCGCCTGGAGATCAGGCGAAGAATCACGCATGCAAATATGTATTTACTATTTGTGGTCTAAGTAAATTAGAAGTCTTTCGGCAGACGAAAATCAAGGTCTACAAGCCGCTGATACTCCCGGTCCTACAGCGCGCACAAGTTACAGCACCGGCCATGACCGATCGACAGTAGATGGCCACCTAAGTAAATAAAAATGTTATAGATTATTTGTTTATATCGATATAACGATTGAGTACAAGGAGTCTTTTGATTACCATACTTGCTAATGTGAAGAAAATTCTTCTTGAAAAAAAAAAAAAAAAAAAAAAATATTTTTGCTGAATATTTGCGTTTTCATCCAGCTTAGTTTTATCTATAGCTAATTTCTTTTGTTTGTATTCTAAATTATGGATATTGGCAGTTATAGACAGGTGTACCTTCTAAGCAAATAATTGCTGAAGTCTTTTGTTTTAAACACGACCCGTTACCGAAACAAGCTAAGGCCGAAGCCGTTGCCGACTACACATGAAGCTCACCACACTTTCTTGGCCTTGGCCAAAGCAACGCAATTTCTTACCACAAACAACTCACCGCTGCACAACTCAGCTCAGACTTGTTTCAGGCAGTCAGTCTATTTCGAACCGCGCTCGTACAAGCAACGTGTCTTTTAGCCACGGTAATTGGTTATTACTGGTTATTGTACTCGCGGATACGCGCGCCGGCAACTTGTTTTTTGCTCGCGGATGCACGCAGACTCAAAGCAAAGTGGTTGTATTAGTGCTAAAAGTGAATAAACACATACAAACATCGACGCATATACACATATAGCGAGTGAAATAAAAAAGATATTGTATTTTAAAAACCGCATGAATGATATTTTCTGTGAAAAAAAAAAATAATTCAGAAATAAAGAAAGAGCGAGAGAAAGAAGAAAAAACAAACTTTCTTTTTTGCTTACTCGGATTAAAGTAAATTTTATTTTGTCGTTTTGTTTTTGTATTTCGTTCTGTGTTTTTTGCAAATTATACTCTTGCAATTGCATGTGATAAGCAGCAGTTAATGTTAAAAGTGAGTTCAATGAAACCTATTCAATTTACAAAAACGAAAAATTAAATTGAAAAGTGTTAATATATGTGTTCAACATGTTATTCAATCAAGGATTATAATTAATAAACATATTAAGCAACCTTCAAACGAGTTTGCTATTAATTAAAAATCGAGGAATAGTAACAGTAAATACATACATATATGTAAATCGGCAGCAACTGAACGAATCGTGCATATATACCATTGCCCTGTACATGTTATGAAATGAATTGGGAAGATCTGATCTGAATGTTTCCCAACGAAAAAAGATTTGCTTTTTATTAATCTAAAATAATCCTTTATACTCGTATATTTTAAATTAGCGGTATTACTCAAACATTTTTAAACTCAAAATCGTAATTTAGCATGGTTTTTTGTGAAAACAAACCGTTGTGAAATTGCGTTAAAACGTTATAGTTCCGCATGTGCCTATTTTTCGTTTTGTGTTTAACAAATTTGGAAAAATGTTAATTCTTCTTGAAAATAAACAAATTTTGCATTTTAAACACAGCGGATAAAGTTAAAACAATTGTATGGCTTTTCAGTGTTCTATGTATCACCTAGGATTCTGTAGAGCATCATAATTATACGTATTATAGAATATATTTAAAGTTTAATCGATTTTCAAAGTGAAAAGTTCGACATTCAATGACCTATTTGTTGTTCGTTTAGATTAAGTCATAGAAACATGCATTAATAATTCTGAGGTCTAAATAATCATACTAAAACAAAATATATTTGGTACTATCCCTGGAAATTGTGTTATGAGCACCCATATCCAAGCAATACATTACAACCCTTAATGGATATTCGGGACACCAATGGAATATACTATAGAACCCGCGTGCTGACAACTAAATAAAATTTTCAACCGCTGAATAGCTTAAATTATGAGACAAAGTGACAAAAGCTTTCCTGAATTGTCAACACAGTTTTGTTTTATTGACTTTAATGATGGAGTAGCAAAACGAACAGATTAAACTACATGGACATCAATAAACCGGATGTTTACACGCGCTGATTGATTAAAAAACTGTTTTGACCTTTCTATATACAAGCACATATTCTACAGGAATAAGGGTATAGTGTTCAATTAACTTCTTCAAGTCTGCAGATATACAAGTGCAACAGTAGATGCAACATCAATTAAAGTTTTTCATTGCTAGTTTTGTTTCCACTTTCCGATCTTTGTCTTACATACATTTTTTCTGCAGCAAATGCATATATTTCATTGATTACTTCTGTATACAAAGTACAATTTGATACGATAAATTGATTTATAGCAAGATCATGAAGACACCTGCTTTGAAGTTTCTTTTTTTTTTTTTAAATACTCGTTATTGTTAGAGTAAAAGAATATACAAAATTGGTTTAGATGTCTAACATGCCAAAATGCGGCAGCGAATTCTTGTTGACTTTAAAATAAAAACCATCCAAATTTATATATTTTGAATCTCACACTCACTGTTCAAATAAAATTTATTAAATGAATGTACAAAACCCACTATAAGTAATAATATTCATAAAACCAAACCCCTATCTCTATTTTTTAAGTTGTATATAATCTCTTTTTACTTCTGTTATTAACTTACGTCAATCTCAATAAAATATACCATATATCCAGGTACAAGGTCAGACTATATCTAGAATACTTTCTCGTTTCGTTATTGATTTTATTGTAATGGAGAAAACTTTCCAGAATTTTAAATTTTTCTTATATAAAATTTATTTGAAGATTTTCAATAGTTGTACATATTTGTATCTTGATTGTCAACTTTGACATTTCATCCGAACGCATGCAATACACAAGCGACTAACTTGTTCCTCCACTCGTTCTATAAAAGACATAAGGCAACTGGTTCTTGTAATATGTTCAGCTGCACATTTGAAAAATATTCAAATAAAATCAACCGACACACACAAAATTGCAGTCGAAACTGTTACTCGTGCTATTTCGTTCAACCGGGATTATGTGCTCATTTTAACCACAAGCAGGCGAACAAGTCTGTCAGGCTTTATGTCTGTCTCTGCGGCTATCTGGCCAAAACACTTAAACATGTCATTTGTTATGTATCGACTATTTCAAGTTTGCATTCCTGCAAGTGCTTCCTTCAAAGCATTACACATTTTAAAGTTTGTAATTGAATTCTGTAACTTGAAAAATATAAAATTATTTTCATATTTTTTTTCGCAAAATAATCTTTAACAAACGAAAATTTAATAAATTGTAAAGTGATCTGTGGATGGTAAAATTTTGTATTTGTGTCGTACGTCAATCAAAAAGATTGGATTAGTCAAAAGTGGCAAAAGTTTCTTACACAAAAACTTAAAATATGCAAAAAGTGAGACTGAGTAATGCGTGGAATGAGTGTTTCTAAATAAGACTTGAAGTTTATGGTTTTATTTTATTGTGAAAGTCAAAAACGTATCTATATATGAAAATGAATGTTGTATCTATGTATCTATCTATGTATGTTCCTTATAGGAAGATAAACCGATAGAGTTGAACCGAAAGTAATCCGCCACCCTCATAAGCTATAAACAAAATTCATCATATTTTTGCATCTATCTGAGGTAGAGGGGTATAGTTTGGTATAGATGTTAATAGGATCGGCAGTAGTAATCGTATTAAGATATGCCAAAATCGGAAGTGGCTATGCCCCCATACAAGCGATAAACTAAATTGAACATATCGTTAGTAGGACCGCGAGGTTAAAGATCCATTAAAAAAATGTGGGAAGGGTTTAGGTATCTATGAAGAACATACATACATATATATCAACAATATTAATATCAATGTCGTGCCCGTTAAAAAATATTTATCTATATATACACTACCGGTCAAAAGTTTGGGTTCACCTCATTATTTGCAAAAATTGTTACCAAAATCAAAGTTTTGCTAAGTTATTGATATTTATTAACATAATTTATGATTAGGATTATCATTATCATTAAGGTTCAAAATATGTGGACCTTTACATATAAGTACTTTGCATTATTACTTTATATTTTTGATACCCGCCTTTCGCTCGTAATACAGCAGCGCAAACTCAAAGCATCCTTTCGATGAGTTTACCCAATGTTTCCGTTGAGAGTCGATTCCCACAAGTTTGCAGAAACTCCCAAAGCTGATTTGAATTGGTTGAATCAATTTTTATTACTTCTCTGTCGAATAACAATTCAATAGGGTTACAATCAGGGGACTGAGGAGGCCATTCCATATATTTAAGTTGTTTCTGCTTTTCTTTGGTTGCTATGTAATTCCGGCAGAGTTTGGAAGAGTTTTAAGGATCGTTATCTAGCACCCACAATTTTTTCCCCATATGGAAAAGCGTGTCGTTGGAGAACGTTATGGTACAACGAAATTGCTTAAAATTAATAAATGTATCAAGTGAACCCAAACTTTTGACCGGTAGTGTATATGTGTGTATAATAAACATATATTCGAAATCGATATAAAGGAACTTTTTGCTAAATTATTGGAGCAAACACATCATCAGACCGAATTTGACCATTGGATCTTTGCCATGCAATTCATGTTGAAACAGTTAAATACCAAAAATCGACTCCAAGTCTTCTGACGTCATTCGAATAGTGACGTGGAGAAAATCTTTAATGCGGGACTTATCTCTTTTATATTTGGAAACGAAATTTAAAAAACATACAAATTGATCATCTTTAAATCTATTTACTGTGAAGAATCGTACCCTAAGAAGCATTACGAAATGCCCGTGGTATGTGCGCGGCTCCACCCTTCATCGTGACCTCAACCTACATACAGTAGAAGAGCAAATAGGAAGACATACCAGCAGATACAATGATAGGCTGCTAGGACACAGCAGTACGCTCGCGAGAGACTTACTCCCCAACAGACCTCTAAGTCGATTAAAGAGGAAGGGGTTTGCCAAGACAGTTGGTGAACCGTGAAACCCCCTGCACAACACAACTAATACGTATATATATGTATATAAATAGAAATAATAGTTTTAATACTAATTAGTACATAATCAGTCCTCATGCTCAGAGCATAAGGTTTGGCTTTTCTTATTTATTTAATTGAGATTGTTAAGATACTATTTCGTTTTGTACCGCTTCAACTCTAATTAAAATTAAAAAAAAAAAAAAAAAAAAAAAAATTTACTGTGAAGTGAATGGAAGCTTAAGTCTTATATTTTTATTTCTTACATCTTGAGCCATCCCTCTTTCACTTAAATACAAAAGAAAAAATGTAAAAAGAAGAAAAGTAAAAGATTGTTATGTAAGCCAGTCAACACCTACCAAAACTCCATATGAGTCATTAAGTCGCTCATACTTACACATATGTGTCTACATACACATATGTAAAACAAGAGCAACTTCCGCACACGCCAAACAAGACGCACTCAGAAAAAGTTTTCCAAAAGAAATTAAGAGATACAAATGCCAAGTTTAAAAGATCTTGTATCTTTTGGTGCACTGCACGTCAAAATACTTCGTTGACAGAGTGTTTGTGTAGGCTGATGGCGCTCAGTCAATGGAACCTTAATCAAAATGGCGTCAAATTGAATTTATATAATGACAAACCAAAGCAAATCTCGAGCAAAACAACTGAAAACTCCAAAAAGAATAGCGAAAGATAAAACTTTCTATTTCATTTCGTGCAATATTTTTGCTTGCTTGCGAACGTATGTAGGTAGTAGCTACATGAAGACCATTTTTCAAGGTTTACCGTAGTTAATTAAGTTTGAGTTTAACCAAAGCCAATAAAAGCAAATTAAAACGAAGCAAATTTAAACAAAATAAAATGACAAGCAAAAATTTCGAAGACATTTTTTTAAAGTGAATTGAATTTTGTATCTTTTGCTGACAATCTGCATCTACGTTTTGTGTTTCTACTAAATTAGCTACGCTTGTTGTTTCCGACGAAAGTGAATCAAAAATAGAGACAGATAGAGAAAAAGCTAAAGCGCAGAAATCTCGCCAAATGTAAAGCAAACTCATACGAGATTTATTTCAAAAGTTCTTAAATAAATAAAATGTACACAAAAATTTAATAGAAAAATAAGACAATAAGAAGATTTTCTTGATTGAATAGTCTGAAAAGATTATCATGATTACTCTGATCCGATGCGTCTTATATGTATCAACATACAGTTTCAACGCTATTCACCAATTTGGTTTCTATTAACCAAGGTTCCATGTCTATTAATGAACGATTGGTAGCTGAAAATTCTGCCTAATAAAACATGGTTGAAAATTAAAAAGTTCTAATAAAGTTTCTAATTGAAAACTTTTAAGTGGAATTCTGAATCATTTTGAAAAGAAGAATGTTTTAGCTTCTGCTCTGAATAAAACTTTTGAAGTACACCTTGTGCGATGTAGGTTGTTAAATTTTTGTATATCGCATATGAGTATATATGGTATATAAAGATGTGTGCATTAACTCCCGTATATTGCGCTCCCAAATCTTTCCCAATGCTTTCACTTTCAACTAAATAAAACGAACGTATGTAATTGTTTTTGACTTCACCTTTTGTTGTTATCTTTTTATTCGCCCCTTGTTTCTCTTGTAGATACTTTGTACTTTTTTTTTTTTTGAAATAGTACATCTAGCATAGCATGATTTGATTTCGTTAGCGCATGATCGTTACCGCTAGCTCCAGCTCCATGCCATATAAAATCGATTGTTAAGGTTGCCTTCCAGGCTGCTTCGTTGTAAGACTTGCCCGTATTTGAAGGGCGTTCGAGTTGTTTGTATCTGTGTGTATCTGTGAGTTTAAATTAGTATATTGCCAGCTGCAATTATTGAATAATAGTCGTTCATTTGCCTGTCGCTGCTGCCGATGAAAATGGCAGTGAAATAAAGTGTTGAAGTTATTGAACTTTTAAATTGCAACCGGTAATGGTTAGTGTGATAGCTGATCGCAATTTAACGCTTAATCAAGTTTGTATTAATAAGACCAATGAATGCATTTAAAATTTTTTATTTTTACTTTTCGTAGACAATTTTTCGTACAGTATATACTCCCAGACAGATACCTAGCCAACTAGTTTCTTTGAGCTAATCAATATAGGATGCTGCACAATTAGGGAAGTCGCAATTAGTCGCTTTAAGATGAGATACTAAAAATAGTTCCGTTGGATGTAGAAAAATTAAAGATAAGACATTTCAGCCATAATAAAAGTAACACAATTTTAAAAAAATCGGTCAGAAAATGTCGATAAATGTTTTTTAAAAGCCTTTAAAAATATCAACTAATTATCTACATAATCAATGAATCCATTTGAGAAAATGCATTTATTTTACACTTTATGCTTGCAATTTTTTGGTTTATTTATAAACAGCTTAAAAATAATTAAAATTATAAGCAATGCGTAGTAAGCTATTGAACAAGGTAATAGATAAGATAATTCGCAGCTGGCTTCTTCCCCAAATGTTTCGGTTTCGAAATTTAATTTTAATTTAAATAGTTTCAATGTATCCATTAACAGAATTCCTCCGGGAATATCACCAGAAGATATTTATCATCCTTCCTCGTGTGGGGAATGTTAAATCTCTTAAACGTGTCAGATGTTTTTAGAAAACTGACTACGCCAAGTTAAATCAGCTTTTATTCAGAACTGATTGGACAGTTCTTGAGGCTTGCTCTGACGTTGAGGCGGCATTGAATATTTTCTATTCAACAGTTTTCAATTACTTTGACAGATGTATTCCTTACACAACTCTATCAAATTTGGCCAATAGCTGGTTTTTTTTTAAAAAATACAAAGAAACTGGTTCCACTGTCGATTACAGTAAATTTTCTATTGCACGCTCTAACTTTAACGCATTAAATACTCACTGCTTATTTATAACGCTTTTCCATGTTTTGAAGAAGAAGGCTTGGGAAGCACTTCACTTATTGAACATAAAATTGACACAGGAAATGCTACCCCAATCATACAAAGGTATTATCCCATATGATATTGATCGTATCCTAGAACTGGGAGTAATTGAGGAAGCTACAAGTTCTGCTTGGTCATCTCCAGGTGTTTTAATTGTCAAACCCGGAAAAGTGAGATTCTGCCTAGACTCACGACGTTTAAATGAGGTAACAATCCGATCCTACGACTTTATATAATCTCCTGTAATTATCATATCTAATGTGCTGATTTCTCTTAAATCTATTAAATTTTCATGCCTGCCTGCTCCTGATAATATTCCCAGTTGTATACTAAAACAATGAGCCAGCTCTATTTGTGCTCCATTGTCTTTTGTTTTTAAACTTTTTATAAAACAAAGCAAATTCCCAACTCTTTGGAAACAATATTTTATTATCTCTTTGAATCTGATGTCTCGAATTATAGAGGTATTGCTAAACTAAGTGCTATACCTAAATTATTTGAACAAATTATCACTGATCAATTTCAACGATCGGTTATGTCATTGGTTAGTCCTTTGCAACATGGATTTGTTAAAGGCAGATCCATTTATTCCAATCTTTTAGAATTCACTTCTATCGTAAATAAAGGATTTTCGTTTGGCTGCCAGACCGATGTTATTAACACGGATTTTAACAAAGCTTTTGACACTGTATATCATAGTCACCTAATACATAAACTAAAACCTAAAGGATTTGCTCATTCTTTTGTAAATTGGACACAGTCCTACCTTGTAGGGAGATCTCAAAAAGTCTTATTCAACAATTGCTTGTCTAAATCTAGAGATCTGTCTACTGGTGTCCCACAAAGAAGTCATCTTGGGCCATTGCTCTTTTTTTATTCATAAATGATCTCTCTTTGGCAATAAATCATGCTCATGTATTGATGTATGCTGATGATGTCAAATTGTGTTTGTCATATTCTGATGCTTCCCAATATAGTCTATTACAAGCAGATTTGAATTCGTTCTATTCTTGGTGTTTAACAAACTTTCTTAATTTGAATATTTCGAAATGTAAATGCGTAACATTCCATCGCAGAAAACATTATAGCATGAGCTATTTTCTGGGTGTACATAACCTTAGTAGGGATATTTGTATTAATGATTTTGGTGTACTTATGGACCCTAAATTAAGCTATAATAATCATATTGTGCGCATGGTTAATAAAGCTAAAGGTGTTCTTGGCTTTATTAAGCGGTGGTCCAAGGAATTTAATGACCCTTATACTACTAAACTTCTATACACATCACTTGTTCGTCCGATATTACAATTTGCATCATGTGTTTGGGACCCACATTATGTAATCCACCACGATCGTATCGAGTTTGTTCAATAACAGTTTCGGTTATTTGCTCTCAGAAACCTCAATTGGACTCAATTGGACTTGGTCGTGGCACAGTCGGGCGGTCAAACAAAAATCTCCCAACGGGTCTGAGTGATCGTAACTTTCCTGTCTTTTAGCGTATAAGTTTTAGAAATGAGATGTTCAGTAGAGAACTTATTCTAGTCTAGATTAAAGCAACTGTTTAATTTGTATGTAGTTGTAATAAATAAATAAATAGTTCATATTATGGTAGGATAGAATTAGGCATAGTTTGGTACAAATAGCTGCAACATTTTAGATCATATTTCGCAGATTATATGGAATTGAAGAGGTATGTTAATTTAAAGGTATTTTATGATTTTATTTATGTTATTTGAAATTGGCTTGAACAGGATAATTATTGGATTGGTGGAGATTAAAGATTGAAGGTCGTATTAGAGATTTGGCTGCATGCCAGATCGTATTAACTATGGTAAATTTCGAGTGGTCCAAGCCGCAATCGAATGCATTTGTAGAGTACCCTACGACTAAATTGTATATTGTATCATATTATATGCTTAATAGTAGTTGGTTGTGTTTGGATTTCATTATTGTTCATAAAAGTATTTTATATATTTATCATGTCAGAGATATTGCAGTTCAAAAAAAAAAAAAAAAAATACACTTGTTGCTTATAAATAGTCGGTTAAAATAGCTTGATTCAATTTAAAAAAAAAATATTTTTAACTTTCGCTTGGCAGCGATCATAGTCGCTTTTACTGAACTCAACCAATCAAAATTAGCATCTCAATTGGCACTCACTGACCGATCAGCTTGACTCTTTGTAAATTGATGAATAGGACTTTTCTTTCTCCGTTTATCAAGTTGCTTTATGTAATAGATACGGCAAACGGTTATCATATGATTTTATCTGTAGGTACCAATATTTTCTCTGCCCTTAATAAAACTACGATAACAATAGGTTTTGCTTTATGTTTTTACAAGCTGCTGTTCATCAGGTGTTTCTTTAAATATGCAAATTATATTGTCTAGCGAATACTTTTATATTCTTCTCTACTTCAAACGTTTTGGATTGAAGGCATTTTGCCTTTTCTGTCGTTAGCCAAATTACATAACTCATATTATTTGGGTGATTGTCAGTTTAATGACCGCTCTTCAACCTGCGTACTTCGAGATTAGTTTTTTTTTTGTATAAACGGGTTCCCATTTGGTCTTGTTTATATTTTAATGAATGTGTTTTGCACTTGCACTAAAATAATTGTCAAGTTGAACTTACCAAAATAAAATAAAGTGAACAAAAGAATTAAGACACGAACTTGAAAAATGTGGGAAAATTTTCTTTTTCTTTTAACATATTTGCACATGGTCAGTCATACTGTCGTCGTGTTATTTTGACTATAAGAGATAGAACCCTTAAATATTATTCGCTATTAAATAATATAGAACTTCTATATAGAGTATATCTATTGTCAATCGTAAATAAAATATTTCATATAGGTTTAGATCGGGTTTATAGAGAATATAGTGAGAGATCTCAAAGTCAAGTCTTGTCTAAAAATAAGAGTTATTCTCGAAGAAAATGTTTGGATTTTTTTGCAAATTTGTTTGTAAGTCTCGCGAATCTACGTTTGTAATCGTGTTGGACTCATCTTAAGTTTCCGTAAAGCAGAAAAATAAGCTGTTTCTGTTGAGCCGACTTTCTATTAATTTTTATATAATACAAGCAGCACCCGGTACACTTCACTGCGCCCCGTAAAAACTTTTGTAAAAATTAAGGTTGTATAGATATATGTTTTCTATAGCTAATGGACCTTACATCACCTGGTCCCATTTACATGCATACCAAATATCAGTTTAGCATTCTAGTGGTGAAAGAATTTATGAAATCGGTCAAGCTGTTTTTGAGTTTATTCGTTATATACAAATTTATAATATAGATAAATAAATATGAAAAATGTAGCGTGTAGACTATTTTTCGTTGGTACAAGAGCCTATTGGGTTTGTGCAAATGTATGTAACAGGTAGAAATAATGGTCGGAGACCCCCCAAAGTTACCCCCATTATGGTCAGGAGTGATAGAGGAGTCGATATAGACATGCCGTCTGTCCGTCTGTATGAACGAAAGGATCTCGGAAACCGTAATAGATAGAGACTTCGTGTTTTTTGCATTCGACTAGGGCTGCTCCGGAATTTTACAAGTATATTTTAAAATTTTGCCCCTCTGCCACCTTCACCAAAAAATCACCCCCAAGGCTAAAAATTTCTTCGGCACAAAAAAAATGTAGTGCATCAATATAAATTTAACGCCTCTCTAAGCCAAAATCCAAAAAGTTCATCAAAATCGGATAATAAATGACGATTTTATAAGCTTTTCATTCATATTTGCGCAGTGAGAAGTGGTCATGTGTTTGGTCATAAGCTCGGGAAACATTTTATGTGTTTGTTAGGCGACCTGAACTGGTACAGGGCCTCTTACAGTCGGTTACGCCCGACTGAAATTTCGTTACTTGTTTTTTATTTGTTAAAGTTTTATTCTTTGGTTTAATTAATATTAATTTTACTGTTATTTTCTTATAGAATAACTTAAATTAATTCGCTTAGAGAGTAATTAGAAACAATCAAAATTACATTGATGGAATAATTAATAAGTGTTTAATAATTATAGATATCTATGGGGGAGATCTACAGGGTGCGATCTTCTTAGCCTTCTCGCCACTCTAATACCTTCTAGTCTGCGCTGTTGTAGCAGGCGCCTCGCTGGTTCGTTTGGATGGTTTTCAAGCCGATCCAAATAATCTTTTGGTTTGGCGCATTATAACATCGCCAGTTTTGTCGACATTCAAGTCCCTTTCTAGGTCGGAAGTGCGCATGTATCAAGGGGCACCAGAAATCATGCGCAACATCTTGACCTGTACTACCCTAACTTTAGCTAGGTATGATTTGGCTGCAATACCATAAACATGTAAGCCGTACAGGCAAGCTGGAGCAATAATTACCTTGTAAATGGCAACTTTATTTCTTAGCGAAAGTTTGTTTCTGCTATAGAGTAACCAGTGCAACTTCCTCAATCTTCCAATAATTGCTTTGGTTATATTTGTGATGTGGTTTCTAAAAGTCAGCCGTCTGTCCAGGAATACACCATGGTACTTATAACCGGAGGATTGGCACATCAGCTGGTTATTAATAAAGATTCCTGGACAAGAATCTGGACGTAAAGCATAAGTCACATTGACACACTGATTAGGGTTAATGCCAATATTCCATCGCTTAGCCCAAATCTCAAAGCAGCGCAAGTATTGCTGCAGGATATCAGATGTTTCATATACTCAGCTGTTTCTGACCAGGATAGCTGTGTCATCTGCAAAGGTTGCGCTGCGCAAATCTTGTGCATTTTCAATTGGTATACCAGAACCAGTGGGCATGTCGTGCGTGAACAGAATGTATAACAGCGGGCCCAGCACACTGCCCTGTGGAGCTCCCGCACGTATGGCCTTGACACTTGACTCCGCGCCATCCAATACCACAGAAAAAGCCCTTTCATGCAAATAACTGTGCATTAATAACTTACTTAGCAGCCCATCATGCCAAACTCCATCGAACGCCTGCTTAATGGTAGACTATTTAAATGAATATTTAGATTAAGTCCCTTTTTAATTTATTGGCTCTCCCCTTCACTGTGGAATTGTATGAATAGTATCTTATTTATACACTGCAGGAGGCGTATCAGACCTGATAAAATATATATCACCCATTTACTGCAATAGTTTCATAACTCAAAAACAATCAGTTTAAGTTAATGATGCAGAATTAAACATTATATCATGCTTCATTTTATATAATTTTTTTTCATATTCATATCTTGCATAACCATCGATGGACAAGAGTCATATACCTGTGGAAATATGCAAGGTGATAGTCAATTGAAAACTTTAAACGTGTTTTCTGCAAAATCTCGTTTTTGTGTTATGACAATTTTCAGTAAATGAACGATATATGTATTACTGATTAGTTCGACATAACTAGTCTCTTGGTGTGACTGTGTTATGTACATGAAGTCATTGATGTTAATTTTCGGTACACGTCTTTGAATGTTGAAATGGTGCATTTTTTGTAATGAAAGATGGTATATATGCCAGTCAAAATAATTAATTATAAGTGTCAACTGTTTTTAAATTACAAATTTGTGTTTATATTAACAAAGATTTATATTTATATCTGTCTAGTGTGCTTACTAACTTTCGAAAGGTTCAAGATTCATATTTTTGTCCTAAAATACTAAGATACACAACATTAACTATCAATAATTTCTAATCGCCTAAAATCATTTCTCTTTTCAGTCTTTTAAAAATGTTAAAGAATGAAAATGCAAAGGAAAATTACAAAGTGCAAACAACAATTGACTGCTAAGCCAAGATAGTCCTACAATATATATTAAAATTAAACGAAATACTTTACAACTGAGAGAATGCGACGAAAACCAGCTTTAAAGTTTATAAAAACTCCATCAGAAATTTTAAACACAAAAATGACACCGAAATCAAAAAGAAATTGGCACATTTGGCGCTGGCAGAAGCTGCGAACCTTAACGCTGACAACGGCGGGCTTGTGGCTGTTACTGCTGCTCCTGGTACAACGCGCAGGTAAGTCAGTCCAGATTAAATAAGTTCTTCAAGAATTTTAATGGTGTGTGAAATGTGTATTCAGTTGAGCTTTTGCGAAAATATGTACTTTATATGACTTTCACAACAATATTTAGAGATACTCATGAACGAGAAAGAAAGATATGTACCATATTTCTCTTGAGGGTACTTGCTTTCATTTCTTATTGAATTAGAAAGCGTGCGCATGCGCATAATTTATTAGGCAATAAAATTGACACACTTGAAGCCGGTGCGCACGCGCGGCATCCACAAACATAGACGATAAGAAGACGCCTTTCACGCTCCATAACAAGTGCACCCAAAATGATTACAAACTCAGTTTCCAGCGTATGGAAGTGTAAATCATGCGACCGCAAATAAGTAGCACAAAATAGATTCGTCTGACTTGAAACTTTGTCATTGACTATGCGGGTTTGCCCCCAATTTTGAAGTAACCTTAATTCAGTTTTATCTTTTTCACACCTCCATTATTGATTTGGACACAGAATGTAGGTGCGTGCATGTACTACTACTACACTTGGTTTTCTAAATTGCTATTCTTATTGAAAACGATCGCAACACATTTTATATTGTGTTGGTTGAGATTTAAGCTCTACATAACAAGCTCTATATAAAATTAAAATGTATTTAATGTGACGAGTCATGTCCGTCTCTCTGAATACATATTTGCTATAAATTTATTCAAATCTTCGATAAAGGTTAAAATTTTTTACACAATTGCACAACACCACGTGACTCATTGCCGGATTTCGATTTCTTTTACCCATATGTATGTATGATGCATGTCAGGTATGACGTTTGGCTTATTCATCATACGTGTATATGCTTTTTTTTTCGTACGCTAATAAACCCACAATTTAAGTCAATGATGCGTTGCGCATAATTAACAGAGCGTGGTACTGCTGTACAGTGGAAAAGTCTTTGAAGCAACGGTTAGCTTCATTTAAAAGATGCATTCAAAAGCAGCCATACTTAAAAACAACCTAACTGTATGCCGCCAACTAGGCAAATATTTCCATAATGCATGCATTTAATATAAATAGTAATTAGCATGAAAACCGCATATGGGAAATTTACATAACAGAAGAACAACAAAAAGCACTAAATCATGGCTTAATTAAAAAATAGGCAATGCGAATGCGCTCTGCACAAGCAAAAAGCTGAAGTGAAAATTATACACGAACTGCGAGCGAGTAACTTAATTAAAAGCGAAGAAAGAAAGAAAAACTAACTGTGTAGCACTTAAAAGCCGCTTTACAGCACAAGAAACATGCCAACAGATACATACCCATGCCCACAGCACAGATACACATGTGCAGATACTTGTGGATCCATTGGAATCAGTGGGAAACCACGCTTGCCAGTTGAAGTTGAAAACGGCGTTGAATTGCTTTTAATTTTGGGTATTTAGTTGATAGCAATATGTGTTTTTGGGGCCGAATTGTCGTGCAAAGAGCGCCATTGTAACGCCATTTCCACATATTCGTATCAGTTACACAGTCTGTGTCAATAAAATAGTATTAGAAAGCGTGATAAGCAGCTAAACGCATTCAATGACGACTAACAGTTAAACAGACAAAGGCATGGATCGATGTTAAAATCTGAAGACTTTTTATACACTTCACAAATAGTATGAAACGGCTATGATCAGTTTTGTCTGACACTTTGTGATAGAATATTTTGAGATAGAATGTTTAGCCATATATGGTAAGGTCATCATCGTCTTCTTCTTTTGGCTTCGCGTTTGACCAGCGTTGCAAAACAAAGGCAAGTGTAAAGAGTTTCAAAGCTTCGGATCCAGCGAAGTTACTGTTTTAATTGGCTATTTATATTGCTCATCATTTAGACAAGAGGCGTGCATCTAGATATATTCATCTGTTCGTCCGCCTGCTGCTCATTTCATCTCATGAATTTATGAGATATTTGGCTGAAATTCGAGTTAATTTAGGTCACATATTCATAGCAGCTTGTTAAGGCTAATTTAAAGGATAACTAGCCGCCACACAAACTCACCATCCTCTTTTGGTACCTGTCTAAGAAACCTATTTAGTCCAGTTCATATCAATTTGAATTTCGATATTTTCTTGTAGACAGATGCTTAAGATGTATATTATTGGACAAGTACGCGCATAAAGTCCCATGCAAACTCACTCTTCATTAATAAGTATTTGTATGAAAATCATTTTATTAGAGTTAATATCAACTTGAAACATGATTTGGTAAACGCTTATTGATAGACGCTTGAAAATTATAAAAATGTTAGGTTTTTAAATATCATATTTAATCCATCACAAAAAATTTCTAGCTACTCTACCATTCTATTCGATTTACGCTCCCCTTTTTCTTGTGAAAAGTATTAAACTTCGGTTCCACCAAAGTTAAAATTTTTTTTTTTCTTGTTTTAAGCTTCTATGGTGTGCATTGAAGCTTCAGTGTAAATTCGTTGGAGGCCGACGAACGCGTTGACAGCAAATGTAAACTGTTAACGAACTGCTGGAAGATTGTGTATTTGTGGAACAACAGGCAGATGAACCAGCAGCACAAGTAACCTAAAGACACTTTAGTAGCTTTCTTTGTTTATTTGAAACTGCCACCTGTTGCAGATTTGATTTGTTTTTTGGGCTGCGTCTTTGGGTGTCACTTAACTAACCGTCGTGTATTCGTTGATGCATGAACTCAGAACGATGCCTTTCTTTGTTATTTTTGTTATCTATTTTGGCACAGTTTAATGACATACTGGAGAACGTTCCCAGCGATCTTTAAACGAATGGGCTCACAAACTCACAAACGCATTTGTATATAAGTGGGTTTAAGACATCAGTTCTCATACTTTTAACGTTCTCTTCAGACTTATTCTAGAAGACCTCATACAATGAAATATGAACGTATGACTTCCAATTAATATAAATGCTTCTCCACCTTTTTTCAATAAAGTGCTCAAAGAAAGAGTTAACGAAAGTCAAAAAGATACAAATCAAAATGAAAGGTGCAGCAGCATACACTGTGCTACAAAACTATACACTTTCCCTTTTCCCAACATGTTCATAACTGGCAATAAGCGTATGAATTTTGTAAAATAAACCACTGAGCATCTTTACGCACAAAAGCGGAAAGCCTCAACAATCGTGGTGCAACGAAAATTGCAACGTTGCCAGCGATTTACTGCATGCAAGCGCATGAATTCTGTTCAAGTTCGTTCTTAAATAGTCTGTTTTTTTTCTCAACGGGGCTTACAACCAACGGCGCCCATTAAATAAGGTACAATGAAATCATGAAATCAGCATGCATACAATTTTACCAAAGCCGAAGCCGCCATTCACCTTTGGCTTCAATGTCAGTCTGCGACACAGGTAGAAAATTCCCTCCGGGTTCATGATTGGTAATCAATGAAAACTTTTCGTTTTCTGATTTCAGTATGAAAGAAAGATGGAGCTGCGTATAAACCGGTTCGAAGAGCTCCAAGTTTGTCTGACGACGCGACGCTGTTGCCAATGCTTGGAATGTTTTAATATGCGCCAAAGACTTTATGGGCGAATGTTTCGTTGGATGTGTGATGTGTGCAAAGCTTTCTTTTTTATATTTTGAGAATTTCTGTCGCTTGCCAAATTCTTTAAGCTGTCAAATGTAAGAGTGCTTTGGCATACAAAACCAAAAACTTTTGGACCACAAAATAAAAAATAGAACTGGCACAATGTGCTCAAGTAAGCAAACGCTGTGGAAACAAATCGCCGTCAATAGTTATTTACGGTTTTTGTCGTCATTTTTCTCCGCGTTTTTTTTTTTTGGCCAATGGAACCAGTTGGCATTCAAACAGCAACAAGTGCTGGAAAATTAGAAGCAGTTGGTAGAGAATTGAAATCAAATCAGCGCCAAACTGCGCTATTTTCTAACAAATCACAAACAAACAAAAAAAGTGAGAAAGAAAATTGTAGGAAAACTCGATTTAGAATTCCGTTAAATTCGTGCAGTTAGCCAGCGACGTCGTCGAAGTTGCCACAAGCTCATGACACAATATTGCCCACACTCAACGCAACTAAGCTACAGTAAACATCAAGTTATGCATCTGTTTCATTGTAGTTATAGCGCTTTCGGATTGAGCAGTTAGAATATACGAGGGCAGTTTATTTACAGTTGAAACTCGATTATCCATGAAGCTCATGACCGAGCTCTTAACGGATAATCGAAAATCACGATTAAAAGAGGTATCAGTTTCTGAGCAAAACTTTAAAATTTGTTCTTTATTTTCCAATAAATCGTATACAGTTTTTATATGTTAAGTTTGGAATTGTCATTGATTAGTTCTATTTTTTCTTTAATGACAAGAACTTTTCTTGCTCTTTTGTAGGAAAAAAAAAAACACATAAAATTTAATCACGGTTGATATAGGTAAATCACTGTTATTAGAGGTATAAAATAAATCACTAAGCAACCCGGTTAACAGATGTTCCCGGTTAATCGAGGTTCAACTGTATTTCGATTAAATATTTGGATATTTGGTTTTTATTTTTCGCAAAATTCAAGACACCTTAGAAAAAAAAAATTTGTTAAATGTTGATTTGATTTTTAAATGGGTTTTCATGTATCGACACTAATATTCTCCATACTTTACTTTCTCTGCAATGCCAACTTACTTTCATGTTCTTTTTACTTTTTAAACTGCCCTCGTATTTAACACATAAAGCCTAATAAATGCGTAGCTAATTTAAAGCCGGTTTTTAAAGCTCCTTCTCCCAGTTGTTTGTTCTTTCTTTCTGAAGTTGAGTTCGACTTACATATGTATGTATTTTAGCGCTTTTGACCGCAGTCTCGTCCAAAGCTGTCACAGACCATTAAGACTTCGAAGTTGCTGCGGCATTGTCATTGCCATATTGGATGCCGCAACTTGTTTCCGACTTGTATTGGCAACTTGGTTGACACAGTTTCATTTTGTTTAGTTTCATTTTGTACATCTTTTTGTCATTCAAGTCATTCAACTAAGCATTGAACTTAATGTTGGTCAAATGTTTAAATCAATAAGTATATATCTACAATATATCTATGGATGTTGTACGAGTATGTATGTTGTATGTACGAGTGTATGGAGTTGTGGTAAGTCTTCTTCTTTATTGTGTTGCTACCACCGCTGCTTGCTCCATTTTATGATCAACGTTTGTCAGTTTGTTCTATTTCGATTTGCTCTAATTATGCTTAATGCTGTAATTAGTGAGTTATGCTATAAATAATTGCCAGTGCGGACATGACTTGGCATACATATATATATATATATGTACATATTTACGATGTATAGAATTTATAATATAAACTCGTATGCTCCTTTAAGTTAGATAGCAAAACTAGATCTAACTTAAAAGACAACAGAAACAACTTGTAGAATCTTGCGAAATTAACAAATTCCTTTGCTATTAAAATGTCTTTTGCCTACCAAGTATGTAAGGAATTTTCTTCGAGACTTCGTGGAAATAGACGCTAACAACATCCTAGCTCACATATTTACATCTGTCTATGCAACAGTGGTGAATATTTCAGTAAACATGTGAGTTTTGTTTGTCGATAAGACAGAAATTCCGGTTGAAACCATTTATACTTGTACTCAGTTGCCTTTTTATCTCTTTTTTAAAGAGTGTTCCTTTGTTTCGAATTCCAATTAAATACGATATTTTGGCTATAGTGTTTTATGCTTAGTAGAAGTTTTAGAATCAGATAAGATTTCAGGATTAACTTTTTTTTAAGATACTTTAGAAGCTTTATGTCTATCGTTTGAAAGTTCTAATGTGCAGAAAATTAAATCTGGTAGCATACTGTAGTTGGGAAATACGAAGTTTTAATAATCATTGGAAAAAAAAAAAGATTTGAAGCCTTGATACTCTCGAGCCATAAGTACAAAATATACCAGCAAGTGAGCTAAAATATGATATCATACTTTTAATGCATTGTGCTGGAATTCCAGTTGTAGATATAATAAAAGATATATATTTCTATTGTTATGATTTGTCAAAGGTCGATTAAATTTTACAATGGATATTTTCTGGCAATTGTGAGGTCTTTGATAAGTTAACTAATATTAATTGAAACAGTTAACTTCATAGTCGGTATTTATTAGTTGAAATGTGTTCGCCAATCAGTTTTTAAGAATCTTTACGATTTTATGTGTTTTTTATTTTTAAAGCAAACAGAGAACACTGCTTAATAGTTAACCTCTAACATTTCTAGTTTTCTTTTTTGTAAAATAATCTTTCTATTTTTTTTTGGCTAAGCTGAAAAGCATTTTAACTTCGGGTTCACTGAACAATTTCTTTTGTTGAACATAATATTGGGACCCTTTCGTTGTTATAGTTTTTTGTGCTACAATGTTTTTGCGATTGTGGAATTTCTGTTGATGTTCTTCTTGCATTGTTATTATTGTTGCATGTACGCACTTAGTTAGGAAACAATGTTCGAGTATATGTCCATACGTACATAAACCACTAATTAGATTCAAGCGAATTAAAGGAATCCACAAAACATTTTTAAATAATGTGTGACTTAGAAAAACAAGCAATTATAAAGAGTAAAAGATTAAAGCAACATGTTACATTATTTACAGAAAGTGATCAACGTACAAACCCATTTTTTGAAACCTAAATTGTTATCTCTTTCGAAAAAATATTCAAGAACATATTAACATACATTCGGAAAGTTTCATAAATCAAAGAAATTTAAATTTTCGTTGGGCTAAACTCAGCTTACGAAAAACTACTGGCAAAACGACTTACATTGTTCAGCCTGCAAAGATTCATTTTATCAATGTGTACATACCTAAATTTGTTATACATATTAAATTTTCTTAGCTAAACCGAGTTGTAATTTGGTAAATTGTAAAAAAATCTGTGAATATTTGTTGTTGCATCTGCTAGTGAAACTGTGGCGCCGTAATGTGTCTAGTTTGGCACAAAACGTGTTGCATGCCACAAAAGCTCTACAAGCGCAACGCAACGATGCCAGACATCTTAGCCACATGGCATAGCATGGCAAAATAGTAGTTTCTGCTAATAAATTTTCGGCTTAGACATGTAGGTATGTATGAGCATATGTATGTATGTATTATGCACTATGCACCACATACATAGGTGCATGTGCAAAAACTATTCAGAAAGAAAAATGCTAGCAACAACTTTTACAGCGGAACACGAACTGCTATGAGTGTATTAGCAATAAGCTGGCATTGAACTGGAAGTGGAGCTAAACTCTGCGGATTCTTGTAAATTATACAGGTTGCGCAGTGAAGAGGCAGCAATGACAGCAATGGCAGCCGCAGAAACTGCTTTGTTAGATCAGACCTTGATTAAGGTCATTCGCTTGTGCCTGAGTGGCATAAAGGATGCAAGAGCAACAACAACAGCAGCAAAAGAACGAGTTGCAATCGGTTTAGATTGGCGCTCAACCGAAAGTGTGAAGTGCATGTCTACGAATGGCTGCCATTTCAAGCGTGCTTGCCATTGTTATTTTCCAATTGCATACACAAATGCATAATTGTATGTTGAGCGGAGAATTAAAAGAAATACAAGTACACACATATCTAGGTGTATAGAAGAAATATTCCACACGTCATCTTCACGGTCCGAAACACAAAACAGATCGCTGCATTTTTACTCTTTTTCACTTGAGTTATTCATAACAATTTTCACTTTGGACATGAAGCGTTAAAGAGAGAAATAAGTACGTACTTGAGTATTTATATTTAATTTCACAGACGCCACTTTAGCTTTTACACATGGCTTAGCTTACTAAACTGGCAAGAAGATGAAGGTGAAAACATTTTCCAAACAACCAAAAGGCCACTTTACTGCATAGATTGTCAGTGCCGAAGAACAATTATTATACAAATAGTACAGAAATAAGTCTTGAGCGTAAATTGTTGGATGTTCTGTCATTGTTATTCCAATTGTGTTAACTTTCGACGGGCTTTTGTCGTGATTCTTTGACACCTAGTCACGTTGAACTTGTTAAATACATATTTGACTTGCCTGCTCATAACTATCTTCATTTTCTTCTTATTGATTTGCTTCATTGATGAGGGTGTGCTGCTTTAAGTACTTGTATAAACAAGTCATAAACAATTCTTTTTCCATAAAAAGAAAATTACACAGGCAACAAATTACACTGCATGCAATATTAATGGGCTTCAGCATAAAGAATTTAAATTTGTTGTATTTTTATGTTATAACACCTGCCAACGCAGACACGCCTGCCTTTCTATTTTTTTTTGAATGACGCGCTGACAATTTTATGTTTTAGATACAACACACAGTGTTATGCCTTGAAGTGTTTTTATTGATTGGTAACTTCTTAACACATTTCATAGTTACGCGTATTGCTGCAAGCAAGTTCACATGTCGACACAATCAAACTCAATCTGTTGGTAAAAATAGATGTACTTTTTGGTTAAGAAGTACCAATACAAATAGATCATTTGAACACAGTAATAAATCGCACAATCGAGGCTTAACAGAACAGAACCTATAATTTGTGGTTCTCTCTCGCCACTCGTTATACAAATCCATTTAATGCAAGAGCAGCCAATAACTTAAGTTCTCTATTGGCAAAAGAGAGAGAGAGAGATGTAAAGAATATATGGTTATATCAATTTTCACCTTTTTACGCCAAATATGTGCAACCAATTTTCAGACAACACATATCTGGAGATGAAAATCTTTCAAAAGGTATGTTTTTTTTATCAAAGTATGTGGGGTACTATTTATATTCCGGGTAGTAAAAGCTGGAAATACTTAAATAAATTTGGACATTTTTTGAATGTACTCACATCGTTTTGATGTACAAGCGCTATTGGCGTTGTTAACAGTAAGCTGAAAAACTCAATTTGGCCTTCAAAACTTTAAAGGATGGTTTTCGTTGGATTATTTTTCATAACTTTCGACGTAGTTTATCTCAACAAAAGTGTGTCGATGAACTCAGTTACTCACGTTAAAATCCTCATAATACGACAATCGCTCAAAAAAAGGCTGGTGTACTCCAAAAGACGTTTATAATATCGACACAGGCAACGAATCATGGATATATTCGTATGAGCCAGAAACAATCGTACTTGTGGGTGTTCTAAGACGGGCCAAATCCAACAAAACTTGTTCGCGCAGAAAGCACTGCGAAGCAAATGGTACCATGATTCTTTGGCCGAATGGGTCATATAAATAACGTAAGAAGGTCAATTCTTAATGGTACACGAACATTTGTGTGCTTGAAATCTTTGGAGAAATTCGCAAAACGAATCACCCTCCACCAAGCTCTGACAAAAGAGAGTTTTTGAGCAATCAAAATATCTAACTAATGAGTCATCCGCCGTACAGCCCTTATTTATCACTCAATGATATCTTTTTATTACCAAACATCAAAAGTAAATTGCGTGGCGAACGTTTTTCTACGCCCTAAGAAGCTGTTGAGGCGTTCAAAACCTATATTTTGGAGGTGTCTCAAAATTGGTTAGAGCGAATGTAAAAGTGCATAAATTTTCATGAAGAATATTTTGGAAAACAATTATTGTATTATTTGCTATTCCCGAAATATATCATCTGAATATTTTTTAAGAACTTAAGGGTATTTTTTCTACTATTTATCATTTACCCAAACAAGTATGATCGACTGTATTTCACTTATTATAAATTTTTAATTTATTGCGTAATTTTGTGAAAACTTTGGCAAAGGCAGCTTTGATGTCGCGTCGAACATATCTAAACAGTTTGGCATAAGCAACACAAATTGCATAACGAAACATGTTGACAAAAAATTGAAGCAATTTCATTTTAAATGCTTCCAAATACGATATACGCTTTAAAATAATGAAAGACAAGAAATTTTAACTTTGGTGGCACCGAAGCGCTAATACCATACACACGATATTTCAATTCAAACAATTTTATTTATTACAAATTTATTTTTCTGAAACCAGTAAACCTAGTGGATATTAGGTTTGCTATTGAAATTGAACGGAATACGTATATTAATTTATATGTTAAGCTTCTGCCCTTACTAAATGGTTATGTTTGCAAGTGTTTTCATATAAAAATCTTAAGGTTGGGGTAGCTTAGAATGTCACTTACTTCTAAAAGTAGGCGGTTCTCGTCCGAAACTGATTTATTAAATAATAAGTTAAAATTTACCTTACAAAAAAGTTTTTCATACAAAATTCCAGAATGCAGACTAGGTTTAAATCGTCAAGTTGAGCAAGATTATATTTACTTTACTCGACTGCGAGTCTCATTTTCAACGGTTACCAACTTTATCACAAATAAATAATACCACTTCAAACTGAGTATGTGTAATGTTATAAAAAGTCAGCCTGTCAGTAATATTGCATAATAAGACTACCTGCAAATTGTAATTATCAACGCTAGCTACCTTAAATGACAACTAGGCGAGTTGGGTAACCAATTTGTAATATTTCATTTTTATTTACATATATTTAGTTGGCACTTGTGACATGCATTTTAACACAAAAGATACTCATATAGTTTATTAAACAATTATCATCAGGTGAAGACTCGAAGCAGGAAGTTGCATACGAAGCATATTTCTTTCAAAATGTTTTAATTTATTTTCTGAAATTCAACGCAAAGTTCAGCGAAATAGAAAGTGATCTTTCGCTAGTTGCGAATTTCGTGTTGTGCCTCAGTGTTAAAACACGCCCAACAGCTTAAGCTTGGGTATCGAATAAAGCGTTCCAGCACGACGCCCATTAAGATTGGCTATGTCGCTGGAACATGCTTGTTTCTCTGTGTGGGTTTGCTAATGTTGCCTTTTTCGTTTGTATTGCTCAAGCAGTGCATTTGAATTAGTGTAGGCAAGCGCTGGAACTAATGGGTGTTGTGTCTGTCGGTCTGTCTGTCTGTCTGACACTTTTTGTCCGTCCAATTTGTGACGACATGTTGATTTCGACTTGTAATCGTTATTTTTGCAGTCAACGAACTCTCGTCGCGTTCTGTCGCATTGCAATTTTGTGTAGTTACTTGCAGCAAACAGTAGAAATGCTCAATCATCGCTAAACTACTAAACTACTGCGTCGTGCAAAGTCAATTATTGCTTGTTACATACAAACATATGTACATACAACTATGTATATATATATATATATATATATATAAAGTACTAGAACAAAAAAAAAAATCACTAAATCAGCAACGATCGTGCTATGCCTTAGGCTAAATATAGAAATTATAGACCTAGCAAATAAATTGAATCGTTCAACTAAAGGATTGTCCAACTAGAATTTATATATGTATCTTACATACATATATGCAGTTATAAATATATTTTTATATCCTAAGGGCTGAGGGTATACTACGTTGGTGCAAATATATGTAGCAGTCAGAAGAAGGCGTGGCAGACCCTATAAAGTACTTATATATGCGATTCTTGATCAGCAGCTAAGGCCGAATCAAAGAACATTTTTAAAGATGATTAAGGCAATAGAATTGCATTTGCACACAGAACTAAAGAGCTGTAAGGATCTAAGGATCTAAGCTATAAGGATCTAAGTTATGTTATGGAATTTGATATGTTAATTTTTCAGACAAACTATATATAAGAGATACTCGGGTCCTAAAAACAAGTTACTTGGTCTACATTTTTGACATACAGCTCTTGTACCATATAAACAATTTGACTCAGGCTTATTTTAAACTTAAACAAACTATTTTGAAGAAATTACAAACACATTTTATGTCAACCATATTGAAATCTCGTTGCACTTTATGGCACGCTGCGATTTTCTTTGATTTCTTTGTAGATACTCATGGTTTAATAATGCTTTGTTTTTTCGCTTGACACAATTTTACCGCCAACGGCATAGCGACGTGTAACCGCACGGCAACCACTTTTACTTTTTTCCAACAACGAGTGATGCGAATCGATTGCTCTGTTACAATTTCAGTAAACAATTTCATTTTCATTTGAAAAATGGCATTGGCAATCAATAACAGAAAAAGGAAAACGAAAATAAATATTCGAATGCTGAAAACAGGTGGAAATTTTTTTGAAAGAAAGTGAAATGTGGAGTGGCGTTTAAAAATAAATACAAAATAATGGAGCCATATTTGACGTTTATTTGGCGTAATCATGGCAAAAGAAAAAGTTTATTAAAAATAAAACATCGAACAACACAGATTCCAAAAATAATAGCAAAAACTTATTTATCTAAAATTACTTAAACCGACTACTGTTACTGTTGCCCATTTGCTAATTGAATTGCCAGTGAAAGTCCAAATATGCTCGAATTATTATAAAAATAATAACACAAAAACATTTTTGAAAATAGGTTAGTCTTTCGGGCATGGAAACACTCTAAAAGTGATATAGTGAAGGTGCGCGACTATGTTATACCCTTCACAGATAAAAAAGCTAAAAATGTGAAAAAAAAAATTTAATAGTCACGTGCCTCAGTAGCTGTGTTTTATTAAGTTCGAAGAACTGAGTTCGGAGCGGACGACGTGAGCGAAATCAGCTCAAGTGAAGATGAAAATGAAAAATTAGATCAGTATGCTGCCGACTTTGAATAAAGTAAATTTATTATTTTCATTATTTGAAGGTACAATTGGATTAAGACATTTAAAAAAAAGCGTTGCACTAAAGATAGAATGTTTGTTAAGATTATTAGAGTCTATAAAAATCTGAAATAAAGGAATTGATAAACGGGCAGAATGATCAAGAATAAATATGCTTTACGGCATCTGTGATAACTCGAAAAGTGCTCTGAAAATTAGACAAAACTAATTTACCCTTTCATATATATGTATATAATATATGAAAAAAAATTTCTTACGAAGTAATTTAGAGTATGAGATGTGTTAATTATGATTTTTTAAACGCCGAAAAAGTAAGAAGTAAAAGTGCTAAATAATAAAAAGCTGCAGACCATCAACTAATATTAAGTAAGTAAAAAGCGAACTTAGCATTAAGACCACAGAGCAATAATAGACGAAGTTCGTGCATTGGTTTATTTGTGATAAAACATGTTATGTGAAAAAGTGAAAGATGCTCATAATTCACTTATTAACCATCTTTAAATTGGGTTAAACAGCAATGGTGGTGTGATAAACCAGGCATACAATTTGTTTATCACAGTAGCATTAAAATAAATGTTTCCAAAGCTGTCCATACCAAAGCATTTCATTGATTCCTTCAGTTTGATTGACTAAATAGTTTTCTATTTCTTTTAAGATGCATACAATAGCAACAATATTTATTCGAATATCCTTGAAATAATCTCATGCGAAAAATATCATCTACTTCTTATGAGTAATGTACACAGTAAATGTCATACTTTTATAAATATTGTATAAACCTCTGTCATCTGTTTCACGCTTCAGGTATCAAGGTATGATATTCTAGCATGTATTTCTACTTTAATACATTTTTTTTTTTTGTTCAAATTTAATAAGCCTTCGCGGTTGTGACAGACTGTCAGATAGATAGCTTTTCAAGTACAAACAAACATATTATTTACTTTATTAACAAGTGGAAATGGTGCTAGAGACAATGACAGCAAAATGCATAAACAGAAAACGAACAATGCAGTGAAGAAAATGCGAGCTGGAAGCATTTTGATTTTTACAACTTTTTTGTTTGTTTTTTATAAAAAGAATTCCAGCATAGACGAAAACAAAAGACTTAAGAAACAAACTTGACACACAAAATAAATGATGCCTTTCACATGATATGATACGAAAGTGACGTCTTCACATGCAGTCGTATAGATGTTTGTTCGAGTGTGTGTATCTTTCAATGAAGTGCAGATACATATGCTGCATACGAATATATTTTTACTATGCAAATGCAGTTGATTCACATGCTCCGCGAGATACAATGTTTATAAAATATGAATAGATGCAACACAGAGACAATGACAAAGCACGATTTATACTGATTAACATTTATTCTTCGTCGGATCGTTGTGCGTGATGCAAGTATATACATACATGGTCACAGTTTAAAGTTTCAGAACAATTCAAAAATCAATACAATCATACATTTTTTAAGCGGATTTTATTTGTAATTAAAGCAAAGAAACCATTTTTGACAACGAATTTCATTTTTTTTATAACATACTTGCACACATTCGATTGAAATTTTAAAATGTAAGTTTTTGTGGACATGCCAAATTTTTCTTCCGGTCAACCTTTTTCTGGTGTATATTTCTTTTGGCTATAATATTGAATTCTAGTTTATTTTAAAAATGTATAGCTTTTGACTGTAATTTGCGATTTTGATGAAATGAGCGCTAAATGTTACTCGAAATAAAGCTTCTTCTCTTTCAGTAATTTAATTTTCAATCCAATGAGCAACTTTTACGTGATGCGCGCACAAACAAAAATTTAGTCTACGATTTTATTATATGTTAACTTTCATGACTATTTTAATCAAACTTTCATGACTGTTTTGATCAAACCTTGTATTCAATTGTGTCTCAAGTGTTTGCAGCGCAAAGCGAGCAGGTTGCTTTAAAAGTGAAACTTCAACTTTTATGTTCGTATTTATTATTCTTATTTGTGTTGGTATCTGTCTTTATTTTACAGCATCTTGAATAAGAAGATGCGAAGCGTGATGATGACTGCTTTTCACAAACATTTTCTTTTGGTTGAGCACATTTTTGTAATTAATGAAATTGTAGAAACTTGTAAATAATGAACTCAGTAGTAGAAAAGAAACCGAAAAGTGCTAATTCCAAAAGAATTTCAATTTCACCTTGACTTGGTGGCACAGTGGAAGATCACGCATCGAAATTTTGTATTTAATAAGCAGATAATTGATTTCTCTCTACATACTTTTAAAGTGTTTCTTCTCTTTTTCAGAATGCCAGCATGATGCTATATCACAAATTTCGCCCAAATCAAGCAATAAACTGCTCGTGGCAAATGCCCAGCATACCAGCACTGCTCGTTTGACGATCGAGAGCACCATGGCAGATTTGGCGACACTTGGCGCGAAAACTGAGAATAACGTTAAGTACGATGAGAATGAGACACGCACAGAGCATTCACGCGCCTTACGCTCCGCTTCGCCCGTTCTCAACGATATTTTTCCCAAATCCGGACCCAATGATGTGCACTTTCCGGGCGACAATGAAAAGGAATTTGTTGGCGCGGGACGATATTTTCACTATAACATAAAGCCTACCGGCACCTTCCAAGGGCTCTCGGAGGAGGAGCCAGAACGCACGCTACGTGCACGCACAGGCAAAACACTTACAATGCACTCATCTGATGCACAATCAAGCAGCGCCACCCAGTCTTTTTTAGTGAAAGGGGACCTGCGACCGTTTACGTCGGGGTCCCCAATCAATCCGACCAGCAGTACTGCTACCTCGACAGCAGCCATTGCAACAGCGACTCCGCCTACGGCGACACATAATGGACGCCAGAACGGTAACCCCGATATACAGGATATTATTACAGGCATTGTGAAGCTATTGAACGGCAACGTAAACGTGCACGCCAACACACAGGGTGTGCGTCGTCCGTCGGCTAGTCGTATTAATAATCGTGGACCACCACGTATATCCGAAGTGCAAACTCTGCCGGTGGATTATGAGGCACAGAAACCGGGCACATCAATTCGGCCGCCGCCCTATCCCTTCGATCGTCCGGAGCGCCCATTTATAACGGGTGTTCCAATTCCTGAGCAGATAGTTCCCGTGCGCCCGGGTTTTGTTAGTAATCGTCCGCCATGGTATCGCAACAAACCACGTCCACCAATAACCACATCAGTCGGTGGTCGCCGTCCGATACCGCAGTACAAGCCAGTTGTACCAGCACCACAAATAGTGCCGCCACAAGAGAGTGATGCTTCTCAGCAACCAGCTGAGCAGGAGCAGCTTCCTCTGCCAGCAGCTCCTAAACCGACAGATGAAACAGCGACAGATAATAATGCTACATTAGATTCTGCAAGACCGACTGATACGACATATGATTCCGAGTTTTCGAATGAGGATACAAATACTCAGTATATTGAAGTATCGGATCAAGATGTTGATGTAGACGGAGCAGGTGTTTCCGAACTAGAAGTCGAGGATGAGTTACCGTCACCACCACAACCATCGACTACAACCCACCCGACAGTGAAGAAACATGACCACAATGTTAGCACAAAAAAAAAACCGAACAAATCTAATGGCGATAAGAAGAAGAATACGGATGAATTCACCACCATCATTGAAACAAGTTCGGTGGTGCACACAGTGATAGGCAGCATGTCATCAACTTATGTTCCTATGTCAATGGACACTGAGGGCTTTGAATTGGATCCCTCAACCGAGGAGGTAATTTTTATGACTGCTAATCGCACACCCTCGCTGGAGACATCTTCAACTAGAGCACCGAGTTTGCTGCCGCAATCAAGCTTCAGCAACAGCATTACAACAACGCCGCTAAGTCTTTTGGAGCAGAGTACCATCGAGCCAACAAATTCAATCTCCTTATTTACAACATCCACACCCACTATAACGACCACTTCCACCACGACTTATACTAAATCTTCAACAACAGAAAAAGCCTCCACGTCCACTTATGCCAACGTCCCCACCCCATCACCGCCACCAGCTCAATACCAACCCCGTCCGGGTATAGTTCTGGACGATCCCGAATTTAAGCCGGGCGGCCGTCCGCGCCCTCAACGCCCTCCTGTCCAACATCAACAGTTACCACCCGCTCATGTACAGCCAACTCGTCAACATCTGCCTCCCGGCTATGGTGAAATCTTTGATGTCACACTGTCAGCCATTCAGGGACCAGGTAGCGTGGGCGGCGGCTCACAGCAAACTATTAACATTAAACCTTATGGTTCTTACGGCTCAAACAATGCCGGAAGCGGAGGTAACGGCATACAGGGCGACATAATCGTTTCAGCAGCAGGTGATGAGGGTTTTGTTTCCATCGATGGCAAACGCACTTACATCAATCTCTTTGGTGATCCCACAGACCCACCATCAGGCGTGCAGCTACCAACAACACAGGCTACGCACATACCGCAACCACCTGGCGCAACAATTGGTACAAACAATGGTTTAACTGGTGGCGTAGGTAACAACGCTGCTGTTACGCAGAGCAGCAATGGTTACGCTGTACCCGAAACGGAAGTTGTGGATCTGCAGCCAACAAAACCACAGGCTGGACGTCCACCGCAGCAACAGTCTGCTGCAGCAACTACCAACGCCGGTCCAACGCGCCCGCAATACAGACCACGACCAACACAGCCGCCAGTGCGCATTGACACGTGCATTGTGGGCGACGACTCTACCTGTGATCAAGCGCAACACGAGCGATGCAAAACTGAAAATGGTGTGTCCAGTTGTCATTGCAGACCAGGTGAGTGATAGCATATGATAGTATTTGTGTGTCTTAGATGTATCTGACGTGTTTTTCAGGCTATTCGCGCCGTAAACATCGTGAACCCTGTCGCAAAGTCATCTCGTTCCATTTGGGCATGCGTGTCGATCGCTTTAACGAGCATCGAATTATGTGGGACAATAAATTGCTGGACCGCAACAGCGCACCATATGGTCAGCTGACCTATGAATCAATCAGAGCGGTAATTGGCGTACAGCAATATTATTCGGAAAATATTCACTCAATACAAATTTTATAACAGATTGACTCGGCCATGTCGATGACACCATACTCGGATGAATTCATGGACGCTAAGGTCAACAACATATACCGTGGTGATCCAAATCTTGGCGGCAGCGGTGTTTTTGTAAATCTGACCATTAAGGTAACCATAGAGTATGCGACTGAGAGAGTTAAATTTTCAACATTTCCTTCTTTCTAGCTGGACGAAAGCGTTGAAACACTACGCCCAAATCTTCGCAGCGATGTACAAAAACATCTTCTTGGTGTGCTACATAGACGCAACAACAACATCGGTAACTCCGTACTTTATGTCAGTTCGCCAGAAGGAGCGGTCTCTGCGCTGCACGATGTGGATGAGTGCCAATCGGTGGAATTAAATGATTGTCATGCAAGTGCCAGCTGCACCAATACTTGGGGTAGTTTCCGATGTTCTTGCGAGATGGGCTTGCGAGATCCATGGGCCGATCAGCCACAACGTGCTGGACGCGAGTGTCAAGCATGTCCGGATTCATACTGTAACAATCGAGGAACCTGTTCGTATAATGAAGAAGGCAATCAGGCTTGTGCCTGCGATTCTAGCCACTACGGCGCGCAATGCGAAATCGACGGTGAAGTATTAGGCGTTGCTATTGGCGCTTCTGTGGCGGCTGTGATTATCATTGTTCTGACACTCGTCTGTCTAATAATGTGGTCGCGTAGATGGCAACGCGAGCAAAAGAATGCAATGGGCTCTCCTGTGTTTGGCTATATGAACACCGCTCCACTTAAGTCGGCAGGCTTACCGCAGGCTGGCTACCAAGTGACACTAGAAGATCGAATGCGATGGGCACAAATTGCAGATGTTATGGCGCAAACAAATCACTATGGCGTAAATTGCGGCGCATGACAAATATCTGTGAAATGAAATTTTATAACATATATTGCTTTTTTTTGCAGGCGGAACCCATTGGGCCAACGCGTCCGTCCTCGGCGCTTTTCGCTGCGTATCCAAATCTTCCGATGGGAATGGGAACAATTGGTGGCATGTCTATGCAGAGTGCAATGCAAATGCATCAAAATGCAACGTTGGCTCCTCCGGTACCACTTCCAAGGTGAGCAAAATTAGTCTGAAATATTTTTAAGTTTTTTTGCTAAATCTTTTCTCAACTAGAAGACTCGGTTTGGGTGGTCGTACGAATGGTATGCGCACACTGGAGAATTCAAGTTCCAGCGAAGAGGAGGACCGTGCAGATTTGCTGGGACGTAATTTTCAGGTGCCTCGACCGAAAAGTCGTAGCAATGGAAGCATAGCGGTAAATGTGAACCACGATTTAGCTTTTCACAACACAGAAATGTATGTTTAAATTTTTACAGAATCAATCCGGTATTTATTATGATGTTGACTATGAACCATCAGGCAATGGTATTGGGAACTCCAGCGTTGATCACCTGTACAACTCGCACAACCAGTCAGTTGCGAGTAATAATCATATACCCGGTCCGCAGGGTATACCAATGAGCACCTACACATCCGGACGAGCGCCAAGTAGTTATTATATGAAGTAGTAATTTTTAGCCCCTACGAATAGAGAGAACAGAGCATTAATGATAAAAACGTTGAGAAGAATAACTACGATGCACATGTTAACCATTCAATGTACATATGTATGCTTGTACAATATTACTCCAGCTTGGACCAATGTTTTTTAAATCGTCAATGCCATTAAAGTAACTCGAAGCGTTCCCAGTGCGCGACACGCATATCGTATTTATTAAAGAACTTTTTGGATGAACACGCAATATTTTTAAAATGAGAGAACCTGCTTTGAATTTAATGCCCCCATTAAAAGCTGTCTTACCAGAACAATCAACTGCTAAATCTAATCCATATTTTTTTATCACTTTAAAAGTTCATCCACTTAGCTCTTTTATTCTTAGTGTAGTCGCTTTATTGTTTAGTCCTAGTCCTTAAGTGAAGTTCTTATATTGTTATAACATAAGCTTGAGAAAATTTCCTATAACCATGTTAATGACGTCATAGATTGGCTCGATGGCGCTATTTATTAAAACTTTCTTGTACATACGCGAAAATTATCTGTATTAATTATCTTTTGAATTAAGGTCCAAAACTTGTTTTAGTATCGTGTAAACCAGATTTTGCCTCTACAGCTACTGAAATGAGTTTTGTTGCAAGCGTAGCTTTTACTTTTTACTTGACGATGTATGTATGTATACTAATCACTATTTTAGGTTATTTATTAAATTGCAATATTTCTGACAATTAGAAACGTAGTCAACCATAAAGTTAAGTTAATGTATATAAGTGAATGAAAATAAAGAATAATTTTTGGATGTAAATACTGTCTTATCAAATGAATTTACTTACTTTATGAATTTAGCAATGAATTTATTTAAATATGTTTGAAGAAATGCATTTTAATGGAAAACATTTTACGCAGAATAGGAAAATTTGTCAATAAAAATAAATTTTTGTTTTAAAATAAACTTTTTTCAAAACAAAATTGTTAAACAATACATAAAAAAGAAATATTATTTTAGCTTGTATTACTAAAAGCATTTATTTGTTTTTCTTGCTTGAACGACAATAGTAGGCCGCAGTTAACATGGTTAGCTTATTTTTTGACGCCAGCAATTTACCAACTTCGGGTTTCCACACGGTTGCATTACCGGTCGCATTCGAGTACGTACTTTGTCACCTTGTTATCGTGATATCGAAAGCATATTGCGTATGCCTTCGCGTAGTTTTGCCTTCTACATCGGATTAACATATCCGCGCAACTCGTGACTAATCAAGGCTAAAGGTATTAATTCAACTTCTGTTGAAGTTCTCGCAACGATTTAAAAAGTTACCAAGATTGTTCTCTTCAACAAGATAGGCCAGCTCACGTGACTGGTTAAAAAAGAGCAAGACGGCGCAAAGAAACTGGGCCACAGATTAGCGAATCAGCTTTTTAGCAATGATTTAGGGCTAATGTTAATGTTTAACACATTTTCTGGATAAAGTGTAAGTCAAATGCATCATTATATTTCGAAGTACAACGGCTAATTGAGCAGGATCCATGCTTGTTTTGGAAGTACCCTGTAAGAAAGTAGTAGTATTTGTAACAATAAATTCTTTGTAGTTTGAACAAATTATTTCTGCTTCTAATTAACCTGTGACCAAGCATAGCCCGGTAGACTGGTCACAATGGCGTTGAAGACGTACTTATTATTCTTGTCCAATTTTGTTTGGTGCAACATGTGTATGAGATTGTAGAATTCGCGAACTGATCCCGGACATCCATGTAACAGTGATTAGGGATAATGATTTCTGTTTCCTTTGGTTAAGTTTTTTTAGATTTGACTTTATTGAAAGCACGCTGTAACCGAGCAGATGACAAGACAATCACTAAACTACTTACCCTTGGATATCAGCGGTAGTGATTAAACTTCCAAAGGAAAACCTAACGTTCACGCAAACGTGACAAGTAATCGCCACGCCAGTATTTGATAATCTCCTGAAGATATTGAATCCGTATGTGCGTTTTAATTATTGGTGAAGCTAGGTAATAGTCAACAATGTACATAACACACAGTATATGAAAACTGAAAACTAAACAAATCATAAAACAATTGGCCTTCGTACCACATCGGGATAACTTAGTCAACTGTCGACTATCTCAGAGCTATTGACCACGTAAGCAAACGTAAATGCCACTGCATAGAGGCGTTGTGATGTAGTTATGGAGTCAATGGCTTAATAAATCATAACATTACATAACATTAGTAGACGCTCTCCTCCAATAAAAATGCAAAATTTCTTTGATAAAAGTCAGCAAGAATGCAATAAATATCATTTTAGGAGTAACAATTTACTATTACATCAGCACATATTTGATGACATTTTCCGGAAAGATTGACGCCAAATTTGAACCTATTACTGCACATCAGACACATTATTAGATTGCGCTTAACAATAAATACTTGTGCACGACCGAAGCCCAACTTTGAGGCACCCTGTAAATAAATAATTTTTATAATAAATTTCACATGTCAACAAAGAAATTTATACCTGAGACCAGCCATACATAGCCTGGCAAACTAGTCGCAATTTCTTTAAAGATGTATTCGCTCTTATCGCTTGCCGTTGCCGGTATAAATTCGTAGAACTCAAATATCAAGCGCGGCCAGCATTTGTCAAATTAATATTTAAAATATGGAAAATATTTCAAAAGCGCTCTATATGCAGCCACTTGCAGACATACCTAACTTAACTCTCTAAAAAAAAATATGTCCCATTCCAATTTCACTTTTAAATTCTCTCAGAATAATCAAAACAATAATCAGCTGTGAATTGAGCAGTCTGGCCACATTCTGTTGCCAAACAATAGTTATCGCGTTGCCAATTTAATCGCTCTAGCGTTGGCACACTAGCATCAAATTTGAGCGCTTCAAAATACGAAATTGAAAATCTTTGTCTTTCGATCCAGGCATAAATATGAAGATCAGAAAACGGCCCCAAGAAAGCAACATATGTATAAAATAAATGCAGACATTTGCATTGTGAACAAGTAAAAAAGGTTTTTGACTGTTGTTGTGCATTCGCTTAAACTGTTCAAAGGTCAAAATTTCGATCGCAACATTGTAAGAAAAAATGCTGAATCATGCGAAAAGTTAATATTATTTAAGATCAGTTATACTACGTAGCATTGCACAAGTTTCGTCGCGATTATGTTTTGTTTATACAGAGCTAGAAAAATGTCGACAATTATTTGATTAAAAGCGACGCGATATGTATGTATATGTTACTAGTACGTACATTTGTTGATATATGTACATCCAACGGTCAACCTAAAAAGCTAGTATATTATGTGTATTATTAATTTCGTATCGCGCACAAAGCCTAAACAAAAAAGAAAGATTTCTGCATTGTAGTTTTTAATATGTGTGTTCTTTTTAAGTCAATCTGCAGCCAGCCAGCCGGCATTTTATCGTACCTATACATACAGTACAAACAATAAAATAATTTTTGGAGAGTAGTCCGGCAGTTTTATAAACGCGTGTTTGAGTTTTCGTGGTGTACAATTATCCATTTGAAAAAAGAAAAAACAGCATTCGTTGACACTTCAGCTTTATTTATATTTATATTATATGATAGATAAGCATGATTCAGCATAAAATAAATATATTTATGTATATGACTTTTGTCCAAATTCCGATTGTCATAGAAAAATGAACTTTGAACTTGTTAAATAATAAAAGCGATTTTAGAAATTAAAAAATAAATTTATTTATAATAATTGCAAAAATAAATTGCAATTTTTATAAACAGGAAATTTTGTTTAACTTTAATCGTCTAATTTGACTTTTGCTATAAACTCAGTAAAGTCATTGTACAACAACGAAGGAAGTTCCAAAGCGGGGAAGTGGCCACCCTGCTGAAAGTATCTCGAGTGTATCAGATTCGGAAATTTATCGCGCAGCTGCCAATCTGTAACCGATGCCAGATCGTGCTTGAAACGAGCACAGCCCATGGGAACAGGCGAAGACACTCGTTCAAGATTGAGTCCACGGTATGCGTACGAAGTAGTTTCGGCATACAAACGTGCAGAAGTTGTAGCCGCATTGCCAAGATAGTAATACATTAAATTGTCCAATACTGCTTCGAGTGTATAGGCCGTAACAATTGCTCCGAATTCCTTATTCAAGGGAGGTCCGGTGGTGCTCTGGAACTTTTCCAAAATATACGAAGCTAGACCGACAGGACTTGTTTGCAGTACAACGCCTATTGTATCTGGTTTTGTTGCTTGTATATGGAAGTAACCACTCTCCTGCAGTAAACGCATGTATTGTTCCCCGATCGGAAAATGGTGATCGTAGGTAAGCAATCGATTCGGTAGGTACTTATCCGGATAATAGCTTGCGTAGATGCCTTTCAGAATGGCCAAAGGTGAGTGGAGTACGCAGAAGTTCGAGTGGTAAGCAATAATGTTATCTGGATAAAGTGTGGCAATAATGCTTCCAATGATTGAGCCCCAATCGCCGCCCTGTATAACGAAACGTTTGTGACCCAGACGCAGCATAAGATTTCGCATTACTGTAGCCATTTCGGCAGCATGGAAACCTGGTTTGGGCGCACCCTATAATGAAGGTACAATTTGGTAATGTCTTTTTTTTTATGTTTCAAACTAATTTTAAGAAAACTTTGAATTACTTACATCAGAAAATCCAAAGCCAACTAGTGATGGCACCACCACTTCAAACGCGAAATTTGAAATATTCTGATCATTGGTTAGCATCGGTATAAAATCGTAGAACTCACGCACAGAGCCGGGCCAGCCGTGCAGCAACAAGAGCGGCAACACACGTTTTTTCGCCTGGACCTCCGGTGTGGGTTTAACATGTATGTAATGTATATTCAAACTATTAAAAAATAATGAAAAATTGCTTGAGAAGGACATAATTAATGAACGATTGGGAATTTCGTACATACCCTTGTATTTCCGTTTTAAATTGCGGGAATTGGTTTAAATACTCCTCGCGTTGCCTCCACTTTGTCAGGTACTTTTCACGCCAGAAAATCATGAACTGCTCCAGTGCCTTAGTATTGAAGCCATATTCAAAATCGGTACCATCTAATGGTTCTGTAAAACGCATCGTACGATTTAATTGCTGACGAAGATCTTGAATGGTCTAAAGTTCAAAATGTTATTATTTTTTAAATATTGTAAATAATTAAATAGAACAACCTCATCGCTGGCATGTATCTTAAATTCACGAATCGTCTCATCTGGTTTGTAATTTTTGCCATCACCACGCCCCCAGTATCGATTGTCATCCACTTGTGGCTTCGGCAATGGACGTGTAAGTTGCACAAATTTCAGATAACCGAGACCGATAAACACGCTTGAAAGCGCTACAAAAATCGCAAAGCACAGCAGAAATTTCATGTCTGTATCGTTGCTACTACCGCACTTAAATAATCGATTTGGACGAGTCGGTTTGCTTATAAATAAATATTTTCGTTCTATTTCAAACAATCTTATCGCTTGCCGTTGAAGGTATAAAATCGTAGAACTCACATATCGATCCCGGCCAACATAAATAATAATCAGCTGTGAATTAAGCAGTCTGGCCACATTTTGTTGCAAACCAATAGTTTTCTCGTTGCCAACTTAATCGCTGAAGCGTTGGCACACTTGCATCAAATTTTTGAACTTATAAATCCGTGCACTTCAGAATACGAAATTGAATATTTATGTGTCTTTCGATCCAGCAAAAATATGAAGATCAGAAAACGGCCCTAAGAAAGCAATATATAAAATAAATGCAGACATTTGCTTTGCCAACAAGTAAAAAAGGTTTTTGACTGTTGTTGGGCATTTGCTTAAACTGTTCAAAGGTCAAAATTTCGATCGCAACATTGGTTATGCAGAGGTAGAAAAATGTCGACAATTATTTGATTAAAAACGACGCGATTAATAAATACGATAAATCGTTTGTTCATATGTATATAAATAAGAATATGTACATATATGTATGTACTAGTACGTCCAACGGTCAACCTAATTACGATAACTGTGATTTAATCTAAAAACAGTTGGCAAAGTGCATTTCGTCAATGTTTGTTTATTTATTGCCTAATATCTTTGGTATGAAATTGGACTTAGTATTTGAAATATTAGTTGATCAAAGCGGTTCCTTTTCCTCCAACAGTGTACGCATATATTTGTATATAATTAAAAACAGTTAAAGCCTACGCAACTAATTTTTTTAGACCCAAATTGCACTCGTTCTACTTGGACAAATAAATACCACGCCAAGGTTTTACCACATTGTGTAACTCTTTCGTATTAAATGCATATTCAAAACCGATTCCCTCCAATGGTTATTCCAGTTTGTATATGTAGCTGTGTACATACATACATGAAGATTTGTAGTGAAAAACAAGTTTCTACCCAAAAGAAATTTTTGTACCGAATTTGTGCCGAATGTAAGCGCATCAATGAATATCCGTATAAAGGTGCTCGTTGTTAAATCCAATATATCAAAATGCTTAAATAATTTTAAATTCTTTATCCTACTAATATTATAAAAGCGAAAGTTCGTAAGGATGTATGGATGTATGTTCCTCTCTTACGTCTAAACCGCTTAACCAATTGGCCACTTCTTATCGAAATATACGCGGACAAAGTCGCGGGTTGAAGCTAGTATATTATGTGTTTTATTAATTTCGTATCGTATTTGACTTTTGCCCAAATTTCGATTGTCATAGAAAAATGAACTTTGAACTTGTTAAATAATAATATGTAATAGCGATTTTAGAAATTTAAAAAAAATTTATTTATAATAATTGCAAAAATTAATTCCAATTTTTATAAACAGGAAATTATGTTTAACTTCAATCATCTAATTTGACTTTTGCTATAAACTCAGTAAAGTCATTGTACAACATCGAAGGAAGTTCCAAAGCAGGAAAGTGGCCACCCTGCTGGAAGTATCTTGAGTGGAGCAGATTGGGAAATTTATCGCGCAGCTGCCAATCTGTAACCGATGGCAGATCGTGCTTGAAACGAGCACAGCCCATGGGCACAGGCGAAGACACTCGATCAAGATTGAGTCCACGGTATGCATACGAAGTAGTTTCGGCATACAAACGTGCAGAAGTTGTAGCCGCATTGCCAAGATAGTAATACATTAAATTGTCCAATACTGCTTCGAGTGTATAGGCCGTTACAATTGCTCCGAATTCCTTATTCAAGGGTGGTCCGGTTGTGGTCTGGAACTTTTCCAAAATATACGAAGCTAGACCGACAGGACTTGTTTGCAGTGCAACGCCTATTGTATCTGGTTTTGTTGCTTGTATATGGAAGTAACCACTCTCCTGTAGTAAACGCATGTATTTTTCCCCGATCGGAAAGTGGTGATCGTAGGTAAGCAATCGATTGGGCAGGTACTTATCCGGATAATAGCTTGCGTAGATGCCTTTCAGAATGGCCAAAGGTGACTGGAGTACGCACATGTTCGAGTGGTAAGCAATAATGTTATCTGGATAAAGTGTGGCAATGTTGCTTCCTATGATTGAGCCCCAATCGCCGCCCTGTATAACGAAACGTTTGTGACCCAGACGCAGCATAAGATTTCGCATTACTGTAGCCATTTCGGCAGCATGGAAACCTGGTTTGGGCGCACCCTATAATGAAGGTACAATTTGGTAATGTCTTTTTTTTTATGTTTCAAACTAATTTTAAGAAAACTTTGAATTACTTACATCAGAAAATCCAAAGCCAACTAGTGATGGCACCACCACTTCAAACGCGAAATTTGAAATATTCTGATCATTGGTTAGCATCGGTATAAAATCGTAGAACTCACGCACAGAGCCGGGCCAGCCGTGGAGCAACAAGAGCGGCAACACACGTTTTTTCGCTTGGACCTCCGGTGTGGGTTTAACATGTATGTAATGTATATTCAAACTATTAAAAAATAATGAAATAATGCTTGAGAAGGACATAATTAATGAACGATTGGGAATTTCGTACATACCCTTGTATTTCCGTTTTAAATTGCGGGAATTGGTTTAAATACTCCTCGCGTTGCCTCCACTTTGTCAGGTACTTTTCACGCCAGAAAATCATGAACTGCTCCAGTGCCTTAGTATTGAAGCCATATTCAAAATCGGTACCATCTAATGGTTCTGTAAAACGCATCGTACGATTTAATTGCTGACGAAGATCTTGAATGGTCTAAAGTTCAAAATGTTATTATTTTTTAAATATTGTAAATAATTAAATAGAACAACCTCATCGCTGGCATGTATCTTAAATTCACGAATCGTCTCATCTGGTTTGTAATTTTTGCCATCACCACGCCCCCAGTATCGATTGTCATCCACTTGTGGCTTCGGCAATGGACGTGTAAGTTGCACAAATTTCAGATAACCGAGACCGATAAACACGCTTGAAAGCGCTACAAAAATCGCAAAGCACAGCAGAAATTTCATGTCTGTATCGTTGCTACTACCGCACTTAAATAATCGATTTGGACGAGTCGGTTTGTTGAATGCTTATAAATAAATAAAAAAGAAATTTAGTTTCTGTGTCGACCGAAGAGAAACCAACACATCTGTGCTCTTCGCGCGACGATCGCTTACTGTTTGTGATTGTTTTTGTTTAAAAATTATAGACGAAACTTGTGGCCAACAGACCAACGAATACATAGGTACATATAAGTATGTATGTATATGAATATATAATATGATATAGATGAGATATGTTTGGAGCGTGTTGCGCAGTATCTTATCGCTATAGGTGATTTATACTTAGTATTATTGGTTAAAAGTTTTCTTAGCCGCAGTCATACTGCCGTGTTTGTTCAAAAATCACTTGAAAACTTCATGGTATTTTGACCTTGGTTACAAAGTCTTACAAAATCTTTAAAATCAAGTTTTTTGACAAATCATATTTTTAGCTAAAATAGCTAATTACATGAGATATTTATTATGTGGAGTCATGGTATAAAATAATGTATTACGCAGGTCCACTGTACAACAAATATTTTGTGACGTCACTTGGTTCTTTGTGATTAATCAAAAATTACTTCATCGCATAAAAAAAAAATATTGAATTATTATTATTCCTGCGAACACAAGCAATCCAGTTTTTCTTGCTGAGAAATGAAGCGCGTAGTCTGAAAATGTTATAGAATTTAATTAAAACAAAACAAATCGTTTGAACTGAAGTTTAAATTTTTGAATTGTAGAAAGATTATTTATATTTAATAGTTTTCAATACATTATTACGTGCGGATAGTTTTTTGCTTATGAAATAATTAGAATGAAATAATTAATTCAAACAATGGTCTGGCAGTGAATTTTTTATACATTTACGAGACTTTGTTGGCTATTTGGTAAAACTTTTTATTCCAATATCTTAATCGAGCGTCGTCGAGCCAAGCGCAAGTGTGTATAGTATTTAAACTTCGGTTCAGTTAATAATATATTATTTAATTATATTTTAATTTTTGTATAAAAACCTCAATTTCATTTGATTTTCTTTTAGAAGATTAAATGAATAAAATTAAGCGTATCGGAAGTTATAAATGAAAGATTTTGAATGATTCAAGAAAAAAGTCCATATCTCCAATATTATTTGAGTTATAAACCTTTTATCATTATCATAAAACGGCTATGTGGCGAGACATTTGGAATCGAGTGCATTACCTAGAGAGTCTATACCGCATTTATTATCTATTCAGAGATGAGATGGGTGGTCATGGCTATATTCGTTATCAAGCTGATAACAAATATATTATGTGCTTCTTCTTTCATTTTTTTATATTTAACATTTCAACGGGTCCAATATACTCTGCTTAATATAATTTTTTTTTTTTTTGTGTAAAGATAATATTGTTCATTAGAGGGAATGAGAAAAGGGAATGCAAATCAGCATGGAAATTAATAATGAATAAACTTTTCACTGTATCAACTAATTGTATTAATATATAACATAATTAATTCGTATAAATATATAATATTTTAATTATGAGCTTTCAAGCATCGTTTAACCCAATAGTATTTTAAGTACCCTTCGCTGCACTATACGCACGCGGCTTTTGTTTGGCAAATAGTTTAAAAATGTTCAACACACTTTTAATTTGCTATTTCGGATATGGATTTGCTATTGGCATGACATCCCATCGCTACATCGAATTGACGCGTGCATATACGCTATTAGTAATTTTAGTTACCGTTTTCTTTATTTACCGATCCTCTGGCTAGCAATTGATCAATCCTTCATATTATCCATCTATCCCAATTGGTTGGTGGGTACTTTTCGCATATGATTTTTTTGGTTGTGTCTTTATGATTGACTATGATACGTCATACCATGTGCTGGCTATTGGCAGTTTTAGTTATCTAATCCAGACATGATTTTTTTCTAATGTACTGCATGTGCTGTGATGTAGTGTGTGGACAACACTCGACGGCAATTACATTACGCCTACTTGCTGAATGCTCTACACTAACGCAGGCGGAACATTTGTATTTGTCTTTTTTGTATACAGTTTGTTATAAACAACGTCTTTTGCGTATTGTTCCGCAGTTTAATGACTGTGCATTTTATCTGAGCTCTTCAAAATTGCGAATACTTATTTGGGGTCTGTACGAGAGTAATAAAAATCTTTGGCTCAAAGGTCTGGCTGGCATTATATCACATACAACCAGTTCTATTTAGTTTTATACCTTTTACACATATTGTGAACAGTATATTAATTTTGACACGAAGTTTGTAAAAAGAAAACTCTATAAAGTGTATATTTATATATATATATACCATATATCTTTGAACAACTCAATGAGGCCGGTATGTCCTCTCTGTGTCCGCCAATTTAGGATTTAATTACATTTTTTTTTTGTCTGTTTAAATACAACTAACAACTTTAAAATCAATGAAATTGTTATGCTGAATCCAAAAATATCTACGGAGTAACTGTATCGCAATATTAAACTAAATAAAACAAAGGAATAAAAAAGTAAGTAATTGGGTTATTCGGGGATTATTGCGGCTGTCAGTTATTTCATATAGCAATGACAGATTATTCATCCATTATGAACTTACTGCTCGAACTGTAGACAAATATTACCATAAATTAATGGATTGTTGACCCCTCTTGCCAAATCAATCTTTACATTCGAAATCTGGGCTCCCAATAAAACTTCGAGCAATCAATTTTAGTCTAATTACATCCGACAAAAGAATAAGTCTCCATTCCATTGGATATAAGACTCTGTCGGGCGTATTGTGTAATAGGCTGAAGCCATATACCGACTCACTGATAGGACGATATCAGTGTGGCTTCAGACCAAAAAGGTCGACCAGTGACCAAATATTCACATTACGCCAAATCTTGGAAAAGACCCGTGAGTTTAACAAAGACACTCACCACCTATTTGTCGATTACAAAGCCGCTTTCGATACGCCGATAAGAGCTAAGTTCTTCGACGCCCTGTCTGCACTAGGTATCCCGGCAAAGATTGTCCGTCTTTGCATGGCGACGCTATATAACACACAAAGCGTTGTCAGGGTGGGGAAAAACGTCTCCGACCCCTTTGATACCAAGAGAGGTTTCAGGCTGGGCGATGCTCTATCGTGCGATTTTTTTAATCTCCTGATGGAATACATCCTACGCCAATGCCCGTACATACAGAGTATGTCGGGCTCGATCTTCCAAAAGGAAGTGATGCTGCTCGCGTACGCCGATGACATCGATATCATCGGTACGCAGGAACGGCGAGTCAGCAAGGCGTTCTCGGAGATTGAAAAACAGTCTCGGCTCATGGGTCTAGCGGTGAACGAGGACAAGACGAAGTACTTGGTGTCTTCTCGCACTCCGTCAATGCGTCTTGGACGGTCAGTGGCGATGGAGAATTTCAACTTCAGTGTTGTAGAAAACTTCGTCTATCTCGGAACAGAGATCACCAGCAACAACAACGTCAGCCTGGAGATCAGGCGAAGAATCACGCTTGCAAACAGATGTTTTTTTTGGGCTGAGCAAGCAAATGAGAAGTAAAGCCCTCTCTCGACGGACGAAAATAAAGATATATAAGACGCTGATACTCCCGGTCCTACTGTATGGCGCAGAGGCATGGACCGTGATTGAGTCGGATGAGACAGCGTTGGAAGTCTTCGAGAGGAAGATTCTTGGCAGGATCTTTGGTCCTATTAGAGTCGGCGACGAGTTTAGGTCCCGTATGAACCGCGAGCTGTACGAGCTATTCAATGAGGTTGACATAGTTCAGCGCATAAAATTCCAGCGGCTGCACTGGGATGGGCACCTCATTCGTATGGACGAAGGAGCTCCAGCACGCATGGTTTACATGGGGGGCCCAAACTTGATTGGTGGACGCCGACATAGAGGACGACCGGGCACTCGATGGAATAACCAGGTATGGAGAGATCTCTCCGTACTTGGCATTCAGAACGACTGGCGCCAGCGCGCACAGGATTATGGAGGCTGACGCGCTTTCCTGGACGCGGCCATGACCGGTAGACGGTTGACGGCCATTTAAGTAAGTAAGTAAGTAACATCCGACAAAAAGCAAAATTTTGTATAAATAAAACTGTTGGTGACTCTCCTTAAGGCAATTGGAAGGCGGATACGTGTTGGTAAGTGAACGTGCTGGTATGTAATCCTGGGAATTGAGTTGGAAGTTTTGCAAATAGGTTTGTACTCATTATACGAGTATAACCAATCTGTCTGTTTAATGTTTGTAAAATGTCACACTATTAAATTTGTGTGAAATCTCTTTGAAATTTGGTATATAAAGTTTATATGCGCCGAACTTGGGGCCTCTTAAATTTTTTTTGGTCCACTACTAATCAACAAAGAAAATTTTTTTTAATTAGTAAATGATAAGCTCTCAGGCAAATTTCATTAAAATGCATTGTCTTTCGGCTTATTTATACGATTTCTTCTCTTAAGGAAAATTAAATGTACTTGCTAGATTGTACATGGTACTACATAAATTACAAAGATGATGTGTTGTAGTTTAATTAATTAAGAGATGGATTCGTTTAACTGATTATATCAATATCTAAGGAAACTGGCGGCAGTGCTAGATGTTGGACTTAACGGTTCCAATGTCAATGAACTCGTACGAGAATGTAACGGAACCACATGAAGGTCAGTGGGTCAAAGAACAAAAGGTTGTAGCGGCGGAAATGCTACAAAGGGCACTTATCATTAAAGTATGTAGCCGAAACAATCAAACAACGAGTGAAACAATCAACAACGGCAGCAGATAGCAACAAGGATAATAAAAAAATATGCACATTACCCAGGTGCAGTAGCAGAGGCACGACGATATACTAGAGGCGGTAGGACATTAAATGCTCGCCAGTCGCAATAATACAGCCATTGCCCAGAAAACACTTTCGCTTGAACTTCGCATCAATTTCGCCTTTGCATGCCACAGATGTCGTTTCCCAGTAATTTAAAATTTAGTCTGCGTTTTGATTTATTTAAGCAGATAGGGTGTTTAAGTTTTGATCAATCTACATGCGTATCATGCATATTTTTACGAGGTGGACTGGCAGCGCCTGAAAGTATGCTACTGTATATTTTAGTACCTAAAAATATGCAGAAGCTGAAAGTTCTAACTGAGTGCAAGCGTTTGCATGCATTTGAATTATATAGGGTCGAACAAAAAGTATTTTCGTATTTCGCGGTCTTTTTTTTTCAATTAGCAATATCTCATGGACCGAATTTCCATCATCGAATTGTCGCTAAATCGTAACAAAATCGTCATCTTTGGCCATTAGGAGAGGAGTTGTGTTCCATCAGGACAACGCCAGACCACACACTTCCATTGTGACGCGCCAGAAGCTCCGGGAGTTCGAATGAGAGGTCCTTATGCAACCACCAATAGTCCAGACCTGGCACCATCGGACTACCATCTCTTCCTGTTAATGTCCAACGATTTAGCTGGCGAGAAATTGGCCTCATAAGAGGCTTGCGAAAATCGACTTTCTCACTTTTTAGGCCAATAGGGAAGCAAGCTTCTATGAGCGGGGCATAATGAAGTGATGAAGTGATCCACATCGTATGATGCTGGCTTCCTTTGCGGATGATGTTTGTGTCACCTTTAGAGCATCATCAGACCGCCCAAAACAAAATCTTGAGACTGATTACCAGCTTGGATTATGGCTTCAGTGTTCGAAAAGCCCTACAAGACGGCTCAATAAACGTCAGCATTTTAACCTCATACAGCGAACTTGGATAATTTAAAATTGCTTAAAACTCGGTATTTGATTTATATATATAAATGTCTTATGCTTAAGTTATAATTACGCCGCCGCAACCCTATTAGGAGCTGAATTTTAGATACGTGGTTATAAAAGAATTAAAGATAATTCGGTGTACCTTGTTAAATAAAAATAAAAAATTAAGACAACCTTCAGGGTATATAAGATAATAAAAGCATCTACGTATGTATTTATTTACTATTGTAAGATGTACTATCAGCAAGATGAACAAACTAAAAAGAAAATTAAATTTAATTTCATTGTGTAAGAAAATTTTGGACATACTTGCAAAAGTCTCCACGGTTGCGACACGACTGGAGTTGAAAGTGGCAAGTATTCGCACTATTAAAATAAACTAGGCGAAAATAAGAAGTTCTTGTTCGAGCGTTCAAACTTAAGATGAATGCACCATACACTTTTATCTTAAGTTCGAGCGCTAATTATTACCCATATCTATATTGGACCATATCTAGCGCTGCAAATTTTCTCCAGATTGAGAGCAACGGTGAAAGTAAAGGTTGATTTGAAAAGTTTAAAAAGCGGTTTAACATAAATTGTGTTACTCTGTTAGGCAAATCAGTTCCGACAGCCGCCAATATTTTCCCTGAAAAGATCAGTTGTAGAAGGTGAAAGTTAGACGTCTGATCAATTTTTCAATGCAAATGAAACAGCTTTTTGATGGACAGGAAGCAAAGAGGACATACATCTCAATATAAGAAAAAAGAGTATCGTACGCACGCGCTCGAAAGACAGCTTAAGAATATATAGCTTAAGAATATATTTACATTGGTGTACCAAAGAGCTATGTGCACCAAAATATAAATATTAAGCACGACAAATTAAGACAACTTTGAATCGAAAAAGGGGATATTGCGAAATTTGGTCAGTGATGGGTATCAACTACGCGGTGCGACCGAACATAATCCCACGAATAGAAATACGAAACAACAATTAATAGACTAAAGCCAAACAGCTCTCGAAACACTCAACTACTGCCTAATCAATTCAATGGCATACATATCAATTGTAAGGCAGATTAACTAGCAAGACTAGGCAAGGTAATAATAACATAGCTATTGCATATATGCCACTACTAGACAAATGTAGTATGTCATAGCAGGCGTGAGCCAATTATTATCTTCGAATTACTTAAGTCCTGGTAAAGAAGAGAAAAACAAATATAGCCTTCATTTGAATAGTCTCCCAGACCACTTTTTTATATGAAGATAAGCAAAATATTGGGGGTGTCGCAAACGATTTTTGCAGAAGTTGTGACATGTCGCTGCCCTGGATTACCTAGAACTAGAATCAAACAATTGGAAGCTTTTTTTTTAACGACACTTCAGAGATCTTTATGGCACACAGTCACAGACACAGTCGCCGAATAATAGCATATTTGTGCTAGCTTCTAGCAATGTTAAGCTGTTCCATATATTCCTTGTGTTGAAGCTACCACTCCTACGTCAGTACCCTCAACCGTCATGTGATTTCAGTGTATAGGACCCCATTAACGTTCCGAAATTGTTGTCGGACCACTTATTGTTGAAGTATCGATAAAAAATGTTGCCATATCATATCATAAATTGAGCTTTATGAGCTTGCCTTGTGTGCAGGTTAAGATACGATTCTGACATATGTTCGAGGTGGATTTATTTCCATCAACTAATAGACTCAGAAATGTTGCATTATTCGAGCTCAACTGCTATGTGAAAAATATATAATTGCTTTCAACGCCCCTGTTGCACCTGTAATGCATATACATACTTGCACATGTACGGATGTTCACTCATTGACAACTCTGATTTGTTTTAACCTTTCACCCTTTACAACTAACTACAATGGCATTAGTTTTATTACCACATTATGCAACCAGAATATAATTCTCGGGTTGTACTTGCAAGGCATCCCCCTGCTTTACGTATTTATAATCCGGGAAGTGGCAACACTAATGTCAATAAGTAAAATCTGGCAATACTAAAAAAAAGTTTGACATTTAGCATGAAGGCACTCACAACGTTTTGATGAACAAGCGCTATTTGCGTTGTTTACAGTAAGTTCAAAAAGTCAATTTGGCCAAAAATTTAAGAGAAGGTTTCCGTTGGAATATGTTTCACAACTTTCGACATGAATTGTCTCAACAAGAGTGTACCGATGAACTCAGTTCTTTATATGGTGATGAAGCACCATAGTCGTGGTCGTCGTTCGCTCAGCAACGTATTCCGTGAAGGTCGCCCAAAATCGGTTGTGCTGTGCGTGAACTGATAATGCGAGATAATCATGTTATATACCATGATATTGATGCATCCCTTAATATTAGTTCCACCAGCGTTTATAAGATTTTGCATGAAGACCTTGCCTTAAAAAAGGTTTGTTCGCGTTGGATTTTGCATAATTTGACGGTGCTTCAAAAGACGTTTATAAGATCGTCACAGTTGACTTATCATGGAGATATCCTTCCAAACGAGCCAAATACAACAAAAGTTGTTCGCACCACGAAGCACTGCGAAGCAAATGGTCGCCCTTTTCTTCGGCCTAATGGGTCCGCTTGAGCAAAGTAGTACGATCAATTCTGAATGGCCACACGACCATTTGTTTGACTGAATTCTTTGGAGAAATTCGCAAAACAAACCTCGGAACACGAATAACCCCTCCTCCATGACAAGTTTAACGCTCACATATCGGCTCACACAAGAGAGTTTTTGAGCACTCAAAATATCGAATTGATGGGTCATTCGCCGTATAGCCCTGATTTATCACCCAATGATTTTAGTTTATGCTTTTTGTACGCACCTGCTTAATAGAGATGGGCTTCTGAACTGTTAACGTGCCCACACTCTTCATAGCTATTGCCATTACCTTTGCTTCTTTAAGTTTGCTGGTCCTCTCCGAACTGCACTGCTATTGACTTAGGAGTATGTAATACACTTGACGCTTCCATACCTATATAACTTAGCTTGTCGGCTCAGAAACTATATTTTCATCTAGCCCCTGCAGTATTATTGCGTGAGTTGAGTTTCTCTAAATCATCTCTACCCTGAAAAAAAAATTATATCAGGCACGTTTATAGTCGGACTCGCCGTGCTAATCATGTAAGGGGTATTCCGATGCTTTCTTTGCTATGTTGTATGTGAAGAGTATGGTAATAATAAAATTTAATTTTTTAATGCAAAATCTAAAGAAATAAAAACAAATGGTTTCACTATTTAACGAAGTAAGAGCATGAAAAATAAACAAAAATTCTAAAAATATTTATTTACATTTGAATTATAAACAAGAAGAACCGGCAATAAGTCTCACCGCATCTAAAGACAATCGCCTAATGTAGCGTATACATTTAACCAGGAAAAAATTTCTGAAGACAAGCATCAATATTAACAACGCAAGCGTCTTGACAATTAAACAAATATCAATATTGAGAGTAAATCTTTGTACTTCACGCCGCTTAGGCGGGGAATTCCGTGCGCCGTTGAAGTTTTATTTATTTTAACAACTTTTTTTTTGTGATATTTTTTACAAAATAATGAGTACTGCTGAAAACTTTTTCAAGTGTCCGGCAGTCATTGGACAGATCTCTCAGATAGAACAACCTTCTTAAGGAGAAACAAAAAGATTTGAGTGCATCGCAAGAAATGTGCAGCGAAGCACAGGAAAAAGTGGCCAAGGTACAAATTACAAACAATCTCAAAAGTTTAAATGGATACGCAGAGTGGATCTCTGCAGTTGCTGTTTGCTGTGTTTCTTAGTCCGTGTGAAAATCTTGTTTCTATTTCTCTCCTTTTTTTTTGTATACTTAATATTAAATTGTTCGAATTTATTGTAGGTGACTAAGTTAAATTTAATTTTACTTTGTCGAAATGCAATTGATAAGCTGTTTCTATCTGATAGATACATAGTGACAACTAGACACAAAAATTATTAAACAAACAAAGTGCTGATTAATATAAAAGAATATGGGGGAATCTAAACACATTGTTTATAAAAGAAATACTAAGCATTGCATGATTGACTTATAATACCCTATACAATGCATGTAACTAAGTTTTTATGGTTTTTGATATTAAACTAAATTTATAAATCTTGCAACTTTGATATTAACTGATTTTTGATAAATGTTGCTTATAAGAATGTTTTTTAATTCTGATATGTTGCTTAACTTAAATTCAACGGAATCGTACGCAATATTTCTGAAATACTTTTCACTTAATTGTTTCCTGTACAACTGCAGCACTCAATATTGTTTTTTATACCCTGTACCCAGAGGGTAAAAGCGTATACTAAGTTTTATATATATTCCAGTATATTCCTGGTCAGCACCAAATGGCGAGTTTATATAGACATTCTATCCTTCTATCTTTCTATCCGTATGAAAATCGAGAGCTTAAAGAATATATGAGATAAGGCTTTCAAGTTTGGATATTTAGATTCCTATTCCTCTTCTGATTATTTATATTGCATAAATTTTAACACCCCACCTTAAAAGGGGTTGGTACTTACCATGAGAGACTACACATTCTGAGTTTTCGTAATGATAAAATGTTATTCAATTTTGGTATAGAAATAGTTTGGACTTTGCAAAAGACTTTTTTTAAATCATGGAAGGTAATGCCCCACCCCACATATGCATAAGCAAGGTTCAGAGATGGAATTTGGTATACATGTCAATGGTTTTGGGGGAAATATCCTTATTATGTTTGGTCCGAATCAGAGAGGGCAATGCGACGCCCACATATAAGCGCTATACAAAATTTGTCATATCTTTGCAATCTAAAAATCCATTGGATAAGAGCGAACAGTTTGGCTACACAGGGTGCTGGCGAAGCGGGCGGGGCTCAACTAGTAAAATAATTAAGTGGTTAGTCCTCATGCAAATCTGTCCCACCCTTCTGTATTTTTGTATGAATAAATGTTTGTTGTTGTTGTTAAACACTGAATTTGGTTTACTTTGCGTCAATCCCCTATGGAAATTATTATAGACATATCCGTATCTTCATATGAAAAGTTTACTGTCTTCGGGTGTCAAGGAATCTTTAGAATAATATGAAAATACTTCTCAACAGTATTTCATTGGATAAACAAAGCAGTGGTTATCATAGTCCCACTCTACGGAGTGTGTGTCTGGTAGCCAGCTAAAGTCTTTCTTGCATAAAAAAATTACGAAGTGAAAAAAGAAATGCAGATATCTGCATTAGTGGAGGACTATGCACCTTACCAATGGAAGCTCTAATTTCAACAAAGCACAAAAATACTAAACATCTTATTTCATTTACTCCCTCTTGATCGCATTGCAAAAATGAAAGAAAAAGAGAGATAGAAAGAGGCTACTATCACAGCCTTAAGGCTGAGGCAAAGCTGTGGTACCTTTGGTCGATTCGGAGTACGAATGCCACGGAGAATAAAATGATTGAGATGCCAATGCCGAGCTCACAATTAAATATACTCGCTTCACACTAGATCCTCATTTTAGATAATTTTACCGAGATAGATATGTATCGAAGTTCTTGGTACTCACAATTTAGTTCACTGCAGAACTTTAGTGCAAACAAGAAAGATCATATGTTAACTGTATGGTTCAAACCCCGCCCAAGTGACGATACGGGGTTTTACCCACGCAGCCAAAAGTTTTAATTATCTAAATATAATTAGTTTATTTAAAATTGGATTACTTTTCACAATCAATTCTTGCAATTACTTCAGATTGTAAACTTTGGAAACTTTGTTTAGATTTATTAATATTAAGTTTGTTGGAAGTCAAAATATATTTTATACAACGAAGAAAGTGTCGGACAGCCATGATGGTCGTAATCAGCATGATGAGACAAGTCGGTCAAGCCATGTCCGATATAGAAATGATCTCCATATGAAATGACTATTATAGGTGGAGTCTGCCTCTTGAGATAACAAGTGTTCAAGGAATGGACTAATTCATCTTTAAGGGTTAGTACACATAAAGACCTAACCTTTCTTTTTGAGTTTTTGTATGAACATTTCATTTTTGTGTGTGTTAGGTATCTTATTTAAATTCTAATAAATTATTATATACAAATCTGTCCCCTTTATAGCTTTTTTATGAAAAACATTTAGTCACGTCGTATTAAAATGTCTCATACAAAACCATATAGGAATAAAATACCCTGCACACAATGGGTGTATCTCGAAATCAAGCATAATCAACTGCAGAGTTCTATAGATTGATTTACTTATTTTTGGTCATAAAATGTGTGTATTATTTAAAAGTCTTCAGGTTTGTTTAATTGTGGAATTCTTACCTTCCTTTTAATTTTAATCATATTTTTTAAAGATTAAAACGTATTTAATACTAAAATATATATTTTAGTGATTACTTCAGGGCTGATTTCACTAGACTTTTGGGTTCAAAAGAACGTAAAACTGCAATTGAGAAATTGAGAACACCGATGATTACTTCTATATTATTTTGAAACTTTGCAGAGATGTGTTTTTCAAAGCATGTCAAACACGAAGTTTTTAACACCCAACCGGAAGCGTCACATATCCTACAAAGTATATATTCAGCTCAACACATCTAGTCAATCTAATCATGTCCTTCTGTCCGTTCGTTTGCGTATATGCGAATATGGTAGCTATTTCCAGAATTTTCATTCAATATTTTTTATATTAAGTCTGTAGACTCTCAATATGCCATGCCCAATTTAAGGGGGTAGCTAAAGCTAATTTTCTTTGTAATTTTAAATGAACTACAAAGCTAATAAACACAATTCCTTCAACTAAATCGTAGCGCAATGTACTCGTATAGAAAAATCGAAAATCCACAATGTGATAGATAAGATACGAATTTTTCCCTTCACTACTTACCGCGTCTGTGCCAAAGTATTAGCACATTTTTAGTACCCCATATACCAGTGCACATACATATGTATATCTCTGGACGCTACAAATTAGTTTCGATCGCACGGACAAACAGTTTGCAACTATTCGGCAACGCGTATAGAACGCGTACGGAATACAATTAATGGTGCCGACAAAATACTGAAAGTAGTATCTCAAAGAATAATTTTGGATTTGTAAGATAATCCAAAAGAAAAAAAAAATTCTTTTTGAAAATAAGCAAAGTATGTACTCTGATAAAAACGTACGACGACGCGTCACAACACCAACTATGGATCCACGAACTGAAGATCCACTTTTGCGTAAAGGTGCAAGACCAATTTATGATGATGAGGTAAGCTAAATAAATTGTTCTACATTAAAGTGATAAGGTGAAGGACTCTTCATTAACACCACTCAAGTTGATTACAGTTTTTATTGCATATAGAAGTTATGTCTGGTATTGATTAGATGTGAATCGCCTGATTGGCTTAGCTTTATGTAAAATAAATTTTTATTTATTCAAATACTCGTGTGTATGCATATAAAACAAAGCTATGCGTCTTGAGCTATTTGTAGATTTATGATTAATACTTTTATTATTTTTACAACGATTACGCATTTAAAAATGGCGGCAATATTAGTTACACCTGCTAAAATTCTGATTAAATATGCGACTCGTACACTTCCGCAGTATCGAAATTTGGTGTATATATTCGCTGCTGTTCGGTATTTTTGAGCCACTTTATGCAGTGCCAAAGGGCATAAACTGGTAGCGGTATCAATATAAATACTAGCTCGAGGCACCAACAACAAGTTGGCCAGAGATAAGATAAAAATGTGATGGATTAGATCGTCTATATTTCGATTGGGTTTGTCAAGAGCACAATATGATACACACATTGCTGTTTGTTTAAGGCCATAGTATATAAAATACATCATATATAAATGCCTCAATAGCTGAATCACGCATTGAGACCCACTTATAAGCATTAGTAAATGCTTGAACAACCCTAATTAAAGTATCCTTAAATGTAATTGATTAATTATAATTTTTTATTTTTTTCATTAGCAACCCAACTGCTGTGAGAAGGTTTTCATCGAGCACAATAAGATTAAATGGTATTGGGCGCCGGTATTTCTTGCCTTCTGGGTGCTGCTCTATTATGCCATTGCCATACCTGCCTATCATCAACTGCCGAAACCGCTGAGCATTAAAGATGAGGCCAAATTTCCTGATCGTTTTATAGCCGAACGTGCTGAGCTTAATTTGCAACGTTTAGTTAAATTGGGTCCACGCGTTGTGGGCAGCAAACCCAATGAAATAGGTGCAGTGTCATTCTTTCGTAGCTCTGTGCAGAAAGTACGCGCTGAGCTTGGAGGAGCACATGAAATCGAAGCAGATGTGCAAGTCGCTTCCGGCAGCTATATACATTGGGAGATGATCAACATGTATCAGAGCATACAGAATTTTATTATTAAAATAAGTCCGAAGAATTCGAATAGCACTTCATATCTGCTGGTCAACAGTCATTATGATTCAGTGCCCGGCGGACCGGGTGCAGGCGATGATGGTACTATGGTGGCTATTATGTTGGAAACTATACGTGTACTAGCTAACTCAAAGCAAGCGCTCAAGCATCCGGTTGTCTTTCTTTTCAACGGCGCCGAAGAGAATCCATTGCAGGCGTCACATGCATTTATAACGCAACACAAATGGGCCAAAAATTGCAAGTAAGTGACGAGCTGAGATACTTATAGGCATAAGAAACTAAACACTCTTTACTTTTTGCACAGAGCACTCATCAATTTAGATTCCGCAGGCAGTGGTGGACGTGAGATACTTTTTCAATCGGGTCCCAATCATCCCTGGCTAATGAAACGTTACCGCCGCGCTATAATGCATCCGTATGCCTCCACACTCGCCGAGGAGATGTTCCAGCGTCATTTTATACCCTCCGATACAGATTTTCGCATTTTCCGCGATCATGGTGCAGTACCCGGTTTGGATATGGCGCATCAATATAATGGATATGTCTATCACACTCGTTATGACCGTGCTGAGATAATACCGCGTGGTACCTTCCAGAGTACCGGCGACAATGTGCTAGCGCTGGTACGCGAGATAGCCAATGCGCCGGAATTAGAAGATCCGTCGGTATGTTGCGTATATAAGTGTTTGTTTATTACTTAATTAATTCATTTTTCATTCCAATCAATTGCAGAAATTCTCCGAAGGTAACACGGTCTTCTACGATGTTATGGGTTGGTTTCTGGTCATCTATACAGAAACCGAGGGCGTTATTTTAAATGTTTTGGTTGCGTTGACTGCTATTGCCACCTGTACGTATTCATTCAAACTGATGGCAGAAAATGCTGGAGTCAAATGGCAAAAGATATGCGAACGTGCACTTTACACATACATGGTCCAAATTTTTGCGGTTTTTGCTGCCTCTGCTTTGTGCTTCTTTATGGGCATGTTCATGGATCTAATGCGTATGCCCATGTCATGGTTTACACATTCGTGGCTTATACTGGGTCTCTACTTTTGCCCATTGTTCTTTGGTTTTGCCATTGTGCCGGCGCTTTATTTTCACTGGACAAAGAATGTAAGTGCGCTTAATATAAATGAAATTTGATTATCCTTATCAATTTTACACTTAGGATCGTTTTCCTATTGGACACCGTGTGCAATTGTTGCTGCACTGTCATTGTCTCTTCTTGGCTTTCCTCACGCTTATATTAACTATATGTGGCATTCGTTCAGCCTTCATTTTTATGCTTTCCATACTTTTCTACACAATGGCCTTAATTCTTAATGTGGCCACGAAACTGCATAATAGAGGTATGTTTCGTAACAGTCTCTTCACATATGAATATATATAATAAATTGATATATGATTTTAGAGGTTGCCTGGCTTATACCACACATTGTGTGCAGCATACCGCCCTTCATCTTCTTTGCCTATTTCTCGCACGGATTCTTTGTTACTTTTATACCAATGACAGGCCGTTTTGGCGCCGAAGTGAATCCAGATTTGATTATTTGTGCATTTACCGTTAGCGTTGGACTGCTTACCGGTGGCTTCATGGTAAGTTTCTTTTACTTAAAATAACAGAATAATAAAATAATAAAATAATAAAATAATAAAATAATAAAATAATAAAATAATAAAATAATAAAATAATAAAATAATAAAATAATAAAATAATAAAATAATAAAATAATAAAATAATAAAATAATAAAATAATAAAATAATAAAATAATAAAATAATAAAATAATAAAATAATAAAATAATAAAATAATAAAATAATAAAATAATAAAATAATAAAATAATAAAATAATAAAATAATAAAATAATAAAATAATAAAATAATAAAATAATAAAATAATAAAATAATAAAATAATAAAATAATAAAATAATAAAATAATAAAATAATAAAATAATAAAATAATAAAATAATAAAATAATAAAATAATAAAATAATAAAATAATAAAATAATAAAATAATAAAATAATAAAATAATAAAATAATAAAATAATAAAATAATAAAATAATAAAATAATAAAATAATAAAATAATAAAATAATAAAATAATAAAATAATAAAATAATAAAATAATAAAATAATAAAATAATAAAATAATAAAATAATAAAATAATAAAATAATAAAATAATAAAATAATAAAATAATAAAATAATAAAATAATAAAATAATAAAATAATAAAATAATAAAATAATAAAATAATAAAATAATAAAATAATAAAATAATAAAATAATAAAATAATAAAATAATAAAATAATAAAATAATAAAATAATAAAATAATAAAATAATAAAATAATAAAATAATAAAATAATAAAATAATAAAATAATAAAATAATAAAATAATAAAATAATAAAATAATAAAATAATAAAATAATAAAATAATAAAATAATAAAATAATAAAATAATAAAATAATAAAATAATAAAATAATAAAATAATAAAATAATAAAATAATAAAATAATAAAATAATAAAATAATAAAATAATAAAATAATAAAATAATAAAATAATAAAATAATAAAATAATAAAATAATAAAATAATAAAATAATAAAATAATAAAATAATAAAATAATAAAATAATAAAATAATAAAATAATAAAATAATAAAATAATAAAATAATAAACAGTCGAATCGACGCACTTGATTGCACCTATGTAAAGGTTATGAAAAAATTAAATTTTATCAGGACCTTGACCTCGCATCCTGTATAATTATAGGTGTGCCCCGCTCACCTTGCCAATTTACTGGTACATTTTCTTTCTTCTAATTTTATAATTCAAATGACTTGAATTGTTTGAACTAAAAATAATTTTAGTTTTTAACGAATTATTGCTGGACTTCTTGGAAGAATCAAGTATTATCTCTGACAATAATAATACATGACCCACATAACATATGTAACAGCATTCACTTTCATACATTTTTTACTTGCTACATTCCAGATACCCGCACTAAATCTATTCCGTAAATCGAAAACTATTATATGCGCGCTATTGGGCGTAACATTGATTTTCATTATACTCGCTGCCACACCACTAGGATTCCCTTATCGTCCTGAAACAAGTGTACAACGATTCTCAGTACTGGTAGGTACACCAAAATCATTTGCTACTTCTGAATATAGATTCTAATATACAATCCAAATAGCATACAAAACGCACTTTCCATGATGCAAACAATAATGTACGACGCGTTGAATCTGGATACTTTATATTGCCGCAGGATAGACGTACCTACTCTGTCAAAAGTTTGTAAAAAATAAGTTCATCAAAAAGACTGCATTTAACTACCTCCTATTTACAGAACACGTACTCAACATGACACTTGCTCAACGCATTGACAAAGATTGCAAACAGGAAATGCTATGCGGCCTGCCGCTTTACAATCATCGTTGGCATGCATCTCGGTAAATAGACTCAAAATTTTGCTAAATATTTAAATGTATTTAATTTTATTTTATTTCCCTTCAATTTTAAATAGTGGCTCAAGTCTCTGGATAACCGCACCGGAACCTGCCTTTGGCACTTTGCCAACCATTAAACTTTTGACCAAGAATCAGATGTCCAAAACGACAATCCGTTATGAAATGGAACTAAGCGGTCCCGATCATATGGGTCTATTTATACAACCACTTAATAGTGCCACCATTACGAATTGGTCGTTCCATTATACACCGCTACGTTTGAATTGGAAACCACCATTCTTTGTGTACTTCTCATATGGTGTTAACGGTGCTCCATTGAAATTTTGGCTGGAGTTGGAGGTCCGTATCCTTTATTAATGTTCTATAAAATAAATAAACTAATATAAAGCTCAACCATTTACAGAAACCTTCTGGCGCATGGAATACACCGAACTTAGAGATTGGTATCAGTGGTCATTGGAATCATCATAATGAGTTGCTTACTGTCGACTTTAAAAAGTTCCTTGACAGTTTTCCGAAATACGTAGATGCTACTGCCTGGCCAGCTTCTTATGAAACTTGGATATATTAGAGATACTATTTTAACTACTTGTGTAAGCAGCTTTTCTGTAGTACTTCTTTTTAACTATAATTTATATGACGTCTTTAACGAAATAAAAACTTTATCAAACTAACTTTATATGTGGTACATGTGGGGGGCACGGGGTGTTATGCTCCAAGACTTCACACATCCGGTTTGAAAAGGTTGCATACAAATTGGGCAAATAATTTTGCGAAATCTAACTCCAAGCTAATTCGATGGCTTGCGTTAGTTCAAGTATGCTGGAATATTGTTTATGTGTCAACCATTACCAAAAATTTTCGATGATATTCAAATCCGGTGAGTAGGATGGTCAGCTTAATAACTCCACATTTCTCTATATACGAAATGGTCCCGAAATAATATCTATAACCTACAGCCATCGAGGCCTTCTAAACTATTTTTTTTCGTTTGACAAGACCACGCGGAGCATCTTCAAAGCCCATCATTCGAAATAACATGACAATTAGTTGTGAGACTTCCCTTGATACCAAATTTTTGATAAAGTATTTATACACATATATGTTCGTTAAGCATCAAAAAACGAATCGATGTAGACATGAGCCTTTAAGTTTGGATATTTAATTTTTCCTATTCCTTCTCCAGTTTACTTGTTGTCAATGAACATGCTAGCGCTATTATGGATGTTGTTTATTTTAGTATAAACACCAAATTTGGTATAACGTATGTAATACGAAATTTCCCTATAAAATATTATATTTTGAACATACAAATCTGTCACACTTTGGTTTTTTTTTTTGTAACAGAAAATGCACAACATATGTTAAAGTACATTGAGCTTGAAGATCCACCACTTCCTGTTCCAGAAATTCCTTCACATATTCAAGGTACTGAACGATGTGTACAACTGCTAACTAAATTTTCACAATACGTAACAGAAAAGTCTCGAGAAGATGTTATGGCAGTTGCTATCGAGAGTCGCACGAAAATACCAAGAATTGACAGCAAAAAAATTATTACGAAAATTATGTTTTATTCTATAGAATCAAAATCGATGCTCCCTAATAAACATACATCACTCATTTTTATATATATACTATCTGTACCCGGCACGTTTTGCTGCATCGACTAAAACGTTTACTTCACCCGATCCCATTAACATGTATACCAAATGTATGGGGGTGGAATATAGCCTTCTCCGATTTTAACCAAACTAAACACGATTACTTCACCCGATCCCAATAACATTTCCACTATATTTCGTCCTTGTACCTCAAATGGATGCAAATGTATGTTGAATTTTTTGTATCGCTTGTATAGGGGGTTGGGCATAGCCCCCACCGATTTTGACCAATTTTCACTTGAACACTCTCCTGAATGAACTGAAGTTCGTCTGTGAGTTTCAGCTCAATCGGTTGAATGGCGTGACTTCCTATAAGGAACATACATAAGTATATACAACATTAATTTTTATATATATAGATAGATATAGCTTCAAATTTATTATATATCAATCCATCTTTAAGTTATTTATTGTTCAAGCAAGATTTATTTACACATTTACATATTTGTGTTCGCTTGGCTAATTCAAAAAGATTATTATGGCTCAATAATTCAAGTGTTTTATTGATTAGTTTATTAGCGCAATAATACAATACATTGATAGCTTATCGAATAATAATCATATTTATTGTTTAACTCGTAAGTATTAAAATAATCTTTTTCCAATTCATGACCAAATTCACTAAGCAATGACGATTTGTTATCTCGCTCTTACCTAACAGTCAGCACAGGGTGTGAAAAAAAAACTTTAAATTTAATTTTATAATGTTTAAGGGGTATGCATTTGTATTTAAGACATACTGACTGTAATTGTCTGACTTTCTCCACCTTCGATGTCACACCGGATAATAAAGAAAAAAACATAACATTCCAAAAAATATTCAACGGGAAAGTTTTTTCTTTGGACCATGGTCATGAGTTATGACCATTCACCCAATATATCGAATATTATTGTAAAAATAGCGCCTAAGAATTCTGTCGGTGAAACATATTTTCTTGTAAATGCGCATTTTGATTCTGAGGTGGGTTCGCTTGCTGCAGCCGTGTCATCACACGTGCGACACGTGAACTGCAGAATCCCAAAGTATTCTTGTTCAATGGCGCTGGGGAGGCAAATATGCTGGCGCCCTTTTCTAGGTACATAAATGTAATAAATATATAAATAAAAATGCATGTAATAGGTGACAATTTATCTGATGCAAAATCAGTGCAGTGCGCTTATTTATCTGCGTGCTCCGGTAGACGTGAGATACTTTTCAATTTAGTCCAGATCCTCATAATGACGACATTCCGATGCTACTACCGTCTCTGAGGAGCTCTTCCACAGCGGTTTTGTTCCATCCGACACTGATTTTCTTGTCTTTCGCGATTATGGCAGCGTGCCCGCTGAAAAAAAAACACGACAACTTTGAGAATCTTGAACGTGGCACTTATCAAACCACCGGTGACAATATTTTCGCACTCACCTGTGCAATCGCAAATGGGTCGAAACTAGAAAATACTGAAGCATACGCTGAGGGTCAAACTGTATTCAATGATTATTTTGGCTGCTTTCTAGTTTACTAAACTGGGACAACAGGCATCATCATTAAATTTATAATATCAGTGAGTGCATTGATCTGTATTGGCATATGACTGTATCCAAGGGTTCCGATGCACCCAAAGCGGTACAACTGAGATTTATTACTATAATGGCTGTATGATAGTTAGTGGTTGCAGTACCACTTACAATACCAATGGCTGTAATAATGGCTGCATTCAAGCTTACTGAATTCTGGTACTATAATAATTGGATGACTTTCGGTTCTTTAAAATGTTTTTCGGTACATAAAATACGGTGTATACTCTTTGAAAGAGCATCCCTTCGAATTTTGTCTGGAATTGAAATACGAAACAAGAAATTTAAATGGAGCTTACATCAAACTTGGCGTTGGTGGTCATTTCCTGGAACATACCAAAAGCACTTCCTGATTGTGTGTTAACAACCGACTGGATTGAGAGAAAGGCTGGGTTCAGACAGTGCCAGATATCTGATAGCTTTATCATATTGCATTGAAAATAGTTTCCAATAATTACAAACTTCAACTAAATCTGACAGCAAACTCAACGATTATTTTTCAAAATTCGTATTCTTGCCAGATATCTGGCACAGTGTGAACCTAACTTTAGATATATTAGTAACCTCTCTATCTGGTAAACATATTTTAATGAAGAAATTAAACGAAAATGTGCTTTTGATATCATTAACATTTTTAGAACACTTATAGGCGCGTCTTAAAATATATGAAATACTGATTGAATTAGTCAGAAGATTAGTCTACTCCGAACATCAGTGAGTCAGAAGCACTTTAGATTTGCATCACGTCGTGTAATGGCATATTCTCTCGAAATTCTGCACAAAACTGGATAGAAATCATGCCGAAAGCCATAATTTACTCGACTTATACTTAGAGACACAAAATCTGGCTTTGAAGTTCGGACACGTGGGGATTTAGCTAGTGAACTTATATATTCCAACCGTAAAAAACTGTTAGGTTTCGTCATTTTGAACAACGTGCTGCAAGTATATCATCGGTGATATCAATACACATCATGAGATGTTGTTCTCAAGCGGAATATGTGACGGCTCAAGTTGTTGCACAATCTAGTATGAATAAAGCTTCTGATAGTTCCATTAATCTAACCGTTTGTCCCATATACTAAGTAAACGAACGATATAGCGCTGAGTTCTAATCTAACCACATTGCTGTTTCGGTGAAACAGAGTTCACACTCTCTATTGAGCAATCGCACAGCGTTCTCTTGTTTGGCAATGATATTAGGATGGGTAAAAGAGTGTTCTAAACGTAATCTCCGAAGCATCTAAGAAGCTTATTCATGTTCTAGATTTGCTAGTATTAAACTTTCCAGCGGAATCTCAAATTCAAGACAAACAAGTAAGAAAATCACAGTCGGGCGTAACCGACTGTAAGAGGCCCTGTACCAGTGCAGGTCGCCTAACAAACACATTAAATGTTCCCCAAGCTTATGACCAAACACATGACCACTTCTCACTGCACGACTAAGTGCCTTTTAAACCATTTTTTTATGTATGAAACGAAAAGGGGGGTCGCTCAAATTCAATTGCTTATAAAATCGTCATTTATTATCCGATTTTGATGAACTTTTCGGATTTTTGCTAAGAAGGACGATATCTCTATACTGGCATACTTACTTTTTTTTGTGCCGAAGAAATTTTTACCCTTGGGGGTGATTTTATGGGGAAGGGGGGGGAGGGGCAAGTTTTTAAAATAAACTTGTAAAATTCCGGAGCAGTCCTAGTCGAATGCAAAAAACACGAAGTCTCTATCTATTACCGTTTCCGAGATCCTTTCGTTCATACGGACGGCCAGACGGACAGACGGACATGTCTATATCGACTCCTCTATCGCTCCTGACCATAATGGGGGTATTTTTGGGGGGTCTCCGATTATTATTTCTACCTGTTACATACATTTGCACAAAACCAATAGGCTCTTGTACCTTCGGTACAGGGCCTAAAAACCAGGTGACAGCAGTATTGTTTGACTATCTCACAACGGAAACGAACACATTGCGGTGTCTAGAATATAATCACTATAAAACTTGGATAATTACGACTAGGGTTCGTACGGTCCCTCGAACATTATTGAAAAACCTTTAATAGTACCTCAGAATAAAGCTCTTTCATTCATCACTTTTAAAGGCAGACAATTCAAATCGTTAAAGATGAGAGCTATTCTTTATTTCAGACAATTCGTGCAACGCAAGGACAAGAGAATATGACAAATTTTACATGTGAGGAGGTATTTGCTGCTATTAGATTGGCACTTGGCTGGTGCTGAAGTCTCTTGCCCCCATAGCAGTGGAATGCCTGACGTTGGTCTTAAAGTCCTTTCTTTCTCAACAAATTGTCCCAGATATGTGCAAGAAAGGGATTGTATCCCTTTTAGAAAATGACAATCATGGCTCAACTAGTATTCTCTTATACACTAATATTACTTTTTCCATCCATTGCGAAAGTTTTGTTTTTATGAAAGAATATTGCCTACTATCATGGTTTCAGAAAAAACAATATAAAACAGCACAAAGCGAAATAACTAGTTTTATCACTGATGGACTCAACATGGCCTTGACCATTCGAACGTATAGCGATGATTCAACTAGACTAGAACAGAGCATTTGCTTTCCGGCAATATAAATCTTTACCACTGAAACTATTTTAACGGTACGATGATATACATTAGTGTTCTCTCTCCCTTGTTGGTCCATTGATTCAATGCTTGCAACCTCAAGTTCTCAGCCCACAAGTCGTCGGCAAACACCGAACCTATCAACATCGAAATAAAAAGGCGCAAGTGGAATTGGATCGATCACACATTGCGCAGAGAAGACGACAACATTGCCAAAATGGCCTTGAAATGAAACCCACTAGGCAGCGGTCAGAGAGGCCATCCAAGGAAAACATATGATGGCACTGTCCACTCTGAAATCGGGTTCAGGGCAACATGGGATGAATTAAGAGCCCTAGCAGTTGATAGAAGTCGTTGAAGAATATTTCTTTTTGCCCTATGATCCAACTATAAGCATTCTTTACATCACCCAGTCGTATTTGTGTGTAATAACAGATGTCAAAAGCGAGAATATCTCGATGTAAATCTCAAGATCAAAATAAGGAAAGCCCTATTGAATCCCATTTGACAAAAACAAAATGAATGCACCAACTTCTTTCTTTCTTTCTTCAAAATATGAAATTTGAAACCAATCTGCAAATCTAACAGCAGTCGTTCATAAAATCTTTAGCCAGAAGAAGAGCTCCGGGGCTAGTGTAGTCTGAATGTGAGATAATTTTAAGCGCAGAATAGCGGTCCTACTACTTTAAAAAATCCATTGAGAAACATATCTTGACGAGGATATTTCTGCTTTTGTTAGTCATAAATTTTCGGAACCCAAAAATATTCTAAAGCATGACATGACTTGGAACTCCAATATAAGAGATAAACAAGCTTTGTCATATATTTTTATCTATTATAGGATTGATTTTTGTGTACATTTTAATGGGGCCGGGGGAAGATCACATTAACAGTTTGATCGAAATCGGAGGAGGCGATGCACCGCCCACCATACACGCAATAAACCAAATTAGTCACATCTTTGCAACCATTTGAGGTACAAAAATTAAATTTGGAGTACATGATAACGGAATCAGGAGAAGTAAGATCGGTTTAAAAAGTGGGGATGGCTTAGCTGTCTTTAGGAAACACATACAACATTCATTCTGACAAAAGTTTTTACGGGGAGCAGCGAAGTGTGCCGGGTAAAATAATATTGGTAATTTTTTTTCGTAACTTACCATTTAGGATAAATTAAATAAAATAAAAATGAACAGTTTTAATATTGAGCATCGTAAGTTCTTAATAAATATCTTAATTTGAGTTTACATTGGTTTCGTATTAAAAACTACAAAAGTGTTTTTTTTGTTTTTTTTGGAGTACATATTATAATTAATAAATAAAAACCTAACTATTTAAACTTAATACATTTCTTTTTTGTGCGTGACGCGTTAAGAGAACTGGCACATTGTTCGTTGTTTTCTTTCAATAGTTTCAATTTATCAATACATACTGAGTTACTATTATGTTAAAGGATTCTCGCATATTTTATCTAGTATTAACAATAGTTTAAAGCCATGACAAAATTTAAAATCATTGCATAATATCTTTAGTAAAGCATATATAGCAACAACAACAACTTACAGTTGCCAACTGTTGTAGGAACTGAGCCATGAACTGACATGTACCCAAGGTGGAAACTGTTTTAGGAAATCTCTAAAATCATCGGTTGTATAAATATCGTCGTGTATTCTGTGTCCCATTATTGCAATCTTGAATGTATTGCCAGACCAGTCGGCGCTACCACGCTATATAATACAAATATATGATACAAATTTATTAAATGTATATAAAGTTCTTGCCATCATGCAACATACCTCAAATTCTATATTAAAACGCAAAGGCGTTGGATCGAGCGCATAAGACCAATAGACATAGTATGGTGGTTTAAGCTGCTGCTCAAGCGGCTCTTTAGAAAACGACCAGTCAATCAGTTTAGCATCGGCAAGAGGTTCAATAAATATGCTCGAGTGGTCTGGGCCCGCAACCTCCAAAGTAAAAAGTATATTCTTTGAAGAAGTCGACTGTTTGTTTATAATTCTCAATGAAGGCACAAAATCTGTATTTGGCGGAGGTGCTGGTATCCAATAGCTATTATCACTGTAACAATTGAAACGTAGAATCAGTCAACAATCCGTTAATTAACTCTTCAGACTTACATTGCCGGCAGCCAACGCGAACTATAAATGGGATAACCACACATCAATTCGGTTTCACATTCAGATTTATCTGCACGTGTGAGATTCGTATTCTGCAAAAGTATGTCGTCCAATGATGTGGGACGACGATCCACAGGAAGTACATAGTAACCTGAATCTGTGCGGTTAATAGACATGGCGGCATCGTCATTGTGGAAGGTACGCGCAGTGTGCTGTATAAAACCAAAGAATATTATAATTTATACATTTTTTGTTATGGAGACATTGTTGCATACCAATGCATAGTAACGCTGCGGTGCAGTCTTTTCGACGTACGGAAAACCAACAGGAGTAGCAGCAAATATAATAAAAAGTATAGTACAGATCCCAAATAGTGAGATAATCGTTTTTGATTTGCGAAACAAACAAAAGAGTGGGATCTAAAAGGCAATTATAATAATAATTAATTTTCTGTGAAAATAGTATAAACTGTATGGAAATTAGGTTGCTACTATAAGCAACTCACTAGCAATGCTTACCAAGAAAGGTGCAAGTAGCAAGCAAAAATACGCTGTGAAGCCGCCTACAATAAGTTCCGGATTCGTATTGCCATCACGTCCTTGCATTGGTATAAAAATTATATAAAAGGCATAACAGCAATAAGTGTAAAATAGAAAAGGCAAAATCTGACAAATGCAATGAGGTATAAGCCAATAAAAGTCTGAAAAAAGATTTTATTTCACTTTAAATAAATAGTCATATTAAATAAAAAATAAAAAAAAACTATACTTACTCGTCTTATGTGCACATGTCACAATATTCAGCAGCACTGAAACTGTGTAAAAGCCAATGGCCAACATTAGTATAAACGCTGAGCGTATGTTGAAGCTGATCATTACTATTGTAATCACGGTTAGAATTAGACAATGCGAATGCATAAGTAACTGCACGCCATAGCCTAGCGGTAGCCCATGTTCCTTGGTGCGACTGAAATAGATGGCCGGCAAAATGCCCAAGCAAAAGAACATTGGACAAAAGTAGAGGCCAAATATCATCCACGTCTGTGAGTACCAAGCCATAGAAAGACCGACTGCATCCATAAAGTAACATATGGAGATAACCAAACCGAATCCCAAACAAACGCCACAGATTTGTAACGCAGTCAGAATGCCAAACTTAGCAAAAATACGACGTCGAAACATGCCCGTATGATGTGCCATATTCCAGATGTACGCAACAATAGTGACACAAACAAGAACGCATACAACAATGTTAATGATTAGGCCCACATGCTCCGGATAGTAGAGTAAAAACCATCCAAGCACATCCTGGAATACCATATGACCTTCTGCGTATTTCTGTAGTAATGTAAATCCAATAATTTTATATAGTACAAACAATAATATTGCAAAACATACCGCTGGATCCTCTAATTCTGGTGCATTGGCCAACGCCTTCACTAACGCCAATACATTATCACCCGTCAACTGATACGTGCGTCGAGGTAACAAATTAAAACGATCGTATTTTGTATGATAGACAAAACCGTTGAGTGTGTGTGCCATATCCAGACCAGGTATATTGCCAAAATCACGAAAGATGCGATAGTCTGTTTCGGATGGCACAAAACCAGCTTGAAATAATTCCTCACCAATGGTCGAAGCAAAGGGATATATAATATTCTCAGCATAGTACTTCATTAGCCACGGATGATCGGGTCCGGATTGAAAAAGTACTTCACGGCCGCCACTACCTGCAGAATCCAAGTTTATGACAGCGCTGCAATAGTCATTAAAGAAACATTATTTTTAAACTGTACGTCACGTAACTTTGTTGCAAAATATAACTACCCACCGTACGTCGCGCGCCCACTTGTGTTGCGTTATAAACGCGTGTGAACCCTGCAAGGGATTCTCTTCGGCACCGTTGAAAAGGAAGACAATCGAATACGTTAATGGAGTCTCATATTTGGTAATAACTCGCAACGTCTCTAACATTATGACGCACATCATGCCAGCATCACCAGCGCCTGAACTTCCCGGCACCGAGTCAAAATGGGAGTTTATAAGTAAAGTTGCTGTGCTATTCGCAGACTTTGGCGTCAGCTTTACCACAACATTCTGTATGCTTTGATACACATTTACCATCGACCAGAGCAAATAGTTGCCGGAAGCAATCTGTACGTCACTCTCGATATCATACAAGTCCAAGCGCGCCTCCGCAATAATCGAACTGATTTCACTAAGGAAGAACTGCACTGCAACTTGTTCATTTGCGGCGCTGCCCACAATTTTAGGTCCAATTTTCGATAGTTTCAGTAGTGTAGCCTCGGCGCGTTCACCAATGAATCTACCCGGCTGCTTTGCCTCGTCCTGTACAGTCAGCAACTCGGGCATTCTGTTATAGCTGGGCACAACGACGATATAGAAGAGCAAAAACCAAAAGGCCATGAATAGGGGCGCCCAGTACCAACCGAATTTGCTGCGGTTGTAGATTATTTTCATGTTCTCATACTTCGACTTCATATTGAATGAATGCATGAGTGCACCGATGACGTCTGTTGCACAGGAATTTCACAACTGAAAGAGAGAAAAAGGAACTTTAAATAAATGTAATATAATTAAAGCATGTACGAGTATGAAATGCCTCCAGCGGTTATCTCACCCTCAGTGGTTTGGCGTGCATTAATCGAATAATGAATGGGGTGATGCAAGTTTAATTGGAAATTTGCAAAATGCTTCTGTCTGTCGACATTTAAATGAAATGAAAAAAAAAATAAATCAAAACAAAGAAATGCAGGCAGCAACCTTTTCACTTTCGAAATGCGTCATCAATGTCAACAATTTCTGTGAATTCCACAAACTAAATATGAATAGTTATCAAGTGAAAAGTACAAGCACTCGAAAGATAATCATTGATTAAGTAATTATTGGCTGCCGGTAATACCATTTCAAAAAAAGTCTGTGTGGGCTAATGTGTTAACTATCAGCACCACAATCATTGGTCTGGCGAGTACAATCAGCTTGATTATGTCAAAACGCGTGTTTGGCAAATGTACCCACACATAATTGTTTATGGTCGGCATGGAAGTTGGAATCAACACTCACCCCACATACACATTTTGAATGCCTAATCTCAAGTAGTACTTCACAGAAGTCAATTATTTTACCGGAATTCGAGAAAAATGCAGAAAAATAAAATATGACTAGCAACTGCGGTTTCTAGTATGCTTTATTACAAGATACCCTATACCATCCTATATCTTATTCATAACCATTAAACGAAGCAACGGAGACACCACAGAGGTTATATATCTATATACACACGAATGTGTGATCTGACTAATTCTTTAAATTCAAAGAGCGCCGCTAATGATAGAAAGTTTTTGCCTGGACAATAGTATCCTTTTACTATGAATTAGCTTTCCAATTAAGGTTTTGGAAAATTACAAAAAAAAAAATTAACATCTAATCTAACTTTCTGTAAACGAACTGTGACGCCTTCTCGTTAAAAGTAATGTATTTACGCTGGAGGAACCAATTTGAAAACCTTTTAATGTGTTGGACCGATCTGTACAATAAATGTTCTTTAACTTAATATTGTCTTTCACTTTATTTTGTATTCTCAAATTATTCAATGATAAATCAGCAGCATCATAAGAGACTCATACAAAGCCTCTTATCAACATGTTGTAAAGCTGAGAGTACTTCTTCTCAATACCCCTATCATTCAGAACTCGCCGTTCAATGTCATTGCTATTCTTTGTCAATGCATTGTTTATTAGGATTTCCTTAATCTGTCTTTCGAATAAGTGTATAAAAAGAGCATTAATTGTTTTACATTAAGTTTGTAACACAGTGAAGTAGGATAGGAAACCAAAGTAAGTATAAATAATTCATTTATTGATTAGATATATCAATGTACCAATTAATCCTATTATATTTCAAATTAGAGGCTAATTAAAACACCGAATAGGGTATAGTATTTTTGTTTTCAAATATTGTTTTTTAAAAGTTTTAGAAATGGTTAAAATGCCGAAAATTACAGATTCCTATAGGATACAACCAATTAATTAGAAGATTTAAACAATTATAATAAATATCATTCCTATCTATTAGTTGTAATGAAAGATCGATATATGATCTAAACGAATTTCGTTTAAAGATTTTGTCACAGCCGTTTGGATAACTTCAATGTGTGGTCTTGGTCTTCGGAATTAAAACAAAAAAGAACACGAGCGGGCTTGACTACAAGACACCCTGTTCCTTACGATATGTATAAAGTATTTTCTTAGGAATCATGGAAGATGCAACGAATTTTACGTTTCTAGCTAAACCACTAAAGAACTCAAAAGGTTGAAAAGATATGTATGGGACCTGAACCTTTTAGTAGTCCGATCTGGACCTAAATGGAATATTTGATAAGGATTAACGTAAGGTAAACTAAATTTGGTATTTCTAGCAAAACAAACCACATCAATAAAGTTTTCAATACAAAAATTCAGAATGAGGTGTATGTTTGTAATTTGTCCAAGAAATCAACTACTAGATGATTGGTGTGATCGTTCAATATATCTGGAACTGATTTTCTGGATCTGTTCTTAAAAAGTACATATATTCCAGCTGATTCCGCTATCCAAGTTTATTTATAAATGAGATGTTAAATTAGTATTGCGAGATTGCTACGTGTTTATGCATTACACTAAGACGGTTGTCTCGCCTCTTAGCAAAGGTCGTATGAACCGATCTCTCGTTGTTAATACAAATATTCTACCTTTGGAACCATTTAGGTTACTCATTTATATAAGTTTGCTACATATGGGATTTATTTCTTATAATTCACCAGACCCAAAGCATGGATTATGGAGACCTCAGGTATGAAGCAAAAACAAGACAAGTAAGAAAATTACAGTTAGGCGTAACCGACTGTAAGAGGCCCTGTACTAGTACAGGTCGCCTAACAAACACATTAAATGTTTCACTAGCTTATGATTAAGCAGTGAAAAAAAAAAAAATAGGAAAACAATAAGAAAAATGGTACTGCTGAAAAGTATTTTTTCCCTCTCACTTCTCAATGTACGAATAAGAAAAGGGAGGACGGAAGCATCATAGGTCGTTAAAATTTAATTGCTTATAAAATCGTCATTTATTATCCGATTTTGACGAACCTTTTGGATTTTGGCTTAGAGGGACGTTATCTCTATACTGTGCCGAAGAAATTTTTAGCCTAGGTGGTGATTTTAAGGGGAAGAGGGGGAGTGCAAAATTTTAAAATGAACTTGTAAAATTCCGGAGAAGTCCTAAACAAAGGCAAAAAAACACGAAGTCTCTATCTATTATCGTTTGGACCCCCCATGTAAACCATGCGTGCTGGAGCCTTTTCATCCATTCGAATGAGGTGCCCAGCCCAGTGCAGCCGCTGGACTATGTCAACCTCATCGAAAAGCTCGTACAACTCGCGGTTCATACGGGACATAAACTCGTCGCCGACTCTAATAGGACCAAAGATCCTGCGAAGAATCTTCCTCTCGAAGACTTTAAACGCTGTCTCAATCACGGTCCATGCCTCTGCGCCATACAATAGGACCGGGAGTATCAGCGTCTAATAGATCTTGATTTTTGTCATTCGAGAGAGGGCTTTACTTCTCATTTGCTTGCTCAGCCCAAAAATGCATCTGTTTGAAGGCGTGATTCTTCGCCTGATCTCCAGGCTGACGTTGTTGTTGATAGTTATCTCTGTTCCAAGATAGACAAAGTTTTCTACAACACTGAAGTTGAAATTCTCCATCGTCACTGACAGTCCAAGACGCGATGACGGTGTGCGAGAAGACACTTCGTACTACTTGTCCTCATTCACCGCTAGACCCATGAGCCGAGACTGTTTTTCAATCTCCTAGAACGCCTTGCCGATGATATCGATAACATCGACGTAAGCGAGCAGCATAACTTCCTTTTGGACGATCGAGAAATTTGAGTAGTGGTGACAAAAAATATTTTATTTCATCGCAATTTATATTTTAAATATTTTATATGTGAGTACATTAAAAAACAAATTGTTATCAATATTCTCGAAACCAGTTTCATTCAATTGAATCGGATATTCAAAAGTACATCCATGTGGAGGGTATGAAAGCTTCGTTAATTGTGCATGTACCACTCGATGATACGCATTTTAAATAAATTAATTAAATACAAATGATATGCATGCACTTCACAATGAGAGATATTACTGAACTAGATTAAACTATCAAGTGTCAAGCACACAGAGCGGAAATGTGTGAATGACTTCGAGTGGCGACAGCGTCTACTGCCGGCTTAAAACGGAAACATGTTGAGTATTGAACGAATGTATGCAGTGTTAAAAGAACAAGATATAAACAGTCATAAGTAGATACTTATAATAATCTGTTGTATAAAGTATCTCAATTAAAACAATACAAAAAGAAAGGTTTAATAACTTTTAACATTGTTACAACATTAACTATATACGTGGGTGGTTTTAAAAGTCAGACTTTTTGAATAAAAGATATTTTATATTTTAATATAGTCTCCTCTTTGCGCGATACATATAACCGTTTCACATAATAGGTATTCTCAATGCCCTCAAAATAAGCATTTGGTTCAGTGACGTCAACTTCTTTCGACACAAATCTATTACCGCACAGTGACAAGATGCTGAGGGTGCTCAATCTAGACAATATGCTGCATGAAGTAGCATTTCGAAACCCAATTCATAGAATTTTGACATGGTGACTATTGTTTTTTTCGACAAATACGGCCGTTTCTGATTCAGACAGAACTACCTTGTCCTAGTTTGGTGCAGGTTCACCAGGAGAAACCCGCTGTCTTGATCATAAATAACGGCAGAATACAAAAAAATATTTTAGTTTCCAAATATTCAAGTTAAATGTTGTGTACCCACACAGTTGAGATGCCTATAACCTTAGCCACCTCACACACTTTCTTCTGGCTTCACGATTTGAACGTTCGGTCTCACTTGTGCAGGTACAACCACAACAAACCACTCTCGTACTTATATCGTCAGACACGGTATTATTGCTATTCATGGCATATGTAAAGATCTTACTGCGACGGTTCACTCAATGTTGATGCTCTGTGATTAAAATGTAAATTTTCTATTTCAAAACATTGACATTAATCCGTACAAACATCGACGACCGGAAAACAGATGTTGCCCAGTACGTTAAAAAAAAATAAATATAGTCATTAAAATGGAAATTATTTTATTTTTTCAGTATTTTTTTTTTTTATTTTCTTCGTAAATAAACATTTTATTTTTTTTAATTTTTTTTTCTATAATGCGAACTGAAGAACACTTTTGTCAAAGCAGAATTGTGCACAATTATAGAACTTAGAAACATTTAAAATTTATAAAATTCATTTTATTTACAGCTACACATTCATCGATATCCCTCTGGTCAAATAAAATATTTTTATCGCCAAAAAAACATTTATAGCACATTTTTTATGGCACGTTGTTAATTTAGCTAATTTCGTGGAAACAAATGTTTTTTTTCGATTGCAACAAATGGTACAAATCAACAATAAATGTATATAAAGCATATACATACATATTTGTTCATATTCAAATATGCTCTATTCTTTCTATCACCTCATTTAATAATTTCTGAGCACACATTTCTTAAGTCTAAAATTACTCATCACGAAAAAAAATATGGCTAATGGCAGCTGTCAAAAAGTATTTGGCCTACTGAAGTGAAGAATTATTTGTATGTGGAGCAAGCAAAATATTTGCGGCATTGTCATCTATAATCTAGCCACACTGCACAACAAAAAAACATTTAGAAATAAAGACATGTTTATGTAGTCACACAACGGCACAAAATTTGTCTTGTAAATTGAGTTGTTTGCTTTCAAGGCGCCAGATACTTTGTCAAGTTGTAGAAATAATCTGTTTGAAATGAATTCCACAAAACCGTGTAACTCGCATGTCTAAGGTGGTAAGCATAGATTTTAAGTTCGCTAGTGGTTTGTGGGATCAATGTGCTTCTACTTTTTAATGGTAGCGCAACAATCTGGGTGTTCTATGTTTATAAATATAAATCTCTACTACTTATGTATAAAAAAAAAATGATGTTTCTTTACAAACGATAAACTCGAACTGCACCAAATTTAACCCAAATGTATTTAAGAGTTCTAGGATATGTGAGCAGTGTTTCGGTGTAGTTTTGCTCTTCTCTATGTGAAAATTTATACTTACTTATATGGCCGAAATTTATGCAAATGTGTATAACAAGCAGAAGGAGGCGAAGCAGACCGCATAAAGTATGTTCAGCCTCAAAAAACGATCTGTCTGTCGTTGAACAACGAAAACTTGGAGACTTTTAAAGTGGATTAAGTTTGGATATTTAGAGTCAATAAATGTGTAGCTTCTATACAAACTAATCCCAAATAATATACCACACGGATCCATATTTCAATATAAATAATTGAAAAACAAAATTCATTACATTTACATCAGCAACTAAATGGCGCTGATAGAAGGCTTTGGTGAAGAGGAAAAAAGGCAAAACCGAACTCGTCACAAGCCGCCGAAAGCTTATCAAACAAACTCTTCCGACTGCTCCGTCTTCTCAAGATATATGTGAACAGTGGAAACATTTCACCCACTCCATGGATAGGGCTTCCAAGGAGGTCATTGATTATACAAAACCTGTGACTAATTGTTGATTTGACGAGGAGTGTCGCAATGCTACTGCAGCGAACTCTGCAGTTGGAAGCAACACGATCCGTTACAGAGCGATATCGAGAGAAACGGAGAGAGGAGGAACGCCTTTTCAGACGCAAGAAAAAGGAGCAAGAAAGGCGTGAGTTTAAAGATGTTGAGAGGTTTTGTGATAGAAATGAAGATTGTTAATTTTATCAAACGGTCAAGATTCTGACCGAAGGTTTTATCGAAATCTGGTAACAGATGCACAGGAATCATTGAAATTGTAAAGAAGACATTTTTCTAGCTTACTTGGAGGCGATAAAGTGCACAATACCACCGAACCGGAACCACCAGTTAACTTTGGTCTTACTACATGACACAGAGGCATGGGCCTTGATTATATCAGATGAAACAGCGTTGGAAGTTTTTGAGAGAAAGATTTTTCTGCAGGATTTTTGGTCCTATTAGAGTCGGCGACGAGTTTTAGTCCCGTATGAACCGCAAGCTGTACGAGCTATTCGATGAGGTTCACATAGTCCAGCGCATAAAATTCAAGCAGCTGCACTGGACTGGTCACCTCAAACGAATTAATGAAAGAGCTACAGCATGAATGGTTTAAAAAGGGGGCCCAAACTTGATTGGATGACGACCCAATAGAAGACGACCGGTCACGCGTTGGAATGATCAGGTATGGAGAGATCTCTCCGCACTTGACATTCGAAACAACTGGCGACAGCTCGCACAAGACGACAGCAGCTGTTGCGCCTTCCAGAATGCGGCCATGGCCGAACGACGGTTAAAGGCCATTTAAGTAACAAAGGATTCCAGAGAAAATGAGAATGGATACAAATTGGACGATGACACCGTTACCTCCACTCAAAAATCATCAGATCTACTAAAAAAAAATGGGAAAATACACTCCATTTCAAATAAATGAAAAATTCTTTATTTGTCAGCAACTAGTTGACGCAACTTTTGTACGTTCATAAAGAGCTCCAAAAGTATCGAAATCATCATCTCAGCAATATTTTATCGCCTTGAAAGCACAGGAACTTATAAAAGAAGCACTCAATGGAAAAAGTTAAAATAAAAATCAACATAAATCATTAACCGTTTGATTCATATGGGGAATTTTGAAACGTATGTGAAATGAATATAGAGAAAAAGGCCTACTAGAAAAATGGAACTTACCAACCCATACAAGACGGGGCCTGCTACTAGTGTGCATATAAAATAATCTACCTAACTATGTGAATAGAACAAACATATTCAATTTAATCAAATTTCACCATGAAATTCGTTTAAAATTTTCTTCCTAATACTTTTCATACACGACTTTATTTTTCGTTTTTATCATTTTTTAGATTTCTTTCATTGTTTTTTTCTTTCTTAAATGTTCTTATTTATAGCAGCTAGCGCTGTTACATTTTTAATAATGTCATAGAAAAAAGCTTAAAAAAATAAAGATTTACAACAGAAAAAATGCGGTGATACATTATGTAAATTTATTTGTAGTTTCTACACATAAAACCGAAAGCGAATTTTGTTTTTACTAATTTTAATAATCGATTCAGCACCCGAGTTGTCAGGTTGCTATGCAAATAGCAGCTTTTCATCCATTTTGAAAAAAAAAATACTATAAAAAAACTATTAATTGTACGTTTTCTTAGCTATAAGTGTGCTTCTTCTTTAAAAAGTCGGACAAGAAATGCATTTAAATGCAAAATGTGTTGCGCACATTTTCACAAAGTACTCACAGTGAGTAGCGAACGAAGAAAATAATTTCAAATTTTTCGCAATTCTTAGCAAACTACAAAGTCGCTTTGACCCATTTACGCGCAGCGGCCCCATTGACCCTAGCGACAAGGCGACAGAGATAGAACGAGATTGATGCAACGGCGATTGCAATGTTTGCGAGATTATTCAGCCAGCGACAGATGCAGATAGACAGCGCTACAGATACAATACTTAGATCAGATTAGATACTACACAAAGCAAATACAGGGAGAAATAATAAATGTACAGCTGCAACTGAAATACGCTGATGCAGCAGTTGCTGCTTAAGTAAACTTAATTCCGAAACCATTTTTTATTTTTTGTTTAATTTAATTCTGATATAAAATTTATGTTTTTTTTTTTGTACAAATACATTTGCCTATCCACATAAAAAATGAAAACAAGCAATAATTTAGACTTCGGTATAACCGAAAATTAAATACGCTTTGCGCTCCAATTAGAAAACATTTAAATTTAAATTTGAAAGACCAACTCGAAAAAGAATTTTATTTAATTTTGTATTTTAAGTGAAAAAAAATACCACACTTTAAAATGTATTGTGGTTCATTGTCAACCATAATTCCAGAAAAATAGATAAATATGTATTTATATTACTTACAACTCTCAACTGATCGAGTTGAAATTTTAAAATAGAACATTAGAAGAAATCTTGAAACCATATTTAGGTATGGCGAAAATCTTTTTGCTAACAGCCCGTCTATGTACTATTTTCTACGACTATCCGTACAAGTATGGTACAGCCAATGCACCAATGTTTTTCAAGAAAACTTCTCCTTTTAAGATGTGTATGTACGAATTTTCATGGACGCTGTCGATTCAGTGTTAAACGCAAATATTTGGGGATACTAATGCGTACTAATAACAATTTCAATGATCGACAAAATCTACCAATTTTTATAAAGAAGAGTTCTAGAAAATAGGCATTTATTTATTTCTAATTTTCAAAGTTTTTTTAAATGTAAATTTGCGTGAAACTGCCGTAACTGCTGCCCAGTAACGATCAACAACGATGCCCCGAGGCTAGCAACGAACAAGTTTATCAATAATGAAAAAAGAAGGCCAAGTGGAATTGGATAGGTCACACTCTTTAAATAAGACAAAGTTGCGAAGATGTACTTCCAGGGAAACCCATAACGAAGCCAGCAGACACATCGTCTAAATCAAATTACGTGGAATATATCAAAAGTTTGACCGGCTTATAGATGTCGCTAGAGAAGTCCAACAAGAGGAGATAAATTTAGCAAGAAAATACATATTTTCAATTTCTAAAATGTAGAAAGGTTGCTTAGATATAATAATTTTCAATATAGTTGTTCGAGATTATTTAGAGGGATATGAAAAATTTAGAATCGATACGTAATTGACTAAATGAAAATTGAAGGTTTGTGAACTTGGACCGCTAAGATTTTTGTATTAGATTTGTTTGTTTAATCTTATAATAAAAAATATTCAACAATAAAAAAAACTTACTGATAAATTTTTCAAGGAAACAGATATGTATCAGCTATAAAAAGAAGAAGAAAAATAAATAAAAATTAACAAACCAAATTTTAAATTAAATTTAATTTTCATAAAGACATAAAACATCCAAGAATAATCGTATTGTTGCTAATAGAACCTATTCCAAGAAACTTGTCTCTTGTTTATAAATTATTTTAAGAAGATTTTCGTCAAAATATTAGAAAATATTTATTACCTGCTTTTATTTTTAATTTGCTTATATGAATACTGTTTTTTTTTTAATTTTAAACAAGATTAAAGATTTAAATTTTCCGTGTCCACGCAACATAAATTGTAATCTTCGATGGAGTAACTTCTGGTTTTAAGTCTTGGCTGTTTTGAGTTGTCTTCTATAAACATTTAATTTTTAATGAAAATGTCTCTTTTAGGTCGTTGTCCCGTAACTGGCTGGCAATCTAAACGTAGTGCAACAGTGAAACCTGCTTCATTTGAATATGTGAAAGTTTCAAGGAAACATAATATGGAAGTAGTCTGAAGCATAAGCTTGTCAGAGCGAATATAGTTTATATGTCAGTGCATATGAATATTATGATATGATAAATTATATTATAGTTGTAACTATGAGTTTTGTGGAAGGCCATTTTTCTAACCTTTTCTTTACATCTGAATCTAGCTACTATTTAGGACGAACAACATTTCCAACAATAAATAGTCAAGACCCACTAGTCGATCTAATACAGGCAACATATAAAGCAGAGAAGTCCATATTACGACCATTGTTTTGCTATATGTAGTGCCTCTGCAGGTATAACAGGAAATTGTCTTCGGTCAATAGTGACATAACTATTTAAAAAGTAGTGAAAACTTTTCATCCACACAGTAATGGGCACCTGGGCTTTTATTAGAGAAAAATCAAAGGGACTAAGACGACTTTTGCCCACGCCTTCACCAACAAACTCAATGGTTATATGCAGCACAATTGCGTTTGCATCCGATCATTTTCAAACTTGGATTTTATATTCTACAGGAAAAATGTAAAACAAACATACTTGTAAAACTATTTTAGAAAATTTTGTCCAACGGAGAGATAGTTTCATCCGATAGTTTTCATACTTTCACTAAATAATTAATTTTTTTTCCAATTTTTGAAAATTTGACCAAGAAGCGAAATAAGAATTAAATGTTGTAAGGGCAAAATTTGTTTTATATTTTATAGATGTTAGTTCTGAAACTGTGATTGATATTTTATTAGGATTTATATAAAATACGTCCACATAGCTTTTGAAGTTTATATCTTAAGTAACAAAAACTGTTTCATATATAAACTCAAAATTTGGGACAGATTTGTGTGGAGCCTATGAAGGCCTTGGTACTCTGTATGAAATGAAGCTCTTTGAACTATTACACTTCATAAGGTACAGGATATAAGAACAAAAAAATTTCCCAGAAAAGAAGGAGTGATAGAGGTAAAATTTACCTTCTGTAGCTAAATAAACAACACCATTAAAAAAGTTTTCATACAAAAAAGCAGAGAGATGGGACGGACTTGACTTAATTGCATATTTTATAGGGATTAAACAAAGGGGAAACAAATGTGGTATGGTATGTATGCATGCTAAGGGTTCATTGAATACCAGTAAACTGAAGAACGAATAGGAGAATCTAAATTTTCAATTTTGAAGACTGTAATTCTATTAAAAATTAAATGATACTTTAGGCGAAGTGAAACATTCAGTTCGGAATCGTTATAAGCTATGCGCCATGATGGGCGCAGTCGTTGATACATATTTGATTTCTACTTACGATGCAGATATAGGTAGAAATTGCTACCAACGCATTATCGGAGTTAATCCCTGAAATATTCGAGACAGGAGCACTTCTTCGGAACTATATCTTAGACATTTAGTGAATAGATAATAATTACAATAAATAAACTATTAAAACCATTGGATACTATGTTACTTAGTTGCCCAATAAAAGGTTAATGCACTTCTCATGTTTGCGTATAGGGTATAGCTAAAGAAAACTATAAGCAGAAGCTAAAGTTTCAGATGCAATCAACTGTAAAAACTCTATAGTGATTTCGTATTTCGAATGCAATTGAGAACACCTACAGCGCAACCTAACCAAAAGACAAACTTGTTGCGCATGCATACTAATCAAAAAGTATCTGAAAGATTCAAACACAAACAAAATGCGACAGCATAAGCAGATGCACAAGAAGCGGTAAAAGTAGAAAAAGATAAAGTGGAAAAAATGAAACACAACCAAAACAATAACAGCCACATTAAAAACAATGCAAGTCAATAACCTCAATGTCGACACTCGATGAAAGCGACACAGACACGATACGCGATAGTTAAAGTTGAAGGAATACCATGCCACAGTAGTTGCGGGGGCGAAGGCGGTGACGGTGGTGTTGCTTGCCTCCACTTGTGTTGCGTGCCACAAATGCAACAATAACAACAGCAACAACACACCACCAAATAAAGTAAATAAACAAAACAATGAAAGAAGACGAAGAAGTAGAACAACAACACAAAAAAGGAAGTTTGCGGTTATGCCGAAGAAGAATGCGCTCTTTAGAGAAACTTTTACAGCAGAAACCTTACAAGTGTACACAGCATTGAAATACCCTACAGAAGAAACAATATTTGTTTAAATAAATTATGTCATTCGATTTATGTACGAACTGCATTGAGCTAGTGCTGAAAGCGAGATATTTTGAGCGTGGGCGTTCTGATATAGTTTTACTTATTTTGGTTTTTACACATAAAAATTTACCATATAAGAATTTTACCATAACATTGTTTGGTATAACATTTTAAATAGAAAAAAAATATTGCTTTTGATGTTATACCACTACGGCTTGGCTGAATCAATTTAAAATTTTTATTATTATTATTATTTACAAGTTAGTGCGGAATTAAAATTACGTCTAACTTATATACTAAGCTATAGCAGCTGAGGCCTTAAGCTTGTAGTGTTTATGAGTACTTAAATGCTATTATTTAAAACTATGATATCCTATCTATTTACATGTAAAAAGTTATTCTCTTTCTCTCAATATTATTAAATTGACTAAATTCTTCAAAATTTAAGCCAAAGAAAATTATTTGATTTCGTGACTAAGAAACAAGTTATATATAAAATAGTCTTCAAACTAGCCAAAATCTTTTTCAAAGAGCTGACATTGGCACTTTTAAGTTCATAGAAAATGAAGTAAAAGTTTTTATCCTTGATGGTATTGAAGATTTTTTAGTGGTTTTGGTGAATGTGATGGCGATTTTTTTCTTTTCTTTAATATCATAGCTGTTGGTTTGGCTCACTTCTTTGGTGGTTGTGAAGACTATTTTTTGTGGCATCTTCATGTTTGCCATTTTATAAATTTTAATTACTTTTGAGATAAAAAATCGACGAAATATGTTTAAAACAGAAAAATCCGCAGGAACTGGGCATAATAACGCTTACAAAATATAAACTTGTGTTCAGGTTGAACGATACTATTCAAATTGTTCAACTAAACCAGTAACATCACAAAGACACGAACAATTGCCACGACTGAAAGTAATTCAAATAAAAGACTTTTTGAATTGTTGAAACATATCTATGTGCATATTTTTTAAATTTCGAAATACATACTATTTAATACTATTTATACAACATATTAATTCATAGTAAAGAAGGCTAAGAAAATATTAAAAAAAAAATACTGGAGGCAAGTCATGAAAACAAAGAAAGTTTAATATAAGTTCTATCAAGCGAGCTCTCGTTTTTAAATACTTTTGGGTTTTAAATTCTAAGAAATAAAAAATTATGATTAGGTGTTTACTGAAATCGTAAAACGGAAAATTAAGTAAAAACGGGAGCATGTCTGTATACGTATTTTTTAAGTTTTGTGATAAACTTATAACAGTGCGGCATCTAGAAAATCTACAACGCAAGTTTATCTGCCCCATGTCTTTTGTAGGTCAGAGAACTTATCTCCCATACCGATGGATAGACGGAAGGAAGAACGTGGCTAAATCGCAACGTCTTGTCATGCTGATTACAAATATGCTTGTATGCATATATAAATAGGTATACGGATATATTTTTTTTGTGATGTTTAATATCTCCTTAACTGTGGAACATACATTTTCATATTTCAACAAACCTATAGTTGAGTTTTCTAAAAAAAATTTAACTGCCTTAGAAATTAATAACTAATTCAATTAAATTCAAACATACAAATTATGTTACCCATATTTTTGAAAATGCGTATTCTTCGGATACTCTCCTTCACGACTAAAAGCTAACAGTTAAAATTTTAAAATCATTTCTCCAATATTTTGAGAGTTATAGATCCGAGTGCGAAACTAATGCCTGGAAGATATTTTCTAAGAATCAATCTCTCAGAAAAGTGGAAGGAATGTTTTTTTTTTTTGCATTAAATTAATTTTGGATCTACATATTTTAATTAATTTTAAGTTATTTTATAAGAAACATACAATTTCAATATAATTAAAAAATAATTTAAAGATTATAGTCATTAATTAAAGCTAAAATGCACTTTAGAATCTCTAGTATTGTACATGTAGGGTGCAAATAATTCGAACTATTAAACTTTTTCGATAAGTATCTACAAGAAGCATCTGTTAGGTTTCGCTGATTTTTTATTTTATTTTTATTTTATTTTCTTTTTTTTTCAGCTGCTGTAGAAAGTTCAAATAAACACTCACCTTTTCGAAACTTAAAGCCGGTACTATTTATTTTTCAATTTTCACAGATGCATGCATGCATATATTTATAAGTATTTCTCGTGTCTGTGACACTAATTTATATTCACTTTAATGCAGTGCACAAATAATAAATAGTTACGAGCACACAGACGCCAAAAATAAATTATCTGTTTTGCTTTAAATGTACGCAACGAATTCGAATCGAATAATTAAAAGAACAACGTATCAAAATGTTTTCTTTTCATTTCAGATATGACGACGAATTGTCACAAGGCATTATTTCACACACACGCTTTGAAGTTTTCAAAAATTTTATCATACAAATTAGAAATTATTTTAAATATCAACGATATATCCGATCCGAAATTGATGCTGGCGCTGATGCCAAAAGTCAAATAAGTCGCGTTGCGCGCATTTACGTTGGCGTATACGGATTGCGATACAAAACAAACGACCGATGCGATGCGATGCGTTCAACGGTTCCCGTACTTCTGAGCAGACAGTTGGCAGGGCAGCGATGAAAAGCCACAAAGCGCTAGCGAGCAACAGATACAATGATGGCTTGTGTTGAAATTAAATTGGAAGAAAGTAGACCGATCACGCAAGCAATTTATATTTCTCTTTCTTGCGCTCTTGTGTTTCGTCGATGCACTCTCTTCTAAGTTACACGTTGGAGTAACTTATCGAGTAATCCTTGCGTTCCTGTCCCGATCCTAGCGTCAAACTGAACTAATTTTGACTCGACACTAGAATCAACGCACACTCGGTTCGACTAAAACACGTCTACGGACAAAGCGCCCATTTTATACTCTTTTGACTGACAAACGGATCGATTTTGAATGGAGTTATTGCGACTAGCCACTGGCTAATTATCGGCTTATCAGCGTTAAAGTCCACTTAATCAATTAAAATAGACGATTTGACCAATAATAAACTGTGACTAGCTAAAGCAGCGGCACTTAATAAGTTTCATTTGAATTAGGCAGCGCACGCGTATATAATATATACACACCCCTCCTCCTCTTACCACACCAAAAAAATTCAAGAGCAACACATTTTAGAGGGTGCACCGAATGTAATAGTTCATATTTATAGATTCTATGATAACACTCAACAGCTTTCGACTTTTAGATTTGATAAGCCTTCGTACGATTAGTGACTTCATTAATAATTAGCTTAAAATCGCCTGATTTACTGTGCAACGATACGATTAGCTTTTGAAGTGTCATTGATTAATAAAATAAATAAACGCAGTTTGATTTATGCTCCATGCTGGTCTCCTTGTCAATGGTTGCTCTTAAATCAGTGCTAAAGCATAAATACTTGTGCAAGGGGCTAACAAAACTTCGTTAGGTTGGTCATATTAGATAAGTATAAATCTAAAAGCTTGCTACAAACTAGAGATGGGCGCGGGATAAAAAATTTATTTCGATCCCGCCCGCTCCCGAAAAAAAGCTCTTATCCCGATCCCGCCCATCCCGGCGATTTTTTAATTATCCCGCGAGTCCCGCATCCCGCCCGATTTTTTAAAAATTTTTTTTTATGTTCACTAATTTAATTTTTAAATAATTATGTCATATGTATATGAAATATATTTTAACATTTATTATGAACTCATATAAACAAACTTAAACAATGTGATGATGGAAAGAATTTTAACATATACAAAATTATTATAGAAAAGATCGTGCACATATTAAAGATAATTTTTTTATTTACATTTTAGTTGCTTAGCTACTTTTTAGCTTTTATTTTTATTCAAAAACAAAATTTTTTCAAAGTTTTCACTTAACAGGCGCGTACGTCTTTCTTCTAATATTCTACTAGAAACAGAAAATACTCTCTCGCTCGTAGCCGATGAAGTTGGTACATTTAGAACTTGTCTGGCAAGTTTTTGAAGAAGTGGTACGGAATTACACTCTTTCCAAAATATTAAAATTGGTACAGATTCTCTGTTTTTAATATGATTATTGTAATAGTTTATTTGTGCAGTTATGTCGTTTTCAGGTTCCGGCGATTTATCTGCAAATTCTGAAAATCGAACTTGATTGACCTTTTTTTGTACATTTTCTTTGTCAATTGGCTTATCAACCACAGTTTCATTTTTAATTAGTTTTAGCATTGTGCGAACAGTAACAAAAACTTCGTTACGCATCTCAACAGACAAAAAACTTAGTTCCTTAAAAGAAGGATTCAAAAACAAGGCAACAAAATGAAGAATTGTGGGTTTACAACGATCAACTAGGGCATTTTTGCACGCGTTTTTAATTTTTTTTAGGATATTTGTGTCATTTATCTTTACATTGCAGTGGTTCAGTAATTTCTGATACCATAAGGCGTACTCATGAATTGTTGGTGAATTGATAGTGAATCAGAGCTCAAACACCCTGAACATTCTTTAAAAATACATAAAAAATTAACAATTTGAGTCAAAAAGTTAAAGTCAATGTTGCAAAGCCTTTTTGCGTCATTTCTTTCATTTAAAAGTTTCTGGACCTCGGGAAATGACTCTAAAATACTATGTAGCATAGTAAAAATTGAGTTCCATCGAGTTTTTACGTGTTGTTTAAGTGATTAAGATAGTTTAGAGTTAAACTCTGAGTGCTTAAAATGAGCCACTAGCGATTTAGCACTATCAATTAGTAAGGTAAGTTCATCTATATTTGCTTTTTCAAATAAATCGGTCATTACTAAGTTTAAATTGTGACATGAACAAGCAATGCGTTTATAATGTTTAAAGGCTGCTTTGATATTAGCGCCATTGTCTGTTACAACATAACTATAACGTAAACTTTCATCTAAATCATAATCTTTTAAAATATTAAGAACAAATTGACGAATATTGTCGCCACTCTTGCTAACATTCAAAAACTCACGGTTCGTTAAAACTTTAACTTTTAGCTCATAGTTTTGTTCTATAAAATGTGCTGTCAATGTGAGAAAACTACGTTGCGAGTACTTATCAGTCCACATATCCGGCCAGTTCATCCTGCATTTGATCTTTAATTTTGTCATACTCGGCAGGTAAAATGACATTTGTCAGAGTTTTTCGTGATCTAAGCAATTCCGATGCGTTTTGTTTTCCGAATTGTGCGCCGATATCAATTAAAGTTTGTGCCAGCTGTAGAAAACCTTCCCCTAATAAATCAAGAATATGAATTTGTTAACTTATTTGACACACATGTGTGTTCCATCCAAAAAACTACCTTCGGTGGTACAATACCATGCAGAGTCACATTTACTGTTCAAAAAAGTACTATTTTTTACGGAAAATTAAACAAATAACAAACTGCAACAAACATTTTTTTTTAGTGCAAAGTACATTCGTATATGGAAAAACTGCTATTTGTTATTGTGTACGCACATGCAAGTTAAATTTTGTGCATGACTTGATCGGGTCCCAAGCGAATTTTGCGGGACCGGTGGGAATTTCGGGATACTCGAAAGTTCCCGTAAAATCCCGCAAATTGTAAAAGTTTCCCGATCCCGCCCAATACCGAGAAATTTGTCGGGTCCCGCGGGATCCCGCGGGATTCCCGTCCCGTGCCCACCTCTACTACAAACCTTATACAGATGTAAGACGCGCCATCTACGGGTACAGGATGGGAGCACTTGACCGGGTTCGAACATAAATTTGTTTTCAATAAACAAAAAGAAAACAAGAAAATAACAGTCGGGCGTAACCGACGATAGGAGGCCCTGTACCAATACAGGGCGCTTAACAAACACATTAAATGTTTCCCTAACTTATGACCAAGCTTATGACCACTTCTCACTGCACGAATAAGTGCCTTGTAAAGCATTTTTTTGTGTATGAAAAGAAAAGGGAGGACGGAAGTATCATAGGTCGTTCAAATTCAATTGCTTATAAAATCGTCATTTATTATCCGATTTTGACGAACTTTTTGGATTTTGGCTTAGAGGCATATAGGCATATACTGGCATATTTTTGTGCCGAAGAAATTTTTAGCCTTGGTGGTGATTTTATGGGGAAGGGGCAAAATTTTAAAATAAACTTGTGAAATTCGGGAGAAGTCCTAGTCGAATGCAAAAAGAACGAAGTCTCTATCTAAACCAATAGGCGCTTGTACCTTCGGTACAGAGCCTAATAAACCAGTATACCACAGACAACAACAAAAAATTCATCGAGACCCAGGTGGATAGATCCGTAATCCCACCCAACCATGAGCAATCTCGCACCGCTTTCTAGCTATCTATACAATTTTAATTATTTTGTCCCTCCATCCTAGCCCGTAGTCACCACTAGACCATTATAATTTTTTTCTATGACCTACATTTTCTAATGGAGGGTGTGGGACCACTTATATACTTGTACATATACGGATGAAAAAATTATTAATAAAGAAATATGAATAAATAATAGATATATATAAAAAAAAAAAAACTAAAACAATGGAAAAATATAAATAAAAAAATCATTTTAAATAAACAGAAATAAATGAACAAATCTTCTTCAATTAAAAACCTCTTTTTTGTTCGACATATATTGGAACCAGGCACGAATTGCGCTAATACTAATGATACACCGCAGAAAGCAGATCCATTCGCTGAGAATCTGGAATACCGATTTACACCTTCTGAATTGTGTTATGTTATTTCGACATTGGTTTAGCTTGGTCTTCCTTATTCTCAAATTGAAAGAATCAAACATGTAACTTAAGAGAAAACGAATGAGCAAACTAAGGACAGGTTTATGTAGGAGCTAGAGAGATGATGGAATGTTCTGTGAATACAAGCTATTTGAAGTGATGTCAGAATCTAAATATCGATATTTGAAGTCTCTACCTCTCACAGGCTGAAAGTTGACAATGTTCATCCGGGCAGCCAAATATATTGAAAGAAGTTTTAGATGACAACATGATCTCTCGAAATGGAACTTTTACTCTGCCACCAAGATCCACCAAACTATGCGGACAGAAAGCATCGAGTTCAGCATTGGATTTGCACAAGTACGAAAAAGTGGTGAAAATTGGAAATTATTTTTAATAATTTTTTTTTTCTTAACTTTTCTTAGTTTTTATAGCCCCGACGAATATGAATAGCTAGATTATTATGATTTTTGATTATATTGATTTGCTGTTTTATTAAACTTATTTTTGAATTATTTGACACGCCTTTTGGATTAAATTTCAATTTCACGCGTGCCGAATCGGTAAACGGAAGCGAAAATTCGATTTCAATTAATTTAAGCAAATATTACAATCTGTAAGTGGCAAGTGTTATTGAAGCACCTCTTTAAAATACCACTTCACCAGTTTTTTTTTATATTTTACATGAAGAGATTTGTAAATATTTGTTATAATTGTGAAAAAATAATGGTCTGATCTAAACATAATATTTTAAAAGGATTAACGCAAGGTAGACCAAACTTGATGTTTCCAGCAAAATTAAGATGAACAAAATTTTTTCATACAGGAACTCAGAATGGGTAGTGGTTGCCTGATAAGTGCTCACCCCGCTTTGGGAGGGAACTTTCCGTCACCTTAAAATTGAATAAAAATTCCATATGCAAATTTAAAAGCTCTATCTCTTATAGTCTCTAAGATTTATATTTTAATATGGCAGTCAGACGGACATTGCTATATCGACTCGACTTTTGATGCCAATCCCGAATATATATACGTTATATATACAAAATTGACATATCGATGCGCTCATTTGAGTTACAGAGATGAAATTTGGAATACATGATAAAGAGATCGGAAGAATTAATCCTTTTCATTTTGTTTAAAATTAGAATAATACAGAGATGAAATTCAGCATACATGTTTAAGGGATCGGGGGAAGTATTCTTGTAAAATTTAGTCAAAATCGGAGGGGCGATGTACGATAAACGGTCATCGAATCCATTTGAGATACAGAGATGAAATTTAGCAAATATGGTAATGGGATCGGGAGTAGTAAGATCCAATAGATAAATGTGAATAGTTTTTTTTTGGCTTTTCTAAGCCTTTCTGGTAAACATGGTATGGAATCGGGAGAATTGAGATCCATTATTTGAATGTGAATAGTTTGACATTACTATGCGCAGGCGAAGCCGCGGGTTAAGCTAGTTGAATAATAAAAAAAAAAATTAATTTGGCTCGAAGCCGAAACCTTAGAATATTGGTAAAGTTGTAGCCCTGCTAATTTATTGACAATATCTTGAAATTATGAGTGCAAATGAACAAACTTGTTAAATATTTTTTATTATTCATTTTTATGATAAGGAAAATTTTGTTTTATTATATTTTGGCAAGCTAATGACATTATTTACTGTGCGAAATTGAATGAAAACCAGATAAATTGTTTTTAAAACCTTGTATGTATAAACAACGTATATACTTTTAACATAGCTGCTATATTTATGAATTAGCCACGATCGTTTAGAGAGGAGGAAGTTTTGCAAAAAAGAGGAAATTGAATAGTGTTTATAGATTAATACTATTATGTATAGTACCAAATATAAAAGATATTTACGAAAATATAAAAAAATAGTGGATTTAACGCAACTCAACGACATACCATTTAAATTTGTTTCGGATTTCAAACTTTTATAATTGCTATTGGCCAACAGACTGCAACTGCAACATACCCATATCCTTATTGCTTTGTAAAGTTAAATGAATTACAGAACCATGATGTCCAAAGCATAGAGCTAAAGACCTTTAAACACTGGAAACAGGATTATACAAAATTTTAGTCTTATGGTAAGGATAAAAAGAATGCTTCACAATGCTATAGTATAGTTAATCACCCCCTATTTGTGAAAGAAGATGACTACGAACATGATAACATCCATGTAATTGAGAAATGTATTTTACCTGAACTCCATCTTTTACAAGGATTTGTCAATCATCTCTTTTGGAATGGCATAGATCCCCTTGTAAGACGGGAAAAAGCTCTATTATGGCCAATCAAGTTGAAGCAAAATCTGAAAAACTATCACGGCGATTCTTTTAAAAGACACACTTGCAGAAAACTTTTAAGAGAAGCGGATAAATTAGAGGATCCACAAATCTTTAATGAAGTTTAAAGCTATGAACAATATTGTTGACAATTACTTCACAACGAACATAGTCAATATTACTAACATAAATAAGCACTTGACTGAAATCTGTACATCTTTTCAAAGTACGAATGTTTCCCAAATTTTTAAAATTCATATAATTCTTGATCATTTAGAGCAGGGACTTATACATTTGAATTATAATGGTTTAAGGTTATCATCCGAACCAGCTGGCGAATCTATTCATAGAGAATTTCTTATATTTTGGGATAATTTCAAGATAAATATTATCGATAGTCCAACTTTTTCGGCACGATTAAAAAAGCGGAAGTTAGATTTTCTTCTCAGCATTGATAAAAAACCTTGTTTATTAGTGGATTAGGTTTATTGGAGATATCACTTTAAAATAAACGCACCGAGGTTTCTATCCCAAGGATGAACTTTGCTTCTGGCTTGGTGTGTGGTGGCGCCATTAGAGTGTACTTTTTTCATACAAAAACCCATGTCGGCTGTGTATCTGTATAGTAGCTACTCCAAAAATCGATTAGTATATCATTATGAGGACTACTCCAAAAAATGGAAATGGTATGTCAATATCTCTATTTCAGCCGGATATACAAAAAATGCAACACACAGACAAACGAACATAGCTAGATCGATACTTCTTTAATATTTATGTATGAGTTATTGATGTAATAAGATCAATGAATAAGCAAAAACTATTTTAGAATCTTTATTTTGAATTCATTTTGTGGATGCATTCAAAACTTCAACGCATTCAAGAAAAAAAAAAAAAAAAAAAACTTAAAAAGGAAAATAAAAACACTTGACATAATTTTCGAAAATAAAACAGCCAGAAATGCTGTCGCGGATTGATTCGCTTCCCAGACTTGCCGGCATTCATGCGGAACACACGGTAACAACAACAACAACGACAATGAAATTGAAATGAAAACAATTTGTCAGCCAAAACAATATCAAAGTAACCTGATGCTACTACAAAATACAAAATACCAGAACCAAAAAAAAGCAATCACAGCACGATTGAATGAATGAATGGATGAAACATTTGTAGCAAACAAAAGTGGAATGACACATAACTGCACAAAATAGCAAATATCGTATATAAATACAAAGTACAAAACGAAATCAAACGAGAGAAAAAATGGTGGAAATTAATTAGTAAACTGTGTAAAACGTAAAGAAAAAAGTGTATCAAATAACGAGACAAACGACGCCACTTGTCGAATCATTCGTTTCGTAGAACTCGCATTACTGGGAGTGGATCAGCGATTTGAATGCCAGTATACAGCAATCCAACTAAGCGAATAGTATAACATTTTCTGCGGATGCAAAAAAATCTCAGTTTTAAAAATAAAAAATCAAAAATTAAATATACATACATATGTATCTTATATACAAAAAATAAAGTATTTTAAAACAAATGAATTATTAATGCTGAAGCATTTCTAACTTCAATACATCAACAAAAATTATTACAACTAAAAACGAAAACCAACTAATAGTGCATATAGACATTCTTTAACAGTAAAGATAAAACGTGTGAAATACCAGAAACTGTATACCATCATACTACGTAGAAATAAAAAAAAAATAATCGAAGAAAAAGTCGCAGAACATTTTTATGTTATGTGCTAAAAAGTCTATTAATTGACGTTTATCATTCAAAGATATCAATTGACGACGATAGCTGAGGCAATATATTCTATGATGATTATGACTTCCTAGGTTGCCGCTACCACCGCCACTGTAACCATACTTTAAAGTTTTCTGGTCTGTGCCGCCTTCCATATTTTAATGTGAGACGTTAAATACGGTTATTCAATTGGATATAAGACCTGAAAAGGTTTAGACGTAAACGGCAACACGTGTAGTAAGGAGAATAAAAGTGCTCGAACGAATTTGTTTATGGATAAGGATTACGCGGCATAGATTTTTCAACGATCCTTTGTTGATCCTGCCATTTGTGCAATTTCATTTAACACAAATACTGTGCAAGAGTTTTAAAAATGGGTGTACGTATTTTGAATCAACCATATCTGTGAAACATCAATTACCGATTTAAATAGTGCTTTAAAATGTGTGAAACTTGCTGTTAAAATATCTTAAAAAAGATATCGTATATAAAATTTAAACAAAATAATTATAGATTTTATATGGATTGAAAAAGTTTAGACCAAGGAGTCGCATACGCACGATTCATTTCTCTCATTTTGCTTGTCACGAAAAATTAACCAAAGGTTGCAACCATAACCATATAAAATGTTAGTGATCCTATTACTGATTAAAATAAAACTTTTTGCAATACAAATTAGAACTTTAATTTGAGCAAAAAGTTAACATAATAAAGCATCACAAAAAATATTTTTTTATATTTGAATAGTATATATAATTTAGTCACAATTTTGCAACGTCTAATATGTTATTGAACTTCTCATAAAGTAAAAATATTCCTGATCAGCATGTAAAGCTCAGTCGTTTAAGCCCTGTCCGTGTGTCTATTATTTCTTTCTCTTTTTATGATTCTTAAAGTAAGAGTATCACCAATAACCCATTATTTTTGTATACCAACGTAATAATATTGGATGAATGTAAAAAAATGATTTCAATTCATATACAGAAAACACTAGTGTTTTGAGTTCAAGCGATTTGCAAAATCGTTATAAAATCTTCACAATGGAACAGAATTTTGAGCGATTTCATATATGTAGTTCATTCACAAGAATACATAAGGAATTCGAGGAATACAACTCGTGAAAATAATTAAATCTAATATTTGCTCTGCATTAATACATTTTTTTTCAGATCAAAATTAAAATTTTAGCGAATTTTGATTAAATGCAATTGAATTGAATAGTGTGACTTTATTTAAGTAGTTTCAACCAAAAATATTTATGTCTAAAAAAGCTTAAATGAAAATGTAATCAAATCGCTTTTTAGATTGGCGGGCAACAAATTTAATTTATGTTAGTATGTTTGAAAACGATTGTGAATGAGCTACATATATGAAATCGCTCGAAATTCTGTTCCATGGTGAAGATTTTTAACGATTTTGCAAATCGCTTGAACTCAAAACACTAGTGTTTTCTGTAGCATGCCCTATAATTTTAAAATTTAGGATCAATCAATTCGAAACCAGCTATTGACATTTTTTGGGCTACTTTTAGTTTTTTTTTTGACCACAATACAAACTACTAAAATGAACAAACAGACTTTTTTAATTCATAAAATGTATGTTAATAACTATAGTACTTTCTATGGTTCAAATATGGAAGTGTTTCAAAATAAGGAAGTCTTTTATCACCGCCAATAATTTGCAAATATTGCTGACAATGCAACAAGTGTCGATTTCAATTGTTCTTCGTCTGAGCTCTTTAAAATCTATACTGATAAGCATTTTATACATCAAAGCAACCGAAATTAAGCAAGTGTGAGTAAAGAGTCTGTTAGGCAATAAAACATATATGTATATATTTCTTTCAAACGCGATAATCAATTGTAAATACTTTCGCATTGTTTTAAATCGAAAATTCTGACAATCGGATACTAGTAGAAATATTCCGTACAAGAGCTGTAAACACGCCAGTGAATCATTTGCAAGGTTTTTATGAGCGCTTTTCTCGGAAACAAAAATACTTCTCACATCGATAATAACCACTGCAAGAAATTAGGCAGAATGCCATTCAGGTGGACAGAGTAGTTATCGGTTAAATTCAATTAAACATGAAATGGAAGACATTTTTAACTTATCAACATCAAATATAATTCTCAATTAGTTGTGTATATTCCCAATAAAAACGTGCGGCAGTACAATTAACACGTTTTACGATAAACAGTTGGTAGCTCATGTTATATAGTATGTACTATTTGCGGCAATAATCTAATTTTCTTTATACGAGATATTAAAAAATTAAACGAAAAAAGAATAAACAATTTCATTTCATTTTGCAATGCGAATTTGTTCAGGGGCGCTTGAACGTCACAAACTACCTTCAATTAATTTCGTTTAATAGTCGTTTAGGTTTATAAGCTGCCATGCTATTGAAAGGCACACCGCCCGATCCGCCGAAACCACACTGACTATAATCGAGTCAAGTCCAGTATAGTTGCCCATCCTCAACTAAAATCAGTAAATAGTTTTATGTACACGCTTGCTTGAACAGCCAAATCTATAGACTTTAGTATTTTGAGATTAGATATATGTAGTACTGAATGGGTAAACAAAAGCCTCAAATTAATAAAACAATTAATTAGTAATTAGCAACAGCCGAAAATATACGATAACTATTATAAATAATCACATTACATGATATTTTGTGATAACGTCTTTTGACTATTCGATTAAATAGGCTATAAAGTTTTCAAACTTGTTTAATTTCAGTTTAATTCCAAATACCACATTGAAGTCGACTTCGAAGTTCCAAAGAAATTACAATGGTACTATGCGCCGGCTTTCGCTGGATTTTGGTTTATTATCTACCTATCGCTGGTCAATACACAAATCAATCATATGCCACGCGGGCTTAGCAAGAGCGATGAGCTCAACAATCCTGATTCTTTTATAGCACAACGCGCCGAAGAGACACTAATCGAACTGACACGTATTGGGCCACGCGTTGTGGGTAGTGTGGCGAATGAAGAGACCACTGTAGAATTCCTGAAGCAAGAAATTGATAAGGTTATATCTGATGCAAGCGATTACTTCGTTTTTGAGGTTGATGTGCAACGTGCTTCAGGTGCATATATGCACTGGACCATGGTTAACATGTATCAGGGCATACAGAATGTCGTGGTCAAAATGACACCAACGGATGCAACAAGTGATAACTATTTACTGATTAACAGTCATTACGACACTGTGCCCTTTAGTCCCGGCGCCGGTGATGATGGTTCCATGGTCTGCACCATGCTGGAAGTCATGCGTGTTATTGCGAAATCTAAAGGACCATTTGCACATCCAATTATATTTCTATTCAATGGTGCCGAGGAGAATCCGCTGCAAGGATCGCATGCTTTCATCACACAACACAAATGGGCCAAAAATTGCAAGTGAGTTTAAAAATATCAAATTCAAATAAATAAAAAGCAAGACCAAACTTTAAATATGTTTCAAATATGCAGAGCTTTGATCAATTTGGATGCCGCTGGCAGCGGTGGACGTGAAGTGCTGTTTCAATCAGGCCCTAATCATCCGTGGCTAATGAAACACTATCGCAACGTGCCCCACCCATTTACAAATACACTGGGTGAGGAAATGTTTCAAGCTGGTCTCATACCTTCGGATACAGATTTTCGTATCTTTCGCGATTATGGCGGCGTGCCTGGCTTAGATATGGCTTATATATTCAACGGCTATGTCTATCATACAAAATATGATCGTGTCAATGTTCTATCCAGAGCATCATTTCAGCATACCGGCGACAATGTGCTGGCGTTGGCCAAATCCTTAGCGAATGCACCTGAATTGGATGATATTGAAGTAATTTAGAGTAAACAATTAAAAAATAGTACAAATATTAATTACCATGCTGCAAAATAGGCATATGCGGAGGGTCACAATATCTTCTATGACTTCCTGGGCTGGTTCATCATCTTCTATACGGAAACCACAGGCATTATAGTGAATGTGGTCGTCTGCTGTGCTGCGCTACTAGGCATTGGCGTTTCGCTTTACTTCATGGGGGCACGCACCGGCATTAGTTGGCTCGGCATAATTCGTCGTTATGCCATAATTTTTGCCATCCAGCTGCTTTCATTGGCACTCGCTGCGGGTCTAACCCTACTCGTTGCTGTTTTCATGGATGGTGTCAACAAATCTATGTCATGGTTCTCAGAACTCTGGCTTATTATTGGCCTTTATTTATTCCCCATGTTCTTTGGCATGGGCATACTGCCGGCATTGTATCTGGAGAAGACGAAAAAGGATGCACTCGGCTTAGGTTTTCGAATACAGCTCTTTATGCACTCGCACTGTCTCTGCATGATTCTGTTGACCATTATACTGACCGGGATCGGTATACGTTCGGCTTTCATGTTTATGCTATGCGTATTCTTTGATATTGTAGCACTGATTATTAATCTGTTAACGAAATGGCATCGGAAGGGTAAGAATTATTTGAAACGTTTAATACAGTTTGAATTATTTAAAGATTTTATTTTGATTTTAGCTTACTGGTTTGCGATCGCAGTGATCATTTGTCAGATATTGCCGTTCACCTTTTTCACGTATATTACACATGTAACATACATAACACTGGTGCCTATGCAAGGACGTTCCGGTTCTAGTTCGAATCCTGATCTTACCGTGGCAGCCATTGCTGTGATGTTTTCGCTAATGTTTGCGGGATTTATTGTAAGTTTTTGGCTATTTAAGCATTTATCAATTTTGTTTGCCTAAACAGTTACCATCTTTACTTTAGATGCCGCTCTTTATGTTCTTTCGCAAAACGCGTATCATAATCTGTTGTTTTCTTGCTGCGACTGTGCTCTTCATCATTATCGCTGTTACGCCCGCTGGTTTTCCATACAAGCCAAAGACTTCAACCCAACGATATTCACTGATTGTAAGTGTTACATCAATTTAAAATTCATTTAACTTTTAAATTCTTAAATTTCTTCAAATGTAGCACGCGCATCGTCGTCTTCATAATGCTGATGGAACTACACGCATAGATGAAGCTGGTGTCTATATATATCCACAAGATCGACGGTTTAACATGGCTGATGGTGCGTTACAGTGCAATTGACTTTAAGAGACGATAAAATATTATCTATTAACTTTACACTTTACAGATCATATCGATAAAATCGGGCAAAAACATAAAGTGGCCGAATTCTGCGGTGAGGAAATGTTCTGTGGACTGCCACTTTACAATCATCGTTGGAACAAGGCGCGCGATTATAGCTACTGGGTTCCCATAAATGATAAACCGCAAATACCGTCTGAATATCCCAAGCTAGAACTTGTTGAAACCACTGACCTAGATGTGCCCACCAAGCGGCGTTTTAATTTCTCACTCTCGGGTCCGGATCATATGACTATATTTATTAATGTTAAAAACGATGCCAAAATATTGGACTGGTCCTTTAATAAGACATTGATACGCGATGGTGAGGAACCGCCATTTTTTATTTACTTTTCATATGGCATAGATAGTAGTGCGCTGGATTTTCATATTGATGTTGAGGTATATTCTAATTGAAGAGATTTGGAAAAACAATAAGTATACAAAATTTGTTCATATTTATAGAAATCAACTTCGTCATTTGAAATTGCAACTCTGGAAATTGGCATTGGTGGCCATTGGATACATCAAGGAGCTGGACGTACTGAAAAGACATCATATCAATTTCCCGATTTCATCTTTATACAGGATTGGGTGGGCACCTACGAAAGTTGGTACTTCTAAGCGGTATAAATCGAACACTCGAAGTTCTACTTGTGTACTAATTTAGTGGTTAAGATGTTGTTCTTGTTGTATAGACAATCAACTAAAATTGTTACATTGCGAATCTGATAAATAAATAATTATAAGTTTTATTAATAAATGTAATTGAAAAAAGAATAAATAAATGTTTATAAAAGGCTATATTTAGCTTTTCGAAATGTATGCAACAGTCAGATGAATGAATCATAGAGTCGCATAAAGTACATATATTCTTGATAAACAAAAAATAAACGAATCGTTTTAGATGTCAGATAAAATGAGCCAAAAAATGGGCCATCGCTCTGTATACAATAATCTATCTAAGAGTTAGTAGTAGACTAAAACTAAACTCACGGAATAAGACTATTTTTGTGCTGCATTGTTACAATAATGTTTTCAAATTTAATAACGATTGGTTGGAGATGACTGAATTACAACGCATTAGTAAGCTTCTCATCCAATGATCTAAATGATCTAATGATCCCAATAATACTATTGAAGTGTGAAAATAATATAAAAAGTTTGTATTGAAAAAGAGACAAGTCGTTAAGTTCGGTGACACATAATTACATACACGTACAATAATTAATCAAAAAATAAAGTGATAAGTGGTAAAATATTGTACACTATCGCATCTAAATGCACACATTGTTTGTAGTAGAATTTAATAGTATTAAGATACGATACGAAAATTCCCATTCACTACTACGTACACCAATGCCAAGGTTTTAGTACATTTTCATTTCCCTATATACGAAGCAGCACATGTACATTTGTCTAACCAGCCCATTATTCTGGACATTATAAATTAGTTGCTATCTTTCGTTTGAACAGGTAGAAACCATTCGCGAACGCCTAGAAGTGTATGTAAAACATTAAATGAATTAAAGAAAATAATCAAAAAGTAGTGCAAATCCAAAGAATTGATTTAAATTTTAATATTTCTAGTAAAAACTGTCGAACCAAATATGTACTCAGAAAAAAACGTACGGCGACGCGTCGTTACATCAGTTATGGATCCACAAACCTTAGATCCACTCTTTCGTAAAATTGCAAAGCCATTTGATAAGGTAAACCTACTAAATAATATAATGCGGTCACTTTTCCAACTTGTTATCAATTTATAACTCGCCATGGAATTGATGTATGAATCTTAATACGACCACTAGGTGATGCGTTGGAAAAACAATACTAACTATCGTTGGACCTCATTTTGGGGTTTTTATGCAGCTACAGTAAGAGTATCTGCACTTAAATTTTGGCAAACAAATTTTGATTAAAGACTAGACGATAGTCAGTAGAGCTGTACTGCGTATTTCCAAAGGCGCCAAGGAAAAGCGGAAGAGAGTCATGGAATTATTCTGGAGTATAATGGTTTTGCTGAATATAAATGAAATTAGACACAGCTCATCGAGTACTGCCAACACTCTTCCAAGAAACATTCGTTAAAATATCTTCGAGATAGTAGATAGGAGACAATATTATCAGGTTTTCAATGCTTCGGAACTAACTCTGTCACATCATATTTCTCTTGAGATTTATGGTAATGAATGTGAGGCATGGCATTAAATTGAAGCACTGAGAACTTCGCTTCGCTTCGTTATAAGCCGCGTTGCAAATAAGATAGTTCAGGTTCCAAGAAGGTCTCCGCTTTATTTCCCACTGCAGTTTATCATGAATGGTTTTTTTTTTTTGGCTAGGATTAACAAGGTATTGTCTTTGTACTTTGAAAGATTGGCTTGTTCAAATTTTCACTTGCCTATGGGTAGTTAACGAGGCTTTCTTTTCGTTTTCATTGGGGGGATTTTTTTAAAGTGGCGGGTCCCAAGCCCAGCGCACCAACCCCTTTTTAAAGGAGAGGGGGCCCCTTCGCCTTCTCACGTTAGCTCACCTCTGAACGGATGTTCAGAGGCTACCCAGGAGATACGTGTCCTGACGGACGTGTGAGTTGCTTGGACCGTTTGACACAAGAATCATTGTTGGCCATTCCCAGGTGTATGGCAGTCAACAACTTTCCACACAATGTGCACTTGAGCAAACGAATCCCAATCTCCCATAAACTTGGTGGACGCCGACATAGAGGACGACCGGACACTCGATGGAATGACCAGGTATGGAGAGATCTCTCCGTACTTGGAATTCAGAACGACTGGCGCCAGCGCGCACAGGATTATGGAGGCTGGCGCGCTTTCCTGGACGCGGCCATGACCGGTAGACGGTTGACGGCCATTTAAACAAACAAACATGGGTAGTTAACGAAAGCCCAGAAATTTGGACAAATTTGTATGGTCCATTCTGGACCTAAATGAAATTCTATATAATAATTAACGTAAGGTCGACCAAATTTAGTGTTTCTAGCAAAATTTGCAACATCAATGATCATGAATAAGGAGTAAATTTGCATGGTAAGTCACCACACTCTCTTAGAAAAGTAGATAAGCACGTTCATTTGATACAAGTGATCTGAAGAAGGAATTGGAGAATCTAAATATTAAAATTTAAATAAAAGCTCGAAAATTCTATCAAAAGGTCAAGAGTCTGTCTGAAGGTTTTAAATTCGGAGTAACTTTCTGTAACGATGGCAATGGAAATCTGGTAACGGATGAACAGGAATCACTGAGATTATGGAGAAGTCATTTCTCCAACCTACTCGGAGGCGATGAAGCGCACAATTCCGCCGAAAGAGAAATGACGCCGGAACCACCAGTTAATGATGGCACTATTGTAGAACCACCGGACTATAAGGAGGTCGATTCAGTTTTTAAAAAGCGGAAAAATAACACAGTTCTAATGGGCTGCCAGCTGAGTTATTTAAGACCGGCGGCGAATAGTTGGTTAGGAGTATGCACCAACTCTTATGCAAAATATGGCCCGATAATCTCCTATCTATAGAAAGAAGATCTCGCTGTTTGCGCCAACTACTGCGGAATAAGTCTTCTTTCCATTGGATATAAGATTCTGTCCCGCGTATGATAGGACCAAAAGTCGACCAGTGATCAAATATTCACATTACGCAAAATCTTGGAAAAGACCCGTGAGTTTAACGAAGACACACATCACCTATTTGTTGACTATTAAGCCGCTTTTGACACGCCGACACGATCGAAGTTTTTCGACACTCTGTCTGCACTAGGTTTCCTGGCAAAGATCGTTTGTCTTTGCAAGACGACGCTATCTAACACACAAAGCGTTGTCCGGGTGGAGAAAAACTTCTCCGACCGCTTTAGTACCAAGAGAGGTTTCAGGCAGGGCGATGCTCTGTCGTGCGATTTTTTCAATCTTCTGATGAAATACATCCTACGCCAGTGCCTGTCATACAGAATATGTCGGGCTCGATCTTCCAAAAGGAAGTGATGCTGGTCGCTTACGCTGATGACATCGATATCATCGGTACGTAGGGACGGCGAGTCAGAAAGACGTTCTCAGAGATTGAAAAACAGCCTCGGCTCATGGGTCTAGTGGTGAATGAGGACAAGACGAAGTACTTGGTGTCTTCTCACACTCCGTCAGCGCGTCTTGGACGGTCAGTGACGATGGAGAATTTCAACTTTAGTATTGTAGAAAACTTCGTCTATCTTGGATCAGAGATAACGAGCAACAACAAAGTCAGCCTGGAGATCAGGCGAAGAATCACGCTTGCAAACAGATGCATTTTTGGACTGAGCAAACAAATGAGAAGTAAAGCCTTCTCTCGAAAGACAAAAATCAAGATCTATTAGACGCTGATACTCCCGGATGAAACAGCGTTGGAAGTCTTCGATAGGAAGATTCTTCGCAGGATTTTCGGTCCTATTAGAGTCGGCGACGAGTTTAGGTCCCGAATGAACGGCGAGCTGTACGAGCTATTCGATGAGGTTGACATAGTCCAGCGCATAAAAGAAAATTTGCAAAAATATAATAATATAAACCATAGGTACAGGGTATAAAATTAATCGCATATGCTGCAGACTGCGCTTAAGTTTCGGTTTCGCCAAAGTTATAGTTTGCTCTAGTTGAAATTGATTTTACTGAATATATAACATATACTCGTAAAGGAATCACGTAACAATGAATAAAATGCCAATAGTACAGAAAGTTGTCATACATTTTTTTTTACTATAAAGCTTGTGCATGTGTTCAACGGGTTCCATTAGATACATAATTATAGTCTTTATTAATTCTAAAAGGGGGAACTGTTTTACACGCAAATACCTTCTCAAAATATAATAACCCAAAGTCAATTAAAGCTCGACCAACAACAACAACTTGTAAAATAAACAAAAAACAAGTGCTATATTCGAGGTACTCGACTATTTTATACCCTACACACGACAGTATCAAGGCCTAATATATTTGTCCGAAAATATAATACAACTATGTATTTTTGAAACAAAAGAAATATTTAATTTTATCACAGTTACCACTGCAAAACTACAGTTGTAACAGTGCAGCACACTGAGACAACTCATCTGTGAGTTAATTTTCTCTAAATATTCTCTATTTAGAATGAGAATTTGTGTTCTGACTCCTCTAGTCGTGCTGATCTTTAGTATACATACGTTATGGGGATGTATTCGATGTATTCTTCGTGGTGTTAAATATATTTTCACATTTAAACAAACTCATATACCATCTCTCAAATATTTTTTTGCAGGGTACACACCATATTTTTTGCTTATTCAGAATATATGTATATAACCTAAACAAATCATTTGGGAGCTTTGCACATCAACCAAAGACCGAGTAAATAAACGAACAAAACCAAATGCTAAACTACACGAAATTTCGCTTGAATTAGTATTATAAACTAAGTAGTCTAGAAAGCACGCTGATCTGAAGAGAAAGTATTTTTATTTTAAATCAAATTCAAAAATATTACTTAAGAGCTACACTAAGAGATAGACAGCTTCCAGACTGAGATTACAGAGACGCAGATACTTGCTCATGATAAGACTACACAAATTCCAACAACAGTTTAAAGATTTCAGTGGCGCTGTACGGTTGCACAGATTAAGCAACTGGCTGAAGCGATTTAATAATAAAGTAAATAACCTACATATTTTTATATATACATTTAGAGTATATATATTTATATACGTATATAAACAAATATAGATGCACTGCGTGTTTAAAGAACAATTCGCAATTTGTTTTCTTACTATTTGGGAAAAAACCTAAGCACAACAAAATCATGCAATCACATGCAATAAAACAATAAATCTGCAATGATTTAGATATAAACGCGTTATGATTTGATAGTACAACGGCGTCCATGGATACAAACAGGTTGTAAACAATTAACTGCAAGAATTCGATATATTTTGTGTGTGATTGGAAAAATATATAGGAATTCCTAATGTTCAGATTTACTGATCAAATGGGTCATCAAAATGATGAGCAGTGTGTTTATTCTAACACATTAAAAATGATCTATAAATTTCAAAGTTTAAAAGTCAAATCATTAGACAATTTGTATGAAATACAAATGTGAGTGTCTATTAATGCTATTAATTTAATTTAAATTTAAAACACATATACATGTTCATTGAAAGTTAGTGGAGACATTTTTACAGACTCCTAAACCCATGAAAATTGTATTAATAATTTGTAATTTTGAATTTTCAATTGCTATGAAAATAATTGTAAGCTTCAAAATGAAAATAGTTGGGGCGCATTCAGCAAATATAGTTGTAATAGAGCAGTTTCTGCACCCGAAAATTATTGGTAAACAATATCTAAATTCATAGTGGACAAAGACGCGGGTGTATTTTCTAGACTATGTTTATGAACAAAGGAAATTGAATATTGTATCGGAATGAATCAGTTCAAACGCAGATTTTGAACTTGCTATGTGGCTCTTTTATCGGCATTTACCGATATTTATCATTATGATTGCTATATCGTAAATCATTTATGCTTGTAATTTGGATACAATACATTGAAAAATATGGCACGATAAAAACCGTATGGCTGACAGAGCCAAGAAGTTGTGATTTAAGCATTGCAAGTTTTTCAAGATTCAGTTGCCTGTTAGTTGGCACTGAAAACGGTAGAAAATCACAATGGCGGAAAAGGAACAAATTGTAAGGCGCAATATGTATTAAGAAAGACGAAAGAAGTTATAATTGAATATTAAAGAGGAAATGCCAGCCTTATATACTCAAGTGATTAAAGCATTGGCAATTGAGATCCAAACCCTGAGGATGCGCGGTCGATTTGTTATGTTCTGTTCCTTTTTCTTAAAAGGGAATAACAGTACAAATTTATTCGCAGTATTCGCCGCCTTGTGATTAAAAATAAAAACTAAAGTATACGCCTTTTTTTCTCTAACTGCAGATCGACGCCACTTCGGATGTGCCTTCAAAACATGCCAGTGACAACGAAATGGCCGAAAAGAATCTCAAAGCCAAGGTGCCATGGTTTTATGCACCCGCCTTTATATTCGTATGGCTTGCGCTATTCTTTGCCATCATTATACCGGTGTACAACTACTTACCCAATGGACTGTCTATAGCTGAAGAAGCCAACCACAAAGGACAATTTATTGCAGAATATGCACAACGTATACTCTACGATTTTGATCGAATTGGACCCAAAGTAACGGGTAGTCGCGCTAATGAAGTGCAAACAGTGCAATTACTGGTAAATGAAATTGAAAAAATCCGCGCTGTTATGCGTGCGGATCTTTACAGTCTTGAGATGGATGTGCAACAAGTTTCGGGTGCCTATTTGCACTGGCATATGATCAATATGTATCAGGGCGTGCAAAATGTTGTCGCCAAATTGACACCAAATAATGCAACAAGTGAGAATTATCTGCTAATAAACAGTCACTTCGACACAAAGCCAGGCAGTCCGGGTAAGTATCGTAGTTAGATGAGTTTATATGAGATAATTATAGTGATTTAGTTATTTAAGAAAATTCATGATTATCAATTTACGTAATTTACGCAATTGTCTCCATCATCAGTTGAAAACCATAATTATCTCTGTCTCATAAACTCCAGAACAGTTTCCAGCATCGTTCTAATATACTATTACAGGTGCTGGTGATGACGGTGCTATGGTTGTTGTAATGTTGGAGGTACTTCGTCAATTTGCCATTTCCGAAGAAATTTTTGAGCATCCAATTGTATTTCTTTTTAATGGTGCCGAAGAAACTCCGCTACAAGCTTCACATGGTTTTATTACGCAACATAAATGGGCCAAGAATTGTAAAGCGTTAATCAATCTGGATGCAGCTGGTACCGGCGGACGGGATCTATTATTTCAAGGTGGTCCAAATCATCCTTGGCTAATGCGGGTAAGTCAAAAGAATTAAACTTATATGTTTGTATAACTGCCGGCACTATAAAATTTATATACTTGCATAATAAAAATATTATTTTCGAATTTTTTATCGTATATATTGCAAGCGGCGATCGAATTTTTTTTATGAACGTCCGCTTATTTATCGAAAATTATTGTTTTACACAACTATATATTAAATATATGATACACGCGTGACGTTCATCAAACTCAATCATACCAAAAGGAATCATGGCAATCAAAGGTTCATTTTATGATTAGATAGCAACACTTTAGGTACTTTAACTGTAAATATGTACTATTTGAATTGTGTTTCACAAATCGCGTACAAAATTGTTCGAGATTTTAGTATGTACAAGCACTTCTAGGTTAGTTTATCATTTGGTTTTGTTTTTGATTACAATTTCAGCATTACAATAAAAATATCAAGCATCCCTTTGCCACCTCAATGGCTGAGGAGATCTTTCAATCTGGCATAATACCATCCGATACTGATTTTAGAATATTCAGAGATCATGGTGCCGTGCCCGGACTTGATATGGCTAAGGTGTACAATGGATATGTGTATCACACCGAATTCGATAATTTCGAGTTCATTTCGCGCGATTCATTGCAATCGACCGGCGATAATGTGCTTGCATTGGCGCGTTCCATAGCCAATGCTAATGAAATGTATAACACGGATGTGAGTATAAAGCTGTACCATGTGTATTTAAATTTTGACAAGTCTTACCAGCTAGTATTTTTTTTTTTTATATAGGAGTACGCCGAAGGTCACGCTGTGTTTTTTGACTACTTGGGTTTATTCTTTGTCTACTACACCGAGACAATTGGCATTGTTATTAACACTCTCATAGCCGTGCTAACACTTGCACTCGTTTGTGTTTCACTCTGGCGGATGGCAGTCAACTCAGATGTTTCAATAGGTCAGACTGCGCTCTGTTTCGGACTGATCTTCTTGTTGCATCTGATCGGATTTGTGCTTGCGTTCGGGCTACCACTATTGATGGCTGTCATGTTTGATAGCGGTAATCGTTCAATGACCTGGTTTACAAATTATTGGTTAAATATTGGAATTTTCGTTTGTCCTTCACTTATTGGTCTGTGCGCGCCCACACTGTTCTATTTCAGTTACAGCTGTAATGTAAGTTTTCTGTTATTAAGAACGAAGTAACAATTTTCGCCAATTAAATATTATCTCCGTTTTTATCCATTTTACAGCATAAAATATCGCAAGCTTATCGGCTGCAAATGACTTTGCATGCACACGGTGTCATCTTGTCACTGCTTTCGATTGTATTAAGTGCTGTTGGTATACGTAGCTCCTATTTATTTTCAATTTCTTTGACATTTTATGCGGGTATGCTGATGATTAATTTGTTGACCACATTGCACGACAAACGTGAGTTTGCCACACAAATATTTGCTATAATTTACTAAAATGTCAATTCTTTCTAAAGGCTACTATTGGACAATCCTGCATAAGATCGGCCAGATCTTTCCATTTCTCTATTTTTGCTATCGTTTTCATATGTTCCTGATTATACTCATGCCAATGATGGGTCGCAATGGCAGCGCTTTAAATCCCGATCTTTTAATATGTTTATTGTGCGCGTTCGGTGCTGTTTTGGCTATGGGTTTTGTGGTAAGAAAAGCATAAAAATTATTATACAAAATATATACATAAAAACTTTCAAAACTTACTTCAAGATCCCATTGGTGAACATGTTTCGCTACCCACGTCTGATTTTGCTTTCACTGGGCATAATAACATTTATATTCTCAATGATAGCCGTTTCACCAGTTGGATTTCCATATCGCGCCAAGACTAGCGTCAACCGTGCCAACTTTTTGGTAAGCAATCTTTTATGAGCCGGTATATGGACCCTGCCAAATACAAAGAGTTATAACATAAATTAATAAATATATTGCATATGTATTGTTTTACACAGGAAGTACGTCGCGTTTTCTATGAGTATAATGGTGCTGTGAGTCTTAATGAATCTGGATATCTCTTCGATTTCCAAGATAGACGTCGACAACATGCGCTCGAAGATACATCCGTCGATCTCAGCGGTTTGGTGAGCACAGCGGATGACTGCAATAAGCACATGATGTGCGGCATGCCACTATTTAATCATCGTTGGGTGAAGGCACGCATGGAAGGAAATTGGCTGCCTCGCACCGTTCCTGTCGAGCTGCCGAGTGCACATAAACTAGATTTGTTAAGTAAAATAGTAAATTCAAGTAGCTCACATGTACATTACGAATTCGAATTGTCCGGGCCAACGCACAAGGGTCTGTTCATACAGCCAGAACCGGGCGTTGAGATCACTGATTGGTCTTTCCTGCGTCAAATGCTCGATGATAATAATAAATATAAAGCGCCCTATCATATATTCTTTGACTGTGGTAATGACAATACACCATTGAAATTCCATATCGATTTCAAAAAAAATGATGGTGTCTTCAATGTGCCAGTTTTTCAGCTGGGCGTTTCATTGCATTTTGTAAGCTTTGAGCACAGGCGCGACGCAGCTACATTGGCGTTTAAATCCACCTTTCCGAACTTTGTTCATATTATGGAGTGGCCTAGTTCTTACGAAAGATTTATATTTTAGTAGATATGCTTTAATAAAGTGTAAAATAAAATATTACTTTAATAAAATATTACATAAAGAAAATCAAGACTACTGTTTACTGCACCTTAAGAATTTCCAAGTTTAGTATTCTACGGATAAGTCCTATGTGTTAATGTTATATATTGGATTATTGCGAGATATCTGACACTGTGTGAACCTGCCTTAATATCACAGTGACACAAAATTATACGTTTTGAAAATACTTCTGCTGAGACCTTGAGCAGTTTTTAGGCCTAATCGAGTATAACACGTAGCTATGTATAAATCTAATAACATATAAATCGGAGCCACAGATGCGGAGCTATACTTTTAAGTGTACAAAGTGTACCAATTTTATTAAAAGTATATAGAAAACAGAATATATAGTCACCTAATCTACTTCACTAGGACTAAAAACTCTATTCGGTATCATCGGCTACATCTACTATAGCTGCCATGCGAGTAAGAACGAATTTGGCCTCCTACGTGGCCTCGTCAGCTTCGACAGAAAAGACGACGATGCTAAAGATGAGATCTATGAGCGCTTTGAACGTCTATACGAGCGCTATCCCAAACACGATGTGGCGATTTCAACGGTAAAATTGGGAAGGAAGGAATCTTTGGCCCAACCGTCGGAAAATTTAGCCTTCAACGAAAGCTAGACGTCGGCAAGATGCAATCAGAACAGAGCGCCGAAGCCTTCTCAAACACGCTCTCCCGACTGCTCCGGAAAACCTCTTCGTCTTCTCAAGATACATGTGAGCAGTGGAAACACATCACCCGCTCCATGGTTTGGGTTGCTAAGGAGGCCTGTGACTAATTCTTGGTACGACAAGGGGTGTCGCAATGCTACTGCGAACTCTGCTGTCGGGAGGAACGCGAGCTGTTAGAGAGCGATATCGAGAAAAACGGAGAGAGAAGAAACGCCTTTTCAGACGCAAGAAAAAGGAGCAAGAAAGGCGGGAGTTTAACGATGTTGAGATGTAATGTAACAGAAATGAAGCTCGAAAATTTTATCACAAGGTCAAGTAGATGACTAAAGGTTTTAAACCCGGAGTAACTTTCTGTAAGGACGAACATGGAAATCTGGTTACGATTGAACAGGAATCACTGAGATTATGGAGGAGTCGTTTTTCTAACTTACTCGGAGGCGGCGAAGCGCACAATTCCGCTGATAGAAAACTGACCTCGGAATCACCATGAGTGATTGCACTATTGTAGAGCCACTCGGTAATTATAAAGCTGAAAAAAAACATAGCGGCGAAGAGTTGGTTAGAAGTATACACCAACTTTAGCTCCAGCACGCATGGTTTACATGGGGGCCCAAACTTCATTAGTGGACGACGTAGTAAAGGACGACCGGGCACGCGTTGGAATGACCAGGTATGAAAAGATCTCTCAGAACTTGGCATTCAAAACAACTGGCACAAGATTACGGAAGATGGAGCACCATGACCGAAAGACGGTTGACGGCCATATGAGTATGTGTTTGACCATTGAACAAGCTGAAAATTTCTTCTGTGTAGTGTATAAATATTCTTAAATGGGAAAACCTAAATTGATATAATAAATCAGTAATTTAGATTAATATGCATGTCGTAATGATTGAGGAGCATTTATGGTGATCATTAGATGCAATAAATATTCAATAAAAAATTCAATGCCTTGGGAATTCCTTAGAAGATAAAGGGGAGTCACAAACATTTATATGCATGTATATACATTTACCGGAAAGCACTAAGCAAAGGTATATAATTTAGTAGAGCAGTTAACAGTTTAGATTATTAGTAATTCCAAGTGTATAGTGTACTACGACCGACCGATGATGCTCCATATCTAAATAATTTAATACCTACAATTGGGATAACAACTACAAGCATACATAAAAATAATGTAAGATAAAAACGAGCGATCGCTTTACTATGACTAAAAAGTCTTGATTTTAGCTGCGATATGCAGCAAGAAATCAGTTGTGTACTAGCTAACACGAAAAGCAGTCAAGATATTGTGTGCCAACATGGAAGAAAAACTCGAAAGCATCTCGTATAAAATGGTAATAAGTACTACTAATTATCCTTCGATTTAATTTTCTTACTTAAACATTTACTATTTCAAACTACAGACAGTAACGTCAACAAATGCATCTGTGGAAGAAATAAGTGAAGAAATGAACATAAAGAATATGGATGTGGATGAAAAAATCCAGAGCCTCTCGTATGAAATGGTAATATGTATTATTAATTACTCTTTGATTTAGTACCCCTTAAACATATACCATTGATAATTACAGACATTAACGACAACAGTTTCATCCCCAGAGGAAGTAAGTGAAGATATGAACTTAAAAAATATGAAGGACAAAGTACCGTGGTATTATGCTCCCGCATTTTTGTTATTTTGGTTTGTGCTCTTCTTCGCTGTCATCATACCAGTCTTTAACTATCTACCCGATGGACTTTCACTTGCACAGCAATCCGAGAACAAAGATAAATTTATTGCAGAATATGCTGAACGGATACTAATGGAATTCAATCGAATTGGTTACCATGAAATTGGAACGTATGCAAATGAAGTACTTGCTGTGGAACTGCTTTTAAATAGAACTGCAGATATACGCGCTGTCATGAGGCAGGATCTCTACGAGCTGGAGGTAGATGTGCAAATAATATCCGGTGCTTATGTACACTGGGAAATGATAAACATGTACGATGGTTGGCAAAATGTGGTAGTCAAGTTAAGTTCAAAGTCGTCAACAAGTGAGAATTATGTGCTTATTAATAGTCATTTTGATTCGAAGCCGGGTGCGCCAGGTACAATAGTATTTATTTAGAATAATATGAGTTAAAAATTAATCCACTCACCATTCACTCTAGGCACTGGAGACGCAGCCTCTATGGTGGTCGTTATGCTAGAAGTACTACGCCAAATGGCAACATCGGAGCAGATATTCGAACATCCTATCGTTTTTCTTTTCAACGGAGCCGAGGAAACTCCTTTGCAAGGATCACATGGTTTTATAACGCAACACAAATGGGCAAAAAATTGTAAAGCGCTTATCAATCTCGATGCTGCTGGCACAGGTGGTCGAGAAATTCTATTTCAAGGTGGCCCCAATCATCCATGGCTTATGAAGGTAAATTTTCATTTTTTTTTTTTTATAAATATATTTTTAGTACAAACTTTTTATAACGCTTATTACATATCGTATCGTAAATATTTCAATGTATCCGTTCATTGCACAAAATGTTCGGAAATACAATCAACCATTTTTACTAGCGTCCACTTATCGTACATTTTTAAAAGATACCATATAAATCTATTATTACTTATCGCAAGTATCATAATAAAGATTTCTGCGATAATGAAATAAACTTATTATCTGTAAAAATGTTTGTGCGCCAATTATTTTCTGATTTGTGTTATTGCTGATAGTGACTTTGGAGGCATATTTACAAAGAACACAATATTTTCTTACAGCACTACAGCCAAAGCATAAAACATCCTTTTGCAACAACAATGGCTGAAGAAATTTTTCAAGCTGGCATGATACCATCCGATACCGACTTTAGAATTTTTAGAGATTTTGGTAGCGTGCCTGGACTTGACATGGCTAAATGCTATAATGGATTTGTCTATCATACGGAATTTGATAGTTTTGAGATAATATCGCGTTCATCGATACAATCCACCGGTGATAATGTGCTTGCACTGACGCGTTCTATAGCCAATGCACCTGAACTGTATAATACAGCGGTATGTGTGCAGCAAAACTCAAAAGAATTGTTATTAATATTTTATTTTACAGGAATACGCTGACGGCCATGCTGTATTTTTTGATTATTTAGGACTCTTTTTTGTTTACTATACTGAAACGGTGGGCATTATCATCAATTGTTTAATCGCAGTACTTGCACTTGGTCTTGTTGGCACTGCGCTGTGGCGCATCTCCGTTTCATGTAAAATTTCTTCTGGAGAAAGCGCACGTTGCTTCGGACTGATCTTTGTTATACAATTGCTGGGCTTTGTGCTTGGAATTGGGTTACCGCTGCTAATCGCTGTTATTTTTGACAGTGGCAATCGTTCCATGACATGGTTTACAAACAATTGGCTGGCTATTGGGCTCTATGTTTGTCCATCGCTTATTGGTTTATGTGCGCCAATATTGCTTTACTTTAGTTTTAAAAAAGATGTAAGTTTACTTATTAATTCTTAACGTAATTTTAAATACTAACACTGCTTTCTTTGTTCAAACAGAATCAAGTAACCGATTCATATCGTTTGCAAGTGGCATTACATTCACATTGCATAATATTGGCATTGCTCTCCATTATACTAAGTGCAGTCGGTGTACGCTCTTCCTATTTGTTCACAATTTCACTAATTTTCTATGCAGCAACGTTGATTAGTAACTTATTGTTCGGCTTAAACGACAAACGTGAGTTTTTTTTATGTATTTATGGTGTAACTAAATTTATTTGCTTCATAATGTAATTTCACAGGTTACTACTGGACTATAGCACACTTTATTGGTCAGATATTGCCATTTTTGTATTACTGCTATATTTTCTACAGTTTCGTTGAAATTGTTAGACCAATGATGGGTCGCAATGGCAGCGAAATAAATCCAGATCTACTGATAGGCTTACTCTGTTCTTTGGGTACGGTTTTGGGCTTGGGTTTTGTGGTATGTAAATAAATTACTGTATATGTTTATAAATTTAATATAAAAAATTTCATGCAGATACAAATGATCAGTATTTTTCGCTATCCACGTCTCATTTTGCTTTCGTTAGCAGTGGTTACATTTATATTCAGCATGATTGCAGTTTCGCCGGTTGGCTTCCCATATCGCACTAAGACTAATGTACAACGTGTGAACTTTTTGGTAAGCCACTTCTACGAACTAGTTATACATTTTTAAATTAATTTATGTACTTAAATTGCATTGCACAACATACAGCAAGTACAGCGAACTTTCTATGAATACGATGGGTCTGTGAGTTTAAATCAATCTGGCTATTTATTCGACTTCCAAGACAGACTGCTGGAACATCCGCTTAAAGACAGCGCACTTAATTTAAGCGGTTTAGTCGGTCTGGCTGATGACTGCAATAAATATATGTTATGCGGAGTACCATTATTCAACCATCGTTGGAAGAAGGCACGCATGACTGGACGTTGGCTGACTCGTGCTGAGCAAATCACTCTACCTGGAACTTCGAAGTTGGAGCTATTAAGCAAAACGGTGAATGCTGCCGCCTCCAGTGTACGTTTTGAAATTGAATTGTGGGGACCAACGTATATGAGTCTGTATATGCAAGCGCTGGAAGGTGCCGAAATCATTGACTGGTCATTTCATCATAAAATGCTAAATGAAGATCAATTTCAACAGCCGTATCATATATTTTATACACATGCCGATCTAGACAAACCGTTGAAGTTTTACATCGAATTGAAAAAATCCGATGGCATTTTTGATGTACCGATTTTTGAGATTGGCATGAGCGCACATTATGTAAGTTTCGACAACGAGCGTGACGCTATAAGCAAACAGTTTATTGAAGACTTTCCTGACTATGTACACCTATGGCAGTGGCCCAGTTCATACGAGAGACGCGTTTATTAATTATTGAATTTTTTTTTTAATTATTTTCAATATATAGAACTATTTACGATTAAATTATGGTATTAAGAATTGCCAGACATAATCTTTTGTACTGAACGATCAAATTTTCTGTAAAGAAATAGAAAAATATATAAAAAAAAATTATTATAAATTATAAGAATATTGCACAGCATTTAGGTTCGCTGTACAGACAGCTTTAAGACACTTCAATTGTTTATATTATACACTAGCTGTACACTGTCAAAACGGTTCACAATTGTCCAATGGAGCTTACTTCTACCGATTCCATTACAATGTATACCAAAATTAATTATTGTACCTCAAAGGGATGCAAAGATATGATAAATTTCTCTATCTGAACTTCTTCCGATCCCATTTACATGTCTACCACATTTTATCTCCGCACCTCAAATGAATGAAAAGATATCAAAAATATTGTATACCTTATATGGGGGTGAGGCATCGATACTTTCAATCTTTTAAAAAAAAAGTATCCTATACAAATTGTTTACCGGTTTAGGCGCTCGATTTCATGATTACCTGCACTTTGCCTAAGGGCTTTGATTTAAACCATAAATTTAAATGGTAGCTATATTTTATATTGGCTTGATCTGCACTAATATAGGATTTATCATTACGATTGATGCAAGATATACCGAAATGGGTGTTGTTAGCTTAATTAACAAAAAAAACTAAACATGATTTACGAAAACTAAAACAAAAAAGAGGATGTTTATATTGTGAAGTGAGTTGTGTAATTCATTTAAACACTTTTTCAGAAGAGGAAATGGGAAAGTATAAATATATAAATAAAAAGATTATATTTCTTATAGCCTCCAAGATCTAGTGCAAAGTCGTGAGCAGACAGACATACAGACGAATATATCAATATTAATCCGAGGTATGACCAATTCGCATAAACTTATACATTTTCCCGACATGGGTTACAATAAGAACATCCTAGTACATGACCATTAAACAGAATTACCGCCTCCACCAATAGATTTATAATTATAACATCGAATCAGACATATTTAGAGTCATTGTCTCTGAAAGAGTCAGGCAGGCGTACAACGCGACAACTTTCAAATGTTTTCAAAAATAACGTAAATACTTCAGAAAAATTAATGCAAGTAACAAGTAGAACATTGTCTCAGCATCAGTTGCGCAAATATCACTGTTCCCCGCCGTCTCATTACTCATGACACTCTTTACAGTATTGCAAATATACGTTAATTCCATGTGTTTCCTTAAAATATTTCACCATGTTGTTAACTGTCCAATAGTGTCTTGTACCAAAAACAAAAAATTTGTACAACATAAAACAAATTATCGGCTGTCAAACAGTCGGACATAAAGTCTAATCGGAATCTCTCTCTATTTTAATAATTGCATTTAGTTTGTCTGAAGACTTGATATTAATAACCGAGCAAGAAATACAAATGTTCTGTTCTTTTTTTACTTACTTTGAGATCAGCGCATCGCCGGGTGTGTAGAAAGGATTGCAGACTGCATCTGTATAGAGCATTTGCAGATTGCGAAACATCTAAAATTTATGAAAGAAATGTGAAATGTAAACTCATTTCTTTCCTTTATTAGAAGAACTTACCGCTCGCACTTCATTCTCACGCAGCGCAATATTGCTAGAATCGACAACCACAATGAATTTGATTTTAGAATTAGTCACAAAGCCATAGCTATAACAAATCATAAGAAATTTAATAAATGTTCGAAGCTGTATACATTAAAAAGTGAAAACTATTACATTTTATGCGTTTCCGTAGAGTAAAGCAGACCTAGATAGAGCTCCTTTGTTTCCGGCGTGCCTTTGCCCTGTGGTTGACATTTCTCCTCAACGACGTCGAGCGCTGCATGTACACGGTACTGCAGATCCAGCTCTTTGTCCAGGTCCGACGTGGTTAGATAAAGCGGCGCATTCTAGATATATTATCAATTTTTAATAGATGCAATGTAATCCGTTTATATTTAAATATGTGCTGTTTTATAGTTTAAGAAACTTAAATAAATATAGCATAATATTTACATCTTTGCCAATAATTGCAATGCAAACTGCCATGTTGCTTAAGTTGTTTGTTGCTTGGTTGTATCAGAAATTGTTTACGCTTTCAAAATACAAAACAAAAATTATTTAACTATTATTTATGGACTTTAATAAAAACACAACTTGTAAGTCTTCTTCTTCATTTTTCATAAAAAAAATACAAAACAGCTGTGCATTTTAGGCAAGGAGCGAGCGGTAATGAGTGAGGCACCCTGTGCCATTTTTTGAAGGTGTTTAAGGTGTTAAGCATTGGTCAAACCAATGGATCAGGGTTAAGTAGGGCTGGGAAGAAATTTCTAGCTCATCGCAGCCCCTTTTCTTTTTGGTGGAGGTGTTTAAGGGCGATTAACTAACAATAATAACCAACCAATGGATTACAGGGTGCTCAGATTTTGTGAGCTTCAGCTGTACAAATTGAATTTAATTTTGTTGCGGGGCGTTGGTGTTTTTTTTAGCGCGTAAATTTGTGCAAATTGTGTTTAGCGCCTTTGTGGTAAATTATAAACATTTCATTTTTTTCAAACCGAATTTTTTATATAGGGAAGGGATGTGGATCGAGGCCCCTACGACCATTTGCAGGCAGCCCTGTAAGAAAAATGGATCAGGCGATATTAACGTCCAAAGGCATTTTTACCCGATTCGTCCAACTTTTGATAAGTTAGGCCAAATCTGGGCATTATGGGAAAGTGGGTACGGGGTGGACCTCCGGATGGCCTTTTTAACTATATTAAGCCCAGAGGCAGAAATATTGGAGGCGGGATTAATTCGCCTCCTACGAACTCAACTATCAAATTCCAAATTTGGTAGTATAAAAGGTCAAGCCGTGACGTGGACGGATGATAATTTTAAAGATTTCGGCTTATTTGCCTTGCACAGTTTGATGTCGCAAACTGTGCAAATTATCAAAATGCATCTTGAATATGATTTCGTTTATTCATTCATTTTGAAAATCCGGTGCACCGAATGTCTAGTAATTATACTAAGTGGTGCCACTGACATCACTTAGAATAGAATTCACAACGACAGAAATTTATGGTGCATATGATTGTGATATGTTCAGTCAGCTTGTGACACTGCAGATCTATTTTATTGGTTGCGCACTTACAATGCTATGTCCGCCATGATGAAAGTTGAAAGCACTACCAATGGATTCCGGCATCTGATTCTCATCATTGTCAGCAGAGCCGTTGACAGCGGATCCATTTTCGGCCGCTATAACTAGCTGTTTCATGTACATTGTGGCGAGACGTAAAGTGTCCAATTTAGACAGCTTTGTATCTGGTGGAATGTTAGGCAATGTTTATTAATTACTTATATTCAATATCGTTATGTTCCGTTTAAAATTTTTATAATAACTCTTGTAAAAAAGAGAATTTCGCCCGCAAAAGGATTTTAAATTTTCAATTTAAAAATCTCTCTATTTTTTTTCTAACGGTCATGTAACGAAAATTCCATTCCAACCAAATTCCAATTCTCGGTGTCACGGAAACATTCGTTGGTTGGTTTGAAATCCCTCACTTTTGCCTGAGGGATTTAGTAGATGGCAGCTTTAATAAATGGTTTTCAATTCAGGTAGTGATTGAAATTTGAACAAAATTAATTTTCAAATTAATTTGCATTATTTTTATAAATATTTCGTTGAATTTAATTTGTAACTTTGTATTTTAGTAAACATCTCTTCGAATATTGCAGTTTATTAAACCAAACAAAAACCAACCGAGCATATTAATGCCAACTTGTTAAAAGCAAAAACTGAAGATTCTTTAAATGAATTATTCAATTTCTTTTGTTTTATATATGAGCTAAGATTTAAATAAAGATTTTGTTATTTTTATTTTTTTAATTTAGTGTACAATAATTGTGTATTAAATGTGTATTAAACTTACATTTTAGTAAAGAATTCATTGCAAAAAGTTGGCATGTCGTGATTAAATAGACAATTTAATAGAGTAGCATGTGATAGCTTTGACGTTTAGATCGTACAGATATTTAAAAATATTTGTTTTTTTTTAGTTGTAATGTACTTTTAAAATTATATACAAATAAAGCAAATAAATCGAAATTAACAAGTAAGAAAATCACAGTCGGGCATAACCGACAGTAAGAGGCCCTGTACCAGTTCAGGTCGCCTAACAAACACATTAAATGTTTCCCGAGCTTATGACCACTTCCTACTGCACGAATAAGTGCCTTATAAAACATTTTTTATGTATGATGAGAAAAGGGGGGTCGTTGAAATCTAATTGCATATAAAATCGTCATTTATTATCCGATTTTTGGGGGAGGGGCAAAATTTTAAAATAAACTTGTGAAAATCCGGAGCAGTCCTAGTCGAATGCAAAAAACACGAAGTCTCTATCTTTTACCGTTTCCGAGATCTTTTCGGTCATGCAGACGGACGGACATGTCTATATCGACTCCTCTATCCCTCCTAACCATAATGGGGGTAACTTTGGGGGGTCTCCGACCATTATTTCTACCTGTTACATACATTAGCACAAAACCAATAGGCCCTTGTACCTTCGGTACAGGGCCTAAAAATAATAACACACATAATTGTTATATATGGCTGACAACCCTGCTAAATTCCTAGATGTTTCCGAATAAAATGTCCGAAAAGTGAAACCCCTCGATTTTCCGTGAAACTGGGGTTTTGCTCGAGCGATTTTAAAACCAATCCAACCGAAATTGTCTTTCAATTTACGTGACACGCCCGATTAATAGATTTTTCAGGGCTGTTTTGAAAAAACCCGTATTTTAATTTAAAGGACTCTTTTTTTAAAAGGGGCTGAGTTACAACAGTCTGGCTTTTTGGGCACAATCCAAGTTGCTTATAATACAACTTGGGGATACCACGTAAAAAAACGCGCCACAACGCTACTTCTATGGTGGTGAGAAAATTGAGTTGCTTTAATTAAACTTCTATTTATATAATTTGCATTCAATTAAAATCAATCAATTAAAGGCAGCATTTCGGAAATGCGAGTACGCGCTTAAAAAAAATGGATAAGAATGGAGTGAAATGTGAACATTTGAAAAATTGGGTGACATGTGACGAAGAACTTCACATGCTCATCCAAAATTTAATTTTGGACGACGGTATAGCTATGTAGGTGGGGTGTATGGAAATAGGTGGGGGGTCTATTGTGTTTGTCGGAATGTCCGGTATGGCTGAGGGCGTCGTGGCCGATGTGGGGCGGTCTATTGTGGTTGTCAGAGTGTCCGGAATGAAAGAAATTATTTCCGTTGCTATCGATTTGTCCGGTAAGTTGGGAGCGGAGGGTGGGATGAGATTTTCCAGCTGTAAATAAAATATAATTAATAATACTATAAACAATAATTTCTTCCATTACTTCCGAAACTTCATCCAATGGGCTATCCATATTGCTTCCATTCTTTCGATAATACTGTAATATATTTAATATAATATTAGTATTTGAAAAATAAAATAAAAATATAAAGTAAATTTTTAAATACTCACTAAATCTGCTATCTAATCAATTTCTGCACCAGAAGCCCCACGTTTGTCGCTTCAACCATGTCTATTCGGCTCTTTTCGTCTCACAAGCGTTTGGCACCAGAGTTCGAAGGATTGCGAACTCAGGTGCCATAATTACCTCTACTTAATAACCTACCTCTACTTCTTAAAATATATTAAGGGTGGAAAACTTGAATTTGGGAAGATTTTCTTTTGAGGGCAATCTAATTTGGTGGTCTTAACACTCATGTTTTTCAATGGAATTTGGTTCATACTTTGTTGCATCAAACTATGAATCACAAACGTACCCACCTCAACCATCTGGTCCTCGGTTCAGTCTTGTGCTGGACCTTTTCTAGAGCCTAACTTTATGTTAGCCAATTGCGGACCTAAAAAATGGATTGCAGCCTCCTCCAAAGCTTCGACTTCTTGGCTTACAGAAATGTGGAAACCCTGTCGGACTCCCACATCCAGCCCTTGCACTCATAAATCCCAGATTCGATTAAGCTTTTCATAGCAATGGCCGATATCGCCTTTCGATGCTTTGTTTGGTCAAAACCCCCTTTTCCATTGTGGCACGCAGTGCTTTTTCTAAATGGTTGTAGAGCCTACCCCCACAACCTTTTCCAATGTTAAAAATGCCTTTTTTCCCAGGGATGGTCGGATCTTTTAAACAATATAAGAAATACTTCTTTAGAAATTGAGTCTGCAGAGTTATACTTTCGTAGAACTGATGGAGTTCAACCCATGTGGAATTACCGCGCTTAATCCGAATTGGTAGAGGAGGATTGCAATTGTTTCGATGTACATACATAGCAGTCCTACTTGAAAATGCCACATCGCATTTGTTGCATCGGGGAGTCGGTTTGACGCCGCCGTGCAAGCTATGGTTGTGGACTTGCAGTAGGTATTCCCTGCGAAAGCGCATAATGCGCAAAACCACTTGGGGGGAATAGTATTCATCGAACTGACCACACAAATACTCACCCACAACAATAACCAGCACCAGCAACAAAAACACAGGAAAAGATTATACACTGATGTAGCAGGAGGTCAATCCTCAAAAATAGCTAGCATGAGTATAGGTGAAACCACAAAAACAGTGTTTATTAAAAAAAGAAAAGCCACCGGTAGCAACTTAATTAACAAAAAAAAATAATTACTGTATAACTGGTTCGGACAATGCATATTTGAAAACGGTTCATGGTAATCGATATCGGCTTATCGATGGGTTCGACGATGTTTGACGATGGCTCCGGAGCCATCGTCAAACATCGTGCAAGTTTGTCGAAACTGGTGTTTAACTGTCGAACATCGATGCATACACAGACAAACATTGTGGGCTTGATGGTGGCTCCAGAGCCACAGTCGAGCGCCCAATATCGATGCATCGGTCTTAAAAATCGAAGCTTTGACAGCTCTAATGTACATACCTAAATCAACAAGTTCAGAAACTTGCCGATCTAAACAATTTGTCTTTTTTTTTTTTTGATTGTTGGAACAGTAATATGTTCAGTTGCTCACATAAATGGCGGCGGCACAATTACCGGGAGCAGCAAATAACAACAATAACTGGTTGCAAATGTTAAAGCAAATCGACGTCGAGGTTTACGTTCTCTTTGTGAACCAAACACAACGAAATGTGGCGCTCTACTGGATCGATCAAAACAGTATACCAAATTTCTATATGAAGCTTGTTCCGGCGCAGCAACTCAACGTCAATACGTATCGATCGCATCCATGGATGTTTCGCGACAGTAACACCGGCGAACGTATGCATGTCCGTCATCAAATGATATACTGGCCAGCACCGATGCAAGTCAAGAAACCCGCCCAACCGGAACGCATTATCACTGTTCGACAACAAGTAAATATACACTATCCGGTGCGTTCGCTGGTCAGCAGCTGTTTATGGGTTTTGGCAGACAATTTGACAAGAAACTGTGTCGGTGGCGATGTCATTGGAAATGCGGACGAAAGGATCGAACAGTTGCATATGCCAATGACGCTAAAGGAGCATTTGCGCGAAGTGATCAAAATAAAGGCGAGCTATCGTCAGTCAGTGGAGATGAGTGATATGTACCGCTTGTATCGGCTTCCACGCTAGTGATCTAATCTAAACCCATTTATAGGTGTATAGTGTAATATTAAGTGAATAATTAAGATATCAGTTCAGCTACATATAAGGTGCATCTACAATTTAATGAAACAAATCAAAATTCAATTTTGGAATAAATTAATTTATTTTTTATTACTATAAACGAATTATTTTTTTTTCGTTTTATGTACAAATTTGTTATTGGCTTTGCATAGAATTTGTTTTAAATTTATTTCCTACTTTCTTTTGCATTGTTGCATAGTTCGACTTTCTTCTCTATATGTAAGTGTACATTTTAAATGTTAATTTTATGCTTATAACTATAATGAATCCTATATATGTAATACAATATTAACTGCGTATATATGTATGTAAATTTAAAACTTTGCGCATATTGAGTAGAAGGATAACTTATTACATAAGAGAATCTAATCTTTTCGAAAGCAATATAAATCAATAATTCCTTCTGTAAAAATTGCTTTTGTTCCAAGAAAGTTTGTTACCATTTGTAATCAAGTGGCCGAAGAAGCGTATTTCTTCTTCGATGGAGAATATACAAAATATATCTATAGCTGGCTGTGTGGCGCGAAATTCGCTTTAAGTGTCTTCCATCCTAGACTAATACTAGATCAACAACAATAAAGATGACGCTGCTGCTCCGTACTGGGGTGTGCTGAGTGCGCGACTGTTTCATAGCATAGGTTCTTGGAATGCAACGTTCTTCACTTACCATCGTAGCTGAAATTCTGCTTTGTTTTATATTGAAATGTAAGATCAGTCGATTGCTTCCATATAAAATGACGTACAGTGCGAAGATCCATGTTGGGATCCACAACCTGCAAAATATTTTCACACAAATTCAGTAAAACCGATCAGCTTAGAAGAAATAGTTACAAAACAGCTTATAACTCTTCAATTACTCACCACATCGTTGCACCAAAGTTCAATACGTTCCTCTGCTGGCAGCTGTGAACCTTCGGAGTTAGCATCGCTTTGGCTGTTCTGTAACGAGCTTGATGCATTGCCACTACTCGGTGTTGTCTCCGCATTAAGCACTTTTTCCAGCACATGTTCACATACTTTGCGGCACTGTATAAATTCATTGGCTACTAAACGATCCTGTTGACGCAAAACCGGCATTAGACAGACACTAAAAATCTTACAAAAAGAAGAAATATATGTACCTTTTTAGTCCGTTCCGGCTTGATCATTTGTGGATGAGGTTGCAGGAAGAAAGGAATCTTGAGGAATTTTGGTATAGTCTTTTCGATAACGACATCTGTAACCCATTGCGGCACTGTTTCGTGTAACAGCGTGCTTTCACTTTCACCGGCAGCATCGCGCACTAACAGACGACAGACTGTGCGTCCTCCAACCTCGCTGTAAGTGAAAAATGTTCCTCAATAATATTACTTTATAAAAAAAAAAAAAAAAAACACCGAACCTAAATATGACCGGCGTATGTTTGGGAACTTGAAAATAGCCGTTGCCGTGCAATTCGGGCTCCAAATCGTTAGGAGGCAGACTGTGCGGCGGAGTCCAGTATTCTAGTAGCGCTTCCAGTAATAACTTGCCATAATTTATCTAAATTATATAGTTTTATAATAACGAGTTCAATAAAATTTAGATCGAAAATACCTTTATCTCTGTTGTAGGGTCAACACATTCCGGCAGTCCAGCTTCTATAGAAACCCACGCCGCAAAACAATCAACTTCATCCTGACCTAATACTATCGTTGGCATCTATATAAAAAAATTAAGCAATTCAATGATTCCAATTCGAACATGGTGTAGTACACAATTTTTACTCACGCCAGTTTTTAAATCAACCGTAAACCAATTTGGAATGTGGACCTGTTTGAAGCGTTTTTTAACCTCTTCGTCAAAGTCTACCTTGCCTAGGTCTTCTTTTTTAGTAACGCGCAGCACATCGTATATAGCCACCTGGTCTTCGGAATCCTTAGTTACTATGTAACGTTTATCGTTAAGAACACAAGACTTTTTGACAGCTGCACCACCTTTGATGCACGCTACTTCTGTGCCCGTCGTAGTCCAGTGACCTTCTAAGCCGCCGCTCGAGTTAAGCGTACACTTATCGTACATGGGCAGCTTCCAACAACGTATGTCCGAGTTCCAAGTAGTGGCCCAAACACCAGTTTTATCAATGTTATAGCCTAGACTAAGTACTGGTGCCTGTTCCTCACACACCAACACCGAATTGCTTGGATTACGCAGTTCTGTCACAATTATCTTCTTGTCTCTGCTCGCCGATATAACATATTGGAAGTTATCACTCATTAGCAGCGACCAAACGCCCTCCTTGTGCACATGTATTGTCTGTACACAACGCTGTTGCCCGAGATTCCACACTTTGATTGTACCATCCGAACTGCCGGACACAACTTGATTGCCATCTGGCGATACAACTAAGCAACGCACGTTCTCTACGTGACCACGCAGCTTCATGCTGCGCATGCAAGTGCGTGGGTCCCAAATGCGTAGAATATTCTCTGTCGAGCCACTGACAATAACAGTACCAGAGGGATTCATGGCCAGGCTGTATATCGAGTCTTTGGAGCCAGTAAGACTAGAAGTTGTAACGGTGTTATTGCTAGCAGTTAAAGCAGTCAACGTATTTACATCCCACAGAAATATCGCTTTGTCCAGACCAGCACTTGCCACCTGCTCACGATCGCGTGCATAAGCCAACGCCTGCACATAATCGCGATGAGTGCGCAGCGTTGACATGCAAAAGCCCTTATGTGCGTTCCACACTTTAACAGTGGTATCACAGCTAGCACTGATCACTATACACAAACAAGTCCATTAGTACATAAATATTTTTGTAAATTGGTTTTATTATTTGAACACTTACGATTTCTGCCATTACAACAAAGTACAATGTCATTAACCCAGTCGTTGTGATGCTCCATTGATTGTATGTACCGATCACTAGATTCCGTGCGCGTATTCCAAACACGTATGATGGCATCACGCCCGGCCGAGTAAAGTTTTCCATTGTTAGGATCTAATTGCAATGCATTCACGCCATTACGATGCTGTTTCTCCTCGGCATCTCTTATCACGAAAGAGACCTGCAAACAACAACAAAAATTGAAAACAAAAATAAGTAGATTAGCTTAGGCCTAATTAAATTAAGCCGGTAATCAAAACTCATGCAAGTAGAAATATTCACTGTTTATGCTTTGCAACCGCATTGGTCACCATATCTAATCTGTCTGGCCATTTGAGCATTGCCTCGAAAGGACCCAACGCCGACGCCATAGATTCTAATTGGATACCGCCGTCCTACCTGCATTTTCTTACGTGCATGAGAACCTTTCTGCGTCAACATGTTTTTAGCGTAAGTCGCGTTTTGCTAATTGGATGCGTAACTCTCAAATTGATGGTATCGCACGCCGCCGTACGTTCTCATTTAAAACTTCTATGTTTTCCCTGAACAATGTTTTCACACGAAAATTCCTTGAGTTATCCAAGACTTCTTTTTTTTGCAATCGCTCGAGTTGACTCCCTGATTCTACAAGATGCCGCTGCACCCCGCCACAACACACACTATCTAACACAAAAAATGGTGATAAAAATACCACTCTCATCCATAAAACCTGGGTACACACTACGGACTTTGTATGGCAACAATTGTAAATGTTTGTACAATATGCATGAAATATTATCAATAAAAAAAATAATATAAATAAAAGGGTGAAGAATTTCAGCATTAGGTACTATAATGCAAATATACTTAATTTAGTAAATATTATTTTCAGGATTGAGTTTAATTGCTATTTGTTCCAGTTTCTTTTTCTTTGGTATTTTTTTTCTATTCTAAGTTTTGATTAAACACATCTGTATTCAGAATTTATCAATAAAAATTATATTTACAGACAATTTCATTTAAATAAAATAAAATTGTGGTCTAAATGCAGCTCATTTTGCTAATAGTTGAGTTCGATTTTACAAACGGAAAACGACTGAAAAACTATTTGTGAATTTTACTGTTACAAAAATTATTCCCATATCGGCAATAAGAAAAGAGCGTATTACACTTGCTGAATATGTATTAACATTAACATTTAAATTATTCAATTAAAGTAACCTTTTGGAAAAAACAAACAAAAATGTGACAGTTATAGGCAGGTAAATTATATTATAAGTATATGTAAGTGTGTGTGTTTTTTTTTTTCAAAAGTCGATCCAAGAAGAATAGGAATAACACGACGTTAGTGATAAACATTGAGAAAGGAAATTCGGAGAGCAATATCGAAATTGATATCACGATATTGATATTACGAGTTACAAAAACTAGGTTGTATGATGGGCATATGGTCTGGAGACCTATGCAATGGACTCTATTAAGCTAATTACTTGTCGTTAGCCAAGCCATACCTAATCTAGTACCAGTTAGTAGGTATGTTAGTGGCAACAGGTGGCCAGGAGAAACCACATATTGTCATAACAAAAACCATTTCCGCTCACCTATAACTATTCGTTATAGTTCCAATGCTAATTGCCTTGATAAAAGAATGAAACGTGTAGATCTGTTTTTCTATTTCGAAATAAAAAGTTTTTAGAACATTTTTAAAGTATTGGTGTAAACTTGACTTCGAGTTTACATAAATATATAATTTAACTTTGCTCGGATGCTCGGATTGTTATCTGTTGTTCATATACTTCACTTTAAGCAAGTGGAATACGTGCCTTAATGGAAACCCAGTTTCATGTTCGTCATACAAGTTGGTTAGTGTAAAACACTTAGTTTGACAGGCCGTCACTGTGCCGTATCAAGTTCAAGGGTTTTTTTTTGTTTTTCGATTTGGTCACACTTGTATTTTACATAACTTGTCAAAGTTTTTTTTGTCACTTGTAGCCGGATAAAAGCATTTTACACTAGACCTAACTCAAGCACAATGGCCAGCGAATCGAAGCCATGTTCCATCTGTGACAAGATTGGCCTGAAGCCGTTTACAAAAGAGAACGTCTTCAACTATTACATACCACTGCACGGGCTCGTTTCATATGGTGCACTCAGTCTGCAAATAATGAATCCGCAAATTGTGCCGACAGTGCTGCCAAAGAAGGACCTGACAAATGTTTTCTTGTTGAGTGCGCTGTTGGGCAGTGCGTTCTACATATACGGCAGGTGAGTGTAGCGCTATGCAATATGTTATACATGAAGCAATTATTTTCAAACAATTATACAATTTGCAGGCCACATCTAAAGTCTGTACCAAGCAATAAACGTGTACTCTACGCTGCTTTGGGTGGTACTCTTTTCAGCATGGGATCAGTGCTCGGTTGGGCGTTGTTGAAATCCGCATTGCCACAAGATAATGCATTGATTGCCACTATTGCCGGAGTAGTCACTGGAGCAGCTGTAGTTAAAGTCGGTACCGAATACATTAGCGACTGCGATAAGCTGGCCAAGAACTAGACCTGAGAGACGACCAATACACGCTGTGCGCATTAAACGAAATTATTATACTAGTTTTTACACAATTAGCATGTATAAAGAGTGATGCGACAATTAAATTGGATACAAATCAAATCAAGAATACGTTATGAGAAGAGAGAAGTAAATTTGCTACCGGTATATCGGAATGACTGCGTAAAATCTAAACATTGTGAAACTACATATATATAATTTTCGGAATGAATAAACATTGCTATAAGCTGGTAACATTTATTTTTTTCCTTTTTTTTAAACTAATTTTATTGTATTTTAAAATTATTTCGTATTCCGTTTTATATTATTTCTCGTTTTAGAAGTACATATTGTAACTAAATGTAATGCATTCGAATCGAAACTTTTTATTCAGATCATACATATAACAAAAATTAGATGAATAAATAAATGTAATGCATTTGTTGTATAACGCTGCTAGTGTCAATATATAGTGCATACAATTTATGCTCTTGGTCAATTACGTTTCATATGATTATAAAGCAGACGTCAAAAGACCCACGAAAGTTTTAATTAGGAAGACAATTGACTTAAATAGCCTTTGATAAAAGGGAAAGCATTAATCGTTAAATATGTAGTATCATTTGAGATAGTGGCATGAAATTTTGTACATATGCCTTATATGCAAAGTTGCGACTACTTCGAAGAAATTGTTGGTTGTACAAGCTTGTAAGCTATTCAAAAATCAGTATACAAACAGCTAATAATATTTCAAAGTTAAAAAATAGTACAATTTAAAAAAATATATAAACCGAAAATCCTAGGAGTCAAGTCACAGGAACGAGACGAACTCGATCCATACGACTTAATTGAGTAACAGAGTTGAAGAGGTAGGTGAAGTCATACCTTTACAGCAATTAGTATTGCTGGTAAAATCGACGCACTGCACATCTACAAAGAATAAATATATTTTGTTGTTCAGCTCAGTAAGACGAGTTGATTTAGCCATATCCGTCTGTCTAGTTTTTCAGTTAATATCCAAAAATGCTAGACATTGGTATTCAAACTCTCTTCTAGATACTTTTAAGGGTAGCCTAATAGCCTAATACACCTATTTTGTTTATCTTTTGTCCACAAATCTTTTGAAATATTTAATAGGACATCAGTATTAAAACGTTTTGTACGTTGGTGGCTTGGCTTCTTTGCCTAACATTTCGATAAAGAGGCATGGAATGTCACCTATATTGGGAGGAAATTTTTAAAGATTTCTAGATTTTGGAAATTAAACTTTTTTTGCTTGAAACCCATAATGACATATATAGAAGCGTGTGTGAAAAGTAATCAAGACTTGTTTGTACCACAAGGTTACCATTTTTTCTTGCATTTGCATATTACTATAATGCTTCAACTTTGAACTGCATTATGTACAACAAAATGTACACTGGGTATGAGTATGCACAAGATAAAAACCCGAAACGCCAGTCTCAGTAGTAAACCTATGATTACTTAAACTAACATTTAAAAGTTTTCAGTTTTAATGGTTATTTCTAAACATCTACATCTTTGATTGAAATCGGCCAGCACAAATAATGCATTGCATACAGATGAAACAAAATGTACTGAAGTGATTCCTCGCGCACACAATGGTTGAAATGCTAAGCAATTATAGTACTGAATATTTCATTTTAATTTTACCAAAGCCGCACGATTCAGCTCGACCGTCTTCAGTTTGAAATGTCTTGCGTTCAAACATGTGGCATTAATATATATATGTCCTCTTGGCTGTTCTTCGTTGAGCTTCGTCATATTTGAAAAATAATTTCTACTTTTAATATAGACGCTTTTTATTCTTTTGAACGAAACTACTTTTTAAATCAAAGCTGATCAGTCGAATATTTTTAATATTTGTAATGAATACATATTTATCCAATTTGTGTAAACAGTATTAAAACTTCAAATCTTGATATTGCATAAAATTTATGCTCCTTTCGAATTATTTACTTGAAAATCGCAAACAAATGACCGGTGGAGCCCTGTTTAGACGATTATATGTACATATATACGTATTTGACACATTTAGCATATATCAATAAAAATTGTTTCAAATAACCAAAAGATGACAGCGGACTGAACGAATATTGTGTCATTGTTCTAAACCGTTCCCATAACTGTTATTATGCCTCCGACCGATCTGCGTGGACAAAAGCTGTCCATCCCAGCTCAATTATCAGTTTTTAAAAAACTAAAATCCTACCAGATATATGGCATCGTCTTAAACTGGCTTTACGTTTTAAAACACTTCCATTTTAAGAGACTATTTATCACGACCAATATTTTTACGATTAAACAGTAGATACAAGTTTAGAAGTTTTTGTATTCACTATGATATTGGGTATTAAATTCAACGGCAAAGCCGAAGTTTAAAATATACTTTTTAGATGTCGTTTGTTTTTTGTGTAAAATGGGGACGACTGCATATATTGAAAAAATAATCGTACAAATTGGACTTAATCATACTTTACAAATTTTTTACTTACAAAATGTTTTATATTTTTCCTTTTTTTATTTGTATTTCTAAAATTTATTACCGTTAACGATAAATACAATCAAATTTAAAAATCAGAACGCTTTGCCGGCGTTCAAATGACAGGGATGACTACAATTACTTGTACAATAATATACTTTAAATAATTAATATTGCATTTACAAAAAAGTGCATAATAATTGTTACAATTAAAAATTGCAAAGCATAAACCCTGCAGGCGCTGAGCTGCCCTCGAAAACGCTATCTTTTAACTTGAGTTTCGATTTAGATGTATATAAAAAATAAACTATAATTATTAATATATTTATATAAAAAAAAAACCAAATTCATTTTTTTTTTCTGGAAGATGCGAGCAAATTAAAAATTTAGTACTAAAATCAAGTTTCGCTTTTCGTTTTGTTGTTTTTTTTTTAGCAATTGAACAATTTAAATTCAATTTAAACTGCGGAGATGTGTAACGACAGAAATTGCATTGTTTCGATTTTGTATAAATTTCGGCTATGTTCGCAGCACTTTTTCTTTGTTTATATGTGTATATCGCTGTGTGTGTGTTTGATTAGTAGTTAAACCTAATGTTTTTTATTTTCTTTCTAATTTATACTCTTCACACAGAATGTGAGTAATAATGTCACAATGTTTGCTGCTACGTCTTAAAGGAGGCATCGAACAGCCTATAACATAATTGAGTCGTTGTACGATCGTCCGTTTCCATATGTTCTTGAGAAGGTTTGTGGGTTTGTAAGAAATTTTTATAACTAGAAGCAACACAGTAGTTAAAATGATGTGACCACTAGAAGGTACTGTTTCCATACAAAAATATTTACATTTTTGTATGGAAAATGTATTAATTTAGGCATTTAAAAAATTGTTTCATAATACATAAAATTATAATTTGACTAGTTGACCAGTGGGTTTTTACCACATTAAAGCACTGTCAAAATTATGCCATAACTTTGTATAAACTTTTAAGACCAAAATATTTTATTTAATTTTCGACTTTGGCGGTGAAAAAAACTTTCAAATAATGTTCTCAAACACTTGTTTTGATAAGGGAGATATGGCGTAACGACAAACAAAAAAAATTGTACATTTATATCGATAAATATTCGATATTAAGCTGTCAAGTGTTCTTACAAGTAAGCAAAGTGCAAGTGTGAAGAGTATTTAAGCTTCGGTCCTACCGAAGTTAACGATTTATCTTGTTTTAATATCATCGATAATTGCATTAATTTATCCCGCTGCTAACGCTACCCGTTAGACCTTCGACACTCCCACCAACAGCGTCGTCGTTTACGCTTTCGTTGCTTTGTTGTTCCCGCAATCGCTGTGAAGGCAATTTAACTTTCATTTGCACCTTCAAAACCTCACGTAATTCATGCAATTCCTGTGGTCCGTGCATAAGACGCTTAACACCGCGTGGTAGTCCGCGGCAGGAGGCCAGATTTATGGAGCTCATGAGTGCGCAGTTAGCCAGAATTTCTTTGACCGCCTCCTCCGATACGGAAGAACCACAGAGATTTAGATGACTGCAATAGATTTTTTATAATTTCGTGAACCGAACTTATAAAACAATATTTGACTTACGCCAATGGTGACTCGCTTCCTTTCTCAGCCAGTATGCGTAGCGCATTATCCAGTGGATTCTGTACATTTGCCCAAGCTAAATCTAATTCTATGAGACTGTGCGCCCATTTTGATGCGATTAGCTCGAGCCCGGAACTACAATAACGGCAGAAATATGGAGTATTAAAAACATATTAAATGTATGCAAAGGATCTTGCAAGTGAATTACCCCATATCGCGAGTGACCAAGCAGCCAGATAGAAATAAATGCTTGACATCCCACGCCGGAAGTCGTATTAGACTCTCGTGCGTCAGACGTGAGCAATTGCGTATATCGAGCAATTTCAATTTAGAGCTGCTCTTCAATATACGCTGTAAATGATCATCGCCAATGATGCGCGATTCATCGTTTAAGGCTGCTACTGACAGTTCTTCAAGATTTGGAAAACCCGGTGAATCCATCTGAAAAATAAAATCATTGTACAAAGTTAATTTACATTCAGATGGGAAAAATAATTTAATACACTACCATCTCCTGCATGGTTGCGTTGCTCGGTATTATGTATGAGTTGGTAATGCGTAGCACGCGTAGCTTCTGACATCCTCGCTGCAATTTTTCGATGTGCAGCACGCCATGAGATGTCGCCTGAGTGGTAACGTTAGAGAGATCCAATGACGTTAAATTCGGACAGCAAGTCTAAGAACAAAATATATACAATTTCAGTGATTGTTAATTTTTTTTTTTTTTTTGTAATACCCACCGAAAGAATTTTGACTATTTGCGGTATGCCCGCTAAACGATTGTGCGCCAAATACAAATGGGTCAAACGACTACCCATGGTCTGTAAGCCACTGGAGATTGATTGTACACCAACGGCACTCTTGCTGGCGTTCATCTCGACCTATAACATGAGATAACATTAATGAAGTGAACTTTTTTGTACAATTAACACAGACGAACTAACATTTATTGAGCTCAAATCTAGACGTTCGAGTTTTTTCATATTATCCACAAGAAATGTCAAATGATCCGATGTGAAACCTTTCCAGCCAGATAGTGTTATGCCCATTAAATTTGGACATCCATTGGCCAACTTCATCAGAAAACAATTGATATCCGACACTTTATAATTAGCTATGTACAATACAATTAAACATGTTTTTAAATTATAAGAATACCTTGTTGATAAGATCACTTACAAACATTCAAATCTGTACAGGCGCTGCAACGGTTATCAATAAACCACTTCAGTTTTAACTCGGTTCGATGTTTCTCTTTAATCCAAGTTGTCAGATCGATGGAACGCCATAATGTTGCACGCAGCGATACCTGCCGCCACAGTGAACAAACTTTTCCTAACCGAAACAGAGTAGGCAGACATCCTTCCTTGTTGACTACAATTTGGAAAATCTAGAAAAAAAATAATAAGACTTTAATGTGCCAGTGGATCTCTTTTTTTTAATACATACCTGAAAGAGCACTTCTTCAGGAAGTCTCTCAGCCCAAACGCTTTGATCTTCAGGTTTAACGTATTCGACTTCCTTTGGGGATATAGCTGACGCACTGAACGATACCTTCTTCTGTCGTGCGGTACCATTATTATTATTTCCGCCTGCTTTCTTTTTGCGTGGCTCATATTCGCATTCATCGGTATACATCGGCTGTTGTTTTGGTTTTCGTGAACGCTTGCGCGGCGCTGGCTTCGTTGTCGCCACTGCGACATCTTCATTAGCAGACAGCGTCACTTCACCAGCACCACTTACAGCAGACGCGGGTGATGTACCACTCTCTGATTTTTTAATGCACAGTTTAATGCCGATTTTATTGTCACTTATTTCGCTTTCATACATTGCGACCATAGCTTTGGGCTTGCGAACACGCGGCGTGCGAACTGGTGGTTTGTTAAGCTTTTTGTTGAGCGCCGTGACCAGCGGTTTGCCCGACTTTGGTATAGTGCCATTTACGGCAAGCTTTGCCGTTGCAGCTGCATATGATTTTAAACGTGACAAATTCTTGCCAGTTGTAATTGCAGCCGAAACCGTTGTTGGTGTTATCACCGTTCCTGAATTCTGCAAAGGTCCATCTAACAAGGTTGTTGATTGTTCTGCCACTGGTGACAATTGCGTTTCAGAGGCGGGGGAAGTTGATGTCGATGTGGCGGTATTGGTCTCATCTGTTTGCGTCTCTGACTTGGGCGGCGACAGTATGTTTTCGGGTATAGCTGCAGTTGTTGGTGTGTGAACTTGTGGCGGCGTTTGCGAAGTTGGTGTCAAAGTCTCAGGTTGGACAACCAAAGCTAATTGTTTTTGATGCGCTACACATTGCTCGGTCATGTTCTTCTGCCGTACCAGAGAGAGTTCTTTAGTAGTGTCTTCGTTTATACTATATTTTTGCCGTTCTTTGTCCTCATCGTCGTAGTCTGCTGGTGCTGCTGAAGCCTGGCTTAATTCATCTGTATGTATCGATTCTTCTATAGCTGCATTTGGCTTCGATAGAATATCCTGTGTTATAGATTGTTGGCTTTCATTCCGATCCAAACAGCTGTTTACACTATCCATCGAAGAATCATCACCAGTATTTATCACGTTAGCTGCTCCTGTTGCTGCCTGACGTTCGTAGCCGCCGCTGTTGTCTGTGGGCGGCGAAGTTGCATACTCCGACTCCGATTCCTTACTCATACTTGTTTTATGACGGTAAGATTTTCAGCTATTTCATTAAGCATAGCCTGCACAAAAGAGAATAGTTTTTCGTTTAAATTATTGAAAGTTAATACTTTTTGGCGGTATTTCTTTTTGTTTCCCTTTATTTCCATGCAATTTCTCCTCCCACACGCATCAATATAAAGAACAAATCTCACCTGCCACATTTTGTTTTGTTTTTTTTGCGAATACCCTACAAACAGCGTGAAAAATAGGTATTGAAGTTTTAGAAACATCTTATTGTCTACAAATTGCAACCATAAATAATTCACGGTATTTAATAATTATATTTTTTAAATACAATTATCAAATTACCCGAGTATGAGGTACCAACAAATGACAATAGCTTTTGTGTTTAGGATATCTTTTGGGTTTGATATCTTGAATATATTTTGGTATCGTGTCTTTATGTAATTGTAGATCTTTCTATCAATGCTGTGAACCATAATTTTGGAAATCCTTATGCTCAATCATCTCCCTCATTCACCAACGGCAATGACAATTCTCTCTGCTGCTCGTATATATATACAAATTCTTTTCAGGAGTTTAGAATTTTAGAAAGATTTTAAAAAATTCTAAGCATTATCCTAATTTTATAGACAGCTTTCTTAAAATGTTTTTTTTATATATGTAACTATATACTTAATTAGATCCATATGCAAATATTTTGTCAACACTGTTGTTTTATTATAGTGAAGGACTTATGAAGGGTATATAGACTTCGTTCATACCGACAAAATTATTTATCATTATTTTATTTTTATTCGTTTGTTCGTTGTAGTCTCTCTTGCTTGCTTCTTCTCACCTGCTTACTATCGCTTCCTCTCGCTTGCTCTTTTAAAAACACTTGACGAAAGAAGAATGAGCAGTAGCAACATCGGGGGGTAACATACAAATGTATGTTATCTCCGAGTACATACTGTACTTGTATGTATGTGTGCGTGCACTATTTGTAAAATTTTTCTTAAAGCGTTTATGCACTTTTCATGTATTTGAAGAAGTTCGGCTTTGCTTTTTTACATTTTTCACACTAGACACAAACCACTTAATAAGGGAAACCCAATTTATATAATTATTTCCATTAAAAGCAGCAGCAAATGCAGAAAACTTCAACGACGTAGAAGAACCGCTATTTCTTCTTTTTTTATTTTGTTTTCTTTCGCCTACTGCCAGCAGAGTTCCAGGCCGTTGTGGTATTTATTTATTATTGAAACGCCGTTCAAAAATGTTTTTTCCTGATTTATGTATTTGTCTTTTTTTTAGTTGCAACTATTTTTTTGTTTAAATTTTGCGATTCAAAATTCTCACTATTAACTATAAATATATATCACATACTTTCCACACACACTTCTTTGGAAACTTAATTGATTTTCACAATTTAATGCATTCTATTTATTATAGGCCATCCCCCTGCACTTGTCAACAAACATTACGAAAATACGCAACAAAGTGAAATCGATAATAATGCAACACAAATTTACTTTCTTATGTTGTTGATGTACACTGAAATAATTTAAGTCTGCTTACCTTCACTTTAAAGTGGCTAAATTAATGCAGTTCCCTTTGATTAATTTTAATTGTTTTATTTTTAATTTTCTATATTATTGTTAGCGCTCTTTTCTGCATCTTTTTTTGAATCTTCTTTGCGCTCGTTTGGATTGCCGAGTGGGCAGGGCCATTTTGGGGGCCTTTGGCACGTGTAAGCGAACGAAAGGGATTTACACTGTCGACTATCATGGGGTTGACAATGGATCCGAATCCATCGTCAAACACACGATGCTTGACAGTGTAAACACCAAAGCTCGACAGTATTCGACTGTGTAGACACCATTCACATCCCATGTTCACGACTCTCGCTCGTTCTTTGTCTAAAATATATAGCTGTGCAAATTAAACTGTTTAGATGCATCGCTGCTAAAGTTAAAAGCACCAACAGCACCATACCTATAAGCAAAAACAACAAGCAGGGTCGGCGTGAGCGCGTATCCGTACTGCATTTCTGCGTTCGTCGACAAGTGAATAAATTTGTGCCGAGGCCGCATATATTCGCAATTCAAAACATAGAAATACCAAATTAAAATGTCAAAAACAATAAATAAATTGTGCTAAATGTGCATTCGAATAACTAAACAAAAAAACTAATGAAACAATGAACGTTGACGATAATTTTTACGGTAAGTTTAGTGTTTTTTTTATGAATCGCTTGGTGATTAATATATAGTTTATGAGTGTGTGTGCGTGCGAGTGAATGGGTTGCCTCTCTCTTTTTAACTTTAATGTTAATACTAATAAGCGTACGTACGCCCCTTCACTTTTTTTAAACAACAACAATTACTAAGATGTGCCTTCAAATTGTGCAGTGGCAGTGTTTTTTGTTGTTCTTGTTTGTGGTACTCAAATAATGCAATTTGGTTTGTTATTATTGCTGTTGCTGCGATGCTTATATGATTAGCAATGCAATAATGCGGTCACAGCCGTATTAAAAAGTAAAATTCCGCATATTTGCCTCGCAACCGCTTCTAGACTGTTTCCATATGTTTTTGTTTTTGTAAAAATTTAATACGCAAATGTTCTAATTCCTGGTAAAAAAAAGTATGGTTTTTAATCTTTCTTATTATTGTTGCCGAGCACGTTTTTCTTTACTGTTACAACTTTCTTTAATATTTTGAAATACAAACAGGTTTTTCAACCCCAGTTTTTGTATTTCAACGTTATAACTTTTTGTTGCTACTTTCATCATTATGTCTGATTGTTACTTAATTAATTTTTTTACACGATCCTTTTTCTCTCTATTCTCTCTAATTATATGTTTTCCTTTATTTGTGCGTTCCATTGAAGCCATGCTTTCTAATTTACAATCCATTCTTGTTGTTTTTGCTTTTGATATTAAATTTACACAAGAGTGAGAGAATGTAAGAGAATATAGTATAGATAAGGAGGCATTATTTTCATTTTCTTTTAAAAAATAACATTTGATTTATGTTTAAACGAGACCGTGCTGGCTTTTTATATCCTACACAGCCACCGTTTACATTAGTATTTGGCTTTTTCCGTTGAGTTCGGATAGGTTTATCATCGTAATAAACTTAATAACAAACACAAAGTTTATGCTATGATCTTTCCAGGTTTATTGAAACTTTTTGTTGTTTGGTTCAGATTAGAGCTGGCCACGGGACTGTGAGAACAAAATATAACAATTGATAAGGGAAAAATCATCATAAAATTTTGGTTTTATTAATAAATACGATAAACAGAAACATACTCAGAAATTTTTGTAAGAAGTAAGTACATATGTGGCTTGAGACGCAGAAGTCGATTCTGAAAAATTGGCGGGAATCAGGATAATCTGAATTGGAATTGATATTATTTTCATCGCCTATGTCAAGTTCAGATAACGCTGTTACATTCAATGGTTTGGAGATTAATGGTTACGGTTATTTTATTTACGGAAAAAATTAATGGTTACCAGCGGCCGTCAATGTGGTGTCGTAACATCGCCCATTGGTTTCAATGATATTTTGCCAGAAAACTCCTCTAAAAACACTATAAATATCTTAAAAATCGGTACAAAAGAAGCTGAGATTAAATACATTTTGTGAATTTGTCCAATTTTATTATTATTCCTTTTTAATTCCTATAGTTGCTAAAGAAAGTAGCGTCATAATTGGTTTAACCGTTTTTTTGATTATATATTTCGAATAAATGATCACAAGAAAAAAAGTTTGTATAAATTGGCCATAAAGGCATACATGAAATCTTAGATTAATAGGTCTAAGTAATTCGCTACTGGTACCGAGTATCCGTAGTGTTCACTTGCTTGTCGTGTAAATTAGCTTCAGATACTATAGCTTGGTAATGGCTGTGGTTTATTGAAATCAAATATAACTTGAAAGGCAGCGCTATAATTTTAACATAATTATATTATGTATTTTCAATAGTTCAATACACTTGGAATATATTAGAGGGCATACCGATATTTTGTTTAACGTTTCTGTAGTGACTTATAACTTCGAAATATATATATCTAGTAATCTCATACAAATCGAACTTATTATGTTAAGTCGTTGTTGCTTGCAACTTTATAGCGTTCATATAAAAGTAGAGTGTAAATGCTTCGGTTTTAAAAACTAAGTAATTTTTTGTGTTTTTAGTTGGTGTTTCCTCATAAAAGCCCTCACTACATCAACGCGTCTCGTTTGCTATGGTTGCTGATAAGATTAAATATTCTTTAAAAGATATGATTTTTTAATAGCTACAATTCTACGCTTTTCCCACTCTCAGAGCATCGATATGTATTAAAAATTTCTACTATTTAAGTGCTAATGTATTTATAGAGCATATGTATTTATTTGTATTATGTCGATTTTGAGTGACGCTCAATTGTCTATTGGTTTAGCTGCTAGCGTTCACTTCTGAATAACATTTTATACAATTCACTTCACGTTGAACTAATATGCAAATACTATCTTCATTTATAGACGAAATTTCGTCGTTGTTACCGCCTCCGAGTGCCTATGGACTATCTGCGGAACTTGATGACATTATTGGCTCTGGTGTGTCGCCGCTGGATAGCTTCTCAGCGGAGTTAAACAACTTTGTGTCGACACAAAGTAATGTGCCTGATTTTGATCTGCTTTCGTCGTTACCCAACGTGAATTGTACGCAGGATCATGCGGCAACGGATCTCTACCAGCTGCCGGAAACCGGAAGCTCGCCTTTCGATTTTAGCTTTAGCGCATTTTCTTCACCCACCAGCAGCAGCAGCGATGATTCATTGTCCAATATCATGTCTCCACCGTATTATGGAGCGCAGCGCACTCCATCGAGTGGTTCGTCTTCGTCAATGGAGGCGACTGACTATGTAAATTTGGATGACCTTCTGAATTTCATTAATGATGATGATATGAAAATTGATGAATTAACACGCGATAGTCTGTTGGAGCACATGAAACAGGAGCGTAATACGCCTTCACCGACAGGCAGCAGCTCGAGTAACGATAGCTCATGTGGTAGTTCTACGAGTGGTGTGCACAGTGATACTTCGTCGGTGGCATCTATGAATCAAAAGACAACATATATAGATACTGATGTTAATGAGAAGACAACAAACAAATTGTTGGCACAAATTGATGTAGAGTCCGCATTCGGTGAGGATATGAAACCACAGTTCAGTCTAGATTCCAAGAAAAATGATAAAACGACATTGATATTGAAGGATGAAGAAATGAAGGATGACTTTTTGATGCCAACACCGCTAGCACACGAAATAGCAACCACACAACCTGCTGCTAAATTAAATGTTTTTCCTGTTATATCGGTGCCCACAGTTGTAGTAGCACCACCAAGCGCTACGCTGATACCGGTGCAGACGGTCCCGCTGACCAATAGTAGCAATAGCAGCCCAAAGCCAGCAATCAAAGTCGAAGCTAAATTGGCGTCCAAAAATCAAGTGAAACTTCTTACAACACCTAATAATACTACCGTCACATCTAAGCCAACGCCACAGCCCACCAACACCAAACCCAAAACAATTTTTCTTTCCTCAAATGACTTCAAGGCGCTCATGCAGAAGATGGGTACAACGAATGGTGCCAAAGGTGCCAAAATCAATGGCAGCGTTAATGCACAAATGCCCAAGATTATTATGAAGACGGCGAATGGCAAAGTGATTGCTGCTAATAAAATTGTGCAACCATTGAATACAGCATCGCATGTGGGCTCAAAACTTGTCAAAGCCACGACCACAACAACGCCCGCAATGATTGCTAAACATCATCAACCGCACCAGCAGCAGCAGCCCATAAAGTTATTAACCACAAGTCGTTCAGCGGTTACAGTCCCGCCGACACGTCTGCAAACTAATGCAACAACAGGCGCAACAGTTGGTGCATACTTGGCCAAGCCTGATCACAGCATCTACAAGGGTATGATCGATGAGAAGATGTTCAAGAAGCAACAGCGCATGATCAAGAATCGAGAATCGGCTTCATTGTCGCGTAAAAAGAAGAAGGAATATGTTGTCTCACTTGAGGCGCGCATCAGCAATCTTGAGAAGGCGAATTCAACGCTGAAAGGGGTAAGTGATGCAAATATATACAAATGGTGAAATATTTTTTTCTGCTAGTAAATATGCGCAATAACTTTTCAAATTGCTTCCAAATACATAGTTGCATAATACACGGCCTCGGTATATCTTATCATTCAGGTGCTGCCCTCGATTTTGCTGCATAGACACAGATTCGAGCTGCACTGATAACGCAGCACAAACGCGTGTAGTCTTTTGACTATAAATATGTTTGTGTATAAATGTATTAAAAATTGTTCACCTCTTAAAACGCAATTTCGCGAAAAATCGTCTTAATGGCGCCTGCAGAAACTTTCTGATCTGCATATTTTCTTAAAATACCAATCATATTTTTGACTCATTAATTATCACTCAATATACGCGTGCAAAACAAACGAAATGAAAGTTCAATGATTCAAAAGCCATTTCTGCTCCAAGTTCGTTTCGACAAATCATTGCTGTTAATTTAAAAAAACAACAACAACAATAGCGCATTTCTTTTTGTGTAAAGTATGCCGGACCTCTATATTTATGTATGTATGTATATGCAAAAAATGTATACAAGTTAATGTTGTCGGGAATGGTAAATAAGTAGCACTGGTTTGGCTGGTTTAAAATCGCACTCGAAAAACGCGTGTAAAACGCTCGTTACTACCTAAAAGTATGCAACATGAAATATGCGGTTATTCTGAATTAGCAGTCACGAACCTAAAAAAAATATTTATTCAAGGCCACACGCTTTATGCTGAACTTTGGTACCTTTGCATCAAGAACAACTTTTTTAAAAATTTAAAAAGGTATGGCTTGAGATAAAGATTTTCTTTTCAAACTTTCAAAAATATATTCATTTGAAATATAGGTGAGCACCAATTTTCAATTAATTAATCTAGTATAAACGGAGCTTGGAGAAAATACGAATATATCAGTAATTTATGGGTAACTCGAAATCGTGGTTAACAGGGTATGTCAAAGTCGAGCGCAATCGATCCTATTTTGCTTATGTTCTTCAAGTCATACAATTTAAAAAAAAAAAAAAAAAACAAATATGAGCACAACTATAATGCGTTAATGCCTGGAATAAAATGATCGAAAAGTAATTTTTTTTCTCGCGGAATAGTTTCTTAAATAAAATGGGAATCGGACAAGATCGGTTTAAAAAAGAGTACATCGTGATGGTCGGAATCAAGTAAAAAAAAATTTTTTAATGGAAAATTATTTTCTTGATCTTAACACTCCTACTGTCCCTTAGGAACTCGTTTTAGTCATATATATTGTGTAATTGTCGAACCGTTTTGTGTCATCCTATAACAGAAAAATGTCGTGCAAGGCTGGCGCCTCAAACTTTGCCACTAGAAACTCTTCCAACATTTCATATCAAAGCTCCGAACTGACCGTTTCATCGGTTTTTCCACGATTTCTTGTTGATTTATGAAGCCATGGCAGAACCCATAAACTATTAGGCATGTCAAATAAATCGAAAGTCACCAAACTTGGATTTTAACATTGTAGTAGTCTAACTTAGAATTCAATAATAAAATAGTATTTATGAACCATGAACTTGAATGGAAGACAAACAGTATATGTTGTATTGAATTAGAATTGCATATTTTATAACAAAAATGTGTATTTTCAATAAATATAAAGGAATATTAAAACAAAAAGTCTGACACGATAATATTATTTCTTTTTATATTCCTTTCAGGAAAACACCACACTCCGCAATCAATTGGTCGCCTTTGCCAAAACCTGTAATTGTCGTCACGGTAATGTCAGTGAATTTGTGCTGAACTCTTTAAATGCCGCCGCAAAAAAAAATGATCCCCATGTCAAAATTGCGCCAAAACCATCACAAAGAAGCCTCAAACAGCGCATGACAGCGACTACCATGAAGAAGAATGTTGCTGTTCTCTTTGCCATGGCTTTCATGGTGACTCTCAATGTCGGCAATTTTCAGAATTATTTAAACAAACACAACATCGATGGTGATGGCATCGCTGCTGAAAATCTCGCCGAGGAGCCAATGGCTACAGGTCGCCGCCTTCTATGGGTCGACACCGAGCAAGAGTACAACGAAAAGTTGAATCGCAGTAAGCGTGCTGTTGAAATGGAGGTACCACCCTTACACTTTTTACGTCCGGTTAATCGCACCGGCAACAGTACATCAACTGCCACCATGGATCGGCAGAGCTATGACAAGGCAAATGAACCACCGCCTCTGGTGCAAGCTGGCAGATGCAATGGTGGTTGTATGAATAGCGGTATAAATGCTGGCAATCAAACGGAGAACTTGCGTTTGGCAAGTAATTTGCATAAATGGATTGGCGGTAATGACTATTTGAATTTGAGCACACATACGAAATACGGATATGAATTAAATAACCCACATGGCTTTAAAGTGACTACGGACTATTTGGACATTAAGAATCTGCATGGTAAACGGAAATTTTATACGGATAATGATTACGGCGATGTTGATGTTATGGAAGATTCTGAAATGGAACGAAAGCAACCCAAAATGGATACACAAACCGATGACGAACACAAACGATACGCCAATGATATAGACAGCAACAATGCATTTAACGAAAATGCTGATGACAATTCGCTTAAACTCTTCAAACCGAAAATTGAAGAAGAATATCTACGCCTTTTTAAGAACATCAAACGTCAGGATGATACATTCTATGTACTGTCATTTAACATGGATCATATATTGTTATCAGCTTTGGCTTATAATAAAAGCTCACGTCCGAAAATGTCACTTATGTTGCCGATGGGTGATCCGAAATTGAATGGTGATATTGTGCTCATGAAAATCGATTGTGAAGTTTTTAACACTACACAACTGGAGCTTAAATCGCATATGATACCTACGAAATTAAGACCGCCAACTGTGAGCATGCCAGCTACACCAAAATCAACAGATGTAGCTAATAATGAAACAGCTACCAGCAGTAACAGTAGCAACAATAGAACAGCACGTGAGAAGCTACCACTAAAATATCCACAACCGAAGGAAAAGCCACCAGTGCGTACATATTTTATGGTGGGTCCGAAGAATGAGGCAGCCGCTGCTGCTTCCATGCAGAAACCACGAATAGTGAGGTACAATAGCAGCATGATAAATGCCACAGTGACAGCAACAAGGGACAGTGGCATACGGGTGGCGGCTCAACCACTCAACGTAAAAAACTCCACGCTGTTTTCAAAGATGCGCGAAACAGTACAGGGCGAATTTTATCCGTAAGATAATATTGCGTTAATATACTAAATCCAGATTTGTACATTTATATAAAAATGCATTATTTTCCAATTTAATTATTTGTACACGAAGACATTTACTTATGAATTTATGTCAGACGCAAAGACGTATCCTTTGCTCAATTCGTTTTCGTTACTTTTAAAAGAAAAGAAACAAAAATAATAATCTATGTATTATGTAAAACTTTATAAGTATGATAATAAATATTTTTAAGAAAATTCATTATTGCTACATACTAAACGAGTATATTTTGTGAATTTATTTGCATGTTTTTTTGTTCATTTGTTTAATTATTATTTGATTCTGTTTCGTACTTAAGTTTTATTTGATATTTGTTTTAGTTTATTTTAATTACCACAATACTTTTTTGTTGTATAATTTGTTTATCTTTCCATTGTGGCAATTTATATTTTTAATTTTTTGTGCAATAGTTATATGCAATAACACTTTTATTATGCAATTGTTTATAAGTTTTTAAAATACTTTTATGTACAATATATTTTTGCACTTTATTGAATATTAAAATACATTCAAATAGTTTTAGGTTATAGAAACACAAAACTGCGCATTTATTGTTTAGAAATTTATAAAAAAAAAAAAAATATGGAAAATAGATTAAAAGCCCAGAACTCGTACAAAACTGCTATTTAGAAATTCCAAGCTCAAATTTAAATGTTTTATTCAAATTGGTATATAATTAGTTAACAGATCAGATCTATTAAAATGCTAAGCTAATAAGAATAATGAGGCTTGGAAAATTGTTTCTTAGAAATTCTGTAGATAGACTAGATTCGAAGTTTTAACATGCAAAATGAATGTAAGTACGTTTTACTAAACTAAAGTTGTATGTAGATTCGAGAAAAATGCAGTAAACGATAAGATTATAGAAATCATTGGATAAAGAGTTGTAACTATGACATGACAGTCCATAATCTTCCAATTGGATCTATAGTACATCATAATACTGCGGGGTTCCCGTGCGAAGCCGGTTAATTCTATATAAAACAGCACGTATGCATTTGTTATAAAAAATGAAACTTATTGATTTATTATTTGCAAATGCATCTAGTTCATTCAGAGAGCGGCGGAAGCTTTGACATTTGTGGCGTGTCTGTTATGCGCTTCTATCTGCCTTTTGCATCTCAATGCAACGCCATCTACAGCAACCACTTGCGCAGGTGAGGCCTAATGAGTTTACATGCATACTTGTGTATATGCAAGTATGTACTCAAGATCAACGTTACGAGATGAATTTGATAAGTTATTAATATTGATGAAGTGGTTTAGAAGCACAGCACATACTGCTTTATATTCATCGTATATGTAGGTACGATTCTATGGAAATATATATGCAAATTCTATCTGTGGGTTTGCATTCCAATGACGCAGTTGCAAATTAGCAAATTGTAGAGTTTGGTAAGGGTGTGGTGTTGTGTTGTGTGTTGAGATGTAGCTACACATGCCATGCTCCGAAGAAGATTGTGGGTCGATAATGGCAGAGCCTTTGATGTGAAGTACAGCAGCCATTGAAATTAAGTCAACGCGTTGACTTCTAGGGCAAAGAGGAAACATATAGCAATATACGATAGATTTTGAATTCACAAGCAGGAAGCGATCTTAAATTGATTAAGATGATTGATCACATTTTGCAGTGGATTTGTTGTCTTTGTAAGTACAATATATGCAATTACGTATAAGACTTATGATAGTGGAAAGTTCATAAAAAATGTTTTATTCATTCCCACGACGGTATTCTTTCAAGAACTTCACTTTAGATAAAAAAGTAAAAAAAAAAACAAGATCAAAGCTAAGAAGCATTGCAATAGAAAATATTAAATGAAGGCAATTCGAAAATTTTTTATCAGAAGCACTAAAACATTTTTTATATTTGTGAAACGGCTACACGACGATTTTCAGAGAATATTTTTTTTAAGCTGGAAAAATTGGCGCTGCTACACCCTGCATATAGGAGAAAGCTAAACTCGTAATATCTCAGAAACGTTTCAACGTAGAAGGATGAGAAATCTTATAGTCGTGTACAAGTATGTTAGAAATATTGGAAAATTTACTTGATAAACTTGAAAAATGGACGGTACCTCGCCTTCATTTAGTACTCACTTCACTAAACATTATAGGCTCGAAATGTTTTTAGATAAAATTATGAAACTGGTTATATGTGATGTATGCGTGGACAGAAAAAGTTTCACCCATTATAAGAAATAAATAAAGCATTTATTTTAAATATACATATTACAAGGATATCGGGCAATGGGGTACGCCGGTTACTGTATTTGTAATATTGAATTAACTAATATTAATTTTTTTTCTTCAGATTGATGTTTGTACATATTTCTCAATATAAGTACTTCTACTCTGATGTAAATAAATGGTCTTCAACCGTTGTTCGATCATGAAGGCGCACCAGCTGCTGTTGTCTAGTACGCGCTGGCGCCAGTGGTTATAAAAGCCAAATACTCAGAGATTTCTACATATCTGGTCATTCCCACGTACGCCCGGTCGTCCTTTATTAAGTCGTCCACCAAAAACATACATGCTGGAGCTCTTTCGTCCATTCGAATGAGGTGACCAGTCCAGTGCAGCAGGTGAAAGTCTATGCGCTGGTCCTGGTCTATGTCAACCTCATCGAAAAGCTCATAGAGCTAGTGGTTCATACGGGATCTAAACTTGACGCCGACTCAAATTGGACTAAAATTCCAACAAAGATTCTTTCTCTCGAAGACTTTCCACGCCATTTTGTCTGACTCAAACAAAGTGCATGGTTCTGCGTCATAGAGATCTGACAGATCTTGATTTAAGTCTTTCGAGTAAGGATTTACTTCTACATTGTTTGCTCAGCCCAAAATAGCATTTATTTGTTAGCGTGACTTTTCGCCTCATCTTCAGGCTGACGTTGTTGTTGTTGGTTATTTCGGATTTGATGTAGACAAAGTTTTCTACTACGTTAAAATTTTCCATCGTTGATGACGGTGTTCGGGGAGATATCGTACATCGTCGTGCCTAATTCATCGCTAGACCCATGAGTAAGAGGTTTGGGAAACTTCTTCATTACCTTGACAACGCTTTGTGTGTGTGTTAGCGTAATCATGCAAAGAGGAACTATTTTTACCGGGATACATAGTGCTGACAGAATGTCGAAAAGCTTCGTTTGAATGGGCGTGTCGAAAGCGGTTGTATAGTCGACAAATAGGTGGTATGTGCCTTTATTACACTAACGGGTCTTTTCTAAAATTTGTCATAATGTGGATATTTGTCATACGTCGACCTTTTTGGTCTGAAGCCACACTGATATTGTCCAATCAATGAATCCGTATATAGTTTCAGCCTATTACATAATACGCGCGACAGAATCTTATATTCGATGCGAAGGAGACTTATTCCGCGGTAGTTGGCGCAAACAGCGGTATTTCCTTTCTTAAAGAAAGGACAAAGAACTCTGAGATTCAAGTCATTGGGTATACGTTCATCGGACATATCTTGTATAACATTGAACAAATTCTCGATCGTCACTGACGTTCCAAGACGCAATGACGATCCTCATTTACCTGGTAGTTCCGGTGAGCCGAGACTGTTTTTCTTGCCTTCACCTTGCCGATGATATTAATATCATCCGCGTACGCGAGCAGCATCTCTTCCTTTTGGGCACTGGCTTAGGATGTATTCTATCAGCAGATTGAAAAGAATCGCACGACCGTACATCAATCTGCCTGAAATGTCTCTTGGTATCAAAGAGTTCAGAGAGGTTCTTTTCTACCCTGGGTTTGGCGTATCGAAACACGAACATAGAACCTCGTCCTTTTGAAGTCGGTTAAATAAGTGGTGTGCATCTGTGTTAAACTCACGGATCTTTTTCCAAGATTGGTCGTAATGTGAATATTTGGTAACTGGTCGACCTTTTTAGTCTGAAGCCAAACTAGTATTGTGCTATCAGTGAATCCGTTTATGGCTGCAGCCTAAAACACAATACGCGCAACAGAATCTTACTGAGATTCCAGATATTTTCTGCTTTGTTATTTTTCAGCTTTTTAAAAACTGAATAGACCTTGTTGTAATTCGACGGCTTTACAATCGTTCCACCATTAACTGGTAGTTCCGGTGGCATTTCTCTATAGGCAGTATTGTTCGCTTTATCACCTCTAAATAGGTTTGAAAGATGACTGCCCCATAATCTCAGTGCTTCCTATGCATTTGTAATCAGATTTCAATTTTCGTCTGTATAGAAAGTGACTCCGGGTTTTAAACACTCGGTCAGACGCTTAATCTTTTGAAAAGTTTTTCGAGAATAATTTATAAAAATTTAAGATAGACAAAAATTTTGTCATTCAATAAATCAGAAAGGAGGTATATTTTTATGGGTACCACCCTGGGTTGGCACGTTTTTTTAACACTATATTAAATATCCAAACTTGAAAGCTGTATCGTTTAGTTTCCAAGTTCTTGTTGGTTAAAGCCAGTTAGACGGATATGTCTATATTGACTTTTTGTATGAAGGACACCTTTTTCAGCGTTTTTACCTGAATAACCAAAAACCACAAAAAAATTTGGGCAGATTTGTGTGGAGGCTATTTCGTTTAGTGGTTCGATCTGTGCAAAAATGGAATATGTATTTTACAAAGATTAATGTAAGTCAGACCAAATTAACAGTGTGTAAAAGAAATTATCTGTAAGATCTACATATATAAGATAAAAACGATTTTCCATTAAAATTTTCGGCACATTGAATCATCAGTAAGCGTTATCTTAAAAACATTTTAATGGCAATAGGATAGGTTCTAAGATGTGTATTCTACCAATTTGTTTATTATAGATTACTTCATGCATTGCACTACTTTACATATTCTGCGGCGTAAGGTACAAACGTTGTTACGGTTTGGGTTATTAAGTGCTGCTGTCACAATTTTATTTCACACTTTTTTGCGCGATTTATCTCGCTTCAATCAGTCACTAAGTAACAAATTAATCTTAATTTCTCAAGCATGACATATTAAATCAGACATTTGTATGAATCTACCTACTTACATTCATATATGAGCATATTTGTAGAAATATATTGTATGTGTATATGTGCTCACACATATGTAATTAACTCTAGAACGCTGATACATCCTTTGTTTGCAAATTACGACGATAAATTCTTGGCGCATGTCTCACTTCCTTTTTTGGCTTTGTGCGCGTTTTGAATTTGAGATTTGTAGCTATAAGTAATATAAGGTGCGTTCCAAAAGTCATGTAATATATTTTGTAGTACAAACCGATTCGAACCGGTTCGGTTTGCTGAGGAGATCTTCATATTTACAGCGCACGTTATATAAGACTGTTCTGCATCCATAGACTTTATAGTTTAGTATACATAGTTGGAATGAAAATTTCGATAAAAAAAACCTGTCCAAACTTACCCTTTCAAGACTTAAGGAACACACCCTGTACATGTGTACATACATATACAAATTTTGTATAGGTTTAGTAAGCTACTGTATCAAAGAAATATTTTATTTATTTATTTTTCTTATTTCTGCAATTAATTTGCGCATGCGTTGCGGTTAGCGTTCGGCTCAGTGCGCATGCGCAAAATCTAAAAACAAAATAAATAAAAAATCAACTTTTCAAGAACATTTTTACGGCTGCGATGCTTTGCCAAAATGTGCAAACAATGGGCTTGCCGTCTGATTATTCCACCTATGTCGTTTGTGTTTGTATAATATTATTAATACATACGATATTTAAAAACAAATAAAATCATTGTTGTATATTATGATATAAGCAGACAGACAGACATACTGCGATGTTTGTAGGAGTCATTATTGCTTCAAAAGATTTCAGTTTTTGACAGAGAATCATTTGCGTTCATATTTGCCTCAATATATACATATGTATGTATATAGTGAGATAGATGTCTGTGGAATGTGGCGCGCAATAAGGAAAATAAATGCTAGTTATATGTATTCATTTAACGTCGTCAGAATTGCTTAGAGGTTTTTGCATATGGGTGTCAATTAGCCATGCGCCTCATTCCAACGCTGCTTAGAACTACGCTCAAGTTGCGCAATTGCTCAAGCAACGACATGTTTAAAATTTTTATTTCGTTTTTAAAAATTATTCTAAAATATGCGTAACGCATTTTGAGTGAAGGTCATATATTTGCGTAAAACAAATACACATAATAAAATATTTTTCATATTTGCTCAAAAATAAATAAATTTTTGTAAACAATGAAATTTAATAAAAACGTCGCAGTTATTTGCGACAGAGTGTAAAGTTCATGCTCATGGGTGTTGCCTTCAAGAATAGAGGGATAATAACTCACAATAAGCTTATTGATTGCTCCACTACGACCGTGTAACTGCATGTGAATTGGCGTGAAAAGGGAGCTTCTTTACCAATTGGGTTAGAATTTGAGAAAACCAGAGAAAGTCTATGTGTGTTTTAAAATGATGTTAAAGTATTCGTAAAGCTCTTCAATATACTTGTGTTTGCTCGTAAGCCCCATTGTATATAATCAATAAAAAGTACTGCAGAATGGCATAAAAAGGATATTATGAGCTGCATTTGTTAAACGTTTTATTCCAGTTTAAACTATAATTTTTTAATTTTTGAGTTTAGTATACGAAATTTATTGATCAAAATATGAAATATTTTGTCTTGAAAATGATAGTCATTATTTGCCTCGGAAATTGAATGTTCTTTCATTGAAAGAACATTCAATGTGTGCTGGGGTTTTATTGTCCATTCGAACCATCTTGACCAGCCCAAATGCAGCCGCTGGAATTTTTTGTGATGGACTATGGTATCTTCGTTGTTCATACGGGACCTAAACTGATCGTCAACTCTAATTGTTCCAAAAATTTTACAAAGAATCTCTATCGAATACTATTAATTCGCTTGATCCAATTCTATCAGGATTCATGCTACTCCTTTCTTCTGTTAGTGTTTTATATATTCAACTTTTCGCCTTTCGAGTGAGGGCTCTACTTTTAATTTGTTTGCTGAGCTCAAGTTGAAGCAAACAGCGTGGTCTTCTTTCTTAAATATAGCACAAAGGTTTAATAATAAATAAATTCACGAAGTCGCTGACATTGCTACGCCTTTAACGAGAACAAATAACGTTAGAACATACCGAAACTATTCGTTAAACTCTAGAGAGATAAAGGACCTGGTAATCGAAAAAAGAAGGCTGCGGCGTATCTGGCAGCAAACACGATATTCCGATGATAAAAAGGCTCTAAACAGAGTTGCGACGAAACTTAAATATAGGCTTATAGAACTTAAAAATGATGCAATTGGAGATTTTCTTCAAAATGTTGAACCTCATGGACTTGAACACAATCTATGGAAAGCTACAAAATATTTATAGTTTCTATTAAAAATTCAAACGGAAGTTGGTGTCACAGCAATGAAGAAAAAACAGAATCCTTCGCTATTCATCTTCAGCAACAATGAAAATGCAGCAATACTGAAGAATTAATTATAGATTGTGACCTGAATACACCCTCTTCTCTCACCGGTATGATTAGACGAGCTAAAAGAAGAAATAAAATTACTTGACGTAAAGAAGTAGTCTGGGTATGATGGAATTGATGCAGCAACTATTGAAGTACTTCCACAAAAATGACTACTACTGCTTGTTCTCCTTTTCAATACCTGCTTCAGGCACGGCCATTTTCCAAATCAATGGAAATGTGCGAAGATAATTCTTATCCCCAAACCCAGCGCACGAACCCTTAATTAAGGGGGTGTTTGTCGCCTTCTCACAGTAAGCTCACCTCCAAACGGCTGTCCATAGGCTACCCAAGAGATACGTGGCCTAACGGACATTGTGAGCTGATGGGTCCGTTTGCACAAGAATCGTTGTTGGCCATTTCCAAGTGAATGGTAGTCAACAGCTTTTCTCACAATGTAAACTTCTTCAAACGACCCCATCTTTCTGCCTACTCCTATTGTAGCTATATGAGATATCACAGCCATGTATTTACTAGCGGCGTACCTGCACCTACATAAATGGAGCGAACATTCCAGGTACACATTCATAAATGATGGTGGTTAAATTACGTTTTGATATGAATTGCATCTTCTTACAATTTGCTCAAACTTTAATGTTTGTTGAGATGTTACCCAAAGGATACAGAAAAGTTTATAATTTGTTTCCATAACAATTAGTTTGGAAGAATATTTGTTTTCTGAAACTATTAGCATTGATGAACTCTCATATACACTTGGGGTGTGTCCAAAAATTCGATTTGAAATTTAAAATAGACAATTGTGTCAGTTCTTAAGATCTTATTTGTACCAGATTCAAAAGCCCGCATCTAAAATTTCAATGCGTATACTGGTTACAGCGAACGGTTTCACATTTTCAAATAAAGTTTCAGAAAAACAAATAAGAAGTTTATTGCACTGAAGAAGGTTAGACACGCCTAATTCGTATAATTTGTTAAATTGCTTGTTTTGTATTTTTATCGCTGTTAGTATTTATTCATTTATCTCCATTGCGCAGTTCTCACATGCAAATAATATTGTAGAAAATTGTTTATTTATTTTAGTACAAAACTAATAACCACTAAACACTAAATTCGTTTTATTCTCAGCTTGTGACAAGCGGTCAGCCGCATAATTGTGCAAAGTTAGCGAAGAGTTGAAGAAAAGAAGGCAGTAACTTTGAACTGGCGCTTATTAGAAACTTCAGAGCGTCAAAGACAACCTTGTGTTCAATAAGATAGTAGCTTTGCATGGTGTTGCACAGTAGAACAACATTCCAAAAAAAAAAAAGGTGACCACAAATCCAAATTGTGTGGAAAATGACAAATGTTAAAAGAGAAAACCAAAATACATGATACAAAAAATTCGAGAGATTTAATGCACGCCTACTGGAGTTAATGCTTTACTTATTAAAGAAGAAATTTAGACTACACATCATAGTAAAGCCTAAAAAGTAAATCTTTCTCGAAGTCAGTACTATGACAATATTATGGTGGGTTTACATTATAGTCAAAAATACAATGTGTACTCTATAAAGATTTTCAATATAAAGAAATAAACTTTTACAATAACTTTTTAATCAAAGAGCTCCGGGACACGTGTTTTGAATTCCTTATAAAATATCTCAGATCGCACTACTTAGCTCCATTCTTATTAATGAATAAGAAATACTAACTTTTAGTGGTAGCCCCCATACAAACCCACCACTTAATTCTGGGTTTCAATATGAAAAACTTTTTTGTAACACGTGGAACTTGATAACTTAATTATTCAATGAATGAGCGTTTCACATAAATATCTAGAAATGCGTCTCACCTATTTTTAAAGTTTAACATTTTTTTATAGCTTAATAGTATCGAAGATTCGATTCCACCTGACCCCAAATGAGTTTGATTTTTGGCAAAAAACTTTCGGAGAACAATTTGTTTTATTGATTTTCGCTCAACTTTCGGTTATTCGGTTCCAGTGTGCTTCGGTGCCAGCAAATGAAGTCGCCTTGCCTTCAGCTCGATCGTTTTAATCGCTTGCTGCACAAAAGTCAATATTTGTGCAAAGAATCGACTTCGGTGCGGATTCGTACAGTGTTGGCGGAAATGAGGCGTACTTGTTCGGTTCGTCGCTATTGTATTTATTTTTGATTGCTCGGCGCATCTTTAATTATTGTACTTATGTACATATGTAATTTATATTACTGTACTCTGTACAAATTAGACTTTTGTTTATAAAATCTTTATAATGTTTAATATAAGCAGATAATAATTGTAAAAACAATGTCGCTAAGCTCGTGGTACGCCTCCACCTGAGGCTTGGGGCTGGCTGCAACGCTTTGACCATGTCGTACAAGGTTTTCACTTGTTCAATCAAAATGTTTTCTACAAAGTTAAATAAAGATTTTACTATTTGTCATCGGCGTGTCTTCAACTTAAAGGGACTCGTAGCGCAAGAGTGACTAATTTTAATTGCATGGTCCCGGCGATGATATATGTACATCATTATCGTGTTTGATTTTAATTGTACATCTACATCTACGCGTAGTTGTGTACTCATTTTTATTTTTATTGATAAGCAATTCAATTGTTCCACACAACAGGTGTTGACTTAACATACTTGAATATAGACGTACATGTGCTCATTTTATGATTCGATCATTAATCTTCTTGTTAGTCGTATCTTCTAATTGGCCTTGACGCAATTGAACACTATTGACTATGTTTCGGAAAATTATAGCGTGTGAATAAATATATAATAAAATATTTCAATATATGCTAAGTCTGAACAGACCTTTCAATATTTCTATATTTGACCAAAATTCATTTCAGAATGCTGCCTATCATTCCAAAAAATCTTGTTAAGAAATTATTTATTGTACATTTAATGAAATTTTTTATCGGTTGTAACTTTATTTCCAACCATTTTAATGATCATCAATTTATTATATTAAAAAAAAAAGAACAACAAAAGTGCCATTGTTTGCAATATTAACTGACAAAAGTAAAAAATAGCAAAATCAGTTTTTATCTGCCCAACACTCACGCATCAAGGTTTCTTAGCTTAAAGTAGGCCGTTTGTCAACTTGCGGATAAGATGAAAACGAAGTTTTTCTTAGTCATTAAAAATAATCCAACCAAATAATCATGCCGAAGCTATTAAATATTGTGTTAGTGTTACTGTAATTTGGAATGCATTGCACTAAAATCTAGAAAGGAGGGCGTCATGAAATATCTAAGATCACTGACTACAACATAAATCCATGGGCCGGCTTAAAAATCTAACACAATAAACGCAGCATGTGAGATACTTAAAAAGAACAAGACATCGACGATTCAAAGTGCTGGAACTCTCGGCACGAAACACCGAATTCCATTTCATTAAAGTGTAATTAGACTAATATGATCATATACTACTCGTATATAAAATTTTATGGCTATTCAGCAGTACGGTGAGAAAGAAAGTGTTCGAGCCACGCGAGTAAAGTAAGACAAATCTATGTAAATTATATTTGAAGTTTTTATGACATTGGCTCAAAAACGAAACAAGAAAACCTCACAATGGGCAGCTCTCTACAAGAAAGAACGCCTACTCTAGAACCGCATCGAATATCGCTTAGCTGATTACAAAGATTTTAAGATTTTCCAACGCTTATGGCGCGTAATTCGATGCGTTCATTTGCTCCAGCGGAATGCTTCTGAACTTCAATTTTTTTGTCTTTTCTTTTCTTTTCTTTTATTTTGGTTTTCTGTTTCGACCTTTTTTGGAATGTCTGCGTTGAAGGGAAAATTGGTAATAAATTTCAAATTTATGCATTTTCAGATTTAAATAGATTATACGTTCTTCACGTTGCTGCATTTACTTCTTTTATAACCTTAAATTAATTTCCTGCTTGGTCGCTAAGAAAAAAGGAGGCAACTGTGTAGGCAGATAAATGTCTTCCTAACTATAATTCTTTGCAGAGCGTTGAAGAACAAATCAACTCCACTGAAAGAGTTGAATTAATTACGAGTTCGAATTTAGAAACAGGGAAAAAAGTTTTGAACGAACCTGCATATGATCATCATAGGCAACAACAAGTTCATCATTAGCGTAGTGCTTATAGAATACCATAGAGTGTATATGTGAAAAGCACATTCAAAAATAAATAAAACAATCTTTTGTCTAACGATGTGGAAAGCTGTTACATAAGACATTTGACTGACTGAAAACAAAGAAGTCGGTTTTTGAGTTAGGGTCAATAATCTTACTTAGTATCGCGTTCTTCGTTGCCCACTCTCCGGTTTCGACTTTGTTCTAATGCAGTTTCCTTTGTATTTTGAGGGGAATATACAAAAAAAAAAAAAAAAAAAAAAGTACTCATGCAGAAAGCGAAATCTCATTAGGTGCTCTTATTCTCTACTAGCTGTGTGTGATGTCTTATAGCAACCCTCTAAGACATTTAAACATTAATAATTTGTATATGAATTAATTAAAACGACTTTGTTTTACTTTCCTTTCAACGATTATGCTTTTCTTTATTTTCGCCATGAGTAACATTTTGGACACAATGTCTTCGGTCATTCATCGGTGACCCTAACCTTCATGCATCGTTGCACTATTCTCACGACAATTTGTTGTTGTGGCCGTTGTCTAAGAGGTTTGGCATGTCTAATGTCCTCAGTTTCTCTAGACTTGTTGTGTTCGCGTATCCAACAATTTTTCCGCTTTATGGTGCTGCGTTTCTTTACTAATTTTTCAACGGTCAACTTCCCATAATTAAGAATTGCCTATTGTAAAAAACTGATACCACAACCGGCGTTTGAAAATTAACATAAGCTTTGCATAAGCTCAGATGTATACAATTGACCTTGGAAAGATTTGAAGAAAACCTCGAAAATGATGCCAGATAGTTAGACGAGTTTATAAAAATTGCATGGTACACTGTTGAAAGCAGTATGACTAAGGCAAGAATTTAAAAATCTATGTGAGCGATCTCCAGTTGGCGCTAGTAGCACTGCTGCCATTTATTTGTTTTGTCTATAGCAATTGGACGTAACTGATAGCTTGACTTGACTTGACGGTCTGTCTGACTATGTAGTTGTCCTTATGAAGAAGGAAAACTTGAAGACTATAAAAAATACTGCATTCAAGTTTGATTATTTATTCTCCTATTCCCTCTTCAGATAAGTAGAACTTAATGAAGGTGTTAACCGTTCTCTAAGGCGTAGAACACATAAAAACATCCCTATCCTTTATGAGTTTTTAAAGAAAACAAAATTATTTTTGCTGATTATTTTGACAAAAACTGATAAAATTTTCTATAAAGAACCATATCGGAAGGGATAGCCGTAAACAAAATTTATTTCTTTTTCAGGGTTTTTGTAAGAAAATTTTGTTGTTGTGGTTTAGTTTGTATTAAATGGAGAAATTTCTTGTAAAGAAAGTTCTGAGTTTGTATGGGACCTAAAAAAAACTCAGAACTTCCTCATTGCCTTCTGTTAGTGAATAAGATTTATGCTTGAAGACACAATGTATGGCTGTGAAGATCATTATATTATTTTTAATAATTTCAATGCACACCATGCAGATACGGGATCCGGGTCTGGTAAATGATCTTTTAAACCTATATCTTACATTGCTAAAGTTCTGGAATCATTATTATTACCGCACGAGGTCAACATTAATCGCTGATGGTCAAAAATAGAATTGAATAACCCCTTTAATACTGTCGATCGTGCAAACTTGTTTCAAGACCTGTCCTCTACCTCAATATGTTTGACTAAACAAAAGCCTGGTTACTAAACTACATTAATGGTTGAGTTACACGGTTTGGGGTCAGTTTGTTGTAGACACATCGACACAGCTGTAGGTAAGTGGTTATAAATATTTAAATTAGAAGGCTCTATATTTATATATATATATATATATATATATATATATATATATATATATATAGATTCCGATATCACGCTTTCATACGGTCAGACGGACATATGAACCAATATTGACTCTACTTTCGATGCTGTTCAAGAGTATCTATACTGGAATTCTTTAAAGTATGTAAGTACTCGTGATTATTTTCTTATTTCTTTTTGACATCCCACTCTCAAAATTTTAATCTGCCAATAACTTGCTTTAAACCACTGCACCTATTTTCTCAATTAGGCGAAGTAAGTGTGAGTTTCTTTACCTTCCCAAAGCAGTTTGTAGATAATTTTGCCATTAAAAAAATTATACTCGTATATTACGTCTACTTTTTACAATTTGTGAACGGTTCAAGTTAGGTTAAATTGCTCTTTTCAACATAATTTCCAAATTAGCTTAAAAACCAAAAAATTGACATCATGTGGCGGTTTTATTTTTATATTTACTTGTAGAAGTCGACATTTGTTGACTTTAGCTTAAACTTGAACTTGCTATTTTGACAACGACTCGGCGTACTTTTGTTAAAAATATTAAATGTAATTTGTCAACCTTATTCGCCATTATTTTGACGAATTTGTTTATTTTTTTGTTTTATTTCTTTAAGATAATTGTAGTAAAAAAAATGTATTTTTTAAAGTAAATGAACTCGTTGAGGTTGGGATGCGTAGATAAGTACATACAATAATAAAAATAGTAATGTCTTCGGTTGGCGAATTTAGTTTTGGCAGGTTTGACAAAATTTTCAAAATTGCATCGGATGTAAACTTCTCTATAAATGGGTATAACCTCAATATTTTGTGTGAAGAGTAAAAAATAATCACTTAAACACTATAAATGCCTGTTGTTGTTTAATTTTTTGCTAAAGTTTAACTGTTCGTTATTCTGCCGGTTAACATAATTTCATGTTCTCATTATTATGTTAGTGCCTAAAAAGCGTTAAGGGAGAATTAGTGTTCTTCTTTGTGTCTTTAGCTAAATTAAAAGTGCGAAACACCAAAAGGGTGGGACAGATTTGTGTGGAGCTAATACTTTTAGCGGTTCGATCTGGGCCAACATCGAATATTTTATTACCATAAGTTAGACCAAATTTGGTGTTTCTAGCTAAATTAATAACAGTAATAAAATTATTTCATAAAAAATTAAGAATGGGGAGTAGGTCGACTCGTCTTTTGCTGCTGTTCAAGAATATATACACTTTCTAGGGTCAAACTCGGATTCAGCGCAGCTAAATTCACAAATATATATATATATATATATATATATATATATATATAAATAAAAAATATTTTGTTATAACTTGCACCAGTAGAATATACATGTCCGTCCTCCAACTTAAAGTTTGGATACTTTGGATTTCTTTTTATCTCTTCAGATAACTAGCATTTAATAAACGTCCCAACAGCTTTCTAAAAGGAAAGTCTCCAAGTTTTTGTTTGAGAGATTGGATCACTAGAAGGGAGTTTTCGGAGTTTTTATATGAAAAAACTTCGTTGTTGTTTTTTTTAGCTAGAAACTGCAAATTGATGCTTATAAAATGTCCCATATATGGATCCATTTAAGAATATATCCATTAAAAAAAATGTTTTCTCCAATAACGGATTTCCTACATTTTCTATAATTTTTCCTGTGTGAACAATGCTACCTTCTTAGATTATACTGCCCTGCAAATTTCAACTTATTTTTTTATGAATAGATTTTTCGTGTTGAAAACGAATCCGGGCTCCTCTCACGTCACGTATTTGAGAAAACAGGGGTTGAAACCCTCAAAAATAGCGGTTTTGACATTTTTGAAATATTGTACAGCTGAATCCTGACGTGCTACTATATTGGATTCTCCATTTTTAATTTTTTAAATCATTTCTTCAAATTCGTAAGCAGCGACACTGAAAACCCCTAAGTACCATGAATTATTGATATATAAAGAATTTTTAATTTTAATGTCCGCCATATTGGATCCGCTATTTTGAAAGTTTAAAACCTTAATGAGACTCATAATCAGCAATTCCGGAAACCCCTAAATCCGAAGATTTATTGAATGTATCAAATTTAAAATTTGTATGCTCTGTTCACATTTTCTTCTTGCATCCCTAGATATATATAAACCCTCTGCTCTAACCGTGCATGTGAATAGTTTGACATAGGGCTCATATTAAAGGTCAAAGTTTGTAGCAACTCAGGATTCAGCTGTACAATACTCGCCTTTAATTAACTCTTTTGACAACCGTTAAGTTGGTGTGGCGTTTATTTAAAGACACATTTAACAAAATATTGTTCGAGAGTAGAGTAAACTTTCGATTCGATTGCTCAAACAAAATTTTAAATAAAACACCAACAAAATTTAAATTTTTTAATTATAAGCAGAAATTTTTTAATATTGATTTTGATTGTTGTCAACAGATTTACAAAAATCACAGCCTATTCACTTTCTTTTACCTTGAAAATATGTATTTTTTTTTTTACTTTTTAATGGAATTTTTTTTCCGGTTGCCTTTGCCATTTTTTCGCTTGTGGCTTTTTCTTTTTGAAGCATATTCTCTTGGAAGGCTACTCGGCGGCCTTAGACTCCTTGAAATAGAAGTCTTTGTTTGTGCGCGGCCTGCTGCAAGTCGTCGACTTTCTTCTGACATTAGCTCAATAAGGTCGGGATGTTGCACCAAGTGCATTAGCCTCTCGAAACAGTCCGTCGCAATATGGCTGCCAACTAATGTCGTTAAAAATTCTCTTACAACCTCTGGTGGTGCTGCATTCAGACGTTTAATTGCGGTTCTAAAACGTAGCCTTTCTTGCTTGTGAATTACTCCATTGCGTTCGAACTGGAATATTAAATGCATTAAATCGTTTCGATCGATATCTTCGAAACTGTATTTGGCCATTGCTAGGATTGCTCGTGCTTTCGAATCGTGTGACCAAGCATCTTCTGAGTCTTCATCACTGTCAGTCGCTGCCTTTATTATAAGCTTAGTAAGACTCTTAGTTGCGTTTGCGACACTTAATAAATGCTTCAGATGCTTCATAAAAGTCATTCGAGTTAAGTTTGGATAAAGCTGGCGCAGTTCGCTAAAAAAATTTATAAGTTTCTCCATGTCCTTGCGCGCCATATCCGTAAAAAGTTTCGCTATTGCAGCTAATTCACGTTGTGGTAAAATTTGTCCAGAAAGCCACTTATAAAAGGCCTGCAACATTTCGGGCGGAACTTGCTGCAGCAAATTTCCGTCTTTCAATTCACCACTGTCCGGTTCAATATTCCCACTTGCAACACTGAGCTGGCTAACGGATCTTTTGACCATTTTTGGGGTGATAAGTGTATTTTTGGATTGGTGTTTTTGCAGTTCTTTTTCTAGATTGCGAAATTTGAGATTAGTCTCAAATTCAGGGCTCAATCGATATGAGGCGGCTTTTTGGAATGCGTCATGTAGTCGATTGCTGTCCCGCTTTGTTTCAATACCAGCACCGGTGTCTAACAAATAATTGTCAAGATACTTAATGCCCATATAATCTATAACACCATTATTGAGTAAATTCTTAAGAAAGTGCAGCACTTGATCGGTGTTCACCTTGTTAAGACTTTCAAAGAAATTAGTCAGAAAGTTTCGTTGCTCTGGCGTCAGACTTTTCCGTTCAACGTTAAAAGTGTTGCGTAACTGATTGAAGTCAATGAGTTTATAAAGCTGCTGCACCGCATCTACTAATTCTTTCACAATCTTCTCGGTTCCCTGATAGCCGTCAATTGAATTGATATAATCGATTAAATGCTCAAAATGTTCTGACTGGAAGTTGCCATCCTCTAGAAGGCTCTTGAAATATTCAAACTGTTCTGCAGGCAAAAGTAGCTGCAGACGATGCAAAAACGCGTTGATTTTCTCAGATTGTTTCGCCAAATGCTTTCCAACGCTTAGTTTGTCCAATGCAACCAGCGCTTTTCGGACCAAACGTTTCGTCGGATATACTGTGGCAGTCACCGCAGCCTTTGCTGGCACTGACACTCGACGAAATGCAGCGCTGAGGTTTTTCAACTGAACTAAACTAAGTTTGCTGCCACTCAATGGCAAGTATTGTTCCAGCTGCTTCAAGTGCTCCCGATTTAAAATTTTGCTTTGAATTAGCGACGCAAGATACAAATCTTTCTCCTTATCACAAGGCACTTGTGCCAATTGCTCGTAAAACGTTTGCAGCAAATGCTGTTGCTGTTGTGAGAACTTCATGTGATTCTTCTTTGTCAATACATCCCTAAGGATTTTAAAGTTTTGTGGCATTTGTAAACTGAAATTGTATTCCGGCCGCTGCTTTAATAATTGCAAAAAGAAATCACTGAGTGTACGGCGTGTATTTTGCGGCACCAATTTCAGCAAGTACTGCCGCAGCAGCTGCAACTGCTCGATGTCCAAGGCACCCGACACGTAGTGCCTGAGCAACTCGTCAAACAATTCAGTTGCCGGTAGCTGTGCCAGCGCATGGATAACACTCCTTAAATCATGCAACTCGCATTTTGCTCTTGTGCCTTTTAACAGGGCGCTTAGGTAACTTGAGGGCAAATCGCAGATTCGATCTTCTCCCTCAGTATATGTGTGACACGTTGTGCCATAGTTGAAGTCAATGCCATAGATTTTATTCATAACATTACCGCTTTCCATCTGCTGCCGCATGTAGTGTGTCAGAGCGGGAAGTTCCCTTTCAGCCACATCATCTCTACCAAAAGGCCCGTCTCCAACCTGTGCTTCGTTAAAATGCTGCTGACGACGACGAAATTTGGAGATGCAGCCTTTCGTTATAGGTGGTGCAGCTGCGGCATTTTTAGACTTCGTTGAACTGCAGTTTTGCAGATAGAACAATGCCTGCATCGAACACATCTCATCCTGACTTGTGCTCTTTTGTGCCTTGCTGTCCTGTCGTTCCAAATGTTGATGGTGTTGTATTATCATGCGGTTTATGCGGTCATGCGGTTTTTCTTTTTGAAGCATATTCTCTTGGAAGGCTACTCGGCGGCCTTAGACTCCTTGAAATAGAAGTCTTTGTTTGTGCGCGGCCTGCTGCAAGTCGTCGACTTTCTTCTGACATTAGCTCAATAAGGTCGGGATGTTGCACCAAGTGCATTAGCCTCTCGAAACAGTCCGTCGCAATATGGCTGCCAACTAATGTCGTTAAAAATTCTCTTACAACCTCTGGTGGTGCTGCATTCAGACGTTTAATTGCGGTTCTAAAACGTAGCCTTTCTTGCTTGTGAATTACTCCATTGCGTTCGAACTGGAATATTAAATGCATTAAATCGTTTCGATCGATATCTTCGAAACTGTATTTGGCCATTGCTAGGATTGCTCGTGCTTTCGAATCGTGTGACCAAGCATCTTCTGAGTCTTCATCACTGTCAGTCGCTGCCTTTATTATAAGCTTAGTAAGACTCTTAGTTGCGTTTGCGACACTTAATAAATGCTTCAGATGCTTCATAAAAGTCATTCGAGTTAAGTTTGGATAAAGCTGGCGCAGTTCGCTAAAAAAATTTATAAGTTTCTCCATGTCCTTGCGCGCCATATCCGTAAAAAGTTTCGCTATTGCAGCTAATTCACGTTGTGGTAAAATTTGTCCAGAAAGCCACTTATAAAAGGCCTGCAACATTTCGGGCGGAACTTGCTGCAGCAAATTTCCGTCTTTCAATTCACCACTGTCCGGTTCAATATTCCCACTTGCAACACTGAGCTGGCTAACGGATCTTTTGACCATTTTTGGGGTGATAAGTGTATTTTTGGATTGGTGTTTTTGCAGTTCTTTTTCTAGATTGCGAAATTTGAGATTAGTCTCAAATTCAGGGCTCAATCGATATGAGGCGGCTTTTTGGAATGCGTCATGTAGTCGATTGCTGTCCCGCTTTGTTTCAATACCAGCACCGGTGTCTAACAAATAATTGTCAAGATACTTAATGCCCATATAATCTATAACACCATTATTGAGTAAATTCTTAAGAAAGTGCAGCACTTGATCGGTGTTCACCTTGTTAAGACTTTCAAAGAAATTAGTCAGAAAGTTTCGTTGCTCTGGCGTCAGACTTTTCCGTTCAACGTTAAAAGTGTTGCGTAACTGATTGAAGTCAATGAGTTTATAAAGCTGCTGCACCGCATCTACTAATTCTTTCACAATCTTCTCGGTTCCCTGATAGCCGTCAATTGAATTGATATAATCGATTAAATGCTCAAAATGTTCTGACTGGAAGTTGCCATCCTCTAGAAGGCTCTTGAAATATTCAAACTGTTCTGCAGGCAAAAGTAGCTGCAGACGATGCAAAAACGCGTTGATTTTCTCAGATTGTTTCGCCAAATGCTTTCCAACGCTTAGTTTGTCCAATGCAACCAGCGCTTTTCGGACCAAACGTTTCGTCGGATATACTGTGGCAGTCACCGCAGCCTTTGCTGGCACTGACACTCGACGAAATGCAGCGCTGAGGTTTTTCAACTGAACTAAACTAAGTTTGCTGCCACTCAATGGCAAGTATTGTTCCAGCTGCTTCAAGTGCTCCCGATTTAAAATTTTGCTTTGAATTAGCGACGCAAGATACAAATCTTTCTCCTTATCACAAGGCACTTGTGCCAATTGCTCGTAAAACGTTTGCAGCAAATGCTGTTGCTGTTGTGAGAACTTCATGTGATTCTTCTTTGTCAATACATCCCTAAGGATTTTAAAGTTTTGTGGCATTTGTAAACTGAAATTGTATTCCGGCCGCTGCTTTAATAATTGCAAAAAGAAATCACTGAGTGTACGGCGTGTATTTTGCGGCACCAATTTCAGCAAGTACTGCCGCAGCAGCTGCAACTGCTCGATGTCCAAGGCACCCGACACGTAGTGCCTGAGCAACTCGTCAAACAATTCAGTTGCCGGTAGCTGTGCCAGCGCATGGATAACACTCCTTAAATCATGCAACTCGCATTTTGCTCTTGTGCCTTTTAACAGGGCGCTTAGGTAACTTGAGGGCAAATCGCAGATTCGATCTTCTCCCTCAGTATATGTGTGACACGTTGTGCCATAGTTGAAGTCAATGCCATAGATTTTATTCATAACATTACCGCTTTCCATCTGCTGCCGCATGTAGTGTGTCAGAGCGGGAAGTTCCCTTTCAGCCACATCATCTCTACCAAAAGGCCCGTCTCCAACCTGTGCTTCGTTAAAATGCTGCTGACGACGACGAAATTTGGAGATGCAGCCTTTCGTTATAGGTGGTGCAGCTGCGGCATTTTTAGACTTCGTTGAACTGCAGTTTTGCAGATAGAACAATGCCTGCATCGAACACATCTCATCCTGACTTGTGCTCTTTTGTGCCTTGCTGTCCTGTCGTTCCAAATGTTGATGGTGTTGTATTATCATGCGGTTTATGCGATTTTCGTTGGAACGTTCAGCATACCAAGGACTCATCATCTGTATGAATGTTTTATTATATGTGCTCAGTGGCACATGCGCTGATTTATTCCAAAATTTTGACACATTTCCAGAATTTCGCGTGTAAAAATACATTTTTGCAACTCTGTTAATTTCATTCAAAATCATTGGTTTTTCCAAAATTTTATTTATTATAAAAAATTTCAACGTTCCACAACGTATGCTCTCTGATGTATAAATCTAGGTTTTCATTTAATCATTTGACTTTTGTACTCCACAGCTCAAACATAGTAGAAAAATAGTAAAAGGTTGACATTGAGAGCCACCGATCGCACTCGATCTGCCCTTTATAACATAAAGATGTGTAGTAGCTACAGAAAAAAATCATAAAAATTAAACTAAATAAAATGTTTCAATCAAAAAATATCTTTCAACATTTGACTCTGTCGACTTAATACATTTTTAGGTGACTTCGCTAATTGATTAATTATTTGAAAACGCTGTAAATTTCTTTAAAAGTATATTTTGTAAGGCGGCTAACTATATGTAAATTAGTAAGTCGGAAGGGTACATGCTTTCCCAAAATGCAGGCAGACATTTCCATGGAGTGGGTGATATGTCTCCACTGCTCACATATATCTTGAGAAGACGGAAAGGTATGCTAAAGCAGTCGGGAGAGTGTGTTGGAAAAGGCTTCGGCGGTATGTTCTGATTACTGCTTGCTGACCTCTAGCGGCGAGCACCACGGTGAGCCTAGTGCGTACATTGGCTGCGACAAGATAGTGGTCCGAGTCGATATTGGGACCACGTAACGTTCGCACGTCCAACAGGCGTGATGCATGCCTTTCGTCAATCACAACATGATCAATTTGGTTGTGTGTAAGGCTAAATTTTCCTACGGTTGGGCCAAGATTCCTTCCTTCCCACTTTTGGCGACTGCGCTTGTATAGACGTTCCAAACGCTCATAGAACTCATCTTTAGCATCGTCGTCTATCTCTTCCGCCGTGGCATGCGCAAAAATCAGGTGTATATTAAAATAATTAGCCGTGAAGTTGCCGTGAATCTGGAGAAGAGGCTACGTAGTTTCCTACGTACCACGAAACCGCATCCAAATTCGTGCTTACTCCCATGGCAACTATAATAAATGTCACAGGATGCTTTTTTAGAGCAGCTCTGTCCTACCCATCGCATTTGTATCTTTCGAGGACATCAACCAGCTGGATATTTGTAACATCCCTATTAAGGGTGCGGGCATTCCAGATGCATTTGCGGAGATGGTCATTTTAGGGTTTTATTCCAGGCTTTCTTTTTGTTTTCTTTGGGGGGATTTTTTATGGTGGCGGGTCCCAATTCCAGCGCACCAACCCTAATTAAGGGGGGTGTTTGTCGGTTTTTCACAGTTTGCTAACCTCATAACAGCTGTTCAGAGGCTATCCAAGAGATACAAGGACTAACGGACGTTGTGAGCTGCTTGGGCCATTTGCAACAAGAATCATTGTAGGCCATTCCCAAATGAATGACAATCCACAACTTTTCTAAAACCACTGCAAGAGGCTGTCATTGATGTTACCATTGAGCATTCCAGTTCTACGTGGCCAAACTATTTTCTACACAAAGCTGGCTTCCTACACCAAAGATTACCTTTTGTATTCTCTCGAACACATCTGGCTCGCGGAGATCATCGGGGTGCAGAACCAATTTCGTATCGACTTAGTTGCTGTTGCAAAAAAAAAATATATGTCAAAATTGTATATAGTCAAGAAGTCTTTCTTCAGCTCTTACATAAAAATGCACAAATTTATTGAAATTGCGCCATTTTAGACTTTTAACCAATAGGCCATAAATTTTATGTTTGCACTACCCAAAAAAAGACCTAAGAAATGCTATTCACTTTATTACTTGTAATTTAATTTATCAGTACGTTGCAGTGACGTATTTTGTGATAAGATTTAAGTACTTTTTTTCTGGTTCCTCTTTTTAATTTAACCATTAAATAAACTCAGCATTACCAGAGAATTTTTGAAGCATTTAAATACCTTACTCAGTTTGAAATTCAGCTTGGATTTTCGCAAACCATTTCAAAACCAAATTCCAGTTTCATTAAACATCGTTTGTGCATGAAAAATCTTCAAATTATTTTACTTCAAGACCACAAATCCCTAAAATGGCAACAAAACGACGCATTGCAATTGCATATTTGCATAATGAGTCAACGACGCAGTAATCTGTTTTCCATTAGTGTCTGTTTTGATGGCTGCCAATTGTTTAATGACTTAGTTCAATAGTGAATACGCGAGACAATAGAAAAGTAAATTGTTTAAAAAAACTCATCGTATTTATTTTGTCGTTTAAGTGATTGGTCTGCCTATCTAACTTTTGCTGACTGTCCGTCCGCCTGTCAATCAGTATATTAGCTATCTTAGCGTCTACCAACCCTCTTTGCTTTGTTCTACTTGAAGATGTAGAACATTTGATAATAATTATTGTACGAGGTTTGTTGAAAAATTATTGAATGAAGTGCTATATAAAGGCGTTCATTTTGAACTTTTGTTTCTGCAAAAACTTTAAGACGGCACCAGATGGCCAATAAGTTAAGAAGTATAAATTCGGAATTTTTTTTGTACCGAAGGTACAAGAGCCTATTGGTTTTGTGCAAATGTATGTAACAGGTAGAAATAATAGTCGAAGATTCGCCAAAGTTACCCCCATTATGGTCAGGATAGAGGAGTCGATATAGACATGTCAGTCTGTCCGTATGTCCGTCCGCCCGTATGTCCGTCCGTCCGTTTGTATGGACGAAAGGATCTCGGAAACGGTAATAGATAGAGTCTTCGTGGTTTTTGCATTCGACTAGAAGTGCTCCGGAATTTTACAAGTTTATTTTAAAAATTTGCCCCTCCCCCCTTCCTCATAAAATCTCCAACATTGCTTCGGCACAAAAAATGTGTATGCCAGTATGGAGATAACGTCCCTCTGAGCGAAAATCCAAAAAGATCATCAAATTCGGATAATAAATGAATTTAAACGACCACCCTTTTCTTTTCATACATAAACAAATGTTTTATAAGGCACTTATTCGTGCAGTAAGAAGTGGTCATAAGCTCGGGAAACATTTAATGTGTTTGTTAGGCGACCTGTACTGCTACAGGGCCTCTTACAGTCGGTTACGCCCGACTGTAATTTTCTCACTTGTTTCTTTAGTCGATTAGTCGATGAACTAAAAGCTACGTTAATTATTTTAAAATATTGTGTTAAGGTCCAGATCAAAGCATTAGAAGAGATAGCCCTCATACCACCTTTCTATGATTTTTCTTGTTATTAAAAAATTTGTGTATTTGGAATTCTAATGCAATATTCCAGAACGGTCCATATTGGACCACTAAAAAAGGAATAACCTACATATCCCACCTAAGGTTTTGTAAGTAAAATATTTGTTGTACTTACTTAAATCGCCGTCAACAGTCTTCCGGTTATGGCCGCTATTGGGAAGGCGCGCCAGCCTCCATAGCGCTGTGTCGCCAGTCGTTTTTAATGCCAAGTACGGACGCGAACCCGGTCGTCCTCTATTTCGGCGTCCTCCAATCAAGTTTGGGCCCCCTTGAGCTGGAGCGTGCTAGAGCTCTTTCATCCATTTGAATGAGGTGCCCAGCCCATTGCAGCCGCTGGAACTATGCCAACCTCATCCAATAGCTCGTACAACTCGCGGTTCATACGGGACCTAAACTCGTCACCGGCTCTAATAGGACCGAAAATTCTGCGAAGAATCTTCCTCTCGAAAACTTCCAAAGCTGTTTCATCTGACTCAATCACGGTCCATGCCTCTGCGCCATAAAATAGGACCGGGAGTATCAGTGTCTTATAGATCTTGATTTTTGTCTTTCGAGAGAGGACTTTCCTTGCTCAGCCAAAAAAAAGCATCTGTTTGCAAGGCTGATTCTTCGCCAGATTTCCAGGCTGAAGTTGTTGTTACTGGTTATCTCTGTTCCAAGATAGACGAAGTTTTCTACGAAGTTTTCTGAAGTTGAAATTCTTCATTGTCACTGACCGTCCAAGACGCGATGACGGAGTGCGAGAAGACACCAAGTATTTCGTCTTGTCCTCATTCACCGCTAGACCCATCAGCCGAGACATAGCGTCGTCATGCAAAGGCGAACGATCTTTGCCGGGATACCTAGTGCAGATAGGGCGTCGAAACACTTCGATCGTGTCGAAAGCGGCTTTATAGACTTTATAAACTCACGGGTCTTTTCCAAGATTTGGCGTAATGTGAATTTTTGGTCACTGGTCGACCTTTTTGGTTTGAAGCCATACTGATATAGTCCTTTCAGTGAATCCGTATATGGCTTCAGCCTATTACACAATAAGCGCGACAGAATCTTATATCCGATGGAAAGAAGAAATATTCCGCAGTAGTTGGCGCAAACAGCAGGGTCTCCCTTCATAAAGATTGGACAGAGAGCACTGAGATTCCAGTCATTGGGTATGCGTTCATCGGTCATATCTTGAATAAAAGTTGGTGCATACTCCTAACCAAGTCTTTGCCGACGGTCTTAAATAACTCAGCTGGCAGCCCATAAGAGCCTGCGCTTTGTTATTTTTCAGCTTTTTAATAACCGAATCGACTTCGTTATAGTCCGGTAGCTCTACATAACAACTGGTGGTTCCGGAATTGTGCGCTTCATCGCCTCCGATTAGGTTAGAAAAATTACTCCTCCATAATCTCAGTGATTCCTGTTTATCCGTAACCAGATTTCCATTTTCATCCTTACAGAAAGTTATTCCGCGCTTAAAACCTTTAGTCAGACGCTTAACCTTTTTGTTAAAATTTTGGAGCTTCATTTCTGTCACGTAACATTTCAACATCCTCAAACTCCCGAAAAGGTGTTTCTCCTCTCTCCGTTTTTCTCGATATCGCTCTTTAACAGCTCGCGTTGCTCCCGACTGCAGAGTTCTCTGGTAGGAAGCGTTCTTCTCTGCAGTAGCATTGCGACACTCCTCGTCGTACCAAGAATTCTTCACAGGTTTTCTATAACCAATGACATCCTTGGCAGCTCTATCCATGAAGTGGGTGATATGTTTCCACTGCTCACATATATCTTGAGAAGACGGAGAGGTTTGAAAAGGCTGCGGTGGTCTGTTCTGATTGCAGCTTGCCGACGTCAAGCTTTCGTTGCATAATGAAACATGCGGCGTGTAAAATATTTTAGTTGAGTTTAGTTTGAACAAATTTGGTGTATTTTATAATAATCCAAATAAAATGTTCCCCGCGGATCAAGATAGAACTAAATGCCTCATCTAAATTTAAGCTTCAGTGAGAGTACGGGTTATGTCGAAGAGGAACACAATCGACTACAGCATTCTTTTTTTTTATTAATAGTTTCACAAGCATTAAAAGAAAACGCTAGTCGCTTCATTCTACGGACTTAAAGTCTACTGTATTCAGTTCTTTTTGGATAGTTCTCGATTATGTTTTCCATACTATCTTGAAATATTACCAATTTATAATCACTCTTTAATAATTTTAAATTTCACCATGAAGTGATGACGTATACTAGACCATACTTTCTTGTACCTTTTAAAGAATCATTTAGAAAAAACATCGCACATAAAATTCTACTTTGTTAACATCTTTTGCATTAGGCTTCTTGCAGACAGCCGAACAGATTAGTTTCATGCCGCAGTTTGTTGCAAATTGCAGTAATTGAATATGGTTATTGCGTTCTATGTCATCAGATATGCGATAAATCATGTGAGTTTTATGTTACAATTGTTATTAATGTAGTTGTACAGTTAAAGTGTTTATTTAATGCTTTAATGTTTCATAAGAGTTTATTATATATACCAGCAATTATATATCCGACCAATAGATTATTATAAAGTCAAACTGTAACTTTGAGCATGATATCTTTGTTTCCAGTGATCCAGTGTTTAGTGTGCTTAGCTACACACCGCCATACAGGCAGAAATGGCTACAACAAATCGGTTTGACGCAGCTGTAACAGGAATTTTCTAAAATAGAAGATTAAGATTTAATTATAATACTATTCACATCCTTTGAGAAATTCAGTTGAAAGAACAGAAAATGCAAAAAATTTTCTCTATTCGGATATACGAAGTTCTAAATCAAAATTTGTTAAAGATTTAATGGGTTAGATACCTTTTTTCACAGTGTTTGGACTCCTGCAAACCAACGATTTTTGAAAGAGCAGAAAATTATTTCCACATTTGTTGACAAGATTTTTTGCTTTCAAATACTCAGAAAGAAGGGACTAAATTTAATGGGTATTACCCATTAGAGACGCACATTAAATATCCAAGCATAGCTAGACATGTATATATCGATTTGCAGTAGTCCGATTTAGACTCTAATGAAATGTTTTATTAGGATTGTTGCAAATTCGGCATTTCTAGCTGAATTTACAATAACAGCAAACGCTTTTCCATACAAAAACACAAGAGTGGGTTTTCCACCTTGACACACCATGCGGAACAACACATCATACATACATATATGTAAATATGCTACATCCTGCATTTATATATACTATATATTTGTATATAGGAAGTCCTTGACGTGATTGTTCATAGTTATATACACAATAGATAAATCATAAAAAAATAAAATGTCAAAAAGAAAAATAACAGCCATAAAAAATAAATTTTACTTAAAGAAAACTCTTTCTCGAAATTCAAAGGGATACGGCGATGTACTACCTACATTAAACAAATATAATGTAAAAAATCCTTTAATTGCATTTGAAGACCTTTTTCCTCTTTCATCTTTCACACGTTCCTGGAAATAACTTCGAAATGCTTAGTTTACTCAAAGTATTACGCAATTATTGCATAATGCATACTCAAATGCCATAGGACATTTGAAAACGGAAACCCACAAAAGAACCTGAACAAATCTATTGTTTATTAACTCGAGACAACAGATTTGACAAACAACCGAAAATGATGTGCAACAGCGAACACTTTACAGTTGGAAAACTCTGTGCTTTGGCCAGAACAAAATTTTTTTTTTTTTAAGAATGAGTTTATTTCAATATATCTGTCTGCCCTTGCCGCTGGGCAGCACCTACGGTGCAATTAGTTTGAGCAGAATTGGATACGATCTTAAGGTTAATGCACACGCTTGACTGACTGCTGACGACTGTTGCTGCTTACCTGTTGCTTTGTTGTTGTTCGCTGCTTGTCGCTTTACACGCTCGCGAGCAGATTGAGCGGGAGTTATGAGAAAATCAAAAGGCAACAAACAAATCTAAAGAAATACAGAATGTATCTTTGTTCTTAGCGAGACAACTACCTGCATCGACGTTCGCTGTAATAGCCAGAAGTCAAAATGGCAGCAAACAATGCTAAAGGTCGTCGTCGCTATCGGTCTACTAATAATCATTATGAGTTGGACAGACGGACATTCAGACTTGCATCGACTGCGGCGCAGATATCTCAAAAACTGAACAATTAAAATGCATAGCACAAGTAATCAAGATAGCCAAGCGAGTAAACCACGAAGACATCAGACAACCTAATGCAGATCAGATCAGATAGCGACGACGATGTGTGCGCAGTCAAGTGTAAGTGAGCAACAGGACAGCCAACAGCAGCAGCAGCAGCACAGTGCACCATTTTATTCCTTGTCCTTTGTGGCAGTGTGTCTAAAAATATGCAAGAAATGAAGTTTTCAAAAAACTATAAAAAAATATAAATAAAAGTTGACACTTTATAATTAACTACACAGGTTTCGCTATACCCTACGTACGTAGTGTAAAAAAGTCAATAGTTACTCTGCTGGAATTTGGTTAATGCATAAGTCTGACAAGCTTCAAAGATATTCAATAAGAATTTCGTACGAAATATTTGTCGGTTCGTTTGACTCGATTTTGACAGCACTTTCGGTTAGACTGCTTTTATTTTAAGGGTACCGGGAGAATTAGAATGCACCGAAAAAACTACGATTTTTTACAAATACAAAAGGAAGACGAAGAGGGAGAATAGCAGCGCATGCCGTGACCGTTAAAAAAAGAGCTAATCCAATTTCTTTGTACGTTTGGGAAATTTGAAAAAAAGTACTTGTAAGGCCATATTGTGGGTATATTACCAAACCAATTTTTTATTCACTTGAACTGCGTATGGAAAAGACGAGTCCAAATAATATAGTTGCTGATTGTGAGGGGTTCGACTCCGAGATATCCTGTTCCTAACGATCTGTATGACCGCTACCCTTTTTAAATGTCCGAGCAAGCAACCAAGCTGGTTACTCTAGAGTAGCTAGAAGTAGCCAGAATAATAATACTCCAGGTCCTAATGGTACATTAAATCCGGCCAAAAAACCTCTGGAGCTTTTATAGCCATATATGTAAATTAGCCTATTGAATACGGCGGGCACAATACTACAAAAGATTTAAGCGCTCCAATATGGACCACATCTCTGCAAGAGCAGTCATACCTAAAGGAATAGACGGCGTCTACAGAATTGGAGCCATTAGAAGAAACAATTAATTTCAAGAATGCTGCCTTATTCAGCACTTTACCCGCTAGATTTCCTGGAAAGAGAGGCGCGGGAGTTATACACCTGCAGACGCAACTCAACGGTAGCAAAGAGAACCAAAAAATTTGAAGAATGAAGCGGCTACTTAGAAATAAAGGAGATATAAACTTCCATCTCAAACACAAGTGCTGCCTGAGTTATCTCTACCGCTTACGGCATACTGAAAAATCCTGGTGACCCGAATGCACCATGTATAGAATGACGTCTATATATGTACATACATATATACTGTTCGTATATGCCGTGTAAACGTAGCAGCCAGTGTTAATGAGTCACTATCTGTTGACAATTTGGTGAGGAATAGGATTAAATTGGCTTAGCTTCTGATACTCATCAAGCATATATAGTGAACTTCATGAGGTCTGCGACATATATACGCTGATATTTATTATACCCATGTCCCTTTGAATACAGGGTATAATAATATATTGTAATTTGAAAAAGATGAAATCTTGCTGCAACAGTTTCAAGTGTGGTGTCTGTGTGTTGGTGTGCAAATACGGGCGAGTTCAAAACGCTGCAGGAATTTGATACCGATTGAACCAGTTCGAGTTTCTTGGAATTTTAAATTGTGATTGATAAATTGATTAACACAATGCGGCATCGGTGTTGCACTTGATACTTTTGTTATTGATGTTGTTGTTTGTGCATTCTGTATTCCTGTTGCACGGTAGGTTTGCTGTTAGTCTTTGCCGCCGCTGCCGCCCTAATGCCTGATCCGAACTGTTAACAATGTGCGGCAGCAAACCATTTTTGAGTGGCGGCACACTCACCTCGCGCCCAAAGGCATTCATTTATGGTATGCAGAATGCACAATCATCTTCAAATTGTGCAGAGTTTCAAATGATTAATGGTAAGGATATAGGACTATGCATATATTGAGTCGTCAAGGACTGGATGACATGGCACAGAAGGTAAAAAAAAAACAGAGAGATACTATTAACAGTAGAAAGTTCGTTTCTATTTCAGTAGATCCTCAATTTATTCATACTTTTTCAAATAAAGTTGTTTCCATATGGTTACTCCATAAAGTTGAAGTGGAAATAAGTGCACCAGCTGGGTTTCAGCTGTCTATCTTAAAAAACGATTTAATCTGACACGTAAAAATAAACAATATACGTGGGAAAGTCTTGAGCCTAGATAAGAACACACAACTCTTTGGAACGATTTACTTTTATTTTTCAACATAATCTATTTTAGCTCACACACGTTGCCGAAATATGTTCCAATATTTTGATACCATTCAAAATAAAAGTCAGTTTCCCCTCTAGTGTCCTCATTTGATGAAAAGCTCTTGCCATCGATGAGGAATTACCTCATTATTCCGACATAAAATAATTGGAGAATTGGAAAATCTGAAGCCATTAAAAGTATAATTGAAAGATTCAGTTTTCAAACGATGCTTGATTTTATCGCTTAATCGATCTATTAATATTGAAAAATCTTTGCCATTTCCTTAAAATAAAAAACACCTCAACCTTTCGGCCAATAAAACTTCTTTCTTCGCTCATGGTTCTGTGCTTTGTAATGGTAAATTCCTGAATCGAGTCAGAAATTCTTTTGTACGCCAATTGTGTAAGATTTTGATTACGTCATTATACAACCCACATTTTTTTAGTTAGTCTTAATTTCTATTACATATTTCAGTTTCAATTATCTACATTCCACATTGAATTTTGAGAAATCATATATTTAAAAAATAATATTAATCTCTGAAAAGAATATTGAATGCTCGAAAAAATCGGCTCAGCCCTTTTAGAGATTACCCCAGACAAACAGACGGAAAATAATTTAATATACAAAAATACACTTCCCCAAAAAAATCATATCCAAATCACAGACAGAAACTTCTATGTTATTTCTTTATAGATAGACTCCTTAAAACTGCTACATATATTTTTTTTTTATATTCGATTTTCTTATAAAAATTTGTTCCAATCAGATTGAAATACAAGACGATTTGAAATCAAAACAAGCGAAGAATTGACTAATTTCCAAATGACTAAGCGCAAAAGACCAACAAAAGCAAAATAAATGAACAAAAAAAAAAAACGAAAAATCAGCGCTTATCGTTGAAACCCAAATGAATATGATAGTCGGGCCGTATAGTCACGTAGAGTATGCTGCAGTTAGATCAGTTTTTGAAGGTAGCGGTGGGAATTGACAATTTCAACAGGTTGACCGGGATCAACCCATAATTTAAGCGTTTAGGACTATCAAAGTATATTCACTTTTCATCGCCAGTCACAAATGGATGTTGGAACCACATCCTTTTTTTGTTCTACAGCTTCCTCATATGTTCTGTCGTCGCTTCTGTTTTGCCTATTCGCTATATTTCACGTAAATGCGTGGAAACTGTTTTCTTGAGCAACATCCAATTAATCTGCAACCATTTTTTTTCGATTGTGTGTTGTTGTCGTCCAAAAGGGCCTGAATTTAAAGGTCTTTAATTTTCCATATCTTGCCGTTAAAGCACTTTTGTCATACGCCTTCACCATCTTTCAATTTGAATGTTCTTTCCCACAATTGCTTAACATTTTAAGTTTGTATTAGAGTATGCAAAAATCTTAAAATAATAAGAAAGGCGCCAGGGTATTTGTAACACCCGATAAGGATCAAACTATTCTATGATTTGACCCTAGGAATTTAACACAATTCATCAGTTATACTTAAGTAAACCCCGATTAAGCCCCTTCTATCAACGTATGATAAGCAGCGTGTGTTTGTGAAAAAAAAACGGTTAACCGGTTTCGCACAAGTTTCAAACCGGGTGAGCTCGACAAACATTCTGGCAACACTGTGCATTTATTGGTGTTTTTGTATAACATGGTGTTTTTTAGTTCCCAAGCAATTCAATCACAATCAAACAAAGTCTAAAGCGTGCGGACGTGTTCGCTGATGTTTTAACATTTTGTTTATATTTCATTTCGTTCGTTGTTTTCTTTAAAAATTTGTGCACGCGTTTTTAAAGCAACGTTAAAGAGTGTGTGCAAGTAAAATACTGTGCAAAATTAAAAAACAAATATAAAACGCATAAAAGGTAATACATGCTGTGTTAAAAAATATTAAATAAAAGTTTTTTTTTTTGGAGTGCAGCAACAAGTGCTTTCAGCTTGAAAAATTTGCTTTCAATAATCATTTGCGCTCGCGCATTTTGTTGCTCCGCTCCGTATGACGCTCTTTTCAACTGTGACCATTGTGCTATTGAATGTGTGCGTGCGTTCAATTAAATCAGTAAAAATTTGTGTGTGCTCAATTTAATATTTATGTACATATATAAAGAAAAGTGTTATAAAACTATTACAATATGTATTAAATAATTAAAGTGCATGAAATAGTTTTAACTTTGTGCAAAAAAAAAAAAAAAATAAAAACAACAACAAAAAAATAGTTTCTTTATATAAAAAAAATAAAAGAGCGAAATAAAGTAACTGTTGCGCGGTGCTTTTTACTGTTTTTGTTATTTTATTGCTCTCGCGTGCCATTTTGTGCTGTGACTGTTGTTAAAAAAAACTGCAAAAAAGTGTAATTTTTATAAAAACAAAAACAAATTTTAAACATAAAATATTGAGCTACTAAAGAAAAAGAAAAAAATTCTCTGAAATTAAATAAAGTTGAACGTCGTCGCTTTAAGCATGCAAAATGCATCGCGACAAAAATGACAAAAAGCAGAAAATAACAACAACAAAAACAACTTTAAAGAAAACGCAGTAAAATAAAAAGTGCAAAGTAAAACGCTGGAATTAAAAAAACAAAATTAATAAAATGGAATATTTAACTACTATATTTAATTTCAACTGTCATATTCAGTAAAATGCAAGACGCTTTCTCTATCTCTCTCTAGCGCACGCACACATGCATACGGATTAATTGAAAAGTTATTTAAAAAAAAATACATAAGTATAAGCCACTTTTTAATACTCTTCACATAGTAGTGTATTTAACGGAGACCCCTTTAATAATATTTGATCAGCTTAATAAGGGTACTCGCTCTAATTATGTCCGCTTGTCTGTCAACTTTTTATGGCACTTAACTCAAATTAGTCGTCAATTAATAAATCTATTTTTGTCTACTCTTCACTGGGTAGTGTGTATTGTATTTTTGTCATATTATGTATATCGTAGAAATATGGAAGACTCCAGCGTCTGATAATTCACAATCTACGATTCGACCATAATTTTTTTTAGAAAATTTTAGCCAAAATCATTCCAGAGAAGTGCTAATTTTTTTTTATTTTTTTTGGTTTTATGTGAGAATTATTTAGCCAACTGCTCGAGTTATATTGCCATCACAAAGTTGTTTAAGTGCTAATCTTGTAAACCAATGTCTGATGCATACAGCGTGTATGGTAAAACTTCACAAAATCTTTTTTCCGTCTTACTGAAATGTTATTATTTTTTTTTTTTTGTTTTGCTCAAATTGCAGCCGAATTTCGTTTAAAAATTGGCTTCAAAGCCTTAGTTGAATTCGAAATTGATTACTTGTGATGTATTAATTTGGCTTACACAGCTTATAATAAAGAACACCATTTTAATCTAACCTTGTAAAAACAAATCCATTTAAATTTCACTAGTCTCTAAGTTTTAACTTTAAACTAGTATTAAAAATAAATAATAAATAAAACAATTTCCTTGCTTTTGGATCATTCTCCATGTTTTGGTAAACTTCGCACCTGTTCCATCAAATTCTAATAAATATGTATGCACATTCTTCATCGAAAAATCAAAACATTTTTCGGATTTCATGTACCTTTCTTGTCTACCGGGTACAAATCCACATAAAACTTCACTTATAATGGACAAACCACATTTTTTTATATTAGTTTTCGGCATATTTCAGATGCAGTTCTCTTCGAATAAAAGCAGAAAGGAAAGACTTTTCGCAAGAAGCACTTATTACACAATTTAGTTAATTTTAGATGGCAGAAAAACTGTAAGTTTTATTTTGAAACTAGCAAAAGCCGTCGCATACCGATCCTAATCTTCCGCAAGTATTTGCATGTAGAGAAGGTCAATACCTAGTACATATAATAATTATTGTTTTTTATCTCTGCATGGATTATCACTCATTTTTCCAGTGATTCACATTTTTTCCGATGCTCTTTTCTATGTATTGGAAAAAACCTTCACTTCCAATTAAAGTCATATCAAAATAGCTTCATCCGGTTCGGAGATTGATTGTGAAATGTTTTAAAAGTAATCGAATGAAAAAATATATGCTACATGTCTCCATGGAACGTCACATATGTATGCGAAATTCATAATAATTTATATTTTTTTTTTGTGTAGAGTTTAAAAATTTAACTTAAAAGTCTTATGATTTACACACCTTAATGGTGGAACTTCCCAATCGAAACAGGTGTTTCATTATATTTTGCATACTATGATTAGATGAACCACTGATATTTTTCTTGAGATTTCCAGTATTTTTAAAAATTCTTTTTTGTAATTGTCTTTAATTTTATTTTCTAAGGGCATAACGAAGAAAACACATTTCTTTGGTTTGAATCTTGAGTTAACGTCTAGACTTCATAATAAAATTGCATAGAAAAAATGCACAGGCTTTACAGAGTTTTCCATGATTCCGTTCATTTTTAGGCCCTGTACCGAAGGTACAAGAGCCTATTGGTTTTGTGCAAATGTATGTAACAGGTAGAAATAATAATCGGAGACCCCCCAAAGTTACGTCCATTATGGTCAGGAGCGATAGAGGAGTCGATATAGACATGTCCGTCTGTCCGTCTGGCCGTCCGTATGAACGAAAGGATCTCGGAAACGGTAATAGATAGAGACTTCGTGTTTTTTGCATTCGACTAGGACTGCTCCGGAATTATACAAGTTTATTTTAAAAACCTGCCCCTCCCCCCCTTCCCCATAAAATCACCCCCAAGGCTAAAAATTTCTTCGGCATTAAGTATGCCAGTATAAAGATATCGTCCTTCTTAGCCAAAATCCAAAAAGTTCATCAAAATCGGATAATAAATGACGATTTTATAAGCAATTGAATTTGAGCAACCCCCCTTTTCGTTTCATACATAAAAAAATGTTTTAAAAGGCACTTAGTCGTGCAGTGAGAAGTGGTCATGTGTTTGGTCACAAGCTAGGGGAACATTTAATGTGTTTGTTAGGCGACCTGCACTGGTACAGGGCCTCTTACAGTCGGTTACGTCCGACTGTGATTTTCTTACTTGTTTTTTCTTACAAAACGAACTATTACTTAAAAAATTTAGATAGATCAGTCCAGCCGTAATTAATTTATGAGCATACTAACTTTTATTTCTATAGAAGATTATTTTCTTTAAATTAGTAAAGCTAAGGTAAATAAAATTTCTGAGATTTGTTTAGCTTATGGCACAATTTCTTGTCTATATTATTTGTCATTATTTCCATATGCACTAATATCTACTAAAAGAGAATAGGAAAATCCCTAAAATCAACTTATATATTGCCAAGTGCTATTTAAGTACTCGTTTTTTTAAGGGAAATTGATAGAACAAAATAATTTATATAGAACATCAATTTAATATGTAATAAAATATGTTTTCCTATCCCTAGACAGATTCATAAGCCAATTCCGAAAATTTGTTTATGCTAAGTGAAGCACTTGCTTCTACGATTTTAATAATATATTTAATTTTAATTTTGACCCTCCGCTGCTTTGTTTTGACCATCAAAAGTTCTATAATGTATTGTTATTCGATGTATACACCCATGTCCAATTTTAGTTTCAATATTTATGATGTCGACAAGTTAACGAGCTAATAAATCGGTTATAAAGTAGCTCCTCATGCTAGATTAATGGATACTATGTACTTTTCTCTAAACCCATTTAATAAGTAAATTATTTACTTTGATGCCCAACAAACCCCGACTGATTGGTGGTATGGTTTATCTACAAAGCATAGAAGTCCATTTAATAGAAGTGATTTTTACAGCACTTGTGAAGTGTATTTAAGCATCGGTTTTACCGATGTTCAGGTTTATTTTTCTCATTTTGTTTTCTTTTACATTTGTATTTTGTCTTAAACTTCAACAATTTAGCACTTTTGCTTTATGTTTTTTTTTTTTTAGCTAATTTGTCGCTTTTCGTTTGCAGAACACGTTCGGATTTTGGAATTTATTAAAACAAATACGTATAATCGAATCGCATAGAACCACAAAGCGCAAATACAAAAATATTGTTGAAAGTCGTCGCCGTCGTCAACGTCTTATTTGCGACTACTAAAAGCCAATAAATGTGCGATTTCTTATTGAAATCCCAACTACAGGTGTCACTCGGTTGAGTATCTCTCAGACAAATGCTGCATACTAATCAAATGTGTAAACAGTCGCAAAAACAAGCTGGGTTTATAATTTAAGAAAGGAAAAAAAATTTGCAAAAAAAAGAACCGACTATTAATATAAATTGTGTATTTAAACTTTACATCGCGTTGATCTATTGTTAACTACAAAGAACATAACAGAGCTTAAAATACAATTACAACAATTTGTCCCTTGTTCTGTGTGTATACCCGGTTCTACTCTTTGTGGATTTGTGTTTACTACGAAAAATTCTAAGAATTGAATTTCAATTTGTTATTGGCAACACGCAATTGGATTAACAACCGTGAAGCGGATTAACTCTTCGCAATACTTTGGATTTTGTATTTTGTAAAAGGTAAGCGTCCTCGTCAACATCATCAACACCAACATCATCTACCTACTATAATTCTAAGCCATTCAAATACCGACACACATGCTTTGTTATATAGATTTCGATGAATTTGCTTTCAGTGCAACATATTTAAAGACTTAAGCGCTTGAAGCTATACAAAAAAAAAAAACAAATATAATATTTAATAGTTTAGAAATATATATAGCGGAAGCGGAAATCGTATAATAATTAATAGTTACACTTTTTGAAATATAGATGCCTAAATGTTCAAATTCGCTATCTGAGTACTATTTTAATTATCGATTAGTTAATTGATAGTGTTTATTTAAAAAGTTTACAATAATATTTGTGTTAGTAGCAGCAAGGCTATTCGAGTCTTATCAATTACTGGTAGCCGAAATGTATTCAAAAATAATTCATTGCGACAGAACAGTTGAAATTGTTGAAAATAATTTTCTAGCAGTTCTCATTAACTGACCACCGTAAAATTAGATAATAAAGCTGCTAAATATTTATACACTATAAAAAAAAAATGGTTAGAAGCAGAGTAAATTTGTCGAATTATGTATGCAACGTGACAAAGAAGAAATCGCAGATTTCATATAGTATGTATATAAATTTTTGTTTAGCTCTATGAGGCGTATTATTCTAGAAATGTTTTTTTTTTGTGTTCACTAGTAACTACATCTGTTTGAGTATCTGGTATTCAGAGATTATTTACTTAGATGGTCTTTAACCTTCGATCGGTCATGAACGCATTAACGCAGTAAGAGGCACCAGCTTTTGCCACTTTTTTTTTCCATTCCACGTAAAGATAGATCTCTGTATACCTGGTTATTGCTGAAGCTCTTTCGTCCATTCGAATGAGGTGACCAGCCCAGTGCAGCCATTTGAATTATATGCGCTGGACTATGTCAACCTCATAGAATAGCTCATACAGCTCGCGGTTAATAAGGGACCTTACTTCGCCGTTGCCGGCTCTATTAGTACCAAGATTGTTCCTCTTAAAGACTTACGCTGTTTCGTCTAACTCAATCACGGTACATGCCTCAGCGCCATACTGTAGGACCGGGTGTATTAGCGTCTTGTAGATCTTGAATTTGCTTGCTCAGTTCAAAATAAAATTTTTTTGTTCTCTGAGAACGCCTTGCTGACTCGCCGTTCCTGTGTAATGATGATATCTATATCATCCGCGTACGCGTTCATCATTTTTTCCTTTCGGAAGATCGAGCCATCCATCAGCAGATTGAAAAAATGAAAGTGTTCGGAGAGGTTCTATACGGTAAATATTCAAGTACGAAGTCTGTAGCTGTTATAGATCTTTAAGTTTAAAACAAGGACAGGCTTTGGATATTGTTCAAGAAAGTCTGTTTTGCAAGTTTTTCAAGCTAATTTTCTGTGTTTGTTGTGAAATAACTGTCAGTTAAAATTAAACTGGACTCGTTTTTGAACAAATATTAGATTATTGATGCTTTCTAATAACATATCATAATTACCAATCTTATTTTTTTTTTTATGACTTTAAGACAATTTGCCTTTTATGGAACGAACCAATATTTCTTTGATAGATTAAAACTGTTTTATCAGCTGTTCATTTAAAAAGAAATCGGTTGCTAAATAATATATACTACATTATAAGAAAAACCTATGTACACAATTAGTCATTTGATTTCTACCAACTAAAATAACGACCCATTTTTTTTTTTGATTAAAAATTTCTACGTTTTGCTTTTGCACCAAGTAGAGCAGCCTTCAGATGTTACGTATTATTTTTATACCGTCGACTTGCGTTATCATTGTCATATGTCATGACTTACCTGCGATTATAATCGGAAATTTCTTTCTTTGAATGACTAACAAGGTGCCGATGTGGAAATATTTATGATACATAAGTGGTGTTTAAATGAAGTAATAAGACTGGTAGAACTGGGTGGCAGCTTAACTAACATCAAGTTATGTTCTGCGATCAAGATTAGCTTCTAATCTGGCTAAATGTTTTTCGGTTTAGGGCATTTCAAGCAGAAAGATAGTTGATGGAAGAAAATGTGCATCTTTCCATTATTTTTTAACTTATTACTTTTCTTGTTTGTATCATATAACTATTAACTCTCTCCAGACCGCTGCATCTCTGCAAATTATTTCATTAAAACCATCTATTCGTGAAAGTACCAGCACTGCGAATATTTAAATAAACTTTAAGTTAGGTTCAACCGAAGCTTTTATGCTCCTTATTTGAAGTCTCCAAATGCCCATAATATATATTATAGTAAATTTGATGGTTTAATAATCTTCACATTTCAATAATCCAAAATTAAAAATTATATGCAATATCATTCAAAGATTATACAAAGCATCCTTATCCAACTATGGACCTTCATTTAAAAATTTGTATCCAATTCGTACATTTTAGAGTCTTTAATGTATTCGAAATATGTGATAAAATTCTTAGATTCGGTAGGATTTTCAATGTAAGAAGTTGCTTTATGTCTTTAAATTAAAATTTATTTCAAAATAGAAGAATGATGTGTATCAAATATCATAAGAACGTTTGATATATATATATATATATATATATATATATGCACGATTAGTTAGTATTACATAAGTTTGTATTGCAGCTCTTTTAAGCTATAACTCAAAATATTTTAAATGAAAGTTAAACACACAATCGCATAATTTGATATCTGTGTTCTTACATATAATAAATGCATATTTTTCTTACTTATTCTAGTAAATAAACTAAGACTTGATGTTAAAGATGTATATTTTATTACTATAAGCTAGTTTCACAGTTTGGCTTTCATTGCAGGAACTATGCCTAGGCATTGCCTCACGAAGACAGACCAGACCACACAGTCAAAGTGATTATTGAACACTGCGGGTTGTACTCGAATAAAGAGCATAGAAGAAAGCGAGCAGATAGATAATACCTATTATTTATTTGTTCGTATCTGTATAGAAATCATAATGATAATCAAAAGTTAAGACAGCTTCCTCATTTCGTTTAGCGGAAATAGACAAAAAAAAAAAACAAGAAATAAAGAAAATAAATAAGTATATGTATCTACAAGATACATGCAGTCATTGCATGCAGAAAGCTGCAGCTTTTGTCTCGTGTTGCACATGCTGTTCTTTGTTATTCAATGGTAGGTTGTTTGGTTCAGCTTGTAGATGTGTGGGGCTTGGTTTTTGTGGCGTTCATCAAAGAACTGACAGATACATGTGGCGTTGGAAATTGCGTGTCGTAGATGCTTAAAAATAAATTATATCTGCAAGATGCATGCGTTCTCTAACACATGACAAACTGCGGTGGGTGCGAGTCAGAGTTCATTTTAATTTCAGAATATTTATGCATGAAGATTTTCGAGCACATGTGCTGTGTGAAATGTGGTGCAGTGAAGTTTTATGATATACATATTTCTTAATTGCAACAGATGCAATTCAATAAGATAAACTGCTACTACGAGTAGTTGAACTTATAGCAATAAAATGCTATATTTTTTTTTTTGTTTCTTTAATTAAAACTAATGAAAGAAGCCACAAAAATGCATTGCTGTAGTACTTTGCGAACGACTCTGTTCTTTTAATGAAGTTTTTGGTATTAAATTTTTCTTATTTTTAATTCAAAATGTTGCAATGGCGTCTGTTGGCCATTCCTGCTGTTGTTACTGTTCATGTGTTTAGTGCTAAAAATACAATAAAAACACATTTTAAAAGCCTCTGTCAACATTTGAGCAGTTGCAGATACATTTGTATCTATAATACAAAGTAGAGAGCTACACTCGCGTTGCATTACAGCTAGCTGTTGTTGCAGCTACACAGGCAAGTTCATGTCATCGCCGCACTTTTCACTTAGCAGCAGCAGCCGCAAAAGATACTGACTCGAAACAAGCAGTCGCAGCACTATTTGTATCTTTAAGTGTTCATTTAGCATTTAAGAAGTATCTGATTCGTTGTTTTTTTTTACATCTTTCACCATTTTTCTTTTGTTTCTTGTTGTTTGATTGTTTATATGCATTTCTACGAGTTTGTTGCTATTTTGAGTTAAGTGTCTAGACTACAACGAGATGCGGCAATGACATGACAGCGGTTACATTTGTAGACAGCTAGACAGATATATCCTGTAGACATACAACATATGTTCTTAGCTTGACATTGATTTGAGTGATTTCTTTACTGATGGTAGAGAACTTGTTTTTATAAATCTCGTCTAGCTGTAGTTATTCATTTCCTTCGTAGGCGTTCTTTGATTGTTTTTTTTAAGCATTTTAGTTGCACAAAAATCTATAAATTTAGCTTCTAAGCGGCAAATGTATCTACTATATATGAAATTGCTTTCATTTAGCACTCTTTATGGCGCCTTTGATGTTAGATATTTTGGCTTAATTTTTTTTATACTTGTGCACATGCAGCGCATAATAATTTGGAAACAGCCTACTTTCTAAAAAAAAAAAACTGAAATTAAATAAAATGAAACAAAAATAAAGTTGGTTGGTAAAAATTAAGCACAAAGTTTGACACCATTTTTAAAGTTGATTTTTTTTTGTTTACTGTCTGAATCGAAATTAATTTGCGCAGCACGTGAGTACGTTTTCTAATAAGGTCTACGGCAGCTGTTTCTTTAATAAATTTATCCATATTTATAATTTAAGCTGACTGCTTATTGCTTTTGATGAATATAATTTGTAATTGAAGACGTTTAGTGCAGATTAGTTGTAAGAGGTCTACCATTAAGAATGTCCAAAGTTAAATAAGGAATAAAACCATTGTTATTGTACCAAAATTCAACCGGAATCTGTATTTAATAACTTTTCGATCCATTTAAGATTTAAAAATATTTTATTCAAATGGTTTTATTCCGGATTTTCTTGTATTGACCCTAGAGGTCTAAAATTGCATTGACCCTGTAGCACAGTTCAGCTGGTATAATTCCAGTTTTATAACAGTTGGAACATAATATATACGTATAATAAAATCGTATAGAAATCTTTGTTTGTTTGTACGCGCATCACATCTAAACTTCGAAACCAATTTGTATGAATTTTTGCATAGAAATTGATGGGACGTTGAAAAAAAATATATAAGCAACTTTAAGCTGAGCTGCTCGTGAGCGTGTTCTATCAAACTCTTCTGTAGAATCTAGTTTTTCAAAAGGAGAACCGTTCTGCTTTATATCTGCAAAACACTTTTTAAAAAATGTCTTTATGCATATAAATATTAATTCATTTTAAAAGTGTGCGCAACAAGAGCGCCAACGCGAAAAAAAATCAACGCTGTACTCGTTAAAGGTAAGACTTTGGCACCTACGTATGTACTCGTACCTCTAGACGTAGATACATTTTTACCACACAAGGGTTAGGCTGCCCCTTTACCATATGCATATGTACATATATAAAAAACTATTTCGTATGCATGACTCATGCGTTATTATCTCGAAAGTTGTTTGTAAAGATTTTGTGCTCCTTATTTGCATGCATATTCATACAATTTGTAATGCCACAAATGGCGACGACCACAACGTTCATGGCGGCGACAAACTTACATTTTGAGATATTTTACAATAAACGAGTTCGTAGGAAATACTAAAAACATGCAAACCTTTCTGCGCCATAGCAGACTTTTGCAGAACACTAAACTAAGATTGGTTTGGTTGGTTAGTTGGACGTATCCGGAGCAGCTGCAGTAAGCAGCTCATTCGATGTACGTTCAGTTGCTTTGGATGGATGGATAGGTGTAGTGAAGCAAGTCGAACTAGAAGTTCAAAACGTTCTTGATTGCACGTACGTGCTGCAACACCAGTGTACAAGTAGCAAGCAGCATCTTAGCGTCCAGCAACATCAACCAAGTCAACTTTATAGCGCCTGTCTGCTGTCGCATACAAACGATGTACAAATGAAGCCAAACTGCCGCCTGCTCTGCTATTGCTGTTACTGCTGCTATTAAGATCTACTTGCAGCATGCTGCAACGATGAGTAAATTGCTAGAAATCAATGTAATTTGTATGTGGTAAACGGCTCGATAGATAAGCAATGTATCTATGTATCTATATAGTACGAGTATGTATCTAGCTATCTGCGTGCAAATGCTGCAGCAATTATTTGATTATTTGTTTATTTTACAACGTTGCTGCTTTTCAACTTTGGCCGACGTAGTTTATTGTAGATCAGTACAAAAACAACAAAAAATAGAAATAAAAAATGTAAAATAAATATTTTAAAAAACGAATTGCAACTACTTGCACACACACATACACAGATGTATCTGAAAAAGCTACATTCATACCACTTTTAACATTTGCGGCAACTACGCCAAGACAACCTGCAATTATTACAACAGGTTTTATTCATTTTTATACACTTCATACTTTGCTTGAACAGCTGGCATATTATTTTTCTTAGCAAATTTGTAGAATGAGATATAGCTTTAGCTATGTCCGACTGCCTTGTATCTCTGTTATTTATTTTTGTATATTCAGCCAAAGCTTTACTGAGTTTTAAATGCATTGGATAAAAAATTAATCAAAAATTAAAAACCCAAAATAACTGTAATTTGATTCATTATTGGGGAAGTTGACTTATTTTTCAACAATAAAACTGGAGCAAGCTTGTAAAATAAGAGGGTGGAAGAAAACGAACTCGGCGGTCATAGATCATTTATGCATTTCTAATTTTTAACTAATAATTCAATAATTGTATCTGTTTCCATATAAAAAAAATTGTATGCTAAACAAGAATCAGTCTGCGATATGTCTCATAGCGAGTTTATCTGAAGAAAAAGTAGAATTACTTTCTGTTAGCCTTGCATGGATTAGTAAGTAATGGATCATCCGGACAGTGTGCTTACAATCAAATTGGAAATATAAAGCATACTATTCTGAAAATCAAGCACGGAAATAAATATTTTAACTATTTTATTGATAGATGGCTAAGTCTTAACTAAAGTTACAAAAAAATCGTCTACTTCGTACTTCGAATATGGAATTTATCTTGAAGACATCCATGGAGAAAAAACCAAATTTAGAAATAGCAACGATGGAAATACATTCGCGACATTTTTTGAGTATGATGAGTTAACAGCCCGAATTACTGCAGCCTATAATAAAATTATAATATGATTGGGTGTTATCTTATTGTTTTAAATTGCAAGGAACTGATCAATTGTCCAAAATTTAGTTTATCTACCTCAAAAACTGCCGTACTGTTGGTTTAAATATACGCTTGGAAGAAACTTACTCCCACAGTAGAAAAAATTTTGGCATATGGTAAAAATTTAATTGAATACCAATGCCTGTTACCTTGTTTGAGATTACGAAAAGCTGGGCAAGTATCGGCAGCTACGATGAACATTTTTATAATCTTTAAACATTAACTAGTATTACGAACCAAATATCAATGGTGGAATCATGTGAGAATTCAACTGAAATTGGAATTTAATTTATAAAAATGTATTTAAAAACCTTTAAATAGTCTATATGACAGTCTATTTCGAAGTAGCTATAAAATATTCAACTGCATTCCAAGATCTGCTATAACTTATAGCAAGCTCTTCTAAAATCTTATAACTTTTACCAAGCTCTTCTTAGATCTACTGCTAAAATCTCTTTGTAGTCTTAGAAGAATTTGTAGCGTATTAAAGTTCCAGTTGCACTGATATATAACACAACAAATTTTTTTTTTCGAATATTGTTCGTCGGTGTGGTCGTCGTTATGCAGGCATACCAGCCTTTTAAGCGATCCAAGAGCGAATTTGTTTCTCAGCTGTAATTCCCAATGCTTAATGCAGTCGCTCAGATCTGGTTTTCATTCATTAAAAATTCATTTCTATAGCATCTTTTGTTGTACGTATGCAGCAAGTTGTTGCATTGTGTTTAGTTACCCATATTAATATACTACATCGTCAAAAGATTGCAGGTCGTTCGCGAGGTATTCATGTGGTGTATCTACCTAATAAGTATTATAATTTCTTGGAAATCGGTGTTAATACAAGTTGTTATTGGTTTTTTTTTCTTTTCGAAAAGCGAAAAATTAAATTATGGCAAGAAAAGCCGCAACCACTTTTATTTAAAGTAGGGAATCGAGTCATTGTTATTTTTGTGTGCATTTTTGTTCGGACTTGGCAAAATTATACTTTCGCTCTTTTTTTTTTTTTTATTTAATGCAGTTGGGCTGCATATTTGCGTCTTTCGGAAAGTGTAATTTGAATTGAATGCAATCGAAAGCAGCTACTGCCAGCTACTGCTTCAGAGTTCACCGCCTAAAATTGTATGCACTTGCATGCGCGAATTGTGAATTATGACAATGGGTTTTCTTTTCATGGTGAGAGTTAAAAAATGGGTTGATTTGCCATATCAAAATTATTCGAAAGCGAAAGGTTGGCTTGAAATTAGCTGAAAATAAATTGAAATACAATGGAATGAATATATGCATGTAGTGAATTAATAAGTTAAATATGTATAATATGTATGTGCATGAAAGTAGTATTACTTTTAAATTAATTAAATAAAAAATACAAAAAAAATTAAGGTGCAGCTTGAAACTTTAGCCATGTAGTGTGAGCATATGAGTCTAATTTGTAGTCATATATGGGTGAAAGAGCTTTGCATGTCTATACTTTAATAAAATATAGTACAATGACATTTTACAATATATTGTTTATAAATTTATTTTTTTTTTGTTGAAATCCCTTCTTTTTTTTGACTATCCTTTTAAGTTACACGCTATTGCTTGATGTGCGGTTGTTGTCATTCCACGTATAATATGCTGTTCTCCACACAGCTTAAGGTGTTCTTCTCCATGTCTTCGCTTGAGTTCTAGAAGGTCGGCAGTCTTGCTGGTTCTAATTATCTCGCCTGCTTTTAGAATGTTGCAGCTCAAACGCCTGCAAATTTCTGTACTGAGAATAGTTGATTCGTGAATTATATATTTTTTATTTGGCGCAGTTATCTGTTGGTAAATTTCTGAAATTTCATATCTTGCAATCTTGTTTTACCGATTCGCACTGACTTCACGTTTTTTCTATATTTCTTGTACAGTTGGATGGTGTTCGTATCTCATTGAGCTTTGTTCTTGCAATCTGCGACTGCCAAAACACTCTCGGTCGGTACTTGCAATTCTTGAAGAATAAAAGTCAATGGTTGATGGGTCCAAGAGTTCCAGTAAACATATATGTGGCTTGTTCGAAGACAGTCGCACGCTGTAGCACAGTTTTTGGTGTACAGACACGGTTCAGATGTTGCCCTGTGCATCGTTGAATTGTTTTAGAATTTAATTACGTTTTTTCATACCTTCTACGCTTCTCCTAGGGAACTTATAAAAGTGTGTTGTATTCTTATTGAAATGTTTTTTTTTTTTTTCTAAATACTTTTAGAAGGTCTCGTATACCAATTATCCGAACTTGAAACATTTTAATAATAATGATAATTTAATAATCGTCAATGCCAAAGGCATAAATGTTCAGTGTTTTCTAAGATTACCGTAAGTGGGGATTCTTGTAGAATTCTGTACCATATAATGTAATATAAAGTCACATGTGACAGTAATGAAACTGATGTCCGAAATTGTGCTAACTACAACCAATTTGTTTGATTTTGAATAGTTGTCTCTAGTAAGCTAGGTAACGATCTGACATTTTGGTTTCAATTGATTTTAACAATTCAAAACACGCATCTCAGGTCACTTGAAAATCAGTTCGATCACTTTTATTATATGAAATCGCGCAAAGGGTCTTTGCCAGAATTATTAGCCAAAATTGTGAAGTTTTAATCATTTTCCGTAACTTATCCAAGTGTTTTGAGCTTTGTGGAGGCTATTATCTTGAAATTTCTTTGATTTTGAATAAAAGCTTACAGGATGAATTTTATTAAATATTATTAAAAAATATTACCATAATAGATCTACTATCTTCCAGGCTTTGTTATTATTAGTCGCCGCACCATGCTTTACTTTGAATTTGAAAGGTTCGATGAGTCTTTCCGCACAATTATTTTCCAGAATGATATTTCTTATGGATTTTCAGTGGCATAATTCAAGCGCGTTTCATTCTATGACCTATGTCAACTTCAGCAATTCTAAAGATAAAACTTTTCTTCAAGTAATGTTTTTTTTTTTTTTCAATTATAAGATATTGAAAAGCTGAACACCTTTATATTGAGAATCAATTTTTTTTTTATATCTTTAACAAACATTTTGTTATACCAAACCCAAAAAGCCGCTGCCAACACTTTTACTCTTACAAGCACTACAATGAGATATGTTGCAATCAAAAATATCTCAAAAAGACAAATGATATACATAATTTTGCTTTCAGATAGAACTGCATGTGGCATTTTTTATTGTTAATTTTTTTTTTTTTGTATTTACTAGCAATGCGTTCTAAGTTTTCTGCTTTTATAAAGTATCTTTACACTTGTGTCATTGAACACACCCCACTTAGAGTTACTTAGAAGCGTTGGATGCAAGCTAGAAAAAAAAAAAAAAATTAAAAGAAAGACAGAAGAGACAGCAACGTGTTTGCGTGCCTAAAATAGTGCACAAACACTCGCGGCGTTCCACTCCCCTACACTCCACACACTACTAAAAGTGTACGACAAACGTAACTCTTGAAATGATGGCGACGACGCACTCGAACACGCACGCACTAAAATTTAATTCGATTTCATCGATAAAAAGCAAAAAGTGCGCACAGATACACTTGCATTTGCAGCAGACGCGCGCGTAAGAAACGAGTCTTCTATATCATAAAGTGTATAAAATTAATTTTTATACGCATAGTCTTCGACTGGATTTTGCCTTAATGGAGTCGCATCAACAGATCTTGTCCATGATGTCGACTGAAAGAGAAGAATCCCCCTTTGCGCCAAGTATGTCTTTTGCTGGCTGATGGGCTTGTTGGTTGGGTTGCTAGCTGGCTGGCTGGCTGGCTGGCTGGCTGGCTTGCTTGCAGTACATGGCCACTACAAAGTATCTATAGATACAGAAAGTGTCTGCACAGCAAATGCGAAGGTTAAGTGGCTATCATCGTCATCATCATCATGATCAGCAGCAGCATCATCATCGTCATAATAAGCAACAGCAACAACTTAGTCAGTCTTGAATGTTTTAAAATGCGTTTCGGTTTAGTTTGCTTTGGTTTGGTGTGACTGCTTGAATCTTGTTGGTTTTCTGCACCATGATGCAAGTCCATGTGTCTCCAAGCGTTTTTTATTATACACTCTTACTCTTTGATTAGACTTTGTAGACGCTTGGCGATACGCATAGATACAATATAAAGATACTCAACCGCGTTCATACATATGTACAATAGATACATGCCGTAATAAACATTTGTACAAGTTCATTTTGCTTGCTTTTGCATTTTCCGATTAATATACAAAGTCTTTTTTATGCTTTTTCATTATCGTCATTATTCATAATTTATTATTATTAATTTTTCTGAATTTTGCTATGCGCGCTGAATTGGTTTCAACTTTGTCTACTGTTTCTTGAAGTTGTTTTTTTTTGTCTATGCTCTGTTTGTTGTACCCTTTCTACCATGTATGAAGAGGGCATAATAATTTACGCATATAAGTTTGTATCGTTGCGCAGAATTTTTAAAGTGTTTCAAGCTTTAAAGATACGAAGTGAAGATTTGTATTCAAGACGAAGAAAATCGGCAAAAATATTTTGTATAGTTTTATAATTTAGTCATAATTTTTGTTCAGTTTATTCACGAACAGTGCGACAAGGTGACATATGCGCTCGATCGCCTCATTCTATATAATATAGCTTTTAAGCCTATTCATTGACATGAACAACAATCCTTTGAAGGTCGCTGTAAAGTGGCCACCGTAAGATTTAGCTCGTTTAAAAAAACTTTTATCACAAATTGTTTTTTTAAAATTGGTTCATATTGTGCACATTTCTGCAGGTTTGTTCTCCATGAGAACTTAAAAATGTTTCAGTGTAGAGTATTTAAGTTTCGGTTCCAACGATGTTAAATTTTTCACTGATTCTTTCTTGCTCCAACTCCATTTTGTTCTTTCACTTTGCTTTATCATTTCTAATTTATTTTGATCGATAGTCTTTGTCTGCGATAAACTTCCACATTTAACAACTTGTTACACCTATCGAATTTCACAGAGAATTTAAAAACAGAACACGTTTGATTAATTGGTACACGCTGATAGTGGTCTACGTGCTTTCTTTTTTGCGAATTGTAGAAAAGTAAAAAATTTTTTAGATTTAGACTTATGAAAAGGAACTACGAGGGTTGCCATGAAAAAACGATAGTTTATGAGAAAAAATTGCTTTATTGTTTTTCAAAATATTCACCATTAAGATCGATGCACGTTTGCATTCGCCCGAACCATTTTGTGAAGCAGTTTTGTCTCTCCAAAAGAGATACCTCCAAAGCATGCGTTTTGAAGGCATCAACAGCTTCTTCGGGAGTTGAAAACCGCTGTCCGCGCAGTTCCGATTGATGTGAGGACACAGGAAGAAGTCATTTGTTGCCAAGTCGAAATTTTGAGCGTCCAAAAACTCATTTGTTACGGCCGAATTGTGAGAGCTCGCATTATCGTGATGAAGTATGATTGGTTTTCGTCAGTTGGTTTTCCTCAGTTCATCGAACACTTCAGACAAACAAATGGTTGTACATCATTCAGAATTGACCGTCCTTCTTTCCACAAGCGGCACGGTCGCAATATGTCCGGATTTCGAGAAGAAACATGCGTTCAGTTGCTTCGATGTGCTGCGCGAGCGAGTAGCTTTTGTTGGATTTTGCTCATCTTGAAAGACCCAGACGATCGACTGATGTTTTGTTTCGGGCTCATACGCATATATCCACGTTTCGTCACCTGTCACGATTGAGTAGACGGCTTTTGATGCACCACGCATGAATTTCTTCAGCATTTGTTTGCACCAATTGACATGAGCCTTCTTTAGGGCGATTGTCAAATTAGGCGGTATCCAACGTAAACAAATTTTTCTGACCACCAAATGTTCATGTAATGCCCAGGGATGCCTCAATCTCACGGTTTGTCACATGACGATCCTGCTTTATCAGTTCACACACATCATCGATGTTTTCTGGTACAACGGCCGATTTTGGACGACCTTCACGAAATTTGTCGGTGAGCGAACTGCGGCCACGATTGAATTGAAGAAACCAAATTGCGCTCGTACGTCAAAGTGTTCACAGTAAGTTAGGCCTAAAAAATGTCAGATTTTGCAATGGAGACGTCAGATTGCAACATGTTTTGTTGCTCAGGCTAGAAATTATGTTGCAACCCTCGTATAAGAATTATGTACGTATGTAATCAATTAATGTAGAATTGTCATCATTGTAATAAAGTTTTTATATCAATAATTTTTTTAGGTTGTGTAAACATGGTAGACCAACAAATAATAAATTAAAATTGTTGATAATATATTAATTGAAGTGTCAATCAAAGAATAAAGATTTTAAGGCCAGATATATTTTCTATTAGTTGACCTACCTTTTGAGCAACGAATATTGTAGTTGTAGAACTGCGGAATTCATGTTATAGTAATCTCTTACTTTAACAAAGCAAAGATCTAGATTCATATAGAAAAACATCACCGCTAACATCAATTTTGTTACTGTATATAAGAATGTGAAATCCAGACATAAATTGTATTGTTTGCATCTGATATCAATTTATTGATATTTCATTGATTTGATAAATTTTTAATTTAATAGAAAAAGAAATTTTGTTTTCCTAAATTGAACTGAGATGGTTGTCCTGCAGCTGGGGTTATTTAATTGACTTGTATAATTGAAAATTAATGGTCTGGAAAATGAAATATCAATTACTAAAATAATTCAATTAAAAAAAAAGAAACCATTTTAAATTCATTGATTTTTACACAAATTATTCTTAGAAAAAAATTATGTATTACTATTGAAAAATTTACTTATGAAGTAAGTTGCTGTAGTGTGTGTCTGGCATGGGATACATACGGAGTAAATGTATACCGTAGAGTCATCCTCTTCTAGGCTGAGTCGTCTACACACAGTTTCTGGTGAGATATCCAATTTTTTTGTGATGATATCTCAGCTGATAATGACCTTTAAAATAAATAGCCTAAGTTACTCCTTATATCAACTGCCATTAGGCAGTGAAAGTGCGGTCAAAATCGGTCCAGTTGTTTCGGAGATTAAGCGAAACAAATATAAATAAATTTTAAAAATGGTATAAAAAAATTATCATTTTGACATTAAAATTATTAGATTAGCTACATCTGCATCAATTTAACTAAAATAAATATATTTTTTTTCTCTTACAGGTGAGCTAATATGACAACTATTTACGCAAAACCATTTGGTTTTATTTCGTGCGATACAGGTAGCGTGTGGCAATGTTAAATCATAAATAAGATACTTTTTTACGTCTAAAAGTTCAATTGTAGGCTATTTAGGTGAAGCGACATATCTTCAGTAAAACTAATTTAATGTACGGCTAGCAGCCATTAATAAAGAAGAAAGATCTATTTGATATTGTGTTCTTAGTTTTCAAAAATCGTTTTTTCATATCATACTGAAATGAAAAATATTCAATATGATATTTTTTTATATCATTGTTTAAAAACCTTTTAAAATCCTCTGCCATTTCAAAAGTAGGAAATCAAAAATTTAAGAAGAGAAAAAATTTGATTAAAACAAATTGCTTAAAAAACCAGCTTACACAAGTTTAAATAAAGTGTTTAAGCAATAGTAAATATATCATTAGAACTAAAAAAAAAAAATTTTATTTTGTTTTATCAAAATGATTAATATTTAATATTGATATTATTAAATATCACTTTGATATTTTCGAATATATCATTTAGATCTTTTCCAACATGTCAAATTTTTGACTGTAATTCAAACATTTTATTGTAATGAAAATTAAAATAAAATATCTTTGTATTCATTACAGCGACATCCTTCGTTTAGTATAACGATCAAATCTTAATCTATTAGGAAACTATTTTAAGACTTCTGCGATCAACATTCCATGTATGTACTTACAATTAGGTACATTTGTACTTGAAATGTATAAAATATATACAATTTAATTTATGTGCCATATATCTCCATTAGCCAATACACTCTAGAGTTTAAAAACTTCAATCGTGCCGAAGTCACTAAGAAGTATTTCCTCCTTCTTCTTTGTTTTTTTTTTTTGCACATGCTCTTTTATTAAATCAGTTGAAGGACAGAAATCAGTGTTGCGCGTGCGTTCATTTTGAGCAGATTAAACGGGTATAAATTCAGACCGACAGACAGACATAAATATGTATCTATGTATCTGCGTACATGTGAACAAGTCGTACATAAATATATACATACATATATAAACTGATTTCTGTATCTGTATCAATCTGACGCAATAAAAGCGCAATGCCATACAACCTTAAGACGTCATATTTGGGTGGCTTACAAAAAAAAAAAAAAAAAAAAAAGAGTTAAATCCAACTTGGCACAGTACACAACACAGCAACAACGACAAGTGCAATTCAACGTTAATACGCAGATAAATGTTGTTGCAAGTTATTGGAAGAATTGTTGCAGTCAAAGTCAACCAAGCTTCCAAGCTACTAGTTGAGCTTAGCTCCTAGCTGTTTGCTTGCCAATGTCGGGTATATCAATGCAACAACATAATTATACATTTTGCAAAGTTAGTTTCAGATGGTTTGTAGTAGTTATAGGCTGTATTGCTGGAGTAGTATCTGCTGCTGCTAGAATAGACAGCCAATAACTCGACAACAACTGGCAAGACATTGAAGATGCGACTGGCAAGCAGGCATGCATCCATGTAGCCAGCTGCAACAGGCGCTTGGCCAACAACTGCCGCCGACAATCGGTCTCGCTTGGTGTGTAAGTTTCAGTTTAAACTACCGACACCGACTAGCTGACTGCCTGGCTGGCTGACTGACTGGAACAACGTAGAACAACTTTTGTTAAAGACACGTACAAGTTTTTAGTACTTGTTCAACATTGATTAAGTTAGAGCCTGATTACGATTATTTAAGAATATTTATATGCAAAAGAAATAAACTAAAAAGGCCGAGCGCGCTTGATTGTGAAACAGGAAAATTGTAATTACGCCGGCAGCAGCAGCAGCAGCGGCAGCAGCGACAACAGCGGCAGCAACAGGATGCGGATTTTCGTTGCTGACCATGAGCAACGTTTCAGCACCATCACTACTTTGTATACCGTGTACCTGCACTATAATATGTAGTATCTTATGGTACAACCCGCCTATCATTCGTTGCAGTGCATCGCATCGCACTGCAACGCGCTGAGTGGTTTTTAAGTTGCAATGATTAAAATTATGCGCATATAAATGGTTTTCACTTTTTTTTTTCTTGCCTCGCCATGACATTGGTTGGATTGGCGAATGAGTATCTGTAGCTTGTTATTATTAATATAATAAAATAAGTAAAAGAAAAAAAAAAAAAAGAGGCAGGTTGATAAATTTATGATTGTCGAGAATGCTTAACGAGCTGTGTAGTTGTAGATGAGTGGTGTAGTTCGGCGTGGGTATACACGTAATATGTAGTTGATAGTTGATTTGATCTACAAGTCTGTTTGAAGCAGCGTCATAGTCTCGAAAGTCGGCTTTATTGTTTATTTGATATGTTGCCTTTTTAAGTAATCGGCAATTGGCTTCTTGACGCATTAACTTTTAATTTTTTTAAGTTTCACACTTCCTGAACCAATCCGAAAAGTTTATTTTAAATTCTATAGGTTACAAACATGGTCCACCTCAAATGAAAATAACTGATTTAGAAAATTGCGGTTTTCATCACTTGATGACAAAGCCTTTTTTCACGTATTGTCGTTGTTCATTTTGGAGTTTTCTTTGGTGCAACTTGTCGTAGCTTTTTTTTTTAGCGAGGGCTAACTTGATCTCTCCCGTAGCGGCCAGCTTTTTTGTGCTTCTATAAGAAGGGAAATAATATTTCACAATATGTTCAGAAATAAAATAGAGCCACCAAACTTGAATGTCACGCCAACAATACGCCCATCTATCATTTACTAGAGATCACCCAGCCTTGGTTGAAATTAGCGATAATAGATTTATTTCTCTTATTCAAATTGTATCAAGTGGCAACACTGTCTACATGGCAAATTGAGAGAACGGAGAAAGCTGTTGTCTCAAAGGCAAATAGTTTTTGACTAGTTTAGACTCTGCATTTACTAGATAAGAAAAACAAAACTAAAAAATCTGGCTGTGTTTGGCACTTACCATGTAAAGCTAATCGTTCTGAGTTTTTCTATGAAAACACATTGAATACGCTACAATTAACGTTAATTCTTATCGAATATTCTGTTTTGGCCCAGATCGAACTACTAAAATTGCTAGCTCCCACAGAAATCTGTCCCTACTTTCTGGGTTTTTGTATGAACAAAATTTTGTTGTTGTTAATTCAGATAGAAACACTGAATTTGCTTGCTATACGTTGCGTCAATCCTAATAAAATATTATATTCAAATTGGAACACAAAAAGGGATTGGCCCTTGTATAATCACTTTTATACACAACTAAGCCGTTCTCGTCATAAAAGCATGCACTTCTCTCTGTGTTTTTGAATTAAAAAAAAATTTGTCTTTTTGTTTTAGTTAAAAATTCCAAACTTTGTGTATGTTACTTAAATTCTAATGAAATATTCCATATAAGTCCATATCAGACCACTAGAAGGGGTAGCTCCTATACAAATCTGTTCCCTTAATTTGTTAGAACATTTTGTTGTGGTTTAATGGTTTAATTTAGCTTAAATTTGGTGTTTCTAATCTTAATAATATAATAATCAAGTTAGGAATTTATGCCCCATACAAATTTAAGGTTCATTGCCGGGACAGGCTTAACTGCAACATTCTTTGTTTTTATTTTTATTATTTTTTATTTATTTAAAGTTTTTTATTCAATACGAGTGATGAGTGTACAGCCACTAGGTCCCTGCTCGGGTGCCAGTACTATTATTTAATGGAGAATAATATTATTTTTATTAAACTACTATTTGTTAATTTCAAGAATAAAATGTTTATATATTGATTTGTATTTAAAATAAGGAAACAAAATCTTCTATGAAATTTATTCCACTATAATAGTTTCGAGTTCTTAAATAGAACTAAAATTTATAAAAATTATTTTATTACACATTAACATCATTTTCAATATCTCTGATCAAGTATTACAAAATACTTATGGGCTCAACTTTATTGGTTCAACAAAATTGAATCTAATCTCCTCGTCGTTATAAATATTTACAAAGACTCACACACAAATACAACTAATGCAGTCCGTTGACGAAATGCAGCTACAAAAGAAAAGTTAAACAAATAAAATTCCACAACTTATTTATTTTAAGCGATAAATTTTCGAACACTTTTCACAGATACACCAACCAACCAACCACAAGATTAAGAAAAAAAAAAAAACAAAAAGAAACCAACAGCAGCGGAAAAAATCGAAAGTGAAAACTCAATAAACTGTCGCGCTTGCATCCGGGCCGGGGCCGCACAAGATACAAAAACAGCAACTACAGTAAAAACAATATTGTATCTGAACAGCAGAAAAATAAAATCGAAAGTGTTGAAATAACGCATAACAAAACTGACAGACAGACAGCCAGACAGACGGACAAACAAACTGACGGCGCGGCGCGTCAGGCAAAGAACTAACAACCCGCTGATATTTCATAATAAGCGCAGCGCACACATCGATATTTTGTACCTCATGACTACATAAAAAGTCGCGTTTATCAGCACTAATGATATGGTTTTCTAATGAAAGTGCAACAAGACCACCAGTCAGGTCACAGGCCCATCCAAAATAAACTTAGAGCCGCCCCTTGCAACGCTTTGTTGTAATTTACACAACAAAAGCGATAACAAAACTATGTCTAAACTACTATGTATAAAATATTTTAAGCAATGACAAAAATGTCATAAAATTTAAAGAAAAAAATGACAGACAGTCTGCCTGCCTGCCTGCCTGCCAGCGACAGATACTGCAGCTTAAGCTAAGCGCAGTTGCTGCATGCATATACAATATTCGTGTGGGCAGCAACTGGAAGCTGGAAGCAGAGGCAGCGGCGGTGGTCAAGTGGTGCGCTCAAGTGATGGTGGCATGTGAAAATTTTTGAAAAGCGAGCATTTTGTATGCGGCATTATTTAAATTAAAATATTACAAAAGCAGCAGCTGAGATGAAAATAATGGAATGCGTTCGCATTACATAAAATTTGAAATGCAGCTTAAAAGAGATACATCTACAATGGATTGAAAGAAATTAAATTTATTTAATGTTCACACAAGTGCAATGTGTGTGCAATGTAAAGTGTCGTTCAACAATCATATCATAACTTTAAAATTGTGGAAGAAGAATTCACATATACAGTCAAACTTCCCTATAGCGAATTCTCATGGAGCAAGAAAATCACTTCATTATATAGGAATTTCGTTATACAAAAATGACATTTTTTTTTTTTTAAATATTTATTTGAAGTAATCAATAAGTGAAATTTTTTTAAATGAAATGAAGTCTGCTGCTTCACACACAAATAAAATATATTATAGTATGTGTGGTGTCCCATCCCTGCTCTTTATATTCTGCATTGTAAGACTTAAAGCAGTTCTTCGGTTTGAAATAATTTTGCTTAGATTGACTGTACAAACAGAAGCAAAGTTGTTTTGCCAAGTGGACGCATGCATGACAGTTGAAAGACTAATTTATATGGCAACTTGCAACTAAAGTAAATAGATCGAGTAGCTTATCATATTTCAGTTTAAAGTGCCTTATCAGCACTTTTGTCTTTGGCTGTGCCGTTGCGAGTATTTCTGTTGCTTTTGCGCTTCATTTAATGAAGCATTATGTGCTTGGGGTCACGCGCTTTATCAACTTCAACTTGGAGCTACTTTGTTTTTCTTAGTTAAGCGTTTTTTGCTTCTAGACATGGTTTAGCTTTGCGTCGGAGTTGAGTTGAAACGTCTTATCATGAAATTCTTTGCAACAACATTTTTTTTCTTATTTGTACTGCATGCAAGCACAGCCACAGACTTTGATAAGCATTTCTTGCAAATGGAAATATTTGCAATGTGCTTCACAAGAAATGTTTTAAGAATTCATACTTTTTATCACAATTCTTGTACAGTGGAATTTAAATATAGTTTTTTTTTTTTTTGATTATTATACGCAAATGTAGAACTTGAAAGTAGCAGACATATTCTTGAACACAATTTCCATTCAAGATGTTGAGTACATTGATCGACGTACTAAACCAACAGATCCCTGCTCGAGCGCCGTCGTTTAATTTAAATATTTAAACAAATCTTTAGCATGTGCAGACTTTTCCACATTAACACAGCCAATATGTACAATTGTTCGATTAGCAAATTTGCTAAGCTATAAATTTTTTTAAGTATCTACAAGTACGAATATATCTTGTATCTTGTATTGCATACACTTTAGGTTATATATTTGAGTAAAAGCAGTAAGTACACAAATAACAACAGCTGAAGTAAGCAGGCAATAAGAACAAAAAAAAAAATAAAAAAACTTGACTACTAAATGCTTGTCAAGGTCCTTTAAAAATGCCACATTTTGTTCGTGTATTCGTATTAAATACTGCATTCAACCACGCTGGTCTACCATTACTTAAGCACTTAAAAATATTTTTTTTTATTATTCGATTTGTGTGCTTTTGTTGTTTTTATTAACTGCTCTGGTTACTGCTTATTTAATTCTAGTTGTTATTTTTGTTGTTGTGTTTATTGATCAGACATATATATATATATATATATATATATATATATATATACACATATGTACATATACAATATAAACGAGTATATTTGAGTAGCTACTGCTTGTTGTTTTTGTTCTTGTCTGACTTGATGATCAGCATGACTGGTTTTACAAATATTCTTCTGTTCTATACCCCGAAGCCGTTGTCTCATTCAATTCAATTCAATTGAAACGAAAAACGTTCGAGATACAAAAATATACACAACCACGTAGAAAGAAACAAACAGATATTGACGGATAAAAGTTTTGTACATTTAATGTATGTAAAGTGTGTTATAAAATTATGTGTTCTTTTTTTATTTTATGGGAAAAAATATATTTGGGAGTCTGGATTTATATTAAAAAAAATAAAATAAATTTAAGAAAGTCTGAGTGTAAATAATTTCTTCTTTTTTATCTATTGGTTACCATTTGAGAAAACAAATAATTTAACCTTATAATAAACGGACAATATAAGTTTTTACTTTTTAGTCGAGATATGTATATACTATCACTAAAACAGCATTCGGTTAAAGAAAGAAGTTGTCATATTTGTAACAGTACGACATTAGCGAAACCCTGCTCGGGCGCCAATAAAATTTTATAATAATCAGCCAGCTTAGTAAAAAAATCGGCACAGCTTGTGTTTAGTACGAGATTTATTGATTTAAAAACTAAAACTAATCCTAAATCTATGCAGATTTTTCAGATTATTTTAGTTTTGTCCAGATCTTATCTTGAGTTATTTTCACCCAAATTCCAATACAAAATTATTGATTATGATTTCTGAAGTTTTGCAGTTTGTCTGAATTTGCCGATTTTCTTTGTCGTCGATTTAAATCTGATCAGTCGGTTTCAGGTTTGAAGATTAAGTGCGAACTTTCGCAAAATTTTGGGGTTATAGAAAAAAGTTTAAGTAAAAATTTCTAGAACTCAATAACAGCGCCACTTACTAGGTCCGATTGTGATTCGAAACCATTCAGAAACACATTCAAACACATAATAAGATTTCATCTTCCTCTCGAAGACTTCCAACGCTGTCTCATCCGACTCAATCACGGACCATGCCTCTAAGCCATATAATAGAACGGGGAGTATCAGCGTCTTATACATAGATCTTGATTTTTGTCTTTCGAGAGAGGGCTTTACTTCTCATTTGCTTGCTCAGCCCAAAAAAAACATCTGTTTGCAAGAGTGATTCTTCGCTTGGATCTCCATGCTGCCGTTGTTGTTGATGGTTATTTCTGTTCCAAGATAGTTTTCTACAACACTGAAGTTGAAATTCTCCATCGTTACTGACCGTCCAAGACACGATGAAGGAGTGCGAGAAGACAGCAAGTACTTCGTCTTGTCCTCATTTAACGCTAGACCCATGAGCCGAGACTGTTTTTCAATCTTTGAGAGCGCTTTGCTGACTCGCCGTTCCTGCGTACTGATTATATCGATGTCATCGGCGTAAGCGAGCAGCATCACTTCCTTTTGGAAGATCGAGCCAGACATACTCTGTATGTACGGGCACTGGCGTAGGATGTATTTTATCCGAAGATCCGAAGCATCGCCCTGCCTGAAACCTTTCTTGGTATCAACGGGGTCGTCATGCAAAGACGAACAATCTTTGCCGGGATACCTAGTGCAGACAGGGCGTCGAAAAACTTCGATCGTATCGGCGTGTCGAAAGCGGCTTTATAGTCGACAAATAGGTGGTGAGTGTCTTTGTTGAACTCACGGGTCTTTTCTAAGATTTGGCGTAATGTGAATATTTGGTCACTGGTCGACTTAAATCGTCCTATCAGTGAATCCGTATATGGCTTCAGCCTATTACACAATACGCGAGACAGAATCTTATGTCCGATAAAAAGAAGATTTATTCCTAGGTAGTTGGCGCAAATAGCGGGGTCTCCTTTCTTAAAGATATATGTACATGGTGTCTTATAATTTTGTTAGGCAGTGTAAATAAGTGCGTTTCACAGTGTATTGAATTAAACCAATTTTAAAATTTTTTTTTTGTAATGCCTTTTGTATTTAATTATTTTTTCGATTTATTTTTCTGCGTCGTAAAATGCCAATCCCCCCCTATGAGCCAATTTTCGATAATTAAAATCGAGAAAAAACACACACACACATACATACATACATATCTAAAGTACCTATAATAAACACAATGATAAAAAATTTGTACGCCATTTATCGCGGAATTCTATCGACAATTTTATGGATTTATTGTTTTAGCTGAAAGCCAAGTACATATAATATGTTCTGTCATTATTGCTTAAACTTTAAAAGAAATCTGATTGAAGATTATCTTCAGGCAAGTTTCATTATTTTTTGAAGCCCACTTCAATTACAGAAGCTAAAGCAGCATGGTTAGGTAAATATTTTTGTTATTGATAGAACAATATTTGTGAAATCATATTCGAAGTTTATTGCTTTTGTTTCTATATAAATAGGTAGTATTTACCGTAATAATTTGTTCAAATTTGGAAATGTTTGTGTGCTGTTTAAACCTTTGCACTGAGTCATACAAAGCTATTTTTTTTTTTTTAATTTATTTGAAATTTGTTTTAAGCATTATATCACAGTCTAATATAAAACAGCTGATTTAATACATTTTAACTAATCTTAATATAACCTGTTCATTAATTTTTTTATTATTATTTTATTTTTTTTTTTATGTTCTTTTATTGTCAAAATTAATTTGCATGATTCAATGCAAGAACATTTAGCGCTCATTTTTGCGCTTCGCATCGCAGTGTCAAGTTTTTAAATTTATTCAGTGTTTTGTATATAATTTTTATTTTACTTTGCTTAAGTGTTTAAATCCTTCTATAAAATTAACAAAAATACTAATTTTGTATTGGGTTTTTTTTTATAATAAATTTATTTATTTATGTTATTTATTTTTTGCTTTTTTATAACGATCATTAGTGTGAATTCTTTTGTAATAAATAAGCGAACAACGTGTTTCTATTATAGCATATACTCTTCTACCGATTTTGAATAGTCAACGATCTTTTATTCATATATATGAATATATATATATATATATACGATTCCATTGTAGTTTGAGTATCTTTGTAGCTGTCATTCAGTTCGTACTTTTCTATTTGCGTTCTAAGTAAACAATAGCAGCGTTTGGTTAACAACTTCTTAATTGAATTAACACCTGAACATAGAGTAGATACTCATATTATAGATATATAAGACAAGCCAGCTGTGGCAAGTCTAAAGTTGCTTATGCGCGCACTCTGAGCGAAAAATACCCATAGCCAGCCAATCGCTCTAAACTTTTGTTTTCTCTGAGTGTAAAAGCCTCTGGTTTTTAGTGCTGTTTGATGTTGAAAGTACCTCATGGCCGGGTGTTCTTTGCTCGTTCTCTGTGCTTAATTGTGAAGCTAAACAAGCAAATATTGCGTATCGACTTGAAAGTGTTTGAAGAGTTGTGCATGGCGTGAAACTAGAATTATTTATAGTTTTAATTAAGATAAGATAGTTTATTTGTTTTGTGCGATTCGCATTTAATATACTCTCTATGAAATGAAGGAACCGTATTATAAAAAAAATGATGTTTTGAAATCTTCTTCTTTTTGTGTCGCACTCTTAATTTAGTGACTTATGTGAAATTATAAACAAGAGTTGTTGAAATAAAAACTATAATAGTTTTTTTTAAGTTGGAAAGTAGAGCATTCTTATTGCCACACCCACTTATTTAAAGTATTGTTGGTACTGTGATCGAAATTGGCCATAGGCAATTGAATACTTCTTGCCCTCAAATAGATCATAAATAGAAAGAAAAATATCAAACGAGAATTATATATGCTGAGATGGGCGTCAACTGTCGTTCGAGTTGTGTGCATGCTCGTGCCAACATGTTGGCTTAAAATGGTTTACATTTATAAAATCTTTTACTCCTATAATATTTTATAGAATCTGATAAAACATTTTTCCTGTACTGCTCCTCTGCACAATCTTAAAAAAAAGCAGAAAATTACAGACTATAAAAGGCCCTGTGCTAGTGCAGGTCACCAAACAAACACTTTAAATGTTTCCTTAGCTTATGAACCAGCAGTGCAAAAAAAAAAAAGTAGGAAATTAATAAGAAATATAGTACTAACGAAAAGTATTTTGCTCCTCCCACCTCTCACTGTACGAATTAGTGCCTTATAACGGCAGCATCATAGGTCTTTCAAATTAAACTTTTAATAAAATCGTCATTTATTATCCGATTTTGATGACATTTTTGGATGTTGGCTAAGAGCTGGCATACTTAATTTTTTTTGTGACGAAGAAATTTTTAGCCTTGAAGATGATTTGATGGGGAAGGGAGGGGCAACATTTTAAAATAAACTTCCGGCGAAGTCCTAGTCGAATGCAAGAAGAACGAAGTCTCTATCTATTACCGTTTCCGAGATCCTTTCGTTCATACGGACGGACATACGGACATGGCTATATCGACTCCTCTATCACACCTGACCATAATGGGGGTAACTTTGGGGGTCTCCGACTATTCTACTATTACATACATTTGCACAAAACCGATAGGCTCTTGTTCCTAATTAGAAAAAACGCAATCTTCGAATGAGCTTGACTACGAGATTTCCTTTTCCTAACGATTTGTATGAAAATCTTCTAGTGTCCAAACTTGGCCTATATGGAGATTATCTTAGAAATTATGCAAGATACACCAAATTTAGCGTTTCTAGTTGAATTTACAAGAAAAAACATTTTTTCATACAATAATGCAGAAAGAAGGTCCAGATTTGTGCATAAATTTTTTTTTTGTATGGTAAGCACAAACCACTCTTAGGGAGTGGGATTGGCACGTATGTACATTAAAAACAAGTAAGGAAATTTCAGTCGGGTGTAACCGACGTGGGAGGGTCAAAATTTTAAAATAAACTTGTGAAATTCCGGAGCAGTCCTAGTCGAATGCAAAAAACACGAATTCTAAAATTATTTAGTATACAAAAATCCAGTTTCATGACAATCTCATGGCCGAAATTGTGTACCATAGAAGCTTTGACCCCAATTTATCATACCTTGGGAATGAAACTTACGAATGTCGAGTATTCATTTATTTCTTGTAGAAAGTAGGTATACAAACTCCATAGCTTTCAGTTTCAGCACTTTTTCAAACATGAGAAACCATGAGTGTCTCCAAAAAGTATATATTTATTTCTTATATACATTCTGTTCTGTCTAGCGGACTTTCATTTAAATTTTTACCATAACAAATAAATAAACCTACTAAATTTAAGTTAAAAAAGTTGTCGATTGAAGACGAATCTATCAAAATGAATCAAAGAACGCATGATATTGCATAATGCTTAATAAAAGTGTTGGTGCGTGTGCATTATATTCAGGTTTTGAAGATATTTACCATTAGATTGACGTATCTGTAGACGTATGTATGTACTTAGTAGATAGAAATATGTTTGAGTATGTAGTCATAAAGCAATGTGAGCAAACAGAACGTCATCGGAGCTATGAGGAAGTCTTCAGAAAGGTGCAAAGTCTAATAGCTTTTCACGCCTAAAGCAATGCGTGCATTGGCCTGCAGTAGCGAAGCATGAAGACTATTGCGTGAGGTGTCAGCATAATAATGAATATATACTACCGTGACATGTCAATGCACTCCAACAAAGCAAACTAGTGGATGGACTTCGTGCCAAGTAAAAGAAAACTAAATTATTGCCAAAAAGCGATTTTTATTTCGTTTTATTTACAACGAAATGCGATAATCATAAAAAATCATGAATAATGACGACTTGCACTTCGCCATTTCTCTTTGTGTTTAAACTTTGGAACCAAACTGAATTTTGAATAAATTTTTTTTTTCTGACAGTCATGAACTGTGTTGACCTTCTTAAAAATGCAGCAGAAGAAAACCATCAAAACAAAAAAAAAAAGAAGCAGCAGAAATCCACCATAATTGAAAGCCACTCAATGTAATTTATTACTATGCATAACGTTGCATGCCACAAAGAGCAACCAAAAAAGATACAAAATTGAGCTGAGAACAACAGAAGACAAAATTGAAGAATTTTTATAAAATATACATTTTCGTACTCATATGAAATTCTGAGAATTTTGTGAAATCTGCAATGGAGTGGATGTTTAAAATGGAATTGGAGCTGAATTTTTGCTACTTAAACGACAGAGTTGCAACAGATAACAGCTTGAAAGTTGCTTCATATATGTAGTTCTATACAAATAGTTTCATATTGCAGTAAAAAAGTTTAAATATCATGCAGTGATATGATTTGTAGTGATATACTAGTCACAGTGATAATTGTGCGTGACTTGTAGCAGCTCTCTTTTGCACATCACTACTGCTGAGACGCCTTCATCCAAAATGATATACAAGCGGCTGCAATTAGGCACATCGGAAAAGAATAAAGTCAGAGATAAATATAAGTTGCAGTGTGGTGAAACCTTAGCCGAAAAAAGTATCTTTTTTCTGTCGACTGCACCCAGTTTCCGTGCAACAATCGTAAAATTAATGAATAAGTTTTTACAAAAAATTTGGCACTGAAAAAGAGGAAAAAAAGTGGAGATATTAAAGTAAACTCAACGCAGCAAAATGTTTAAGTGAAATGCTTATTTTTAAGTTGAGATGGCGTCATGCCTTTAAATTCAAAGCATAAAAAACAATGAATTTCTGTATCTTTTTACAGCCAGCAAGAGTCCAAAAACACAAAAATAAAACAAGATATGAATATGAGTTCTGCACGTTTTCATAAGAATTTACAAACAAATGAGATAAAAGTATCTGTTTTTTTCCCCCATATTGTCGAGTTTCGTGCACAAATATTTATTTAAATTAAGTAATTTAATTTGCATGCGTTAACAATGTCACAGACTGGGAAAATAAGAAGATATTGTGGTTGCTTGCTCTTTGTTCTGATTTTGGGTATTATGTACGGCTATGCAGATACATATGTATATAATATTTAGGTAGCTTTATTATGGGGCTTCGAAAATTTGTAAGTTTCTCTCAAATTACTTTTGTTTTTTTTCTAGCCTGCATTTGACGCGTTGGCAGTATATTTAGAAGTAGTTAATTTCCTATTTTATTATTATTATTTTTTTTTTTTTAATTATCTAATAAAAAATCGAATTATTCGTGAAACGTGGCTAAGTTCTTCATTTGCTCACAATTTAAAAAATTATCAGCCAGCAATAATAATCTTATCACGTTGTGATTTTATTATAAAATAAGAAAGTAGAAAAAAATGCTACGCGATTTAGATAAGCTCAATTTTTTCCAGTGCGATAAACGAGAAACGACCTTCTCAAGTACGAGTACGAGAGAAAATTAAAGATAACGAAAATATTTTCTGCTAACAAGAAATGTTAATATTTAAATGTATAGAAATTTTTTTTTTTTTTGCTACCTATATATTGGATAGTCGGAGAAAGCTCGACGAATAATGTTTGCAATTTTTGGTTGTCGGAAAAATAATTTTAGCCATGGGTGGTACAGACGTCGAAGTGTCATACGATTTTTATATCAAGTTCAAAATAATTATTATTGTTAAAGAATAAACGAGCTTTGTTTGAAGATAACCAAAACAAATACGAGGGTTGCTACATATATTTCTAGCCCAACGATGAAAAAACGGTAATTTATGAGAAAAAATCGCTTTATTCTTTTTTAAAAATATTCACCATTAAGATCGATACACGTTTGCATTCGCCCGAACCATTTTGTTAAGCAGTTTTGCCACTCCAAATGAGATACTTCCAAAACGTGCTTTTTGAAGGCATCAACAGCTTCTTATTTTTGATATGAGGGAACAGGAAGAAGTCAGTTGGTGCCAAGTCAGAGCTGTACGCCGGATGACCCATCAATTCGATGTTTTGTTGGTATTACTCAGTTCATCGAACACTTCAGGCGTTTGCTTGCCTGGTTGTCTGGTTGCATACCATTCAGAATTGTCCGCCTTCTTTCCACAAGCGGCACGGTCGCAACATGTCCGGATTTCGAGAAGAAACATGCGATTATTTGCTTCGATGTGCTGCGCGTGTTGGATTTTGCTGGTCTTGAAAGACCCAGACAGTCGACTATGGTTTTGTTTTGGGCTCATACACATATATACACGTTTCGTCACCTGTCACGATTGAGAAGACGGCTTTTGACGCATGAATTTGTATGAATTTCTTCAACATTTGCTTGCACTAATCGACACGAGTCTTCTTTTGAGCGATTGTCAAATTATGTGGCATTCAGCGTGAACAAACCTTTCTGACGACCAAATGTTCATGTAATATTGTATGTATGCTAGTCATACTAATGCCCAGGGATACCTCAATCTCACCGTATGTCACATGACGATCCTGCTTTATCAGTTCTCAGACAGCATCGATGTTTTCTGGCACAACGACCAATTTTAGACGACCTTTACGAAATTCGTCGGCGAACTGCGGCCACGATTGAATTTGTTGTATGAGTTTTTCACAGTGGTCAAGGATGAAGCTTCATCACCAAAAGTTGATTTAAGTTGATTGGTGAGCTCTTGTCTTTATAATTCATGTCGAAAATCGTTATAAATCATGGCACGAAAATGTTCCATTTTTTGGCCGAGATGAATTTTTCAGTTGCCTATAAAGAAACCAAATTGCGCTCGTACGTCAAAGTGTTTACAGTAAGTTAGGCCTAAAAAATGTCAGACTTTACAATGAGGACGTCAGATTGTATGTTTAGATGCAATAGGAATAGTAATTGTTGTGTCAAGATTTTAGGACATTTTATAAAAATATTTATATAATGTATAGCTAAATCTTTATTAATTTAACTTAAAAAAAAATACACTTTCTCTCTTACAGGTGAGCTGTCCTACTGACTATAAACGATTTCTTATGTACGCAAACCGTGTCATAAGTGTGATGCTTCATAATACAGGTACCCTATGGCAACGATTCATAATGATAAATTCGATATATTTTGTTTTTGCATCTAAAAGTTTAAGTTTAATTTATTTCGGATAGGCGATGAATGTAACTAATTTTGAGTACGATTAACAGTTGTACCTGAAAAAATGAATCGATATCAGTTTGATATAGTCTCATTAAATAACAAATATACATTTTTTCATATCATTTATATTAAAAATATCTTATATATATCTTGTAAACATATATCTAAATTCATATCACAACAACATGATAAAAAAATATGACATATCACAACGATATGATATAAAACAAGTAAGGAAATACAGTCAGGCGTAACCGACTGTAAGAGGCCCTGTACCAGTTCAGGTCGCCTAACAAACACATTAAATGTTCCCCTAGCTTATGACCAAACACATGACCACTTCTCACTGCACGACTAAGTGCCTTTTAAAACATTTTTTTATGTATGAAACGAAAAGGGGGGTCGCTCAAATTCAATTGCTTATAAAATAGTCATTTATTATCCGATTTTGATGAACTTTTTGGATTTTGGCTTATAAAGACGATATCTCTATACTGACATACTTACTTTTTTTTGTGCCGAAGAAATTTTTAGCCTTGGGGGTGATTTTATGGGGAAGGGGGGGAGGGGCAAGATTTCAAAATAAACTTGTAAAATTCCGGAGCAGTCCTAGTCGAATGCAAAAAACACGAAGTCTCTATCTTTTACCGTTTCCGAGATCCTTTCGTTCATACGGACGGCCAGACGGACGGACAGACGGACATGGCTATATCGACTCCTCTATCACTCCTGACCATAATGGGGGTAACTTTGGGGGGTGTCCGACCATTATTTCTACCTGTTACATACATTTGCACAAAACCAATAGGCTCTTGTACCTTCGGTACAGGGCCTAAAAATAGCATATTAATATAAAAAACAAAAATCATTTTGATGTGTTCGAAAGATCATTTTGATATTTTCGAACATATGACGTTGATAACTGTAAGACGCCTTTTTATTATTTAAATTTCATTTAGATAATAAATGTCGATGATTTTTCTCTCTGTCTAGAATTTGACATGAACTGACCAATTCCCAAAATTCATTTTAGTGTAGTACTCTATTTATTTGTGATGGTTGATGAATTAATGTATGTATAAGGTCAGCCAGCTGAAACATATCATATATAGTAGCAAAATCTAATATAGAATTCACATATAGACACTTCCGGCAGTGAGAAAAATCATCTGCTTAAACTCATTGAAACCAATCGCATTGATGACGCGTAAAAGTTTATAAAAGAATTTCATTTGAACTTTATTTCCGTGCGCAATTTGTTTATTTTTATAAACCGCAACTTTTTGCAGGCGTAAAATCCAAATCTTTGTTGAATGTGTAATTAATTGCTCTATTAAAAATATATAATGGCTGTGACGTCAAAAATTCAAGTACATACTTAAAGTCGGTAATTCCAAGTCTATAAACCGTGAATTGCAAATTTGTGTGTGTGTGAGGTAAAGAATTTTACATATTCGAACAATTGAAATTCAATTTGTTCTTACAAGAAATGCGTAAACATAAAATCCGAAATAAATAACCAGGAAAGATGCGCTTTGTTTGCTACTAAATAGTCATATGTAAATTATTGGAAATGTTATTTATTTTTATTGCTCTTAAACTTTTTTTTTATAGTTTTCCCCTTGGCATGCGTAAAATTTTATGAGATGTGTTGTAAATGATTTTTTTTAGTAGATTTTATTTATATAAGTAGACATGGGTTTACAAAAGAAACTTATGCCTACTGAAGGAGGAGCCATGACAGCGAGGGTCTTCGGCTAAATTTTTAAGCAGATAATATGACTTGTTATTCGAATTTTTATGTAATAACTGAGAATAATGTGGGAGTATGATTAAGCACACTATTAACAGACACATACTTTGATAAATATGTATGCCATTGGAAAGTTATTCATGTGAAGATCTACAGAATTGACAATATTCACTCATAACATTAAAGAAAATATGAAACAACGTTTGCTTGAAAAATTCTTACAAACTCCAATGTACGCTTTGTTCATCTCCCTCTTACATTCTATGGCGCATAGACAACGTTTTTTTTTTTAACGCTTTTATAACAGTTTGCTTATTCACTTTATTAAAGGATGTGTAAAGCTTTTATTTATGTCATATTTATTATTGATTAATAAAAAATACTGCGCTTTTCGCTATCAAAATGTGTTATTTTAGGAAACCCAACCCACAAAAGTTATCATCGTCGTCATATAATTATAAAATCAAGATTAATTTTCCAAAGACTATTGCGGTTTTTGAACCCGTCATTGGCGTCAAATGCGTCAGCAATGAATGATGAAGCAATGTATACAAGTATTGGAGGGTACATATAGGTACTGCTTGTAGTTACTTGTAAATAATTAAAAAAAAAAGAAAAAAAAATTATAAAAGGAAACTACAACATAAATAATTGTTGTTGTGTCTACTAAGTTGTACTATGTATGTATATTTCCATGTCGTGTGAGGTAGGTTGTTTTAGCTGCTTTCAAGCTGCTATATTGCTATTTTGCGATCAATCAAATATAATGATAGCTTGAAGCAAACTTACTGACAGCTTTATGCTTACAACGAACAAGCAAACATTTATATATACTCGCATATACAAACTGATGTACTTTATATACACAAACCAAAAAGATAAATATTAAAGTTATACAAATAAATCTAATGACAACATCTGCTCTGAAATTGCCAATGAACTTTGAACAGCAGTACAGCTCGAAATATATTTTATTGCTATTTTGAACATCTTGAAAATCTTCATTTTCAACAAATTACTCTGAAATAATATTTATGAAGAAAAGTCGAATTAAAAACAATTATGTATAATTAATTTTTAACATTGTTTGGCAAAATACCCTTAAAAAATTTTTATGTATTCATATAAGCGGTCATTTAATGCTTATGCTCTAACTTTCAAATTAGTTTTGGATTATGCATTTTTAAAATATAAACTGTATTGAATTCAAGGGAGAATGTTTGCGTCCAAGACGCGATGTTGGAGTGCGAGAAGACTCCAAGTACTTTGTCTTGTCCTCATTCACCGCTAGACCCATGAGTCGAGACTATTTTTCAATTTTTGAGAACGCCTTGCGGACTCGCCGTTCCTGCGTGCCGATGATGTCGATGTCATCGGCGTAAGCGAGCAGCATTACTTCCTTTTGGAAAATCGAGCCCGACATACTCTGTATGTACGGGCACTGGTGTAGGATGTATTCCATCAGAAGATTGAAAAAATCGCACGATAGAGCATCGCCCTGCCTTAAACCTCTCTTGGTATCAAATGGGTCGGAGAGGTTTTTCCACACCCTGACAACGCTTTGTGTGTGAGATAGCGTCGTCATGCAAATACAGACAATCTTTGCCGGGATACCTAGTGCGTCGAATAACTTCGATCGTATCGGCGTGTCGAAAGCGGCTTTATAGTCGACAAATAGGTGGTGAGTGTCTTCGTTAAACTCACGGGTCTTTTCCAAGATTTGTCGTAATGTAAATATTTGGTCACTGGTCGACCTTTTTGGTCTGAAGCCACACTGGTATAGTCCTATCAGTGAATCCGTATATGGCTTCAGCTTATTACACAATACGCGCGACAGAATCTTATATCCAATGGAAAGAAGACTAGTTAGACCTAGATAGTTGGCTCAAACAGCGGGGTCTCCTTTCTTAAAGATAGGACAGAGAACACTAAGATTCCAGTCATTGGGTATTCGTTCATCGGACCATATCTTGCATAAAAGTTGGTTCATACTTCTAACCAACTATTCGCCGCCGGTCTTAAATAACTAAGCTAACAGCCTATCAGAGCCAGAGTCGTTTCATAGATCGTTACAAGAATTCAAAAAAACATTTTAAATTGGAAAAAGTGATCGCTCAAGAGCTCAGAAAAACGTACATGATCTTCGCATAATGGTTTCACAACAGTTTCGTTAGCAGACGTGAGAGATCATTTAACAAAAATTATCTTACAAATGGTAAGTAGAATAGTTTTTCTATTGGACAATATTCCAGCTCATCCAAGAAAAAATTTTTGAGGAAAAAAGTAAGGATAGGTAAACATGATTGGATGAGTTTTTTAAATTAGTTTATCGTTTAATAACTTTATGTTTTTTATGAATTACTACATCATTCATCCAATCAGCATGAAAGTTTGGAAAGCTATTTAGTACATTTCCGCTTATAGACATACTACATATATCCTAAATGATCTACATTGCAATCCAGAATTTGTATAACTTTATGAAAATTTCAATTAACATAATTCTTAGATAGCTTTAATATATTTAATATGAACATCAAATCAGTCTTGTAAATAATATTTATGCGTTAAGTTTCGTCGTGTGATGATGAGTGATTGTGATAAGCGGCTGTCTAAGAGGTGTGTCTCGAGAGGGTGAGCGACCGGGAGGGAGGGTGATAGAACTTTTTTAAAAAATTTTTTTTTTAACCGGATTATGATGCGACAAAGTATGCTAATCGGATAGAGCTGTTGTGGGAAGAGCGTGTTGAGAGGGAAAAGCTGAACTATAATTCTTAACTTTCTTCAAAATCTAACCCATTCCCTCTCTATATGAAGCGAAAGTGTTTGTATTTTTTTATTAATTTGTATATCAATTTATAGTTTTTAATTAAAATTTTAGTCCATAGTTAATGTTGATATATTTTAATGTTGTTTTATTTTAAAGATCGTTTTTCACGGCTGACAGTTATTTAATTTCATTATTATTTATTAAGTTTAACTTTTTGTAAGTTGCGAATTGAGAAGATATATTGAGAACGAGAGAAATCTTTAAATCACATTAAAACAAACGTCTGCGATTGTTACTTTATCATTTGGATACAACAACTCTTCCTACAAAAATCAGATCATCTTAAAATCTGAGAGGAAACAGACGGACATGGAATTTTCGATGTTTTATTGGCTCTCCTATTTCTCATCTCGAAAAACTGTTCATATTTACAAGTAGACATTATGGGTTTAATGCGTTATAAAACTGAGAAACAAGATGGAAAACTACAGTTGCATTCAAGATACCCTGCACTTCGTTAAACCATAAATTTGTATATGTGCTATGCTTACTTCTGTATATAATCATGTCCAACAATCTACACATTTAAGCTTGCAAAATTGTTTCTTTTTCTTTCTTTTATTTCGATTGTTACAGACTTATCGTATGACCTGCGTATGAATTGTTGCTTTCATATTCCATTTTGTATAAGTTTGCCGACCTAAAGTGTTTAATTTTTAAGTTTGTCAGTTAGTTAGTTTGAGTGTAATGACTGCAGCGCGTTTTACTTTTTATGAGTTTTTATTGGAAAGTGAAATTTTTATTGTTGACTTTATTTTTATGAATTTACTATTTGCTCAGTTTTATTAGAGGTTATTTAATCTAATATTTGTTGTAGCTGTTTAATTAGTTTAGGGTTAGGTTATGACTTGCGATAACATTTTTGTACATGTTTTGTAAAACAAAAAAATTATAGTTCTTAATAATTTGTTATTTTATTGTTTTTTTTTTACGCATTATATTTGTATCTAACTTATTTTGAAAGCAGAAATTATGCGTATCTTTTTTTTTATTTTTTTGTAACAAAATACTACACTTACGATAGCTCAATTAAAAAATTATTTAATGGTTAACAAAACAAAAAAAAATATTTAATTTGTTTAAATTCGGTTTTGCTGCAAATTGACAACAAAAACAACAATTAAAAGCCAAACATATACGTTTAAATGTTTTAATGAAAGTGTTTTTTCTTTTTTAGTTTTTTTTTTTTTTTTTGTATAATATTTCTACCGCTCACACCTCAGCTACAGCAGCTGAATTGCTGTTTCTCAGTTATAGATATTTTTAATTACAAATCAAATGCCAACTTAAAGCAGGCTCAAACTCTTGGACTTGTCAGTAAGCAATACGCATAGAAAATAAAAACAGAAACAAGTTTTTGATTTTGTTTTCCATTTTTTTTTTTTTTTCTCTTAAAAGATTTAAGATTTATTTCCTAAAAACGACATTAAGTATTGAATTTAATTAGTTCATAGCTCTACACATGTGTATATATATATATGTATGTATGTATGTGTATAGTAGCTACAATATGTTGCGCGTTCGCTTACTTGAACGAAAGACTTGAACAACAAACTTGTTTCATGTGATTGCCGTCGAACAGTTGACAGCAGCTGAGTTGAAAAGAGTCGCATCGAACAGCTTTCATTATTACAACAACAATGAATAGAGGTATCAACTTTGATGAATCATCGCTGATGTCTGTCTGTCTGTCTTAAAGATTGTTGTTCATTTGATGTTGTGGCATCCACATTCAATGTCAGCTGCAACAATTTTCATGCCACTCTTTCTTTGCTTTGTCGCTTTTCAACGTTTTCAGTCTCTCAAGTGAATTGCAATTGGAATTTTTTCGCTTAAATCAAACAATAATCTTTCAACTGTTGATATATAGTATTCAGTAGTTGTTATTGCTGCTGCTGTCAAATGAAATATGTATCAAAATGTTGTTCTATAGATCGGAAGAAAAACCAGCAAAGAAAACGGAAGATTCAAGATAAACTGAAAAGTCCTGACCATGTGTAGCATAGTAAAACATTTACAATTAGAAAAAAAAAAAAAATTATAAGAAGAGATCAGTTCTTTGGTTCAACTTATATTTTAGACTTTTCTTCAGGACCATGATCATCTTTTGGTTCCAATAAGAATTTTTCAAAGTCAAAACTTTTTGTCAACAAATCAAGAACTATGACAAAGCTATACATTATTATCGTACGTGAAATAGTCGTTAAAGAATTTGACTATATTCTGACCTGATAGATAGTCAAAAAAAAAAAAAAAAAAGATGCGCCGAATTGTATGTATTTTGCGTCAATCCTAATTCAAATCGGACCACTGAAAGAGTTTAGACCTCTACAAAAAGACATATTTCGTTGTCTGTCTGGCTATGAACTACACAAACTTGGAGAATATAAAAAAAAAGCATTTAATTTTGGTTATTTTATGTAGACAGTAGTCCTTTAACAGATAGCGAGTGTTTAATGAAGTTGTCAACCCCTCTATAAGGCGTAGAACCTTTAAAGATTGTACAAACAAGTCCATTATATAGCAGAGAAGAGAATCAAATGTTCATTATCACTTTTGGAGAACTCTGTCATTCTTAGTTGTATCACATTTAAGACTTCCAGTAAATAACTATATCTAAGGGGAAATTATTGAAAAGCTGAGTTGAGGAACCGAGGAACGGAGTTATGGCAAATAATAATGTTGGGCCATCTTAAAGATTTGTATATCTCCTTGTTTATAATTTGAACATGAACTCTTCACAATTGTGGAGTTCTCTTTTTGATGATTTCTTTGTTCTTACTCTTAAAGCCAAAAATGTTTCAGTTTTGCGCTCAACGTCTCATATCTGCTCTATTTTGTCGATTCTTTAAGCTTTTTTTTTTTCATTAACTAATTGTTTTGTTTGCTTAAAAGTTTTTATAACACCCTCGTAGATTTTTATTTTTATGTTAGTCCTTTAAAGATAAAAAATCTTGTTGTAAATGTGTATTTCTGTGCGAAGTGTTGCTGTGAGTGTATTTGCAACAAGTCGTCAAACTACCTTGTGCAACATTCCAGAGCAACAAATGCACCATGCACCGTTGGCCACAAAAAGAATTCACTTTTCAACGACATAAAGTAAAGTTAACACCGAAAAAAAAAAAAAAAAAAATTACAAAAAAAAACCGCAACAATATTAATTGCAACAGCGCTGCGGCTGACTGAAACTGCTAACGTCGAATGCTGCCATTGCTGTTGGTGTGCCTGACTGCCTGCTTGCCATGCTGCCGCCGCAGCAAGTGAAAAGCAATAATTCGTTTTGTATCTGGCTGTTTGCTACTAGATACTCTAGTCTAATCGTGTGCTGCAAAATGTACCGCTGCTCTGTTCTGCTCTATTCGACTCGCCTTGGCGCACACCGGACATAGTAAATATATGCATGTACAGTTGTGTGTGTGCGTGTGTGAGTGGATTGGTTGTTGCTGTTGCAAATGATTATGTTGCTGCGACCGCCGCCGCCGCTGCGGATGTTTTCAATTTGCTGTTGTTGTTGCTGCTGATGTTGTTATTGATGATGACTACAGCGATATTGTTGCCGACTGCCACTTGTTGTTTTCCCCTGCTTTCTGTTGCAGCGCGCTTCCTTTTTCACTCAGTGCCAGCAGCTGCTGTTGCCAATGATGATGCTTTTGCTGCTGCCACTGCCACTGATTGCTGCATTTTGCTTAATTTTTTGTTAACAAGTTTTTGTAGCAGGCAGCTTTGTGTGCGCGCGCAACTCCCTAGCAACATGCACTTTACTTGCTGCTGTTGTTGTTTTTTCTGTTGATGCACTGCTTATCTTGATTTACTGTTAGTTTTCTTTAAGTGTGTGCTTGTGTATTTGTATGTGGAAAATCTTTATGTATCTTGTTGTTGTTATTGCTGATGTTGCATGCAGCTGCTTGGTGTTGGCGTTACATGTTGCATATCAAATCATTCTGCATACCATATTTACTCCTGCTGTCTCTCATCACACTTTCCTCCACTTCGCTTCATCTAACACCAGACTTTGAACTTCTGATTGATTTAGAGCAGCTGTGTTGCATCAATTTTCCAAGTTTTTCTTTTGGCAAAGTCAAATTATTTTGCAATTTAAATGCAATTTGTGTTTGATGTTCTTTCATTTTTTCTTCATTTTTTTTTTTTGCACCAAATTGCTTGTGATGTACGACTTCAGTGCTATAGTAATTTGTTCTCTCATAGATTACATCATGGAAATTTTTTATTCGTTTCGATTTGTACTTATTTGCATTCTTTTGTTGCTTGAATTAAGCAGGTAAATATAATTTGTTTAAGCAATTGGTGGATTGACGATTGCATATGTTTTCAAATAAATGAAGACTGAAGTTAATATTATTATGTACATATATGCCTGGCTTCTTATAGAACGCACTTACAGTTAGTAAATCTTGGTCTACATGATCCATTATTGCACTTAGCTTGTGCTAAGAATATAGCATTATAAGTGCAGGACAAAGTATTTGCGGAACTTGTTTATTTTAGCACAAAATTTTAAAACTACAAAATATATTTAGAATCAAAAGCGCTATACATAATGAAAGAAAAGCTAATCGTATGAAAAATTAGAGGTACAATAAAATGTATTATTATTCTACAAAAGAATTTTAAAAGACGCCTAGAGCCTTATAATCTTTTATCGTATTAAATGTCTTAGAGGTACATACTAACGAAGTGCACTAATTTTTTTATTTTTTCATTTTGCAACACTCACTCTTTGTAATATTTCATTATACACCTCCCACCTCTAAGCAAAGAAGCACCAAAATAAACTTTATAATAAAAAATATTTTAAATTCGTAAACGCCTTCAATTTGTATGGAACATAGTTATTCCAGGTATTCTAACTCTCTCACCCTATCCGTTCTAGCGTTATCTAATACTTGAACAACTTCTTATTCCAGTTAATCTATATGGTGACATCTTACTGATGATAGAATCCACTCAATTACCAGCTCAGCAAATAAAAAAGTTTTACATTCAAAACAAAGAAAACTTGACCAGTTAGGCCTTACAGTATAGTGGACCTGCCACGCCTAGTTATCAAAACGGCAACCCTAGGTCTACATATGTATATAAAACTGTAATTAACGGGCTTTGGGTTTGTATGGCACTTAACATTAGAAATGGGCGTGGTATAATGAATAAACGCCGAACTTAAAGAGTGTATATACTGACTTTTATTATGATTGGATGAAAACTAAAGAATAGATCTAGATAACCACCACACACCTTACCTCCCTGGCATCATAACCGCGAATTATAAGAGCTTTATTACTTATTACATCAAACTCTTCCTTCCGGACGCTCACGCTACCGTGACACCGCTTAGACTACAGCCTATAGCAATCACACACCAAAAACTCGCGCATAAACACTATTCAGGAGACTGATATGATACAAATATGAAGTGTATTAAAACTATTTGAGACGTATCTTCAATTCAATTATAATTCGCATAAAGTTCCAAAATTCTGTGTCGCAATTAATATATTTTAGAATAGTTGTATTATGCCTATACTCTGTGCGGCAGTTTACTCAATAATTTCGCAAAGTTTCATGATGATAGGCTGAATGGTGTAGTAATCTATAAAGGAAAGCCATACAGACATAGTATATTGAAAAAAAAAATTTTGTTACGAGGAAATATTACTGATGTAGCTGAGCAGTGAAAATCTAATTGAACAGGTTTTTTTTTTCTTTTTAGTTGCAATTTAGTGATTTATAAGAAACATTAGGTGGGAGCATAGATACATACGTTCGTTTTATCTTTTACGCTTGCCAAATGTTTTTAATATATAACTTTAACCTGCATACACTTATTTATTGACTTCATCGAATTTAAATGTACAGAAAATTATTACATAACAAAACTGGCTTGGCTGTTGCTGCTGTAAACTGTCGCAAATTCATTTGAACGCACTAATTTTCTACTGCACGGCAATGACAACAAATTGAATCACGTTTTGCGTAAATTTCACTTCCACGTAAAAGAGTTTTTGTTTGTATTTTTCGTATTTATTTTTGAAAACAGAAAGAAAAAAAAAAAAACGCTACCATAAACTAACTGACTAAACATACACTTTCTGGGTTAAATGCGCACACGGTGTCCAGATACAGATACAAAAGCGATGTGAGCGACGTATGCGTAGAAAGAAAGTGCATTTCCACTTGTCGCGCTGGTGTTCAATGAAAATTAAAAATGAGAAAAAAAAAGTAAGCAACAAACTTAAAAAAATACCGAGAGGTAATTATTAATTCCGTACAACAATCTCGAAAAGCCTAAGCCGAGCCTACAATAACAATAACAACAGCAACAGAAATATGCAAATTAAAATATTTATACATATGTACAGCTGTATGTGTAAGGAAAAAAATAACTCAAAAACCAGTTTCGGATACTAAATACAAATGTATCTTTTGTTTTCGATTGTTTTTTTTTTGGAATGTATGACTTTACACTGTTTGTTTTTTTTTTTTTTTTTAAGCAGTAATAGGTGGTCGGTCGGTCGGTCGTCTTGTATTCGGCTGTTAGGTTTAGTTAATTTTTTTTTACAAAAATATGCTATCTTAACTGCATGATGCCGACCTAGCTATAAGATTAATTAATAAATAGCTTAAGTTTTATTAACTTTTACTTTTGACACATAGAATTTGTTTTTTTTTTTTTACCCACTTTTACTTTTACTTTCATTTGGCTGAAGGCGATTGAATTCGATTGAACTTTTGCACTTGGCGATTTAATATTATATTACGATTTTATGGAGTGTGCTAGAAAGTTGGTTTATCGTGGTATTAAATCCCGCATGATGAATAAAAAAAAAGAAGCTGTATAATTCCTAGTGATTAAAAATCTACTCTCAAGTTATTTCAAGAATTTTCTTCGACAGCTAATTAGCCATTAAAACTTCTTTGTTTTGAACCTGCATGTTTGAACCGTGGTTCCAATGTGCTCTTTAAATGTGAGCCTTCGGCCAAGTAATAGTCCACAGTACTTCGCCTTGTCGCCCTAAAGAGGGGTGAAGAGAGGTTAATTATTGAAAATGAGTTGTGGTGTACTGTAAAACAAATGTTTTTGTTTTCCATCTTCTAGACCATTCCTCTAGGGCGTAGAGCTACTTATGCATACCGCTTCTGCTGCTTCTTGCTCGCATCCTGATCAGTAGAATACGTATATTGCGTTTAACGTCTTCGATGGCGTTACGTTTATGTTTACAGTATCAGGCATAGGAAGGTAACTAGCACGCTGCCTTGGGAGACACCAGCCTGCATTTGCTGAGGTAAAGCGGTGCTTAAACGAACGTTAATACAAAATTACCTTCCATTTACATAGGTATGGAGCTGGTAGTAAACGCTTGATTTTAGCCAGCAACCCAGTATGCCGTATGCCACACTTGGTCGAATGCTTGTTGCACATCCATGAATAGTGCAGTAATTCTTTTTGTCATATGCTTCAAGCATGTTGTTTACCAATCTTGTGAGCTGTTGTGTATGGCTTTGTCCTATACGATAATCAAAATATTGATCCGGAAATAATCCCTTGGATTTAACAATGTCTGTGGGCCGTGGCAACGTTCAGTCGTTCCCAAACTTTTGATAATAAGGGTAGGAGACTGATCGGCCGTAATGAGTCTGGGTCACTTATCCAGCTAGCCGGTCTTATGTACCATCTTGATGATAGAAAACTTCCAATTTGTCGGGAAGTGTTGCAGCCTCATTATTGCGTTGAGCGTGCTGTTCTTTTGAAGCATTTTATGACCGAAGTGACCTCCATCAAAGTAAAAGCGTTTAAGGATTGGCGAATTGTCTGTCTTTTAACACCTTCAGATGAAAATGTTCTGGCTGGTAACAATGAGTACTTTCTAGCAAGTTTAAAAACTGGCTGCGTTGCATCTAAAGTGCTTGCTTTAACTTGTGACTTGCTCTGTACCATTCAGCTTTGTCTTCTGGATGGTGGGTGCGAATGTACAACCTACGTAGATGGCGTTTTCTAGAAAGACGGGCGCGTAGTTCATTGTTGAGGTTGTGCATAGCACTATCCGGTGTCCTGATTTAAGTGCAGCTTTCTAAACTTTGCTGATGAATATATAAAGCGCGAAGTTTATATCATAAGCAGAATTCAAATGCATTTTTGGATGCATCGCGTTCTCTAGTCGCCTTCTGAAGTCGTCGATATTACTATTCATTATCAGTCTCCCTATAATTGGCCATGTTGCGGCAGCAGCGTCTAGTGTGTTAAATAAAGGTAGGCGATCGGAGCTCTAATCTGGCCGATCTGATATGGTTTGTTACTAAAAACTGGAGAGATTTTTTGATGTACTTGTAAATTTGAAACAAAAAAATGTGTGTCTAGTAATATTTTAATTTATTTAAAATTTAATTACGGCATATACCATATTCAATTATGATGTATACTAACATGTAACATACATGCTCTTAAGTTTCAACCATTGAAATAAGAAAAAGAGAACGTGTAAGGAACATCTGGAGGAACGATGCGCTCTGTGTGTGTGCGATATGTTTTCTTTAAATTAAAATTCAATATTTTAATGGCTTCAAAGAAATCTATATGTCTTCATAACAAGATGTTGATAAAGCCCAAATAGATTTCAAGTGAAACTGACTGGCACCGTCAATTTTTGGACTGTAGAAAAATAGCAAGCAATATTGGCTAAACGCAGTATAGCGCTCAGAACCGCATACAGATACAGTAACACACACAACGCATGGTAAATCAGATACGCGCAATTTACAGATACAGACACAGATACACAGATATGCATTCAAAATCTGTCAGATATTGCGGTGAATGAGTGGTCTGCGCATGCTCAAAAGCTGCGCGTTTAACTTCAACAGAACACTTATAACGGTTTCATTGACAAATAACGAGTGATAGTGTGCCAAAACAAAATGGAAACACAAATAAAACAAAAATGGCAAAAGAAAATACATAGTAAAGCCACAACAGAATAGCGAAAATGACAGAGAACATATGAAAGAGCGAAAGAGAGAGAGAGAGAGAGAGCGAGAGATGTTAAGAGATCGACAAAATAAAATAAACATGTGCGTAAAATAAAATTGAAGTTAACCAAGGTAAAGTAAAAACAATTTCAGTTGCTTTGTTTTTCTTTTTTTTTTATTTATTTTTATTTATTTTGGTGTTTTTGTAGGTGACTAGGCCAATACTGTTTTATGGCTGTAAAATACATAAATAATTCAACAATTTAGTCTAGCGTAGTAGCGAGTGGGAGAAATGAGTTGAAGATACAGATGCATCATGATTCGTTGCACGATTGTGTGAATCTCTGGTTTGCAATTAACTTTTAGCATTAAAAATACTTTCATCGAAGTAGTAGGGTTCACTGCATAACTTGGCAGCTAAGAAACTGCGAAGTTTTTAGCTTTTTTATTAAAAATTTCAGATATTTTATTTTAAGAACCCTGAAACAGTTATGCATTTATTTGTTTTAAATAATAAATCACAGTGTTTAGGCGCTGTTTTGTATATTTATTAACCTAGAAAATTTGTTTTATTTTCCTTAAACTCATAAGTAATTGCAAAAATATTTTGTTTAAATAAAAACCGATTTGTACAAATTACTGTTATTATTTTAACCCTGAATAACTTGTCGTTCATGCGTTTTAATAGCCAATGCAGCGATGGTGAAGCTTGTTATTGCTGCTTGATGCTTCATTCATTCAACTTTGAATGACTTAAATTTTTATAAAATTTTACTTTTTTGTGCTTCAACATTAATAATTTTTGTCAATGGTTTATGTGAATTATTTGGCGGTTATACGGGTTTTTTCTTTCTGTACATTTATAATTTTTGGGATGGTAGGCGTTTACTTCGTGGACTTGACATTGAAAAGCGAAGCACCTTAAATGTATTTTTATTTTTTCTTGCAATAAAACCAGACTATGACTAAATAAATTGGATTAAATAAAGAAACATTCATTTAATAAAATTTTATACTGTATATATATAGTTTTTAATTTGCTGAAACAACATGAATGGACTGACCCTGAGTTTTAAATTTGATTATCTTAATCAAATTATTTTTGGAGGTTTTTTTTTTTTAATATGTATTATGTTTCTCCCAATTTGTTTTAAGTGACGTTAAAAGCGCCTTAATATTCTGGTAGCTGAACGGAAATTGTTATAGAAAAACTTCAAAACGATTTGTTTACGACACAGAAGCCCAACGAGCATGTGACCCTGAACAAAAGGCTGAGTGTTGTGCCCATTTCTAATGTTGAATTGAACGCAAAAAATGGGAGTAAATGTGTGGACGGACAGACTGAAAAACGCATCGGCAAATGCAATTACTGCCAACAATTTGCAGAAGAAAAAATGAAGTTTTAAAAAAACTATTCAGTGCAGTCGAGTGAAATTTGTGTCAATGCGCATGCGCACAATGCTTAGACAACTTGCCATTTGGCAATAGAATCAAGTCAAGCATTGCGCATTCAAAATGAAAAGGCAGAAGAAGAAAAAAAATGCATAGAAACAAAAACTATTTACAAATTAAAGCATAATTGCTGTATCGAAAAGAAAAACAAATGAATTTTTATAATTTATGTGCATAGACAAGTAAGCAAACAAGTGGCGGCTGCGCAATCGAGATTCTACTGTAATTAGACAAAACGCAAAAACTGAATTTTCAATCAGAAATCAACCGCAAGCGCATTCAAGTTTTCCAAATGTTTTTCACACTCGAGTGCGTAAAAAGTGCGAACCGCTATTTTAAAATTAAATATTAAAAAAGAAAAAATAATCTTTGGGAATATAAAAAAATTCGAATTTAATTGAAAATAAATAGGAATAAATAAAATAAAGCTACCAGTAGTTAAAATAATTATTAAAAAAAAAAAAAAAATTAAAAATTACTTGGCAAAAGCATTAGAAAATAAATATGTACTATTAAATGTTACAATTTAAATGTTTAGTTTTTCGTCTAATTTGATTAATAAAATAATCAATTATGTATACATAATACATACAAAATTATTTACAAATTAATTTATTATTAACAATTTAATGCGATAAATGTTTAAAAATTTGTTACAGTAAAAATAAGAATTTAAGACGAGCAATGCTACAAAAAAAAAAAATATATAGTATCTCAAGTCTATGAACAACCTCACTGTTGGTGGTGTTAGTTTAACCTATGTAAATATGATTTGTTTAACTTTTGGAATATTGATATGGTTTACCTTTATTAGTAATATACCTTAGAGCTTCAGATTGGTACCGCTGCAAAATTTCAATACTTGAATTAAATGCCCTAGGCCCACACTAGTTTCAAAATCTGGGGTTCGCATGTAAACCATGCGTGCTGGCGCTCTTTCATCCATTCACGTGAGGTGACCAGTCTGCACTATGTTATACAGCTAGCGGTTCATACGGAACACTTACTCGGAACACTTACTCTAATAGGACCATAACGCCTGCGGAGAATCTTCCATTCGAAGCCTTCCAACGTCGTTTCGTCTAACTGAATCATGGACCATGCCTCTGCGCAATACAGAAGGACCGAGAGAATCAACATTTTTATAGATCTTTACTTCCGTCTTCCGAGAAACGGAAAACAAATAAGCATATATTTCTTTGCCTGATCTGCAGACTAACTTTGTTGTTGCTGGTTATTTCGGATCCAAGGTAGACGAAGAACCGAGACTGTTTTGAAAATTCGGCGAACGCCTTGCTTACTCGTTGTTCCTATGTATCGATGATATCAATATCATCCGTGTACGCAAGCAGCATTACTTTCTTTTAGTTGATCGAGCTCGACATATTCTGTATCAAAGAGCTCGGAGAGGTTCTTTCCTACCCTGACAACGCTTTGTGTGTGTGTAGGCGTCTTTTCCGGGATACCTAATGCAGAAAACTTCGAAAAACTTCGATCGAATCGGCTTGTCGAAAGCGGCTTTATAAACGACTAGCTTTTACCCTCGACTTCGTCCGCGTATTTTACGATAAAAATTAGTATAACTAATTACGTTTCTTATTCTGCCTTATTTGTAAAACTATACGGTGGTGGTGTATCGCCCCTCTAATTTTGACCAAACTTAACCCGTTTACTTCTCATGATCCTCTTAACATGTATACCAAATTTCATCTGTGTACGTTAAATGGATGCAAAGATATGACAAATTTTGTTTATCGCATATATGACGGCATCGTTCATCGGACCATATCTTGCATAAAAGATGGTGCATACTCCTAACCAAATTTTCGTCGCCGGTCTTAAATAAATAAGCTGGCAACCCATTAGAGCCTGTCACTTTGTTATTTTTTTAGCTTTTTGATAACCGAATAGACCTCGTTATAGTCCGGTGCCTGCATCTGTACCCAGATTTACACTTTCGTCTTTACAGCAAGTTACTCCTGGTTTAAGACCTTCGGTCAGACGCTTGAACTTTTGATTGACAATTTTTGGGCCAAGACTTCTTCAGCACTCAAAGAATATATAAAAAAGGAAATATTTTTCAATCCAAAATTTTGCCTATTTACTTACACGTATTATTGTTAATATTTTTATTTTTTCTAAGTTAATCTGCTTTAAAAGCGTTTTTGCAACGCAAATGCAATAATTGCAGTTGGCAACTTGTTGGATTTGTAATTTTGCAAAATGAAAAACAAAAACAACTTTTGCACTGTTTATAAATCTATCTGAGTGTGTCTGTCTGTCAGTCTGCCAAAAGTTTCGCTTGAGTTGATTTGAAATTAGATACTCATACGCCGTGCTGGCGCAACGATTGCGCATGAGCAGCAATCGCAGTCGCATTTGATTTGTTTTTTTTTTTTCGCTCTCTCGAAGTAACTTTGCTGCATGCATTCATTGTTCGTTCATTGAGTTACTGCTGTCAAAGGTGATACACTGTTCGTTAACTAATTTTCCAACTCGTAGCTTTTCGCTGCTGTCAATTCATAAGTTTCATTTTGCTTTCTACTGTTGCATATATATATTTAGATAAATCCATGTATTGTGAATAGATACAAATACAACATTCCAACAGCTATCTTTAAAAATGTTGCTGGCAGTGATTTTGATTTTAGCTTTTTTTTTACTATTTTTTACCATTTCCCCCGAGGTTGTATTGTAGTCAGTCAATAAATGAGTGAGTGTGTCATGTTTCTGTGTATGGCATTTGGATACGTTTGTATTGAGTGCGTTTCAAAACTCATAAAATCCTACGTCTGGAACTCTTTTCAAAGACCTTGATTCGAGAAGTTTTTGCGTTTTAAAAAATATATTTCATGATCTTTAGATCGAACCCTGTATACACATCATTAACTCTTTTTCTTTACGCTTATTTCATTGCTATTTTTTTGTTTTTTTTTTTTTTTTGCTACGGCTTTCTTGTTGAATGTTTAGAAATTTCACTGAAAATTACATTGCTTCTGGTTTCAACTTAACACAAATTGTGCAACATTGCCTCGAGGATGAGTCATACATATATACAAAGCAACAAATGCAAACATTATCGTGATAACTTACTATATACCAGCAGTATGTGAATATGAAAATTATATACCATGCGATAACATAAAATTTATTAAGTAGCAGAAATCAGAGATTGGCTGCAGCAATCTTCCTTTTCAATTGATAGTTTGGCTGACTGATACATGTATGGTATGTACTTATGTAAATTAGCAACTTGAGGCGATTCATTTTGATTTGTTTTCTTTTCTTTATTTTGTTGGTTTTTTAATGAGAAGAATACAACGAAGGTACAGAAGTCTACCTACTATTCATGCATGCTGAAAAATCGTTAATGAAGTTATATGTTATATGTATATATATAGTTGATACAGCAAGACCAAAAGTGGTCTCTTCTTGGATTATAATTGTTTAAAACTTTTATAAAAATTCGGAACAGTAACTTTAACAATTTTTATATACTTCTTGAATAAAAATTAAGTTTAAAATCACAAAGCCTGCGCGTTCTTAGGCAGAAGCTGAGAACCAATAAACTTATAACAGAAACATGTTAACTCATTGTAGCTCTCTTTCTGGCTGGCATTGCTTTAAACAGTTTCTCTTTATTTTCTCTTTTTAATGCACATCTCTGCTTGAATACAATTCGCATGCAGTTTTATGTGTTACTAGTATGTACTCACAATTGAATTTAATGCAATTAACACAAAAATCATGCCATGGGCAACTACATACCCTACCTACCCGCCGTACATCTAAATAAAAATGAAAAATTTCAACTCGTATTTCTAGCTTGGAACTATTGTTTGTCTTGCCTGCAAATAAAAGACAAACTAAGCTAAATAATTCAAAGTATGACTGTATATGCGCATAATCACTTGCTGCATAGTTGATTAAATCCGTCATAGAGTTAATTTGCTAATTTTATAGCCAGGCAGCAAGTGGGCAGGCCCGCCATTCATACAGACAAATAAATTTTCCTTTGCTTTTTCCGCATTAATTAAATTTATTTGCAATAAAGAAAATGCAATACAAATACATAATTGCTAGAAAGAAATGGAAAGAAGTTACAACGCTGCGTGACTTAATTATGCAGATACAGATACGAGTATGTAGTCGCAAGTGGCAGACATGGCTGCGCTAACTGGTTATTATATTGTGACCGCGACTGTAACTAGATATGTACTCGTATAATTTAGTGTTATGACAAAAATAATGCATACCTACCTATGTACATAATACATTATGTGCTGCATTTACGCTTTTAATTTATGCTCATTTCAATGGGCAATGTCGTCTGATTAGCGCTAAATGTTTATGCGACATAAACTGCAATATGACTGACGGAAGCCTATTTAATTGAATTGAACAATTTATTTATTGCACAAACGTTTTTAATAATAGTAGCTGAAATTGTTTTAAATGCAAAATGTGAGCGGTTTGCAATTTATGCATTTATCGCTGGCACTGATATTGGCTTATTCGATGTCACGGACTCAATTATTGACTTATTATTGTATTAAAAACTAAATAGTTACTTTATTTAATAAATCATATAAAATATGTATTTGTATAAATTATAGATTTCTTGTTCAACTTTTCGTTGAAATATTTGACTGTTGAAGTCACAGTTGTTTGAGTGATTTATATGTTGCAAAATAATAATTAATAAAAAATAATAATAATAATCAACAAAATATTAATAAAAATAATCATAATTCTTGAAATTAATAATAATTATCAAAATAATAATAATTAGTAAAATATTAATATTTAAATAATTATTATTAGAATTAATAAGTTTAATAAAAACAGTTAGTTATTTTAATAAAAATAATAATAACTATTAATATAAATAAAACATTGTGCTACAGTGTTTTTTACTTTTTATGAGACCTGGTGGCTGTTGTAGGCCTTTGGAAGGTATGTGAAGGAAAACGGGAGAAATAATAATCACTAAAAAGGGGTCAGCAACAATTGAAAGCTTTGGAAGACTTTGGTACACATTAACGAGCAGTTTCTACTCTCTGGGTTAAAAATTTGTAGGCCTGTGTTATATTAAGAAAAATAAGCGATTTAACTTACTGTTTCTAGGGTCAGGTGGGTTAGCTTGCTTATGGTTTGGTACGGGTTGTTTTTAGGGCTTGTTTTTGAGCTTACCAAAAATTCTAATTGGGGTGAATTGGACTTCGGATTCGGAATCAGCGACCCCAAAATCAAAAAATCAACATGGTCTCAGGCATAATTTTTTCGATTGTTTTGTCTATGGGCTAATACGCTTAATTGTAAAATTTCAAATAGCGATATTTCGGTGAAAAAAAAAGATATTTTAAAACAATAATAATTATAGCATTAATTATAAATAAAAAGAATAATTTAAATAATAATAATAAAAATTATTAGTCACTTACCATGCAAGGGGCTACACCTCAATCTGAGTTTTTGTATGAAAACATTTAAATGATGCTGTTAATATTGCTAGAATTAGTAAAGTAGATGTTCCATATAGGTACAGATCGGACCACCTAAATAAACTACCTAACGTTAGGAACATGATATCGACTGCAGCGTGCTTTCTGTTATTATTAATAATAATTAAAAATAATAATAATGATAATTATAATATAATAATTAATAAAAAAAAAAATAATAGTTAATAATCTGTTATTATTAATAACAATTAATAATAACAGAATTATAGATTATGAAACCAACAGAAAATTTTTTGTTTATTTTTTAGTTCTTATATTCAGGTACGCATAAAATTTTTGCAGTGTACTTTATTGGGTAAATAGTTAGTTAAAATAAATATAGGTATATATGAGACTATGTATATGTACCGTTGTGGCTACTTCTTTTTTGTTCCGCGTCTATAATCGCAAAGCTTGAATTTCAATTTCAGCTAAGAAAAATCAGCTGCTGCCGTTGCTACTGACTGTCGTGGAGTTGTTGTTGCCTCAGCTGCGGCAACAACAGCTTTCGAAATCGTTAAGCGCAACGCGTTGCTATTTGCTGATGCCGTTGCCGATTTGGATGTCGATGCGTCTGCCACGCCACAGATACTAGGCGCAGCTGCGTTAAGTTGCAATAAGCGACGTAAATTACCTAAAAAAAATTACTATTTTGTTTGCTTTTGATGCAAGTGCGGGTACAGGGGATCTACTAGACTATAGACTTCGCTTGAATAACTTTTGTCTGCAACGCTAATTGAAAATAGTTGTGATGTACTTGCCATTCTTTTTGATTTTAATTTTATTGTCTCACGAAATATGTTTTAATTGTTTGTTGTGCAAACTGGTCGAAATTATAGACATTTTTTTTTATTTGGCATAAATTTGATATTTATAGATACAGACTTAAAAGTTGCTGTCATGCTATAATAGAAAAAAAAATGTACAAAGTACAAACAATTTTTTTTTTTTTTTTTTTTTTTAAGTTATGTCAATTTTGACCAGTGTTCTAAATAGCTTTTGTTATTAAAAATAGGTTTTGACTAAAATAACCGGAAATAGTTAAAAATAAATCGATTAAAAAATAAATTCAGACAAAGTCCCTAAAGCAGTGCCTGAAAGGTGCCTAGAGTTCGTTACGTTCCAGCTGTCAATACACTTGAAATTAACTTTAAATTACCTGAACCTATATGCAAACAATAATAATATAAATTTGTACAGCATGAAAAGCACTTGCATCAATATTTATTTTAACCTCAACCAGCCGGCAGCGCAAATATTGCTTGAAATACTCGTACAATCAATTTGTATGTGAGAGAAGCCGAATCGACAGTGAAACAGCATTGACCAGAAAATTGAAGTGTGACATCGCCATGGTATAACGTAACGGCATTATGAGAGTAGAAGAAACAAAATGGAAGAAATGAATTTCAAGATTTTTTTTTAACCCGTTATGTATACACAGGGCTGTGCAAAAAATGAGCAAACGCAAAAACAAGCGGGTCAAAACACAGGCAAATTTATCATTTTGACAACAACTTTGTAAAAAGAAAAATCTCTTTTGATGCTTTTATTTGAACCAAACTCAAATCAATGAAGCAACGTTTTTTTTTTTTTGTGTCGATATTATACAATACATACATTCATCTTGGTATTATGAACCTGACTGACCAGGTCAGTGCAAACAAGAAAAAAAAAATACGGTAACTTCGATGGAATCGAAACTTGAATACTATTCACAGAGAGTTACAAATCGTGATCAGCTATTATAGCCTAATCTTAAAGGATATTAATATACAGGTACTACGCCAAATAATGGGCGTTAACATGCGTATTAAACATAACTAAATGGAACTAGCAAAAAAAAAAAAGGTTTTTGCATGCCTCCTTTAGTGCGTTACAAACTTTCAGACAAACCGAAAATACCATTTCACTTTGTGTGAATGTTATTAAAAGTGTACTTGCTTTGTTGTTGCTTTGTTCCTGCGGACAGTTTGTCTTCCGAAGTCCAAAAACGTAAAAAAGAGAAAACATGATTAGCTGCGTGTGATGATGAGCTGTGACTAACTGTGACTAATAAATCAGCAATATAAACGTGATATATTACCGAAAATTTTTGCAACTTTTTTTTTTTTTGCTGCTTTCTTTGCTTTTTATGTGGCTACACACGCCCTACCTTATGTCTAAGTAAAGTTGAAATTTTGTCAACAAATATTTGCAATTAATTTTAAGAATTTAAAAAATGTATAATTGTGAAGGTATGTGCTTTCTTTGTTTATGCATCTTTATTGTTAATCTTTATTATTAGAAATTTTCATGTTTAAAATTTTAGATTTATTGAGTTACAATTTAATGTGAAGTAATATTTTTTATTTTTTTTTTTTTTTTTACGATTTTTTCATGTATAAAAATGGGTGTGTCAAGTTGAATGTTTGATTGAAGTTGAAGGGTTTTGATGATTAACACAGAATATGTATATACATAGATACCAAACTTTTTGGAGTGAAACTTCTTCACGAAATTTTAACAGTTGTGTTGCAACGGATATGCTTTCTGTATTATGCACATGACCAAACGGTGGTCATTTGGTGGTCATTCGCAGTATCCGTCAAATTCATTATGCCTCCGTGCTATTTCAATATTGGATTTTGTAGTGATACACACAGTACATAATATATTGTATCATTGGAGAACATTTATTTTTAATTTCTAAGTATTTTTGTCATATAGCCTCATATGAATAATGTTCCTCACCAATATAATGACTATAATATCAGAATATATTTATTTATTTATTTATTACAACTACATAAAAACATCTTATTTCTAAAACTTATACGCTAAAAAAAAGAGGAAAGTTACGACCACTCAGACCCGTTGGAGGATTTTTGTTTGGTCGCCCAGTTGACCGACTGTGCCTTGACTTACAGCCATGGAGTGGTCCAGGCAGTCGCAATTACAAATAAAAAAATTAAAATGAAAATATGAAAATACAATTTAATAAAGTACAGATTTAAGGACAGATTCTTTTATATAGTTTAAAGAACAATTGTAAGAGAATAGATGGGAATATTTCTTATAGGTATAGCAGAGTGACCGAAATGAATCGTGGCAAGCATAGTTTATTGTACAAAACGACAATCGACAAATATGGAGAATAGACTTCCCCACAAAGAATCTTGTTAAGAAAAACGACAGAGAGCATTGACCGTCGAGCAGATAGAGTCGGAAGATCGATAAGAATCAATCGATCAACATATGGGGGGAGATGTATATCAGAAGCCCAATTGAGGTTTCTGAGCGCAAATAACAGATACTGTTTTTGAACAGACTCGATATGGTCTTGGTGAATTACATAATGTGGGTTCCAAACACATGATGCAAATTCCAAGATCGAACGAACAAGTGATGTGTATAGAAGTTTAGTAGTATAAGGGTCATTAAATTCCTTAGACCACCGCTTAATAAAGCCAAGAACACCTTTAGCTTTATTAACCATACACACAATATTATTACTATAGCTTAATTTAGGGTCCATAAGGACATCTAAATCATTAATACAAATATCCCTACTAATGTTATGCACACCCAGAAATTAGGCCATAAGGTTTTCTGCGATGGAATGTTACGAATTTTCATTTATATGTATTCAAATTATGTTGAGAAGCATCAGAATATGACATAGTTTGACATCATCCGCATATATCAATACATGAGCATGATGTATTTCCAAAGGGTGATCATTTATGAATAAAATAAAGAGCAATGACCCAAGATGACTTCCTTGTGGAACACCCGAATACACATCTATAGATGTAGACAAGCAATTTTTAAATAAGACTTTTTGAGATCTACCTACAAGGTAGATCTCAAAAAGTACAAGGTAGGATTGTATCCAATTTACAAAAGAATGTGGAAATCCTAAAGCTTTCAGTTTATATATTAAGAGACTATGACACACATTGTCAAAAGCTTTGCTAAAACCCGTGTAAATAACATCGGTCTATAGGCCAGATACAAAACCTTTATTTACGATAGAAGTGAATTCTAAAAGATTGGTACAAATGGATCTGCCTTTAACAAATCCATGTTGCAAAGGACAAACCAATGACATAACCGATCGTTGCAATTGATCAGTGATAATTTGTTCAAATAATTTAGGTATAGCACTTAGTTTAGCAATACCTCTATAATTCGAGACATCAGATTTACTGCGCTTCTTGTGTAAAGGGATATTAAAAGATTGTTTCCAAAGAGTTGGGAATTTGCTTTGTTTTATACAAAGTTTAAAAAGAAAAGATAATGGAACACACACAAAGCTGGCACATTGTTTTAGTAACATGAAAATTTAATAGATTTAAGAGAAATTAACACATTATATATGGTAATTACAGGAGATGATATAAAGTCGTAGAATGGGATAGCTTAGGGATAAGATATTGTACGATTAGATGAAAAACTTTTGTATGTAGATTGAAAGAAAGAAGCAAACAAATGAGATATCTCAGAAAGAGAGGATGCTTCATTTCTATCAAGACGCTTTATATTGACAAAGTTGCAAAAGCTTTTAGGGTTATTGCGCATATTATTCTTAACTCGTAATAAATAAGCATGGCAACACTGTTTATTTAATGAGTTAAAGTTAGAGCGAGCAATAGAAAATTTACTATAATCGACAGTGGACCCGGTTTGTTTATATTTTTTGAAAAGGCGAGATTTGATATTTTTTATATTCATAGTTCTGCAGTTTGGACTATGAATATAGGATCTCTCAAGAATTTTCACTTATGTTGTGTAACCCAGGTTTTTTTTTTTTTTGTTTTTTAATTTTAGCTGCAGTCTCCAATTTTATTTTAAAGATTATAACCAAATTATTTTTATTTGTATTTATAAATAAATTATTCCTATATTTGTTCAAGAAGAAATTTAAGATAAACTTTCCAACCAAACTATAGGATGTCCAACATTGTAGCAGAGAATACTTGAATTTAAACCCATTTTTGAAATTTTGATTGTTATGTGTCAATCGGTTTTTTATTATTCTAAAGTAGCAATAATCGATAGAATTTAAATAAAGAAATTTGACAAAAAATATTTTGTTAATAACTCTTTTTGATCTTCTAGATGAAGTCACATCTGTCTTAAATATTAAAGTAGTACAAATATATATTTTTGTTTTGTCAAATTTTTACACGTTTTTATGTAAATTAGGAAGTTGTCCAAGTCAATGAATACACATATTAATTAAATCTTCTTTTGTTTTAATTTCAGCACAATAATAGAGCTTTGTAAAAGAACTGGAAAAACAGCAAAGCCTAGAAACAGGTTAGTTTATTTAACTGTTCTCTACTATAAGGTCTTGTACAATGGAAAACCAAAGTGTATAAAGCTGATAATATTATGCAGAGATATGAACTCATAAATCATGCTTAAAATTAACATAAATAAATACAAATTTGTGTGCAGTGTGTCTAAATTTTCTTCGTTTGTTAAAAAACTTTTCGATTATATTTTTAAGTTAATCCCATAAAAAACAAAAAAAAAAAGCTGCACTATACAAGTTATTAACATTTGATGATCGATTGCTAGAAAACCCAATAAGGTAATAGGAAATTGAACTATTTAATGCTCTTTCGTTCCATTCACAAAATGAGCTGACGCCCACTTGAAAACATAAAGTTCTATTAAAAACTCATTAAGGTTGCTATTTGAATATACATATTTTTTTTTAAATATGTAAAATAATATTTCCGTTCAGCGTTTTAATGTTTGCATTTAGCAACCAGTTTACATGGGCTTTTCTATCGAAAATGAGCTGATGCTGCAGATATGTTTTCACTTGGTTAGTTAAATTTGGTTCAAGTTATTTGTTTTTGCTATTTTATAAAATATTTCTCAAAAAATTTAACATGCAAATTTAATTTGCGATTATGTCATATCACATTTGTTTTTGATTTCACGTTCGAAGCGCAAATTTTTGTTTTGGTGCCACGGCGCGTCAAATGTCAACTTCCGCATAAATTTCTGTGAAGCGGATGCGTGATGTCTCATGAAATGACTTCAAGTATAATGTTATATATTTATCTTTACGTTATGGAGAGTTTTTATCTATGGAAATACGTTTAATTTGTGTTATTCAATTATCACAAGTCGTTAAAGCATATAATAGTGAATAAGTTTAAAATGTAGATTTCAACAGTTGCGGTGGGTGTAAATTGGGCTGTGCTAGATATTTGACTCTTTTTTTTTCAATATAAAATTAACTCTGCAACTTTTATGCGAACTATTCTCAAAAGGAATCAAATTAAAATTATAGCTTGCAGTGACATATTCTTTATTTCATTCATGTATTGTATTGTTGTTATATGTATCTATGAAATATAAAGATGTCATTAATTGAATGGACCACTCCATCCACTATTGTAAGGTATATATTTGCTCCTTTTGGAATAATCTTCAAACCAATACCAAACATATTCTTTTATTTTCATTAGTATAGCATCTGAGACTGTCTTCTTCTCATCACAAATTCTTAATATTGTTGAGAACGGCAGAGTGTGCTGGGTACTCCATAACATTGCCCAACTTTGGCGAATTTGCTGATATGCTTTGAGTCATTGTGAAATGTTCCAATCAGTGGCATCTTTTTACAGACATATGAGAGCATAATTTTCTCCAAGTTTTTTACATATCGCTGCTAATCCATGATATACTTATTGTATTGCTCAAACTCCTTAATAGAAGAAACTCAGCCAAATATTTGTTTTTTTTACATGTGAACCTAAACGTATATTCTAGGGTCAGTGGTCTGCTAGCATGTAAAATACTCATGGACTTATGGTCTCTTCAATGTTTATATTCCACTATTATTCCAAAGACCAATCCAAGTGGTTTTTGGTGAGGTTTGATCTGTTTTTAAAAGGTCTGTTATAGAGTAATGGACTTTGTGCTGTATTATTTTGTATCGCAGCTGCTTTTGTAATACTTCTATACATGTTTACACATTTAGAGTCTGTTTTTTTTTAGTTTTGTATCTGTGAAAGAATCTATCTGTATAAAATTTGACATTGTTGTGTTGCTAATTTTTTATCTCAAATGTATATTCTTGATCTGCATTAAAATCCGAATCGATATAGAGTGTGAACAACGAGATCCCAGAGTATAAAGTATATAAAACTTGTAAACCATGCCCACAATACGCCTATTTTAACATAAACATACATTATTAGTACCGTCTGCTGTGCTAGTGGAACATAATGTCTTAGCGTTGACTCTACATGTGAAAGTTAGCAGCGTATTTTAAAGTCGTATACGTTTTCTAGCTTTTCAAAATAATAATTATGCAGATAGTTCCACAATTACAGACCGACTTGTTGTGTTTGTAATTGAATTGCACAATATTTAAATCGTATGCCAAATGCACGATCGCAGGTTCTAGAACGACATCGACAAGGTCGTTTGTAATTCCCGCGGGCCATAACGTCTGATTCTATCTTTTTTTCTTCATCTCAGTAACCTCAAATCACAACGTACTACTATAATATATTATAACAAACAATCAAAACAGTTAGCCTTTCAGGTGCTTTGCTCTAAAAGCGCTGAATGCAGGCACCATTTACACATAAAACCGAATGGCGTTGGCGATTGGCAGTGCTGAGCTGAGCTGAGCTATGAGCACGTTTTACCCATTCAACGGGCGGGCGTTCCGTTCCGTTCCGATCCAACAAACCAACAAAGCCAGTCGCTAAAGTCAAGTAGCACTCGAAGCGAGTAATTGCGGCCAAAGCGTTAGTAGACAGGCAGCTTGCTTAACTAAGTCAAGTTAATAACAATTGCAAATGCAAATGCACACGCCTGCACTCGGTACGAGTATATGGTATATATGGAGGGGGGAGCTATAAAATAGTGCCAAGCCACTTTTATATAATTATTGTTTTTATTTTTTTTTCGAACATAAAATTCAATGAGGTACATATTTTTTTTCTACTATTTTTATTAGTTATATGAATTAAAAAACTAGTTTTCTGGCTGTCAACTGTGTTCCCTAAGATACCAAGATGGTGGCAGCTAACTGTTAAACTGGTCAAGCGATAAATCGAACGTGCCGCCATTACAGCTACATACTCCACAGAGACGTTTATGCAGATTATTGAAACCCATCAATTTGCATATTTTCGTAAGTTTTATGTTAAAAACCATTTTTAATAAAATTTTTCACAACATTTTTATATTTCGTGTGCACCCTACCCGCTGCCTTGTAACAAATCGAATTGATTTAGACGCTTTAAGTTCCGATGGAAATTTAAACTGGGTGTGTTTTTTTTTTTTTATTTTAATTTTGGCGTATATGGCGTGTTGAGCACTAAATAAAAAAATTATAATTTTTATACGACTATATTGTAGTACTATGTAAACTTTTGTTGTTATCTATTACTAATTTGTTGCGCTTTTTTTTTCTTCTCGCCTTGTTTGAAAACATAAAATTGCACAATTTTAATTTGCTTTTGATGAAATTTCATTTATTGTTTATTATGCAATATCGCAGCTTTTTGTTTTGGGTAGATAAAAACTTCATCAGCTATATTGGACTGAAGCAGCAGCTGTCATAGAAATTGAGCGAGTCTTACAATATTTTTTCATGTTGACCCAATTAGTGTTTATTAATATTTTATTGCAGACAATAGCCACTTGACTATTTGATCAGAAGAAAAATCTGATTTTTGTTGAGTAAGGACGTTCATGTTGCTGAATAGATAAAAATTAATTATTTCGTTATTTGTCTAAAGAATGATGAGTATAAGATCTTGAACCAGATAAGCAAAACATAAATGAGACTATAAAAAGCAGAATACAGGAGCCAAAGTAGTAAGTTTGGATTAAGTGGTTTATGGGGTGCCAAAATATTGAACCGATTTTAATAGAATAAAATGTCTGCACTGGGCCTCTTTGCTGCCACCAAGTACCTTACCACCTTACAAACCGACTACCTACCGGTTTGTAAGGTGAACATCTCTTAAAGTGGGTGACACGACCAATAATTTGTGTATGTAAAGCGTATATCCTTAACATCCACAAGGCTACATGGCTGAGTCCAGATCAAATAACACGCAACCAAATTGATCATGTTCTGTTTGACACCAGTTAATGATGGCACTATTGTAGAACCACCGGACTATAACGAGGTCAATTCAGTTATTAAAAAGCTGAAAAATAACAAAGCGGCAGGCTCTAATGGGCTTCCAGCTGATTTGTTTAAGACCGGCGGCGAAGAGTTGGTTAGGAGTATGCACCAACTTTTATTCAAGATATGGTCCGATGAACGCATACCCAATCTCAGTGTTCTCTGTCCTATCTTTAAGAAACGAGACCCCGCTGTTTGCGCCAACTACCGCGGAATAAGTCTTATTTCCATTGGATATAAGACTCTGTCGAGCGTATTGTGTAATAGGTTGAAGCCATATACCGACTCACTGACAGGACGATATCAGTGTGGTTTCAGACCAAAAAGGTCGACCAGTGACCAAATATTCTTATTACGCCAAATCTTCGAAAAAACCCGTAAGTTCAACAAAGACACTCACCATGCCCTGTCTGCACTAGGTATACCATACCGGCCAAGATTGTTCGTATTTGCATGACGACGCTATCTTTTTTTTTTTTAAATGTGTTTTTTTTTATTGGATCTTCTCTTGATAAGAGACTAACAATAATTTATCAAATCTTAAATCTAGTTGTGTATTACACAAAGCCCCCCGGTTGGAGACTTATGTAGTTACAGCGGCCCTAAGAGCACATCACAGGGCTGGGAGGTCATTTCTCCTGAGTCGTGTTTGTATATGGAGTAGTGTTAGAGATCGTGCGAGTGGATTAGGGTGAGAATTGAGTTTACATTCATAGGTCTGCTTGAATCGATCTATTTCAGTTTTAACAGTTGGGATGTTAAGATCATTGTGAATGTTAGCATTGCGAATATACCAAGGTGCTCCGGTGAGAGTTCTAAGTATTTTTGATTGAGCTCTTTGTATTATATCCACGTTACTGGAACTCGCATTGCCCCATAACTGTGAGCCGTACGTCCAAATAGGCTTTATTACGGAGTTATAAAGAAGCAATTTGTAGTCCAAGCTTAAGGGGGACCGCGGATTTATGAGCCAGTGTAGGGAGTTGGCTTTTAGCTTTATCTGTGTTTTTTTGGCTTCAATATGTTTAGGATAAGTGAGCCGTCTTTCGAGATGAATACCGAGATGCACGACGTCATTGGCCTGTGGGATCACAATGTTGTTGAGAGTCAGCGATGGACAAGTACCTCTGTTTAGAGTGAATGTGACGTGTTTGCTTTTTTGCTCATTAACTTTTATACGCCAGTTAGCTAGCCACTCCTCGAGAAGAATGAGATGATCTGCTAGTAGTCTGGTTGCTCGTATTGGGCATCTAGATCTACTTAATATGGCTGTGTCATCAGCAAATGTGGATATTGTAAGTCTGTGATCCGTTGGTATGTCTGATGTGTATAGAACATATAACATAGGACCGAGAACGCTGCCTTGGGGTACTCCAGCTTTGATTTCAGACTCCTGTGTTATGTAGTCATTCTGACGTACCGTGAATACTCTATTGCTGAGGTATGATTCTAGAGTTTTGTGAGTATTTTGGGGTAGCAATACTTTTATTTTATACTTAAGTCCATCAAGCCAAACGCGGTCGAATGCTTGGGCTACATCGAGAAAGATTGCGGAACAGTATTCGCGAAATTCGAACGCTGTTCTAATCTCCGAGGTTATTCGGTTTACTTGTTCGATAGTGCCATGGTTTTCACGAAAACCAAATTGGTGGGTGGGAATAACGTTCTGCATGTGTGAGTTGATTTTTAAAAGAACCAACTTTTCGAACAGTTTGGATAGGCAGGATAGTAGGCTTATGGGTCTATATGACGCAGCCTGTGTTTTGTCCTTTCCGGGTTTCGGTATCATGACTATGACCGATTTCTTCCACTGAGTTGGAAAATATCCGCATTTAAAAATCGCGTTATACAATTTTGTGATATATGTCACAGCTGGACTGGGAAGCTCCATGATCATTTTTGGGGAAATTAAATCATGACCTGCAGCCTTCTTGGGATTGAGCTGGGCTTTTATCACTTTATGAACTTCGTGGGTGTGAACTCTGAGAGGTTCAGAGTAGTTCGTGTTCGAAGGAGAGGGAAGAACAAAAGCGTTTGTTGACGGATTTGGCTGAAAAACAGTTCTTAAGTGGTTTGCAAAAACTTCCGCTTTTTCTATGTCCGTGCGTGCCCACCTTCCAGTGTGGTCTCTTATGGGTGTAGAGACTATAGCTGGTGGTTTAATGTCTGCACGCGCTTTCCACAGGGGAAACTTTGAGCTTGTTGGGGAAAGACGTTCGATGTATCGTCTCTGAGTGAGTTTTTCCTCGAGTTTAAGAGCTTTGCTTAGCTCACGTGAAGCAATTCTTAGATTGTGCTTGGAGGTTGGAGATCTATGACACTGCCATTCCCTTCTTAAGTGCCGTTTCGTCATAACTAACAGTTCAATGTGACTGTTGGTTATACTGTGGTTCATCGAATTGGCTGTGGATGGTTGTGGTGTGGAGTGTTGAGCTGCAGCAGTGAGAACAGAACTCAGGGCACTGACAGAGTTTTCAATATCGATTTCGTTACTTATTGTTGGGTTCAGCTCGATATGACTGCTTATATACTTTTTATATTTGAGCCAGTTGGTTTTTTGTGAGGTGAGTTTATTGGGATACTCTTTCAGTTGAGGTTTTTCCAGTAAACTAAAAAGAACTGGAGAATGATCCGATGAGAGATCTGCAAGAGATTCAGCAGATATTAGATGACTTGAAATTCTTCGTGTTATTGCAAAATCAATGAGATCTGGGATTTTCATCGAATCTGTAGGCCAATATGTTGGAGTACAGGGCGAGACATAGTTAAGCTTGTTTTTGGTGTTTATAATTGCTTTGTAGAGCTGCTTTCCTTTGGGGTTTGAAAGCCTTGAGCCCCAATGTGTATGCTTGGCATTATAATCTCCCGCGGCTATAAAGCGATCACCTAGAGTGTCGAAGAATTCGAGAAACTGTTTTTCAGATACCGTAAACCTTGGAGGGCAATAAATTGCCGATAGTGTTACACTACCAAACTTTGTTTGAACATTTATTGAGGTGGCTTGAAGATAATTGGTTGCAAATATCTGTAGAGAATGGTGTTTAATACGACTTCTTATGAGTATACCAGTTCCGCCGTGGGCTTTGCCATCTGGGTGGTTCGTGGAGTAGAACGCATACCCTGGAATTTTGAAGTTGTATTTATTCGTAAGATGTGTTTCTGCGAGAAGCAATACATCAATGTCTCTTACTTCGAGAAAATTTACGAGCTCTTTTTTGTGTCGGGAAACACCATTGGCATTCCAGAGACATATATTTATTTTTAAGCAAGACATTATTTGCTTTGTTGGGCTGCAAGCATCTGAATCAGAGTGTTTTGATTCCGCATCATTTCTTGCATTGTGTTTTGCATGAATGTCATGAAATTCATCATGCTTTGTTGCATTGAAGCAATCATTGATTCGATGCCATTGAGTGGTGTATTAGCATTTTGGGGAATGCTTTGTTGTTGTGGGTTTTGTGTGGAGGGACCCACGGGTACCGTGTGGGGAACGGTTTGGCCATATGACTTTGCATCAGCTGGCTTTAGCCCTGATTTCAAGGCATTGGCAAAAGACACACCAGGGGTGGTTGTGTCAAAAGTATACGTTGGAGTGCGTGCAAATGACTCTACGGGGTGAGAGCGAGCAGAGGCAGTTCGCAGATGAAGGCGGTTTTTCAGCTCTTTGTACACAGGGCATCCTCTGTAATTAGCCGTGTGATTTCCTCCACAGTTGCTACATTTTTTCGCGTTGGAATCCAACTTGTTTGCTGTGCATGTAGCGGTATTGTGGAGTTCTCCACAGGCGACGCAGACAGAACGTAGAGTGCAGTAAGTCTTCGTGTGGCCAAACTCCTGACAGTTGGTGCATTGGACCGGGTTGTTGCGCTTGTGAGGTTCTTCTACTGAAATTCTGCGGTGCAGCAGGTATTTTAGATTGTAGATTGGGTGTACCTCGTTTTTTTTAAGTGGCCTACTTTCGGGTTCAAGCTCTACTTTAAACATGGGCTGCGGAATTTTATTTTTATTTATTATATTTATGGCTACTTTTGGGTTAAAGCCATTTTCTTGTAGTGCGCTTACCACTTCGCTTGGAGTGACAGTTGGTTCAATGCCTTTGAGCACGACTTGAAGTCCTTTAGAGCTTTTCAGTTGGTATGTGTAGAAGTTTATTTTCAAATCTGTGAAATGTTTTGAAACTAAAAGATAATGTTGTTCAGAGTAAATTTGAACCCTGGTCTCGTAGATTGTACCCTTCCTAATAGCAGTTATGTGGAAGTTATTGCTCCCAATGAGTTTTGCTATTGTGTTTACAATATTATTAGAGCTTTGCTCACGGACATATATTGGCGGTGGTTTGACACTCGCTTTTGTAGCCCCTTCATCTGCGCTGTTTTGTGAGTTGGATGCTTTGTCGCTTAGAATTGAGAATCTGTTGCGACTAAGTGGGGATTCGGTTTCGCTTGCATTGTTTCGTCGATTCAGCTTAGGTTTATTTCCTTTGTTCGACATTTGTGGGCTCAGCTTTCGCTTTATTTGAATGTAGCGATCTAAGCCTGTCTGTATCGCTGGAGTTTTTGTATTATTCTTTTGCTGCAGTCCGCTTTGAGATTGCGGTAAAATATTATTTTTAATCATTGCAGAAGATGTTGTGGCTGTAGTTGTTGTTGTGTTTGTTGATGTTGAGGCTGTTGCTGTTGTTATAGCCGGAGACACATAAGTGATTGTTTGTGTGCTCACAGCGTAGGGAAGAGAACAATTGACGAAATTTTCATTTAAGAGGGTGGGTGTTGGACACTCTTCAGCCCAAGTGAGTGGCCGTGTTGAGCCGTGAGTAGAGAGCGTTTGCTGCGTCGGTATAGTTAATGACAATACATTAACAATGCTAGTAGGGGGGACTGAAGTGGAAGCCGTGGATTTTAGTAATCCGTTAGGTTGAGAACTTGTACTCACCGCATCCATTTGGTTATGCATTTTACCTGTTTCGTTGCTTTTGTTTTGGGCAGGGAGGGAAGTGGAGGGCAATTTATGTTTGAAGGTGTCTTCTATTGCGTTGTATGTAAAGTACGCGTTTCTCCCATCGGCACTTTGCAGTGAGAGTCTGCGCTGCTCTTGCGGAGCGCTTCGCGCGCTTATTCGCTGCTCTTTGTTTTCAATCGCGGGTTTTTTTGTTTGTTTTTTTTTTGGAAAGTATGAGTTAAAACTTTTCGCTGAAGTGTGTTTTTTTTTTTTTTTTTGATTGTTTTTTAGCACTTGCACAAATTAAATTTAGAGCCTGTAGCTATTAGCAAATATGCTTTCATAACTAGGCCTAACTAAACCGAATTATTGCGTAGCACTAGCAGACACGTCCGTTCGGTTTGATGGTTAACGGACGACGCTATCTAACACACAAAGCGTTGTCAGGGTGGGGAAAAACCTCTTTGACCCATTTGATAACAGAGAGGTTTGCTCTGTTGTGCCAATTTTTTCAATCTTCTGATGGAATACTTCCTACGTCAGTGCCCGTACATACAGAGTATGTCGGGCTCGATCGTCCAAAAGAAAGTGATGCTGCTCGCTTACGCCGATAACATCGATATCAGCGGTACGTTGGAATGGCGAGTCAGAAAGGCGTTCTCAGAGTTTGAAAAACAGTCTCGGCTCATGGCTAAAGCAAATGAGAAGTACCACATTTTCTGTTAAATCACTGTTGTTTCTTTAAATTTCACTGCATTTACTGTTAAAATAACTTTTTATTAACAGACATAGCAATGTTAATACAAATTTCATTGATTTAATAGAAATTTCATTGATTTAAAGTAATTAAAAATAACTTTGTTCATGCCTGCCTAGTATCTATTTATATTAATTCAATCTTGTAATTATTATAGATTAACTTTATATTAATTATAAGTTGTAAAACGTGCAATTCTAACAGCAACTGAATTGTGTAACATATTTCGCGTTTTAATCATAAAAATAAAAACAATTAAAATTAATTGAATGCTTTACATTTTATTCAAATTTAATATATAAATATTGTATATCATATGCAACTAATTGCCAGCAACACACATATTTATGCCCCGGGGCAAAGGTAGCCAGCCGCACAGTGCGCACGTTTTAAGCGTCAAATGCTTAAATAAAAAAAAAAAATAAACTTGATTGCCTATGTAAAATCTTTTGGCTTTTATAATCGGTTAAACATCAAAAGACGGCAGGGCGGTCAGTCATTCAACCAAACGAAATATTAGTAGCTCATAGGCAAAATTACAAGCAACATAGATATAGGCAAAGGCGCAGGTGATAAACCAGTTAAAAATGAGAAAATACATTTTAGGTAGATTAAAGCCGAAGCTTAACTACACTTTACATGCAATTTTACATATTTTTTGTATAAGAAACTAACAAAAGTTAATATTAAAAAACTAAGAAAATAGAATAAATATTTTTATTGAAGTTTTGATTTGAGATTAATACATCAGATCTAATCGTATATTAGAGTTGTATGATATATTTACTCAAAAAAGAAAAAAACAACAGTATAAAACTGTGAAAAGGTCCAGATCTGTTGAAATATAAACAGTCATTCTCAAAGGAAAAGTGTTCAGCTAAATAAACTACCTAAATTAGTACATATCGCTCTCTTAGGGTAACAAACATCTTAATAAAACTCATAATATCTCATTTATGGAGTGTATAAAAAAGCCATTTGGCATACATATGTTGCGGCGCCAAGGTAAAGTGGAGTAAATCTATGACAGACAAATTATGAAAAATAAATTTAGATATTATACATACTTGTACATTTATACCACATAGATACATTTTAAAGACACACTGTTCAAACAGTTGCCGCAGTTAGTTTTGGCAGCCAATCAATAAAAAGTTTTTTCACTTAATGCAAGTCGAGATTGGATGCTGCGCAAGCGCATTCAATATAAATGCTTTAGGGTCATAAAAAATTGAATATCTCTTCAGAGATGGAGATGGGAAGATGCATATAAAGCGTGTCGGTCGATGGAGTAGAGCAGCTGTGAAGTAAAGCCTCCGCAAACAGCGGCAGTAGGCAATTAAGTCAAATATTTTATATGCGGCTGACTGTCCGAAACGGGCGCCGCGCAACAACAACTGTTGTGAATTGGCTAAAACAAAAAAAAAAAAATTTTTTTTTAAATAAACAGAAAATTTTTAACTTGGTTTAAGTCGATACTTAAATACTCTGCACAATGCTGAAGTTGGAACATTAAACATTTTTTACTACCAAAAAGAAAAGATTGATAGATATATAGATAGATAGATAGATAGATAGATAGATAAATAGATAGATTAGAGAGATAGATAGATAGATAGATAGATAGATAGATAGATAGATAGATAGATAGATAGATAAATAGATAGATTAGAGAGATAGATAGATAGACAGATAGATAGATAGATAGATAGATAGATAGACAGATAGATAGATAGATGGATAGATGGATGGATGGATAGATGGATCGATGGATAAATGGATAGATGGAAAGATGGATAGAGGGATAGATAAGAAAAATGCTGAAATAAACAAAAAAAATAAATATTTTATTTGGATTGTGTTTGAAAATTAGCAATTTCTATGTATTTTTTTTATGATCGAGATCAAAAAATAGTCCAGAAAGGAAAGGCAAAGTTTCTGTGCAAAAATAGTTGAAAAACTAATATTTTTTGCAGATTAGAAGGGAACGTGGTGTTGATAGCGGAAATCCAATAACGGGTTCGGAATTAGTCATAATCTATATATAAAAAATTAAATTCCTAGCTTATTTAATAAGGTTCTACCAATTATCTTGTAGGATTATTTGAGTAAGAGTTAGGAGTGAATAGGAGTTAGCTAACAACTACAAAAATATAAGCAGCGATTTTAAATCCAATAATTAGTTTTCAATCTGACAACTGGTCCTAGGAGACTTACAATATCCATATAAAAGGGAATGATTATTTGAGCTTTTAATTTTATTAACCACTTCGATGCTTTTATCAATTATATTACGTGCTGAGTTTAGATCTTAATTTCATCCATTAACCAAAACAAAAAACTTCTTATCACCAATCTAAAATTTGTTTTCATAAACTCCATAATACCGTTTTACACACTTCAGGTAAAGGGTGCAATCAAAGAGTCAAAGTGTAACCATTCAAAAAATATTTAAAAATAAATATTAAAAATTTGGGTTATGCGGCTTTTAAATAACTCTTTTTTATTTTTTCTTTCAATTTGTGATTTAAGTTGCGTTTAAATGTTGTGTTTTATTTAATTTTCGAGTCATGGATTTTTTTTCCTTTGAATTTTTCGTTTTTGTATTTTGTTTTTTTTTATTTTTTTTGTTTTAAGCCAAACATGTTTTACACGTTTCTGTTCAATACGAAACAGGTTAAGTGCCCTGTGTGCATATTTTTTTTCTCATTATTATTTATTGGCAGCGCTTTAGAGTGTTTTTTTTTTTTTTTTTTTTTTTTTGTAGCTGCCTTATTCTACGTCAAGTCTAACAAAAAAAGACACAAATTATTATGGAATAGAAAAAGTTCTATTAATTCGGTAGAAGCAGCCGTCGATTCATTGTTTATTCTCAGAAATGTGGCGCCTCATGAAAACTTTTACCCTGAAGTTATACAGTTGCTATAGAGTGGCAGATGTAAAGCTGAAGGTTGTTTAAAAGCTTTTTTTTTTCATTTTCTTATTTGTCATCGTGCACGCTTTGGAGGCCATACAGTTTTTGAATATGAGTTTCGATTTTTTATAGAAAGAATATTTGACCTTTGCGCTTAAATAAATCACTCCATAATGTGCGATATACATAGCTGATATTTTATTTAAACAAACCTCGCATTTGTATTGTATGTAAATTATTAAAAAAAAAAAAAAAAGGTTTTCTCCTAAAAAAATTATTTGTAGACCATTTATTTTTAATTGTGCACATCTCCCACTTTAAAATGAATTTAAATTGTGTGGCAAATGCTCAGAACCTCAGAATCTTATACAGAACAATGAGCTGCGTTCAACTGTAAATCAGCCGGCATTAAAAATTCTGTTCTATTATTTTATGATGTATAGTATCTGTTTTTTATGGTTTTTGCAGATACATATTTACTTTTCTTGTATTTTTCATGCTGTCTGAGCCCGCTTGTTTTGTTTTTTTATTGTTGAATTCATTCGTTTTTATTGATTGCTGCCAAAGAAAGCGCTTCTCAGCATAGTTTTAATAATTTTGGTGTGCTCTAAGGTAGTTATTACTGCTTTATTTTTGAACTTTTTGCATAAACTGTTCCTTGAAACCGAAATTTATTTATAGTGTTCTTGATGCCAGTCGATGCTTAGCCTCTAATTTATTGGCAAAAATTATACAGCGATCACACCTTAGAAAAATGTGGGTTTGGTGTTAGATCTTGGAAATCAATCAAGACGTATTTTGTGCTTAAGTTGTTATGTGTATTTTAATCTTTGATCAAGGGTTTCTTGTTATTGTGTTTGAATATATATGATTTGAAAATATTCTAAAGAATTTTAAATTAGCGAATATGCATTATAATTTGACAAAATTCTATTTGAAAAGATTTTTTTTGTTACATATTTGCTTGATCTGTTTTTCGGATTCATAGTAGCTGCAGTGATTGGCTTAAGAGCGAAAATAACAACAAAAATTTTTAATTTTTTTTTTTAGTTTAGAGTATCTTATTATATTTAAAATTATTTATATTATTAAGCATTATTGTAAGATTACTCTGCTAAATTTTCTTAAAAAATATATTAAAAATTAAATCGGTCGTAGCGGATTCACTTTAAAAAAAAAAAGCTTCCATGCGGTAGTCAGGATAGCTCATAATTGCGTCATCCGAAATAAAAAAACTTAAAAGATTTCTAAGAAGAAATTAAAAAAATATTAATTTTTAGTAAAGGTATAATCAAAAAGTATTTAGTATGTAAAAGAAGTGTGTCAAGTTTCGGTCAATGGTTTTCGACTGCAGCTACATAAGGCAACTCGCCTGCAGCTGCTGCATGATTCAAATCATCCTTTTGCTCCATTAGAAATTAGAAAGAGAGAAACAGAAAAGTGCAGCTGCAACTAAACACTTGCCACTTCGAGCCTAATGACAGTCAAGGGAGATCGACCGCCCGTAGACTTATTTGTCCAAAACTCTAAAAGTCTTGTTTTCTGATATTTCTTAAAAGTATCAGCAAATTATTAAAAAAAAAAGAAAAGAATTTCCGACCCTTTCTCCAAATGTCTCCAAATGGTGTTCAGCACAGAATGAAACAAATTTTGTAATACTTTAATTGAAGATCAGCTGAATATGGAATCCATTTGCATAAGTACTTGTGTTGTTGTTTTTAAAAAATATATATCGTGTTAAAAAAAATATATATCATGACTGATTTTTAAATCCTTTATTAAAAAAATCTAATGGGAGTACGCATAAAAATCTGCACTTACTTTCGGAGATTTTTATAGAAAAAATTTCGTTTTTTTTGTTTTGTGGCTATTTTAGCTAAAGACGTCAAAGTTTGGTATATCTTAACTGAAAACTAAAAGTAAATATCGGCCTAATATAGGGGGAATACATAAAAATATGTGCCCCTTCTGGAATTTTTAAAGAAAAACATTTTATTGTAGTTTAATTTAGCTCCTCCATACAAATGTAAGGTTTAATGGTGGTACAGAGTATCTCAAAGTTGTTTGCACTCGTCTGTGGCGTTATTTCTAGATTTAGAGTATGAATGCAATTTATATTCCTAGGCTGAGCATAAGTCTTTCCCACCGTGCTCATTCCATTGGAGTATATTACCTCCAGAATATCATGTCCACCCCACCCCTAGACACAACCATAAGTTCATCCTACCTTCAAGTATATTTCAATGGTCTTTGCCCTCCTATTGCTAGGGATAGCTCACATACAAACCCATCCTCACTTTCTTTATATGAAAAATTTCTTTGTTACAGTCCATAATTATGAAAACTTCATATATACGAGAAAAATGTTTGACCTATTATGCGTCGAGACGGGCGCAGGCACTGACGAATGTATCCAACATATTAATTTGCCTAAGTTCTTGTATATTTATTTTTAAATGGGTAGATTCATGTACGATTCTTTGAACTTTTAGTTTACTTAATATTTTTTGACAAATTCTGTTCTTGCCGTCAAAAATAACTGCGCAATAAAAATGCAAAACCACAAAAATTTGGTAAAAACTAGCACACAATATTTCATGGCGCATTAGCGTAGACAAGCGGCAACTCGAACATGAGCTTAACCTAATAGAGAACCAAACATATTACAAGATACAAGTGCTGCGCAACTTCAACTGTACAAACAGCGTAAAAAAGTTTAAAATTCAACAAAATCAACTGCCAAAATAATTCGCAGACAATGAGGCGTATACGTATTAAGTAACTCAATCTCTGAGCGACGCAAACGGAACAAAACAAGTCCAATCGAATCGAATCGAAGAACCAAAAATAAAAATCAAAAACTCTCAAGTGTCAGCTCTAATGACGTCTACCAACAATTCAGGTTTTTTTTCGCGCTGAAGTTTTGTAATTTGTTTGCTGCAATTGGCTTGTGAAATTTTATGGTTTTTTTATTAATTTTTTTTTTTTTTTTTTGGCTTATAGATTTTTATACTCTATGCTTTTTTATGGTTTTAATATTTAAAAAAAAAAAGAGCGCTTGTATTGCACCTACACAGCTTATGCTGAGCTAAGATTCTAAAGCTGTGCCGTTGCCGCCAGCCTGCCACTTCACTGATCGATTTTAAATTGACGTGTGGGCGTGGATTGTTCGAACAATGACTTGCTGCTAGAATCATGAACTTGCACTTCGCAGCGGCTGCTCAAAGTGACTTTTCATTGACGCTAGGTCGATGGGTGTAACGCCTAGAGTTAGACTAGTTCTGTGTGCTCTAAATACCAAAAAATCAAATCACAAAAAAAGAAATGAAAACCTTTCAAGTCTTTAAAGTTCGATTTAAAAAAAAAATAATATGTTGCGAGAAGTGTAGATACAAAAATGGTTAAGATACAATTTGCTCGAAATGCTTTTAAGTTGCTTTTAAACATATTTTGTATGCCAATTGTTGCTGCTGTGTTGTAGTGTATTTTTGTTTGGTCATTTCCTGCAACGTATCGTATAATTTTTACAACTGCTTCTAATGAAATAAATACTTAATTTTTTTTATAAAAAACGACCATTCTAATTGACAAAACGAATTATCATGTATTTTCAATTTAAGCAAACTACATAGAAACATTTGTCCAATTAAAAGCTAATTAATCTTTAATTAAAATAATAAAATAGATATATACAAACTTCTATAAATAAAATTTTCGTACACTAAATCAGCCAACCACCCGCCGTTTATTTTATCATATTCATGTCAAGAAGTCAATAACATTTGAACATTCATTAAATGTTAAATTAAAAAAAAAAAAAAAAAACTGATTTCTGAACAAGATATTAAAATGAATAAGTAGCTAAATGTGACAGTTGAAGTCGCAGTATTAATCACAGCAGCTACAAATGGCCACTTTCTAGGTTAAGGTTATTTTCACTAGTAAAATGAATGAAGCTAAAACAAAAAAATAAAGAAACAGAAAAAAAATCCCACCATAATCAAAGACAATGGGTCTTGTAACATGCAAAGATTTTGCAGAAAATATAAACATATAAAAACTTGTTGTGAAAATGTTGAATTTCAATTAATTTACCACCGTGCTTGGTGCACAAATTTTCGTAGTCATTTTTTGATTGATTTCTAACCGCAGTGATTTATTGTACTAAAACAAACCCAAAGAAATCATAAGTGCTAAATTATATAGAGATATAATAAGCGTTTATATGAAATCGTGTGCTCAATTCGCGACTGTGCTGAAACTAAATACATACATATTTCAATATGCTAGCAGTAATGAATTTTGCTGTCGGTTTAAAAGCTGCTTTAAAACACTACACATTCAACGATGTATTAAAACATAAAACTTTACATAGTCATTGCCAATAAAAACACGTAGGTGCGTCATATTAAGTGAGAGGCACAGCAATACACCTAAATTTGCTGTCCAACTGAGCGCTTGTTCGAGCCAAAATATTGTAGTTGAAGAAATCATGCTTGACACGTTTGAATAAAGTTTGTTTAAGCATTTTACGCCTATAACATTAAACCGATTTTGTTAAAATATAGCCTATGCAGCGTGTTAAAATAGTCACAAGCCGTACTCTAGAATGATTATACCCTTTGATAAACATTTCGTATAGGGTGCATCGTATTTTAAACGCGAAACATAAAAATCAGTTGGTGCTTTGGGCAAAATTTTATGCAAAACGACTTTATAATTAATACATAACAGAATTGCAAAAATCGAAACATCAAAACATGTTAAACTAAAGTCGATTTGAGTAGTTTGTATTAGTTTTTCTATTTTTTTTTTTTTTTTTTTTTTCTTTATAAACTTTTAGACATCGTTTGCATAATATGCTTCAAAAAATAAACATATTCAACGCATAGTCATCATATTATTAGTTGTAGTTGTCGTGCATAATGACCTAATAATTTTTAATAACACCACAATTAATTGCGTGTATAACCCAAATTTTCTCATATCTGAAAAAGGCTGTACACATTAAAAATTAATTTGGGTTTTTTTTTTAAATTTTAATATTAGAATATTTCTTATACGCTAATGATGTACGCAATTTAACATGCTGGGAATTGATTTCGTATGGGAATTTAATTCTTCTTAGCTTAAAGTTTAATCTGATGCTATTACACGCCAAAATTTGTTTATTTCATTTTCGCTTTCTAGTTTCATAAGCCTTTAAGTCTTACAGAAATTTAGCTACAAGGCAAACCTCTTTGGCGTGTTTTATTTAGTGTCAGACATTAAACATGATTTAGTTTATTCGAAACTTCACATTCTTACATATGGAAGAAGGCAGACTGCGCTTTCATATTGCAGCGAAAAGCATTAACAGCGGCGCCTTCGAAGTGGGTTATGAGGTCTTAACAAATGAAACAAAAAAAACCAAAAAAAAATAAGAGATTTGTTAGTATGTATAAATTTTTTATGCTTAAAAGTGAAGCGTGCTACAAAGCCTGCAGCGGGCAGACCCAATGACCGATTGTTTTGGTTATGAATAAAGGGTCGCCAACTACTGCCGCCACCGTCGACATTGGGTGTGTCATTAATGCCAAGCAAAAGACAGATACCGGCATAAATATCGGCAATGATAAGAACTGACTGAGAGACTGAGAGAGAAAAAATGACTACACGACTAAACGTCACTGAAAGTATGTTAATGTCTTTGCGAGTATTCTTTTAAGTCTACTCGTATGAACATTATACATTTTGGTTCTTTAATGCTTAATTCATTCTTCGTATTGTCAACATAAACTTGATAAATCACATTTTTTTCTTCGGAATTTGTCGATTAGTTTTATAATGGATACAAGCGAGATTTCAGTACTCTCTATATATTCTTTCAAAAGCGAAGTCTCGTTTATATAGTTATTTCATTTGATTTTTTTATTCGCAAATTGCATTGAAAAACTGCCAATAATTCAGTTGATTCGTGAAATTAAAGCATTCTGTAGTCGTAACAACGCTTATACAAGGGTTGTATTTTATAGTTCTAACCTAATAGTGAAAGAACTATGTTTCATTGAAATTGGTTTTATTATATGTCAAATTAATCTGCAAGAAACAATTTTCGAAGCACTTTTGCCACTCCGAAGGTGGAGCTTTTTGAATGCGTCAACAGCATCTTCTAGTGGCGATAAATTGTACATAAAGGAGCTAATAGGTGCCAAGACGGAGCTGTAAGGCGGTTTAACCAAATGTCTGCGAGCTGGCCGTCTTTGGCGATTCGTATTCCTCAATTCAATGAAAACTTCTACCAAAAAAAAGTTGTAAATGTTGTATTTCGAATTCACATGGCCAAAAATAGGCGGTCATTCACAGCCTCGATTGATATCGTAGTACAATTTCTTTACAGTGGCTAAGACGAAGCAAGTTGATCAAGCATTCGTGCCTGGATAAACCTAGTCGAAAATCCTAATAAATTATAGCAAGAAAATGTCTAATTCTATTTTTCTTCCGAAATAATTTTTATAAATCAATGTAAACAATAAACAGTGTGAGCGTGCCAGAATGTACCATATCTCCATATATTATACAATATTATTCGAGGAGCTCCAAAAAGTCGTACCACTAATTTTATTGGGTCAACAAAGAAGTGAAGCACCACACTTTTTAACGCCGTTTCTCTGAAGTGGGTCAACTTCAATTTACCCAGTTTAGCACATTACTTGTCCGCATTGTTTGTTTGGTTCGGTAGCACCAGCTCAAAGTTAATCAAACATCGTGGACCGTCCAGAGCAAAATGTATTTTAGGATTTCGAAAGCGCTAGAGCCATACATTAATATTTCGTCTTAGGCTTGCGTCGCTGTCTGCTCCTTATGATATCACTGTGACATAATATGCTAAATTCGAAATCACAATAAAAACAGAAACTTTATTATGATGTCAAATATGAGAACTAAGTTTTCTTTGAAACATTTATTTATGTCAATATACTACTAAGTGCGCACAACGAAGAACCTTATGATGTGTATTGCCTCTATTCCACTTGGTTTTGTGTGGCAGATTTATTTATGTAAAAAACACCAAATTTGGCGTTTCTTGCTAAGCTAACAATATTTGTTATATTTGACATAAACCACATTTAATTTTAATTACATTAAATAAAACACATCTCTACATATTCACAGTTTATCCGTTATAGTCTCCAAGTTATAGCTAGTCATAAAAACAGCTAGACAGGCGGACACTTCTATTTCTATTCAATCGACTTTTGATGCTGATCAAGAGTATATATAAACTTTTTCAAGTCTGCCTTCTGTCTGCAAATATATTTGCATAACTTCTTATAGCATTTTTCCCTATCGGTATAGAGTACAAACAAACACAAAGAGAACTAATCTGATAGTATAGACAGAGAAAACTTTATAAAATTTAAAATAAAAATGTTTGGCACTCCGGGCAACCTTGTTTTTAAGTTTTAGGCACTGTACCGAAGGTACAAGGTTTTGTGCAAATATATGTAACAGCTAGAAATAAAAAATAAAAGATAGAAACTTTGCGCTTTTTGCATTTGACTAGGACTTCGCCGGAATTTTACAGGTTTATTTCAAAATTCGATGCTCGCCCTGAACGCACCAACACGTCAACAATATGTTAAAACGTTGAAACCATGAAGAAAATAGTTATGGAGAATCCTCGAGTCATGATTAGAGATGTTGCTGAGGATGTTGGCATATCGGTTAGCTAGTGTCATGTAACTTTTTTGAATGTTTTGTAGCGAAATGTTTTTCGAAGTTGCTAAACAATTAATGCCTTTTTTAATGATTTGTTGGACAAAAACAAACACATTATTCAACGTATCAGGCCCCCTACAACTTTTTCCTTTTTTTAGATTAAAGAGATTTAAAACTTCGTAATCAAATACATACCAAAATAAATGTGCATATTAGAAATGCTTTGATTAATGAATAAATAATAATTTTTTGAGAAACTCTAATTTTTTTTGACAAACCTCGTGCATAACGATGCACAGTGTATGAGAAGTATTGCATCCCAATGCATTTTTCAATACCAATTTCGGTCGCTTGTTTATTAATGTTCTTTTGCTCTCTACTCTACTGGCTTATTTACAAGTTTTTAAACTTTAACATGGTTTCCCATTTAAGCGATATGGCAACCAATCAGTGTGGCGTCAGAGAGCTTTCTTATTTGAAAGTTTATACGAATACGTATTTAATTGATGAGTCATTTGTCTAATTTGTAAGAATATGAATTTTGAAAATTCTAAAACTAAAACTCGGATGGAGTATACATGCAGACATAATTTAAATTTTTTATTTTGGAATTCTCATTTAAGCTTTTAAGCTGAAAATAGCTGCAAGGGTTTAATCAAGTTTTATTGTTAGATATGACAAAAGCATCTTTTTTCATTTGACAATTATGACGCACAGTTGTGTGAACTGATCTGAATGCTTCTTTCTATTATACGCAGCTAAATGAACGCAATTACTGAGCATTTTTTTTTTTTACAAAATTATATATAATTTGCCCAATTTAAAACGCACCGAAAAATGAAATATTTTACTAATCGCAGTCAGCGAAAGTTTGGCAAATTTGAGTGAAATTTCGCACTTTAAAATGATAGAACTTTGCACGCGTTGCAAAACTAATTAACATTTTTTTTTCTTCGTTAAGTTCGCGACTAAAAACATTTTGTCAAAAATTAGCACGCAATGTGCGAGATAACTCATTAAAAATAATATTCACCGACTTCACTTTTGTTGTCATTAGCAAGCAATGAAACAAGATGAAACAAGCCAGCAACAGTTAAAAGAGTGCTTAATGAGTGAAAATTATTAGAAGACAAAGCATGGAAAGTCACATGAATGAAAATGGGAAAAATATCAAGTTACCGCCGACAAAATAAATGTATATACATAATATAATTAGCAATTTTTCTGTTGCTACTATAGGGCATCATCTGTAACGAGTGACACCTTTTATGAGTTTAGCGCGCATAAAATAATTATTTTAAGCATTAAAATTTTGCAAATTGTTTGTAGATACACCATCTTTTGCCATAAACTTTGATGTAGGTGGCTACAATTTAGTAAAATAGTAATGGTAGTGAGTAGCTTTGTTTGTTATTGCTGGTAACTTGTTATACACTCTACCGAAAAAAATAAAAGTATCTATTTAATTAATGACAGACTAATTTGATACATATATAGTCTCAAAAGTACCCGACCTTTGTAGTAGAAAACAGGCGAAAGAAGCTTTGAAGCCTTTGACAGAAACGAATATTTTAACGCTGTGTTTGACGTCATCAAACAAGCCTTTGACAAAGTGTGGCATTTCGGTTTGCAGTCAAATATTTGAGATAAATTACCTGTTGGAGTTCCTCAGGAAACGTTATTTTAATTTTTAATATTTTTGCTGCTGACCTAATACTACTTCAGCATCAGGTACATTGCTTCTTATGCAGACTAGGCATACGTGTATACCACAGGTCTAATTGTGAACAAGAAGCTTCTTATGGCCTATACGAATATCTCTTGTTGCTGGAGACCTGGGCTAAGAGGTGGAATATCGAAAATAGTTGTGCCAATTGTTGCAACGTTTACTTTACTCTGAGAACTCTGAATTACTCAAAGACTTCCAAATTGGTATATACCAAATAAGACTAGCTACAGTTTATACAAATAACAATGGGCGATAGAAGAAGAATTTCAACTGTGGTAATATACTTACTACAGTCTGTGCGTGTTCTGCAAGCGCACCAACAGAGAACAATGAAATCAACGACTCTGAATCGTCTCCAATATAAGATTACTATACACTGCACTTGTCATTCAAGAGTGCGAATTCTAAGTACCTTTGAATTCTGTGTAAATTCACCACAAAACGTAAATATTGTGCTAAGATATACAGATAAGTGTTTCTTTGTTTTTTAAAGGTTAGTTGGAGTAGTACTGTTACTACCCTCGTAGTTTTAGTGCTATGTGGTTTTTTTACTACTTGGTCTTTTAGCTGTTGTATCTGCTGGAACTTTGCACTTTCTTTTTCATTTTACATGCAAAGTTCACTTGCCACTCAGACCTATGAAGTGGATACATACAAGTTTTTGCCCTCAATCATGTTTTTATTGCTACTACGTAGTAACTTATCGCATGCGATACTATTGTTTAGGTGCCGTCTCTTCTTTGTATACACACACTTACTTTTGTTTTAGTACTTTAAGACAAATGTATCTACAAGTACTATGTATTTTTATCTGCGTAACGAATTATAGTTTCTTGAAAAATAATATTTTTATTGTTAGGCAATTTTTACGTTTTGTTTTTTTTTTGTTTAATTAGTTGCACAAGAAATATTGCAAACTTCATAATATATTCTGCTATAAAAACTTACGCACTAACATTTTGAAATTGTTTTGTAAAACAAATATTATTATGTATTGGCAAAACAAAACTTTCTCGAGTGGGTTTTTGTAATTCTTGTGATATGGCATTCGTTAAGTTTGTGTTGCAACGTGACTTTTCATGCATTTTATATGCATTGCGTTGATTTCGAGTGGAATTTCGTTGCCATAATATTTGTCGGAAAAATAGAATAAATATTTAATAAAAATAAACTCAACAGCGACAACCAGAAACGCTTCCTGATAAGTAGCTGTTTAAAAATATTGCTTCCTACTTTGGAAGCAGTCACCACCGCCCACATTGTTGATGTTGTCGTTGCGCGTTGTCAAGTGCGCAAACAGTAGATGTCACTCATTTGCCACTTAGGCAGTCAGTCACCGTGCAATGCGCATGCGTATACGGCTTATTAGTAAATTTTCTACAATAAGTTTTGTATTTTGTACAGTTCAGTGGCATCTGCATTGAAGACATACGCTACAACGCTGCTGGCTGGCTGGCAGTTTGTTGCTTGTAGCTTTCACTTTCAGTTGTTCAGAGTTCATGAACGAATCGTAAAATAATCCAACAGACAAAAAAAAGTTAATGATGAAAAGCAGAGGAGTGTATACATATATGTATTCGACTGTGCGTTCGTTAGTTTGTAATAAAATGTCACATGTGATGGAACACAAACGCCTCTGCAAAAAGATTTGCCTCATCAACAGCAGCAGCTCTTGCCGTGCAGTGCAACAATTCAACTGAAATATACTCAACAAACTGACTGACAAGCGCGTTTGTAACAAATATTTGATATACACTACACTAGAACATTTTAGAAATGTTGCAAACTATTTACATTTGAGTATATATACATATAGAATAGAGTAATCAAGTAAATTAATTTAAGAGCTTAGCAATTGCGAGTTTACTGTTAAACTGCATCCGACTCGAATGATCTACTTCTATTAAATAGATTAACTGCTGGCGCCTATAGTTGTGAGCAACATTTGCTGAAAATGCATCTGCAAAGGCCCATTAAAGACACGAGTAGCACCTTTAAAATTTAACGCAATTAAAACTTTTCTATTTTGATCCGTGTGGAATATATTATTTTTATTGTTATAAGTTACACCAAATTTATCATTTCAAGCTAAACTAAATAAATTGTTTTTCCTATATGGAGGCTAACCCTTCTAGTGCCACTATATGGACCTATGTATATAAAATATTTCTTTAACTAAATTAATAAAGAAAAACCCATTATAGTAGGATTATCACGTTCATTCAATACTAGTAATCGAAAAAGTTAATAGGAGAGATCTAGTATACAAACTTCAAAGCTCTATATTTCATAGGCTTCAAATTCTTGTTGTTTATAGCCATACGGACGGACTTATTATAGATGTTCACCTTTTTTAGTGCTCCGTTTTGAACCCGAAAAAAATATTTTATTAGGATAACCGCGAAGAAAAAGGTTCATACAAAAACACAAAAATTGTGGAACACATTTGTATGGGAACTACCGCTTTTAGTGACCCAATCTAAACTAAAATGGAATATTTTATAACGACTAATGTGAGGTAGTCCAAATTTTGTGTTTCCCAACAGTTTTTGTTTGATAAAACATTTTTTTACTTGTTTTAGTTAAAAACGACAAATTTGTTGTTTTCTAATAAATTATTCCATATCGGATCAAATCTATACCCCTTTGTGGGTTTTTTATATGAAAAAACATTTGGTTATATGTAGTTTCGTTTATCTTGAAATGACAAATTGTGTTTATCTTACACTATTCCCAGTTACCTATGCCACACGGAGCCAGTAAGGTATAAATCCCAGGGAATTTAGTAGTCGAGCACACTCGACTGCAGCGTTCTTTCTTGTTTTTATTAAGCCCTGTACAGAAGGTACAAGAGCCTATTGGTTTTTATGCAAATGTATGTAACAGGTAGAAGTAATGGTCGGAGACCCCCTAAAGTTACCCCCATTATGGTCAGAATGATAGAGGATATAGCGTTATAGCCATATCCGTCTGTCCGTCCGTATGAAGGAATGGTGGATCTCGGAAATGGTAATAGATAGGGATTTCGTTCTTTTTGCAATTGACTGGAACTTCGCCGGAATTTTACAAGTTTAGTTTAAAATTTTGCCCCTTCCCCATAAAATCACCCTCAAGGCTAAAATTAAGTATGACAGTTAGACAGTTAGAAATAACGTTCCTCTAAGCCAAAATCCAAAAAGTTCATTAAAATCGGATAAGAAATGACGATTTTATAACCAATTGAATTGAATGAACTATGATGCTTCCGTAATCCCTTTTTTTTCATACATAAAAAAATGTGTTATAAGGCGTACAGTGAGAAGTGGGAGGAGCAAAATACTTTTCATCAGTACTATATTTCTAATTGATTTTCTACCCTTTCGTTTTTGACTGCTTGATCATAAACTAGGGAAACATTTAAGGTGTTTGTTTGGCGACCTGTTCTGGTACAGGGCCTCTTACAATCGGTTACGCCCGCAAACAAAAGCATCGCATTTGAAACACGACACATTACAATGATATGCAAAGACAATTTAAATGACATATTTGAAGGATTAAAAACGCATATGTGTCGGTTATAGGTTTTAATATTATTGGGTAAATGCCCAACTATCATTTAACTATCGAACTGCATTTGTATTCGCTTTGATGACTGTTTCACCTCCTTTTGACACTCTTCAAACTGAATCGCCAATTTTGCGAAACCGCAATTTCAACCGCGCTAATGTTGTTGTTTTGGCGTTATCGACCAATTGGATTTGTACAATCAATTTTTTACTTTTTTGTATTTCGATGCTTATTTGTCGGTCGTTCGAACAGACTACACTTGTCTATATAATAGTTTAGTTTTTAGTTTCGTTATTGGTTGGTGGCAAGAGTGTGAATGGCAAATCAGTAAATATTTGATACTGTCTGTGGTTGTTGTTATTAACAATAATTAGTAGCGGTTATACTTGAAATACTACTGCAATTATGGCTCATCACTTATTTTCTGTTGTATTAGATTTCAACTTAATGATTTGCCGCTGAAAGACTGGATTAACAAATGGTTTGCAGCTTAGCGGGGCAATTGTATTTAAATTATTTACAGACTCAAACTTCATTGGTATATATTAAGTCATTTCGAGTATTACAAGATAGTTACTGACAAGCCAATAAAGGCAGCAAGTAAGCGAATGCTCCGAAACAATGTAGAATATTCGTGACTCTTATGTGACGTCCTGAAACGTCACATGCACTCAAAGTCCGAAAATTCTCGGCAAAAATGTTAAATTATGTTTATTTCCATCACTCATATCAATCGAACCGTACTGACAGTCGGGCAGGCTAAAGGCTTAATCAAAATCAAAAATAGTTCAGTCGTTTCGTCCATTCGGACCTTTTACCAATGTTTTACGAGACTAACCAATATTTTCTTGTCTTCTTGCTAACGAAAGTTTGAAGTTCACATAAGCAACTTATTGTCTCAATTTATTTATTTATTTTATGCATGTGGGACCTGAATCAATAATTGTGTATTACTAAATAAATCTGTGCACTTCATTTCATAGTAATATAAAATCAATTAAAGGAAAAAAAATAATGCGAATGAAATATTGATAATTTATTTTTCTATTATAATAACGTTGCAAGTCGTCTACAAATTATTTTAGCAGCACACTGCACCGGCAGTATTGAGTGTTTGGCAAGAAATAACAACAGCAACAATAAATGCAATGACAACATACTTTAATATACTTTATAAACATATCATAGAAATGACTAAGGCAACAACGCAATCAATTAACAATAATTATAAGCAATGCAACTGCAACACGACGTTGATGCAAGACCCGTACGAACCAACAGCCAGCTCAAGCTACAAAGGCTTACTTGCCACTTAGGAAACCCAACGTACAATCAGAGCGTAGTTAACTTGTTATTTAATTTCATATTATTAGAAACTGAGGACTTAACGCAGAAAACGCAAAGGTAGGATTTTCATTTCAAATCAAATAAAAGCAATACTAATTGCAATAATTACGCAGCCAACAACAATATTAAGTACAATCATAAAATTGAGCAACAATGAAATTTAATTAATTTATTGACACCGAATGAGGCAGTGTGGCGTGGCGTGTAGTGTACAAAAGTTCAAGACAGATTGGAGTGGAGAAAAAAATTGACGTCTACAACGGAAATACAACCTAGAGACCCACTTTATAAGCGTTAAATGCAGCTGCAAGCTAGTTGAAATCAATGTTACAGGCAGATTGACTGACTGTTCAAAAAAAAAATACAAGCGTATTTATAGATAAATGTAAAGATACAAACCATAAAGACCATGACACTCTATCAAAAGATATTTGTTAATTTAATGCGTTTATAACGTCAAACTTACATAACCATTGCGTACCGCTAAAAATTTCTAATAAAAGTATTTCTCGCTTCAATTGCAGCCAACAGAAAATGCACAACATCGAACGGGTCAAGTCATCGTCGTCGTTGTCGTCTTCAACCGCAGTAGCAACAACTACTTAAAAAAAAAATGAAAACAACAGAACGCCGGCTTTAAAGATGTCGCCGTTCAAATTCGAGTAATAAAAAAAGTCAATTTCTTCGATTTTAATTGATTACAAGCTAAGCAAGTGCGTGTTCATATACTGACTGTGCTGCATCTACCTTTCTATCCTAACGCAAGAATTTAAAGTGATCAAAAGCAACAAAATGCCATATTTTCCAAATATCAGCAACTCGAAGAACAGCAATAAGATGAGCAGCAATACATCGCTGGATAATACCTCGGATCAGGATTATACAGAATTCCTGAATGAGTATTTACTGCAGACAAATTCGCAGAGTAATGAACCAGAGATACATTATGAGGGTAAGTTAGAATTTTTTTTTTTTTCTAATGCAACAGAAAATTTTCAAATTTGTTATATATTACAGATGGCGAAATGGAAGCCGAATGGTTGATTTCAGCCGGATTTGCACAATTGACAAAACCCTTCGAGCAGGTAAGAATTGAAATCGTAAAAATTATTCTTTATTAAACTTGGTTAAAGTAATGTACAAGCAGTTTGGTTCAGATTAACCTACAAGTTGTGCAAGTTCTAACAAGACTGACATTAAAAATTTCGTCAAAAATTAAAATTAGCTAGATTGGAATATTTCCATACACATCGCTTTTCTTTCTGTAATTAGGGTTTACGAATCTTAAAACTTTTTCATCAATGTTGTGTCTACCTACTAAAACTGATTTTATCCAAGATCAGATCTACGATTTTTATGATTTCAATCATCTTTTAAAGCGTTTGATTTAACAGACGATAACAGCGTTACAGAAAAAACTGTTTAGTGCAAATCTCTTAACTCTTACCAGAGTAAGATACAATCCAGCCAGCCGGCCAAAAAACAAAAAATAAAGTGAAATAAACAAATAGTTGGGCATCGACCATGTCACTGTCCGGTAGGAAGGCTCAGTAGGAAGACATTCGTTCTGCTCTGTTTTTTTATTTTAGACAATGTCACAGTAATATTCACAATGAAGTTTCAATCCATTTCAATGTTCCTGAGTAAATCCAATTGAAGGAGCGGGAAGATAATATTCTATCACAATGAGCCACCTATGCTAGAAACTAGAATTAAATATTGTCTAATCCATGTACGAAAAAATCTCTACTCTAAACCTTAAAAAGTCGAACAGTTTTGTCATTTTTAATCTCAGCCTGTCATATAGCGATATTAAAAATAATAAAAAAACGTATTTCATAGAAAAATTCAGAAAGGCGAGATACTTTTCTATTGAGGCGGGGTTGGTGGATTCATTGAATAATAATTATATAAAGCACAATCGGCCAGACATTCGGACATGTCTATATCGTCGCGACTTTTGATGCTGATATATACTTTATGGCGTCTGTCTCGCAACCTTCTGTCTGTTACATACATTTCCACAAACTTAATTTACCCTTTTACCCTACGGACTGTTGTAGTATCATGCATACTTTAAGTATTTATTTATCGTGGTTAATGTAAACCATAGTTAGAGAACAATTATATTTTTGCATTTCTTGAATACTTTTACACATAAAATCGACGATTAATCGACCAGTACCCGTGTGTTTTTGCTGTAGCAACTGGTCTTGTGTTTATTTTTGTTAGTTCAGTTTTCAATAACAAACTTTGAGCTAAAACAAACTGCATAAAAGCAAAATATGCATTTTTCTAAGAATAACAAAAATATGAACGCCGTATATATACGATACACATGTATAGATTATATAGAGTGAAAGAGCTTGGGAGGGAGCAGTGGCAGAGGTTTTAAATAAATAATTCGAGCCCGCTTTTCTGTCGTCACTGTGCAAACTAAACACTTTTCCCTGACGAACAGACAAGCCAACCAATAAAAACTTACTCTGTCCGGGCGTATATATTTATTAGAATATGATACTCTGGCTGGCAGCTACAAATAAAAGTATAGAATTGCATTTATTCAATATATTCATCTATATATAGGCTTACACATAGCCATTTATTTAATAATATATAAAGCTTTGTTATGATTTTTGTCGCGTTAGCCTTTTCATACCAATAAACTCAGTCGTTTGTGCATCATACACGGAGCGGTAGTTGCAAGTGCGATTTTAAAGCGCGCATTAAGCTTAAAAATGTGTTTCTCAAAAATATTTTATTAACTTTTCTTTATCATCAAAGATTAGTTTAATAAGCCAAACATTTTAAGAAATAATTATTAATAATTTTTTAAAGCTTACTAAAATATGATTAAATATTTTACCATAAGCGGCATGTTAAAACTTTCATTTGCTGCTACAGTAGCAGAGTCTGAAACTGAGCAATCGTCGGCGTCATTAGATGTGAGTGATATATAAAGTAAAACCCAAAATTAAATTAATTATTTTTATTGCAAATTCTGCTCTTATAAAATGCTAAATTCAATTTAATTGTTGCTAGCTTTTCTGTATCTGGCTAATAAATGGCTTACTTTTTCTTTCTTTTATACAACAGGGTCTTGAACTGCGCACCGCTGAACTTGAACCCATATTGGCCACACTCTCGAAGCCGCACGCCGAGGCGATCAAACAACGTGTGCGCGCACTTAATCACACAGTGCGCGGACGCACCAAGAATCGCTCAAAGCGAAAGCCAGACATACGTGATGTATTTCGTGATTTTGATGTAAGTCAGTTGCTCGATTGGATTGATTTGTTCTATATTCAAAATACTCTTTTCTCTTTTGTATTATTTCACAATCGTTAGGAATCGAGCACCGGTACACGTTCGCGCAGTGCCACTCCTGATTCACTGGATTCGATACACGGTGATGAAGTGTGGGGCAATGCATCCATGTAAGTTAATTTCCAAAAAATATGTATCTCATTTTTAATAACACATTTTTTATATACTACTAGTCCCAGTTTTGTTAGCATTTTTGATCACAGCAATGGCAATGACGGCGCCAGCGTACACCAATCGCTGAGCAAGAATTTGAAGCAAAGGCTGCGTCGCACGCCAAGCGCACCGCTCAAAGGTTCAACGGATATCTTTCGCGGTTCACATGTGCGTTGTGATATACCTATGTACTCGGCGGATGGCATTGAACTGTTGGGCTTTTCGCGTATTGGTACCATACATATACCGCGTAATCGCTCTGGTTCGGATCCGTCATGCTCGGTGGGGTAAGTGCAATAGTACATAAAACACAGCTGTGAATGATAAACAACTGATAAATATTTTCATTTATTAGACGCGCACGCGGCCAGCTTATGCAAGACTCACAATCGGACAATAATACATCCTCGGGTGATTCGAGTGATGAATGCCTTTCGAATACGGCGCGTCTCTCGAATATGTCATCGCCGGAGAAAATCTTAAATAAGATACATTTGGACACACCGCCACAGAGCGTACAAAATTCGCCATCGTCGCGCGATGGCATCAGTTTTGAGAGCATGATTCGTGAGACGTCTAGTCAGGATGGCCTGGTAAGCTAATATTGCTTTCGTTAAAAAACTAACTGCTGATTATAAAGAAATTCTTATTTCAGGATACTGTTGACAGCAGCGATATGTCGCTCGAATACTGCTCCGACATTGATACCATCAATGAGACCGAGTTGAAACGTTTGCAGCCAATTTTCTGGCTGGAGTTGGCCAGCGTATTCGATCGTAATCACGTCTTGCTCGATAAGCGAAAACCATTCAAGCGTCGCCGCAAGGAAGAGGGCAATCTATTCGGTGTTTCATTAAATGCGCTCATACGCCGTGATCAACAGATTACAGGCAAGGACTCAACATTGGTGCCACTATTCTTGGAAGGTTTGCTTGAGGAGTTGACGAAACGAGGTGCTAGGGAGGAGGGAATATTACGTGTCGCCGGACACAAACAAAAGGTGCTGCATTATACATCAATAAAAATAAACTAGCTTGTACTAATGTCACTTTTACGCCTTTACAGACTGAAACACTCTACCAGGAACTGGAATCGAGTTTCTACCAGAAGCCAAAAAAATTCGCTCAACTGTTGAGCAACGCCAGCGTACATGAGCTGAGTGCAATACTCAAGCGCTGGCTGCGTGAGCTGCCACAACCGCTGCTCACTAACGAGCTAATACAGCTCTTCTATCAGTGTCACACGCTCCCGCCCACAGATCAGACGAAGGCGTTGGCCATTGTCTGTCAGATGCTTCCGCACGAGAATCGCAATACATTGCGTTCGTTGTTGCGCTTCCTTAGTCATGTGATCGATCTGAAGGATGACAACAAAATGAATTTGCATAATGTAGCAACAATAATTGCACCGTCATTCTTTACGCCACGCTACATACATCCAACGGATAAGAACAGCATAGAAGAGCAGGTGAAAATGGCAGCAAAATGCTGCCTCCTGACCAATGTGCTAATATCGCGCGGTGAGGCGCTATTCCAGGTGCCGAATCATCTAATCGAGGAATCACGTGCGAATAAATCGCGTCAGGTGGGTGGTGCGCCGGACATAGTGCGCTTCATTTGCAATGTACTTACACTACAGATTCCCGTCTCCCCGCAGGGTAAACGCGGCTTACATCGGCGCGTCAAGGCTACTACATCCTTGCTACATGTCAGTAATAGCGGCGCCAATCAACCACATACGCAGAGCAATGCGCCTAGTATTGTTGTTATCGATGGTAGTAACGGCGGCGGCGGCGGCAACAGTAGCAGCACCAACAGCAGCAATAATGGTCACAATCCGGTCAGTCGACAGCAGTCTATTAATCCAAGTCATGTGCATCGTCTCATTGTTTGAGAAGCATACTATAAACATACCTACATACATATATCCATAAAACAATCCAATCATACTGGTGTTAAACGTTGCATACAGAATTTATTATACATATGAAAATCTTCACAAAAACATACACACTAACACACTCACACACACAGACAAAAATATAAACTTATTGAACTATTCATATTTAGGTGATGTTATATTTGTATACATAAATCTTTGGAACAAAATACAAAATTTCGAAAAGCTTTAGTTACAAAAACAAAAAATTCTATTTTTAGTAATATTCAATGATATAATCTAAAAATTGCAATATTTTTTGAAACAAAAAAAAAAAACAAGAATAAGAATCCTTTTGAAACGAATTATTATCTAACGAGAAATATTTTTGATAAAAAAGAAGCGCAATTTTGAATGTGCTTGAAATAAATTTACTATATTCGATATTTAGAATTCTATCTTTAAATTTAAGAGATTAAGAAGTGAAAAGTTTAATGTCATATTACTTTACATGTATTATTTTAAACACAAATTTTTGAATATACATTAATATAAAGAATCGTCTTAGCGTAAATGTAAAAATGAATGCGATATTTTTTAACGAACTCAGTGTTGTGAATGAGAGTCGCGCTGAAACGGAATGAAATAAATTTTTATTGCATAAAAAAACTAATGGCTTATTATATGTTACACTAAAATTTATTTGTAAAAAAGATGTGGAATCGTTAGTGCTGAAACTTCCGAAAGTAGCAAATTACTCAACAAGTAAGATGGTCCTTATTTGGTAAAACAAAATTGCGTATATGTTTCTCATATATATTTTTCTCATATATGCATCTCATACATTATTTGTTCATATAATCATATGTTTCGATTGATAGGCTTCTTTTACAGGGATTTTTAACCTATTTCAAAAAACAGAAGGTTTTATGTATTTTTTTGCATTTTATGTATGTTCCTCGATTTCTCCGTCAATTGTAGACAAATTTTCTAAAGCAAAATTTTATTGTATGTAAATCTTACTGATCTGTTTAAAATCGTGTGCAACCAACTGATATGGTTGACACCGATTTCAATTTTACACATTGAGGTAACAGAATTGCCATATTAGAATAATGTACCTATAACTCAGTTTATTTGTTTGGAAGTTGGTTTAAATTTTTATTAAAAGTATTTATTGTGGGATTTTTTATTATTGAAATATCGGTATTTCAGCTTTGGCTATAAAACAGCCTCTTTCAATAATTGACTTACTACCACCAAATATAAATAAAATATTTTTATTTACTTATTGAAACTGTGCAATAGTAAAACAGTCGCATCAACTAATGTAAAATTTTAAAATACACATTAATTACCTAAAGTTAGAAGGAAAATTGAGGCAACTCAGACTCGGTGGGGAAATTTTTCTTTGGTAGAGGTCCAAGATTAAATACATACATTGTTGTGATGGGATAAAATCCATTCTGTGTTTCTTCGTTTTTTCGCTGTCATATTTTATGCATCATCACCGTGTAAAACAAATCATATATTTCTGTTTTCATTACAGTTGGTATGACCGCCAAGTGTGTTGATATATCGCTGTTGGTTTTTCATATTTGTCCACACTTTTCCGAAGCATATATCGACAAAGAGACTACCGCAATTCGAAGCTGTTAATATCGAAAGGTAAACCACGGAAAAATAAACTGGCGCTCAATTACTTCACCTGACCTGCATTTTTTTGGGTTTTGAAACATTCTGCAATTGTAATGAGATTCTAATCGTTGGGTATATAGTTCGGAAGTGATGAATAGGTTTTTTTCACTGATACATAAATGTATATATTTAGCTTAAAGAAATGTATCAATGCATTCATAAGAATGTGATCAATCGATCAACAGGGCCACCGGTAAATCAATAAAAGATTACTTATCTATATACTGGTTGCAACAAAAAGTCGTTCGTATTTTCGCCTTTATTTCAAATCTTTATAAAATTGCGTACAATCAGCGGATTTAGTTCAAATAGGCGCCGTTTTGATCAATAACTTGCCAACGAGATTCCAACTTCATTATGCCCCGCTCATAGACGCTTGCTTCCCTATTGGCAAAAAAGTGAGACAGTCGATTTTCGAAAGCCTCTTTTGAGGCCATTTTCTCGCCAGCTAAATCGTTCGACATTGACTGGAAGAGATGGTAATCCGATGGTGCCAGGTCCGGACTATAAGGTGGATGCATTAGGACATTCCATCCGAACTCTCGGAGCTTCTAGCGCGTCACAATCGAAGTGTGTGGTCTGGCGTTGTCCTGATGGAACACAATTCCTCTCCTATTGGCCAAAGATGGTCGCTTCTGGGCGATTGCTGCCTTCAAGCGGTCCAGTTGTTCACAGTAGAGGACCGAATTGAGCGTTTGGCCATAGGGGAGCAGCTCATAGTAGATGATTTCCTGCCAATTTTACCAAATACACAGCAATAACTTCCTGACCGTCAATCCAGGCTTGGCAACCGTTTGAGCCGCTTTGCGGCCCTTCAACCACGACCGTTTGCGCTTCACGTTGTCGAAAGTGATCCACTTTTCATTGCCAGTCACCATTCGCTTCAGAAACGGGTCGATTTTGTTGCGATTCAGCAGCGATTCGCAGATGGAAATTCGGTCTATGAGGGTTTTTGGTGTCAATTCGTGTGGCATCCAAAAATTGTTTTTTTTTTTGTGTAGCCAAGCTTCTTCAAATGCCTTTGAACGGTCATATGACTGATATTCAGCTGCCAGGCGATGGTACGGCTACTATGGCGGTCTATCTCGATCACTTCCTTGATTTAATCGACTTCTTCGACGACAGGTCTTCCGGAGCGTCGTGCATCTTTCACTTCCTCCACACCAGTGAAGTGAACCACTGTTGTGCTACGCGAGTTGGATCGACTTGAGCGGCACGGAGAAATTGCATCTGCTTAAAGTAACGCCATTCGGATTCCTGACAGAGTTTCACTTCTCGCGTAAATGGGTCTAGTAAGGTCGTCCATAGCTTGGTTAATTTTTGTTCTACAACCAATAAAACAATTTTATTGCAAATAAGTATACAAGTACAACGGTAATGGTATACTTTGCTTACCAGGAACACCAAGTGTGTCAGCAATTTGCTTCCTTATATCCGCTGTTTCCGCATTATTTTTATAATGATCGGAAATTGCAGGATTAATTTTCATTGCCTCAATCAGATCATAATCGAATTGCGGCTTGAAATCCATGATTGATTTTATTTTTTCATCTTCGCGCCAAATTTCTTTGCTATTGAAAAAATATAAAATGCAACTGTGTGCGCTACCGATACAAATTACCAAAAAAATGGAATTTTCAGTTCATTTTAGTGGCACACAGAGCTATAACATTTCGTTTTAAATAAACAAAACAACAATATAATTTATTAAAACAATTAATCTCTTTTATTTGTTTATTTGCTGGTCTTGAAAAAGGCCGATCTGTGTTAGGACGTTTTCCCTATTTCCCTATGGCCTAGTTGTTGCTTGAAGTTGGGCCTAAATTTAATTGTTCGTGTGGCCATGAACCACACCCCTTCCCATCATAAAGTATTCCCGCTTTTTTTTGGGTCTTCATCACTTCAAGCGTTTCCCCCTCAATCGACTCCATTATGCGGAAGTGTTGCAACAATTGCCTTCATTGTCTCAAGATGGGTAGCGAAAAGCTCTTAATCCAGCGCCGCATACTCTTTTTTGTGTTGGCTCCTCTGACTCTCCCTCTTGAGATAACTCGTCCCGTACAACTGCCTCATCTAAAATCAATCCATCATTATCGTCTGTTCCAGCTTCAAGAGCACCGAAACTTAAGGTCTCTGCAACGCCATGGACCATTTCCACAATGCCGCACAAAACTGCGATCTTCTCTTCTATTGGCAGTAGTGGGACCTGTACTTGTCAGGTCACGTTTATTTCGTGAAATTTTTTTTTCGGATTACTATTTTCTAATCCGACAACACCTTTTTAAAAATAAAACAGAAATTAATAACATGAAAGTTTTATAGTATTATATGCAAATAATGTACAAATATTTCTTTCTTCCAACCTGAAACGTCCTTAGTTGGTGGGCCTGCTACATTTAATGATTCCGTTATATTCGCCCAATTCGCGTCAAATACGATCGTCCTTCACAAATCCCCATATCAAATGGCCATATCAGCATTTTCCTTCATAAATGTCAAGAGTAGTTGCTCCTGCTGAATCGTCTTATGCTTTCCCCTGCAATTAAGAGTAATATAGAATAGTAAAAAATTAATGTAAAATTGACAACAAAATACTTAATTTTTTTTGCGCAAAAGAGTTGCCAAGCATAAACAGTTGTTTATTCGTATTTAATTATAAACAAGGTCGTATCCAGGGGGAGTCAGGGATGACGAAGCCACCGCCCCCGCCCCCCCTAAATTTTGAAAAGTTCGTTAAAAAATGTGTTTTACTACACATTTCGAACTTTTGCTTACTAAAAAAAAAATTAATTGCTACCATTTTTTTTAATATGGGTCGGGGAAAATCTTTAACCGATTTTGAAAAAGGTCAAATTAAAGGCTATATTGAATCTGGCCTAAAACATAATAAAATAGCAAAGAAGATTGGTCGAAGCCAAAACGTGGTAAGCAATTTTCTTTGTAATGAAGCCGATTACGGGAAAATAATGAAAGGAGGAAAAAAATATGATACAACGGCATCAGAGAGGCGACTAATCCTTCGAACTGCTTCGAATTCCCACCTCTCTGCCAGTAAAATCAGGGATGAATGCGGTGTAAATGCTAGTTTGGCAACGGTAAAACGAGTTATTCGGAGTGCTAAACACTTAAAGAGATTAAAAATAAAAAAAAAAACCTCCTCTCAATGATGCACGGAAGGAAGCACGACTTCGATTTGCGCGGGATCACATGACATGGAACAAGGAGTGGAAGGCTGTGGTCTTCTCCGACGAAAAAAAGTTCAATCTCGACGGACCGGATGGCTACAACTATTATTTTCACGACATGCGAAAAGAGGAATGCTTTTTGAGTCGTCATCACTCCTGTACAGGAGGCGTAATGGTTTGGGGGGCCATATCGTTTTATGGAACTTGCGAGCTGCAGTTCGTTTCATCAAAGATGAATGCAAATGTCTACAAGACTGTGCTCCAAAAGGCTTTTCCCCAGTTTTCCGAAATTTTTGGACCTATTCAATGGATGTACCAACAAGACAACGCCCCCATCCATACAAAACAGTGGATTAAGGACCAGAATGTCAACTTGCTCGAGTGGCCGCCATACTCCCCAGACATAAATATTATCGAGAACATTTGGGGACTTTTATCCAGGAGAGTGTATGAAGGGGGAAGACAATTTCAAGACTCGGCGACCCTGGTTGAAGCGATTAAAAAAGCCTGGTCAACTATTTCACTGAGTGAAATTGAAAGATATTACGATTCCTTATCAACTCGAATGTTTGAAACAATTGAATTTGAGCGACCCCCCTTTTCGTTTCATACATAAACAAGTAAGAAAATACAGTCAGGCGTAACCGACTGTAAGAGGCCCTGTACCAGTTCAGGTCTCCTAACAAACACATAAAATGTTTCCCGAGCATATGACCAAACCTATGACCACTTCCTACTGCCTTATAAAACATTTTTTTATGTATGAAAAGAAAAGGGGGGTCGTTCAACTTCAATTGCTTCTAAAATAGTTATTTATTATCCGATTTTGATGAACTTTTTGGATTTTGACTAAGAGGGACGTTATCTCTTTACTGGCATACTCAATTTTTTTTGTGCCGAAGAAATATTTTTCCTTGGGGGTGATTTTATGGGGAAGGGGGGGGAGGGGCAAAATTTTAAAATAAACTTGTGAAATTCCGGAGCAGTCCTAGACGAATGCAAAAAACACGAAGTCTCTATCTATTACCGTTTCCGAGATCCTTTCGTTCATACGGACGGCCAGACGGACGGACGGACAGACGGACATGTCTATATCGACTCCTCTATCGCTCCTGACCATAATGGGGGTAACTTTGGGGGGTCTCCGATTATTATTTCTACCTGTTACATACATTTGCACAAAACCAATAGGCTCTTGTACCTTCGGTACAGGGCCTAAAAAATGTTTTAAAAGGCACTTAGTCGTGCAGAGAGAAGTGGTCATGTGTTTGGTCATAAGCTAGGGGAACATTTAATGTGTTTGTTAGGCGATCTGCACTGGTACAGGGCCTCTTACAGTCGGTTACGCCCGACTGAAATTTCCTTACTTGTTTTTTATTGTTTTGTTGGTCAAACCTATTCACTTGAGCCAAAAATAATGTAGATTTTCAGCTATGTTTTTGAAAATATAATAAAAAAAATATAAAAACCAAACCAAAAAAAAATTTTATAAATAATATTTTATAAATAATTGATCGTTTTACTTAACAAAATTTATTTGGTTTAAATCCGAGTGCTCGTTATGAAGATATTATGTTCTAAGTCTAAAAAATAAGTCAAAACTATTCAGTTGAGCGGCACTGTAAGTGTAGGTAGATTGAAAAAAAGTAGCAAATAAATCCGATATCACAGAATCAGAGGATGCTACTTTATTGTCAAGATAAAAATTTGAGGGGTAAGCCGTATTGTTACGCTTTATGTTAACAAAATTGAAAAAGTTTTTAGGGTTACTGCGCACATTATTCCTAACTCGTAATAAATAAGCAGAATAACACTGTTTATTCAACGAGTTAAAGTTATAGCAAGCAATAGAAAATTTACCGTAATCTACAGTGGAACCAGTTCGTCTGTATTTTTATAAAAGGCGCGATTTAATATTCTTTAAACGACTTAGACTCCAAGAGAAAGACGGAGGTCGATTGGCTAAAGTAGACTTAGTTGTGTAAGCATTTAAAATAATTGAAAATAGTTGAATAGAAAAAGTTAGACGCAAACTCAATATCAGTGCAGTCTTCAAGAACTGACCCATTAGTATTGAGAAGTAACTGGTTTAACTTTCTGTATTCCGTTTTTCTAAAACATCTAACACGTTTGAGTCTATGATTTTTAGCTGAACAAGAAACACTTTTGAGCTGAAACCTTAACTGCAGTGTAGGGTGATGTTTACCTTCCGGCAAAGTTATTGGAGAAATCCTTTTAATGGATATTTCAATACCATTGTCCACAAACACAAGATCTAGAAGCCGACCTGAAATGTTGCAAATGTTGTTGCATTGTTGCAAGGACAAATCAAGAAGAATATCTAGAAAGTCATGATTGGCAGATGGAATTAACATGAAGGACCATAGACCAATTTATAGTGGGTAAATTAAAGTCACCCATAACTATAAAATGATCTTTATCACGTAAAAGAGATAGCAGTTGCATGCAGCATATATATGTAGATATTACGTATTTTTAATGTGTTTTAAACAAATTTTATTAATGCAATGTTAACAATTTGAAGATGTTCTTTTTACTTTTTTAAAACCTATTTTGGTCTTAAAATTTTTTGGGCAATTAATAAATTTCATTAAACTACGAATTTCTGCCAAAAAAAAGTGGCAAAAAAGCCATAGTATTAAATTTTTCGTCACTACAAAAAGCAAACACTTAAATACTGCTTGGTTAATTAAAATAATTTCAAATGCTAATTTCCGTTAAATACAGATGGCACGTCATATTTTTGGTCATGTGTTCAAAAACACATAACCAAAACGCCTTATGATGGTCATGCGAACGGGGTATCATACCAAAAATATTTTTGTGGTCATGTGGTGATAAAAATAGCGCCATCTAGTGCTTACTTTGGATACCAAATAGCGCCCTCTTCAGCAGCGCCTTGACCAATGAATTGAGCGCCATCTAGTAGCGCTAACTGGTACTACATGGTGTATAGAGCCATCTAGTGAGGGATGATAGTAGCAAAATTGCACGTTGCGCCATCTCCCGGACACCATGAGCGCCATCTAACTCTATTTGGTTTTCGCCATCTCATGGACCCCATTGTCATGGCGCAGATGGATGAACAGAGATGGCGCTATTCGTGAAAGTGGAATTTAGCGCCATCTAGTCGACAAAAGCAAGAAGCGCCATCTGTTAACGTAAATTTTAAGCTAAGTAACGGAAATTAGCATTAGAAATTATTATAATTAAATAAGCAGTATTTAAGCTCCTATGAAGATTGATCTGCTCAATGTTGGCATTTTCAAGTCACGGTGTAGGTTTTGGTTGCGCATATACCTAGGAGCTTTAGTTGTTTTTCTCAAGATCCTGTTTTGTAGCACTTGTATCCGATTAATGTTTGTAGCGGAAGCAGTGCCCCAAAGCTGCAGGCCGTACATCCAAGTTGGCATAATAACCGTCTTTCAAACAAGAAGTTTATTCTCAAGGCTAAGTTTACTGCTTGGCCGAAGCATCCAGTTGAGCTTCTTAAGCTTATTGTAGCAAATGCTTGCACCAAGTACCACGTTTCTTCAAGCAAAAACCCAAGTAGCCTACTTGGTCCACATGTAGTATGACTCTTTTGTTGAGCATGACGGGTTGGCTTATCGGCAGTATACAAAGTGTAGAGAAGAGGACCAAGTTCCAATGCGGCGTATTCCGGAGAGCTCATCTTTCACCTTAACTGTCAATGCACGGTCAAGCAAGTAAGACTTCAAGAGAAGAATTTGCGACGCTGGTAATTTTCTTTAAATTTTTAAGAGGAGACCTTCCTTTGATAGGGTCTCAAAGGCTTGCTGTATATCAAGATAAACAGTGGAGCTATACTGTTTATTCTCAAATGCCTTTAAAATATGTTGAAAGACACGGTGCACTTGTTTCGGTGTACCATGGTGATGCCTAAAGCCAAACTGGTGATCAGGAATGGCACTCTGAACGCCCAATGCTGTTAACATTCTACTAAAAACTATTCTTTCGAAAATTTTAGAGAACGTCGGTAGCAAACTTATTGGTCTGTAAGAAGCAACAAGGTTTTTATTGCTTTATCAGGCAGAGCCTTTGTCACTTTATCAGCTATTCCGTCATATCCCGGGGCTTTGATTTTATTTAGTAATTTAACCTATTGCCGAACTTCTTGTGGAGAAACAGGTTTAATAGGGGTCAGTTTTGATAAAGGCATTGCTAATAAACATCTCGTGTCTCGTACATCACTCGGGTCGGCGACATAAAAAGGTGTGAAACGTCCTTCAAGCTCAGCAGCAAATGCTTCAGCCTTCTCCTTGTCTGTACATATGTTGTTGACATCTTTTATGGGCACTTGTCGTAAAGGCTGCCGCTCAGGTTGAAACTAACTTTTTTGTTTGGATCTGCATTTCTGAGTAGTTCATCAAAAAATTTAAGGTGCGCACCTTATACATCAATTTTTTCAACTCAGTAGCCGCTCTACACCAGTCTAAACGGTCCCGTTCATTCCGGCTACGTATGTAACGACGACGTAATTTACTCTTATGTGTAACTAAAGCCATGACCTCAGCTTTTAACCGGGTTGGATCAGCTAGGCAGCGTGATGGCGGTTGCTCTGCGGCGAGTTGAGCAGCTTCATAAATGTCCGCATCGTCAACGTACTCAGAACAAGAAAGTTCCATGTAGCGTGAGCAAGGGCTTAGCAACGCAAGCCGGGTCCGCTAGTTTATAATATATTTAACCTACTTAAGCATAAATAATGATAATTCTTACTGCACCAAACTTAGAAGTTAACAAGAAATTATTTTTTGATGATTAAATTCAAGTGAAAGTGAATTCTTTTTCTTATATAAATATTATTAAAATCAAGAATTTACTACATTTTGATTGAATAATAAACGTGCGGCATGTGAACTCATTCATGTGCAACTAAGATTCATCAGTAATAATAAAATATATAATTGCTTGTCATTTGCATACTATACACCTGCCACAAATTTGTACAAATTAGTTTCGTAATTCTGTGTGGAATAAATTAATTGACGCATTAAACTACAAAACTGAAGAATTTACTACAACAAAGTGTCTTAAATAGATTTTGTCTGTTTGTTGTTTCTATTGCAGAAGATAAAAGCGAATAGATGACTCCGAGTATGCAAAGAATGTCTTTCTGTTGATTTATTGGACATTAAAGTCAAGTCAGCATAGTAGGTAGGCAGGCAGGCAAACAGGCTGATAGACATCAGCGTTTGAAGTTCTGTATGTTCTTGAGACCAATATGCTGAATATGCTGCCACCTACACATTGACAAAGTTATTGAGGAAGTAACTAGAGCACATCGAGAGATTTCTGCACTTGATTATTTATTTATTTTTTTTTTTTTGAGTTTGAAAGCAACGCAAATCATCTCGAAGAGATATTAAGCATAAACGTATACAGTCTAGACTCACATATATGTAGGTACTCATATAGTATGTACTATAAATAGGAACTATAAATCTTAATTTTTTCTGGTTTCCTGATTCTTTTTCATAAAATAGTTTCATATTTCATTGACTGTGGGTGCAATAAAATGCTTTGAAGTCAAACAATCAGTTTATCAAACAGTTTGTCAAAGTCTTTCGCCCCGATTCAGATAAAAGTCTCTTTTATTTAATTATCAAAGTTATTGTTGTTTGCAATCATAAAATCATTTTGATCAAATTTAATTGATTTAATAATGCAAAATAACGCAGCACAGTCCAACTTTCCATAACGATGATGGCTTTTTTGCAGATTTTTACAAACGACGAGTAACCATTAAATTTTTCAGTATTCTACAACCAGATAAGCATTACAAAACCAATGTTTAGCTTAAATACTTTTCACACTTGGACCTGCTTACTATCTAATTCTCAAATCTTCATCTCGATATAAACGTGCAATTCATCGAATTTCAACTTTGATTATTGATAGTTAATATAGAATCTAATTGGAATAACTTTGTATGTATCGAGGCATTTTTAAAACAGTAGTATTTATTACTAACAAAGGTGAATCAAGGGGGAGCGGGATCGCTGCCTCACCAATTTTTCGAATGTTCGTTAAAGAAATTATTTTACTTATTATTTTGTTTATGGTTAAAGAAGTGCATGGAGATATTTTTGTTCTACTAAATTATAAGTTAAGGGTCCATATAGTCCTTATCACTCCTTACTAAGTATAGTAAAAAGCTGAGCTCCCTCTCGATTACTAAGGAAAAAATATTGTTTTACTTTATATTGACATCGCGATCATTCTAATCTACTTTCAGCTTCAGTGCATAGAATGACTCCAAGCCCTATTTCAGATCTATATTTTAAACATTGAGGAGCTAGTTTTGATTCATAAAGATAGGGGGACAGGCAGACATACATACGAAAGAGGCTCATTCGATTCATGCAGGCAAATGACCACAAGAGTGCAGATGGCCAAGAACTAATATGCAAATTTATGAACAACTTAGCAGCTGTTCTCCTACTCATGTTGTCTCTTTCCTTTTTTTTTCGAAAAATATGTTGACTATTTTAGGGCAGTGCTCGGCACAAAATACAAACGTTTGGAATTGCGGCACACGAACGTTTTCTGGCTTTACACTGAACATTTTTTTGTTGCCAAAACTTGACTTTTTGGTTTTTATTTCCAGAATTTTTTTTTTGGGGGAATAGGCAAAATTTTAAATTAAAATTGTAAAATTCCGGAGCAGTCCTAGTCGAATGCAAAAAACACGAATCCTCTATCTATTACCGTTTCCGAGATCCAATCATTCATACAGACGGACAGACGGACGGACAGACGGACATGTCTATATCGACTCCTCTATCACTCCTGACCATAATGGGGGTAACTTTGGGGGGTCTCCGGCCAATATTTACACAGAACCAATAGGCTCTTGTGCCTTCGGTACAGGACCTAATAAAACATAACATAATAAATGAGCTACTTGAACAATAAAAGAAACGAAAGAATGGTTATTCAGAATGCAGATTCTTACAATATTCTTCAGCATTTTCACTTCAATAGTGTGCTTATATATGTAGGTGAGGCACATTACTTTTTTTTCTGTCTGTATGGGCAACAAGATCTTCGGAACTATTAGATATATAGCTTTTATCTTGATTTTTAATACACTTATTTATATTCAGGCATTGTTGTTGGAGGAATCCCGTGGATGGATATGCAAAAACCATTGTCAAAAAACAAAAAAAAAATTGCCTATTTTTGGGCTTTTGTATAAAAAATATTTTGTGGTTTAATATTTTGCATCAATTCTAATAAATTATTTCACATTTAGACCAAAAAGTCGACTCGGTATGGACATGCCCGTCTGTCAGCGTACGAACAAAAACGAGAAGTCTATAAAAGATAGAGCGTTCCAGTTCCCTTTTCAGTTAGTATGTGTTTAATAAACGTACCATCTACGCTTAAGGGGTTAGTACCCATACAAACATGCCTCTTCATTGTATTCATATACATGAATTTTTATTTATGATTTTTTTTTATAGTTTGGTATAAATTGTTCTTTAAATAATTCTTTGGAAATGTTTGTGAGGAGCATATGACCTCAAACTCTCATTATTTATGAAATATTGTTTCTTCAATTAGATTACATATCAACGCAAAGCAATTTGAGTCTATTTTAGTTTTTGAGGCCTATTGTAAAGATTTATCTTAATTTCATTATATCTCTTCCTATATACAGCTTGTAAATTGGACATAACGAACTGACATAAACCGTACACAAATCAATGTTCAAGTCAAATTTGTAAAATCGTTCGGCTTGCAATTACAAGCCGAGGCATATTTATAAGCAATAAATTTCGCCATCGTTAGCGCACGACATGCCACATTGGAAGCAGATACTTTTTCCCGTACAATTCGTTTATTTTTAATTACAAAGATACACATCAACTACATGCATAGAGATACATCGGCACGCATACAAACTAACGCAAAGATGCAACTACAACGAAGTGTACGTAGATTGCTGACATACTTAGACCGACTTAGGCCGATACGATTCAATGCGAATCCTTGGGCAATGATCGAATAAACGAATGCACAATCCATGCAACTGCCAACTGACTGATAAACGTGAAAGCAGTCGCTGCTGCAGCGGTAGAGCAGCGACAACATAACATGGGCCAATGGCCAACAACCAGAGGCAAGTTCAATGTTGCACTAATCCATTCACGGCCAGTTACTTCTTTTGCAAGGCACAGTCTCGTTGTCTCGATTTCTGGCTGTGTTGCCGCATGTATCTAGCGTCCGCGCATGAGTCAAAGATACAATTCCTAGTCTAGTTTTGTTTGCTTTTATAAACATTTTCAGCTCGTTTAATTGCAATTCACTTGAACGAGTTTTTATTTATATTCGTTTTTTTTTTCTATTTTTTTTATTTTTCGTTTGAACTCACTGTCAATTGTATCGCCGCGAATACTATTTACACTGACTGTTCTCTACTCTGAACTCTGGTATTCGTATACTGCCTTCACTTCTTTGGTCCGGTGCAACGTTTATCAAACCATGTTACAAGCAGCTAAGCAATGTTGCACAATCATGTGCGGAACAAATTATATTCAAATGGTCTATTAAATGTTTATTGTATGTGGATGTCTTTAAAAAGTATTTGCAATATGGAAACTAATATGTATTATGGTTCTAATATTAAATGTCCTGAAATTTGGTTAGATTGTGTGTCTAATTTGCAAAGAACATATACTTTTGATCTTTCTATTTAATTCTATCTGCTGAACGCTATATGTAGTACTGACTTAGAAGTTTCGAGATACCCTTCATATTATATACCTTACCTTACTTGCAGCAAAGTCATCCCATTCAACCCCTCTGTCAGCATTTTTACTGTTAAGCATTCCATGGTTCAAAACTCATCGCTCTGGCATTATCGGTTTTGGCTGTGCATTCTAATAAATTCTTATATATCGTAGATATTTTACTGAGATTGACATAAGATATATCAAATTTGATGAAAATTCTTCAAGCTTTCTTATGCTATATAATATTGTATGGGTAATTTCCCGAAAAAATTCATAATTTTTGTCTTATGCTTCCATCCTCCAATTGTGGATATTTAGCGCCCCATTTTGAAGCGGCCTGTTTTAGGACATTGAACGATTGTTTGCTGTCTTTTTCACCGAGTTGAATGTTGAAAGGAAATATGTTCGCACAATTGACTATCGTCTGTTCAACTGTCCTGTCCGCTTCCATGTAGCGAGGCATGTTTGTCAATAACTGGGCTAACTAAATTGACATGACTAGTGAGACGTTAGCCAGCTGCCGCGCTAACGCCTGCACCGTTGCCTGTTGTTTTGACAAGCTGTCTTCTGCGCTCGCTCATATCTATTTGCAATTATCTTAATTTTTTTCTGCATCGTCTTGCCTAGCAGCCAAGCGTCTCGCCTCGTCTCTACATGTAATTTGTATAGTCGCGCATTCATTCAAGTATTCACTCATTCAATTCATTCACTCATTTAAGATGGCTTCGTCTGCAATCCTTGCTGTTGTAGTGCGTCTTCTGCTCAGTCCGTCCGTCCGTAAGTCCAGTTGTCCCCGCGATCGTGCAGAGATGTCGCAATCACGATAATGACTATGGCTGTAGCAATTATTTTTTAGATTTGCTGCAACATGTTGCAATTCGTTTGCTTATTCATCTTCGCTATTTATCTTCTCAGCAAGCAAACAATGCGTACAACTTAGCGTCATACCTTTGCGGCTTTTAATCTATGAATTTTAATTGGAAATTATTTCGTTTTTCTGTAGCTTATCATTATGGCAGTTCCTAGTAATTGCATTAAATTTTTGGAACAAGTATCGAAAAGTCCCTGAAGAAATTCAGAGCTGTGTCTAAGCATATTAAATAAATGGGAGAGGCTGTCACCAGCTGTCGGAAGTACTATGCAATCGAACTTCATTTTTAGCATAAGTAAAGTGGCGCAGATAGAGGGGAGATTAAGGGAATCAATCCGCTATTCCCTTAATAGGTATCTAAATCATCCTATCCCAGAATTCACGCACGATTTGAATTAAATATAAAACGTAGTGAGACATTGTGAGAAAAGTTGTTGACTGTCATTCACTTGGGATTGGCCAACAATGATTCTTGTGCAAACGGCCCAAGCAGCTCACAACGTCCGCTAGGACATGTATCCCTTTTGTACCCTCTAAACAGCCGTTCGGAGGTGAGCTAACAGTAAGATGACTTTGGTGCGTTGGGACGAAGTTGCTTAAGATGAATTCTTCGAGCGCTTCGAACGTCTAATCTAATCTAATCTAATCTAATCTAATCTAATCTAATCTAATCTAATCTAATCTAATCTAATCTAATCTAATCTAATCGAGAGGCTAATCGATTTCCCGACAGGTCCGAACATGGTAGTTAGCACCACCAGATTTTAACACCTCAACATCCACAAGGCTACGTGGCAAAGTCCCTAAGAAATTACACGCTACCAAATTAATCATCTTGTGATTAACGGAAGGCACGCATGGAGCGTGTTGGACGTGTGAACGTTACGTGGTCCCAACATTGACTCGGACCACTATCTTGTCGCAGACAAGGTATGCACCATGCTGAGCCTGTGCACGCCGCAAGTCCCAACATGCAATGAAAGCTAGCCGTCGGCAAGCTGCAAACAGACAGACCACCGAAGCCTGCTCAAACACACTCTCCAGACTGATCAGGAAAATCTTTCCGTCTTCTCAAAATATATGTGAGTAGTGGAAATATATCACCCGCTCCATCGATAGGGCTGCCAAGGATGTCATTGGTTATACAATTCTTGGTACGACGAGGAGTTTCGCAAATGCTTTTGCAGAGAAGAACGGACTATAACGAGGTCGATTCAGTTTTTAAAAAGCTGAAAAATAATCAAGTGGCAGGCTTTGATGGGCTGCCAGCTGAGTTATTTAAGACCGGCGGCGAAGAGTTGGTTAGGAGAATGCTCATCCTTTAATATTTATGACTGGAATCTCACTGTTCTCTGTTTTATCTTTAAGAAAGGAGACCCCGATGTTTGCGCCAACTACCGCGAATTAAGTCTTCGTTCCATGGGATATAAGATTCTGTCGCGCGTATTGTGTAATAGGCTGAAGCCATATACAGATTCAATGATAGCACCATATCAGTGCGGCTTCAGTGACGAAATATTTACATTACGCCAAATCTTGGAAAAGACCCGTCAGTTTAACAAAAATACACACCACCTATTTGTTGACACTGATGACGCTATCTCACACACAAAGTCTTGTCAGGGTAGGGAAAAACTTCTCCGACACCTTTGATACAAGAGAGGTTTCGGGCAGGGCGATGCTCTGTCGTTCGATTCTTTAGATCTTCAGATGGAATACATCCTACGCCAGTGCCCGTAAATACAGAGTATGTCGGGCTCGATCTTCCAAAAGTAAGTGATGTTATCGATATCATCGGCACGAATTAAAGGCGAGTCAGCAAGGCGTTCTCAGAGATTGAAAAACAGTCTCGGCTCATGTGTCTAGCGGTGAATGAGGACAAGACGAAGTACTTGGTGTCTTCTCGCACTCGGTCATCGCGTCTTCAGTGTTGTAGAAAGCTTCGTCTATCTTGGATCCGAAATAACCAGCAACAACAACGTCAGCCTGGAGATCAGGCAAAGAGATGTTTTTTGGGCTGAGGAAGCAAATGAGAAGTAAAGCCCTCTCTCGAAAGACAAAAATCAAGATCTATAAGACGCTGATACTCCCGGTCTTATTGTATGGCGCAGAGGCATGGACCGTCATTGAGTCAGATGAAACAGCGTTGGAAGACTTCGATAAGATATTTCGCAGGATTTTCGGTCCTATTGGAGTCGGCGACGAGTTTAGATCCCGTATGAATGAGCTGTACGAGCTATTCGATGAGGTTGACATAGTCCAGTGCATAAAATTCCAGCGGCTGCACTGGGCTGGGCACCTCATTCGAATGGATGAAAGAGCTCCAGCACGCATGGTTTACATGGGGGGCCCGAACTTGATTGGAGAACGCCGAAATAGTGGACGATCGGGCACGCGTTGGAATGACCAGGTATGGAGAGATCTATCCGTACTTGGCATTCAAAACGACTGGCGCCAACGCGCACAGGACTATGGAGGCTGGCGCGCCTTCATAAATGCGGCCATGACCGAAAGACGGTTGACGGCCATTTAAGTAAGTACAAATGAAGCATATGAGTGCATATAAATATACTATGCAATATAGGTTCCCGTTGTATTTGCTTTTTGTGGACTTTGAATTAGTATTTGAAACAATCCTTGTGAACCCTATTGATCTCATAAAGGGTTATTACTGGTCTTCGGTGTGGTCTATGTGGACATTAATATGAAGGTGTCACAAGGTGTATAGAAAAATTAACCGGTAGGTCTTGAAGTAAAAACAAATGGTTGGTCTTCAAACAGAGACGAGAATTGCTACAGCCAGCATTTAAGAAAATACTTATATCTTTCATCAACAAATGTTTGAAAACGAGTGCTGAGCTGTGACAAATAATAAATGTCGAATCTAGCAATAATGAGGTAAGAAGGTGACACATCAAAGCAGAGATGCAATATACATATAACTATTTTCAGAAATTTTACATAAAAAATTTAAATTTAATCTACCCAAAATTTATTTTTGCTTGCTTTTAAATCACTTAATAACTCACAATCGCATTCGAGTCTTTCAACTTAAGTTTCATACCAAGTAATTGTTCTATGGTAAAATATCCTATTACCAATTACAATTTCTCTATTTGTCCTGAATGAAAAACATTGAAGACATATGTATGTAGTATCTGTACAATATCAATTAGCCAAAGAATGCAATTTAATTTAATTTAACAAACCCTAAATAAATATTTAATGTAGCTCGATTTGCTGTGATTGTCTGACGTAATGCAATTATGCAATGCATACAGCAAAGTATCTCAACAAACTATTTGTGTGCAGTGCAAATGTTTACTCCTTTATCTTCGTTGCTAAATAGTTGGAATTCAATAATGCAAAACTTGCTTGCTGTGGCAGACAGATCGAACAGTGTATTGGAATGGAATAGCGTGCAATGTCAATGTCAATTTCATTCTGTGGATACACTTTGAAGTTGAATCAATGGTGAAGTACGAAAGAGAACGAAAAGAGTTCGAACAAAAACTAGTAATAATAATAATAAACATTGAAATGAATTTAAAAGGGAAGCCGAGCCGAGCCGAGCACGAGTGCATATGAAGCAAATTGAAATACAGTAAAACCTACGAGTTTGGTAATCGAAAAAAAATTAAAGTACATATTTATTTGTTTATGCTGCGCACTTTTTAGAACTTTATACTGCTTGCAGCTTAATTTTGAAAAAAATTTTAATTTTATATTTATTAGTTTTAGATTTTTAGATGGTTCTACTGTGCTTGTATATATCTTCTCTACTTGCACACAAACTGAGCATACAATTGTCTATGGACTGCTGACTCCCAAGACGTTCGGTTCGTCACTGGTGTAAAGTTTTCAATAAAGGAAATTGGTATTCGATTTGAAGATGCTGTTAAATTGAACATAAGATTGCACTCAAGCCGTTTAGCAGAGCGGAGCGAAGCGTTTGTGGTGCACAAGCCAAACTGTAGCGTGTCAGGGCTAAGGACAAATGAGTGCTTGGAAATTTTGTGAATCGGTAAAATTTAAACGAAAATGGTACTAAAACATTTTTTCGTTCCAGTAGAATTTGGTTTGTACTCGAAGCAGGAAGTGGTCAATTTTATTGGTTTTAAAAAATAAGTTTTCGCCAAACTAGATATGGAAAGAAGGTCTGGTGACATTGATGAATGGAGAAAAATGATGTGTTACATTTTATTTGAACTAATGAAAAAGTTTTGCTGGTAACAAATGTGATCATGTTACAAATCTGTACACCGAAGGCCATGTCCTCCAGACTGTGCCACATAAGGTGTATCGGTTGTGTAGACCATCGCTGCAATAAAGAGGAAATGGAAAAATAGCTGAATCGTTGGATTAGTTGTAAAAAAAAAGTTTCCTAAAACATTAAGATCTCTGCAAACGAGTGCGCGCTCGGTTTCGAGATACCCGTAAATTTTTATGGAGGACAATAATAATAATACTCCTATCTGGATCTGTGCAGTATATTCTATTGAAAATTTAAACATCCACATTTTTTTTTCATACAAAAAATCAAAACGAAAGACAGAGAGAGATAGAGAAAGAAAGTGCGTGTTTGTATGGTGTCTTCCACTTATATTAATTATTTAATTATTAAAGTTATTTGATGTGAGAATAGCAGAATCTAAGTATGAAAAATTGAAGCCACAAAGTTCTCGTTGTTCGATAGAAGGACGGAGAGACTTACATGTTTAAATCAATAAGACTCTTAATGCTGATCAACAATTTTTGTATATTCTTTATGCGAACTGATTTAAAAAATAAATAAATTGGTTACTAATTGCCTTGGCTGCTTAGCTTTTAACCAAGTTACTTCATCTTGATTAAATTTAACTGCTGATTTTATATGCAAGAAAGTATCGGGAATTCTTAATTTAAATAAGCCGGGTAGTAGTTATGTAAGTAACATTGTTTTCCAGGTTGGTAACACTGTCCTTAATTATGATGCCAATTTTCAAATCAGTTTAAATTAGTTGAGTAATGCTTGGCGATTTTTTCTGATGAGTGAAAATATTGATCAACGTATTTGTGTTAAGTTTTGTGTTGTGAACGAAATTTTTTGTGCCGATACATTGAAAATGTTCAACGATCGTCGATAAAGTTAAATAAATCGTTGCTGAAAGTAACATATATGCGAACGCACGATTATGCTTGGGTATGCAATGGGTTGCTGAATTTCCTTCCAAAAAGTTATTGAGAACAGGTAGCTGGATCGAGGCAACTCGGATTTAACCTTCCAAAGTCAATCAAATATTATATATGACTAATATATATATTTTCTTCGATATTCATAGTTTGGTGTACTTTGCATCCATGTGGTGAAACGGTCAACAAATGGTACTACTTCGGTGTTGAAAAGCGTTTACGAGAGGCTATCCGCCGCAAACGTCCGAATATGTGGGCAACGTTTATGGATTCAATGCGAACGAATTTTTGGCCAAACATGAAACAAGCACAGTATTCACCAGATGTGGTCCTTTGTGACTTCTTCCTTTTCTCAAGACTATAACTGCGTTGGGAAACACGCTTTGAACCGATGAAAGACATCTAGAAAAATTCAACATAAAGTGTTTTGATGAGTGGACGAAGCGTTGGCATATGTGTATCGTATCGCTTCAAATAAATGTTGTTTAAAGGAGGTAAAATAAACTTGGATGATCTAATAAATTTTTTCTTGACAGGATATATGTACCACGTAATTCTGTCAGTCTGTCAATTTTCCAAAAAAATGTTTCTGGGACTTGTCATTTTCTAGACCTTTAAAGCTTTATACCTTTTTACCAAAGGTTTAAGAGCCTATTTTCGTGCAAACGTATGTAACAGGTAGAAATAATGGTCGGCGATCCCCAAAGTTACCCCCATTATAGTCAGGAGCTATAGAGGAGTCGATATAGCCATGTACGTCCGTATGAACAAAAGGATTTTGGAAACAGTAATAGATCTCTATCTACTCTCTCTCTCTCTACTTCGTTCTTTGTGCAATCGACTAGGACTTCGCCTGAATTTTACGAGTTTATTTTTAAATTTTGCTCTTTCACCTTTTCCCTTCATCCTCAAGGCCAAGAATGCCAGTATAGAGAAAACGTCCCTCAAAGCCAAATTGCATCAAAATCGGATAATAAATGACGATTTTATAAGCAATTGAATTTGAACGACCTATGATGCTTCCGTCCTTCCTTTTCTTTTCATACATAAAAAGATGAAGTAAGATGCAGTAAGATGTGGGAGTAGCAACATATTTTTCGTCAGTAGCATTTTGGTTAATAATTTCCTACCTTTTTGTTGTGCACTGCTTGGTGCATAAGCTAGTGATACATTTAATGTGTTTGTTAGGAAATGATTTACATCCTGATCTGGTACAGGGCCTCTTATAGTCGGTTACGCCCGACTGAAAATTTCTTGTTTTGCTGTAGACATTTGCACCTCCAATTGTTTCCTGTGATGGATCTAGATATGATCATTGTAGACTCACACTTTCTTTTGATTGAAGACTATTCCTGTAGTTCGGCTGGTGACGAGTAACTACCAGTGCACTAGATATTTCGCCAATCCTCTTCGCTAGCCTATTGAGAACCGCAAATACATGTGTGGTTTTCTCCTGCTGTGATAGTGGCACGCGTCATTTGCAATTTTTCCCCATTCTCCCCGGGTTTAACATAGTTAAGTGGTTAGTGCTTTGTTACTGGTACGTATCTAGCAAAAGGTGCTACAACGTCGTACTGGTGGTACTCTTCTAATGACATCGATGAGTTAGGTTCACTAGGAAAATGCTTTACCGGTAGTTGGGCGGAGGAATGGTACCCACCCGCCGCCATTTGTTACTGTTAGTTCTTCACTCTCAAACCCGTTCAACCGATTTACATGGTATTGTAGGTTTTATTTTCATACAGTATGCACTCGGAAACCTTTATTTTTCTTGTTATTCTGCTGTGAAATGAAACCATTTATCTAATGCAAAGTAATTATAATTTTTTATATTAAAAGAGGACATCTTAATAGCTGAATGCCAGTTCAAAACGCTGATGCATTCGGGTCTTGTGGAACACAGTTCTTTAGAGAATTTTAATTTTAAATTATTTCGTGAGCCCTGATGCAGTAGTCAACAGCAATCACTGCAAAAACTATGCGTGCCACAAGCAAATAATAGCATAAGGGTATATGTTGCTGCGGGGGGTAGTGTTCAAGTAGTGCAACGATTCAAAATTGGTGGCAACAAGAATGCCCCAATGTACGATTTTTGAAATTCTAGTAGCTGGCATTTATTGGTGCAATTGTGCTGCCACAGCCGTGTTGTTAAATTTGGTGCTCTTGGTGGTGTTGGTGGCATTGGCGGTTACGCTTGCAAGTTGCAACACAATCATTGAGCTTTGTTGTTGTTGTTGTGGGTTTAAGTGGCAGCGCGGTTTCTGTTTGCTTCTGCATTGAGCTGAGTCAGTCGTCGTCTTCAGAGGTGACATTATTCTGCTTGGCATTTATTGTTGTATGTGAAGTTTACCCATTCATTTATCGGTCTAATGACTTCCAGTGATGCATGCGAAAAAGGAAGCAAACGCACAGAGGCATACAAACACATTTTCACTTTAGAGCTGCATACTTCGACAGGTATTGAAATTATTCAACTTGCCAAGTCGGATACGGTTTGTGTTGCTTTCAGCTCGATTGCTTTTGAAATTTTTGGTTGATATTACGCATTCGCTACGCTGCCTTCACGTTTAAACTATGCATTCCATTCTTTCATTTGCTCTTCTTTTAAGTTTTTATACACTTTATCGATGGAGTTTTTCCAGTTGGACAAATACTTTGTAACGCGCTTACCTACTATGCCTTAGTTCGTATCATCGTATCTATAAAGCTAGTCCCCGCAGTTGAGCTACGACTTGAAATGGTTGAAAATGTTTAATTTTGTAGATTAAGCAACATTTAATGTGGACGCAAGTGCCAAGAAATAGTTTTAATTTTTAATTTTAGAAATAAATAATATTAATTTGGCAAAATGAAACTGTTTAAAATAATGAAAACCAAAAGATTCCTACTGCTTGGAGGAGGTCCATACCTTTGAGGGAAAATTACTAAAACTCTAAAAAAACAATATTTTTATATTTGTAGCTACCCGTAAGTGTAAAGGAGGCACGTTTAGTTGATACAAATTATTTAAAGAACGAATAGGAGCGTAAAAATTTAGAAACTTAAAGCTTTACTTAAGATAGCTCTTAATACAGCGGTTGCATAGTGTAACAAGAAAAAACACTGCAGTCGAGTGGGATCGACCACGAGATACCCTGTTTGTAAAGATTTGTGTGGTCCGATTTTGGCCTATATAGAATACATATTTTCTGAGGAATCAAGGAACATATAATATATCAATTAAAGCAATTATAGCTAAATAAACAACCGCAATAAAATATTTTTCATACAAAAACTCAAAATGAGGATTAGATTTGCAGGATAAGTGCCCTTAGGGAGCAAGTATCGGCTGGATTTTAGATGCTGATTAAAGATATATATTATATATACTTTGTGAGATCTGTCTCGCCTTTACATACATTTCCACAAATCCCTTTCGCTAAAGAGGAAGTTTAATGAGAAACGCATATCCTAACACATTGGTTTTTCCATGAAGAACGTTGGAGTAAGTATGTCGAGTTAAAAGAAGGCTACGTTTTGAAATAATATTCAAGTTTTCGGAAAAAATTATATTTTCTTATCTAGGCATTACATTATCCAAAACTTTCGAACAGCAAGAACGATGGTGAGTAGAGAAAGGGCAACAACAAATGCATATTTCTTGATTTCTCTTTATATTATTTTCTCTCTCCCTCTATTTGATCTATAATGATAGGTAATGGCGAGATAAATAGGGGCCACATCTAAATAAATTAATATTTTTAATGTCTGATGTATGATATTTCGTGAGCTATGAAACTTATAGTTGGAATGGAGACTTGAAAACATTTTTTGAGTACGACTGTAAAGTGCATCAATGCTTCGGTTTAGCCGAAATCTTACATACTCGTATTCTCTTATTAGTTATTCTCATTGGAGCTCCTGAAGTTTGTGTGTTTGCGTCTTTGTGTTTGTTGTTCGTGATTGTTGCTTCTTTGGCTGTTGTTGCTGGTGGTGTTGTTAGTGATGCATTTGGCAATGAAGCGCAGCGCCAAAGGAGTTGTAGAGATATTTTACTTTTCCCCTTCGTACAGTCGTCTTCGAAATCGACAGACGTTTTCTTTTTCACTTGTTATTCGTTTTTCCTTTACATTCTTTTTGGTTTGTTTCGTTTTGCCTTAACTTAACTTAAATTTCAAAGTGATTAATCGTGTTCGTTGCGGTCGATTGATTCTAGTTTTGGTTTTGGTTCTTTGCTTTTGTGTTTTCTTCTTCTTAATCTCTTCCTCGTCTGTCTTTAATGTTTGATTCTTGTTCCCAAAATAAATGTTGACTCTATCCCATTGGAAAATTTGTTAGGAAATTTTTTTTTATGCTCCATTGGTGTAAGTGTGGAAATCTTTGTAGTTTTATTGGATTAATTTTATTGTCATCATGCGTTTAATGTGATTATATGGAAGGGGGTTTCATTGCATTACTAGACTTTAGCTGGGAAATTATTAAACGTTTCCGTTTAAGTTGTAAAATGAAGTGAAATATGTTTGAATTAGTAAAAAGAGTTTGTTGAAGATGTATTTAAAAGAAAAAACATACTGAGAACAATCAAATTACAGTTGAATTGGAGAATATGTATCTAGTTGATGTCATTGCACTTTGTTGCTTTAGCATATAAACTTCTCCTCCCGTGGGGTATAATTTGTAAAAGCGGAGAAACATGTATTGATCTACTTTTCGTTTAAAGTATACAAACCAAGTTTGAAACTATCTGATCTGATGAAAGCAATTTGTTTATATTGACTTAATTTTTATTGCGGTACAATTTACCAAAATCGGGAAATAATGTATCTAATTTATTCGTGTATAGAGTAGACAAAACGAGGTGGAAGACGTTTGAATGGAAATAATTTTATTTCCCAAGCTCACATTCCCACTTTTTTGACAACTTCCCAAAATCCTGCTTAATTGTGCATTTCAATGAATTATTTTTGTCAAGCATGATTGACTAATCCAGTTTTAGCTGGGATGCCGCAGGGTAGAATATTGGCAGCTATTCTCTATTAAATTATGCGGTCCTACTTGGGCAGGCAATAAACAAACAAAACAAAATATTATCCTTGGTTGAACCGAAGCTCTAATACGAAATGGAGTAAACTTTGTTTGTTTTGAGTATGTGAAGCGTTTGTCTAAAAATATTACCTTTTTGATTTTTATGCTGATGTAGGTTCAAATAAGGAAGGTTTTCTTACGAAAATGTTTGCTTGAAGATGATGCGTTATGCAACTTTTTTAATCTGTTGATGGAGTACATTCTACGCAAATGCTTATACATACAAACAGAATATATTAGACATAGTCATGCAAAAGAAAGTGATGCTGCTCACCCACGCTGATGACATTGACATCATTGGCTCATAAGAACGGCGAGTTGGTATGGCGTTCGCAGAGACTGAAAAAGTCGCGTTCCAATACGAAAAAGTTGTTGCAAATGTATGTTACAGGGAGAAGTGAGCGAAACACAACCTTCTTTATCAGCATCAAAAGTCGAGTCAATAGATATGTCCGTCTAGCCGTTCGTATGAAAATCGAGATCTTAGAATACATACAAGATTGAGCCTTCAAAGTTAAATATTTTGTTTTTCTTAATCATTCTTCTGACCACTTGTATTCACTGAACACCCTAAAACATCTTTCTTAAAGAGGGGGGTTATTTAACGTTAAAATTAAACCTTACTATAATCCTTATTCCATTTAGGGCCAGATCCAGATTAAAGTAGTAGCCCCCCTTCCTGTGGTTTTGTAAGTTTTGTGGTTTAGTGTGAATCAACAAAGACTATTATATACTAATCTAGATAGGAATCTTTTTTTGTTGGGAATGAGTTTCACTAGGCTGGTAATCTTATACTGATGGACCCCAGAGCTCCAGCACACACGGCTTATGTGGGAAACCCAAATTTATTTGGAATTAAGCAACGAAATAGAGACCGATTAGACTATTATTCTTTTAATGTATTATAAACTATCCGACAAACATATCAACCGATGTGTTAATGGTAATATCTTATAATATTCAAGCCATATTTATTATTCTCTTAGAATAGTTCGTGATTTAAATAAATAAAATTCTATTAAATGATAGCGACTGAACGAACTATCATTGAAGTCTATATTTTGCTCTCTGGTACACACTTTAATAAAGCTGTTCTATCTGTAGAATACATATGTATATGTGTATCTATAGCTTCATATGATATGCAATATGTAGACACATACATAACCAAGCTAATATCCAACTAAAATTTATCTCTCTTCTACAATCGTTGGTTGCATGCGCTGCAGCCTATCAGATTACATACATTTAGTAAATACATGCATCGATTAGTTGAACATAAATAAGCGTCTTGCCATATAAATAACACATATCGATCTTCATTAGTGCAGCACGCTGGACAACTTGGGCGGTCGGTCGAGCATTAAATTTAAACACATAGATACTTGCAACTAATATACGAGTATGTGAATACAAATTGCAACATTTTACAATTAAAAACAATAAATTATGACTTTGCTAAAATTAATAAAATGCCAGCAACTAAATGGCGGCCGAGTAACTAAATAGAAACAACTGCTAAAATTAGCCACATCAGCATAAAAACGTCATTTTAACATTTTAATTATGTTATTAAAATACAAATTGCCAACAACAACAAAAACAACAACAACAAAAGCAACATCATACATATAACAACTACTAATTTAGTTGTCAAACATGGTGCTGCATATGCCACCGCAACTGTTGCTGGAATCGCTGGCGTTGCAGCTTTGTCGTTAAAATTGCCGCTGCTGCAAAGATGGTCTTGTCATCATCGTCATCGGCGTCGTTGTCCTTGCCACTCGCTTTTTGTCTTGCCCACATGCTGCGTCGTCTTGCCGTTTGTGAACCATGAGCAGCTATGCCAACTACAGCCACTCTAACGTTTGCAACTGTCACTTTGGCAACCATAACGCCGCTAATGAATATTTTTCGCGCTTGCCACGATGCAACTTGAGCAGCAGCCAACCTTATAGAGCACAAATTTGATGGGAATTTGCTACTTTGGTGGCCAAATGGCGTACACAATATTGCATACTAGCTGCGGGTATCATCAGCAGCAGCAGCCAAACAAAGTGAAAAAGAAATAGACGAACTTGTTGCAATTTCCTTGCACTGATATCATCTCGTGCGGCTGCAATTGACAGGTGGGCGCTTTCTTGGCGGCTGTCTTTGGCGTCTGTTGTTGGCGTCCTCATTATGTGACAGCCCGAGCAATAAACTTGCATCCAACTTTTGCCAATATTCCCGCAGTGAATGCGTTGCGCGTTTTGCGCTATAGAGAAAGTTCCAATGTGGTTTTTGCGTTCCTTTGATGTTTTAAATTGAGTGTAATCAATTTCCATGATATTCTCCTATATGAGCTCTAATACGAGTTGCTGAGCAGAGTAGAAGTTTTTTCTTCAGACATAAAAGTTTAGACTGATATCAGATTAGATAGATTCCATATAACATTTAAGCATTCAGCCCACAGTCAATTAAAATTTTGCCGTTCTACACATATCGTAACTGTTTTGTTATTGTAACATTTATGGTACGATACTTTTATTACGATACTTTTGTTACGATACTTTTATTAAAATACTTTTGTTATGTTACTTTCAGCTTTTTAAGTTTTTATGACAAAAATTATATGTTTTCAGGAAATGATAATCCTTTTAGTTTGCACGGTGGCGATTAATTATTTTTCGCTAACATCTTATGGACATGATATTGCATAGAACAGTCACTACCTCTATTAAGTATTTTTTAATGTACGTATAAGCAAGCAAATAAAAAAAAAAAATACAAAAATTTCCCGACTTCTATTCTTTCGTTGAAACTTAAACTTGTATAGGGTGTATTCCCATCTGGGTCTGTGGGACTATTGCAACAAATAAATAACTAAAAAAAAAACCAAAATCAAAAAAAATTCGTTCATACAAATTCTAAAAGAGGTGTTGAATGGTTTGTATGGTGCTTACCACTTCCATTGGTTCTAACGGGACTCATACGGATTTTTTTATTAGAATTAACGTAAGATCCACAAAATTGACGTTTCTAGCTAAATTAATAAGAACATAAGGTATCAATAAGTAGCCATAATTCGATATTTATTTCCTATGATTTTTACTGACATATAATCTGGAATGTACGCTATTGAAAAAATTGACCCCATCGATACCAATAAATAATCAAGAATTTTCGTACACATGACGTTCAATTTCCACTATTTACATATAGATATGTGCATATATGTATTTTATTTTATACTCTAGCATAAGTGGGTATGTATATGAAAATGTGTTTCGATTTTGTACATTTATAAACGGGAAATGCTTGCATTTTCATTTATTTGCACTTGCTTGTATGCAAATTGACTTCTGGATTGTTATTAACTCAATTAAAAATGTTTGATAGGGGAAAATACGGGGACAAAGTTGAATACACAAACAAATAGTGAAAAATTTGTGATCGAAGGGAAAACGGGTTTATTAAGTTTGTAAAAATGTACTTGTATGCAATCGACATAAAAGTCGTGAACTTCGGGACTATAAGAGATAGAGCATAGATATTTAGAATCTATTACTCCCTTGTCAGCTTACTAGTATTCAATGACTTAATGGGTAGGCCCCCCCCATACAAATTTTCACCATATTTCTGAGTTTTTGAACAAATTTTTTTTAAAATATTTTTTAAATAACTTGAAACGTTATTTCAACGTTCACCAATCAAGTTTGGATCCCCCATGAGTGCCGGAGCTCTTTCAGTCATTCGAATAAGATAACCAGCACAGTTTATAAGCTGGATTTTTTATGTGTGCTGAACTTTGTCAATTTTATTTAAATGCTCACACACTTTGCGGCTCATAGGTGCAAAAATCTTACGAAGAATCTAGCTCTCAAAGCAATGCCTCTTTATCTGGCTGAAATACGGTCCATGCTTCTGCGTCATACAGCAGGAATGTCTTTATCAGCGTCTTGTACAAGTATTATATGCTTTTCAATCCATCAGTATGCGTTGTGTGAAAATGATGTCAATGTCTTCAATGTACGCGAGGAACATCACGACCTTCTGAAAGATCGAGCCCGACATATTCTGTATATGGGCATTGCACGATAGTGAGTCAACCTTCATACGTTTCGGCGTAGTGAAGTATTTGGGCGCTCTTCGATTTTTTTTGGGTTGTTGTTGTTCTGTCAGAATTTTATATCCGATTGAAAGAAGACTTATTCCACGGTAGTTGCTGCAAACAGCGGGATCTCCTTTTTTAGAGATGGACAATGAACAATGAAAATAAATGAGTTTGTGCATTTTTCTGACCAATTCTTCGCCACCGGTCTTGAGCTGGCAGCTCATAGGGGCCAGCCGTTTTGCTATTTTGCAGATTTTTAATAATCGAATCAATTTCGAATTGGTCCGGTGACTCTACAATATAATCACCATTTAATGGTAGTTCTGGCGTCATTTCTCTATTGGCGGTATTGAGTGCTTCATTGCGGAGGCAATCTGGTGCTCCTAACTGAGGCGAAATCGATTAGCGCCTCTCCATTTTTGTAGATAATGTCATTGAGGCTATAAATTCCGACGTTTGGGCCGAAGATTTCTTCATTTCCAATTTTGACGTTGGGGCAGCGTCTGTCATCTTCATCTTTCTTCTGGATAATCACCGAACGACTATATCGCCCATTGTGCATTTTATATTAATTTTAATGAAATACTGATTCAGAGAGAAATATCTCTCCCACCACAGATTCGGTTCAAGATTTAGAGTTTTCTTCTTTTGAACCGGGATGAAGTCAATAACAAAATTTTCATTTTCAGTATGACTTTGTTCATGATTTCACCGTTGCTTAGCTGAGACAGAGTTCGTGCTATACATTCACTCGGGTGCAGTTTGTCTTCCATAAAAATATTCATACCTATATGTAGGAAGAGGTGTGCATGTTGGACACGTATATCTAATAAACAAATATCTAAAAAAGACAATATCTAAGAAATACGTTTCTTTCGCCATCGTTGTTACTGTATTCTTTTAAGTTTATGAAGTGTGTGAAGAGGAAATTATTAAAAATACAGAACCATAAGTTGACCAAACGTGCAGACTTTGGTTTCGTGGATACTTATCATTAAAATTTCTGATTCTGTATTAGTTTTATTTTCATTTGCTATGAGAAGACAATAATATTTTTAATAAAAGCACAAATTATGCTGTTTTTACTTGATTTTCATCGAATATTTCGGAGGTACACAAATATAAAAACTTGCTAATTTTATAGTTTTAGAGCATTCTGCATTGACTATTGTCCACCATTCCCAATCGTCTTATATTCTCAAATGATCGAAATATATGTTCCGACAATTGCAAGTTTTCAGTGTATTTATTCTAATAAATTTTTTGCATATTTTTTGAAATATAATAAAGTACCCAAATTAATACAAATCATTATTCATTTTAAATACTTTAGAAGTGCATAAATGCTTCTGTGTGACCGAATTCAGGGTTTTATTTTAATACGCTTTTCTATATGCGACATTGATATAAAAATTTTATTTATTATTTGCATAATTTGCAATTTATGATTTGCTCTTAATTATACATTAATTTAGGTTGCCTTTAAATAAAATTGCTTTTATGGCTGCTTTTCTGTCCGATCATCTACTTGTGCCATATGCAACACACCGCAAGCCACGCACCGATTCAATCCGTTCTGTATGCCACTTGTTGTATGCAGCATTTATTGGTTTCTATGCGTGCGAAGTGTTTGTGGCTTTTGATTTCTGCTTTTTGTATTTTTCAGTTGTTCAATTACCAATTTATTTGCCGTATTTAATGGAAAATAAAAATACATGGTTTGAAGTTGCGCCGCAAAATTATTAGTGGATGTGAAAAAAATATTATTATATTTTTTTTTTTTTTTTATAAATTGTGCACCATTGCAGTAGCACTGATTTTTGTTCAATAAATATATTTTAATCTGCTTAATTGAGTTACCAAGCAGCGTTCATATTGAAAAAAGTTTATGTTTTCCCCTACTATTTTCTCAATAAAGTTTTAATTAATTGCTTTGCTGCACTTGTGCGTCCCTTGTGAAAAGGCGAGTCGTCTCCATTGGAAATCCGTTTGAAGTATTTTACGGAGGGAAACATTTATGTTGAAGTTATTTAAACCATTTATTGATTAAATTAAAAAGAAAGGCAGTAAAATAAAAACGTATTCTTTCCTTTAAATAAATTATGAGTCGATATAACTATTTTCAGATTTTGGACTTTTGTTTGTGTGAACAATATGCGCTCGGATTTTAATGTATACTGCCACCAAAAATCAGAAATAAAGATGGAAAAGATGGTACATGCTCTTGTATTTACTTTGTATTCCCTTATATTGACCTTTTTTTAATAATTTCTATCTATTTGAAGAACGTAATTGAACTTCATATACAAGCTAAAAAATTTCTGTCAGATCAAGAATTAAAAATTCAGAAATTTTGACATTCAAAAACCAAATTGTTGACTCAAAATGGCGGACATTCTTTAACAAAAAAAAACTTATCATTTGTCTGGATTTTCGAAAAATAAATTCGGGGACTCAAAATGACAGACAGTTTTTTTTAAAAAGTTGAACGAAAGAGTATAATTTTTAGCATTTGTTGCTTATTGAAATTGCTGAATCCAAAACTTTGTACATTATCACATGGTCCTCAAACAAAGTAGGTCTTGTTTAACGGACTATCAGCAAATGAAGCATCTTTGAGTGGACCACTACCAAATGAAAAATACCGAACGAACTACCGATAAATCGAGCACCACCATATGCATCTACACTAAGTAGATCTACACTACCGATTGGACCACTACAGACTGGCCACCAAATGATCACCAACAATGAATAAATTAAAACTTATGAATTATTTTTTTTAAGAATAATCTATATCTATTTTTCTATAATTAAATCGTAGAAAAATTTTTCTTTGGTGCAGGCGAAGTGGGCGGGATTCAGCTAGTCTATACTATTTATACAAAATTGAATCTATGTGTGTTTGTATGTTTGTATATCCTTTATAGATTACTACACCATTCATCCGATCACCATGAAACTTTGAAGCTATGGAGTACACTCCCGCGTGGAGTATAGGAGTAGTATATTGATCCTAAATAATCGCGATCTAGAATTTTTAAAACTTAATGAAAATTATAATTGAATTACTTACTTTTGTGGCCATCAACCGTCTACTGGTCATGGCCGCGTCTAGGAAGCAGCGCCAGCCTGCTTAGACTTGTCCGCGCTGGCGCCAGTCGTTTTGAATGCTAAGTACGGAGAGATCTCTCCATACCTGGTCATTCCATCGAGTGCCCGGTTGTCCTCTATTTCAGCGTCCACCAATCAAGTTTGGACCCCATGTAAACCATGTATGCTGGAGCTCTTTCATCCATTCGAATTAGTTGACCAGCCCAGTGCAGCCGCTGGTATTTAATACGCTGGACTATGTCAACCTCATCGAATAGCTCGTACAGCTCGCGGTTCATACGGGACCTAAACTCGTCGCCGACTCTAATAGGGCCAATAATCCTGCGAAGAATATTCCTCTTGAAGACTTTCAACGCTGTTCATCCGACTCAATCACGGTCCATGTCTCTGCGCCATACAATAGGACCGTAAAAATCAGCGTCTTATAGATCTTTATTTTCGTCTGTCGAAAGAGGGCTTTACTTCTCATTTGCTTGCTCAGCCCAAAAAAGCATCTCCAGCCTGACGTTATTTTTGCTGGATATCTCGGATCGAAGATAGACGAAGTTTTCTACAACACTGAAGTTGAAATTCTCCATCGCCGCTGACCGTCCAAGAAGCGATGACGGAGTGCGAGAAGACACCAAGTACTCCGTCTTGTCCTCATTCACCGGTAGACCCATGAGCCGAGACTGTTTTTCAATCTCTGAGAACGTCTTGCTGACTCGCCGTTACTGCGTACCGATGATACCGATGTCATCGGCGTAAGCGAGCAGCATCACTTCCTTTTGGAAGATCGAGCCCGACATACTCTGTACGTACGGGCACTGGAGTAGGATGAATTCCATCAGAAGATTGAAAACACCGCACGACAGAGCATCGCCCTGACTGAAACTCTCTTGGTATCAAGAGGTTTTCCCCACCCTGACAACGCGTTGTGTGCGATATAGCTTCGTTATGCAAAGACAGACAAACTTTCCCGGGATACCTAGTGCAGACAGGGCGTCGAAAAACTTCGGTCGTATCGGCGTGTGAAAAGCGGAATCTAATATCCGATGGAAAGAAGTTGGCACAAACAGCGGGGTCTCCTTTCTTTGGGACAGCGCTCATACAGAAGTTCCAAGCGCTCATAGAACTCATCTTTAGCATCGTCGTCTTTTCCGTCGGGGCGTGCGCACAAATCAGACTAATATTAAAATATTTAGTCTTGATGCGTATCGCGGCTATACGCTCGTCAACAGGCGTGAACCTGTTGACGCACAAACCCCTTATTAAAGGGGAGGGGGACCCCTTTGCCTTCTCACGTTAGCTCCCCACTGAACGGAATGTTCAGAGGCTACCTAGAAGATACGTGTTCTAGCGGACGTGTGAGTTGCTTGGACCGTTTGTAACAAGAATCATTGCTGGCCATTCCCAAGTAAATGGCAGTCAACAACTTTTTTCACAATGTGAACTTGAGCAAACGAGTCCCAATTTCCCCATATAATAGTCCAAATAATTCTCAGAAATAGTTTAAATATACGTTCAGTATATCATATCATCACAAATTCAACCGAAAGACGGCTAAGTGTTATGTATTACATTTTAAAAACTTTCCAACCTGCCTATTGCATAGAAGGTAGGTTGGAAAGGTAGTCATTAGATACATGTTTTGACGTGGTCTCATAAAAAAGAGACAAAAGAAAGCATAGCAGACCATATAAGGCAAGTTAAGAATCTTAGCATGCCATGATAAATCGAATATTATAAAATTAGACTTGAAAAATTTCTTTTTCGGCGAGACCATACCTTTACAAAAAGGAAAACAAAGATCGGGTACAGCTACTCAAGCCGTGGCCGCAGTATATAACAGCGAAACCAATTTATATGAATTTTGGTATAGAAATAGATGGGATGTTTGTTACAAAATCAGAGGGGCAATGCACCACACCCATGTATGCGATAAAGCAAACCTACTAAGTTTGGTCAATATTCGATGGAACGCAAAGGCTATATTAAATTACAACAATGCCGCAGTCAAAATGAAATATTTTCAATCTACTCCACAATATCAAATTATTCATATCGACCACTTCTAATAGAAATTTGCTCCATACATACATAATTAATGCAATTCCGTTGATGATAGTTGCCACTTAAATTTGCAACGTAGTGCAGTGGAACTCCTTATTTTCAACAACAAAACATTTAATGCTGATTTTAAAAACATCAACAACACAAATTACTGCAACTATTTAACAATAAATACCGACAATGACGGAATTCGTATCGAAACTCACATTAATAACCCAAAATCTGCTGCAAATATATAAAACGTAAAACATCAGCCGCAGTATACATAACCAATGAACTGAATTGGGTTGTGCGCCACCGCTGGATGCCAAAAATTGGGTAAAATAAAATTTCAGCTATTTTGAAGTGAATGCATCGAGCCAAATTGAACCGTGCAAACAGTATGCAAGTCAGGCCAAGCCTCACAAATGCGGTTTATACTCATTCATTCATAGTCGAATCGAGTAAAATATTCACATTCCCTTCGCTGATTGCCACAAAACCATAGCTTTTTTTTCTTTTTTTTTTTTTTTTTGTAGGTGTGAAGTTTAAAAATTGAATGGGCACTACTATATTGCAGCAACTGCCGCCGAGATTTGTGTAAGAAAAATTACAAATGGAAAAAAATTGCTTTTAAATATACTCCCACCCATATGCTCTCGAGCATGAATTTCCATATATGAGAACGTCTGAATACGAGTGACTGAAGGCGCGTCATTAATATGCATATTATTTTTATCTTTTCCTTACCCTCCATGATGGCTTATTACCACTAAAAGCATGACAACACTGTGCACAGCGGGGAAATTGCACAATAAGCAAGTTTTTGTGTTGACTTTTGTACGAACTGAAGTCTATTAGAGAATATAAAATTTAGATTAATTGATTATAATCGCCAGATTCGGGTTAATTTATGTGCTGGTGATTTTTTAAAGGTTTATATTATATATTTTGACAAATGTTGGCAACCTTGGCCGTTATATTACTTGTTACATGAATTTGCATTTTAGGTGATATACGCATTTAAGTTAGATGTAAAGAAAGGCCCTCTCAGATCATTGAACAGTGACAGATATTGTACCAATGCGATCGAGTATATTGCATACAAATTGTTGCAAATATTATTAGGATTTTTTATTTTATATATCTGATAATTTGAAATATCTTGGCAACCGATTGGGCCGCTTCGCCACCCTTCACCCACGATCGTTTCCGCTTCACGTTGTCGTAAGTGACTCACTTTTCATCGCCAGTCACCATTCGCATCAGAAACGGGTCGATTTGGTTGCGATTCAGCAACAATTCCTGTGGCACCCAAATATCGAGTTTTTTTGTGTAGCCCAGCTTCTTAAAATGCCTTTTAACGGTCATACGACTGATATTCAGCTCCCGGACGATGGTACGGTTGCTACTATGGTGGTCTATCTCGATAACTTCCTTGATTGTATCGACATCTTTGACGACAGGTCTTCCGGAGCGTGGTCCTTCTTTCACTTCCTCCACACCAGAACGGAATCGAGTGAACCACTGTTGTGCTACGCGAATTGAACAAGTATCGGCCCCGTAAACATCATTTTGTCCGCTTGCCATGCGTTTTGGCGTTTCAGGTAGTTAAAATTATAAAATATGCGGAATTTCTTCCTTCAAGACCTCCATGTGCGACGGGCTCACAACTGAATTATACAAGGGCAATGCTGTCAAAAGATCATAGTACTAGACACTCACACCTATCAAACGCCGTAAAGTAAACAAAAGAGCGCGAAATACGAAATGACTTTTTTCCAACCCTATATTTTTTTTCTATTGATACAGATGAATTATGTTTAAGGAGCTAATAAAGCGATCCTAGTCTCAGGCCAAGTTGTTTTCGTTTTGTAGATATATGTTCGCGCCAGGTAAGCCGTCGGTCTAGGTACCTCCCTACATACCCATCTTTATCTGCTTGCGGAAATTGACAGTTTTTTATGTAGACTGGGGAACTTGTGAATCTTCTATGAGTATATGTTATTTACACAGATTTTTCTGCGTTCACCCTAATTCGCCATGTATCTAGCCACTTGTTTAAGGCTGTCAGGCTAGCTAGTAGCTACAAGCTAATGGATGCGTGCACTGGATCCGCGTTTTATGCCATGATTACTGTGTCATCTGCATATGTAGCAGTATAAATATTTTCTGAGATAGGTACTTGTGCTGTGAATAAGGTGTGTAGCACTAGACCTAGGATACTGCCCTGCGGATGCCCTGAGTTTATTTCGTCCAAGTCTGTTACTACGTCATTTACTTTAACCACAAAATATCTGTACTCCAATTATGCATTTAAATTTTAAACGCGTAGTGAGGGAGAGACCGTGTTAGTTTATAAAGCGGGCCAGCATGCCACCCTTTATTCAAGGCTTGTAATACATAATCTATTGACTTGTTCAATTGTAGAATAATACTTACGGAATCCAAAGTAGTACGAAGGTTTGGGTTGGTTTTTCTCAGTGATTAGCCTAAGTCTACCAGTCTGACCAAAAGTCTTTCAAACACTTTAGAGATAACTGGTAGTAGACTTGTCGGCCTTTCACTTCACCTTTGTTAAAGCCCTTGATCGGGATATCCATTTGAAAATGTACTACTCGATACGTACTTCTGGTTATGTAGTCCAATTCTGGGTTTGAAGTGGGAAACGGTTTAAACACGCCGGACAGATGCTGAGCATAGGTTTCTGCTTTATGTTGGGCATTCGTAAATCAATGTCCAGTTCTCCTTTGAATTGGGAGCACATGACCAACATTTTTTGTGGCTTTCCAGAGCGAGTAATCGGTCGCTTTTGTAGGAGATAATACATTAAAGCATCTAGTGATCTCAGCATTGTTATTATCTTTTAGTATTGCTTCATTATTCTTATTGCTTGATTGAAGCGTCTCTTTTTTCTTTGTGATTTCGTGTACACTGCAATATTTTGCTCAGCTTATGTTCTTCCTAAAAAGTAACGTATGTGTCCAAGGCTAGGTTTGCAATGTGTCTAACATAGTCTCAGCTAGTCCCTTTATTGTAGAGTTTCAGCATGAACATTTTGCTTTGGTTCTATATTAATTGTAGTGATAATATGCGTATGATCTGATGGTGTATTGGTATTGGTTTCATCAATAGAAATCAATAACATCCAGTATTTTATTTATATTGCTAGGACACTAACAAGCTAAGTCGTCGTGTTGGTTAGCTCCATCGTCCTCCATATAAACTGTAAAGTAAATTATTCAAGTGAAACGTGCCGGGTGCAGCTATCAGGTAATCTAACGAACAACATAATGGCAGTCACGAAAGTTTTAAGCAAACTTAAAGAGCCGTGTTGGCTTCAACGGGCCATTATCTTCGTCAATGTCAATTTGTTCCAGCTTTCGAGTGATTCTATTCAGTTTTTGCTTTCTACTCAGTTTTTGCGAACCACACACATTTTCAACTGGACATGCCTGTGCAACGTTTGGCGAATTGCCGTATTTTGGCACGAAACACAGTCATTGCAACGATTTCTTGGAATAATGACTACTAAAAACCTCGCTGGCCAGAACTTTATTTTTTTATTTTGGTAGTAAGTATCAATTAATTGTTTCAGTTTCGGCAGATAGTTAGTCAATTCATCATTTGTAAATATTTAGAAAACTTTTCGAGCTGTTTGATGGTACGTTTTGAAGTACGTTGGCAATTGTCAAAGTACAAATGTACTTTTGAATATTATATTCCAAGATACTCCGAATTATTTCCACATGCGCTGTATTGATTGTCGAACTTTGTTTATTGCGTTTGAAAGAAGGGCTTTTTTTTTGCTGTTTCCTTGCCAAGCAAACGAAGGCGACCACTCTTTTGTTTAATTTTGGGCTATTTACCTTCAGCGCACCTCGTTATGAAACGATAAATCGCTGTTCGGACGACTGACTGATCTTTGAAACTGTTTATAGGTTTTGTTGTAGATAGCTTTCCAACAAGACTGAAAATAATCTTGCCTAACTCAACTTTGTATAACTAATGCGAAATGCGAATCTTGGTCTAAATCGTTTTTAAGATCAAACTATAAATGTAATTGCACTTACTGGTGCACTTCATTGCTGCACCATCTATTTCTGAGTAGCTTTGGAGCCCAATTCAAATCGTTCTCAAGACTTTTGTGACACTCTTTATTTTATAGGTGGTTTGTTTTATAAGTCTTTAAAAATAATAATATATTCATAGAAGAATAAACTTAACAGCTCAATTGTTCCATCATTTCTCAATCAAACACTAACCTGCAAAATCATAAAGTGGGCTGAAGCTCCGGATATATGTATGTACAGGACAGTCGGACATGGCTAGTTCGACTCGTTTCATTGAACTTTCTTTCATATGTTACAAACTCCGTGACAAAATTATAATACTATTCACACTACATGTGAAGGGCATAATAAAAAATAAACAACATGCAACAATTACAAAAACAAGAACATGACCTATAAGTAAATGGAGGAATCAGTTTACAGAGAGGAAAGCGAAAAAGGAAAGAAGAATACGTAAGTGAATACGTATAACAAACAAAGTAAGGCTTACGTAAACATTGTAGATATCAGTAATGCCCGAGGGCGGTTGAAAGTCATGCTTTATAAACAGAATGTCCACGCCAAGCAGGAAGGAAAAAAAAAAGAAAACAAAATTAAAAAGGCTGATTATCACCTAAACAACATGAGTTCGCTGAACAGGACAACGAAACGAAGCCAACTACGTTAAATATGCGATAAGCATATGCACAGCGACAACTAAGGAGCGACCAGAAGGCTGCGAGGCTTGTGAACATCTATGGAGAACGCTGTCAGTTGTTATCTGAATCTATATTTTATTAGCAGTTATATTCGTTGTAGAGTTTATATAAAATGAGTTTGAAGAAGTTCTATTCAGAAAAAAGACTCCTTCGTAGTATTTTTATGTAACGCAAAACTTTGTACCATATTTCTCGCCTTGAGAGTTAATTTTTTTATTTAAAGTTTGAAGACGATCTGATAAAAAAATTTCCTTTGCTCTTATATTATTTTCTCTCCTATTTTACTCTCTTGGGGAAGCGGTCCCGAAAACCATACTTCGGTGAGCTGTTTAGTTACACCAGCATGACAGATGAATCAGACAGACACACGCACGCTGTTTCGTATGCAGAGCATTCAGATTCATTACGAATTTGTTTTAAGATATAAGAATGATGAAAGAATTTTAAGTTATAAAAAAAGATCGATTTAAGTCAGAATAACTAAAAATCTTTGGTCAACCGAAATACTTAAGTGTTGGATTTTTTACAATTTTAAATTGTTTTTGTCTTTCTGTCTGTCTGTTCTTTACAAATCTAAAAACTCAAATTTAACTACCTTTTACTAATTGAATTAAGTTGAAATTGGACATCCTGAGTCCGTCCGTCAGAACTGTGCAGTTAGCGCTACAAAGTTTTAAAAGGGTTTTAATCCTTTTATAATTGCCCATATCTGAAAAAAAAGTAAACAAAACTAATCTAGCGAAATAATTAAAGTAAAATCAATCGTTCTATAACAAAATTATGTGTTTTTTTTTTTTTGTTAAGTCTGCTTCTTCTGGGAGTACCCTCGTATAAATTTAACATTATACGATCATGACTCTTCCTTTTTATTGTACTCGCGTGTATTTTTGAGGTTATGTAAGTAGTTCTAGATTAGGACTTAAAGAACATAAGAGAACATAAAAAGTATAAGAAATGAAATCATTTTCAAGACAAAGTTGAAAAAATCGAATTAAAGATCAAAGACGTTTGCGACTCTTGTGGCAGCAACTCAAAAAAAAAAAAAAAAAAAAATCGACAAAGAATACATTTGTCCTTTGTGTGCGTTGGTCAGAAATGAAAAGCAGCTTAAAAGATCTTACACAGTAAAGATGACACTGTCGACGATGATGATGACCGATGAAATGGACAGGTTTCTAAGGTCAAAAAATGAAAGCGCCGCTTGATAGAGAGTGCGGACTCCTACCGCAACAGAATCGACGAAAATACTTTTGAGAACACAAACACAAACATATACACTAGAGCGAGCAGAACTACTTATATAATACAATTTATCCATATATCCGACGAAGTTGTGTGGTGTTTTGCAGTTTGTAGAGTAGAATGCTGGACAAAGACTTGCCACACAATACGGCAGGTATGACGACGTTTAAGCTGCCTCAACTCCCGTCGCTGCTGTTGTTTCTGTTTTGCTATTCCTGCCGTGCCGCATATATTGCTGCTGCATTGCACTGCCTCAGATGCTTCTGTTGCTGCGGCTTTTGCTTTTGTTTTGGGTGCTATGCAACATGGAATGTGTACGCAATCAAATTGATTGCTACCTGTTTTTTAGTTTGAGATGTATGTTGCGGTCTCACTGGATGCCCACTTAAATGCAGCAGTTAGTGGTTTAGTTTGCGCCAATAGCAAGAGTTACTCACTCAGTCAGTTGGGCAAGCGATGTAATGTGTATCGAATGTAGGTACGAGTACTAAATATTTTTAGCTAGCGATGTGCAATTGATTAAACTTATTGCATGAAATCTATAAAGCTAAAAGCCTCAAACGTTAGATGGATCAAAGTGTAATTATTTTGTATCTTTATGCTTTGTACCCAATGGTATAATAAATTTGTGCAAAAGAACTAAATATATTCGTATGAAGTACATACATCATAAGTAACGTAGTCAAAGCGATCTCCAACTAACCGTACAACTGGAAGTACGATAAGATTGATCTCAGTTAGATACTTTTATTTTGCAAATTCAGATTTTCCTTATCCATAAACTAGTTTATACTCATGCAATTGATTTTGATTTAGCATCGGAATTTCTTATTAAAAAAAAAAACACACACACAGATCCTCAGTATCTCCGATATTAAATTTAAATACCTTTTATTTGCGCATTTGCATGATAGGAAAAACTAGATCTATACTTTAATATTACTTAAAAAAAAATATTTCGAAAATGTTTCCAAAGGATTGTGCAAATGAATGTTACAGACAGAAGGAGGCGTGGCAGATCCCATAAAGTTGTCGTTAACTCACCTGATGAATGTGTTAATCGTAATAAAATATTCTATTAGGATCCATTTAGGACCGCTGAAAGTGGTAACCACCTACAAAAAGTCATGTCAATATGGACATGTCCGTCTGTCTGGCTATGAATGAGAAGAACTTAAAGACTATAAAAGATAGAGCCTTTAAGTTTGGATATTTAAAATATTGGTTGTATTTTATGATTGTGTCAACTCTTCTCTAAGGGTTAGTGCCCTATTGAGCTTCATTTCACAATTTTTGAAAAAAAAAAAAATGATGTATGGTTTGATATTTTTGCTAAAAATATTCTATATAAGACTTCTAAAAGGGGTAACCCCTATACTAATTTGTCTACCTTCCAGCCACTTTGTAAGAAAAATGTTTTTTTTTTTGTTTTTGTGTTTGAGTAAAGCTTGGAGAGACCAATTTGAATAAAGTAACCTACAACAGACCTACTCCAAGATAGGAACATATCGCCTATACAAATTTAAGACTCAAAGATTGTACCGGGTATTTCGAAGTGGAACACACTTGATTGCTCATATTTCATTAAATTTTTATGTTTAGCAAATCAAATCCATGGGAAAATAGTATTTAGGAATAGGTCTATCTCTATCTTATATAGATATTACTGCTATATAATATAATTCCTATACAAATCTTTGATTAAAACAAATAAGAGCTATAGACAAGGTGCTGTCTTTTACACTTCATAATTATTTGATTTGATCACAAATTTGCCTTCAATAAATTTTATATACATTCCTTTCTTGCTTCCTTCATTTTGACATTTAAAAAAAAAAGCCAACACTTATAAACCCTTTTTACAGAGTATAATCTTGTAAGCACTGAGTTTAGCTCAGCTGTAGAAGATAGCACACCAATCCTTATATTCATGCAACATGCTGCGCCTGCAACATCTACTGTTTATTGTGGCGGCGCTGTACAGTGGGTTGTTTGAAGAAAAATGTTGACAAAAATGATATTTCGGTTGATGATAGTTCTGTATGCAAATGTGTTATATATTTCGGAATGTGAAATAAAAAAATGTTTTTGAATAAAATACTAAAGCCCTTTTCAGACGGTCATATCTATATATTTATACTAATAAAAATTAAGTTTATGTTTGTCCGCTACTGAACTCCGAAACTACTGAACCGATTTTGATGATTTTTACTTTCATTTGGCTGGATTTGGTCAGAGGAGGCGGTAAGCGACAAACAAATATCGAAGTATCTTTCCATCCATTTTTAGTCCGGGATCAATGCTCCACACTCACCTATTGAAAGCGATACTCAAAATATCATGGCATCGATTTGTTGTACAGAGATTCAATTTGTTAAACAGGGTAATGGGTAACTTTAATGAGTAATGGTAATGGATAATGGTAAGGTCCATTGGACAAGTTTAAACAGTTTGGCTTTACTGCCCGCGTCCAGAATTAAGTCAAATTTAAGTGAAAATCGGGATTTAAACTAAAATAAAAACCAATAATAATTAGGTTTGTGCAACATATATATTTAATGCATAAAATATTTTTTTTTCCATCTAACTAAATAGTATAATAGGAAATTGTTAAAATAAAGGATATCTCATAAATTTGGATGATGTAGCATGTATTGCAGATTAAATAGACAGATTTACTAAAAAACAAGTAAGATACACATTAAATGTTTCCCGAGCTTATGACCACTTCTCACTGCACGAATAAGTGTCTTATAAAACATTTTTTTATGTATGAAAAGAAAAAGGGAGGACGGAAGTATCATAGGTCGTTCAAATTCAATTGCCTATAAAATCGTCATTTATTATCCGACTTTAATGAACTTTTTCCATTTTGGCTGAGGCGGTAACTCTATACTGGATTACTTTATTTCTTTTTGTTCCGAAGAAATTTTTACCCTTGATGGGGATTTTATGGAGGGAGGAGTTTCAAAATTTTAAAACAAACTTGTAAAATTCCAGCGAAGTTTACCGTTTTCGAGATCATTTTGTTCATACGGACGGACAGACGGACATGTCTATATCGAATTCTCTATCACTCCTGACCAAATGGGGAAAATAAACTTAAATTTTTCTACGATTTTATTTCATAAGTTTTTGGGTTTGTCACGCATTTTTGGGTTTTCTATATAACTTTATATCGATATCTCTGTTAGTTTAGTAATGGAAAAAGTCAGAATATGCCACTATGCGGTGCGCCACCACACAATTCATGCAACATGTTGCGTGTGAGCGAACCGTAGTCAACCGGTTGAAAGTATCTCTTTCTAAGAGAGAGCGAAATTGAGCACAACAATGCAGTCCAAAAAATGATTTTGTTTTATATTACCATAAAATTTATTATTACTGGATCTTTCCTTTTTGGATGGGATGGCTCTTTTTTTATGCAGAACAAATAAATTTATTTAATGAATTTTTGATTTCATTCTTTTATTATTATTTTACATATACAACCTTTCTATTTGCATGTCTTAACATTATTTAAAGATGTATTTATTTTATAAACTTTATTATATATAAATTAAATTATTATACACCAAATAAATTTATTAAATAATAAACTTTAAATATTTACAAAATCTTATTATTATTTTTATTATTATGGGGTAGTAGTACAACAGCTTACATATATACAAATATACATACATATATACGAAAGACTTCAATGGACTTCAATGGCAAACAAGTTCTTCAGTTGTTTACAAACAGAGCTGGCGAACGGTTCGGTTTGTTTCGGTTCGGAGACGCAGCTCTTGTGCAGTACATTCCGAAATACGTGCGAAGTTTGAATTGCATTCAATTTACGCGAATCTTTTTAATAATATAAACAAAAAAACTGAGTGTATTAATAAATTGACGAAAAAATTAAATTGGCTTCAATAAAATTAAAACAAAAATATTTTTTTTTGTGTTTTAGTGGTGTTCATATATGGTAAATAAATCAGCAGATGTCGGCTACAGCCAGCAGCCGTAAATGTATCTACGTGTATTAACGAAATAGAAACAAAATAAAAAATAAAGTTGGAAAAGTGTAGAAAAAGAATTGTAGACAAAGAGGTACACAACAAATCGACACACGTCACGGTCAAGAGTGGAAGTGGCAGTGTAGCGTGTGCCGCGCATGCAACTGCAATTGTATCTGCAACTGTGTAAATGTATCTGTGCATCTGCCTCGTACTTAATGTCTGCAACTGAGAGTCGATGTGTGTGTGTGTGTACAAAGTTTAATTAGCAAACGCAGACAAACCATTTGCAACGGCCAGCATCGTCGCGTGCTTATTTTAACCGGTTTGCCTTCGTCCTTGTTCAACTGAAGTTCGATATGCGCTTATTAAGCTTGCCTGCAGAGTATGCAAATTGTGCGGAACTACTTTTTAAGAAATTTTAAACCAAATTTGCATACAGACGCAAACCAAAAACTACCACGTGTGAAGCGTATATACAAAAAAAAAAAACGAGATACATTGAGCGTGTATGCAGGGCTTCGATTTACTTTGTACGGCTATTGGCATCGCGCAGTATTTCAAGCCTTTATGCCACATACAAAATAATATAAAAAAAAAACATTTAAACGCAACATGCTCTGATTTCACTCGCTCACCCCTTTACGTTGAAAGCGGCAAAAAGGATTACAGCTGAGCTCAAAGATAAAGCGGCGCGAGTGTAGTTCAACACATTTACTTAAATATACATGAATGACTGCCCGTGTATGCGTGTGTGTGTTTATGTGTGAATATTTGTGCAACTGCCGCTGTAACTGTGTCTAAGGGGATTATTTTTCTGAATGCTGTAAATTAAATAGCGCCAAAAATTAAAATTTAAATTAAATACAATAAAGAAATTACAAGCTATAAAAAGGTTTCTTTGAATTATAAAAAAAAAACTTAAAAATATATCGCAACATAATTGATTTAGCGATTTTAATTAAAACGAATTTTAAATATTGTTTTGATTTGTATGATCTGACGTGATTCTGTGGTTATTTATGCTGCATTTGTGGCAGAATTGTACAATAAAATTATTTGTGTTGCAACTTTAATAGCAATTATTCCAATGCAAATATTTTCCATTTTTTTTTTTTTTTTTGTATTCAATGGGTTTTTTGTTAAAGTGTGTTACATTTAGATGAGTGGTACTTTGTTTACAAAAATTCAAAACATTTATTTTCGTTCAATTTATGGAAAATTCGATCATATCCGTTTATATGACTGCTCATAAGAACATCGAGAACTTGAAGACACTTCTATATCCGCATCAGATAACTAGTATTCAATGAAAGTACCAAACAATCTCTAAAAACCTGCAGCAGCTATTAAGTTGTTTAATGACTAAACTTTGGTTTTTCTGTTTACCAGATTTGGTGTATCTTACTTTATTTTTAACAAAATATAGCGTATAAGTCCATATCGTATCATTAGATCATTCATACAAATTGTTTTTTTTACTATTTTTTTGTAAGAAAAACATTTTAGTTAAGCTTGAAACGAAAAATATTTTTGTATCTTTCACTATTACCACATGCATCCAAATAGGAATACATCTCCTAAACAAATTTAATATTCAAGATTCACCGGGTATAAATTGCTATTAAATTGTATAGAAATTTTAGATACAAATAACTTAGATTCTTTATAATTACAAAACCCATAGCGACACACATTTCAGTCGATAACAAAGTACCACATGTCTAATTGACGCACACTTTATTTTATGTAGCCGTATCACATGCAAATTTAATTTAAATTACTAATTGTGATGAAGTGATAACTAAGCAGATATTTTACTAATTGACATTTACACAAAAAAAAAAAAAAAAATTACTCACACAAGGCAAAAATTAATAACTGGCGCGGAAGTGGTTATAACAAGCTCAACGCTAAAAATATCCTAAAAACGTAAACAAAAACAAAGCAAAAAATACAAAAATTCAATTAAAAAGTCTGGAATTATTCGCTGTAAATGTATAATTTGTTGTTTTATCAGCGTGTTGCAACAAGTTACGCCTAACAGCAACAACTGCAACAACCACTAAATCGACAAATTACTACTAAGCACGCAAATCGCGCTACACAACAAAACACATTGGTGCTCCGTGCTCTAAAGGACAGAAAGGATATTCAAATCGAAATTGTGCACAACGAGTAGAGTTGCATGAATGCATAAACGCGCGCACACAGAAATCCGTTTTAGTTGTTTTGTTGCACGTAACTTTTCAGGTGAGCTTAGCAGAAACTTTCAAATTACCTATTTAAATTTTGAAGTATTTGTTTTTTTTGTTTTACCATTTACTAAGTTAGAAATTATGGTTGTTATTCTTTGCACCTTAGAACTGCAAAAGTTTTGGTAGGTGAAAAAAAAAATAAATCAAATTGTGGATATAATTTTTAAGTAGCTCAAGTTCATTTCTGTTATTATATACTGTTAATGTGAAGAGAGAAAGAGACAGAAGGAGATTTGCATTAAGCTAAGTCGACAATCGTTTTAAATTCATTTAGCAATTCACAACAATTAGCTGGTAACATATATACGGATTTATAGAAAACTGATAAACAAAAATTAAAATAAATATGAATATAAATCAATATTAAATTGTTACAACTCAAAATATGCATGGATAGACGAACACGGCTAGATCGACTATATTTTTCGTGGTCTAAAATGCTTCCTACGACATGTTACATGCATTTTGAGATTTCAACCCATCCAATATAACCGGCTACATATATACCGAACACGCATCAACGGTATAACAGAAACCATAATGTGTATAATAGTTAGAACGGCTGTATAACATATTTTTACTTTATTTTTAATTTCTTGATATTTAAAATTATAGACTTCAGTGTGAAGCAGCTAAAAACGAAATTCAATTAGACTTTCATTGGATTTAGGGGAGTCCAAGTTGCTGAATGGGTATTTGCTCAAGCGTTGTTGGGACTAGATGCTAGAAAGATAAAAAGGTTATTGCGGGGATCGTCTACAGGTTTTAATATTGATAATGTGTAGCTCTCGTGTCGCTTATATTAGGTGTATGTTAATCTGCTGGTTTCGACGTTTAGGTTTGCTGTGCGAAAGGGTTGGAAAAGCTTTACTTGATTTGATTTTAGTCAAAACAGTAATTTTAGGGAGAAAAAATGCTTCGGGCAAACCTAATGATTTCTCCAATGATTTCTATCGTTAGTTTTCTCGAAAGGGGCGTAAATTTTTTTGGTTTTAGTAGTTCAGAGGATCCAAATACTAACAATAGCCACTAATGCAGTACAATAATATTTTCTGTCAAAAAAAAAAAAAAAAAAAAATTATAAAATCGGATGGCGCTATGTTCTACCCCATATGAGCGATAACATTTTTTTTTATCATATCTTTGCATTCATTCGAGATACAGGAATGAAATTTGGTTTACATCTTAATATGATCGGGAGAATTAATTCCCTCATGCAAAAATGGTTATATCTTTCAAACCATTTAAGGTACAGAGATGAAATTCGATATACATGTTTATGTTAACAGAAGATGTAATCCTGATAATGTGATTATCACCAAGGAGGTGATGCCTTGTTACCTTATATAAACGATAAACAAAATTCGACATATCTTTGCATCCATTTGAAGTACAGAGATGAAATTTGATATGCATGCTAATGGGATCGGGAAAAGTAAGATCGATTAGAGAAATATGTAGCATTTGGCTTAAGCTAGTACAACCATATTTTTCGTTGCAGTACATCAGCGTGATTATTCCGATGCTATCCATATCACTTCTCCTAGAAATGTGTAAAATTTTTGTGCATCAATTCCAGAGATGTTTCTCTAGATACTCGCATCGAAAGCATTAACTGAAGCAAAGCTACATGCGACCAACAATAGAATATGAATGACTATTAATAAAAGACACAATTTAAAGAGATTCCTCGTTTAAAAAACCTATCAAGTTTTTTAGCAAAAACCGTCGAACACATAAAATATCCTCATATCATGTATTAAACTAACTTTTCCCCAATTTAAAGCAATTTCTTTTTTCGGAATGAAACTTTTTACAAAGAGGGTTGCGGTGGCTTTTCATATAAGCTGCGCACAAACAATGTTATTAAAAAAACATATTTATAAATCATAAACCAAATGCCGCCGGGCATTTAAAACAAAAGGAAACAGAAAATCGAATCCCAGCAAAAAGATTAAGTTGCATCACTGGCAGCTACCATGGCTGATGGTCAAGCGAAAAAGAAAAAATAAAAAAAAAAATAATAATAAAACAAAAAAAAAAGTACATATAGAGCAATAAATATTAGAGTTATTAAGCGCTTTAATTCGTTTGCCTGCCTCAGAAAGCCAATCGAGCTAAATAGAATTTTTGTATAAGATAAAACGCCGGAGGCTAAACAAAAAAAAATCCAAAAAATAGTACAGCTAAAAGTTGAACTCTTGCACTCGCCTTCGCCAAGAAGTTAAACATGAAAGACGTCTAATTGACAAGACAACATGTGCTGTGACTAAATTTTATTTTATTTATCTTGTTATATGGATAACTCAAATTTAAGTAATTGAAATTTTTAGCTGTCTACAAAAATTCAATCACCTGGCCAAATATTTCAATTGAAATATTCAGTAACATGACTGCAAAATGAAGTTGATAAAATTTTTATATTTAAAAACATCGATGAACAAATTAGAAATTCGGTGAAATCGAATCTTTAGTACTCTTCAAATATATTATAAGCGATTAATGCTCATAAGCCTAGAAAAGTATATGTTGTTTGCCTAATGTAACTTCAACTTTTTTTATTATACATTTGAGAAAATCTCATGCCTCGCATCAAGTACCTAATTACGCTACTGACTAAATTTTATTTAATTTTGGATCACACAACCTGTCGGAAGGTAACTTGTTGCCTTTGTGTGAAGTAAGAAACAAGCAGAATGTAGTTAGGCAGCAGCTCTACATAATCCACATAGAATTTCTACATTTAAGGAGGAAGAAAGAGTGAGCCGCTATCTTGTTCAACGGGCAGAAGAATAGAAGAATCGTTTCTACGAAGTCGGGTTGTTATACTTATTCTTCGGAGAGTTCTTTGGTATATTTATTTTTGATGTGGGGTATGTCTGTTTTAACGAGAATATTTTGTTGAGGATATATGCTGTGAATGTTTGAAGGATTTTTGATTGAATTTTGCATAATTTGAACATTGGTTTTGCTAGCTCTATCCTAGAGTTGGGAAGCGTATTTTGTTTTGGCTTTTATATAGACGCACTTTGTATTCGAGACACAGGGCGGAGTTGATGAGGCAACTCGTATTAACCACTTTTATTGGCCAGTTTTGTAACCATTTCTCAATGATCAGAAAATGAGTACCTAGATCACAAGACACTTAATGTAATGTTAATAGACTCGGGTTAGTGGGTTTATATGAGGAGAATAATGTACATATGAGTTATTTCCGAGTGTATAGAAACTGCAAATTGAGATTAAACGTTTGTATCTTATTTTGAAGCATCAGTAACTAAAATGCGTGATTTGATTCACTTGTTCAATAGTACCGTGGTGCCATGGGGCCGAAATCAAAACTGATGCGTGGAAATAATGTTGTGAATTTCGAGATGTGATTTGAGTTTGTTTTGGAGTACATTTTCAAACAGTTTTGACAAATTCAGAAGCAAGCTTATATGACTGTGTGATTCTGACAGTGTTTTGTTTTTATGATCATGTTATTGGGAAGCAGCAAAATATTACATTGAAGATCTTAACTAAAAGCCAAAGAGCTGAGTTTGCATGCTCTATGATCATTTTCGGTGTGATAAGATCTTGCCCTGGCGACTTATTTGCTTTCAGTATATTCAACACAATATTTTTAAGCTCTCTGTGTTTTGAGAGCATTATTTCATTCGCTTCTTCAGTATGAGCCAAGTGTCCTGAAGAGTCTCTTATTGGTGATTCTGATTCTATCTAAGGTTTGATAGATTTCTCACCTTTCAATAGTGTGGAATTGAACTTAGAAGTATTGTCTTGGTGATAGACTTTCTTCCAACGTAAGTGCTCTATTTAAATTATGTTTGCTATTTTGAGACGTTGTTAGATTCGGGAGATATGGCGCAATTTTGGAAAGATGAAACGCTCTATTTCACTATTATTAACTGGATGTGTATTATGTCTTGAGGACTTACATTGTTCACTTCAAATTGTTTACTGAGGTCTCGATATCCATTTCAGAGCTGATTGTGACACTAAGGCATAAATGCGCAGTTATATATTTTATGTATTTAAACCAAAATGGAGTTCAGTTTATATGAACGGTTTGGGTTTCGATTATATTTCAAATAATTTAAATATCTATTAAGTTCCTTGGCGACGATTAAAGATAAACGCCCGTTTATAGCAGCTTCGTGCTGAAAAACATGTCTATTCTTATTAGTTTAGTGTACAGTTTTGCAAATAAACCGATTCGTTTCGATTCCATAGTGTTTCGAAATAATCAATACCAAACTTGTCGATCTTGAACTGTTGGAAAAATAAATTTTATTAAAAAAAAAAAAAAAACACGTAATATCTTTCTCTATGCATACTCAAAAACTTTCTGTGAATCTCACAATAACCGTCTAATACACACTAAAAGTAGGGTATTAGACCCCATGCAGCTGAATTGTTTAAGGTAAAAAAAAAAAAATCACGTTGGAAGTAACTCAAATTGGTTGCAAATCAATTGCATGCTTAATAAAGTTTTTGCGGTCAGCGGCAAATTTGAATGAAAAACAATTTGCTGCATACTAAAAAGAGAAAAAAAAATTCTTTTTTTTAGTTGTGAGCGCTAAACAAAAGCTGCGAAAAAAAGAAGAAAAGTTTTCTGGAAAATTTGTGCACAAATTGAAATAAAATCAAATAAAATTCAAACAAACCGAGACAAAACAATTTGAAGCTTGATGGAACGAGTTCAATCGACTTCAATTCAATTGTTTTGAGCTGAGCAAATCTGTTGGGCTGAGCGACGAGCACTGATATTGAAGAAAAGCGGAGCAATAAAACTATGTCAATTAACGAATGGAATTTAATTGTTTGCATTTTATGCAATACAGTTTTTATTCGGGGTATTTTTTTCTACACCCTTTGGTATTTTAAACAGTGAAGCGGTTGTTTTTTATTTCGTTATTGGAAATGAAACAACAAAATTTTTTTTCGAATATTAAAAAGCATTTCGAATACAGTGAAACAATGTTGTAAACAAACAAACAAACAAATAAAAATACAAAAAGTTCAAAAATGTGTGAAAACATATTTCAACCTGCCGATGTAAATGCTTTGCGATTTATCGCGCGGTCATAAAAATGAAATTGTTGGATGGAGCAGGAAAAAATATTCCAAATATATGCAACGGAACGCACAAAGAAATAAATGTGCAACAACAAGTAATTAGAATATTCATATAGGAGCGTAAGTTATTGAATACTACCGACAATGAGCATAACTAAGTGTGTGGTGTTTTGGGAAGATTGGAAAGTATTTGGATGCATTTTTATGCATATTAAAGTACTTATGTCTCAAAGGCTAAGATTGGCAAAGGCTAATGTATGACTTACGATCCAAATGTTACTATTTAACTGAGCAGTGTAAAATGTTGTAAAGTTGAGCGTGACAACGGCCAAATTGAAGATATGAAAAATCTAACAACGCAAAAGACTTTAGTTTTTATAGTTCCCGACGGACGGACGAACATAACTATATTGAAGCACTATTTGTACTTTATAGGGCATGTCAGTAGCGGTACCTTCTAGTGGCCAAAACGCGGTCATTAAACCTAGTATGTTGCTTATGCCCATAACAATCTTCATATCAACATTAAGACTAATTTCTCAAAGAATGTGGTAATAGTGCAAAATATATATATTAACTACTCGAGATGTCCGTTGCCTCTTTTAAGGCGTGACTAAATTAAATAGTTTACACTCTGTGTTAATAGTAAATGGAACCGTACAAGTTTTACCTAACGCAATATTTTGTAACTTTTCGTCAAATATTTAAAACAATTGTTAATCGATTATTTATTTATTCATTCGTATAAAAGCAACCTAGATTCGTGTTCGCTGTTGGTCAGTTTTTTTTGGACCACTGTGCTGTGATGTTTTTTTTGGTTTTCTCTATTGCTGAGATATGATTCAAAAATTCTGTAAGTATTTTGGGGTAGCAATACTTTTATTTTGTACTTAAGTCCATCGAGCCAACCGCGATCAAATGCTTGAGCTACATCGAGAAAGATTGCGGAACAGTATTCGCGGAGTTCGAACGCTGTTCTAATCTCTGAGGTTAATCAGTTTATCTGTTCGATAGTGCCATGGTTTTCACGAAACCCAAATTGGTGGGTGGGAATAACATTTGCATGTGTGAGTTGATTTTCAAAAGAACCAACTTTTCGAACAGTTTCAATAGGCAGGATAGTAGGCTTATGGGTCTATATGACGCTGCCTGTGTTTTATGCTTTCCGGGTTTCGGTATCATGACTTTGACCGATTTCTTCCACTGAGTTGGAAAATATCCGCATTTAAAAATCGCGTTATACAATTTTGTGATATATGTCACAGCTGGGCTGGGAAGCTCGATGATCTTTTTTGGGAAAATGACCTGCAGCCTTCTTGGGATTGAGCTGGGCTATTATCACTTTATCAACTTCATAGATATAAACTCTGAGGGGTTCAGAGTTGTTCGTGTTCGAAGGAGAGGGAAGAACAAAAGCGTTTGTTGACGGATTTGGCTGAAAAACAGTTCTTAAATGGGTTGCAAAAACTTCCGCTCTTTATGTCCGTGCGTGCCCACTTTCCAGTGTGGTCTCTTATGGGTTTATAGACTAAAAATGAACATTAATATTTTAATATTTTTATTACATTTTTTAATTTAGTTATTTTAACAATTTTTTAGATTAATGTTTGAATTAAAAAAAAAATTTTTTTTCTTTTTCTTTATATGTATTTAAATTGCGCATAAATATTTTGAAGTCGTGAATTTAATTTTATTCGATTTAAATAATAATTGTATTGAAAGAATTTCTTTAATTTCTTATTTTACTAATATTACAAGATTTGGAAGGGCATGTGAAAAGCATATTGTAGCATCACTGCCATCGAGGTTAAATATTTTACTTAGTTTAAAATATGAACATAATCGCTCTTATTGGGTGTATAAGCGTCCATGATCTAAAAGATATATCCACTTCGGGGCTTAAGTTTATAACACCGCATCTCATAACAAAATTTTTTTGCGAGGACTGGACCCATTAAAGAGAAAATGGGGATTACATGGTATCACAATGAATCGCACATGACCTGAGTGACATTGTGTGAGTCACATGGGCTAAAGCACTCTTGCGAAACTTTTCAGAATTTTAAATAAAAAAAAAACAAAAAACAAGTAAGAAAATTACAGTCCGGTGTAACCGACTGTAAGAGGCCCAGTACCAAAATTTTAAAATAAACTTGTAAAATTCCGGAGAAGTCCTAGTCGAATGCAAAAAGCACGAAGTCTCTATCTACTACCTTTTCCGAGATCCTTTCGTTCATGCGGACAAACAGACGGAGATACGGACCTTGCTATATCGACTTCTCTATAACTCCTGACCATAATGGGGGTTACTTTGGGGGTTCTCCGACCATTATTTCTACTTGTTACATACATTTGCACAAAACCAAAAGGCTCTTGTATAAGACCTTAAAATAACAAAACAAAAACTCTTGATTTCAGATCCGAAACATCGTCCATTTTTAAACGCAATTCTTGTATTTTCCAGCTCAAGTGTTGTTGATGACAAATTTTCACTTTACGATTGGTTTTGTATATCCCGTTTTTAAACAAAAGTTCTGATCTGAGATATATTTTTTTTTTTTAATCCATCAGATCCATCATCAAATCTATTTTCAAGAAAAGTCTGACATTTCAATGCACCCTCGCACCTGCAACTGAGAGATGTTTTTTTTTTTGTAATTTAACTATTTACACATTTTGTTTGTCAGGCATGCATTCAATCATTCAATCAGTGCGGAAGTACGAGACAGCAATAGGAAATGTGAAAGAGACGGCAAACTTGAAAGTAATAAAAAGATTTCATGTAGTTCGGATTGACGTCAGGAGAGTCATGAAAGTCGGGGTAAAAAATGCAGTAACATAAAAACATCAATTAGCAGTCGATCACGTTTAATGTCGAATGGAATTTTATTGATGAGTTTAATGTGATTTCCACTGCCAAAGGTTGCAGGCACTTCCACAAATGTACAGTTGAACGTTTGGGCGTACGGACAGACACAGACGTCATTGGCATCGGAACTAGTAAACAAATGCCATACCAACTCGTACCAGAGCAAGAACAACTTACGCAGGTGCAATTAAATTTGAAGTTAAAAATATTTTTGAACTGTACAAAGCTAGCAACTCATCGGAGCGTCTGCGTATGTGTTTATCTACTTATAAACTTTTCATTTATAGTATTTTTATTTGTTTACAGCTTATAGTTATATTGAGATACATTTGTATCTTTTGCTGCCAATACTAATTTTGAATGAAATATTTATTTTATATGATTCAATTTTCAATTTTCCATCATAAGTAAGATTTTGTTGCTTTTCTTTAAACCAATTTGCTCTTTGATACTTGACTTGTGCTAGTTATTAGTTTTTCTTTGACTTTCATTTGATTGAAGTGCTTTTCATTTCAATTTGTTTTCGTTTGAGGTCTCACAACTAGAAATACATACAAACTCCAATAGCAATTAGTCATAATCATAGCTGTGGAATGACATTCTGCTCTAGATACTTGCTGCAGGAAATTAATTATTCAAAGTGCTTTTATGAGAATGCGCTTGTTGCAGTCGAAGTCAAATGAAATATTATTTTAATGACTGAATTTTGCGTTTATAAGACATCTAGAGCGTCTTTAATGACTTTGATTGCATGAGAATATTGGAAAAAATCTGAGCAGTTTGCGGCCGGAAGTGAATCGAACAATTTCTATTAATATTCTTAAAAAACTGTCTCGATTTTAAATTATAAAAAAAAAAATATAAATACGTATAAGTTGTAGAATCAAACAGAAGAATGTAATCGTTTTCGAAATGCGCTTTATTCTCTCGAATCGTCCGATCTGTATACCCCAAGTTGACTTTTGATGTTTAGCAAGAATAGATACTTTATGAAGACTGCCTCGCATGCTTTTGTCTGTTACATAGATTTGCTCAAACTTAATATACCATTTGCCCCATGGATAAACAATTTTTTTTTTATACACAAAACACCATGATAGGGCTTCAGCTTGTATGTGTGTTGCCTCTAATATTAGGGTTGGCAAATTTATTTCATGTAAAATGTGTAGCAGGCTTAACAGATAATTTAAAGAAATTGTCTTCGAAAATATTGAGTGAAGAAACTTGATTATTTCTGAGATGCAGACCGACTAACACACAAACGACTCGAATTTTCTTGCAGAAACTTAATATAAAGTTCGAAGTTCCTCCAATTAACATGGAGTAGCTAATGAATGGTCTAGCAATAGGCACTTTAAAGGATCCTGGCAGCCATATTTTGCTTTCAAAAACTTTTCAGACCACTTTCGTAACGTCATTTCGTTACCGAGCAACAACTTCATCAAAGTCACTTGAAAAAATTTCATACGAAAAATCCCTAAATCATTAGAGTGAAAATACGAAATAAACGAGCAAATCCGTGCCACTTAAAGTGTCAAAAAGTTTGTGAAAATCTGCAGAAAATGACGAAAATGAATGAAGAAAAAATGCAATTGACTAATTATGGTTTTCAGTATTTTTTAACACACACTTGACACTTTACAACGCTCCGAACATGCGCCACATGATGCAAGACGAGACGAAACGAGACCAGATGACTATCGCTGGCAGTCGAGTAGAGCATATTGCATCCTTTTGCTGCAAGTAAGGGCAATTGAATGCTAAAGGGAATAGAGAGCAGCTAAAATATGTACTTTACTTGAAGATATTTCCCCTTGTGCGTTTGTATATACAAACTAGTTGGTCTGGTGTCAGAGTAATCGGGAAACTATATTTAACCTCATGCAAGTGAGGAGAGATCAAACGTGTGGCTACTTGTTCGACGGCTGTTGCACTTAATGACGTTGATGCTTTTGCTGACAATTTTGTTGTTGTTGGTTTTGGTATTATGAGCTGCTGCATGTTGCATGCCGCATTCCAACTGAATGTTGTTGTTGTTGTTGTTGCTACTGCTGTATGTAATTATAGACTTGTGTTTGCTTTGGCGCTATTGCCGCCTCAAACTGAGCAGCACATCACAAACAACATGCCGAACAATTAGTGGTCTCGTAATAATTACAGGCAGACAGACAGACAGACAGACAGACAAACAGACTGCCTAACATTCGCTAGTAGTAGTAAGCCTCTATAAGCTAAAGCTGGCCATATGATGTGCAACGTCATATAAAGAAATAGACATACAGCCGACAGGTTAATATGCTGCTAATGTATCTTTGTCAATGGCACTTACAGCCGGATTCGCCCGCAAATTAAATATTTCCAAGAATTTTACTTTAAAATTGGAGTTGCGCCTTTTGCTCAACTAAAAACCAAAGACAAAAGAAAAAAAAAAAAGAAATGTAAAGGAAACAATTCACTGCACTTAAATCTCAATGCGTGAAAAAGTGAGAAGAAAAAAAGAAAATTAAATTGTATACACAGAAATAAATTCAGTAAAATCAAATCAACGTAACGAATCGCAAATTTATGTACGAAAAGATTTTTAAGATTTTTACCTACAGCATTTTATATATTTTTATTCAACTCCTAGTTGAGTTTTAAATTTTTTTCCATTATTTCTTGTCTGCTGCAACAAAAATCGCTTCATGCATAATCGCATAATCGAGTGGAACTTATTTGCTGCAGCACAAAAGCGGACAAACCCCGACGGACTGACAGACAGATGCAGCATAATCTTCATCGTCATCGTCACAGTCATCATCGCTTAAAGAGTCACAGCGTAAGGCTAAGCAAGGCAAGGTGGTTGGATGTTTTCAGGCAGAAACAGTTGTATGAGCTATAGATACTGGGATGCTGCTAGTCAGCCTGGTTCAATTTACCACGTTGTGTAAAGGCATTGCGTTACATTGATTGCAAGCGTTCTCCATGGCGAGTAGAGTGACCATTTTGCAGATATATTGCAGTCGATAAAATCAAGGAAGTGATCGAGATAGACCACCATAGTAGTAGTCGTGCCATAGCCCGGGAGCTGAATGTCAGTCATATGACCGTTCAAAGGCATTTTAATAAGATTGGCTACACAAAAAAAATCATTTACTCAATTCGGTCCTCTACTGTGAACAGCTGGACCGCTTAAAGGCAGCAATCGCCCAGAAGCGGCCATCTTTGGCCAATAGGAGAGGAATTGTGTTCCGTCAGGACAACGTCAGATCACACAATTTGATTGCGACGCGCCAGAAGCTCCGGGTGTTCGGATTGGAGGTCCTTATGCATCCATTTTATACTCCGGACCTGCCACCATCGGATTACCTACTCTTCCTGTCAATTTCATACGATTTAGCTGGCGAGAAATTGGCCTCAAAAGAAGCTTGTGAAAATCGACTGTCTCACTTTTTTGACCACAGGGAAGGAAACTTCTATGAGCGGGGCATAATGAAGTTGGACGTTATTGATCAAAACGGAGCTTATTTGAACTAACTCCGATGCTTGTAATCAAATTTATAAAGATTTGAAATAAAGTCGAAAATACGAAAGACTTTTTGTTCCAACCCTATATTGAAAAGGCTTCGAGAAAAAAAGGCGGTACCACTGCCTGCATATTACAGACAACTGGAAATCGTCGCCAATAAGAAACAAATTTTAATTTTTCCATAAAAAACTGATTAAACAATTTAATTAATAAACAGAAATAACCCCTGTACACTAGAGACAGATGATGCAACGTCAAAAGCAAGAGAATCCGAAGTAGGCGAGATAGACACAATTAGTATATATCAGTATCAAAAGTCACTGTAAAATATATATATTTGAACTCTTACATTCCCTTTTTAAATAACTTTTATGCTGAACAAAAATCAGATCCAATAAGACAGTCTTTATGGGGTTTGCAATGCCTTCTTTAATAAACGTTTAGATACATTTTTAATATCGTTTCATATCGAAGCATAGCTGGTCACTCTACAATATGCCACACAATAGCATACATGCAGCCTTCGCTGCACTGTTGTAATCCTCTATGCTGCTCTAAATGTATGGATTTATCCTGCTTGACTTAGTTTTTCATATTTTACTTCATTTGTAGTCGACTGCCTTATTTAAATTTATGCTGCAAGGCATTTAAAAGTTTTTTTTCCACGGTGTTCCTTCGTTTGTTGGCTTATTTTGTTTTCTTGTTATACATTTGCAACGCCTAATTTTCTCAGAATTAATGTAACTACATTTCATATGTGTATAGTCACACTTTTTGAATATACATATTAAACTTGCGAGGGGCGGTCTGGTCTGTATGGAAATATGTTTGTTGGGATTGCCTTGTAAGCGTGGTCGACTGTCATGTAAAATTCATCATTAACAAACCTTTCTACAAGCGAGTTTGTGCTACATACTATGCAAGTAGATACAATATTTATATGTCGAATAGCTGCCGTTTTTGCTGCTGCTGATGCTGCAGCAGTGTTTGACTGTGAAAGTAATTAGAGCCACAGCTGCTTTGCTTTACTTTTTTTTTTTTTTGCCAGGAGATATTATTTTTTTTAATTCAGTTTTTTGCTGCTGGGCTGCCACACAGTCTCAGACAGATTCATTAATTATTTAATGTATTCCAACTCATTTCATTACGATTTCATTTCGTTCACCTGGCTAAGAGCATAAGGTAGTATCAACCGTTTCAACGTCAACAACAGAGTCAGGTACCAGCTGATAAGAAACTGTGTGCATGAAACAGTTAGCGCTATTCGTTGTTTCATTTTGTGACTATGTAAGCACGAAAGAGATAAATTTCTACGCACTTCGATTCTAGTTTATTTATGATAATTTGTTCCTCAACATATGTGAGCACAATTCACTTGCTACCATCTTATTTTATTTAACCATGGCTGTCTCTCAACATCTCCTTTATTCAATCCTATTCTGTTGCTGCAACGAAGCACATTTCAAGTGCGTACAAATATGTCGAAATATATATCCTTTTAGCCTTTGTTATCCTGCCTGAAAGTGTGTGTTGAATGTTCTTTGTTTGTGCTTTTTGTTTGCTTAGACAAACAGCCCTCACACACACAAATACAGCAAATACTTGGTTCTTTTCGTGTTGTTTTTTGGCGTTGTCCTGCTCGTTACTACTACCTACGTCCTTACTATGCATTGATGCTGAATATCTTTAAATAAGCATTTTTAAGTACGGTTTTGGCCAGTTAATCCGCTTTGCTCTTTGTGTTTACAGATTTTCATCCGTTGTCGCTTTTCAATTTGGTTTTTGTCAAAAATAAAAATAAAAAAAAATCAACAAAAAAAACCAACAATATTTTTCTTTGCGGTTAAAATATTTTAAAACTTTAAATCAAACAGATAAGTGAGTAATCCTCTGCGAATTTATACATAAAAGTAAAATAGAGGCGGAGGAGCACACACTGTCCGCTGCTTGTTTTTTGTTTTTTTTTTGCTGGGTAACGCCCCTAAAAGTTCTCAAATGTTTTTAGGAATTTGACATATTGATGTCCATTTTGTTTGTTTTGTCTAAAGGCATTTCGTCATATAGGAAATTCTGCAACAAAGGATAGTGTGACTACCTCTATTATTAAGTAATTGTTATCAAAAACTATTTCCAGGAATTTTTTTTGCTAGTTAAGAACGAAACAGTTGTGCTTATCAGGCAGGCTTGAGAGTAGTAATCAAAATAATTCATCAAATAAAGTATATATTAAGATATATTAAGGATCAGTGAAAGGTTGATGCATTTTTATAAAATATTGAAATGGGTTAATATATCATATTGATAAAAAAAAAGTCACCCAACAGATTTATTACGAAATATTGCACATGTTGATGTTTACAAATTAAAAAAAAAGACTTTATATACCAAAGCGTGTGAGAGTATCAATTACCCATGGAGGGATTTTGAACTACAACTTATTTAATAGGAATCAGAATTCGGTATATCCTATAACCATATCATGTCGCAAACTTCTATTATAATCTCCAAAATGTACAAATTTTTGTGATAGTTTTTTCGAAATTTATTAACAGTCATTTCCGTCTATTAGGTGTAGCGCAGACTCCAATAATAGTCCTTCTTAATCTTTTTAGGGGACACTTATGTGGCAAACTCCTTGAAAGCCTATTGGCATGATTTAGCAGCCCGAAGTTGTAGCGGCTTGTGTGGTGGTTGATTTATTGTTGTAAGGTGTTTAGCCTGAAGTCTCGGTGTAGTTTTGTGTTGCGGAATTACCAGGAAGACATCCATTTTTCAGCTTTTGGATTCGCTGCCTGTGTGTTTTGGCTGCGATGCCCCATATTTCTATCGCATATCTCCAAAAAGGAGCCACTGCACAGTTGTAAACTGCTCGCTCGCAGCGTAAGGATAGCTTACTCCTCCTTTTGAGCAACCAAAAGTGATGCCTTAGTCTGAGGCGACATTTATATATTAAATTATGGACATGACGTACAAATGTCGTACAAATGCTGTACAAATGTAAATGTTATCCAGCGTCACACCTAGGTACTTGACGTCGTTTGCCTGATCAAGGACGATGTTGCTAAGCCAAATCTGGGCAGCATTTTTTTTCTAAGTGTGAAACACACATTTATGCACTTCCTTGAATTTAGCTTAATATTCAATTGCTTGGTGCAATTCTCCTGCACGCCGTCTGCTGCTTCGTATTGCGACGTCGTCTGCATAAGATGCCAATAAGGCTTTCTCGGGTGGCATTATACCCTCATCGTGGACAGGGAGATCGGTAGGGAACAACGAGTACAGCAACGGTCCCAGCACACTTCCTTGTGGAACTCCGGCTCTTACGGGGTGAACAGTTGTGAGCTTTCACTCGCACTTTCACTAGAAAATGAAGGTCTTCCAAGTAAGACCGTATCATCAAGTAGAAAGGGGATGGAAGGAAAGCTTTGATTTTCGCTAAAAGACCGGTCAAATTGCTCAGGTGTAGCTGTTTGGTAGACTACCAGCTCTGTTACCAGCGTCGCAATAATTCTTTCACAAACCTTTGATAGTGAAGGTAGAAGGCTTATAGGACGATATGAGCTAGCAATATCTTCAGGCTAGCAATATCTCCTCAACAAAAGACGGTGTAAACCTGGCCTCCAAATTGGTTGCAAAGATGTTAGCCTGATCTTCTTCGGACTAAGCCAGCATACCGTAGAGATCCTTAACAGGGACCAGCCGGAGAGCCTGCCTTTTGGTCGCCTTTGTTGCTTTCCAAAGCAAGTAGTTGGCGTCAACGGTGTAAGCCATCTTTTTCAGCTTCTGTTCAAAGAACTGTGCCTATTTAGCGCCTTTGAATTTCAATTACTCTGTAAAAAAATGTAGGGAATAGAAAAAAAAATATGTAACACAAAACTGAATGTATGGAACAGAATAGAAATGGAACGCTAAACACTCATCTATAAATGACATTTTTATTATCAAAATAACAGTTTTTTAATAAGTGTATATGAATGCCAGCAACTGAGTGACTAAACTTAGATACATCGACATATACATATATCAAGATGTAGTTTCAAACATGATTTCAATATACAAACAATCGCATAATCATTTTATCTTTTGATTTTATAACCTAAGGCTGACCGCAAAAACCAAACTTTGCATGGACAAATAAATTCCTTGGCCCTTCCATTCCATTCTGCTGGCGTGTCGTTTGCTTTTGATGTGGCTAAACGACCGGCCTAAATACTTTCATACACAATTTCCGACAACAAAAGACACATAGTACAGCTAATGGTCACATCACAATGCGAGACCAGCACCAACTCTATTAAGTCAACCGCAATTGACTTCATACAAGCTCAGACCACAACTAGAATTTAATAAACTTAATGAAAAGTAAATAACAACTTGACTAGCAGCAGGAAGAACTGAAAGAAGTTTGCATCGTTCGTTTTCAATTGGTTTAGTGTTCCACAAAGAAAACAAACCAAAAAAAAAGTTTTAACAAATATTATTATTCGTTTATATGTAAATGTTTTACAATTTTATAAAAATTGCACAGCAAAAGTTTTATTTTACGAGTATTGTTTGCCATATGAATGTTCCGTGCATATTTTATTTACTCTTGTACTACAAAAAAAAAAAAAAAATCTACAACGTATGCAAAAATCGTTTTGCTTCTTCCTTTTTGTGAAAGAAGAGCAAAATCAGTGGAAAGAAAAAAAAAACCAAATATGCCAGAGCGAAACCTTTAGTTTGATTTATGCGCTTGGCAACACCTTTCAACAGTTTCGTAAGATAATTTTTGCGAAGCATAAATAATGTGGAGCATTTCTTGTTTTGCAGGAATTTGCTGTGGTCTGTCGCGAACTTGGACCTGGAGCTGTCCAAACCGGACTGAACAACTGGATGATGGCACTGTATCTCAGGCTCAATGAGCACAAATGCCATTGTCTTGGTCATTATTATGGTTGGCTGTTGTTCTTCTGTTTGTTGCCGCAGAGTGGCTGCGATAAATGTTGCTGGCAGTTGTGAATCCTGCCCATTCTATTCGTCGCAGTCGCATTGCCCCACGCTCTTTATATTAAATGTCGTATTTCAGTTGCAGTCAAGCTGCTTCCTTATAAGAAATTTTTAACCATAAACGGAAAATGCATGCAATGGGCATTTTCTAAGCAAATAAAAAAATTTAGTTTAAATACAAATAAAAAAGTATAAGTTTGTATAACTTCTATAAAAAATGTTGTAAATTTTATTGGAAGTCGGTCGGTCTGGAAACTACTCAAAATCAAAAACCCCTGAGCTGGGATTGGACTAGTTCTGATTCATACAGATGGACAGACAGGCGGACATGCCTAGTTTGATTCGTCTCTTCGAGCTGAACAAGATAATACTTTATGATCTCTCCAATGCTTTTCTTCACGCGTTGCAAACTTCGTGACAAAAGGTTTACACATATATAAACGGTATTTAAAGCGTAATTCTTATATTGAAAATGCTTCAATAAAAAATTACAATATTAAATCTGATTTTTATGTTTAAAGGAATTTTTCAAAGCAATTAATTAATACAGTCTGAGCAGCTCAGCCCGAGAATCACTTAATAAATATCCATTTGCCTAAATTAAAGACGAAGTAGTCTGTGCTGCAGATTTCACTTAAAACAGAATGCGCTGCATTTTGGACTGCATTTAGATATATGCATGAGTATATGGCAGATTGTTTGTGTGTGTTTTTTTTGTGTCGTTGCTGTTTAGCAAATGTTGCAACTGTTGCAGTTTGCCAGCAGCAAAAATAGCAACAACCAGACAAACACGAACAACTATTTTCATTATCTTCAAAAAGTTTTACGCCGAATAGCTTCATTACAACAATTTTATGGGTTAAGCAGCGCCGAAAGGAAAGCCTTGCATAAAACAGCAGCAAATTCAACCTACCCAGATACCTAGTAGCAGCAGCAAAAAATAATAAAAGAAATAACAACATTATATGTTATGCGAGTGAAAGGAGCACATGCTGTACATGTATTGTAGATACTTACTTACAGATACATTCTCAGCGGAAGCAAAGCATGCAGATAGAAAGTGCTCTACTCAGAAAATGAACAAAAGACCGAGCGAACAAAATGAGAGGCAAAATGTTTATGCATAATTTAATGAATTTTATGCCGAGCACTTTGCGCTCATTTAGCGCCTTAAGCAGCATTTAACCTTTTCGTTGAGTAGCAAAAACAACAACAATAACAAAAGTCTGAATCGGCAGCAGCAACTTAAACTTAAACAAGCGAAGTTTGTTGGGCAGCCAACCAGCCTCACTATTGCCAGCCGACATAACAAGCTGCCAAGCCGGCGAGCTGAAAGCGTTGATGGCACAGATAGAACTGAATTTATTTTCGGTCGGAAGCGGTAAATGCAACGCTAATAAATTCATGCATGCACTAAATTATTCATCCAGCCGTAAATCCATCCATACATACGTGCATTCATCCATCCAAACAGCCTGCCAGCCAGTCAACCCATCCGTCAGATAGTTTATCTTGCAACCGTACAACTCACTTGTTCGCTCTGCAATTTGAAGTGCTGCCACTGAAGTTGCTTTCATTCATATTGCGTACTAATATTTTCACTGAAATATACAACTTTTTTTTGTAAAGAATTTGTATACTTATGAACATTTTGTGCATAAATTATTTACGCTCGTTAATGGTGAGTTCTGCATTGAGAAGATTTCTTTCAAACTGCTGCCAGCCATGTTTGGCGTAGCGTGAAAGTCATGATAGAATACATAGTGAGAGAATGCACAAAAGGACCTTGAGTGTATAAGGAAGTTGCATTGTTTTTAAGGGCGACAGTTGTAGAACAATGAACAATTTTTTATACAACAATGCAGCAAAACTTCAACTTTAACAGCAGCTTACTAGCCAGTTGTGCTATAGCAATTGTGCCCATGGTATAAGCATTGGAAATGCTTGTCTTAGAGAAAAAGGTTTGCATATTTAAGTGAAATGTAATTAGAAATTTAAGAGTCCTTAATGTTTCCTTTATTTTTTAATAGTTGAAAGCTGCGTCATTATACCAATTTCTAGAGATGAGTGGAGAGACCCAATTAACGAAAACCAAAAAAAAAAAAAAAAAACCGTACGCACATCTCTTGTTCAATAAGAGTTTAACAAGCAGTATTTGACTACCACTCAGTATTTACCTGTATTGCCGTATATACACGCAGAGAGGGAGAGAGACAGAAAAGTACAGAGAGACAGACAAAGAGAAACTTGTCTAATTTGCATAAGTCACACACTGGTACAGCTAGCATCGCTACGCTTAAAAATGATTGCGTATGTGTGAGAACAAAAGAAAGAAAGCAACAACAACCCTACCGAACAACAACTCACAATGCTACAGCTATCGTCGCTACAATATATATACAATATATAAACTAAATTTCATCACTATCGTTGGAAGGAAACATTAATGTTTAGAAATAAATCAAATTTTACAAGAATTATCCATCAAGGGATATTTCCTAGGCCCGCCCACTAATCTGTGTATTAAATGTTAGCAAAATCTTTCCATTTATTTGTAATATGACGTATATTCACTTTTAAGATAAAACCACTTAGTTTCGACTTATGGCAAAAAAGAGATCCAGATTTCAAGTTTCCAGGTCGAAATAACAAAAAGTAAAAGGTTCGAAATGAAAATTTTAAAATAAACTTGTGAAATTTCGGAGAAGTCCTAGTTGAATGCAAAAAACACGAAGTCTCTATCTTTTACCGTTTCCGAGATCCTTTCGTTCAGACAGACGGACATGGCTATATCGACTCCTCTATCACTCCTGACCATAATAGGGATAACTTTGGGGGTCTTCGACCATTATTTCTACCTGTTACATACATTTGCACAAAACCCATAGGCTCTTGTACCTTCGGTACAGGGCCTAAAATGTAGTATGTTTTTTTTTAATCTTATAAATCGAATAGTTTATTGTTGGAGAGACTCTCCAATTTCTGTCTACTGTTTTTTCTAGCGAAAATCTGCTAAGTACTAAAAAAGACTATAAAAGTAACAAGTGGTAGCCCTGTCAATGTGAAAGCAAGCAAAGCAAAATTAAAATTAATACCGAAATCGAATGTTTTGAAGTACATCTTTCATTATCTTGCCGAAGAAAATTGGATGATAAAATTGTTTTATCTCATTTTGTCATTCAATATCCATAGAAAAGATAATTATTCGGCGTTACTATAAAATATATACTTAAACTTGTACAGTGAAAACTTTGTATGTGAAAACAATTGTTAATTCCACCAAATTTTTCTGTAAGTATGCCTTTCCAAATCGGTTCAATAAAAAAGTCAAGTCGATATACATATGTCCGTCTGTCTAGTTTGCCATGAACAAGAAGGAGCTTGGAGACTATAAAAGATTGAACCTTGGAGTTTGGATAACTAATGTTTCCTCTTATGATCGATTGCAGTTAATGAAAGAAATAAGAAGTATTACTCAGAAAAACCTACCTCTCTTTGCTGAGTTTTTAAATAGAAAAAACAATTTTTTTTTTAGCTAAATGTTATACTAGAATTGCTAGCCCCATACAAATAAGTCGCCACTCCTCCGGTTTTGTAAGTAAAATATTTTGTTGTGGTTGAGTTTAGCTTGAAACTAAAATTTTTATAAAGATGAGAACATATATCCTATACAAGTTTCAATAGGCGTATAGGGTATCTCAAAGTCGAGCACACTCGACTGCAGCGTTCCATCTTGTTTTCTTCTAACTAGATGGAGTGCAGCGCCCTGGGTGTGGGTGTAAAGTGCAAACATTGCTCGCCTTCCATGTAACTAAAGTTATAGAATGTGGCGCCAAAATGGCTAAAAGGTATGCAACGTTTGATGCAATGAGTGTCGGCTTTGGGGAAGACTGAGTGGATGAGTAAATACAACGTGCAACGTCACTCACACGCCCTGCTGAACTTGTTACACTGTTACTGAACGCGCTGTTTGAGCTTTTAATGTCACACTTGTGTACTATGTCCATTTCATGTGTCGTGCAGGATACTCAGTTGTCTGTATGCACATGTTATATATTTTTATAAGTTTGTTATTTCAAAGGCATTTGTGCATTTATGCAACACATATTATGTAGATACTTTTTGTATATATGTATCTACAACTGATATATTGTATTATACTCGTACGATTTATTTTTTACTATAAATAATGGATAGTAATCTGCCAAAATTTGAAACTAAAATTTAATGTTCATATTTCGTGTGAGAATATGTTGTGAGATTGGGTAAATTTTAATGTATCATACTTTTCTGTGCGAATTCACTGAGCAGAGCTAGAGCCTTGCAAGCAACAGCTTGTGAAATTTGTGCTATCTGTTACAAAAATATTTGTTATACACATAATGCATTCTGTTATATTTACTAATTTTTTTTAATCCAGTAAAACTACAAATTGAAGAAATACATATTTAACAAAAATTTCAAATTTAGTTGTTTTAATCCGCACAAGGCCGGGTATTTCAACTTGTATGTGTATGTATAAAGATGAGTACTTTGCAGCTAACTGTTGTTTGTTGTTTTTTTGTCTATTTTTATAGTGATTGTTTGTTGTCATTGCAAACAATCACCAACTGGAGTTGACATATTAATTTTCATTGAAAAACTTGGCGCACGTTCTACACACAGCAATAGATACTCATATAAACATTAGTAAAGAAAAAAAAGAAGAAAATTTTTCCTACTGTTGCCTTTTTTGCATATTTTCCCAGAAAATATTTGCATAAAATTAAGTTGCTTGTTTGTTATTTGTAGACGAGTTCGCATGCTCCAAGCTGTCTGTTTGTCTGCGTTTTAAAGCTATTATTCTATGCTGCACCAAAAATTGACAAAAAGTGAAAATAAAAAAATAAAAAAAAAAGAATATTCCATAAAAAGCAAGAGAACCAAAGGTTTTATCATATCTTTCGGTCGGCCATTCACAGCCATTTCGATTTTGCTTCAGAAAATTTCCTGTTTCTGCTTTTATTTTTGAAACATTTTTGTATTATCTATTTTTTCTGATAAGCTTAAAAGTTTAAAAATCACTGCGGCTAAAAACTTTTGCTTTCTATAAAAAATTCGCACACAAAAAGCATCGATGATGGCCATCAACGAAGATTTAACTTTCATGCTTTATTATTTCCTTATGCTCATATTCATTAAATTTGTTTTAAACTCTGGCTTAAACAAACTTGTTTAGCTTAAATTTGTATATTTACACATTTCGGTTAAGTTCTAAAAGTCAAGCATAAATATGACTCCTGCCCCAAAAGCAAATACACCGTTGGGGTGGCGGCAACGCCTTGATTTGTGTATGTAAATTGGCGCATTCGAAAAATGATTAAGCATAAAAACCTTATAAAATGTTATATCAAAGTATGAAGGTTAATTAAAGTTTTTGCCCTACGGCGTTAAGATTACGAAAAAAAAAAAAAAACACAGATGACGCTGCATGTCTTGTCTAAGCTGTGTGTATCAACATATTAAGCACCCCTGAGCTGAACAAATATATAATAATGTAGGAGTGTTTGTCAGTATAAACAAAGCCGTACAAAAGTTGTGCACGAAAAGTTTTAACCCATTGAAGGCTAGAGAGCCGTTCCAGCTAGTGGCCGGTACTTTTGGGCAGGCATTAGTGAAGCAAATTTTCGTGACGTGGCGAATGCAAACTAAAAGTCTTCTATCCCACATATTATTAGTTAAAAAAAAAATTCTTAAATTCCTCCTACATAGCAATCTCAGTTCCCACGGAACGATGCTGAGAAGATCGAATGAAGATTAAACATTTTGAGATTATACGAGTATATTATATACAATAATCCAAACCAATACAAAACAGGCAAACCTAACAAATATGTTTCAAAAATTGTCAAAGTAATATAATAAGTAAAAAATGTTTTGCATAGTTAACAAACCATGGATAACTTGTTAACGATTCACCTAACCAAATCTTTCAATAATCAAATTTTTTTTAAAATTATTTATTATTTATTTTATTTGTTTCAACAATTTTTGTTTGGTTGTCATCAGCTAAAAGGAGAGACCAAACAATTATACCACGAAAAAATTATAGAGTATACGAGATTTTAAGGCTTTCACCATGTGATTGAGCATCTCAAACTTAAAGAAAATTCCCAAAAAAAATTAAAACTGATTTTTGACATCTAGCAACATTCCCCGCCCCCATTTTAACACATTATAATGGCAATACATGGTTACCACCTACTTCATTGCGGTACAGAGCCAAAGTGTAGCATTTTGTGCCTCCGTATTAGAGATGGTCATTATAATGGCTAGTCTGAAATACGATCTGGTGCTCAGCTAGAGTCAGATTCACGTTTCAATACAGGGTTGACCTTCTGAGGCACCATGGAGTGCAATATCTTGTTCGGGTGGACTTGCACTCTCCTCCTTTGGATTTTAGCAGTGCTTCTTCATATCTAGCTGCTGTATCACTGTTCCACCGGTTGGCCCATGTTAGCAAAAAATATAAAATGTAGCTTGAGCAAAGCAGAATGTTTAACCAATTGGCAGATGTATGTGTTGGGCATATGTAAAAAAGGTTAATTATAAGGGGTGACGCAATAGTATACACATATTTTCTAAAGGCTATAATTACATTTTCTACAAAAAAGTTTTTTACTTCCAAAAGTAAGCGTCAGAGAGTGTAAAATTTTAATTATATATTTTTGATTCGATGAAAATTTGCATCCAATGACGGCACTGAAATGATCCCTCAAAGTTGAACAGTTATTGCGACATTCAGAATTTCTCTGGATTATCTTACCCAATAGACGAAGGAATATTATATCTTAAAATAGTTTTAGACTATTCCAAGAATTTGATTTTTTAACCATTGAGTCTGAAATTACTTTCAATAAGATAAATGCAAAATACGGAGAGATATTTCCATATCTGGCCATGCCATCGAGTGTCCGGTTGTCCTCTATTTCGGCGTCCACCAATCAATTTAGGGCCCCCCCATGTAAACCGAGCGTGCTGAAGCTCTTTTATCCATTCGAATGAGGTGCCCAGTGCAGCTGCTGGAATTTTATGCGCTGGACTATGTCAACCTCATCGAATAGCTCGTAAAGCTCACGGTTCATACGGGACCTAAACTCGTCGCCGACTCTAATAGGACCGAAAATCCTGCGAAGAATCTTCCTCTCGAAGATTTCTAACGCTGTCTCATCCAACTCAATCATGGTCCATGCCTCTGCGCCATACAATAGGGCAGGGAGTATCAGCGTCTTATAGATCTTTATTTATTTATTGAAGTGGATAAAATTTGTTATTGCTTAGTGCCATTAATCATTGGTATTCAAATTTTAAATGAAAATATTTTTCTACTTAAAAGTTGTTAACTTTCTTAACCTTTAAACATGCATGGGTTAATAAATGTTATTATTAAATCATAACCACAACCGCAACAGCTTAACCAAGTTAACAAAAATATATGCATATATATATATATATATATATATATATATATATATATATATATATATATATATATATATATATATATATATATATATATATATTAATAACGAGGGAGAAACGACAAAACCACAAACACACAAAATGCTTTCGCTATACATTTATAATTTGTCTGACATGTCAAAAGGCATGTGTGTGCGGCATATTTACATAGTCTGCCTATGCAATGTGACAGACATTGTAGTTCTAAATGTCTCGGGGCGCTCTATTTGAAATATTTTCAGACAATATTCAAATACTCAAATACAGACAGATTGGTATTGTATGCGCATGTTTTTAATATTTGACATTAATGCGCGCGATTTAACAATAAGAAATAACAACAACAACACAAAATGATGCACAACTATAAGATGCAACACCACAAAGATGACAACAATAATAACAACAACAACAACAACAACGATAACATGAGCAATAATGCTAATCGTCGTTCAGATACATATCGTATGACATATTTAGTCCGTCTGTCGCTCTTTTTGAAAGCTAATAAGAGGCAAATTGATATGATTAACGCAGCGGGTGTTCCCAATGCAAAGAAAAACTTATACATATTGTATAAACGAAATAAATCATTGCTATTTATGCTAGTTGAATACCCTACAATAACCGAATATGTTTTAGTTAATTTCTGCTTTAAGCTTAAATTAAAGGAAAGTTTAGAATATGGAATACTGAGTCGTAAACTAGTTGATAAAAGGCTTTATCACTTTAAGATTTTGATATATGTTACAGCATTTGTATATATGTATATTTAAATGTTAGTTTTATAAATTGTATTGTTTATAATAATTTATAGTATTGGCATATTATTTTTCCGTACAACGCATGCAGGGTACTTTCAAATATACATAATCACTTCACTTCACTCTACAACAAATTATTTGACACTTGGCATACCTAATAAAATTTTATAAAAGTTCTTTCATATCCGGTGCGCTTCTTTAACTACATTCCACTTTTTTCGACTCTCCTCCCCTAAGGGCATTGTCATCTACATAAAACTTGAGCTCCCCTTCACTCTTAAGTATTTGTCGCTATGTCAGAGCTATTATTTTGACATTTTACTGAATTATTGCTGGTATACCTACATATTTCTCAGCGTACAAATCGTTTTCGAATTGAAATTTACATAAAAAAGTTTACGTTTGACTCTCAGTTTGCTGCCGGATGAGTTTTGTAGTTTGTCGATCTGAACGAACAATACAAAAGATATTTACAAAAGTTGTACAATATTTTTGTTGGTAATCTACGTTGACAGCCGACAGAAGGCGAGGTGTCAACTTGTGTCAATTATGGAAAAGTTCTTGAAAATTTATTGCATTTCTTCTATGCCAAGAAAGTTTTGTTTGCATAAAGTTTTCATACTTTTCAAAACTTGAATGCATTTAACGAATAAGTATTTCTAAGTATATCTTTTTTTGTGTGTTGAAGATTTTTGAAGGCACTTTTCTTTTTTGAATGCTGCTATTTGAATTGCATTTTTGAAACTTAATTTTTTTTTGTTTTTTTTTGATTTTTTGCTGAATGCATTTTAAGTTGAGCTGCACTTTGAAATGTCAGTAACAGTCGACTCGTAGTTGAGAAATGATTTTATATTTCGCAACATTTGGCAATTAAGAGCGTTTTGTTACCTGATAATAAATTTTTCAATATGTGCTAAAATTAAATTTTGAAAAATCTATAAATTTTTTTGTAAACAAAGCAATTAGAAAGTTTGGCGAGTCTATTCACAGTTGACTTTGGAAAACACTGTGGAAATGACACAGCTCGAGTCATGAATGAACAGAAGAAGTTTAAGCTGTTCTTAACATGTAAATATAATAATATAATGCTCTCTCTCTTCCCCTCCCAAGAAATCAAGACACAATTCTATTTATTTTACTTGTTCAATCATACATGTTCGAAGTATGATAAAAGACTATAAAACGATCCACCGAACGGGAATAAGAACCATTCTAGTTCAAACGAACATGCTTGTTCAAAAGAACATGGAATATGAGTTAAATCAAGCTGCAACTTTTTTTCATCTTTTAAACGAAGTAAAAAAAAACAAGTAAGGAAATTTCAGTCGGGCGTAACCGACTGTAAGAGGCCCTTTACCAGTTCAGGTCTCCTAACAAACACATTAAACGTTTCCCGAGCATATGACCAAACACATGACCACTTCTCACTGCGCGAATATGAATGAAAAGAAAAGGGGGGTCATTCAACTTCAATTGGTTATAAAATCGTCATTTATTATCCGATTTTGATGAACTTTTTGGATTTTGACTAAGAGGGACGTTAACTTTATACTGGTATACTCAATTTTTTTTGTGCCGAAGAAATATTTGACTTTGGGGGGAGGGGCAAAATTTCAAAATGAACTTGTGAAATTCCGGAGCAGTCCTAGACGAATGCAAAAAACACGAAGTCTCTATCTATTACCGTTTCGTTCATACAGACGGACAGACGGACAGACGGACATGGCTATATCGACTCCTCTATCACTCCTGACCATAATGGGGGTAACTTTGGGGGGTCTCCGACCATTATTTCTACCTGTTACATACATTTGCACAAACCCAATAGGCTCTTGTACCTTCGGTACAGGGCCTAAAAACAAGATAGTTATAGTCGGGCGTAACCGACTGTAAGAGGCCCTGTACCAGTACAGGTCGCCTAACAAACAAATTAAATGTTTCACCAGCTAATGACCAAGCTTATGACCACTTCTCACTACACGAATAAGTGCCTTATTAAATTTTTTTTTTTGTGTATGAAAAGAAAAGGGAGGACGGAAATATCATAGGTCGTTCAAATTCAATTGCTTATAAAATCGTTATTTATTTTCCGATTTTGATGAACATTTTGGATATTTGCTTAGAGGGACGTTATCTCTATTCTATTATTTTTTTTTGTAACGAAGACATTTTTGACTTTGGGGTTGATTTTATGGGGCCAAATTTCAAAATAAACTTGTAAAATACCGGAGAAATCCTAGCCGAATGCAAAAAGCATGAAGTCTCTATCTATTACCGTTTTAGAGATCCTTTAGTTAATACGGACGGCCAGACGGACATACGGACATGTAGTATTTATCGACAGAAATTTTTCGACATCAATTCATAGTTGAATGAAATACTGCTTAAATGCACGTAGAAGTTCTTTAGAACCTCTTTATTGAACCCAAATATTGACACAAATAAGGCGGTTTTCAAAAATGTTTTTCTAACTGTTTTCCTGTCATAAGTACTACCGCGTCTGTTTGCCTTGGGTCTATCGACATTATCCTACATGAAACTTTAAGAATAAATTCGAAAAAAAAAATCCAAGCATTTAGAGGGCTTACTCCGTATTCGAGATCTTGAGTATGCTTCGGCACAAAACTCTTCGATTGTAGATCAACGATTGCCATAAATTGGACAGGCCGTTTGTAGCAATCAATTTCTTGAAGATTAGCTAAATGTAGTAAATACTTTGTTGTCTTATGTTAATATATATCCTTTTTGTCAAGCTATATCCAATAAAATTACCAAACTTTCTTCTGGAATAAAAGTTACAGGTTCAGCAAGAACATTTGAATTAATTTCATTGTCTGCTGAAATTTTGGTAGCTAATTTCTGCTTTAAACGAGAACTTCCATCATCATAGCACAATCGTGGGTGTTCTACATTTTTAAAGGATTCCTCTACAAATTCACATTTTGATGCTTTGTTTTTAATCTTGACACCATCCGATTGCATTTGATCAAACAAACATTGACATAGGCAACAAAGTTCTTAATTTTCTTTTTACGGAAATGTTTTGTTTGCAAGGCAAGCAAAGTTATCAACTGACTTCTAGAACTGCCTAAATCGGCAGGGCTTCAATTTAAATTGTACCATTATGATTTTTAACTGCTCTAGAGAATACTCTATTGGAATAAAATATGGTTTTTGCTTAACTATAAACAAGAAAAACAAATTGAGTTTCTGGCCAAAAATTTGTATTTGGAACCACTGTGCAATGTATCACACTTTTCAGTGTGCTACAAATCGGACAACAGACAACAAGTACATATGTCAATATGGGAAAGTTAGCAGACTATTTTAGGATTGCATCACAGTTACTTGTAAATATTGAACAATTTTGAAAGAATTTGCATTGTGTGAATGGTATTGACAGCGAAATTTATTTGGTTTTATTTTTAGATGTAAGTAAAACTTTCATTGGTTGCAAATGTATGCTAACGTACTATGTATCTAAAACCCAGTATGAACACTGTAAATGTATGTTTTATATGTGACAAGTTTGTTGCTGACATAATTTCCATGTTATTCTAGCCAACTGTCCAACATAATAAATAAGAAAAACTTAACATGCTAAAAACCGACAAGAAACAAAATAGCTGGGCACAAAAACTCTGTAATGGATACAGTGGTTTTTGCGTGGTGTACTAAATGTGACTCTTAACTACACAACTGGACTGCAAAGGCTCGTCTGACAGAGAATTATTTATACGACTTGGCTGCCGTGCCGCAGACGATGCACATAGTACAGTCCAGCTCAGTTTGGTCTGTCGTCTGGCGGCGCTCGTGACAAGTGTGAATATGACAGTTGAGCATTTTTATTAACGCTTTGTACATATTTCATTAAACTTATGAATGAGTATAGTCAGACGGACAGACAGACAGACAGACAGACAGACAATGGAATGAGTGAATGAATGCACACACTGCCTACGACTAGTTGTAGGTACGTATATACGTAGTACTTACTAATAGGGCTCATTAAGCGCCATTAGGTTTGTCAGGCGTACTACTTGCATATTATGTAAATTTTTTCTGTTTTGTTGTTGTTGTTGTTGCTTTTATTGTCGTTCAAGTCACATCAGTTACAATTAACAACATGAACGATACTCATAGTTGTCGACAGCGCCGACATGGTTGGTTGTGGCTCAGTTCAGTTCAGTTCAGTATAGTATAGCATAGTGAAGTGGATTGGATTGGAGTGAATTGATATGAAATTGTGAAAGACAACAAAGCATGTAGAGCAAGCATAGAGCAAATTGAAATTCCTGAGTAGTTCTTCAACAGTTTGTATGAGCTACTCTAGTGTACTTCGGTGATGTGCACGGTTGATTGTGGAATCCCACGCTTTCACTTTTATATACACTTTTTTTCAGCTAAACTGCAGAAGGAAATCTCTTTTGCGTTTAGAATACTATTTCAATACTTTAAGTGGCTTTCTTTTATTCTTTTTGATTTATTTAAACTTTATTCTTGTTTCTTAAGAAAAAAATAAAGTAAGAAAGAATGCTGCAGTTGAGTGTACACGACTTTTAAGGTACCACACACTTTAGCTGCATATAGTACTCAGACAAACATTAGAACAGTCGGTTGCAACATGAAACATATTGGTAACAGGTTCGAACCTGCTGTGTTTCGCTCTTATAAGAGACAAACAACTTTCTTTTATAAACTTTAATTGTTTTTGAATTAGGAAAATCTAGAAATTAAAGTTTGCTGGTTTTATCTTTTATAAACGCAGAAATTCGATTGTCAGACTTATGGCGTTAAAGAATATAAATACTTCATGCAGTGTTCAGAGTAGCCTTTCATTGTAGTATATAAAAAGATTGCAATTCAATTCCTATACTAGTATGTAGTACTATTTTATCTTTTTATCTACTGCAGCTGTATGCATTTGAACAATGCAAAGCCGCTTAGCTTTGGCAACCATTAAAAATTCATGTAATGCCATTAGAAGATTTGTGCGCACAGAGACCGAAAGGCAAAATGCTTTCAAATGCTTTTCGAATTTTTTCTTTAGCTGTTTACCATGCAACAAATGGAAAGTGATGTACATTTTAGCATGCATTCCTTGCATTATATTGCATTAGCTTAGTGTTCGAAGCTAGTTTATATGCTTCGATTGCCCTTCTTGGTTATACGAGTACGAGTTTGCGTAAAATCCTTTCAATGGCATTTATACCTGTACTAAAAAAATCTTAAATGGATTTGCATTGCTTGGAGTTCGATGAAAGTAAAAATGTGTGATACATGCGGCAGTAATTGAATAAGTACATTTAAAAAGTGTTCTCTTTTGGTAGACTTAAGTCTTGTCGATGTATAAAATATTAAAAAAAATTCTTCGATTTAGAAACACGCATTAAAAGTATTTTACAGCCATTTTTTTACAATTTATTGCTTTTAAAAATAATAATTGTTGGAAACTACATAATTTCTGTTTTCTTAATCATCTTAGAGTTCTTCAATATCATATTGCATCAGTTTTCATATATCATATATTAGAGCTTCACAGTGTACTGAAAGCTATAATCACTTGTATTAAATGTGTCAGCATCACATTTTTTTCTTTAGAATATTTTCTAAGCTTACCTCAGCAAACTACACTTTGATGGAATTTCTAAATGTTTTAAATAGCAGCTGTGCTGTGATACAGAGCGAACGAAGTATGTAAGTAAATAAAATGATTTTGACTACTTTTTTTGAAACAGTTATCTGTTTTCTTGGAGTTTAAGTTTTTTTTTTTAATGTGATTTCCACGTGACTTTCGACTACGTCTCTACTCTGCCACTCTTCGAATTGCTCAGCTGCCAAAAGTACTTTTTCACATCATTCTCACGCTCGATTGGAGCCATTGATGGTCGTCGGCGCGTCATTGCACGATAAATGACTGTAGACTTCTTTTGGCTGGTTGTCCTTTTTATATACACTTCATATTAGGCGAGAAATTGAGTAATAACTATTTTGTTGAAATATTGGTAACACAAAAATGAAGACTAGACTTTAAGATTTATCCATTGGGCAAATTTGTACGAGGCAACTTCTCCCATCTAGATTTATGTAGATGGAAATTGTAAATTTTTTCTAAATTATATAAATGTTATATCACATTCAAAAATAAATAGAAAATTATTTTCCGCATAGAAATTTGATCATTTTATACTTATTTCCGTTAAAATGTTGGATAAATGCGACCGCTAATAAAACATATAACCGATGTTATATTCCATTTCAAGCTTCAATTTAACTCACGGCTTCTACATTTCTGGCGCAAAGTATCTACGTTTCAAACTCGAAATATAAAAACCGTTTTATAAATCGGGTTTCCCTAATCTTACTTATTTAATTAGCCAGTCGTTTTGAATGACAAATACGGAGAGATCTCGTCATACCTGGTCATTCCAACGCGTGCCTGGTACTCCTCTATTTCGGAATCCACCAATCAAGTTTGTGCCCCCATGTACACCATGCGTGCTGGAGCTCTTTCATCCAATCGAATGAGTTGCCCAGCCCAGTGCACCCGCTGGTATTTTATGCGCTGGAATATGTCAACCTCATCGAATAGCTCGTACAGCTCGCGGTTAATACGACACCTAAACTCGTCGCCGACTCTAATAGGACCGAAAATCCTGCAAAGGATCTTTTTCTCGAAGACTTCCAACGCTGTCTCATCCGACTCAATCACTGTCCATGCCCCTGCGCCATACAATAGGACCGTGAGTATCAGCGTCTTAAAGATCTTGATTTTCGTCTTTCGAGAGAGGGCTTTACTTCTCATTTGCTTGCTCAGCCCAAAAAGGCATCTGTTGGCAAGAGTGACTCTTCGCCTGATCTCCAGGCTGACGTTGTTGTTGCTGGTTATCTCGGTTCCAAGATAGACGAAGTTTTCTACAACACTGAAGTTGAAATTCTCCATCGTCACAAACGCGAGGACAAAGTGAGAGAAGACACCAAGTACTTCCTCTTGTCCTCATTCACCGCTAGACCCATGAGCGAAGACTGTTTTTCAATCTCTGATAATGCCTTGCTGAATCGCCGTTCCTGCGTGCCGATGATATCGATGTTATCGGCGTAAGCGAGCAGCATCACTTCGTTTTGGAAGATCGAGCCAGACATACTCTGTATGTACGGGCACTGGCGTAGGATGTAAACCATCAGAAGATTGAAAAAATCGAACGGCAGAGCATCGACCTGCTTGAAACCTCTCTTGGTAACAGAGGGGTCGAAGAGGGTTTTCCCCACCCTGACAACACTTTGTGTGTTAGATAGCGTCGCCATGCAAAGACGGACAATCTTTGCCGGGATACCTAGTGCAGACAGGGCGTCGAAGAACTTCGATCATATCGGCGTGTCGAAAGCGTCTTTATAGTCGACAAATAGGTGGTGAGTGTCTTTTCCAAGATTTGGCGTAATGTGAATACTTGGTCACTGGTCGACCTTTTTGGTCTGAAGCCACACTGATATCGTCCTATCAGTGAATCGGTATATGACTTCAGCCTATTACACAATACGCTCGACAGAGTCTTATATCCAATGGAAAGGAGACTTATTCCGCGGTAGTTGGCGCAAACAGCGGGGTCTCCTTTCTTAAAGATAGGACAGAGAACACTGATTTTCCAGTCATTGGGTATGCGTTCATCGGACCATATCTTGCATAAAAGTTGGTGCATACTCTCAACCAACTCTTCGCCACCGGTCTTAAATAACTCAGCTCATCAGAGCCTGCCGCTTTGTTATTTTTCTGCTTTTTAATAACTGAATCGACCTTGTTATAGTCCGGTGGCTCTACAATAGTGCCATCATTAACTGGTGGTTCCGGTGTCATTTCTCTATCGGCGGAATTGTGCGCTTCATCGCCTCCGAGTAGGTTGGAGAAATGATTCCTCCATAATCTCAGTGATTCCTGTTCATCCGTTACCAGATTTCCATTGTCATCCTTACAGAAAGTTACTCCGGGTTTAAAACCTTCAGTCAGACGCTTGACCTTCTGGTAGAATTTTCGAGCTTCATTTCAGTCACGTAACATCTCAACATCCTCAAACTCCCGCCTTTCTTGCTCCTTTTTCTTACATCTGAAAAGGCGCTTCTGCTCTCTCCGTTTCTCTCGATATCGCTCTCTAACAGCCCGCGTTGCTCCCGGCTACAGAGTTCGCTGATAGGAAGCGTTTTTCTCTGCAGTAGCATTGCGACACTCCTTGTCGTACCAAGAATTCTTCACAGGTTTTGTATAACCAATGACATCCTTGGCAGCCTTATCCATGGAGCGGGTGTTATGTTTCCACTGCTTACATATATCTCGAGAAGACGGAGATGTTTCCCGGAGCAGTCGGGAGAGTGTATTTGAAAATGCTTCGGCGGTCTGTTCTAATTGCAGCTTACTAACGTCTAGCTTTCGTATTGTGTTGAGACGTGCACTACGCTGAGTCTAGTGCGTACCTTGGCTGCGACACGTAACTTTCGCACTTACAAGACGCTCGATGCGTGCCATCAGTCAATCAAAACATGATCAATTTGGTTGCGTGTAACTTAATCTGGGCTCAGCCACGTATCTTTGTGAATGTTAAGGTGTTGCAATCTGATTCTACTGACTACCATATTCCGGCCTGTGATGAAACCATTAGCCTCTCTTCATTATTGGAGGTAGTGTCGTGAAGGCTAAATTGGTCGACGGTTGGTCCCAAGATTCCTTTCTTCCCAATCTTTGCGTTAAAATCGCCAACCAAGAAGGTGTGGCAGATCCTATAAAGTATTTGTGACCTGTTCTAGATGATAAAAAATCATTTTCCACTTACGCCGATTCGGATAGAGTTTGAGACAGTATGAAAATCGAGATTTTTGAGAGTACAAGGGGCAATATTTATATTTCGAGAATATCAAATAATTAAAAACAAATTGTAAACAAGACAAATAGCGCTTTTATATAAAAATTTTGTGAGTACGTTCAAGCTAAAAAATGTCAAATTTTATTTAAGTATTGCCAGATTTTACCTATTGACATCAGTGTTGCCAATTCCCTTGAAATTTTGGTATTTAGATTCTTCTATTCCTTGTGCAGATCACTTGTATTCAATGAACATCAACAACAAGTCCCCTTTCTTAAAGGTGGTTGGCACTTACCATCTACCTTCTCCTATAAGTTTGGCCTACTTTAAGTATAAAAAAGTTGTTTTTTTTTGTATAGAAAGAGCTTTGTTGTTGTTAATTCAGCTAGAAACGTATGGTGTATTTTGGTCAATCCTTATTAAATATTTCATTCAGGTCCAAATCGGACTACTAAAACTCAAATCGTTATAGGCTAATCCGTTTAGAATTCAGTAACAAGAACTGGGGGACTATAAGTTTCGATATTTAATGTCTCTTATTGCAGTTAAATTTGTCTTTTATATTTTTTTATTTTTGTATCTCTAACTTGTACACAAAAAATGATAATATTTGCCGTGTAAAGGATCTCAATGTTTCGGTTATACAGAAGTAAAATGTTTTGCTTCAATTTTTCTATTTTACTACTTTTATGTTCTATGTACTATTTGCTTTGCAGTGATTTAACACAATTCAACTGAACTGATTCGAACAGATTGAGGCAACACCAACACTGAGCACTGGTCCACTCAGCCGTTCAGAAGCGAAGTTCTGGCTCACTTCCTGTGCGGCGTCAATCGTTCATGCGCTTGATTTGATTTGATTTTCGTTTTCGTTGAGGTCCTTTCTTTTAATTGAAAATATCAATCACAGACAAGATTAAGTGACATTAGCGAATGAGCATGATTCTTATTTTTTTTTCGTTACGTTTCGTTTCTGGAATTTCTTTTGGCTAGCCTTTCCGTTCAATGAATTCCAGAATAGAGTTGAGTGCAGGCGGGTAGTAAGTTCTGTGCTAAACGATTCTCTTAATTTACTTTTCGAACGATTATTTCTATTTATTTTATCGTCTGCCATTTGGAAGTGATTCTGTACAGATAAGTTGACTTGCGGCGGCTGTCATCTGACTTGACTTCAGCCTGGCATATGTTGCTTTATGTACTTTTTTTTTTTTTGCTAGTTCGCCAATGCGGAAACTGAAGAGTCACACGCGTCCGTCACTAACATCCACATCGCATCGACGTGGACGTTGTTTTTGTAGTTGTTGGCCTCATTGTAATGTTAATTAGTCTTATTACAGCACAATCTCATCAGCGCAATCTGTCGACGCTCTGGCACTTTGCTTAAATAGTTTTTTCATTGAATTTTCATCTCTTTGCGCCATTTTGCGCTCCCCTTAACACCGCTGCTCGACTGTTGTATTTTTAATGTGTTCGTTGCTTGAAGTCTTTTGTTTTGTAGGTGAGTTAAGAAAAAACAAAAAAAACTTGGAAAGGCGCCCCTTTCAAGTGAACTTCATGCCAGATACTATAGCAGAACTCTTTGTGTTTTTGTATGGTCGTGTCAAGGTGATGAAGATGAGCATGTCCGTCCGTCCAGATGTATGTATCGAGCACTCACTGCTTGATACTTGTAGTATATAGGTACACTTTAAATGGCATGTAAATGAAGTACATGACTGTGAACAAGCCAAATTAGATTGAATAATGAATTTTTTGTTTTTTTTTTCATTCTCGACTTTGTATCGCTACGCTTGGGGCGATTCGATGTTTTTTTTTGTTTTTGGTTTGTTCACTTAACTTTTTATGACCAAAAGGAAAAAAAAAACTTTTAAAGATTAAATTAATAAAACCATAAAATATGTCTAGAGACTGCATGCTAAAAGTGCTCATAAAAATCGAAAGAAACAGCATCAATATGCGTTATCTGCGTAGTTCATTTGTTGATGCTAAACATATGCAGTATAGCCGAGGGTGGTATGTACAATGTACGCACTTATAAATTTAATTTATATCGACAAAGTGTTAAAACCAAACAAAAGCAAATGTTAAAGCTGAAAGAGAAATTATTGAACACCTTAGCCTGTCTGTTCGTTCGACTGACAACTGTCTTTTTGCTCAATTTTAAAAATATTGAACCGAAATGGGCAGTGGAGATGTGGAAATAAAAATTGTTTTCAAAACTGGTTGATGCTCCATCATAAAAATGAATGATCTAACAAAATATTCTTGAATTCTTCAGCAGCTTCTTCAATGTTCTTCATGTTACCATATCTTTTTATTGTGGGAATGAAACCCTTCGCAACATATGCAAAACTTTTTAAAACTTTAATTGAAAATATAGTCGTTAGGAACAATGAAACTCGTAGTCGAGCTAGCAATTAACTGCAAGTAGTTCAAACTTTCATTATTCTAATACATTACACACTTTGTTCTCTCCATTTTCATTTATAATATTAGAACACTTTACAAAACAATAAATTCTTGAGAAACTAAAATAAAGTCTATTCCAATCGCAAATAACATGCTCCGAAAATCGCAAATTAGAAATGAAACATATCGATAGCAACTTCTTGCGTATTGCGGCAGCACGTACAAACGAAATCGTACGATTTAATTGAAATCGCAAAGACAATATTTAAATCGATCAACCGAACAGCGCTTAACTGGCTCATCATACAATCCTCATGCTTTAACAGAAATACACTTATGTGATTCATACTTATTCAATAACATTGCAGACCATGGCCTCAACAATAAAGAAGCATTTCTTTTTAAATCCATTAAAGCAAGAAAAAAAAACTGACAACGATAAATAATTTGACAGCATTCAACGTTAAAATACCACAAAAGTATTACAACAAGAACAAAAACAGATTGTAAATTTCCTTGTCATTTTGTTGTTGTTGTGGTCCTGTAAATGCGTACTCAAATTGTCAATTCATTTGACATTTGTCGAGCACAACATAATTTTCATCTTTATCATTCTCGTCGCCATTGGTTACCTAATAATAACCCAAGAAAGGACATTTCACAGTTGAGGCATTAAAATGACTAAGCAAGGAACGAAGTTTATGAGAAACTAGATAAAAAACATTTTTGTGTGATAAAAACTTTATTTTTCCACTTTTAATGTCTTTAGTGATAAAACCTTTTAAAATTGTGTCCGTCTGTCTGTAGTTCTCATTAAGGCTTAAATTTTCTATGGTTGTGAGTGTGCTTGAATTTTAAGCGGATTTCTCTCCAGCGCTAGCAACAAGTGGTTCTCGGTTTTGTTATTTAATTTTTTGCCGTTTTATAAGTACCTTACTGCACTTAATTTGAGTTTCTGCTTATGTCTACTTTGGGAATTGTTCAAATTAAATTTTATTTAATGTTGCTGGACGCAGACAGTAGTTCATTAAAATTGTATATGTCGTCCGGAAACATTGTTTTGTTTTTTTTAAATAATTTCGTTTCATACCACAAGTAGGCATAGCAGACACCAAAAAGTCATCATTGGTCAACATTTAAAGTCGAGTTGACATAAACATATGCCTCATTCCGAGTGTTCGTTTTATACTCTGTATGAACAATGAGATCTGGGAGACCATTAGAGATAGGATCTTAATATTTATATTTGTTAACTATAGTTTTTCCTTTTTCAGTTAAAGTTTCATAAACAATCATGCTAACTCCATCCACTATAAAGCATATACTCCACTATAAAACTTAGCCCACACATTTTTGACTTCTTTTTTTATGAATTATTGTCTCTCTTTTCAGTTTAGCTAGATAAAATTTGGTATCATCTGTCAGTTTTAGTAAAATATCACACATAGATCCAAAAAGGAATTTATCCAACATGCTGTAGATGCCCTGCCTTGGATCATATTCAAGGCGGTACAGGGTATCTTGAAAACGAACACACTTGACTATTACACTATTTGTTGTTTGATTAGTTTTATTGTATTTTAGTTTGTTAAAATGTTTTGAAAGTAAAGATAAACTTACACAAAAACGTTCAATTCCTATTGTACTCTTATATGGCAAGCTGTGTTATTTCTGATATTTATTATTGGAAATTATTTGTTCAAAATTTATTATTGAATAAATTCACTTTGTGCGCAGAAAAATTTTTCGTAGCAAAAGAAACAATAAATGCATTCTTGGCAATATCATAAAAAAAGCTATTCTATGTTTTCTGACAAAAGCGTATCTTGTATACACATGATGTATCTGCAAATATCAATAAATCAACAAAAAAAAAAAAAATGTCTGATTTTGCTGTGCAAGTCAATAAAATTGTTTTATTATTTCGAGTGTGGTCCATTTAGTTTTCAGGCGAAAGCAAATATAGAATCTATACATATATCCATATAACAAGAAAAGCAGCAGTTTTAATTATTCTTTGAGAAAATTTAATAGTGAAGCTGATTAATTCTTTGGCAAAATCTACATTGAACAACTATGAGAATTATTCTAAGCTAAATTAAAGCATTTTTGCTACTTCAAATGCATATGAAAGAGTGTAAAATTTGTTATTGGATTTTCAGCTACAGCTGATAGAAAATTATCTACTTACTATGTATATATCTTTTACACTGACGCTCTCATCGTTTACAAGAGGGAAGATATCCGTAAATTATTATTATTTCACCATGCTTATTTCACCAAAATAAAAGCATCTCTCTCTTACGCATGCATAAGCATTTATACTCTATGCTTTGGACACACAAGTCAATGCTTTTCCCCTCTTGAATTCCGTATCACTTTGCACACTTTTGAAGTTGAAAATGTACAATACACACACGTGTGCTCTCCCCACTTTTTAAAATATGTTAGACTGTACTATCATTCAACCTTGCTTTCGTGCAATAATTTTTTTTTTTAACTCAAAACGTTCAAATTTAACCTCCGTAAAGTAGATTCACTTCAAAAATTTATCATACAAAAAGTCAAAAAGGTTAGACAGATTTTCAGTGGTCTCATCTGGACCGAAATGGAATATTTGATAAGGTTTAAGCTAAGGTAACCCAAATTTGGCATTCCTAGCTGTTGATATTTGGGAAGCGTTTTCCTCTTCGTGCACGAGGCAATAGTCGCGGGGGGTGTAAAGAATTGAAGCGAGCCGTTGGTGTAGCTGAGATGAACTGATTTATTAAAATCTTAAAATACTTAAACTAACCTAGCATCGCAATAGCGATTGGGACAGAAAAGCAATTATATGAAGATAGCAAATGTTCATGAGGACAACAACAATGTTATGAGATAATATGAAGTTAACGTATTACAAACTCTGCATTGGAAAGTAATATTCAATTTACATTAAACAAGTTTTTATGTTTTTTCGTTTGGAAAGTTAGTGCAAAATCCATAATTTAACGAAATCGGTTGAATATTTTGGGCGTAAAGGCTTGAAAAGTATTCACTCATACGGAAATGCACATGTCACATCACAATGTTGCTTCGAGCATGCTCTCGGCACCACAACAAATCTGTTAAATTTGTAGTTTTTTCTGGTAATCTAGATAAAATGTTTGGAAGAAAGCTTTCCAATAGGTCCACACGCTTACAATGTAGCTATTTCTTTTCAGAAAAGAGATCTAAAATTTAATGTTGTTAATCGAAAATAACAGATACAAATAATATTGCAGCAATAAAGCCAAATTTTACTTCACTGTTCAATTTTTTTTTTTATATTAAAATATAAATATTTTTCACCTATGGATCGGTTGAGGACATGTACTCTGCAAAAGTCTTTCATATGAAAGAAATAACAAATGCTGGGAGTTGCTATGCCGTTTACTATTGAACTATGTTATGCGTCAACTTTGAACTGCAAAATGTGAATAAGTCTCTAGTAAAGTAATAAATATTTGATTAAAAACTGCAATTTATCAGTCCACTCTCCTAAAAACTTAAACTCACATACATATGTTTGTGTTCATATAACCAAGAGTTGATGCATTTTATGAAACGTTGGAGCAGCATACAAGAATCAAAACAGCAACCATGGCACCACAATGTCTGATGAAGAGCAAAGCAAAGGAAGCAACAGATGCAACCGCAACATAAGTCAGGAATTTTCTTTGAAAAGTGTGCTCTGTGCACTGCAGCCTCGTTGTCAAGTGTTGTACTTGGGTAGTACATCACCAGATACGCATTACAGACAGTGACGACTGGCACTATAGAACTGACCATAAGCAATAAAATGTAGTAAAATATAAACAAGTGATATGAAAGAGTATTACACAAAGACAAAAAATGCAATAAAAAACTCACTTAAGAGCAGTGTGAGTGTTCAGGAAACATGTAATATGAAATATTTATATGGGATGCGCAAGCAAGAATGCATATAATAAAATTTTTCACGCTCACAGCGGAAAATTCATTTTAAAATATGAACTTTGAGTATATTTCTTTGACTTTGACTAAGAAAATGCCTGAGCGAAACTGTAGCAAAGGCAGACGAGTGAGATTTAAGTCAATTTGTCTTTGACAATTTGTCTGATGACTCAGTCATTGTAAGGTTTTAAATATGAATTATGGCTTAGAATTAGTAAAATTTTGTAATTTTTTGTTTCTAAGTAACAAAGTCTATTTTGCTGTTTCGAGGGAGTATAGATTCGGTGCAGCCAATTTTTATCTACTTGATTAAAGATGAAATCTTCTTCTCACTTAGATGGCCTTCAACTGTGGATCGGTTATGGTTATAGCCGCATTCAGGAAGGCGCACCCGTGGTTTTAGTCTTCTGCATGCTGGCCCGGTCGTCCTCTATTTCGTTATCCACCAATTAATTTTGTGCCCCCCATGTAAACCATGCATGCTGGACCTCATTCATCCATTCGAATGAGGTGATCAGCCCAGTGCAACCGCTGGAATTTCATGCGCTGAACTATGTGAACCTAATCGAATAGCATATATAACTCGCGTTTCATATGGGACCTAAACGCGTCACCGACTTTAATGTAATAAATAAATATTAGTGAATCCGTATATGGGTTCTGCCTATTACACAATACGCGCGACAGAATCTTATATTCGATGGAAAGAAGTTGGCGCAAACAGCGGGGTCTCCTTTCTTAAAGGTATGGAGAGAGAACACTGAGACTCCAGTCATTGGTGCATACTCCTAACCAACTCTTTACCGCTGGTCTTGAATAAGTCTGCTGGCAGCCCATCAGAGCCTGCCGCTGTATTATTTTTCAGCTTTTTAATAACTGAATCGACCTCGTTATAGTTCGATGACTATACAATTGTGTCATCGTTAACTGGTGGTTCTGGTGTCATTTCACTATCGGCGGTAAGAATTACTCACAGGTTTTGTATGTATATTGTGCGACGTTCGGCCTGCACCTCGCTGAGCATAGTGGCTGCGACAAAATGGTAGTTTGAGTCGATGTTGGGACCATGTCACAAGATGCTTTTTCAGACCAACTCTGTCCCTGTAGAAAAAAAAAGTACTTGCTTTCATTAGTCTTCAGTTCCTAAACTATGGTTTTCTGCTAAGTTTAGTAGAATTTTATTTTCAAGTTAAATGTTGAGTTTGTGGCCTTGAAGGTGGCCTTAGTTCTGATTCCATTGTTTCGTTCATCGTTTTCCAACATTTACAATTTATATTAAACAATTTATATCAAACATTTATTAATTTTAATAAACTATATATGAGTCCCATAACTATTATTATTTCATATTTTGTTAAATATATTTTAGTGATAAAATATTGCAAAATTTCATAATTTCTGGGCCAGCTCAATGCATTTATGCAGCCAAATGACTTTGATGTAAACTGTACGCGTGCATGACCAGCGCAAAATATCACCGAGGAACATTGGTCTGGAAAATTCTGTTTAAAAGTTGGAAAATTCTTTAAAGAAAAACACTACCACATACACACATAGTTTGTATAGCTTGTGTGTCAGTAAAGATTAAAGCATTTGAGATTAATACTGCGGATAGCCAGACAGACAGACAGACAGACACTCCGTCAAATCCCCAAGAAAGTACATTAAGAATTTTTATTTTTCACTTTTAGTGTTATGACAAAGTGCCATTTGAGTCATAAGAAAACTAATAAACTATGCTTTTATTTCATTCGTAGCCGAGTCTTACTAATGCTTCTGGTTTTTCTTCTTTCTATTTACAGATGCAACGTGCATAAAATATTGAAAGAGCTCGAACACGAGCATAAAAATTCGCCTTGAGTGCGCCGAAAAGACGAAATACACGACAGAATTAATCATCTGTAAGAAAAGTGAATAAAAATAAAGAAATCCATAATAAATACGAAAAGGAGTGTGTGGCAATATTTTCCTTTCAATTTTTTTTATTATTATTATTATTTATTGTTAGCATAATTTTAGGTTGTTGCATGGCATTTGAAAAATTTACAATAATAAAATGTGATTAGTGTCAAAAATGAAAAATTGTAGGAAATAAATGATTTCCAAGTAATTTGTTGCGACTGCCAAAGAAGTCGAAGACGACACAAAGACGCAGAAAGTGGCTAAAGGTATTAAAGAAAGAAAACGAAAAAAAAAAATCTGTTAAAAATTGTATACGAAATGTAAAACGTACAAAAGTGATTAATAATATGAGGTAAAAATAGTATAAAGTGCTGAAATACTGGAGTAAGACTGTAAAGCATTGTGAAAACTTCAGAGCAATATAGAAAGTGGAAGCTCATTAGCTTGAAGCGGAACGTTTTTAATGCTTATTTAACTTAAATTCATCAAGCACTAAACTAAGTATCTGAAAGATATTTGCGCGAATTCTTGCAAAAAAGGGAAAAAAAAAAGAAAAAAACTCAACTTGAATTGTGTCGCTTAACAACGCGTTCTCGCCTTGCCAACGTCGTTCTGTATCAATGGTCAAGATGGAATTTCTTAAAAGGAAACATTTTTCATTGTGGATTATAACGACGACAATATTCTTGCTGTTCGCTAGCTGTCTGGAAGCTGTTGCCGCTTTGCAGGGCGTACCAACATGGATGTAAGTACACTGAAAGAAATTCCCTTATGCTTTTATACATAAAAAAAAAAATTGTCATTCTAAGTTTTTGTATAAAAAACTGTTATTGTTATTGGTAAAAATTTATAGAAACTCCATATTTGGGCTATTTTACTTTAAACCTTATGAAGTAGTATATTAAAATATCTCTCCCATTTTTCAGGGTTTTTGTATTAAAAAAGTTGAAAAAAGTTGTTGTTAATTCTGCTAGAAATGTTTTGTGACAATCTTCATAAAATATAATATTCGGGTCCAAATTGGTTCATGAAAAGTCAAGTCAATATAAACATGTACGTCTGTCCATATTCTTATTGACCATAAGCAATATGGACTCCATAAAAGGTAGAACTTTCAAGTTAGCATATTAATTGTCCCCTATTTCCTCTTTAGATAGTTTATATACGTGCTTACTCCTCTCTAAGGGGTGTACACATAATAGTATGCCACTTCATTCTTAGTTTTTGAATGAAAAAATGTCGGACCACAACATGGTGTAGTCTCCATACAAATATTTTTGTAAGAAAATTATTTTGGTGTATCTTATACTAATTGCAATAATATATTCTACATGTATACAGATAGGAATATATCAACAAATCTAATAAATTGAAGTTTTAATGGGGTTACTTAGGTACTTCGAAGTCGAGTACACTCTACTACAGCATTCTTGTTTAAATTATTTATAATTTATATGTGTGCTTCGGCTTAAAAGAAGTTAAACATTTTTCCAACGTCACAGGTGCTCTCTTTCTGTGTTTTGCGATTCTCTTTTTATTTTATTTTTTAATGTAAATACGAGAGAACTAAAGGACGAAGACGCCGATTTACGTACATATAAAGAATACACGATTTTTTTACGGTGTATGTACTAACTGATTTAATATCCTACTTTATTTCTCCCTTTTTTGTTTCCTTTCATTTGGACACTCGATTCTGGCCGTCTGCAAGTATTTCTTCTTTTGGTTTCCTAATGATTTTTAAGTTGGTCATTTAGTGCAACAGTCAGCGGTGTGAATGAACTTGTATACAACTTGCACAATTGGCAATTGAAATGTGCGCAATTAGAGCCAACGCAGGGAGTTGGTTTAAGTTACAAAATAAAAACAAATTTCTTGCAACATATAAAAACTCGAGAAATGAACAGAAATGGCGGCTAATTGATGTACTTAGCAGTTGAAGTCGTTGTTGTGTGTTCTCGGTTTTTCAGTTTTGAATTCGAAGTTTACGGCCAATGCTGCGCAAGAAAATAAATAAGAAAATGAAGAAATTTTTACCAAATATTTTGGTGTGCCTCTATACAAATCAGTTACATAATTAAAGATTTTTAAATAGAAAGCGCTTATCCTTCATAAGACTACCTTCGCTTAAACTGAATTAAAAGTTTTTACTTGATTTTAGTATGTTCTGCAGTCTATGCTTTGAAGTTTACAAAAAATGTGACTGCTTGACTTATTCTGTCTTCGCGTAAACAGGCTACTAAAACTTGTTATTTTAGTGCCGCGTTGCGCCTAATGCATTACCAGACGGACAGTCAGTAAATCGGAGAGCTACACTGACGACAGACAATCGTAAAGTATATTCTTTAACGCCTGACAAATGATAATGTCAGGATAATTTAGCCTGTTTTAATGCCAGTTTACAATGTGTTAATTGTGTGCTGCCAACTTGTAGTCAAGTAGTCAAGTGGCTTTAAATGCGTTGGAATAATAAATTGTGCACTAAAGCGTATTAGACTGTTTGCATCAAACCACACCTTTTCGGTTTAATTTTAGATTACTTTAGGAATTAATCAAACTCTGCCTTTTCGACACACCGGAAAAACGCAAAGAATTATTTAACTTTGCCCATTAGACGTAACATGCCGCACCGTGGTCGCCGCACGCTCTGACTCCGTGCTGCGTTCTAATTAATGATTCAATTAAACGCAGCATGACTTCATAGCAACCAACCCAAACAAATACAAAAGCTGAAGAAGAAAATAATTCGGATGAGTACAACTTTTATTGATACGAAAATAACCCAGCCACACATTTTAATTTCAACCAAAGTCGCATAGCATTTTTTTTCGCCGTAGTAAGTAGTCAAAGTCGAAATATTATCAGCGTCTGTAGTATGTAATGGAAACTAGACTATTTACATACATGTAGAGTATCTATGTATCTAATATATGTTTGTGTAGTCATCGTCGAAGACATGTCTGAACTTAATTGGTTGAATATATTTCATAGCTGTAGAAATTAGATAATCGCGAGCAATTAAGCTCAGATGTGGGTTTCTCAACGTAAGTGTGAATTTGTATACTTTTTTTTTTGGAATGTATGTCGTATTAAATAAATTTATGCAACTACTGCACACTTATTGCTTAGTGCGATACTTGGTTACATGAAGACACCATAAATAAATAAAAGTTAAATAAAAAAATCTAACGAGTAGTAAAAAAAAGCCACCAACAGAATCTTCTGCAAAATGTTTAATGTTTTCAAATGGAAAGTTATAGCACCATCTTGAAAAGCTAAAACAAATAACCAATATCTCAAAGGTATAGGAAATGAATAGAACGACAAGAGCTGGTCATCAGGTACATATGTACTTCGATACTTCCTTGAAAGACTGCAAAACTGTTTACATTTTAAAGTGTTAACCAGATTTCATGCAAGATATGAATTAAATAGAAAACAGAAACAGTTTTTAGTCTTTAGATTTTTTAAATCATAAAGTACACAGGACAGGAATACATGCACATATTTTTGTCATAAAAGGAAATGTAATCTAACGGTGTCGGAATTGATCCCCTAGACCTCGTTATAGTGCGGTGGCTCTACAATAGTGCCATCATTCTTTGCAGTAGCATTGCGATACTCCTCGTCGTACCAAGAATTATTTACAGGTTTTGTATAACCAATGACATCCTTGGCAGCCCTATTCATTGAGCGGGTAATATGTTTCCACTGCTCATATATATATTGAGAAGACGGCGCTCATGGAACTCGTCGTCTTTCTCTTCCTTTCTCTTATATAAAAATAATTAGCCTTGATGCGTATCGCGGCTAGACACTCGTCAACAGGCGTGAACCTAGAGACGAGGCTACGTAGTTTCCTACTCACCACGAAACCACATCCAAATTCGTGCTTACTCCCATGGCAGCTATAGTAGATGTCACAGTATGATTTTTTATAGCAAACCTGAGCTATCCATCGGGTTTCTTGGATTGCGTTGATGTCAGCCTTGCATCTTTCGAGGACATCAACCAGCTGGATATTTGCGGATATTCCAGGTGGATATCCTTAAATCATGATCCTTATATCGTTTGCGGGGACGTCATCATAGGGTTCCTTCCGAGGCTTCCTGTTAGTTTTCATTGGGAATTTATTTTTTACAGTGGCGGATCCCAAGCCCCGCGCACTAACCCCTAATTAGGGGGAGGGGTGTTTTCGCCTTCTTACGTTAGCTCATCTCTAAACGATTGTTCTGAAGCTACCCAGGAGATAAGTGTCCTAACGGACCGTTTGCAAAAGAATCATTGTAGACTATTCCCAAGTGAATGACTGTAAACAACTTTTCTCACAATGTGAACTTCAGCAAACAAATGCTTTATGTATTTAAAAATGTTTTTAAAGCTTTACTCACTTGGTCGAGTATATAAAGTTCTTTTATTCGTCGTATTTATGTGCTTGGTACCTGAAGAGCTTTGCTGTTGGTTACTAAGGACAATTAAAAAGTAAAAAGTTCATTTCGAAATTTTTGTTAACTATTTTTAAAACAACTTTGAACTTCATCTACGATTAAATTGGTTTGCGCACAAAACTACAAAAAATAGTTTGAAACTAACAAAAAAAAAATTGTATATACATATATATATTTATATATGTATGTATAGGTCCACCACAGACAGGGAGACGTATGCGGCCAGCTACGATATAAAATGAGACATAACGCGAACTGGGTGCATGGAAGTTGAAAAGTGCTGGCAAATTCAGAATAGCTTAGCTGGAAGCTGTACAAAAACTTTTCAAACGCTACAAATTATATAAAATGCAAAGTTGTTAGCTGTTTGTTTTGCGAATTGAATATAATAAAATAAAATCTAAGCATTTTTTGCTGAAATTCATAAAACGTTGCAACAAAATACGCATTTAATGTTGTTAATGGGTTTTAATGAAATAAAAATAGTGTTGTAAATGTTCATGCAAATTTGTTATTACAGAGTTTTGGTGTAAAAGGGTGTATTAGGGGTTGTCGCTCGTCAGCGGCGGCAAAGGTAAAATTGTTATAAATGGCCGCAGTAAACCCTCCCCTTCAGCCTGGCATAAATGTGCTGGCAGACAAATGTTGTAAGTGAATTATTGCGTGTCGACATTGTCGGATTGTGTTGCGCAGAACGCGCTTTACTTTATTTTTTGTTGATAGACTGTCTGACTCGCTGACTGAAACTGCTAGACAGGACAGGCCTTTGGCAGCCAAGCAAGCTGTAGGCAATTTGATTGACAGCGCGTTATGCAAAAATAAAAAAAAATAAAAAAAACACGAGTGAGAAAAGGAAAAATTGTAGTAATATTTTGTTGACTGTTATTGTGTCACGCACATGGAGGTCCTTGATCCTTTGTCTGTTCCTACTGCTGCTGCTGAGTTGCACAATTTACATGACCACAGCTACAGCAGCTAGACTAAATATTATGACGCACACAGCTCATGAAGGACACACCGTTCAAATTTTGCTTGCTTTTATTCCTTGCAACTTTGTTTGCTCTTTGTGTACTTTGATGTTGTTCGTATTTGAAACAATAAACACGTGTACCAGAACAATTGAAGCCAGCCGAGTTTATCTAGTAAGAATATCTGAACTGATGTCTAGCAGCATCCGAGCAGCTCTTATAGCTCGCCGAAAATGCCAAGTCAGCAACAAATGTTGATTGAATTGAAGATTGAAATCTTTTGCATGCTCTTGAGTTAACCCTTTTTTTCGGACTACCTTACTTGCCCGCTCCACAATCGCACATAAAATCGAAAGTATTATGGAAATGAAGAAAAATCATCACATTTGATGCGTTGCTAGCATAAATTGATGAAAGTACATACATATGTTGTATGTTGTGCGTAAAAAAAAACAAAGAAATAAAAAATAAAAAAAGAAATAAGAGAAATCAATAACTTCGGTGAAACTTTGACACAATAGTCTTTTGCTAAAGTTTTCAAATGTTTGAAAGTTTGGTAAAATTTAATAGTTTTCAATGTTGGATAAGAAATAGTTAGAAATAATAAGTAATTGAAAATTGTGAAATAAGTAATTGCTAAAATGAAACAAGTTTTACTCTGTAAAATGTAGAACAAGCGCACAGAGGGAGATTTTGAATGCATCATGTTACCTTCACAAACTAGATGGTCTGATAGTGCATTATCTTAAGGATTACGAAATACATTGCACAATTCAAAAGACATTAGATGTGACCAGCTTTGTGAAGTACAGATTACGTACGGTGTGCTCCATGGGCATATACACCTTGTTGTTACCGACTCTGTTCCTCGCATCTCAATAGCTTCTATGTTGGTAAAACGATGTCTTTTAGGAGTGGTCTCGAGCCGTGGAACAAAAAAAAAAAAAAGAATATATATATACACATTGTATATTTCCAGAACTCTATCGAAAGTGTAGGATCAGCTTGGCCTGCACTTTTCGCTAAGAATATTCAAAATCCTTCTTTAATGAATTTTATCACCCAGCAAAAATCCATATCATCACAACGTGATGTGGTATCAACACTAAATAGTAGTTTGCAGACTAATTATACGTGAGCTGTAAGACTGTGGCTGGCTCCCATCATTTATTCCAATGCATTTTCCAACAAGTAAAAGCTTTTGGGAGCACCCTGTACAAGCGAAAATTCAAATGCAGCATGTTTCATTCGCCTTAAGATTTCAAATGCTTCCGGTTCGCAACTGATTCCGAAACAGGGGTTATTATTGCTACCGGAAAAAAAGTAATCACATCATTGTTTTGCTGTTAAAGAAATAAAAATAAAAACCAAATGCGATGATTATCAACAAGTTAAAACAATTATATTCAAGGTCAAGGCAAGGCCATTATAGTCATTGTTTTTCGGCTTCTCGATTGACCTACCGCTTTGGCATCTATGGCTGAGTTCTCCGTACTCTATCTTCAAAATCGTTGAACGTATACAAAATTGTTTAAGATGAAATTTGTATGGAGAAAACCAACCATATATCTTGTTTCTAGAATCGTGAGGTTAACTTAAAAAACTGTGAATTAGATTTAGAAGTTCCATCTAAAGTTTCGAAATGATTAATTGGGAAAAATCAGGCGTTAACAACTTTAATTTTGCAAAGAATTTCTACTTTTGAAATATTCATTTAGTTCCGAGATATCTGTTTTATTATTCAAAAACTCTTTGGAAATACCGAAATGTTGAAAGAAAAACTCCATGTATGAGGTGTAATAAAATCTAATTGCATTGTTTTTCCCTACGTCATCCCAATCTACAAGTGCATCAAGATTTGCCACCATTCTTCTTTCCTTCGTTTTATGATTTTTTGTTTATCAACGTACTACATATTTCTTAAAATTTAAATATGGTCGGTGCAACACTTTTCATGCATAAAAAAAAAAAAAACAAATTCATCATATTTTAACAACGCGAGAATTAAGATATACTGTAAAAATGGGCTGTACCACGCCTTTTAATAGTTATCAATACATCAAACTTCATACTTCCAAAAAAATTTGAGATTTTCTACGATGAACCCGAACTCTCAATCGAAATAAAAAGTGAAGAAGCATTATCGATTTACATAGCTTTTAATAACATCGAGTCGAAAAAATCGAAGTATTTTGAGGTTAGAAAAATATTTATCGATATGGTTTGCCGGACAGAATACTTTACTTTCCTTGCGGCGTATATATAGTTGACCACTCCGACTATAGTTCATAATGGCTGCAAAAAAATTGATTTTGCATCAAAAAGCAGCACAGATTCTTAAGTAAGCTTACTAATAGATTTTTACTTACATACCATTGATCCAGCCTTAATTTAAAGATTTGAGAATTCATGTGCAAGTGAAAAAATTTCCTTTATTAGTTTTGGTGCAGATGATGCTACAATAAATATTTATAAGTAAATAAATTTTATAACAAAATTCTTGTTTAAAATTTTTTCAAAATTCAGAACTGCAAAGCGAGCAAAGCAATCGAGTAAGAGATCCGCACCAGTATTACAAATGTCTCCAAGTTAATCGGTATGAAACGACCTACCACAAATGGAACTGGCTTCTTCGTTATGGTCATAAAATTTCTTATTAAGCAACCGAATTGCGAACTTCGATTCCACCAAGCACAGGAATATATTGACGTGGTAAGCTGATGAAACTCCCATTCTAGAATGGTGCTGAAATAGCAACAGGGAAAGAGCATCACTGCTGAGCTTATAAGTAAACTAAAGTACATTGCTTTAAGGAGCACCGTATCCGAAGTAAGAATCATGAAGAGTGGACCCCAGCCGAGCAGCATGCCACTAACTATAATTTGTACGAAAAGCATCCAATTGAAAGAGTGGCGCAGCAATGTGAAAATTCTGCAATGTATAAGAATATATTTGTAATGTTTTTCATTTGGCAATCTTTTAACAATTGTTTACGTCAACAACTTTCGGTGATCTTCGATGCATTTTCCTAGTAATATTGCTGAAGTTGCCTCATCTGTATTATCACAGATGCGTTTAGCGCGCAATCCTAGCAGACGCACATGACCACTGAGTACGACCAATGAGATCGGAACGTATGACTCATTGAAAACAAAAATTATAAGAAACAGGAACGATATTACGCAATGATAAATGACGGTGACGGTGTAGCCAAAATTTGAGTGTTCCCAATCGAACGGAAACCACCCATTGTAGATTAGCACTCGTTCTTGACGCACAAAAGCATTCACAATTACAATCATATATGCAAATCCGACTAATATGCAAACTGATTTGAATACAAAGTGTGCACGCGTCTGCACATTCTCAAAAACGGCCACATCTGGCGTCCTTACATGCATATCCAGTTCACCAAACAATCTTAGTATGTATCGCAAGGTCTTGTATTTAGATTGAAACCAAACCAATTTGATGAAAAATATTATTGTTCCTGTTGCAATGGTAAGTGCTGGAACGATGGTGGATCGACTCCTTAGCTGCGTCAAATTGATGACTAAGTGAACTGGAAAATAAATAACGCTGAGCATTATTAAAACATTGTAAATGCGCATCAGACATCGGTGCTGCTTAGATATGCCAATTCCAAATAGTCGTAAAAGCATCCACAGTAAATTGAATACTTTACTACTGTTCACTTTCTTTCGTCTGATATTTGAAAACATTTTTTTAATAATTGAAAAATTATTGCCGACGCGAACTGTTAGAGCTTCTGCTTTCACTTGCAACTGAAACATTATGCGTTGCAACAGTTGGCTTTCGATGACATTTTTAGATTAATTTTAAAGTCCCGACGTAAATTTTTTCATCGTCATATTAAAAGCGTGGGAATGGCTGTGAACTAGACCATACGCAGCAAAAACTCATATGCAAATAGTTGCACAATGTCCTTCTAAACATACACAACAAAAAAGAATATTTAATAACCTAAATTACAAAAAAAAAACGACATATTATGAGATATTAAGTAATTATATTTGAAAACGACCTTCAGCGAACTGAAAAGGAACCAGAAAGTATAAAGCATTACGTGGAAAAACGCTGTACTTGGAAAAGTACATAAAGTATATGCTATACTAACTAATCCGTCATATATTCAAGGAATATATTTTGTCTTCAAAAGTTTTCTTTTATTTCTATTTATTACGAAATTTTATTGTTTTCCCTGCTGGTGCATAGACGAATAAATCTGAAGGATTTCCAATGGGTGAGCTGGCCACATACAAATGTCCATGTGAGATGCACGGATTCTCCAAATCTAGTCCACACACTTTCAGCGATTGTCCTTGTGCTTTGTTGATTGTCCTTGCACTGAAAACTGTAAACGATTAGTTTCAATCTGGCATATCTTTGGGATCTTCTTGCTTGAATTTTCCAATAAAAATTGTTGGTTCGAAAAATTTGTTCATTACTTTTTTTCACTTAAAGTCTTCTACCGTTGCAAAGTCTTTGTGGAGTGACGTTATGTAGTAGAATTTTAGGAACACCAATTTTCAATGTTAAATCGAGTGAATTCACAAATCCCATTGGGTACTTGCCAACTTCGTCTTGAATTATCATAGTATCGATTGTCTTAACGCCTAGTATTTCGTTTTGAATCGTGAAATTGAGTGCATTCACATCGTAATTCTTAGCTGCTAATATAGCTCGTTTACTGATCCGCAATACTTTTTGGAAAACCTTTTGAATCAATTCATGTTTCGTTGATGTTGATGTTATCAATTCAAATGTAAAATACGAATCATTCTTCAAAATTAGTGCGTGTTGAGTCTGACAACATTCGGCATTCTTTTAGAGGGGTGAGAAGTGTGCAAAACGAAATGAAGTTTCACTTCAAAAAGAAAGAAAAAAAATAAAGGTAAAGTTAAAAGCCAAAGCTAAGCAAATCTAAACAAAACAAATGCAAATTTTCTGTTGATTTTTCAAACTTCTCTCCACTTTGTTTGTAGTCGATTCAGCTTGATTTGGCTTCAATTTTCCTCCAATGCTACAAGGGTTGCATGTATTGTGTTGCATATTGAAATAAAAATCCATTGTGTCTAGCTGCCTGTCTACATATGAATCTCTGTGCTTTTCCCGACGTTTGTCTCATTGTCTGTCCGTATGTCCGTCCGTCTGTCTGTCAGTCTCTGTTTCAAATTGATTGGTTGTTGCTCTGACTTTGCTTATACTCCGTTGTGTTTTTTGAATTTCCACAATTTTTGTAAATTGATACTTTCGCATTGTGTCGGGTTACTGAGAAAAGCGAAATGAAGTTTTTCTCTCGACTCTTTTCACGCATATTAGTTGAATTAATGATGGTCATTAATTCCCAAACCTAAGCAGTACCCCTTTCATATTCTTAGCAATGCTCTTTGAATTTGAAAACAATTGGTGTCGAAATTATGACAAAAATTTTGGAGATTGATTGCAAACGCTAATTAACAATTAATTTTCGGTCACACTTGAAAAGTGGCAGATTGTGTTAGCTTTTCTTTGATGTCAACGCGTTGCGAGATTTGTTTGTATTCAGATTTGTTTTTTGTTTGTTTTTTTTTTGCATGAAACTACGATAGACAAACTGTTGCCGCTGTTTCTGTTGCTGTGCTGTGCTGTTGATGGCAACAAAAGCTAAACTAATCACCGACAATTTGTTGGCTGTCATGCAAAATTGTCGAAAATAAATTTTCACCACAATATTCACAGCACAGTGGAAAAGCCTCAACTATACGGGTATGTGTTGTATGAGTGACGGTGCGTGAGATGCACAGCAGCAGCAGCATCAGATAGTTGCTTGCTGCGTCGATTTTGCATAAAATGTTGCAAACAGCTATTCGCCGCTGACAGAGCTTCAGGCAAGAAGTTTACGGCAGCTGTGAGATTTTGTTGTCTGTGGTGCTGTTTAGCATTGTCGTTCACAATTTTCCATACAGTCTAGTGCCAGCTAGACCACAAACAAAACGAATGAATGAACGAACTTGGCTGCTTTAAACTTTAGTGGTTTGTAACTTTCCAAGCTACATTTACGCACATTAAACAAATTGTAGACAGCTAATTTTGAGTGGAAAAACAATAACAATTTTAATATTTATAAATATTTACAAAGAAACATATTGCTGGCAGTGTTGGGCATACATAATAATGAATTGTTAAACCTAGTCTCAGAAATTCTTGCTCCAGCGGCAGTATCTCTCGGTTAGACGTAGTAGTTAACATGTGTCACTTGGTTTTTTAAAGCAATTTTCAATACACAAAAAGCTACTATTTAACTTTATAAAATATCTGGTTAGATCGAAATATAATATATATTGAGTTTTTACTAAAAAGTAATTTAGGATACGCTTTACAAGTCAGCAATGAAAGACATAGGGCAAGTCAGATATAGCAGAGTGAAGTATGCCGTTTATTTAGCTCCCTCTTTCTAGGCCCTGTGCCGAAGGTACAAGAGCCTATTGGTTTTGTGTAAATGTATGTAACAGGTAGAAATAATAGTCGGAGACCCTCCAAAGTTCCCCCATTATGATCAGGAGTGATAGAGAAGTCGATATAGCCACGTCCGTCTGTCCGTCTGTATGAACGAAAGGATCTCGGAAACGGTAATAGACAGAGATTTCGTTCTTTTTGCATTCGACAAGCCTTGTGGATGTTAAGGTGTTAAAATCTGGTACTACAACTACCATGTTCCGTCCTGCAGCGAAATCCATTAACCTCTCTCCAATATTGGAGATAGTGTCGTGAAGGCTAAATTTTCCGACGGTTTGGTAAAAGATTCCTTCCTTCCTTCCCAATCTTTGCGTTCAAATCGCCAAGCACGATTTTGACATCGTGTTTAGGACAGCGCTCGTACAGACGTTCCAAGCGCTTATAGAACTCATCTTTAGCATCGTCGTCTTTCTCTTCCGTCGGGGCGTGCACACATATCAGGCATACATTAAAATATTTAGCCTTGATGCGTATCGCGGCTAGACGCTCATCAACAGGCATGAACCTAGAGACGAGGTCACGGAGTTTCCTAATCACCACGAAATCACATCCAAATTTGTACTTACTCGCATGGCAGCTATAGTAGATGTCACAGGATGCTTTTTTAGAGCAACACTGTACTAGCCATCCGATTTCTTGGATTGGAGTGATGTCAGCCTTGCATCTTTCGAAGACATCAACCATCATGATCCTTATATCGTTTGCGGGGATCGTCATCATAGGGTTTCTTCCGAGGCTTCTTGTTAGTTTTTATTGGGGATTCATTTTTTTACAGTGGCGAGTTCGAAGCCCAGCGCACCAACCCCTAATTAAGGGGAGGGGTGTTTTCGCCTTCTCACGTTAGCTCATCTCTAAACAGTTGTTCTGAAGCTACCCAGGAGATAAGTGTCCTAATGGACGTGTGATCATTGTTGGCCATTCCGAAGTGAATGACTGTCAACATCTTTTCTCACAATGTGAACTTGAGCAAACGAATCCCAATCTTCTAAATGTAAATATTAATTATGACTTTGATATTGAAAAATATCATTTTGATTCCATTGATCTGCGAAAATATTAAATTGATATTGTAAGCTTTAATATGTTACGCATTTACTCTTAAACTTAAAAATATTAAACTAATATATTAATTAATATCAATTTGATTGGTTGAACATTTCGTATATATGTATTTACTCATATATGCTATCCACTCCATGTGTATTTGTTTTCCGCCTTTTGATTGAATATCTTTAATGTGCTTAATTTGTATTTTTTTTTTATTTGCTAACCCATTTTTTTAACGTTCTAAATATGTCATTTGCAGATTTTCCTTTTCTGCTTTCAGCATTTAAACCATTTACGCAAATCAACAATTATGCTATTGCCTGGACTGAGTTAATGCAATCGTCGTAGTTGAATCCTTTCAAGTTATTCAAGCGCGAATAAAAGAAAAAAATGGTAAAAAAACGAACTAGCCATACACACGACTTATGCTATTTTCCACAAATACTTACACATATATGCGTGTATGTGCAGATACATCGACTTCCACTAATACTTGCGCCTGTCCACTTGACAAATCCACTTTATGGCATTTTAAATACCATTTTGAGAAAATTCGTCAAGCACATAAATCGTTTAACTCGTTCAGAGTTCCCCACATACTCGTACTCCTACTCGTACTCGTATATATGGTAGCCGTTCAGCGCCTCAGTTGAAATCGTTAGAGCTATTATTGCTCTAACGTTTGCTGGCCGAACTGTAGCTCAAGCTCAGCTTGTTCAGACGGGTTGGCGTTGCTATACGATATATGTGCAACATGTCCCAACAAAATAAGTCCTTTGGGTCTGATTAGATTACGGCTTAAATTTAGTTACACTTAACAATTTGCATGCAAATCAGTAGTAAAAGCAAAAGCAGCCTCGCTGAATGGACGTATGTACGTCTGCATGGGGTCTAACGGCAGTAGTTGGGCTGTTGAAGTATTCAGATATTCGAGAAAAATAAGAGAAACATTTACAGCAAATGTGCATAAATCCATGTGGAAGTGTGTCAAGTAACATTTTGAAGACATGGCGTATGCCGCGCGCCATTTGAGTTGCAAGCACTCTTCACACACACACTCAAACTTCGACACACTTGAAAGTATTTATTTGCATGGTTAGCGTTGCAATGCATTTTAGATGCATGCCCCATTCGCTCTGTTTGTGAGATTTTGTGCATATATGGATTTTGTTATGCAAACTTTATACGACGCTGTGATTTATTCATATTTGCACTCATATACAATTCTGCTGCATGTCGGAACGATTTGCTGCATTAGTTTACAAGAAGAGAGGCAATGAGTTCAAGAAAACATACAACTTAAAAAGGAATTTCTTAATAGTTATTCCAAATATTAGATAAGAATACAATTAAGGCAGCTTACAGACTTAAAGATATAAATTTAATACAGACATAGTTGAATATTTTTTATGGCAAATATACATATTTAAAACTAAATTGGAAATTCATACACAGCTAATTTGACAGACCGCAGACAATGCTGCCACGTTGAACATATTCGAAAAAAAAAGAAAATACTGAAATATGTATCCACAAATGCATGCCATACACACCCATGTAGCGGCATTCGTGCATTTGTGCGCACAGCTTGACGTCTCAAATTACTAATTAAAAAGCCATTATAAAGTCTATCAATATGCGTGACTTTTTATATAGTGTGCTGAAGGGTCAAAGGTATATTAAAACTATGTAATTGTATGCAACACAGCATAAATACAAAGAAAAACACGGAATATAAGTAATATTTAGTGAGAGGCGCGGCTCTATAGTACAACTTTGCATGTTGACGTAATCCTTAGCAGAACTAAAATGATGTCGCCACACTTGCAAACTTAACTTAACTACCGACTGCTGTTCTAATTGTTAATCTAATCTAATGTCGTTGAGAAGAGTACTAAAGATACAAAAAGTTAGAAGAGTATTTCAAAGTCGTGTGCACACGATTGCAGCATGCTTTCATTTTTTTTAGGCTTCTTAATTCAAAATTTTTTTTATTCTCACTGTGCCATGCAGTAGTCAAAATGCATTTGGATGCACAACTATTTCAAATGTAAATTCTCATACCCAGTGCTGCTCTACATATTCGCTCTGAAACTATTTTAAAACATATCAATTTCAAAAGCGTTTATGCTTCGCGTATTCATTAATTCGGCTTAGTTAGAAGCTCTGTTGTCGCATTTGCTATTTTTGTCATTCATATGCGGTTTAAATATTTTTTGTATTTTTGTTTGACTATTTCCAATTTGTGTGCAGATTTTTTCGGTTTAAAATAATTTTCCGTGCACAAATATTAACATAGTTGGGCATTTTAAAATTTACTAAATAAAATATGCACATATTCTCGTATATTTATTTACCTCAGCGGAATTGTGGTTTGCTAAACTCGGCATAAAAATGGATTATGAACATTTTGAAAATAAATGAAATAAATAATTTAAAGAATATTTTTTTTTGTAAATAAATTAGGGATTATAATAACTATGGTGAAAACGAAGCTTTAAAGTTCGTTTGCTGACTTTTGTCAGTGAACAGGAATGTTAATTTTTGTTGCTTGGTTTCATTTTGTTCATTTTGTTCGTTCTTATTCCTTAATCTGCGCTGAAGGTATGCGTGTACTAAGTTTTAACAAATGGAAATTGTTTATACACATATTTTTTATAAGCTATTGAGTCGATATAGCTTTGTCCATTTGTTTGCCTTTTATAGTTATGAAGAACAAAAATTCGAAAGAATATACAGTTTTGTGGTTGCCAGGCAAACTATGAGTCTATTTGTTCTTTAAAGACCTCCGAAACAAACCCAAATTTTATTGGTTTACTTTTTCTTGTTTTAAAAAATTTTATGTGTGACACAGGTCTTGCGTCAAATGTATCTTTAAGGATGCATTCCCAAGTCTTTTTGCAAAATTCGACAAGTTGAGAAAAGTCTACTCCTGCAATGTAAGGCAGAACGCAAAAAAAGACAGCGTTGCCACCTAAAACGACAATGCAATAAGCTATCAATGCTCGAACATATTCATGAGTTTCTTGTACAAATGCATTGGAATTCTCAAACGACTCATAAGTGAACAAGTTGTCACGACTTGCAAGCAATTTTTACTTGGTTAATCAAAGCAAGTTCAACAAGCACTAAAGCAGATTTCCACATTGGTATTTAATTCAGTACCTAAACGGTTGGCAATACTATCTGTAACAAGATATACTAATAAAGATGCAGATTCTCTCAAGTCTCAGTATATTTGGAGCTTATACCATTTTGACATTTCGTTAACATTCACAGCAATTTTAATCATCAATAGATCATCATCAAGGTCTTTACTCTCTCTGCTCTCGAAGAATCTTTCTCTCGAAGACTTTCAACGCTGTCTCATCCGACTCAATCACGGTCCATGCCTCTGCGCCATACAGTAGCACCGGGAGTATCAGCGTCTTATAGATCTTGATTTTCGTCTTTTGAGAGTGGGCTTTACTTCTCATTTGCTTGCTCAGCCCAAAAAGGCATCTGTTGGCAAGAGTGATTCTTCGCCTGATCTCCAGGTTGACGTTGTTGTTGCTGGTTATCTCGGATCGAAGATAGACGAAGTTTTCTACAACACTGAAGTTGAAATTCTCCATCGTCACTGACAGTCCAAAACTCGATGACGGAGTGGAAGAAGACACTAAGTACTTCGTCTTGTCCTCATTCACCGCTAGACTCATGAGCCGAGACTGTTTCTCAATCTCTGAGAACGCCTTGCTTACTCGCCGTTGCTGCGTGCCGATGATATCGATGTTTGAAAAAATCGCACGACAGTGCATCGCCCTGTCTAAAACCTCTCTTGGTGTTAAAGGGGTCGGAGACGTTTTTCCCCACCCCGACAACCCTTTGTGTGTGAGATAGCATCGTCATGCAATGTCGTACGATCTTTGTCGGGATACCTAGTGTAGACAGGGTGTCGTAAAACGTAAAATCTTATATCCAATGGAAAGATATGTTTTAATGAGTTTTCTATTATCGCTCTAAAGAGACTCTTTAGACGTGCTAATTCTGAGCCTACATTCATGAAGCTCAACACAACTGGTGATGCTTCATGAATCTACGAATTTGACATGCAAAGAAGTCAACAGGCATTCGATAACATAATCCGTTTCTCTCGATATCGCTCTCTAACACCCCGCGTTGCTCCCGACTACAGAGTTCGCGGATAGGAAGCGTTCTTCTCTTCAGTGGCATTGCGACACTCCTCGTCGCATTTTTAAATTTGTTCCAAAACTGAGTTTTAATCCTATTTTTTACAAAAGATGTAAAATTTGCTTGGCATCTTCTTCTATTAAATAAAAGCATAAAAAAGCAATTTGTAAAATTTCTTACCTTGAAACTACCAGAGTTGGACAGAAATACGCATTTTAATTGATCGGTAGCTTGTTTCTTAGAAGTATTGAAAGAACGATCGATCAAGCAGTATCTCAGACAGTCTCTTGAAAGGTGTTAAATTGTTGCCAGCTGGTAAGCGCAAACATGTCAACATGATTAATTATACAAACACACTTCAAATGCAAAACTGAAATTAAACAGACTGCTGACTGAATCAATTTGCTGGCAAGAATCGTTCTCTAAAGTTCAAGATCATCTCGAAACCAATAATCAAATTCAATGTTGTTTATCGATGAAGATTGAATGGAGTCAGCAAACGTGCAATGAGCTGAAAAATAGATAAACTGTGACTGACAGTTGCAATGTGTAGATGATTGAAGTCATTTTCGTTTTATTTATTTATTATAATTTTTATTTTTTTTCTTGCTGCAACTGCATCCGAATCAATTCAAAGCGAAGAGCAATGCACGCAGCAATATGTGGCAGTGATGTACTTACTTAATATACTTTAAACGGCTAAGAGCTTATGTTTGTCCGTCAGACTGCCATGAGTGATTTGTTCGTCTGAACTTGAGATGAATTACGTACATATATAGCTCTGCACATCGTTTGCTGCTGTTGATAGATACGTCCGCATTTCGTCTGGTTGTATTTGCTTTCGATTTGTATGCAACATGCAGCAGCATCACTCATTACTCAACTCGAACGCTGTAATGGCGATCGCTAGCATGTTGTATTACAGATCAAATAATAATGAACTCTCGAGTCGGTGGCATTAAAGTCTTCAACGGCTGCAGTCGCTTCAACTTCAGATACTACTTGTACAGCCACAAAGTCTCGGTAAAGTATTCGTTTGCGTGTGCGCTCATAGTTCTTGGTTTTTTTTATTTTTTTTTTTTGTGCCTGGCATAAATATAATTATATTAATTATAGATCTTTATATTATACAAGCAACATGCAACAACTTGGTTAGAGCGGCGGCGGCAAACGCAGCGGATTATTTGTAGCTAGTAAAAGGTTTCAGCCGACTTCAGAGGCGGCTCCTTGTTGGCGTGCGGCATTTATTTGAGTTATGCGCATTCGACGGAAATGCCTTTACTTGCTTACTCGTTCATTTAGTTTGTGCCCTAAGTTTCTTTTTCCTTTTTTGGTTTCTTGGCCATTTGAAAACCATAATTATGTGCTGCCAATGACAGATGCACATAAACTAGAAGCAAAGCAGCGCATGTGAAAGACTATGAAGTTGGCTAAGAGCGCAGCTGTCTACAAATCATGGCCTAATTTTTTTTCGCTGGCAGTTAATGCGCTTTAAATAACCTGCTTGCATAGAAGACGACGAAATATCGAAAAGAAAATTCATGTTGCTCAATAAAATTAACAAATTTAGGCTATTTCCTTCTATAAAAGATTTCTATAAGTATATACTACGATTTAAAGTTAAAAGTGAAAGATTAAGATTACGTTTATAAGTATTTTATGCACTCTACACAAAACCAAAAAGAACGCAGCAGTTGACTTTGATATGCGCTTTATACACATGTGGGAAATGTTAATTATACTAAAAAACGGGCGGACAGGTGGCATATATCGGCTGGGCTTTTGGAATCTTTAAGTGGATGATGGGCGTCAGTTTGACCGACTAAACGTAGCCTTTGGGTGTTAATATGTCTATGTATGAAAATGTATAAACTGGTTGTGAATTACAAGCGCATTCAAGTTTCATATTGAAGTTTAAAATTTGCCATGTTCAGGTCAGGCCAGACAATTGTTACTTAATGTTAAAGGAGAGTTTGAAATAAATAGTTATATATAAACAGCATGATTGAGTAGTGTTAAACGACGAAATGAATTATCTTAGTGTGTTGAGATTGTAATTTCCAGAGCCAGCATTCAATATTTTTATTAGTTTCCTTTTTTTGGTTTGAACGATAGTCATGCCTGAGCGTACAAAACTTCTGTAATAAAACAAGCCATGAGTAAAGTAATCTTATGAAAAATTTGATTACGTTTTTATCATCTATTATTGTTTACTCTATACCGGTATCCGATACGTTTCCATTACCCTGCAGCTTCAGTATATATAAAGGTTTTTCTATATTCCCTGCTTGGTTTCATGACATTCTGATATAGCGATATGTGGATTAATTTTTAATAAATAATTTCTCGGTCACGAGAATCTGAACCTTCTTCAATGCGGTCTTATAGGGAAACTAGGACGCAGATAGTTACCATGCAATGAGGAAGCTGATAAACAAGCCACGAAAAGTGGCACTCAGATACTTCTTTGCAAGTTATAAAAAAACTGTAAAAGAATTGTCTTTCTTAAGGAAGCCAGAAACTATACAAAATACAACAAGATGCCTGCTTTAAAAAATTTTACTTTCTACCTTGTCTCCTGTGGAGCTAAACTATATTTTTACAAAATTTCGTTTGAAGTAAAATGGACTACCAAACATTCAAAAAATATTTTGCCAGATAAATTTAGAACTTATATTTTTAGGCGCTGTACCGAAGGTACAAGCGTCTATTGGTTTGTGCAAATGTAAGTAACAGGTAGAAACAATGGTCGGAGACCATCTAAAGTTACCCCCATTATGGGCAGGAGTGATAGAGTCTATATAGCCATGTCCAACTGTCAGTCCGTATAAACGAAAGGATCTCGGAAACGGTAATAGATAGAGACATCGTTCTTTTTGCATTCGATTGGACTTTGCCGGAACTTTATGAGTTCATTTTAAAGTTTTGATACTAGATACTGGTTTTGTGTCTCTCTTTTAAGCACAGCTCTATATTGAGGATATTACGAAATAAGGAGAGCTGTTGATGAATTTTGAAAATTTTATTAGAGTAATATTTGTTGTTAGGAATTGTTTCTATTTTAATTTTCTCAACACGAAGTCTCGCATAAACTATCAAAGTACATATGCTTTGCATACAATAAGTATAGGGTATACGAAGCAACATAAACTATTCGATTTAGCTGATAAGCTGCAATGACTCGATATACAACCTAAGACACACTTCAATACAACGAAACTTGTCACTACATAGGTATACAGTGTGTCTTATAGAAAAGCTTTTAATTGGGTTTTTTTTTTTGTATCTTTTTCTAAAAATATGTAAACTGTTTTCTAAATACGCATTTAAAATGCAGTGGATGGACTCTTCTGCGCCTTCATACCAAAGTGTGCGGGTATATGCACGAGTATATATTTGTTCGCATCTTTGTCATGCGTGTTCTCTCTGATTGAGTTACTCCGATAAGCTGACAATTTTTATTATTTCTTCATAGACAGGTTTTCTCTCAAAGACATTTCGGATATTTCAATTTGTACGCAGAGACTAATTGAAAAAATATGTTATAGCTGAGGCATTTAGATAAACTAATAGTTGGCTTAAATATATATATATATATATATTTTCATATATATTGTGGCTATATAAATATAATGCTGTGTGTGTGTGTGTGTGGGATTTTATGATATTTGAGGCACGATACCAATGCTCGTACTATTGTGCCTATCTCAGCTGTAATCTTTCTCTTTCGTTTTTCTTAAAGTCTTAAATTGCAGCGATCATGCAACACATTTGCGGCAATTGTTTATTGACATGCAGCGCAGCCGTTGCCTTGTGCAATGCAATGCAATTTCCTGCTGTCTGCATTACAGTGCAGTAAAAAGGTAGTGAACTGCTTTGAACTTCCTAGAAACAGACGCGCCATAAACATTGCTGCGCACCCACAAACCGAAAAGATCGACTCATCGATCACTCAACTAGCGGCAAGCAAGAAGAGAACTCTACCTGCTGTGCAGCACTGCGAATGCGAGGTGATGGGCGTGTGGCATTTAGAACTTTCAAAATATCACACGAATCAAATTCTATGCTAAGTTGGCATTGCCAGCAACTGTTGCATACACTTCTCTTCTATTACTACTTCGTGAAAGACAGTTGACGCCGCAGTGCAGCAGCAAAAGTTGCACCATGAAATTTCTCAATAAACAATTTTCAATTGGCAAACCAATTGCCATATGCCATTATCGCTGGCAATAAATCGAAGTGCAACAGTTCGTGGCAGGCAACATCGTTTCAATGGCAGCAAAGTTTGTCTGTCTGTATTTTTCTTTCCAGTTGTTTCGGTTGTTGATGTTCTTGTTGTTGTTGTTCACGACTTAAAACCAATAATCAAATTAAATTTTATTTGATTTCTTTTGCTCCCTCAAAAAATGTTTTTCTCCTACTGCGAATCAATCAGTTGCTCACTGACGACATCATTGCCGCGTGTGGGAGTTTAATGCAACTTTATTTTTTTCTTATTGCTTGCTATGAAATATTTTTTTTTTTTTTTATTGCATTTTAACAACAACTGTACAAAGTCATGCAACGTCGCGTTGAAAGTAAACTATATTGTGCTTGCTTTTGCCGTGGTTTTATTTTACTTCGCAACTTTTGTTGTTTTTGTATTGTTGCATTGACTTCTTGACTGTGTGTGGCACGATTTAACCTCTCCCCATTACGTTTATTCGATTGTACTCATTTCGAAGGGTTTTCATTTACCGAAAAATATCTGCCGACAATGTCAATAAGCAAATAAATAAAATAAAACTGAAATGTGGAAAAGATTTTTTTAATTTAATGTTTTCTGTTTGCCGGATTGTTTGTAAAACAGTGAATACCATTTGCTATATGAAACAGTACAGAAATTTGGAATTTTAACTTAAAAAAAGTAGAACAGTTTGGGAGATATTGTCATATTGCCATTGTTTCTTATTGTTTCTAAATACACTACGTACCTAAAAATGCAGCTTTTAAAATTTTGTTAAAATTACATTTTTTTATTTAAAAAATCATTCTAAAATAATTCAAAACTTATGATAAAAAAATATAATTCGCAGTTAGTTTTAACGTATGTTAAAAGAGAAGATAAATAATGTTGTCGTGATGTGCTATTACATAACAGTTCATTATCATTTTATGATACACAATTAGTTTTAATCGATGCAAATTGGGTCTCTTACATCGCGACTTTCGTATATTTGATTCACACCCAAAGGCGCCTATATAGGTTTAATTTCCAATGTTTATTAAAACGTCCTTTAGTATTTTATTTTATGAAGCTGTCATCCATAACACACCTCCATATCGGCATTTACCTAAAGAACTTTATTCGATAGGTTTGTAAAATCTTTCCCTAAAAGTGGATATCAAAATTTTAAAATAAACTTGTAAAATTCCGGAGCAGTCCTAGTCGAATGCAAAAAACACGAAGTCTCTATCTATTACCGTTTCCGAGATCCTTTCGTTCATACAGACGGACGGACGGACAGACGGACATGTCTATATCGACTATTCTATCACTCCTGACCATAATGGGGGTAACTTTGGGGGGTCTCCGACCATTATTTCTACATTATTATTATACATTTGCACAAAACCAATAGGTACAGGGCCTAAAAAGGTTGACAATTTCAAGACTTATTTTGCTTCATATACAAAGGGCAGCGAGAAAAATATGATTCCATTAAAAACTGGCTGTAAGAAAAAACACAATTCGGCATAAATGGATGACAATTAGTATACACTCAAGGACAAAAGTATTTTGACATTAAAAAAAATCGCGTATTTTGTGTGATTAACTATAATTTATTTATCCAAAAAATAGTAAAAAAATATATTTATAAGAGTAGTGTATTATGGTCATAAAAACAACAAAATTATTGAGTTCTATACTAAAGTTTAGAAAATATAAATAAAACTTCATAAATGTTGGAGGACAAAAGTATTTTGACAATACATAACTTGTTAGAAAATGTAAAAAATTTCAAAAACTTTTAAGAATAATAAAAATATCAATAAAAATTATACCCTCCTTTGGCGTCTATTACCTTCTGCAATCGTCCAGGAACTAATTTTACCAAATTTTGAAGCGTTTCTAAGGAAATATCCTTCCAAAGTAGTTCGACCTCAGCAATCGTGTCCTCTCGCGATCGGGTTAGACTTTTCTTGCGTTTTACATAAGCCTACAGATTCTCTATTATGTTTAGATCGGAACTTTGGGATGGCCAATCTAATGTATTAACATCCAAATCTTTTATAAAACTGATAATCATTTTGGTATTGTGGCATGGAGCACTATCCTGTTGCAGGATAAATTCTTGAAAATAAAAAAGAATCTGGCGAGCTATATAAGTATGTAGCAAAATAAGTCTATTTTAAACGTCGTTCAATGGTTTTGTGACTTATTGACATATCGTCCTCGTCATAGCAAAGAAATGGATTAGCTTATCTTTCGCTCTCTTAAATCTATATATAGTAGCTCTCTCTTGAAAGTTAAATAGATACCGTTACTTCTACGAGTAAAACAAAAAAACCCGCGATAGTATATTGCTTCGCGCCTTGTCAAAATACTTTTGTCCACTATTGTACATATAAAGAAGACTTGAAAAAAACCATATATATTTAATTATATTTCGATATGATGACGGGGTAGCCCACATAAAAATCCACCAAGTATATTTGTAAATTAATATAAAGGATATTAAAGCTGCGATGCTAACGAAGTTAATGTTTTCTCTTATTTGTATTTTTTACTCTTTGACAGTCGACAGTATTTATTATGCTGCCAATTAATTTCATTTAATTAATTCTTATTTAAATAAAAATGACTTTGTACTTCAGTTTTGTTTAATTTCAAAATGAGCAATGAACTGAGAAAAGACAAACGATTTCATACATAAGCGTACTTTGATAAATTTGGGCTCGTTCCTAACTTTAATTCAAAATTAAATTTTAAATTCTTATCTAAAGCAAACTTAGCCATAAAATCGCTTGAAAACTTTGCTTCTATAAGACTGAATATTAATTGTACACATTTTTTCGCGTCTGCAGCATTCATTAAAATGTCATGCCTAATTGCTGTGATTGATATGGCTCAGTTCAAGCTTTAAGCATGATGGTCTTTCGTAGTTGGGCTGGAGTACATCCTCCATACAAGTATTGACGGCAAAACATACAAACGCGTGACAGTCTCTATAATCTACTTCAATCAATTCTGTAATCCACAATTTTACTTGAATATGTTACATGATAATACATATGTAGTTGCTTATTTGTGAATATTTTAATGCTGGAAAACGAACGATAGTTAGATATTTTTTGGCAAAAAGTATTTTATACAATTTCAGATATGATGACTATAAAATATAGTATAAGCCATATATTTATATACAAGATAAAGACTTATGTACAAAGTTGCTCAACTGCACGTTGCTTCTTTTACATATTTTACAAGTCTTAAATTCGATAAACTTTTTATCGACAGTTTTCCAGCACTAGTGTACGGAGCAACAGCAATTTGTTAGCAACTGACATCGAACGCATAAAATGCAACAAATGAAATTAATAAGTCGTGCTGCAGTGAAATGACGTGCTTTCAGCTGCAAGCTGCACTGCAGTTTGTCAGAATATATCGAACATAAAAAATCTGCATCCCAACACCCACTCCAATATTGCTTCGCATTTTAAGTGCAAAGCTGTTGAAGAAGCACTTGCAATCAAAACACGCTGTCAAATGAGACGACATTCAGTTTATATATATACATACATATAGAGCAAACATATACATAGTCAAGCATATTGATTTCGATTTTATTGGAATTTTAATGCACGGCGGCATTGCTTGGCATGACGAGCATGTTTATACAGTAATGTATCTGAACACACACTTGTAGTTATATTTTGACAGAATATTTATATCTGCTTGTCTATCTATATATAAAATATTTTTATATCTACACGTATATCGCTTTAAGGTGCACTTGTTTGTCGACTGTCGCTCACGTGCAGCAAATTTATGATGCGCAGCAAACAACGCTCGAAGACTATCTGCACGCCATGATTATTGCTTTTTAATGCGTTCGCACGGCCCGTAAGGCTCAATATTCACATTTATTTACGAGTTGGCATCCTAACTATCGATTGTGTGATCGTTGCAGCGCGGAGTTTTAGGCTGTTGCACTGTGATCTTGCAGCATTTTTACTGCACGTTTTCTCAAATCTGTCAAACACACGAAATTTGTTTACGAGTTCACATATTTATGTACGTATATGCGTGCTAAGTGATTTTTAAAGTATTCCGGCGGTAAAATTTGTCAAATATTTTTATTTTTTTTTACAATGCAAGCACAGTGTGCTGATATTTTATTAAAATATATTTTATGCGATTTTCAATTCACAGCGATTTTTCTGAAACTGTTTGTGTCCACAGTTTAATGATTTTTCACTGGCAATTTACTTGCATGCTCGGAATTGAATTAAATCAATTAATTTAAAAAAAACGTTTGTAAATGACATTTTTTAAACATATTTGTATAATATGAGATTGTCTTGTATTCAAAATAAAAATAATTTAAATCTCTGCTGCAATCAACAATATTTGTTACTATTTACTGTAATATTTGATTAAGCACTTGTTTCCGATTGCTTTTTAACTTAAGGTAGTTGCAGACTAGAGTGATGCATCACCACTCATTTCCGTATATCACATACTATTTAAGTTCAACTTTCCGAACGAGGCACGAAACACAGTCGTACCCATGGTACAATAAGTATACCGGTTGTACCGGTCGCTTTGCAGTACGAACAGGTACGAAATGAAACGAAAGTAAGCCCGAACATACGCCTGACATTCGATATGTTGAATAGAAGAGAACAGGAGAAAACAATATATTTTTACATTGGGCTTTTAAGTATGAAGGTGTCAGCAAGCCATTTGCTTTATTGAAGTGATTCGAATGGAACTGTTTTCTGGATTGCTTGCACTCGGCTCGATTTCCTTCATTAATGCTTGTGATATATTACTGTGGTATATTCATTTGAATTGATTGGTTCAATGCATCTCGATCGTATACACGTACACGTTCCGATTTTCGTTTGAAGGCGTCATTTATTCCACGCCATGTCATTGATTCAATGTTGTCGTTGGAAGTATTCCAGCACGTGGAGCAACATTCGATGCGTTCAAATAAACTCGTTGATCAATCTCTCATATTTCTACTATCTATTACACCGTTAGAATATTTAATAAAACTAACATGAGTCAAAATTTAATTTATTCGTTCGCAATAATTTATTTGATGCCTAGAATCAAGTTCATATATTTTATTTAATTTACTTAATTAATTTCCATTTTGCTATCACCTTAAGCTAAAATTTGTAAATATTTGAAATGAATAGTAGGGGAATCTAAATATTGAATTTTATATGCGCAATCTCTTATTATTTCCAAGATTTTACCGATATTTCAATATCGACTTTACTTTTAATGCTGATCAAGAATATATTTACTTTATGGCGTCTGTTTCGCCACTTTTTATGTTACAAAAATTTGCACAAAATTAATATAGCCTGCTCTCTATACTCTATATTCCAACAATTGATTGATTAAATATAAATATTTAATTTAATTTATTGTGATTTGAAAAACAAAAGTTTTATAAATTAAAACTTTTTTCTTGCGCATTCAGCCCACTGTGCGCTGGCGCAATGTTGCATGTCTTGCATTAAACGCTCGTAAAAGGAGTTGATTGCACTAATTGCATTCAGATATTTCGATTTTTATTATCACTTAGCGCTCTTTTTCCATTTACGTTAGACAACTACGATTTGCCAGATAATTTATGAGGCATATAAAAAGCGACATTTCGAAAGACAAACAGCTGAGTGTGGCCAACCATCCATGTTGATCATAAAAATAAATATTCACAGACTTAGAAAGACTAGAAGTCACAAAAATGTCAATTTTGTGGTTAATAAAAATGCAATTAGTTGTCAATTAAAATTGTTTGCACGTATTTTATTTAGAATTTTGTTAGACATTATCCTTTAGGCAATACATAATCATGTATAGATAGATAGCACCTCTAGATTCATTTATCACAAAGAGTAAACAACGGCACAGCTATTTAGCGACGTCCCCAGATTTCGACAGTGGAGTTGATACCTTGGTTTAAGAGGCCGCGCAGATTAACGGTGGCAAAACGATAGTTGGGACCACCAGACCACAGGCTGGGCTGTGCGCCAGAGTTGTTTCTGAAGTTATCGTAGACATAGATGGCGGAGATGATGCGATTGTTGGTGGTGCCCTGCGAAAAAAAAAAACAGTGAAACATAAGCAATTAGAAAAAAGTTCTGTATTCCTTAAAACAAAAGTTTTACTTACATGTCTGGGATAATCGACATTGATGTTCCAATAGTTGTTCCTCACGGGAGTACGTACTACCAATTCACGGGAGAGCAACAGATCGGAGCTGTTGCGTGCACCCCAGTTGGTGCTATAGCCGAAGACTGCGCCGGCGAAGGCGAGTACAAAAACGGTGCTGAATAGGAACTTCATATTGATTGCTGCAAGTAGTAGATGTGACTGTTCGTTGCTGAATGTGTAGTTTCTGCTCAGGGCGTGCTGCTTTATATATTACTCGAGTACTTTCCATGATTTGTAAAATTGTGAGTACATTCAAAAAGTTATTATCGCATTTGTACCCACTTCTGACTAATAAGTTTCGCTTAATTAATATTTACTTTGATTTGCACACTTTTGTTGCTTTCTTCTGAATCATATGCACTATCAATAATAACAAGTACATACATAAAAGCTTATCAGCCAAATTGATAAGCGTTCTGAGCGTCTTGTACCTGTGATTTTTGTTTACGCTCAATTGACTTATATACTATATATATATATATATATATATATATTCTATATACATATATACGGATTTGACAATACCTTTTAACTTTTAATTGAAAGTGATTTTGACTCAGCCAAAAACAGTTGAGCAGACAAAAGATAGCACAGAGGGATTTACAAAAAAATGTTGTGGTTTATTTTGGGAATTTTGCAAAAAAAAAACCAGCAATTATTATTGAATTTATTTATAAATGCACAAAAAAAAAAATGAAGTGTGCCTCTTGCAGCTGTTTACCGTTAATTGATAAGTTTCCATTTAATTTTTTATCATGTTGGCCAGTTTTCTAGGAAATAAATACTTCCATATCAATTAAAAGGCTTTAAAAATATTGTGAAGTATTAAGTTATTTTCTGAGAACGTTCAAATATATCTTATCGTAAAATTGTGTTTTCTTGTTTAAAATGAAAATTTGCATGTCATGTATTGAGTATTAGATGTATGTATATGTTAGGAGATTGAAAAGCTTTGTAGGAACGTTGGATATTATTGTAGAATGCTAGAACATGTAATATGAAAGATTGAAGACTGCAAAAAGTAAAACAACTAAAAAAAGATAACAACTTTCCTACTAATACAAAAATTATCTCAGGATTCTTTTGATAAACAGAAATAAATTTTTTAAGTTGGCAGTAAATTTTTTAGTGAAAGTCGTATATTAAAAATTTAATTGATAAATATAATTAAAATAAGATTTAATATTTATATTCGGAATTATGTACAACTTTTATTTATTTAAGTAAATAAACTTAAAGAAGAAAATAAAATCGCAAAAATCGCACTTGAAGTAGAAGAGGTTCAGTGCCTTGTTCATTCTAAGGTTTTTACTAATCCTTGTCTTTTTAAACATTGCCCTGGCAGGATGGAGACTCTTCGCAAGTCAGCTTAGATGACTATTCAATTTGTCACTATGATGGCCGATATGCCTTATGATTTGAACTTTAACAGTATCTAAATTAGGGTTTTAGTACAATATTGTATTTCAGCAATCTGCGTAAGGTCTGGAGTGACAGAGTTCTCTTTGTATGAAGTAGCCACCTGAGTTGTGGCATCATCAGGTGGCATTTTTTTTAGAGTGGCGTTTAGGTGTTGCTTGAAGGTCAACGACGAGTGATGCCAAGATATTTTTCCAGTGAATGCTGCTGTAGTTATTCACCTTCTGTGTGGTGAGATGTTAATACGTGGATGTAACCCAGAAAGTCAGTTGCTGTCATGGTATCTGATATTCTGGGCCTTCCAGATAATACCGAAGAAGGCAGAAGTACATAAGGTGCTGGCAGAAGGTTTTTAATCTTTCTAAGACACCCTCATGCCGGATTCTATCGAATGACTGTTGCAAGAAGATGAATACCTAATTGCAATAGTAAAGGTCATCGAAAGCTTGCAGGCTATGCTGCATAATATTGTGAAACTGCTCGATCATGCCAAAGCCTGAACTGCTGATCTGGTTGAATACTGTTTTGAACTATAAACTCAAACAATCACTCAGCAAAGTGTCTGGGCTAAGAAGTATTGGACCCTCAATCATCGATATAACCTTCAAAATGGCGTAGCACACGTTGCCCAGCCTATCTGTTGAGGCTGGATAGGCCTGATGAGGCAGAACTTCTGCAACGGTGGTTCTAAACTTTCGAGAGTCTATTTTACTTACGCACTAGTGGTCAAAAACATTTGCCTGCTCCTCTTGACTTTCAGAAATCTTCCACCAGAGAACCGTAATATTACCCTTAATAACTGTAATATTGGTTGCTTTCTACAATAGGTGCTTGTGTGAACTTGGTTCACATCGAATTCGGTACCCTTGCCATTAATCCAAACTAAACTAAATTAAATCACTTTAAATCCCTTATAACTTGCACTTCGCAGCAGAAACGACTAAACTGAAACGTTACTATTTCGTACAGCCACCTCCTGGACTGAGAAAATTTATAATGGATTCAGGCATCTTTGCTGGCAGTTTCATATTTAAAGAAATACTTGTTGTTACTTCGTTTGACTTTTGATACTCGAACAATGGGTTAAAGTCGAGAAACAGAGAAAGCGGTGTAAGCAGTAACTGGGGTATATTGCTGTAAGCACATTGCGAATATATTCACCATCTATAAAGCTCAATATAAAACAAGTAAGAAAATTACAGTCGGACGTAACGGACTGTAAGAAGCCCTGTTCCAGTACAGGTTGCCTAACAACACACATTATATGTTTCCCTAGCTTATGACCACTTCTTACTGCACGAATAAGTGCCTTATAAAACATTTTTTTTATGTATGAAAAGAAATGGGAGGACGGAAGCATCAAAGCTCGTTCAAATTCAATTGCTTATATGCGGTTGATTATTTCAAAAAACACCGCTACTTCCGATGTAATGGAGCTCTTAGGAGCATCATTCGATGTAGCCGTGTTCTTGGAAATGGTCAGCTGTGTTTATTTCTTTCGGCCATTTACCAAAATTGTTCATCAACACAGCTATGAGACACATGGACAAATGTTGCATATTCCATATTCGCCTTTTCGCACTACATTTAAATGGATGGTCTACGGAAATTGCTGTATTACGGAAGAAATTTCTTTTAAAAGCCCTAATTTTTCTGCTTATACAATAACTTCTAAGCTTGCCTGTGACTACATAAAATATGGTAATGCCCTGAAATTTGAATGAATATCTGTCTTATTTGCTATTTTAGTCATCATATCTGATACGCATTTTGAATTTATTTATTAAAAGTTATGTAATTTGTTATTATCTTCAAGTGATGTAATATTGAGTAACAAGATTTGTTATTGAGTTCCAGCGTACAGAAATAAAGTTTTATAATTTTTTTATATATGGAAACATCGTTGACAAGAATATTTGCGTTGCTCATTATTGCAAAAGCAGTATAAACCAATTTTAAGAAGTGTTTGCTGTTGTTTAGCATTCCACTTTATATATTCGTTCATGTCATAAGCTATTTGCAGTCTGTATATAAAGCCAATTGGACGCATGTACAGCATGACTAACCATAGAGTGATCCATATGAAAATCCAATTTTATTATCGCAAACAATATTTTACTTTAAAACTGATTTGCTGTACACTTGAACGTCAGCAGACGCCGGCGTGGCTATCTCAAATGGTCAAGTAGAACGATTGTTGTTTATTTCCATGAATTTCAATTATAGACACGCGAGCGCTTGACAAACTAAAATGCACCACGAGGCACGTAGAATGTTTACTAAGTAATTGAGTCGATTAGAAGCAAACATTTAATTCAATTAAATTTGCAGGCAAAACTTCCTGTGCATGAGTTGTTAAATTGATTTTATTTATAAAACGATGGGTGCATAATTGGGAACGATAGGTGGCTAGCCTGAAAGTATGCTACGGTATATATTAGCATTCCTAAAAGTATGCGCCTATTCGAATTTCAAGTAAAAACACAAATTTTGCGATTCTCTCTTGTTTAATAGATTAATACGACAAACATTTTATCTGTTGACCCAGAACTGAACAGTCATGTTGATGCCTTGGCTAATCTGGCTCTTTAGGAAGACGCTGGCATATGATAAACCGGGACCACCAGACCAAAGCGAAGGTAGAGCACCAGAGCTGTTAGTGAATCTGTCTGTCACATTGATGAAGGTGATTGTTCGGCGTTGATTTGACCCTGCAGAATTGTTAAAAAAAGGCAAATTAAAAGATAAAATTCCTTTGGCTTATTATTATGTATTGTACTCACGTCAGCTGGGAAATTCACAATTGATTGTTGGGACTGTCCGGTAATGCGAAAAAGCGTAACATTCTGCGTATAGGCGAGTATGCTGTTATTGGTCTTGCTGCCCCAGGTGGCATTGGCAGCAAATGCGACGGCCAGCAGACCGGCAAATATGATTGTTAACTGCAGAAGTTTCATGTTGTCGAATGTTAAACGAACGAATACACTCGACTAGCGAAATTTCGGTATTTATAGTCAAAAAATGTACGCATATAATATATGAAAAATATTGTGTAGTCCAGTTTTTTAATATAAAAATTTGCTTATCGCAATGATATGTGCACTATCTAATCCAAGGCTTTATATCATGGAATGTGCAGATTTATAAAGAACTTATTTTTCGTCTTTCTTTTTAATCAATGACAAAGTTAAATCTGCTTAATATATATACATATATATATATATATATATATATATATATATATATATATATATTTATACAAAAAACCTCAATACCCTACTCTATTTAAATTCGATTTTAAGTTTATTTCATTAATTTAGGAAACTGAAATAAGTCCATAACAAATTTTAAATATTTTACCAACTCTTATAGCAAAGAATCATACAAAGTTTCAGTTTGATATCTGAAAAACTAACCGCTAATCGCACGGAACCTAATTCATCATCGGCATTTCAAATGATGAATTACAAACGGCTCCATAAGAGCCGATAGTACTCTATTTTGTTTACGAATTAAAATATGTTCTTTAATAAACTAGCTGAACCTGCCTTACCAAAACGTAGTCTGTTCTCCTATAAGAAATAAAGTGTCGATATCGATGATTAATAACTCAGTGTTGCCAATGTTGAAAAAAAAATTCTTTATACTTTCTTATAAAATAACTTAAATTAATTCGCTTAGAGAGTAAGTAGCTACCATCAAAATTACATTGATGGAATGAGTAATAAGTTATTCAAAACTGTAGATATCTATGGGGAAGATCGACTGGGTGCGATCTGCTCAGCCTTCTCGCCACTCTAACACCTCAAAGTCTGCGCTGTTGTAGCAGGCGCCTCGTAAGTTCGTTTGGATGGTTTTCAAGACAATCCAAATAATCTTTTGATTGGCGCAATGTAACATCGCCAATTTTGTCGACATTCAAGTCCCTTTCTAGCTCGGAAGTGTGCATGTACCAAGGGGCACCAGAAATCATGCGGAACGTCTTGGTCTATAGAATCCAAATTTAGCTAGGTTTGATTTTGCTGCAATACCATAAACTTGTAAGCCATACCGCCAAGCTGGGGCAATAATTATCTTATAAATGGCGATTATATTCCTTAGCGAAAGTTTGTTTCTGCTGTTGTGTAGCCAGTGCAACTTTCTCAATCTTCCAGTAATTGCTTTGGTAACACTTGTGATGTGGTTTTGAAAAGTCAGCCGCCTGTCCAGGAATGCACCAAGGAACTTATAACCCGAGTGTTAACATATCAGCTAGTTATTAATAAAGACTCCCGGATAACAGTCTGGACGTAAAGCATAAGTCACATTGGCACACTTATTAGGGTTAATGTCAATGTTCCATCGCTTAGTCTTTCAATGACAATACTTTTAAGGTAAAGTTATCCAGCCAATCATCTCCAGGAGCTTTTTTAGGTTTCAGAGCCAAACTGTTAAAAACGATTTTCTAAGTTGACAGCAAATGCCTCAAAATTCACAATATGAGAGAGTAACACATTGTTTCTGGATGTGAACCAATCACACTTGCCAAATCACTTTGACTTCTGGCTGTGACACAAATGTAAGTATTTTGAACATATGACGACTTTGTTTCTGATGGTCCATACAGTATCCGCCACTAAGCACACTTAAGACTCAAATATAAAGAGTGACTTTGTTTCTCATGTTCCATAAAGCATCTATATGTAATATGTTAAAGAGTTCCTGCATATAAAGACTCTGTTTCTCATGTTCTATGAAGTATCCATATATAAGAATATATTCATCCTATGTACCGAATTAAAAATTTACATATATTGTACATAAACTGTGAGAGGCCCATTAGATCCAAATGTAAAGCGTTTTTTGGTCATGTGAAGAATTAATATCGCTCATACTACGGCTTTATCGGTGTGAAAAAAAGCTTTAAATACAAAAACCTTAGGATTTTAAATATTTGTTTATTTGAAACCATGCCATTGAATAGCCTATTAGCAGAAGTAAAACTCATAGATTACTGGTTGTTACAAACAATGCGGCATATTTAATGTACCTGTACACACCCTATGTATTGAGTATAAATAAATGTTGTTTCCATTTTACATGGAGTGTCGAAAAATCTAGAACTTGAAGACTGTAAAAGAAAGAAACAAATTTGTATATTTCGATTTTATTATTACTTATTGAGTTTATTTGTATTAAATGAATATGCTAAGTCCCCCTCCCTAAGAGAGATTGGCAATTACCACGCAAACTTCAAATTTTGACTGCCTTTTGTTAATTACTATAACATTTTTCATTTAGATCCTGATCGGAGCATTCTACATTTTTGTGAGAAAAACTTTTTGTTGTGTTTTAGTTTAGCTTGAACGACAAATTTGCTGTGTATCTATCTTCTACTAATTTCAATAAAATATCATAAACGGATCAAGATAGGAATATATACTCCATACAAATTAAAGGTCCTTTGGGGCTGCAATATTTTGACTGCACTGTTGCCATAATCCGAGTTGTTTTTTTAAGAACACAACACAACATTAATGAAGATTTTTTAGAAAAAAAATGTAATATAGATGAATGAACTAAAAATTATGGCTAGTTTAACATATCCTACTAATATTATAAATGAGAAAGTTTGTAAGGATGTTTGGATGTATGTTCCTCTCCTACAGCTAAACTGCTTAACCAATTGGTATGAATTTTGGTATAGATATAGATGGGACGATGGAAAACAGCATAGCCTACGTTTTGACAAAATTGGAAGGGGCGTTACAAACCACCCACAACACACCCACACCCCCCCCCCCCCCCACCATCTAAACGAAAAATGTATCATATCTTTCCATTCATTTAAGATGCACAGATGAAATTTTGTATACATGTTAAGAGGATCAGGATCAGAAGTCAACCTGTTAAGTTTGGTCAAAATTGACAAGGGCTTAGCTAGTACTAAATACAATATGAATTTACAATGCCATATAATTTGTTTTTGCGCAATAATGCCGCAGTTTAATCATTACTAAATACATAATAAAGAAAATTTCAACTGATACTGTTCAAAGAAAAAGGTCATGCATGCTTACAGCTCAACGAATTTATTTATAAATTCTATAAATAACTATTCAATCCGTAAATAAATGCTTTATAATGATCTTTCTGTGTTTCTTTACTTTTTTTGTTGTTGTACTTATCGCATGGGCTCGCTCTTTGGCGCTTTACAAAGTGCACTTGCAAAAAATATCGCATGCGAGAAAACTCTCACACATAGTAGAGGCGCTCTTTTTCTCAAGTTCTGTGATAAGCCACAGCGTGTTCATTTAGCAGTGCTGCCGGTGACGGCACATTGGGAGTTATCAAACGTTTATTTTTTTTTATATATATATTCATTAAAAAAAAACATATGTCAAAAAAAAAAAAAACTAACTCTCGCTCAATTCAACAGAATTTTTTCTTGAAACGTTCTCCGACGCTGCAAGCTGAATTAGTTTCAAATCTGTACTTAAAACGAGCAGTACTCAGTAGGTTTCGAATGTGTTCAGAACTTTGTTATAGAATCTAGCATTTGTGCGGCTTGACTTGCAAGATACTGTGGAGAAGAATCGCCGAACAGCAGCAGAACGGCAGAAATTCATATTAATCGAATAAATATATTTTGTTTTTCGGACGCAAAACGCTAAACATTGAGAACGTTGAGAACTGTACGAACTGATAAGCTGCTGCTGATACGCATATTTTGTGAAAAAGAATAAATACATATACATATGTACATGCATACATACATATATATTATATAGTAACAGCATCAAGTTCAAATTCTATAAATAATACAACTCACGCACAAATCATTCACGCATTCACAAGTGTGAATAACTCAAAGACGAAATTCAAAAACTGAACTTCAAATCAGCTGCACGTGAGTGTATCTGTGAAACTGTGAAGTGCGTGTGTGTTAGTGTAACAGCAAGCATAGTGGTTTTGTGTGTGTGTTTATAAAATGGCGATATTCTCGGTAAATGCGTGCAGCGGTAGTGGGAAAAATTTGCTCCTGGCTCGTTTGCTAATTCTGACTTCTTGCCTCATCGCCAGCAGCAATGCCGTCTCGAGTACATGGGGCAACATTTCGAATTCAGCACAGCTGCTACACGCTGAAAATGTATATAATGCATCATCGCCTGGCAAATATGTGGATCATGAAATCAAATATCCGAAAAATGTGAGTTAAAATCATAATTTTTTGTTTTATTCATGCTATGAAGCGCTTCTTATAGAAGATCTATACAAAGTGTATAGAGTATAGAATAGCAGCAGACATACACACTTGCCAGCAGCCATATACAAATGAATGAATGATGATGGAATATGAAAAGGTATTGAAACAAATTTTTTTGGTTGACTATTCAGTGAAGATTTCTGTGTTTTTCAATTTAATTTGCGTATTTCTTTTTTTTTTTTTTTAATTTGTTTCAGTGCTTTTGCACATTTCTTATCTAAATTTGTTTGCTTGAAATTTTGTATTTTGATTTGATTTGATTTTCGCCTTTTGTGCAATTTCTTTATACATAAGCCCTCTTTTATCTAAAACCTGCAAAACAGAAAGAAACAAGAAATAAATTAGAGATATTTTGCAATGTATAAAGGCTTTGTTGTCTGTCAGCAATAGAATGAGAATCTCTATGTGTTGCATTAATATCTTACATTGACTTCTTTATAGTTAGTTAGTTAGTTCTACTTAGACACCTAAACGCTCCCCACTTGTTCAATGGATATCTCTTAACAATTTTATTTTTCCTGTTTTTGTTTTTTAGTTTTCTTTTATGATGGTTGATGTTTGTTTCAAATATTCCAGCATTTTCTACTGAAAGTGAAAATTCAACCAACAAGTTTTTTGAATTTTAAACTAATCCCAATAAGTAAATTTTTTACAATTGAGCTGCCGTGACTAGTTGGCTAGCTATGTGTACCTTAATTAAATTATGTTCCATAATTTTTTGTTCGTCAAATATTTTTCATTTTTTTTTACTGAAATATATACTTGTCAAAGTTCGCAACAGTTCATAATACACGTCTCAATAGAATATATACATATATATTTGTTTCAAAAACATCTAATATATAAATTTATAATCCAAATATTTTTACATGTGTTCGTTTTACCAACCTCGCTTCTGTCGTTTCGCTCCCTTTTTTGCAATAATTTTCTGTTAAATTTAATTTTTTTGCGTTTATTCAAATTGCGAATTGTTTGCCTGCATATACAGAGCCGGAAATTTTTTTGCAAATTATACAAAAATAATTGATAAGCTTTGAGGAAGTAGTGTTTTTTTTTTGCGCAGATATTGACAAGTACATATATGCGAAATTATAGTGAATGAGTTTTATGTATGTACATACATATAAACATATGTAGATAGTTATTGCTTTATATGCATAATTTCTTATAAAAAAAAAAAAACAAAATCTGTCTAACAACATTGCATATACTCATTGAAAAGATTGCATATATCAATTTGTAGTATTATGTCTAGTACATTGTCTGTCTATTTGCTTGAATGAGTCACTTTTTACAGATTACTATAAAATGCAATACATGCACTTAAAAGAGTACGTTTTATTAATGATTACTAGCAAAGGATTTTAGTAGAAATGAAAATTTATTTTTCTGTTTGTTTTTCTTTCAATTTTAGAAGATTAATTTGTCTTAGTTCGTTTTCAAGAATAAGTTCATTTGTTCACTTTTGTTTGTTTATTATAGTAGATCTTCTTTCTTTGTTTCTATTTCGTTCGTTTGCTCGTACTTATTCCTTATACTGCACTGAAGTTAAAGCTTGTGCAAATGTATGCATTAGGTTGAAGAATGCGTGGTAGATCGCATGAACTACATATACATATATACATCTTTATATTCATAAGAGTCGATATAACTATGACCAGTTTTCGTATATGTGAACAACGCTGCCTCGAAAGTATCTCGAACTTATATAATCACTATACGAACATTTTTCTGATGGCCGCCAATAGTATTCTTGATTTCCAATTGACGTCAAAATCATCAAAATCGGTCCACGCGTTTGGTGTCTATTATGTTATAAAGGAGCAAATATACATACATGTATACATAGACAGGTAAATATTTTACAAATAGCTTGACCCGCGTCTTCGTCCGCGTATATTTCGATAAAAAGTGGCATAATTAATGACTTTTTCGTTTTGCCTTGGTTCTGAAACTACATGTGGTATCGCTCCATCCGATTTTGACTACTCTTAACACGTTACTGTTTACGTTTACGTTTCACTGATCCTCTTAACATGTTAACCAAATTTCATCTCTGTACCTTAAATGGATGCAAAGATATGACACATTTTTTTTCCCATGTATGGAGGGTGGGGCAACGCCCTCTCCAATTTTGTCAAAACGTAGCCTATGTCCTTTTCCATCGTCCCATCTATATCTACACCAAAAATCATACCAATTGGTTAAGCGGTTTAGCCGTAAGAGAGGAACATACATCCATCCATACATCCATCCACCCATCCACCCATCCATACATCCATACACCCATACATCCATTCATACATCCATCCATACATCCATCCATCCATACATCCATAAATCCATACACCCATACACCCATACATCCATACATACATCCATCCATACATACATCCATACATCCTTACATCCATACATACATCCATACATTCATCCATACTTCCATCCATCCATACATCCATATATCCATGCATCCATACATTCATACATCCATGCATCCATACATTCATACATCCATCCATTCATCCATTCATCCATTCATACAACCATACATCCATACATCCATACATCCATACATCCATACATCCATACATCCATCCATCCATCCATCCATACATCCATAAATCCATACACCCATACATCCATACATACATCCATCCATACATACATCCATACATCCGTACATACATCCATACATTCATCCATACTTCCATCCATCCATCCATACATCCATCCATACATCCATGCATCCATACATTCATACATCCATGCATCCATACATTCATACATCCATCCATTCATCCACCCATACATCCATACATCCATCCATCCATCCATACATCCATACATTCATAAATCCATACACCCATACATCCATACATACATCCATCCATACATACATCCATACATCCTTACATCCATACATCCATCCATACATCATCCATACTTCCATCCATCCATATATCCATCCATGCATCCATACATTCATACATCCATGCATCCATACATTCATACATCCATCCATTCATCCACCCATACATCCATACATCCATCCATCCATCCATACATCCATACATTCATAAATCCATACACCCATACATCCATACATACATCCATCCATACATACATCCATACATCCTTACATCCATACATCCATCCATACATTCATCCATACTTCCATCCATCCATATATCCATCCATGCATCCATACATTCATACATCCATGCATCCATACATTCATACATCCATCCATTCATCCACCCATACATCCATACATCCATCCATCCATCCATACATCCATACATTCATAAATCCATACACCCATACATCCATACATACATCCATCCATACATACATCCATACATCCTTACATCCATACATCCATCCATACATTCATCCATACTTCCATCCATCCATATATCCATCCATGCATCCATACATTCATACATCCATGCATCCATACATTCATACATCCATCCATTCATCCATTCATACATCCATACATCCATACATCCATCCATACAACCTTACAAACTTTAGCATTTATAATATTAGTAGGATACATTACTCTTCTTTGCGTTACGTAGTTATGTAAAAAAAATAATATTTTTTTTATATAAAATATAGAATATAGAATTTATATAAAATGAGTGATGTGTCTGTGTATCAGTGTATGTTCCCTTTAGACAGTGAACCATACCAAGTTTTCCAATAAATCTTACTTCTGCAAATCATATTAATACGTATACCATATAATATGATCCATTTACTCATCACTCGATTTTATTCATTTTCACGTCCCTTTGAACACTATTCATTTGAGCTTTGCTCTTTGTTCTTTCGATGCTGTTCTGTTCATTTCATTTCGAACATTTTTGATAGCACATACCACGCTCACACTTGGTCTCACACAAGTGTGTGGAAGAGCAATCATACTTTGTCAGGAATTAAAAAGGAACGAACATATTGAATTAGATTTGTTCTTACAGTGCAGAGTATAAGGTCGATTAAAAGCTCGAAAAGAATATCGATTTCAAACATTTTAGTTATTTAATGGCTGGTGATTTAAACAATACTCATCTCATCTCTGCTGTCACCATTAGATCAAATTTTCAATGCAATGTGCTACCATCAATGCGTGTGTCAAGCGTGCAAATGATGTATCGTCGTCTGCTTGAAGACTTTAAATGTGCAACTGATATTGTTTAAAAATTGGTTGCGTGCTGTTAACGTGGCAGCTGTCATTAAAAATGCACTTCCCCATTATATTACTAGACTAATAACTATTTTATTTTATAAAAAGTCTATTTTACCTTGACCATACATCGTTTCTTAAAAATCCCCTAAGCTGGACATTTTCCAAAGCTTGACAATCTCACAATTTATGCTTCGTTGTTTCGTTATCTTTTAGACATAATCTGCAAGTGCTGTCACCATCGATTTTCATTGTACCTGGTCTGAGTTCGCTCGTCTCCTGGTATGCCCGCATGACCGTTTACCCAGAATGTTTAGTTCACCTATGCATTCCAGAACCAGTTTTGATCAGAAGAACCTCCTTGGTTACATTCTTACATAGCGTTGAAGCTGTCACAAGTAATAATTTTTATTTATTAAACGATTGTGTCTCAATTACAACACCATTAAAGCTTTAATAATTAATTAACTGTTAATTGCATGCCATGGGATGTGAAAGACTTTTGATTGTCAGACATTGTTCGATATAACCTTTCCTTTGTCCTTTGTCATATACACTCTCATTATTTTAATATTCTACAAGAAGCGCTTCAATAAAAGGATAATGCAGCATTTATTTATTTTGTATATTGTAATAATTTAACATCGTTATATGCAGGGCATCGGCAATGGACGCATCATTACGGGGATACGCGCCTTCGATCAGGTTACCAACAATACTGGCGGCCATGCAACAATTTATTCCGGCGGACCCGGCTTTAATTTTGTGCACATAAAATTGCAGTCGCAGTACAATTATGGTTTAATATTTCGCGTTGAAATTTATGGCAAATAAATGTCAGTGGAATTGCTTCAATGACGAGAATCAATAATGTAAAATCAAACACAAATAAATAAACAAACACAAACAGTAGTGCGTCGAGAGAAGTCACTTAATTAAAATATTCATGAATTACTATAATAAAAAACTGGAAAAATAAAGTGTAAACATATGAAATGCATTAAGTGCTTAATAAATAAAAACCCAAACCGTAGTTTTATATTATTATATGCCGAAAATTAAAAAAAAAACAAATATTATTACCCATTTACTTAATTTGAATAAGCTTAATTTAAATAAAAAAAAAGGAAACAAATAAAATAAAATATTGTACACAGATTTTGAATGATGATTCATTTTTAATTAGAGTAAAGTCAACCAAACAAACAAATAAGCGGTCAAAAAAAGCAGCAAATAAACTCATATAATTCAGAAAAAATGCTTGGTTGCTGCATTTTAAATTCACAAGCCTACGTGATTATATCGGATCGTTTTAAGCATGCTTTATATTACGGCGTAGCTCTCCAAATTAAATCTGATCTTCACTAAAAAATGGAATAAAATGGAACTTCTTCTTTCTCTGCATTTTAATCTGGATTAGGAGGCATACATGCTATGTTGAAATTGCGAAATTGATGATTTGTTACTTGTTAATGGAGACATTAAAGATCCCATAAACTATATTAAAGCAGACTGTTTATATCGACCGAATTTTCATTGCAAATATTGCCTCCATATTCATAAATATTTTAAAGCATGAACAAATTCTTACATCACTCACAGAATAATGAAACAATATTTCGCTGTGCCAGTTTAAACACACAAACACATGCTCCTCTGTTTCATTGCATTTATATCACGGATTTGCAGGATTGTTGTTCTATGCATGCTTCGTATGGAAAACATCTACGTTCGGAAATCTTTTTAATTGTAGTTAAAACAAAAAAAAAAAAAGATTAACACATTAAGTTGCTTAAAAAGGGAGGAAAAAAATAAAGAGTTGCCATATGACATGTAAATTATTGAGCAGCTCGACAGATCCATCCATACGTCTATCTGACTCGTTTTTGTTGTGCATTAATTTTCGAGATATCTGGTTGAAATCCAATAAAGAAACTTGGTCGTAACTCGAATAGAACGTGAAATATAAAAGTCTCCGATACTTCAAATATCTTAAATATCTTTTAACATTAACCTACTAAAAAAATAAATCGATTAATTGTAAGGAAAAAACTTTTTTTTGCTTATATTTTTATATGCAAACATTTTATATAAAATAATTTTTTTAACAATTATGCATTTAAACTACTCAAGAATGTTTGTTGAGAAATTTATTTTGTAGAGCGGCAAAAATAAAAAAAAGGATAGTATTGACGTCTAAATAGATGGAACAGCAGGATGCATTTAGATTGATTTAAACGAGAAGTGTAAGACACAACAGGTAGGCGGTGTGTAGTGCGGGATTTGTCTGTGAAGCCAGTAGTAGTGTATCTCTGTCACATGTGCGTGTATGAGTTCCTAGATAAATTATTTCCATAACAAGCTGCTGTTAACGGTTTATGTGCTACTCGGAAAATACTGCAGAAAGCTGCAAGGATTTTGCACTGCTTGCAAGTAAAGTATTATGTAGAGTAGATGTTATGAGGAAAGAGATTATGTTTTTTTTTCTATACGCAACGCAACAATGTAAAACTTTTTATGCAAGCAAATATTTTCCACATACACGAAGAGCTTAAATTTAATCAATTTGCAAATATTTGTACGCACATATTAACGCGAAGCGCCGGCCGGAGGGCTGGTTGTCTCTTTACGTCCGAAAATAAGTACCGTATAGTTTAGACCTTTATAGTGATCTGATTTAATTTTTATAGTAACATCATGGCTATCAGGACCTCCAGCTAAAAGTAGAACTTTACCTTTGCGTATTGGACCACCTTCGGTGACCTGTACCGATGTAATAGTATAATTGCTGATAACACCCTGGTAGCAAAAAAAAAAAAAAATTTAATAAATAATCATCTTCATTTTGATTTTTGTTTTTTTTTTTTTTTGCATTAACTTACGCGCGGCGGAAAGCTAATAAGCCAGACATTGTGATTGAACAATGTTTGATTTACTTCGACGTGATCCTTGAATATAATTAAGTCATCAGCGGCTGGTTTACCAAAAATGCCATCGTCAGCAGATACGTGTAGCAATAGGAAAAGCATTAAACAGAAAAACACATCAAATTTGAAGACGCTCATTTTAGTCCTTCTGAGATGCATTCTTACAACTGAATTGTATTCATTTTATATACAAAATTTTTACATTTGGTTTGTTTGTTTGTTTAATTTGTGAAGCTGATTAAATTTTCCAGTAATAGAAACAATTTCATGGAGTTTAGGTATAACTAACAGTTTTTTCTTAATTACCATGAAATAATTTTAGAGTAAATGAACTGTTCAGGGATGACGACGAAAAAAAAATGTTTAACCTAAAATAAGTCAATATAAATAGTCTGTCTCCCTAAATAGACAAATATGTGACAGTGCGTCCAACAAATGTTTCTACATTTTTTAACTCATATAATACGATAAAAAAGAAGAAATGTGGTTCACTAATATGTATTGGGAAATAAAAAACTTCAATCAAGTACAAATTATTGGCTTAGGCTAAAGTTCGAATATGGAAATCATTTAAGCGAGTATTTAGTGATGTAATACATATCAACCAAAGCGTTCCAATTATTGAAATTCGATTTCTATAAAATTGACTTAATGACGATGACGGCGTGCGAGAAGACACCAAGTATATCGTCTTGTCCTCATTCACCGCTAGACTTTGTGAATGTTCTGACTCGCCTATATTAATATCATCCGCGTACGCGAGCAGCATCACTTCCTTTTGAAAGATCGAGCCCAACATATTACGCATGTAAAGGCATGTAAAGGCACTGGCGTAGGATATATATATATTAGTAGATTGAAAAAATCGCACGACAGTGCATCATTCTGCCTGAAACCTTTCTTGGTATTAATAGGTTCGCAGAGGTTTTTCCCACCCTGACAACGCGTTGTGTGTGAGATAGCGTCGTCATGCAAAGACGAACAATTTTTGTTATTGTCGTATCGCGACAGAATCTTATATCCGCTGGAAAGCAGACATATTCAGGATAGTTGGCACAGACAGCGAGGGTTTCCTTTCTTAAAGATAGGACAGAGAACATTGCATAAAAGGCGGTGCATACTCCTAACCAACTCTTCGCCGCCGGTCTTGAATAACTCAGATGGCAACCCAGTAGAGCCTGCCGCTTTGTTTAAATAGCTTTTGATAATAGTTTCTAGCTTCATTTCTTTCTTGGTCTTGTTCCTTTTTCTTGCGCCAGAAAATTCGTTTCTCCTCTCTCCGTTTCTATCGATATCGCTTCCTAACAGCTCGCGTTGCTCCCGACTGTAGAGTTCGCTGATAGGAAGCGTTCTTCTCTGCAGTAGCATTGCGACACCCCTCGTCGTACCAAGAAATTTTTACAGGTTTTGTATGACCAATGACCTTCTTGGACGGAGCGGTTTCCCGGAGCAGTTGGGAGAGCATGTTTGAGAAGGCTTCGTCGGTCTGTTGTGATTGCAGCTTGCTAACGTCCAGCTTTCGTTACATGTTTGGACGGACGGCGTGTACACACCTTGGCTGCGACAAGATGGTAATGCGAATCGATGTTGGGACCACGTAACGTTCGCACGTCCAACACGCTCGATGCGTGCCTTCTGTCAATCACAACATGATCACTTTGGTTGCGTGTTACTTGATCTGGACTCAGCCATGTATCCTTGTGGATGTTGTGGTGTTAAAACAAAATTTACAAAATTCAAAAACTCAGAATAAGAAGTAGGTTCGCATGATAAGTGACAACTTCACTTAGTGAGCGGCTATAGCTTGTACTTGAATATTTTTTTTTTTGTATGTAAATAGTAGATCTTAAGTGATCAGCTTTAATTTTGAGTTAGTGAGAGAACGTAAAACTAGTTTAAAAGGTTCTTACTAGCAACAAAAAAACGACAGTCTTAAAAAATCATGTTTCAAATTGAAATTCTCTGCTTTCTATTTGCCAGCAGCAGCAAGACCCCAGATTTCCAATGTAGACCTAATGCCAGACCCGCGCGCCGATGTAAATGTTATAGAAACAGTGCTCGCGCCCACACCGCCGGAAGTGATCGAAGCTGTAGCACCACGAAATTGTTTGTCATCAGTGATTTGAATGTAGCTGATGATGAGCGGTGTGCCAGCCTGATTTAGCGTATAAGTCTGTGATACTTGCGTGAAAGGAAATTTCGCTCTCGAAATGATTTCCCTGCCAATCAATACGTCCGTAGGACCTCTCGTGCCAAAAGCATAATTGTTGCCATTGCTGTTAAGGCCCGCGCTTACCAAACAGCTAAATGTGACGAGTAACAATGCAAACATTTGGCTTGAAATCGTAAACATTTTCTATGCAATAACTTTGACTTCTTCTTGAGACTGATGTTCTCAGGCATCATGCCGACTGTTTTTATAGGCCAAAATATTTTCATATCTCTATTTTGTTTTTGCGCCCTTGGCACACTTTGATAGCTTGACATTGTAGCTTTGAGTAGCAAGTAATGCAACTATTTGTACACTCAAAAGAAATGTTGCCAACGTCTTTAACACGCTTCACATTTTTCAATTAGAATTCAATTTATTGACACAATCAATGTACATACACAAGCACAGCAAATAATTTATCGTCCCCAAATCTCAACGAGGCTCTTGATGCCGCTGCTGCGTTGTGACTTGAACATTATGGTTGCACCCTTCGAACCGGGGCCGCCGTAAATTAATTGCGCTGTGGCGCCGGTGCCCTTCAGTTTGTCGGTTACTTTAATGGCGGTAATCGTCAGTGCATCTAGATTATTCTGCCAATGCATAAAACTTATTTTAATTAATTGCGATAGCTCAACAACGTGCACGGTTTACCTTTTGCGAGAATGTGTACTTCTTCTTTTGCACAGCACCAAGAAAGAACGTCTTTTTGACGGTGTCCTTTGCGAGTTTATAATCGTTAGGTTCAATCTTGCCCCAAAGGTAATCATTGCCAAGCGCCAGGGATGTGGCCACAAAGGCGCTCAGCAGCAGTAGCGCGACAACGGAAGTATGTCTCATGACTGAATCGCGTTCATAGAAGTTTAGCTTCTCTTTGGCGCTCGCAAAATACTTCGCTTTTTATTGCAAATCTGCTGCGATTTTAAAACGGATAGCAATCATCTATAAATACAATATATAATACTATATATCTTATATACACAATATAATTCGCATATGCCATAATACCCTTCAAATATTGCATATATTGTGCCTACATATATTTGAAATTTAAAGCGGCATATTAGTTATTAAGTTGAGAGTCATATAAGTAGCTATTGAATATAATAATTGGAATCATATACTAAAAAAACTAATTTATTAAAATATAAATAGTTTTTGCGTAGGGCTTTGTGAGTGCTATGCAACTCAATTATTAATTTCCCAATCATTGATAGAAATGAGTATCATTTTAAAGTATTTGTTGCGAATTAATCAATTGTCTGCTTATCTTATCCTCCGTTTGTCTGTTTGAGGAATGCGCACATGTTACCCCCCAATTATGAAAGATTATTGCGACGTTTATAGACTATAAGCGTTTATATATTTCTAAATAATTTAAATTAAAAGAATATGCAAATAAAAGCTTATTTTAGCGAAAGCCTTATACCCTGTAAAATTTGAACCGTGATGATTATGATGACTTCATAATGAATATATAGGCCTAAAGCTATTAGGTAGTTCGAAGTAGTACGCATATAAATATTATTAATAAGTTTAGACTTTTTTTAATATTTAGTATTAACGTTAGCGGTTAGGAACAACAAACGAACGAACGAACATGGCATGGGGAATAAAATCGCATAAGCAGTATGAACTTATATTGTTTTTTTTTTTTGGTGCAGCGAATAATTTAATTTTGTTTTCGTTCTTTCTTCGCTGTATTGCATGAACAAAACAAGTTGAAACTGTTCGTTTTTATTCCACATTTATTATGCGTTCGTTCTTTTACAGATATGAACAAAAATTAGTGAACGAAGTTCTTTAATGTCTAAAAAATATATACAGTCAAGTAGGGTGCATGATTTAATAAATAAAAAACATTTAATTTAAACTTTGATCCGCACAAAAAACACCAAAAAAAAATTAATTATTAAAACAGAAAAGTAAAACAGAAAAACCAAAGCAAATTAAGATGTGCTCACTGTCCAAAGATATCTATAATGAAGTTATATCCGTGACCACGCTGACTCTTTAAATGTATGACAGCGAAATCAGTATTCGGACCTCCACTCTTGAGTGTTGCCGTGCCTCCGTTGCCATTTGTATACTGATCGGTGACAACAATGTTGGTTATGGTACGTCTAAATGGAAACTGTTGGGGCTAATGGAATAGATAAAGTGTTACTAAAATATGATTCCACTTAAATGAACTAAAACTTATATCCTGTTTAAACTCAAAATCTGAGGAGACAATGCGCAACATTTTCGATTTCTCGGTGACAATTTGACGGCTTATATGCAAATCGCGTGGTCCGCGTGCACCCCAGAAATAATTGTGACTTTGTGATTCCGTAGTAGCGCTCTGGCCGAGCGTGGCTTGAAGTGCGACAACGCCTATCAGCAGCAGCAAGGCGACAGTTCCAACTTGAAATTTGCACATAATGAAACGAGAGCTTTGTAGATCTAAAGAGGAATACGTTTCAAATGTTACTGGGAGACTGTCAATGAAATGTACGCCCTAAGTATTTAAAGCGAATGAGAAGAGCTTCTAAATATTTGCAAAGCGCGTTTTGTACTTTTTCTTATCAGCAAGTCAAGTGTTCTTTTTTCGAAATACTTGTACAATAAATTATTTATTTATTTATTTATTTATATTTGTAACTAATTGTATTAGTAATTGTTTTTTATGTTTTTTTTTTTTTTTTAAGTAATAACATCGGTGAATCAGTTTTCTTTGAAGAGAAACTAGCTGTGATTTTTATGCCCCTTTATTCATTGAGTAAAAGCGTTTATTAAGTTTGTGCAAATATACTGCATAAGGAAGTGAGACACTATGTATGAAAATTGAGAGCTTGAAGACTATAAGAGATATAGGCTTCAATCTCTTCTTCAGATCAGATCACTTGTATTCAATAAACATGTAAACCCTCCGTTCCCTATGGAGCTTATCACTTATCATGCAAGCAAACACCTCATTCTGAATATTTGACATTGAATTAAAACAAAGATAATTCACAAAACAGTTTAGCTAAAAACTGGGTCAAAAGTTTGCGCTGGTACTACATTTTATTTGTTGTATTTTGACAATCATTCCATTTTGGTATACAAAGCTGAAAACAGGCCTTCATCATTCACAAACTGTATTGGTGAAGTGAAACTAGGTAGGGTAAGTTGGCTGCATGAAAGCGCGGACCAAGGGAATCAAAGAGTGGGAGAGCTGCCAACATATGCAAACCTGCCTAAACAACGAAGAACAACGAAGTTCTTCAAGCTCAACGTGAACTTTGCTTCTTTAGAAGCTCGGCCCTTGATTGAATTTTTGGAAGGCCAGTTTAATTTGAAATTGAATACGAACTCAGCAATGCCAACAACGAAAGCAGGAACCAGTAATAATGCTATTTCTTACAGATATTTAGATCATTTAAGGTCGACTGTATACGTTCTACATTTCAGCATTCACAAACCAATAATATAATTTTTATATCTCAAAGAAACTTTTCATTAACTTGAGCGTCTTAAAGTTACTGCTAATCCCTCTCGAATATATAAGTCATCCTTGCACATCTCAAAAAGTTTCACTTCTGCACCACCATGTTCTATGTGTGATCAACGAGATCTTGGAAGCTATAAGAACTGGAGCCAATATTTATGCCAATTATTTTATGTTTCCATTACTGTTACTCTATACTAGCTGAGCTAAAGTGTTTTGATTCACATATAGCTTCTAACTTCTTAAAGTGTGCTAGATGCACTATCTTAAGAAAATTAACAAACATACAAATGAAAGCCTTTTCTTATCCAACAGCTGGCGCCAATGCCATTTACACAAATGACCACTCAAAACCACTGCCTAAATATCTATTTAAAATTAATAGCTTAAGATTTTTGAAAACCTTCCCAAACGCTAAGCATCATTTGTCTTCATTTAAATGTCGCATCTGAAAAGGCTTGAGCATAAAATTGAAACAAATTAATCATTCGATGTGTTGGCCCAAACGACGAAGAATGGTGATGACGCCAAAGACAACATTTTCTAATATAAAAAAAAAAAATCTATAAAAATAAAGAATTTCGTCTAACTGATAAAACTGCAATTTCAATGATATGCCACTGATAAGCGCTCCAGTCTGTCTATTCACATATGTCTGACTGGTTGCCAAAGAAATCGTCGAGTTTTTCTACTTTTTATGACTTTATCTGGCGCACAGTCAAACTATGAATTGCGTTGCATAGCATCGAAAAAGTTGAATAAAAAAAAATATCACTTCTAAGAGCAAGCAATTCTGGCATAATGCAGACATTCGATTGTGTTTTTGTTAGACATTCAGTACGACTGCTGAATGACCTGCATAGTATGTCTTATATCTAGAATATAATTTTTCAAATTTAAAATCTAAAACTATTTGAAGTACAGCATGGCATAATATTTTGTGTTAAAAAATGTGCAAGAATCTAGTTTTATGTTTCAAGACTAAAATGAATCTGGCGAGTATTTCTAAATTTCTTGTGTTTAAAGTTATGCATGCACCACAACGTATGCGCGTAGCGTATCGAAAAATAAGTTTTCGGAGAAGAAAAATTAAACTTCAACAAACTTCGGCAACAGTTTTTTTTTTCACTTGTTTGCTGCTGTCAGACTGTCGGTTTTTTGATTTCTCAATTTTTCAATCTAATATTCTTTAGTTTTTTTCTTTATTGATTCGATTGTTGGAATTGCATTTTATGCTTTGTTAGCCTTCCTAGAAAAATCATTGAACTTGTTTCTTGGCATAAAGTTCCAAGAACTGACAGTTAAATATATCAAATATTTTTTTTGTTTCTTCCCAAAAACTTTCAAAGCGTTGATTTATCAAAAGCAAAAGAAAACATTTGATGGCAGCAAGTTATTAGGCTTGCTCCAATAAGATATTTGATGCTTTTTTGAAGTGTTTCTTGATGAAACTATCAGCTTTTTTCTGCTTCTTCGTCGCTTCTAACCTCGAAAGCCAATAATTAAAAAATATAGAGCGATTTTCTATAATTTAGTTGTTGCATGAAGACTAAGAAATTTTTTGTTCTAATTTACGCTATTCTTCTTTTTAATTTTCAGCTGTCTCGGCGTCAAATCACCCTTCATTGAATTTAGTAATGAGCTAGAAATGCTGGCGAATAATAGCATTCCACTGAATATAACCAAAGATGAACAGGCCTATATGCATCAAGAGGGACTGCGTAAGTTGGGGACTTTCATTAAGCCCGTCGACTTGCGCGACTCGGAAACGGGTTATGTGAAAGCGAATCTCACTAAAAAAATTCCAATGTCATCGCCCAGCGTACAGGCGCAACGACGCATGCATCCTATACAGGAGGAGATGGATCAGAAGCAGATTATACTGCTCGATGAGGATACCGATGAGAATGGTTTGCCCGCTAGTCTAACCGATGAAGATCGCAAATTTATAGTGCCCATGGCACTGAAGAATGCCTCGCCTGATCCGCGCTATGGTGGACCAGCGGTACCGCCACGCCCTGCCACAACAACGACGACGACACGTGCGCCAGTTTCAATGCGCCGACGCATGACAACACCAGCAAGCAATATCGATGATCTAAAGAAGCATATACTCTTTCTGCAGAATATTACGAAACATGATACTAGCTTCCAATCGAAATTTGTCGTATTTCCCAATTTAAAGGATAAATCAAAACAGAGTAGCACAACCTCCACGCGCCGTCCAATGCGCCCGATCTTTCAGTATGCAGCTCCTATATCACCGCCGCAGCGTAAAGTGCCCGAGGGTGCACATACACCGGGTGAACGTCCATTTGGTGGCTATTATCATAATGAGGATGAGCATGAGGATAGCATATCAACCTTTTTAGCGCCAATAGGCGGTGGCTCCAAAGGACGCGATAAGATATCCATAGTGCCACAAGTGCATTTGCTTAACGAAAATAATGGTAAATCGTCAGCAGCAAGTACAACAACGACGTCGAAGACAACAACAAGCACTACAACGACAACAACTACGACTACCACTACTACTACTGAAGCGCCAAAACGACCCACAAAGCGTCCAGCCTGTCTACGTAATCCCGATTCGCCCAAGTGTATACGTCAGCGCAAGCGTGAAGAATTGCAGCGGCAGAGGGATCGCGATCAATGGTTGCGCGAGCAGGCCGAGTATATGAAACCGCACTTTGAACCCTTCATACAGACTATTAACAATACGCGCCGCTTCGCCGTTTCCATTGAAATACCCGACTCCTTTAAGCGAGCCTATGTCGCAGAGGCGCAACCAGCTGAGGAGTCGGAGCTGCAGCTGCTTTCGCGTAATGCACGCTCCAGCCACAAACGACGCAATATTGGCGCTGGGCTGCAAGGACGTTCAGCTGCTGCAGCGATAAGCGTTGAGAAATTCGGTGCCAATTACAATGCGCAGCCATATTTTGAGCGAGACATTATCATGACCTCGGCAGGCGTGGCCAATGAGCGGGAGTTTATGCTCGCCAATATGGAGCAATTCGGCATGCTGCCCAACGCATCAACGCCCAGTCCAACTGTGGCGGCATACTCCGAGCCAACAGATCTGAATCCGGACAATTGTTATACGGTAGATGGCATGACTTACGGTCAGAAGAAACAATGTGTGCTGCATACGAGCGTTATGCCGGCAATTAGTCGTGGTGCACGTGCCACAATACAGGTAAGTGAAAGAATTATGCTTAACTTTGAAAGTTTGAAAAGGGAAGTTTAAAATGGCAAAATGTGCCGTCCATAGCACTCGGTAGCGAAGCATGTTGGTAAGCCATCGAGTGAGTATCGGATGTGATGCTGATATTGTTGAAAGCTCTCCCGATATAGCGGATGGTAGCCAACGACAACTTCTTTGCAGTGTCTAATCAATGCAGCTAAACGCTTCTTTAAGGTGAACACTTCAGCTTATTTCCTAGATGACGGTCCATTAGCCGATCTTTCGTTTTAAGTAAAAAGACTTATGAAAGACTTATGTGCCTTAAGTCTTTTTTTGAGCAGTGGTTGATCTTGTTAACATCTAGCCAGCTCTCGGAACGTCTCGTCTACCACTGCAACATGTACTGGGACACTGCTTTCAGTATGGCAGGTCGAATGGCATTTGGTGGTTTATCGCTTTGGAATAACCAAATCATCTAAATTATTTTCTCCTTCGTTACTAAATTGTGAACGAAAGCTACGTTTTCCTTCGAGTCCTGTGCAGGTGCTCGTTAGCATTGAAGGTAATTTTTTCCGGAAAGTGAGTTTCAAATTTCATACAGTTTGCAACTGTTTTACCGCAGTGAATAAGCTGCGCATGTATGCTTAACTCAAAAACCGAACATTAAACATATTTTCGGGTTCAAAATTAATCATTTTCAAGACATACACAAGGCTTCTGCTGCACTGTAAACATTGACGCTCAGAGCATTCATTCACTTAAACCTTTGTGCAAACGCTTTTCGTGCAACAAAATGCAGAATGTTTTAAAAAATGAAATTACTTTTAGTTTTACACCACAAATCGGCGCCCTTGGCAGACTTGGCGGGTTCTGAATGGTTTATAGGCTAAGCAAGCAGGAGGCGTGGCGGGAGTGGCCGCAGCAATTACAGCAAAAGTGCAGCTTTGCAGGCAGCAGCAAAAATGAGGCGCCAAGTTGTGCATAAGAGCCGCAATGCACAAATGGAGCCAAAGTTGAGCATGCAAAAGAAAAATGCAATTTTTTTTTTTTTTTTGAAAATACACAGAAACTGCGTGCAACTAACAACAAAATCACTTTTACTTGCAGTAAAATGAGCGCAAAGCGGAAGAAAAGTGCAACCAAAAAACAAAATGGCGGCGAAAAGATGGAAAAATGGCGCAGCAAAGCTTACACGCTATGCTAAAATAGAGGCAAAAAAAAAAAAAAATTGGAAAATAAAGAAGAATGAATGAAAGAAGGGCAACTCGTACATTTTTATTTATTTTCCAAACAGATTTTTTCTCGCCTAAAGTTTTTTTGCATTAAATGCTGCATAAACGTTGCAAGCACGTTTCGGTTGCCAACAAAAATGGAAGCAGCTGCGGCAGCAGCAAGGATATCCGCTCTTTAAGTTCGCAATGCTACTACGGCAACTCATCGTTTGCAACATGGCGTTTGCTTCATAAGCAAAGTCTGACTAAAAGAAATCGAGCTGGTATAAAAGGATAAGCTAAATGTGATGCTTGCACTGCAGATATTTATGTCCGTTGTCCTTCAAAGTTACGCAGATTTAATGTAAACAATTTCATTGATAACAATCTGCGGCCGCAATGGCAACGAAATGAAAGAAATACTTTTGAGTTGTGGCAAAAAAGAAAAGAAAAAATATGAGATACTCATAAAAGAGAAGAGCTTGAAATTTAAATTGCATCTGTGTCGCTTGGAACAAGCACTGAGTCGCAGGCAAAGCGGCAGCCATAAGTGAAATAGGTATCCATGTTGCACCTTCATATTTTCTGTTTTGCGGTTATTGCCGCTATTTTTTTTCCTACATTTCAGTGGTTGTTACCACAGTGCAGTGAGAAAAACAGACTGAAGCATAAACAAACAAATAAATACTTAAACTCAAAACTGTTTATGCCAGTTGAGGTCATTTGTTTAGACGCCTTTCATCGCACACCCTGTCTGCGGTACAGAAGTGCTGAGCTGCTTTTGTGTACTAGAAAAATAGTTCAAGTCTTATGGAAATTATTTTTCTTTTATTTATCATAGATATTTTGTATTTCATTCAGATCGAAAAATATATATACTTGTAGGTTTCTAGTTAATCGATACGAGCAATGCGAATGCATACAAGAAAATTTAGCACATCGATCGCAGCTATTGCTATGACAGAGGTATTCAGACTTGGAATCAATGTTCCCATTATTTAAAAATTATAATTTTTTATATAGTTGCCATTATTTTGTAAGCACGACAGTTTACTCAAAAATTTTAAACAGTTCAACTTTATTTATTCAACTTTAAAACATAAATTATAAGAAGAAGATTAAATCAAAGTACATATTATAGTATCGAAGCACAAAAACAATTATAAGTTTTCTTCAAATAACAAAATTGCAATTTTTTTTAAATATTTTGTTTGTATGAAATTTTTAATTGAACTTTGACATACAACCTTTCATTTCTTTTAATAAAGCATATTAATATATTAAATGAACTCATTCGTAATACGAAAGCTACTTAAAATATTCAATTCTCAGAGTTTTGGAATGAAAATAAACCTTTTATTTTGCAACCAGCGTCAACTTAAATGTCTTCAAATTAAATTTTTTAAGCAGCTTAAACGATTTATTTGTATGCAAAAAGAATCTCTAACAATGCGCACAAGCGACTAAAAAGTCTTTTGTGTGTGTGTGTGTTTTTTTTTTTTACCACAGGGGAAAATAATATTTAGAGCAACAACAGCAACAATGAGCAATCGCACATAACAAATGACAACATTTATTTTGGCTGCAACATTTTAAGTACGTTCATTTCCATTTGCATTTCCTTGCTGCGACCCCGTGACTCCTAGACAGCGCGATGTACAGGAAAAGTGTGGTGGCATGGTTCCGTCTGTGCCCCTTTGACTGCCTGCAGCACTTTCACCTAAAAATAATACAAATATGTACACAAAAATATCGTTTTAGCTTGTTTTTGTGCTTTATTGTTCCGTTTTGTATCTTGATAGATACTGGCACTTGGAAACGTTGGAACTAGCTACTGCGGTTGGGTTGAAACACATTGGCTTATCTTGGGGCGTTCATCGTTTGTATTACAAACGCTTATCTATGTATGACCATCTCTGCAAACGAATGTCACAGAACAAAAAACAAACCAAAATAGCTAGAAACTGTGCTTTATTTGGAGAGGACAGCAAGCAACACACTGCATAAATTATGCTAATACAGCTGACCACCATTTGCGCAGATTTGCTGCTCGTAGAAGGCGCCAAAGGATTTTACTTCGCTTCTATTAATTTCTTTCATAGAGATTTTTTTTTAATATTCAACATTTTGCATATTTTAGTATTTGTTGTTCTATTAATTTGCTCTTCTACTTGGCTGCATCTTAGAGCTTGCAGTGTGGCATGTTTTGGTGCAGTTTTTGCTAATTTTGTTGTTGTTAATGTTTGCCAGCATTTCTTTTAATTAACCGCATCAGCTCAAAAGGGAGCAGTAAATGCTGCAGAGACAGCAGTGTGTATTAAGTGCAAGTTTTTAATTATCATATTTTTCTGCACCAGTTAAGCTGTAAATAAGTAGAATCAAGTGCATACGAAGTTAAGATACCCTCTGATGTAACATGATTTCTATAAATTCATGCGTTCACAGATTTCCATTTTAGACATTTCTTTACCAAAAAAAAAAAAAAATAAAATCTTTGACGTGTGTAGTAAAATAAAAATCGTCACGAAATGTAACACTTCTGTTGTAACGGATATGCCTTTTGTATTACGTAAAACTGCACATGACCAAACATTTGGTGGTCAATCGCTGCGTCCGTAAAATTTTTCACGCGCTCATGCAATTACAGTATTGAATATGTAGTCAATGCAACGCACATTGTATCATTGTAATACATTTACTACTTATTAAAAAAAAATTAATAATTTGAACAAATTTTTTCTAAGTTTGAAGTTTAAATTAATTTCTGTGCAGTGTTAGACGCCGAAATAGATCCAAATTAATTCAATTCTCTTGTGTTAGTTCAATTCACTGTAAGAAAATTAAATGAAAGCCAGCTGCAACTGCAGGAGTCTTGTAAGTGTTAATAAATACTCTCAACTTTTTTATATCAAATTTGATGTTTTTATGCTTTAATTTTTTTTTTATAAAAATCGCATTACTTTACCAAATTAGAACCGCGATTAATACCTTTTTGACTGCCCCAAACTAGCGGCTATTCTTGCAGATTTTGCTGATTAATATTCCCCAAACGTATTTAATAGGGCTAAAGTCCGAGCTGACCGCTGGCTACGCCAATAAGGAAATTATCATTTTCCAAAAGATAAATGTTGTATCTAACATATACATACCTAAAAAAAGTACCGTTAAGTTTGGAGGAAATACAAGCAAAAACCAAAATCCACATATACTAATTGCTAATCTAGTGGTCGGCATACGCCATGCACCGTCAATAGGAAGCTTATACAACATTTTTCTGTTAAGTCGCTGTCGTGGCGCTGTTATGACGCAAAATGAATCAGTTGCTGTTCAGCCTATGTTGATGCTGTGCAACTTTTCACATGCTTGACGTCTGTTATCATTCTGTTAACTCGCACACTAACGCAATGCAAACGTATGACCGTATTGGTGCCGCCCACTAAACTAAACTCACAGAATACGATGCTCTATATGTCGTATAATATGCAGCATATGTTTAAATGATACATTTTCATATTAAAGAGCATTTCTGGCTTTTAATGAAGTCACATCAAATATTTACTAATCTGAACTGTCGTCAGGCATAACCAACTGCCTTTGTAGGGTATTTTTATTATTATTAACAATCTTAGCAGAAACAACAACAAAAATGCCAACTATGCCAACAATGGCGACAGTGACGAGAACGTTGAGAGGCCAACGAATGCTACAAGTTTTTACAGCAAAGTAGCGCTTACCCATTTATTTTCTTGTGAAGCTGATTTCAGCTTTATGCAGCCTGCAGCCGCCAGAACTTGGTTTGCTTTTAGCCCCGAGTGAGATTTGGTGTAATTATGCTAAGCGTCTCTTTTTTTTTTGCTGCTCAGCTGCACTGAGTCCTTCCACAAATGTTGCGCTTTGCTGCTAACATTGAGCTAAAATTTTCGCGTTGTTTGCGCTAGAGTAAAAAAAAATAAAATTAATTATCAAATACAAAATGGCGAGCGGAAATGTGCTTGCATGCATTTCTTAATGAATTTAGAGCATGAAAAAACGCAAAAATAAAATAGTAATTCGCTGAAGTTAATAAGCAGACAAAATATTTGCGTAGTGGGAGTTCCGTCAGCCGCCCACTGCGTGCAACATGCTGCTGTTGCTGCTGCTTACTGCATAATTATTGAAATGCGAGACAATCAATCAAGCACAGTTGATGCAACATTCGAACACTGTGAATGACAGTTGGAACTCGAAAACGGCTGCAACGTGTGTTTGTTGCAACAGCAGTCAAAGGCTTATATGCAATTTGAATGAGGTACAGTGCAGTGCGATAATACCGCACCACCACCAACTGTGCCAAAATGCAAATGTATACGGGTGCGAGGAAACAAGACTTTCACCCGGGGCTGCTATATGCAGCAACAATTCAACGCAATGCTGTGTCAGCGGCATGTTGCATGCATGCTTGAATTGTTGCATCCGATTACACTCGCTCACTAAGCTGAGTGGCAATGACACATCAGGCGGCACAGCCTGTCCGACCAGACCAGACGACAAAGCCATGCAACATGCAACAATCAAATCCATCATAGTTCGCTTCGTTTACAAAAATTATGAATTACGTGCAACGATGTGGCAAGGCAATGTGGCACAATGAACGCTCGCTCGATGTGCTGCTGCTGAAACATTTCTCATATCGGTCTTGGAACCCTTTCGCCAAAATTATTCACCCGTGCGTGCTAAATTTTTGCTCTATGTAATTGAGCCCTCATCAGCAAGGCAATGCGTCTCAATTCGCGTGCCACAATGCATTGCTTCAAATTGAAATTTGCACAAAATGCTCTTTATTAGGTAGCTCATTGAAAGATTTTCGTCCGAGCTACAGAGCTGCCAGCATAATTGGCAAACTATTCATTGTAGTTTCTATGCGTATTGAAATTTGATTCCCAAAAAAATAATATCTGCATATGTGGGCATGCATATATTCCTCATTGACGCATGGAAACGAAACAGTGTAGCCAAGTGAGTTCGTCTATTTTTCTGTATGGTTTTTTGGGGTTAAAAATAAACTAAATTTTTTGAAATTACCACAAAAGAGAAATTTAAAAATGCTCTATTTTTCACTGCATCTTTCGGAGATTATTTCTAAGAATAATTTTAAAAGGGTAATCTGTTTTTTTATTTTTTTTATTTTTATGTTTTCATTAACCTTGCACACTCAAATAGCCTCGCTATAATATGAATTATTTTATTTATAAAAATAATTTAAATTTTAAGCTATATAAAGTAAGATAAAACTGCAAAAGATTGTACTGTACATTGTGAACTGTATAACCACGATAGTTTGTATATATGGGCCAAATTGGATTAATAATTGCTTAATAGCTGACTAATTGCAGGGTTAGCCTATGGATTGAAATGAGGAGAGCGAGTCGCTACGTCTATGCTATGCCTACAGTTGCCGAACTTTTTTGTTTTGCTATTTCCACGGTGTTATGGATGCCAATTATTTCTGCTGAGTAAGTGGAGTTATAGTGAGTTAGGAGAGATAAATGGCATATGTTATGTGATGACTTGCTGAAAGAGGTTGCATGCTTATTTAATACCATGTTATGTATCAGTCACTTTCCATCAAAATATAAGTTACTTACTTAAGTGGCCGTCAACCGTCTGCCGATCATGGCCGCGTCCAGGAAAGCGCGCCAGCCTCCATAATCCTGTGCGCGCTGGCGCCATTCGTTCTGAATGCCAAGTACGGAGAGATCTCTCCATACCTAGTCATTCCATCGAGTGCCCGGTCGTCCTCTATGTCGGCGTCCACCAATCAAGTTTGGGCCCCCCATGTAAACCATGCGTGCTGGAGCTCTTCCATCCATTCGAATGAGGGGCCCAGCCCAGTGCAGCCGCTGGAATCTTATGCGCTGGACTATGTCAACCTCATCGAATAGCTCGTACAGCTCGCGGTTCATACGGGACCTAAACTCGTCGCCGACTCTAATAGGACCAAAGATCCTGCGAAGAATCTTCCTCTCGAAGACTTCCAACGCTGTCTCATCCGACTCAATCACGGTCCATGCCTCTGCGCCATACAGTAGGACCGGGAGTATCAGCGTCTTATATATCTTTATTTTCGTCCGTCGAGAGAAGGCTTTACTTCTCATTTGCTTGCTCAGCCCAAAAAAGTATCTCCAGGCTGACGTTGTTGTTGCTGGTGATCTCTGTTCCGAGATAGACGAAGTTTTCTACAACACTGAAGTTGAAATTCTCCATCGTCATTGACCGTCCAAGACGCGATGACGGAGTGCGAGAAGGCACCAAGTACTTGTCTTCGTTCCTCGTTCACCGCTAGACCCATGAGCCGAGACTGTTTTTCAATCTCCGAGAACGCCTTGCTGACTCGCCGTTCCTGCGTACCGATGATATCGATGTCATCGGCGTAAGCGAGCAGCATCACTTCGTTTTGGAAGATTGCGCCGGACATACTCTGTATGTACGGGCATTGGCGTAAGCTGATTTCCATCAGCAGATTGAAAAAATCGTACGATAGAGCATCGCCCAGCCTGAAACCTCTCTTGGTATCAAAGGGGTCGGAGAGGTTTTTCCCCACCCTGACAACGCTTTGTGTGTTAGATAGCGTCGTCATGCAAAGACGGACAATCTTTGCCGGGATATCTAGTGCAGACAGGGCGTCGAAGAACTTCGCTCTTATCGGCGTGTCGAAAGCGGCTTTGTAATCGACAAATAGGTGAGGAGTGTCTTTGTTGAACTCACGGGTCTTTTCCAAGATTTGGCGTTATGTGAATATTTGGTTACTGGTAGACCTTTTTGGTCTGAAGCCACACTGATATCGTCCTATCAGTGAGTCGGTATATGGCTATTACACAATACGCCCGACAGAGTCTTATATCCAATGGAAAGGAGACTTATTCCGCGGTAGTTGGCGCAAACAGCGGGGTCTCCTTTCTTAAAGATAGGAAAGAGAACACTGAGATTCCAGTCATTGAGTATGCGTTCATCGGACCATATCTTGCATAAAAGTTGGTGCATACTCTTAACGAACTCTTCGCTGCCGGTCTTAAATAACTCAGCTGGCAGCCCATCAGAGCCTGCCGCTTTGTTATTTTTCAGCTTTTTAATAGCTGAATCGACCTCGTTATAGTCCGGTGGCTCTACAACAGTGCCATCATTAACTGGTGGTTCCGGTGCCATTTCTATATCGGCGGTATTGTGCGCTTCATCGCCTCCGAGTAGGTTGGAGAAATGACTCCTCCATAATCTCAGTTTAAATGTTTATGTATTGTTTTTATTGCAATATGTAATATGCTTTCATAATTTTCTCAAACAATGCATCAGAGTCAATGTCGGTATTGTATATTTATGACGCTTCATACACATATATGGATTGGTAATCATAAATAAAGTGCGCTTATTGTGCTCTAATTGAATTAAAATCAGTTACATCAAGTGGCATCTGTTCCTGTACAAAATTTGCCACAGAATTATAATGCATGCGATACGTTGTTGCATAAATTTATCTCAATGCATATGGATGCCAAAAATGGCCAACTACCAACAATAATCAAAACAGCCATCCATCTACATATACGCGTATAAACCCATACAAAGCTGAAACATCATAACTGAAAGCGCCATCAATTTGTGCATTCATAGTATAAGCATCAGCATATCTCACACAGATCGGATTGGCGCTGATTATGATTTATTGTTCGTGTCGGTGACTTTTCATCCCGGCGAACGCAATGCGTAATTTTTCAATAAATGTCCAGCCGCACGAAACAGCCCCCCCCCTACACGAAATCATTGCATACTCATGGTACGTATTGTATATGCAATATGATGGACGTGACGTTATGTTCCGGTCTGCTTGGAAAGAAGTTTGTGCCAGTGCGTAGCAATGTCCTACCCCTCCCTCAACTTGTGTTCTTTATAAAAATGGAAAAAAAATTATGTTAAACATTACAAAACTTGAACTACGATAAAAGTTTATTTCCTTCACTTTGAAACTTGTTATATTGCAGAAGCGTTTATTGTTGTTGCGAAAATTGACTCGTAAATATGATGAACTACGCTGACGCTACAAAAGTCATCCAAACTTAAAACAAAAACATCGAACAGCAATATTCGTAATATAAACCGATAAAAAATGAAATAATCTTCATTGTAATCAATGAAATCAATAAACAGACGGCAGTATTTGTATTTATTTATACATCTTCTGTTTTTTTAGCATGTATAAATGTACTCAGCGTAGCAGTCCATAAATTATGACTTTAACTGCTCACACTTATGTGCTTCGGTATAATAGTTTCAGGGCTGCAAAGAAAATATACAAATGAAACCAAATACTGTTGTTCTATGAAGCCAGAGAAACAAGAAATTCTGCTTAAAATCATAAAACAAATTTTTTTTTGGCATTACTATTAGGCTTCAACTGGTTTTAATTTTCATTTTTATTTGTTTATGAATGAAAACTGGTTGAACTGTTGAAAAAAGACGGCATAATTTTTTACTTTGATATTTAAAAAATTGTGTGAATTAAATAAAATTTTGGTTTTCGGTTCTTTAGTTTTAGAGTTACACACGTAGTTGCCCCAAGAACTACTTACTGAAATTTATAGTGTCGATAAAATACGATTTTTATTTTTCATAAACTATCCAGAACAACCAACCTTCTTAAAAGTGTATGAAAAAATATGAAAAAATTCCATACATAATTTCAGAACAGTGTCTTAAAAACTTCAGAAATAGTTTGGATTCACACAGCCAGGGGAAAGGTGACAGACATAGTTAGTTCGTTTCGTATTTAAGCTTATAGCGCTACCTCTTCTAATGGGTTTGGCACGCTCATATAGCCTTATTATTCATATTTGAAAATTCTATCTATTTCGGTCTCCAAGCATTCGTCGTTCAAACAGGTAGCTAGACGGACAAACGGACATTGAAACAATCTCTTTGGTCAAAATGTTGTTCCGTCCAAGTCCGTCCGTAGGTGTGTACGTACTTACTTACTTACTTAAATGGCCGTCAACCGTCTACAGGTCATGGTCGCGTCTAGGAAGGTGCGCCAGTCTCCATAGTCTTATGCGCGCTGGCGCCAGTCGTTTTGAATGCCAAGTACGGAGAGATCTCTCCATTCCTGGTCATTCCATCGCGTCCACCAATCAAGTTTGGGCCCCCATGTAAACCATGCGTGCTGGAGCTCTTTCATGCATTTGAATCAGGTGCCCAGCCCAGTGCAGCCGCTGGAATTTTATCCGCTGGACTATGTCAACCTCATTGAATAGCTCGTTCAGCTCGCGGTTCATACGGGACCTAAACTCGTCGACGACTCTAATAGGACCGAAAATCCTGTGAAGAATCTTCATATGGAAGACTTCCAACGCTGTCTCATCCGACTCTATCACGGACCATGCCTCTGTGCCATACAGTAGGACCGGGAGTATCAGCGTCGCATAGATCTTGATTTTTGTCTTTCGAGAGAGGACTTTACTTCTCATTTGCTTGCTCAAACCAAAACAGCATCTGTTTGCAAGCGTGATTCTTCGCCCAATCTCCAGGCTGACGTTGTTGTTGCTGGTTATCTCGGATCTGAGATAGACGAAGCTTTCTACAACACTGAAATTGAAATTCTCCATCGTCACTGACCGTCCAAGACGCGATGTCGGAGTGCGAGAAGACACCAAGTACTTCGTCTTGTCCTCATTCACCGCTAGACCCATGAGCCGAGACTGTTTTTCAATCTCTAAGAACACCTGGCCGTTCCTGCGTGCCGATGATATGGATGTAATCGGCGTAAGCGAGCAGCATCACTTCCTTTTAGACGTTCGAGCCAGACATACTCTGTATGCACGGGCACTGGCGTAGGATCAGAAGATTGAAAAAATCGCACGTCAGATCATCGCCCTACCTGAAACCTCTCTTAGAATTAAAGGAATCGGAGAGGTTTTACCCCACCCTTTCAACGTTTTGTGTGTTAGATAGCATAGACGGAAAATCTCGGACCATATCTTGCATAAAAGTTTGTGCATACTCGTAACCAACTCTTCGCCGCCGGTCATAACTAAATTCCAGAACAACAAATTGAAAACATATCTCATACATAAGTCAAGAAGAGAAATATAAATCCTTCTCTTAGATAGCTAATGCAAATAATAAATAATCTTTTAAAAAAGGAAGCCCGCAGGGTGGCGTTCTATGCCCTCTCTTATGAAGCCATGTAGTAGATGAATTATTAGACGCCTTAGCAAAAAAGGGCATTGAATGCAAATGAAAATTCGAAGACACACAATGGATCATATTAAAATGGTATCATATTATTAACACATGATATTGGTGCTCCAAAGTATCAATCCAATATGGAAGTATGACACGTTGATATAATTCTCAAAGGAGCTCAAATATGTGGGAGTAATATTTAAGAAACATACCACGTAGAATATAATGTGAAGAGCCGTTGCTGGGAACATACGGCGACATTGTATGGGTGGATAGGGCTAAACTAGCAGTAGCCAGCATGCAATTGATTAGAATTCAGAGGCCCTAGTGCGGCATTATACGTGCTTTTAAATTTAATGCTGCTGCATCAACACATCCATCAACTGGCGAACAGCGCCATTATTAGGATAGGAAGAAATAATAGTAGCTGTGAGGCTTACATCTACGATCGAGAAAATGATATCCACCCATTAATACTAAACACTAGTGACAACTTAGGTATACTTCTTCCAAATATTTACGAAATATTTGAGCACAAGACCTTGACAAGAAAAGGAGCGGCATCTCACTGCACAGGTTTCGAGCCATTCTGCGGACTAGGACCAGGTACAATGAGAGTTTAGCATAAAGGAAAAGAGAATAAAACCAGGGTCTACATCAAGTAGAAATGTGAAGGATTAAGAGAAGCTAAAAAAGAATTCGAAATCGGTATCAAGAAAAACGATCTAAGAATGGTTTCATGTTTCCTGACTGGACACTGCAGACTATGCAAAATTGGTATCGAGAGTGGCAGCACTCGCAGAAAAGCTTCTTTACTTTTACTTGATGCCATCAAAAACTTGACAAAACTTCGCAATAATAAAAAAATATAAAATAATACCGAGTACCAAAAAAAAAACAGTGCATGCAACTGGGTATATAAAAATTCTTATAGCAATAACCTTGCCAACTACGGTTTCCAGCCCTAGTAAACAAATATAAAAAGGGCCACACATCAATTTTACGAGCTATGAATGTCAATCGAGGACCGAAAATCGAAACGGAAGCCGCACATAAACACAGCGGTTGGTCTGACGGCTCACACGCGAAAAAAACCCTCTTTGCAAAAAATGAACACAAATAAATAAAACTGGATTTTAAGTGCTTTATTTGTTTTCTCGTTGTCGTTTTATGACGAGGTTATTAAAAAATCATGGACCATACAAAGCGTTAAATATGTCTGTCGTATGTGTTCACAATATACCATTTGGACACAATGTGGCATGTAGACATGTTGCCGATGCAAGCAAATACAGCTGAAATGTTGAGTATTGATTAAAGCATCTACGACCCAACTGGTCGGGCATGTACTTCGATGTGCATGAGTCTGCACAATCTCGTTTAAATCATGCTGTGTATTTAATTAAAATTTAATTACTTCAAAATAAGCAATAGACAAAGCATTTTTGATGCACACGCTTGCATTCTTGTAAAATAAGCCAAGCTAATCAGAATTCAAAATCAATTTCATTAAATTGACAGACAATGACGACGACATCGTCAGTGTTGTACGTGCATAATTCTCGACGTTGAGACACCTTTATTAATCTCCTTTCACGCAACCCGTTGAGCCCTTCTGCTGCATTTAATGGTTCTTGTACTCGAAGCTGGCTGGATGTGTCTGTTCATGCTTGAGTCTGTGCAGCATTTACTCGTACATATTATAGTTGCACAGAGTTCATAGGGGTGCAAATTAATTTAAATTGGCTCTATACTGACATTGTATGTCGCCTGGCTAGATGTTTGTTGTTCCATCGACTAAATCTTCTAGTTTCAACATAATGTCATGCACTCAAAATGTGAAAACAATTGGAGTTACGTTTGCAATTAGTTTGTCGAGGTAACGAATTTTGATATGATTATCATACAAAGGAGCGACAGGACTTCAAACTATGTTATGGCTGCTTGACCCTTTGTTATTCTCATACAGAAGCACTACTTCTATCTTTAGCTTTTTGTCATTTGTATTGTATCCTACTCTAAATTTTAACAATGTTATATTTCCGAAGCCAATATACCAACATAAGTTGCTTCTCATGTTACAGTATACGTAATCTATTTAATTAATGCTTGACTAGGATGCATTTGCTGCATGGTATCAGTTAAATACATTCCATTCGATACAGACTACACATAGATTTGGCTGGCACTGCTGCTGTGTGAACATTGTCTGAAATTACATAATAGTTCCGTGCGGTGCTGTAGTTTATACTCTACGCCATTATATAGTCCAATGATAGTCGCATTGATTTCAGTATAATATATGCTACATTCCGGTATTTAAGGTAGCTATTTGTCTATTTTATATGTTGTACTATTTAAGTTTGGCATTAAATCAATAAAGCAGTGAGTCTCTTCGTGCACTATCTGAAAATATAAATAGCAGCCCATGTATATTAGATTAATAAAGAGCGTTAAATATTATCTCTGAAACGATTTAGTATCAATGAAAAAGCTTTAAATCTGAGATAACGCCTGCGAAAAAATAAAAATAAATAAACAAGTTTTCTGTTTGTCTTTAAAAAAAAGCACTCCGTCCATGCTTTAAGAATTTAGTTGCCGCAGATACATTGACTAGTGTAGAAATATTTTGGTGCGGGTCGGTAAAAATTTTGTCATCAAATATTGATAGTACCAGTAAAGATGATTTGCATGCGTCGCAATGGCTGAATGTACAGTTCTTCAATGAAGTTCTACAGACACATGAACAGGACAAAGGAATAGAAGTGCGCAATGTTAATATTTTGCCTGCCAGCGCTGTTGAAGATCACCATTCGAGTCTTATGTTTCGCGTTACTGTAGACTATTGCAGTGGAAATGGCGTTCCCGAACATGAGGGATACTTGAAGAGTATGCTCGGTGACTCCCATGTGTTTGATACTGAAATCGGCATGTATACCGAGGTAATACCAAAACTAGAGCAAGTGTTGCGCGAAGCGGATGATTATACAGAACTGGCTGCTCCTTGTATCTACCACAGTCTCAGTCCGCGTAAGGTTATCATTTTTGAGGACATCTGCCCACGCGGCTATGAAATGAAACGCTATGGTCATGCAAATATGGAGCAAGCCCGTGCAGCATATACAAAAATTGCTAAATGGCATGCCGCAAGCTATAAGATTTTGCAGCAGGTAAACATACTCATGTACTACAAAGTTGTATAGCATTAATAGCATTTTTTCGATGTCTTATAGCAACCAGATTTCTTCGAAAAATATCATCATAGCTTCATGACCATACCCGATGTAGTTGAGCAGGAGTTTATGCATACTAGTTTAGATTACTTTTTAGATTTGTTGGAGCGAGTAGCCACATTGAAACAGTATAAGCCCTATTTTGAGGCACTACGTTCAAATTATTTGGAAAAACTACGCCAAACCTTTTGTGAATATCGTGAAAATAAGCAAACTGCTGGCTACTATGCACTCTGTCACGGTGACTTACATTTGAAGAACATAATGCTGAAGTATAATAAAGTCAGTGGTAGCCTTGAGGATATTCTACTCTTGGACTTCCAGTTCTCTTTTGTGGGACCCATTGTTGTTGATATGCTGTATACAATTTATTTGTTAATGGATGAAAAACTACGTCACGCACATAGAGAAGAGTTGATATATTTCTATTTTAATACATTTCTTGATACGTTGAGAAAGCTAAAAGTTGATGGCGAGCTACCCAATTTGCTTGAGTTTCGACGACAGTTGTTGCGGCATAGAAATTTGGGTAAGTTTGCTGTAAAAGTTTACATGAACTCTCTAATGATTGTGTATTGTAGAAATCTTTTGCCTTTACACATTCCTGCCAATGTGGTATGCATATAAGATGGACGATGAGAAAGTTGAAACTGCTGATATGCGTCGAAATTTGTATAATAATAAATTTTATATCGAAGAATTACACAAAATTCTGCCGCGTTATTTACATTTGGGATACTTTGAGAATGAAAACTAATTGTAGAGCTGCACTGTGTTATTTATTATAAGAAACTTTATAGAGTTCTAAGATTGATCTTTTGTAAAAAATTTTTATAACCTGTATAGCAAATATTTGTAACTAGTAAAGGGTCTTGCCATATCCGTCCTTCCGTTTGTTTCTTTAAATAAGCCTTTCTATCTTTCTATGAGTTTTGAGGCGTTGATCAAAGTGTGGCCCCAGCCAAACTGTTTAATTTAAGCAAATAGTTTAGGAAAAATATTTTTGGTAGCTTTGCTTTCGATTAGTTTGTTTCAAGTGTGAAGAGAATTTATGTAATATATTTACGTTTCATCTTCTGGAATCTTTTGTTGCTCTCAACATCTTTTTATTAAATAAGATAGAAATAGCATCTTATAAGCGACTTTTTGTGTTTTTGTTTTAAAATTTCGACAAGTTTCTGCACTTAATATAGAAAAATATTAATCTAATCTAAATATTAAATTTTTTTGTGTAAATCTAGGTGGAGTGTGGTTGACATTGCCGGGGAATGTGGCGATATGTCGTCAGCAGATGTGTATCTTCGTAAACGGTGGGTGTGTCTAGCCGTAGCCAGGGGGACGGCAGGACGGTTTTAGTGCGCCAACAGTTAGTCGTTGTATTGACTTCTATGAAAGGAGATCTGCTCTTCAACTTCTACCAGTTGCAGATCTCTATGAAGTACCGAGTACTGAATTTCGGACTTTGTAGGAGACTGACGGGGATCAGGTTGTAAATCCATTTGCAATGGAAATTTTAGGATAGATGACGTCGTGTGGGTGAAAGTGATCCTCAAGGTGTTCAACGAAGACTTCTGCTTTATCCGCATCTGTGCAACACCAGGCACCTTAGTGTTGCGATAAGGCGTTATCTATAGCTGTTCCAGTCTCTAGTGCTGTTTCAGTTTCTGAGTGCAGAAATTCAGTAATTAGATGCCTGAATAACTCCAAATTTGAATCGTGAGAAATAATAAGAGGCAGGTGATCATAGCTAAGATCGTGTGTGAACAAAACCTTCAGCAGTGTCTATAAATGCTAAAATCGATACACGAGGGCTGATCATTGTAGCAAAGCGGGTACGTAGTGGGACTACCCGTAGCCAGGAATTCTGCACGCGAAGTGGGGGATTATTCGTAGAGAGCTTTTCCCCTATTGCAGCTGATTCGTGCACCCGTCAGTTGATGTCAAGGAACTTAGAGTCAAGAGAAGCGAGTGACGAAAGCATTTGTAATTTGAATTTTTGTGGAGCGCACCGGAACAGTTGGGAAGTGCTGCAGCTCTTGTTTGATTAATATTGCTGCTTCATCCTTGCGTGTACGAGATGGCGGATGGTTTGTCGTGAGTTTTTGCTCATTTTGGGCAGTGGACAGCTCCAACATCTGGTTTTGCTGCTCTTACATTTAAATTAAGCTTTGGATTGCATGGTTAAGGCTGCTGATTTCAGTGAGCATATATATCTATTATTTTCTTGCGAAACGTAGTTAAAATTTGTGTGTAAAATGTCTTAACCGAGGGCCTTGAAGTCGATTTTTATGTGTATGTGAAGGGTGGAGGCTTGAAGATCTTTAATTGCGATTGTGAAGGGTTTTCTTCCTTGAGTTGATAGGTATAAAACTCTATTTTGGTTTCTTCAAATAGTTTCTGCACAGTACGGAAAGTGTCTCGGTCCTTTGCATATAACCGCGTCACTCCTCCGGTAAAGGTGCGAATATCAATTTTGTCGAAATCGATGACCTTTCATAGCAAGTATTGCAGTCGCGGTAAGCTTGTGGAGGGAGATGGGTGGGGGCTTGGGAATCTTTTTTCTTATGTAGCTCTTATGTGGCTTTGTGTTTCCCATGGTTATTTATTTCGTTGGAAGTTGTGGCAATGTTGTCAGTGTCCATTACCATATCCCAACTGGAATTATTGTCATCAGCTGGCTCATCGTCACAATTTTGTCTGAATGGACGTGGAAGCGATGGGATAACAAGGTGTTAAAAAAAACTAAATATAAATTAAAAAATCAAATAAAAAAAGTTACATCAAGTAAAGTTGCGAGTTTCATTGAGGTAATTTATATAGGAATTTTTTTTTACATCCAAAAAAATCGCAGTAAAATGTTGTATTTAAGGAAGTTAAAATGGCTGCTAATTGTTTTGTCTACACCTATTTATATAGACTAGAGTTCACCCACTGATAGAAATTCATACATTATGGAGACTTTTTTCGCATGGTAAATTCTGAGAGCGGACAGAGTTAATGTCTCAATGGCAAACATATTGTAGAAAGAGAAAAAAGGGCCCTTTGATTTGTCGATAGCTCTATCTTGATTTTGACTACCTTAGAACCAATATTTTATTTATTATATATATTTATTTAAAATTCTTTTAACTATAAAAAAATTAAACGTTAATTATTTTAGGATGGTTAAGTCAAATTTTTCATTTGCCTATTTATATCCTTATAGATCCCCAAACTTTTCAACCGATTACGCTTAAAATTTTATGTAAGGTTAGGTTGCGAAACATATTTTGAGTAACATATTGTTGATCAGTGGTTTTGCTATTTGCACCAGGGAAACAAAAGAACATCTGAAAAAAATGGGTGATGTAATCCAGCAAAGTTTATACAAATATTACCTACTATAAAATGTCATACAACATTTGTTAAAACCAAATGTTTTTTCTTATTCATTTATTATTTTCCATTTTACTTTTCTAAACCCTCCCCGAAATTCCAAGAAGTGTGAAATAACCGGGGGTAGTTGCATTTCAAATTGTTGTCGGCAAATAGGTGTACTTTCAAGAATTTCAAGTATGCAGCTACACACACTCCGTACCCACTCACTCACTTACTTCAAACTGAAATTGTTTTTGTGCGCGAAATATGCCGTGTGAAGAGGGTGCGAAATACTAAGCACAAAAAGCAATACTTGCCTCAAAAATGCATGCAATATAGAATATTTCTAAAGTATGCTCAAATTCAAGTGTAAAATTGGCAAGTGTGACTTAATTAATGCAACTTACTGCATGCAACGTGAGCAGTGGCAGCCTCAGGCGATGCATTAGCGTAAAACGGCTTCGAGTGGCAGGGTTGAAATTCATTGTACTCAGCACTAAGCATATCAAAGAAAATTTAATTTCAACAAGAATTGAATTTTGTGAAAATGTTGCATAAAAGGCTTGCAGCATGTTTCCACTTGAGTGAAATGTCGCATGCAAATAATGCAACGTGTCACGATGTGCGACGCAGGAAAAAATTGTGCAGGCGTTCGAACTTGTGCGTTCATTTGGAAATTTTTAATTTAAATACAAATTAGTTTCCGCGTTATGTAAATTATTAATAACTGATGTGCGATAGCGTATTAAATAAATTATTTTTTTTTTTGTGTATTGTGTATTAAGTGCTTTGAATAAAACCATTTTGTGTTATTTCGAAAATAAGATAATAATATTCTGTTTCGACTATTTTTTTTCCAGGAATGTCAATTTCAATTTAAAAACCGCCGCTGGAACTGCAGCACTATTGACGATAACACCGTGTTTGGTCCGATGACAGGCTTAGGTAAGTGGTTTCATTTTTTTAATTTCGAGTTGAATTAAAGCTTTATAGGCTTTAGCGAGTACAATGTACATAAAATGTGCTCGACTTCGTTAAACATTAAACTTGCTTCATTGTTTTTTTTTTTTTTAACCACAAATTTTTGTGGAAGCTATGTTCTGTAGTTGTTCAAACTGGACAAAACTGGATTTTTGTATGCGCAGACTTAATTTAACAAAAAAAAAAAATCATAAAAGTGTTTAAGATGGACGTAGATTTTTTCTATCTGCTATAATTTATATATATTCATATGTTGTGGTTCTTTTCCGGAGGTTCTTATTGCCTCTCATAGGTGACTGCGTGCGAATGAGGGACAACTTTCCATGCCCAGCGGTCAAGCGCGAGCACTGCTGAAGTTTCTTTTATGAATTTTCTATTTTCATTTATTTATTTTATTTCATAAATTTTCCCACATTTTTTCGGCATTACCAAGCACCATCGTAAGTAAGAGATTTCAAACGCCATAAGAGCAAGAGGCAGCAATATTTAAAGTTTGGATTCTTACTTCAGACAAGCAAATACTTTCAGTCAAAAAAGGCAAACTTAAACACTAACAAAAACAACTACAATATGATGCAAGTATTATTCGGCTTAATTAAATGATGATCTACTTATATACCTATTAACGTCTAATATTTCCTGTCTGCAAAGTTTTCTTAATTCATTTTAATTCTTTGCTAAGAAAACAATCCGTAACGAATTCTGCTTTGTGTTTGCTCAAGAGGGAATGTGTTGTTAGTGGCGGTGCGGGCATTTACCAACACTGAATTGCTTTAAAACTTTACACACAGAATTAACACTTATTCTTGCTTTATAGCTATTTGACTAAGGCACAACTTAAGTTTTATCTGTTATTTTTATCTTAAGCGTTGCGCAGAAACTTTTCTTTGCGCAAGTTTTGCCACTTGAATGCATTCTCGAATTCGTTCTCCTGCGACTATCTCTGTGCATTGTCCAACACTTAAAACAGGTAGCAAAGGCGCACAAAAGTTTTCAGTTTCCTTTTCCGTTTGTGTTTTCGTTTGTTGTCGGCAATTTCGAAAATTGATTTAACGCTGTTAAAACGCTGCCACAGAATGTCGCAAGTACGTTACGAGTATGGTTAGTCCGTCTGTGTGTCGGTGCGGATTGTATCTTGCTGATCAACTCAAATACTTATACACGAGTAAATTAATTAAAAGTCTATTATTATTATTGCTGCTGCTGCTGCTGCTGTTGTCTTAATTGTTCTTCTTCTTCTTCTTCTTTAGTCTGCAACAAGTCCTTTGTAACAATAAAAGTATTAAATTGAAAAACTTGCAAACTTCTTTGCCTAACAAAACATTCTTAGAAGCGCACTTGAAGACAACAAGATTCCAAATTACAATAAACTGTTCATTGGAGCCACCGAAGATGTTGGCGGAAGAAGGTTTCTGTTGAAAGCTGAACGCGAATATGCGAAATATGTTGCATTGATTGAAATTAGTTTTCGTATCTGACATCAAGCAACGTTTGTATGCGAGATATAAGACACAAGTTTCTCTTTCCAGCTGTTGCAACAATTTGGGAAATATTGAATTTGATGCAAAAGTTTTAATTGGCTGTTGTTTGTAAGTTTTGGAATATCAGTTTAAATTAAAGTTATGGAGAATATATAATAGTATTTATGAAGTTGTAGCAGATACATTGAAATCAATTCTTTACAGGGTGCTTTAAATAATATAATTGTTTGTTTTTTTTGTAACATGGATATTTGATGTATAATTAATCATGATTAATCATAATTATTTTCTTATGTATATGTTTATAAGTAATTTTTTTTTGTTGAGATTTTGCAGAGCAATTGTACGAGCACATACAAGCGCAAATATCTTTTGGTTAGACTGCAGCTTGAACAGTAGGAGTTTCAGAACATGCTTCTGGTGATAAATTTGAAGCTTGTAGAGACGTTGTCTCAATCAGAGTCGGAATCACTGTAAACTGTAAATGAGACAGTGAGGTGCACGCGCTATGAGACTCTTCAGATTGGAATAAATGTTTTGATTGAATGCCTGGTATATTTTTCAGCTCTTCCCATTTATCATCCAACATGGCTAACTTTTTTTTTAACTTCTTCTCTTGCTACAAATAACTCATAGAACTCTAGTGCACTGTTGACAATGGCTTTTTGGGACTTAACCGCGATCCACACTGATCTTTTGGCATTTCCACCAATTCCATCAACAGCACCTTATCCATGTGAGACAGCGAAAAAGTTCCATTCGAGGTGATTGAATCCATATTCTGCTTTGAGTGCATTCATAATTGCCATTTCATATCGATTCTTAAATTGAGCAGCGCAAATATCGCTGATTCTATTTCGTCTTGACTAATTAGCGCGTAATTCTCAGTAAAAGTCTATTTGTACAACAGATTTCTCATTGGTCAGATCTTCTTTTGCGTTTTGAAAGTACTCGGAATGTACCAGTGCTGTCTTGTAGTTCGTCTAGTGCTTGATTGAATGGTTTGCTAATTACGATCTGCTTTGGTCTCTGATTCTGAAAGATCCAGGCCTTCCAATTAACGCAGGGACTGGTATTTAGAGTAATATACCAAATGTTGGAATCACAACTTCTGGACATGCAGACAAGATACAAGATACCTGTTTCAGAAGCTCTTGGTGAGTTTTGGGAAAATCTGTCGCATGTTTTAAAATAGCGAGAAGAAGATTAATATAATTTACGTGAGTGGTACATACGCCAACATTATGAGGAGTATCGTTAATCGGCAGAATGTTAGCTGGTCTCTCATTATAAAATACAGTCTTGCCTACAGACATTTCGGGATGAGTTTCTTTAAAAATTTCGATGGCCTCTCGAATGCTCATAATCATTGTCCATTTTTTTTCAACTTGTTTTTCTTTACGCCGCATTCTAGTTGCCTGCATTCTTTCTTTGGATCTGATTAATATTTTCAAACGCGACAAAAAAAAGCCAGTATGGAGTAAAATCAAATATAAATAAATTCAATATTAAATTTCGACTTTCTTCTTTGCACTAATAACAAAAAAAAAAAAACACTAATAGCGTGATTTCAAAATTAATGTCGGGAATCGTCTAAAGCGGAATCGCCCTTATTATTACATACTTGTTTTTATATGTATATATATACCCTACCAACAACTTGTTATTATATTAATGCAAATCGGTCCAGACGTTTCAAAGCTTCAATCGCATACAATTGCACTTATACATTATAGCAAGACCTTGTTATATTCTAGAAACATTATAAGACCTTGTAGAGAAGTTTCTATATAATATGCCAAAATTGCAATCGCTTGTTGAAGACATATTTTAAAAACATCCTATTATGCTAATCACTATTCAAACATAAACATTATGCAATAATGTTTGTAAAAACTTTTGTCTGAAGCAAAAAATAACTTCGCCTTCCAACAAGAAATTCAAACGAAGGCAACAATTTTAAATATTTGCATATGGCAAACAAATGCTTATCCTCTTGCGAGCATCTCGTAGAGCATCGATGTAGTTGATTGAAAAGTAAGCAACTCAAACAAGCTGTACTCAAGTTAAGATAACCAAACTGACACATAGAAGTCCATCAAAGCATACAGATGAAGTTAGTCTATCGATACTATAGTCGAACTGATTTTAGTCGTTTCAAAAATAAACAAAAATGTGCAGATACAAATGTAAAGCAGCAATAGAACAAACACAGCTAGAAATAAGACAGGACGCTGCAGTCGAATGAGTATGACTTACAGATACCCTGTAACTTTTCTGAGGTTATTTATTTAAAACAAAGATACACTACATTTGGTATTTGTAATAAACGACAAATATTAGAAAAAATTGTTTATAAAATTTAAACCTTAGGAGTTGGCACTACAATTTAACACACTTTAATTATCTTCGAGATCTTAACATGTTTCAGTCAGACAGACTTGGGTTTATCAATTTGTAGTTTTAGGCTGATCAAGCGTATATACTCGTATAATTTAATGGTTACAAACATTTGCACAAACTTAATAAACCTATTTAGCCAATGAGTATAGAGTATTAGAGTACACACATGTAAATGCATATTCTCCTGATACTATTAAATAGCATTAGAGCGTAGGATAAAATGTCAACATCAATTGCCAATCAATCGAATCGGAAATTAAATGCAATCAAATTGCAACTGAATCAAGTTTGAACATCACAAATGCACTTAAAAGAGCAATTTATTTTATGAAGTTAATTAAAATCAATTTTAATAAACTTTGATTTATGAGAATATGTTCATTTATGAAATTTTCCGAAAGCTAGCAAATATTTGGTTGAGTGAAATCGCATGATATAAGCAAGAAAATAAAAATAGGCAAAAACACTCTTAAAAAAATTTAATATGCACATTGACTGCAGATTTTACGAGTACGAGTACAAGTTAAATTATTTGCAGAGTATATACATATATCTTTCTATTTCAAGATATCAGTTGAATAACTTTTATAAACAATTTTTTTAAGATAATTCTATGCCTTGAATTTATGTAAAAGTCGCTGTTAATTAAATCAATTACCCGCTGTTAAGCAAGTTAACAGAGATAGGTTATTGCTGTAGTTTAACAGAGTTTCGCATTTGTATTTGTGTCGGCCATTGTTGATTTTGCATTCCAGTTTGTTTTTGTTCTTTTGGTTATGTTACAATTGTTGTTTTATGTAAATCTTTATTTTTTGGTTTAGTTTAATGTTTTTATTTTGCAGCAGAGTTCGGCTGTTTTATTTGCTTATGTATACATTTGTATATTTAATTTTTTTTCTGCGAAATGATAGAATTTCATTTATTTTAAAAAAGGCAGGCCAGACTGCATTGCTGCTCCACTCAAACAAACTTCAATCTAATCACTTAAAATCTATTCAATCGTATAAATGTGCTATGGCAATAATTTTGTAAATTAAAATCCGAGTTAATTCAATTTGGTGCCAGTTTAATTGAGGTTCGATTACCAATAGCTTTCGAAAGCATTTATAATACTTTGCATTAAGTGGTTCTAAACTTTAAATATTATCAAAAACAGTTTGATAATATTGATAGCTCAATCTTAGCATTGCTAGCCATTCAAGTTTCCAGCCTGATTAATTACGAACTTTTGAATATCCGTGACGTATTTCCCAAGACTCTGAAAAGTTAAAGTTATGATTGATAGTTCATGCCTTCCTTTTAACTCGAGCCAAATCAAAGATATTCGTTTGAATTCTTGTTAAAATTTCTTGTTATCGATATTGCTAAAATTTGGGATCATTATTTGCTGTCGTAAAATACAGCTCTTCAACACTGGTGAACCGCGATAGCTCTACATATGACAAAGAAAGCGAATGAGCTATCTTGCGAATTGAATTAATTTGCTTCTCCTTCTATTTTAATAACTTACAATGCATAGAATCGAATTTAAAGATAAACCTTCGCAAAATCTGATCAAAATATTTATATTTTTTTTAAATAAATGTACTCCAATTATACAATATATCATGTATTGCGGGCTTATAACCGTTGCGTCCACAAAAAATTTATTCAATTCACTATTGAAATATTGAAGGAGCGCATTATGACGAATTTGACGGTTACATAGTTTGAATTAATACAAAAGGCATATCCGTTGCAATGCAAGTGTAAAAATTTTGTGACGATTTTTTATTTTCCTTCCTCCGCTAAAGAAGTTTCCCTTCAAAAAAGTTATTCGTTCAAACGCTAGTCAATCTTATCATAAATTTTGGAGAAATCATGTCAACCGACTTCAGAAATAGAGTTTTGAAACGCGATTAAAGTTTTTAGTAGCTAAGCAGGCGTCGCAATATAATATCAACGACGCACCTCAATGCACCTGTGATGCCTACCATCCTCAATCTTCTAGACATTTACTCTAATGGACTTATAACTTTGGGAGTGTATGCTAGATATAGGATAGAATTTAATAGGATTATTTAAAATTTATTTTTTTTGAAATTTATAATGCATTATGGAAATCGATTTTAGATCTGTCTGCTTATACAATTGAGACTATAAAAAGATCATTTACTATGCATTGCAACGAATTTCAGGAAAGCCTACTGTCCTGATAGATGAACACATACCCTAAATAGTGTGTGGAGCGATTCTGAGACTTTTATAAATAGCCTCGATACACCTTTGGTTTTTTTGTACTAACAAGGCAGTCAATATTAACTAGTAATGTCAGATTGTATCATGTATGTATCTGTGCCTAATATTTATTTTTTTTTTTTAAATTAATTTTTCAAAAACTATATTAAATAGTATTAATGTGTTGGTTGTTGCCAAATTTACGTTTTCCTTTTCATTCTCCTTGGTTTTTTTTTTTATATTAAATTCGAATTTAATAGACTGAAGTGAGTCATATTAACTATATTAAGTCCTGGCACATTTGCTATGATTTATATGTTATACTTGTAAGTATGACATATGCACAGAGCGATATGCAACATATTTGCTAAGTATAAACGCAGCTGTGTGCTCTACTGTGTTTCTCGGTCCCGCAACGCACTAGCGCCTGCAATAGCAGCCGATATTAATCTATGCTAAAAGCATTCAATCATATACGCTGTCAACTTGTTAGCATTTCTCGAACGAGAAAACGACATCACAGAGCAACTTCTGCATGATTAGGCAAGGATGACAGCCTGCCAGGATTTCATTTTATCGCATATTTAGATTTCAAGGCATTTACAAAAGGCTAAATGAAAAAAATGCATATTGACTTTGCATGCTGCTGTTCTAAAATGTTTGTTTTGCGCGTCCCATGTTCAATGTTTCATATTCTGTAGCTGTCGAGGGGGAGAAACATTCACTAGCTGCCGATGAACAACTGCCTGTTGACCTTATTTTCTTTGATTTTTGATGGATTTTGCATAACAAATCTTTTATTTTTTTTTACCGTTTCTACCTACGTTACTGTTTGTTTTTTTTATTTTTTTATATCTTTTTTTTTATCAGCTTTGTTGATTATGTCGTCAGCTGTTGTTCAGCTGTTGCGAAGAAATGTACGGCTCTGTTGTTCTTTGAAGTTTTTACCCGAAACCGGCTCAAATATTTAGCCTGCGTCCATACAATGCATTCAAGTTTAAACGATATAAAAAAAAAAAACAATTATTCTCTTCACATCTGACAAAGTTAAATAAATATTCCCACGATATATTGTACGAAATTTGAGTATTGTAGTAGCCAAACTGTATACATTTTTTTGTAAAATTTTTCAACACTTAAAGTCTAAATATTTAAAGAGTTCTTAAACATGTTATAGTCTCCTAGTTCTCATTGTCCATATGGATAGCCAGACATGCGGACATATCTAATAGGATTAAGATGTCCATATTATAGGCTCTGTCATGGCACATTCTGATTGCTTTAAATGCAAATCATTTACTGTTTTAATAATGCGTCCACTTAAACTTTTTACACTCTTTATTTCCCATATGGAAAATTTAAAATTATGACAAATCGATTTTCTTAAAACCATTTTTAAAAACTTTATTAAAATCTCGTGCACAGCATTTAAACTGACTAAGCTTCTGTTTTGTTATTCAAATAACATATTTGCTTAGATAAACATATTCAAGTACAGTTGGCCATAATTTAGCTTAATAGACTTCAACTTTCAAAAGTAAAATTTTTTCGACGCCAAAAGCACGCAAACATCGACAAAAATTCACGGACAAAAACAACATTTTACGAGCGTAGCAAATTTTTGTAGTCGAAAACCTTTCCGAGCAGCAAAATAAACCAAGACAAAGAAGGTTTACGAATATTTTAAGTCATGATATGCATTATTGTTCATATTGAAAAACACACCCCATACACAGACATATACGCACACATCGTATTTAGAAAAGAAGGCACACATGAGGTCGACGCTTCGCTGAACCACCACCACCCCCTCCGCACAAAACTACGTCGACCTTCTACGCCGTCTTTTGTGCTTATAAATATTAGCATCAGGATCATAACTTTCAAAACCGCAACAAATTGTTAAATTAGTGTTCCCGTTTATTACATTTTTGGGTTTAACTCAGTTTTTGTGTAAAAGGGCAGTAGACGACAGACACGTTGGCAAGGGATGCAGTACGCTGGGGAGAGGCCGAAGTTGTAGAGCATTACACAAAATAGACAAATAGATAACTTACACAAATGTTTGGTTGTTCCTTTGTGTTTAAACGAAGTCTATTTGCATTAAAATGGCAATGGCACAATAAATGAGTGAGGAAATGACAGAGAGAGAGAGAGAGAGAGAGAGAGGGAGTGAAAAAATAAAGGATTATAATCTGAATACAAAAAGGTAGATTCTTAAAGTCTGTGCAGGGCTACAGTAAACAATCAATATGAAGCTTAAAGCATTTAAACGTTTCATTTAATTATTTTTTTTTAGTTTAATAGTCCAAAGTGATTAGGACCCTTTGGAACTATCTACTAGAAATAGTCACTAATTCAGTACAACAAAAAAATTTCAATAAAACCTGGAAACTTATATAAAAACACGAAAGTTTATAGTAAAATAAATTTGTTGTAAACTTTTCTTTAGTTAGGTGGAACAGTGGTCCCTCTTAGCTCGTCACATTTCGTACAGCATTTTGTTAATTTTGTTATTCCTTGAAAATATGTAATATGTTTTCTCAAGTTCCTCAAAAAAGGCGTTTTTTCAATGGTGACCTTTTCATTCGAATATCCAAATATCTCACCGCCCAGCAATTTCTTTAGGTTTAGAAACAGGAAATTGTTGCAGGAGGCTAAATCTGAAGAATATGCTAAATGATGAAGCAGTTCGCTTATGGATTGTTGTCATAGTAACTGCATACTTAAGCAAACGTGCATTGTCTTGATGGAACATCACTTCTTCCTTCCCCAAATGCAGTCGTTTCGGCTGCAAATCAATATTTAATTTGTCCAAAAGTTTCGAATTATATTTAGCGGTTTTCGTTTTACCACTCGAAAGGTAATCCCAAAAAACTGTGATGCGTAAGACTTCTTTGGAGCACGTTCATCTGGCAAAAACTACTGTATGGATTGTTTCTTGGACTAGTGTGATGAATGCAAGTTTCGTCACTTTGAAACATTCATTCATTGATGTGTGAACAATTGCAGTAACTTTCGCGGGGATAGTTTTTTTTTAAGGCAAATAAGCATGAGTTGCATATAGCCTCACTCATCTTGTGCACTTTCAGTCTTCAATCTTTCAATTATATTCCTTAATTTTTATTAACGATTTCTAGGGTTTTTTTTTTGGGCGAACTAAACATCTGCCGTTATTGGAGTTGGTACGATCACAGTGGAACTTAGTAAAGCACTTCCCACCAATTGAAGTTGATAGTGCAGAGTTCCTTTAGTATTTATCAAATCATAGCTAGTTTACGGTGATGATTTTTTATACAAAATTTATTTTATGACAAAGCGGACCATTACAGAATATTGCAAAATAGATTTGTGGCAACTTTTATAAAATTTAGAAATCGATCCATACTATGTGTTAAGATTTAAAATTACTTAAGAATGAAATCCAATAAAAACATGTAAGAAAATACAGTCAGGCGTAACCGACTGTAAGAGGCCCTGTACCAGTTCAGGTCGCCTAACAAACACATTAAATGTTTCCCGAGCTTATGACCAAACACATGACCACTTCTCACTGCGCGAATATTAATGAAAAGAAAAGGGGGGTCAAATTCAATTGCATATAAAATCGTCATTTATTATCCGATTTTGATGAACTTTTTTGATTTTGGTTTAGAAAGACGTTAACTTTATACTGGTATACTAAATTTTTTTGAGCCGAAGAAATTTTTACCCTAAGGGGTGATTTTATAGGGAAGGAGGGAGAGGGACAAAATTTTAAAATAAACTTTTGAAATTCCGGAGCAGTCCTAGTCGAATGCAAAAAACACGAAGGCTCTATCTATTACCGTTTCCTAGATCCTTTCGTTCATACAGACGGACGGACGGACGGACAGACGGACATGGCTATATCGACTCCTCTATCACTCCTGACCATAATGGGGGTAACTTTGGGGGGTTTTTATAAAGACTCAATCGGCTAATTTAAATTTATATAAATTAATATTTTAGATTTATTTATGGCTTATGTTTTCCGTAGCCCTGGTATGCTGTGCTTCCTGGCTGTCGATTATTGCAAAAATCTCAGCGCAAGTAAAAAATACACACAAAGCGTTGTGCGCGTGAAAAGATACAACTTCCGGTTGTCTATTCTTTGTCCTTGCTTTGTTTCTGTTGTTGTTGGTTTTTGTTGTGATTCGCTTGAATTGCTTTTGTAGAATCCAAAATGTGTCGCACGTTTTAAAATTATAATGCCTAACGCGTCAGGTGAAGCGTATGACATTTTCTAAGTCGCCTGACTGCCAACGCTCAATGCCACACCAACCACTTTGTGCTAAGCAAGCCTTCGACGCGCTTTTAACGCCGCTAAGTGGCAGTTTGTTAAGTCGTCAACGTGTTGAGTGAGACGATGCCTGAAATTTTTGCACGCTACTGATTTTCCGCTGCTGCTCCTTTAAACAGAAGACACTTGAACAAATCAGAAACAGTCACTGAATAAAGTTTTCGTTGCCACGGTTGCCATTTGCAGGCAATGAAAGCTGAGACTGAGACGCTTTGTGAAACTTTCCAGCTACTCTGCGCTACGCAATACCTTTAATTTTTCAGTGAATGAGTTAATATGCATTTTATTATTTCATGAAACATTTGCGACGCAGAAACGTTTGCGACAAAACCAAGACACCACTTCACCCAACCCCAGCCAGCCCACGCTTTACGCTTTATTTTATGCTCGACTCCTTTGGGATCTGCTATCATTTTGATTTTATCTGTGTATCATACTACTAATGGTTATGTTTATGCTGCATGCCCATCCATGAAACTTCACCAAAGCATGGAGTGGGAGCGTCTACTTGGATGCCTCGACACTCGGCTTGGATAAACGTCTGAATAATTAATTTGCAATGTGCCATGGATAAATGAATGAACGACCTACCAAATGAATGAATGAATACCAACAACAGTCGTTGGCTTTTTCATTGCCTCATCCTTTTGTTTGTATCGACAAAGCTTAGTCCAGAATGTGCATACACCTCATTTTTTTGGCCCAAAAATATAAATGAAAGTTTCAACTCTTTGTATAAGTTCGGCTGCTGCGGCTGCTGCTCTTCCTGTTCATTTTCTACTGCTAAAGTATCGCTTTACAACTCGAAAGTGTAGCAGACAGTCCTGGATATGGATATACAGACAGACAGGCAGAGAGACATGCAGACTGATAGTCTCCGATTTGCATGGCAAGTGTTGCGGAAACGGCATGTAGCTGAACGTCACGACTTCAGACCAGTAAAACTTGTAGAAAGCTTAAATCAAGCGGAAAACTTACAAATTTTTCGACTGCTTGGGTTCGAGTACGAGTATCAAGTGGTTGCTGAGTACGAAATTGTGAAGGTTTGTTCATATTGAAATTAATTAAATGGTGCATATAGCTTAATAGACAGCTGAACTGATTTCGAAAGGAAGCGTGTCGTTGCTGTTGTTAGTAATATTAATTTTTATTGAGATTTTAATGAATTTTCGTATGTTTAATGTTCTTGAATGGCAATGAGTCGAATTAGTGAAATACAATTGAGTTGCTTCGAAAGATTTTGTTAATACGTCGTTTCATGTAACTGTCTCAGATAAACGTACCAACACAACATGTTTGAGTTTTGTTAGTTTCATGGCCTTTTATTCCTGTTTTAACTAATTCCTTTTTTTTAGCTTTGAGAATCTTTTTTTTTTTTTAATTTCTTAAGTTATTTAGAAATTTTGTTAGTTTTATAAATGAGTTCCTCTTTTTGGATATTATTTGAATAAAGTCCCAAGCTCACTTTTGGCTTTTGGTAAACTGTTTCATTATTGTCATCATCAATAATAAAATTTAATTTGATAGAAGATAGATAAGAACTTTTATCGATAGCCGGAAAAAAATTAAAAAAAATCTACTGAAAATCTACAGTGTGACTTCATTAAACTTCACAATTGTCCAGCCTTTTAGGTAATAATATTAAAATCAAATTTATTGTAACCAATATCAACTTATTATTCGGTATTGTTGTTGTTTATGGATGGACACTTCGCATGTCTAAATCAAATTAAATATGCCTACTCTTGAGCAACACCGAATGCTTAGTCAACGAAGCCATATCCGTTTGTCCGTCCAACCACACACAGAGATCTACAAGGAGGCTTGTTTTGAACTTAACGCACTTCAGGGACATTTTCAGCAGTTGAGCATATTAATGGCTATACAAAGCGATACCTTCTTGAAGATCGTTCGATAGTTTCTGAGAGTATCCGCCATCCGTTGTTTAAAAGATATCGCCTAATTGTATATATTTTATGTCAAACATGTTAAAATACTCCATTAGGTTCCAAATCGGATAAAAAAAGTCGTCAGTATCGATATGTTCGTCTGTGTGGCTATGCACAATAAGAACTTCGAGTTTTTGAAAGATAGAGCCTTCCAAACACAAACCTTATTGAAACTATCGGCGTTAATATTTTCAATAGAAATGGCACGCAGACATCAGTGTACTCTTGTTATTTTCCAGGGGGCCGAGAAAATCCCAGAAGAAAATAGCTTTTCCTGGCTGATATCCACAAGCTAACTAGTCGCAGTGGAAGATACATCTTAGGGGGTGATTTCAATTGTCGTCATCAGTCGTGGGGCTGTCTAAGAGCCAACTCGTGGGGAAAACTGCTAAAAGCCAAAGTAGACTGCAACAATTTTTACTTAATGTACCCCCCAGAGCACACCTATATTCCAGCAGGAAGTCATGGACAACCATCAACCCTTGATATATTCCTAACTAATCACCCACAGCATTTAGCAACTCCGCAAGTAATAAACACTCTAAATTCAGATCACCTCCCAGTGCTACTAGAAGCCAATGATGATCCACCTTTCACCGACTCTTTTGTTCGCTACGATATGAAAAGAGTAAATTGGATAGGATTCTCTCATTTTTTTAACGTATCGCTTCCTCAAATAGATACCAACTCTGTATGCCATCCAGGCGATATTGAAGATATGATAAATTTCTTTAGTGATGTTTTCCATGGTGCCAAAGATTTTAGTATTCCTAAAAAACAAATTGAATTCACCCCAAAGCCGCTGCCTCAGAATATCCTAAACTGGCTAAGGTATAGGCACCAGTCTGACCTCATTCTCTTCAAGTGGCTAAATGAATTAATAACCAAAGCGATGCTAGACTTTCGTAATAACACCTGGAATATCGCCCTCTCATCCTTAGATAAAGGTTCTTCCCCCTTTTGGAAACTTTCCAAAATTATCAGGAAGAAGCATATGATCATACCAACCTTAATCTCCAACAACAATCGTTATGCTACTGACGAAGAGAAAGCTGAGGCGCTGGCTCAATCTTTTAGTTTAAACCACAGCTAAACAGCAGGCTTCAGTGACTCAATAACTATATACATTATCTACATTAGTGGAAGCTTTAGTTAGTCTCCAAACTGACTACTATGTCACTACCAGCGTCATAAAAGAGATGATTAAAAAGCTAAAGAAGAAAAATTCTCCTGGGATCGACAGAATTGATAATATATGTCTAAAAGCACTCCCTCCAAAACGAGTAAGATTTCTTACTTGAGTAGTTAATAAATGCTAATAAATTAAAATGTTAAATGTTAATAAATTAGAGCTCTGCTACTTTTCCCCATCTTGGAAATCTGCAAAAGTTGTCCCCATTGCGAAACAAAACAAGCCTGCTGAATTGCTCTCCTCTTACAGGCCCATCAGTCTGCTGTCGTCAGTCAGCAAAATATTGGAAAAAGTAATTAAGGACAAATTAACGCATTTCATTGAAAATAACAGCATCCTTCCATGTCAACAGTTTGGCTTTCGCAGAGAACACAATTCAGTGCAGCCGCTAATTAGAATTAAAAAAATTATTAAAAACAATTTGTCTAGGTCCAAATCAATTGGCATGGTACTTTTAGACATTAAAGCCGCCTTTGACTCTGTGTGGCACGATGGTTTAATCCATAAAATGTTGTGCTTTAATTTCCCCCCAGCGGTCATAAAGATAATTCAAAGTTTCCTAGAAAACCGATCCTATGTCGTCCATTTAGGAAAAGCTTCGTCAACAACTGTAAATATCCCTGCAGGTTTCCCGCAAGGCTCCTGCCTTTCGCCTATACTGTATCGTCGATCTTTGCGGATGACACAGCTATCCTCTGAGCCGGGTCGCTTTCTGCAGAAATAACAAGTAACCTCCAAGTAGCATACGATTTTGTAGACTCGTATTTTTACAAGCGGAGAATTTTGGCAAACCTAGAAAAGACAAAAGCCATATTTTTTATCCAAAAACGCAAAGACATCTACGTCCCCACAGCCGATATCAGATTAGGGACGGTTAATGTAAAGTGGGAACCGAATGTCAAATATTTGGGCATCACTCTTGACAAGAGATTTAAATTTATGGATCATATAAGCGACACAAAAAAAAAAATTAATAGCTGTGGTTCGCTCTCTTTACCCCTTTATAAATAGAAACTCGAGATTAAATTTAGGAAATAAATTGTTCCTGTTTAGGTCTATTTTCTAATATGTAATGTTTTACGGCGCACCAGTATGGTCAGATATAGCAAAATGTCACATAAACCAGCTACAGATAAGTTAAAATAAAATCTTGAAACTTATTCACAATCTCCCCTGGCATCACTCTACGATTGACCTTCATTGTCGAGCCAACATTGAAATGGTAGCTACTAGGTTATTGCGACTATCGCAAAATTTTTCATCTAAATGTCACGAGTCAATATATCCTCACATTAATGATCTGGCTTAGCCACCTAGCTGTAAGTTAAATTAAGTTTATCTTTAAGTTTTCAGAGGGTTTTTTCTCCATTATTTTCTCCCCAATGGCAACAATTATTAAAATTATCATATGTCACTCAACTATATTAATAACTAAGTAGAAAAGGTCCAGTAATTAGCCTACACTCTTAACTTTTAACTAAATAACTATTCACAATACATTGTAATGATATCTGGAGTGAAATAAATGAATTGAATTGAATTGAATTGGTTGTATCTAATGACATTTGGCAAAGTTTAGCATTATAAATAATCGACAGAAACATAATTCCCTTTTTCGACAAAGGATATCCAGATCTGCCATCTGTACTGATTCGCTATATCCAGGAAATTTTGTGATTTCTATGCTTTAATTTCAACTTGCAACTCGCTTGGCGGTTTGTGCTTCAACGGCACATCCATTTGACAAGATCGTCAAGGATATTGGCGGTCTCTAAGTTATTGGTAGGAATAACAAGCGGGCTTGGCTGAAATGTTAATTCAAGATATTCAGCAATTGCCGCCAACTTAGCATTATCAGACCCGCACCAAACATTCGTAGTGTCTTTAAAGTGGAACGGATTTTTAGATTCTAGATTCCACGGATGTCTGATGTGAAGCAGACTCAACTTGCATGCGCTATAAAACTGTTCGGAACTATTGGAGGCGCTACAGCCAATTAACTTCATGCCCTCTACATTATTATTTTATTTGTTTGTAGTTATACATGATTATATGTGAAACTTAAAGCAATTATATTTGCATTATTTATGCAAGTGAATTAAATTCAATAAAGATGTCAAAAGTATGAGTAAAAGAATCGATATACACAATCGGACTCCACAAATGTGTATTTTCCCTCGATTTTCCTGCGCTCTACTTAGGAAATTTTGCATTGAAAATAGCATCTCATTATATTGCTCATACTCTCGTATAATCGGCTTAGGGTACCAATTGCTTTTCATTAAAATGTACTCAACCGCAAAATGGAAATAAAAGTCAAAAATCAATAGAATTATGGTGGAACATGGTCAAAGTGAATGCGACGCATAAACCTTTCAATACGATGTACATCTACAAATTGTGCTAACAAGATATTATGTCTAGACAACACAGTGCGAATACTTTGATAAATATGAAGTTGAAACTTTTCAGTTCAGTTCTATAAGAAACTTTGGTGAGCTTAAAAGAGCAAAACATAGCTTGGCCTATTTGATGCTTAACTTGTTTTGTACTGAAATGCACCTGACTTAAAAAGTTGTATAAGCCATCAAACTGTCGATTCGTTTAGTTTTTCGCATCAGTTGGCAACCGACCGACACTTGTTTGTTTGTTTGTTTGTTTTATCTTTTTCGGGGTTCAGTTTGTTGTTTTCGAGCATGTACAAATTGAATTGACATTTGACAGCGACAGCGACAGCAGCAAATGGTTTGGCAATCCGGCGACGGCAGTTGTCTTTGATTGAATCTGTCGCATCGAAGCGGCCTATGAATGATGACGAATATATACACTGCTAATATAATAGATAGTAAGGAACTGTGCATGTGGGTGTCATTAGCTGTCAACCTTTTATATTGTATATTGGCTCGTTCTATTAATAAGTACAAACATGTTTGACTCTACAGCTGCTCACTGACAGCTATTGACTTTATTAATTCAACAACATTATTAAAATCATTAATTAAGCAAGCAGGCAAATTGTGAATGACACATTGCGATGTTAATGAAGGCATTGCTGACATTAAACAAGTATGCAACTCGTTGAAAAAGAGCAAAGGATACGTTTTAATTAAGCTGTCATAAATGAAGAACTAAAGAAATTGAAGGACGGAAGGATGGCGTGTGATAATTATTTCATTAAAATGTCATTAATTAGTCGTTGTGCATATTGTTAATTTATGGAATGCATTAAATCCTGTTTCTCCTTTTTATTATGCTTTTTTATATAATTGATTTAAATAATTTAATTTATTTTCTTTTTTTTTTTTTCTTCAATGCAGGTTCACCGGAAATGGCGTTCATACATGCATTAGCGGCAGCAACTGTCACAAGCTTTATAGCACGCGCCTGCCGTGACGGACAACTTGCCTCCTGCGGATGTTCACGTGGCTCACGCCCCAAACAGTTGCATGACGATTGGACATGGGGCGGTTGTGGTGATAATCTTGAGTATGCATACAAGTGAGTCGATACAGATTAACATATGAAAAAAAATCAACATTTTATTTAGGTTAATTTTAGTTAGTACAGAAAATGGTGTACAAGTTTAGAAATCGTAGTCTCTGAATAGACTTGCACCGGAATAACGTTTACAAGTGTTGCAAAATAATTCTGAAAATTGTGAAATTTAACGCCTTTTTGACGCTCGAAATAATTTTCCATCCGAGGAAGTTATTCGATCGATCATAAATCTTTTTTACAATGCACATACGAAGTAATGATTGTGGTTCCTGAAAAATGCAGTGTTGCATAGGCACCAAAGAAATCGGAAGAAATTTTGGAAAGATCTAAGCTTGCGTGATTATAATTTCTAGCTTGTGCATGGTTAAAAAAAAGACATCTTTTGATTCTCAATTTCATTACAAAATAGATTAAATACCCTGTTCCGAGTTGTATCTAATCTGAAGTCTACCCCTTCTACTGGTATACGGCATCTTAATCAAGAATATCTTTAATTTGAGAGTATTCAAGAAATCTCTTTTAGTCCAATTTTTTATAATGTAGTTGTTTGCACGATCTCTACTGTACCACTCACATTAGAAGCATGGCATCTTCTTAAAACCAGATTGCTGTCTCAAGAAAATAGTTTTAATTTTGAAGTCCGTTCAGGTTTGCCAGAATATTTTTTGTTATTAAGTGTTTCGTTTAGTTTTCCATATTTTTCTTTAGTTACTCATGAATACGCTACAGATAATGAGGGAGCAATGTAGTCTTAAAGCTCTAAATACTCAGATCCATCCTGCATGTATCTCTACATCCCTGACCAAATTATTTACTGCTTCTTGATATTTTTTCTTGGAGTATCATATGCTACATTCTCTTTCGATTTTTTCTTCATAAGCATCTTCAATTTCTTTCTTGTCATCGGTTCCAGATTTTCATCTTTCTTATAATCATATGCCGAAAAAAAATTGATTTCGTTATACTTGAAACTTCTGCAATTAATTCTTTTTTCTTGCCCAATTTTCTGCTTTGAGAGATTTTTCTTATATGCATGGAACCTTAATCTTTGGTTTCGTTTTTTTTTAACATTTTAGCTTAAGTGTTACATAAGTTCTTAGGAACCCACTTAGAATCACGATTTAGGATATCCAGGTTGAAGCAACTTCTGTAAAGTTCCTGGTTCCTTGTCCCCCATTATTATATCGTTATATCTCATATTTGCTAGACCGACGCAAAAAATCCTTGTTGCAATTGTGATAAGACTAATTTTAAGCATATTTGAAGCATAGGACAAATTTTAAGCAAGTTATTAAAATTCGCACCTTAAATAGGTGAGTTTGAAACCATTTTCTCCGCAGCTCAGCTCCAATGTGAACATGATTTGTTTGACACACACACATCAACGTCAAAGGGAAGAGGAGAACAAGAGGAAAAAAAGTTGAAAATCAAATTCTCTCTTTTAAGATATAGGCTTAAAAATTGTTGCCAGATACAAAAAGTTATGATACAGCTTAGTCAATTTAGCAATTTGAAGTCCACTACATGTTTTTCACGCCAGTAATATCGTGTGTGCATATTTTTATCATTCCCACTGCTCTCCATGCAATCCATCTGCATCAAACACATGTAAAATAATTCATTTAATTATTTTTAAATGGTATTTAATTGTGCGCATAAATTTTTAGTAACCGCAAGCAAAAAAGGAACATACACTTTACATTGATTGCCACACCAAGCTACTATTCTGCGCTGTTTGAGCGTTTTTCCAATTTTATAATTTTCCTCTTTTTTTTTTTTTTGGTTTTTCATCTTGCAAAAGCCAACGAAAATATTATTTTATGCAAAACAATATAATTGCGCGTATTTTCGTTGAAGTGTAAAATAATTTATTATTTTACGGTGCGCCAGACTGTGTTATTTATTTTCATTTGCGGTATCATGTTGTTCTTGTTTTTTCTGTTGTTGTTGTTATATAGGTATATATATATATGTACACATTTATCTGGTAAGCCCATTCCAACGAGTTGATCCTTCGCGCAACTTCAACTTGGCAATATTTTCTCATACGTTCGTTTATTTTCCACCCATTCATTCGATCTTTGTTACATTGTTGTTGCGCGCTGATTTTAATGCCACTTTTCCACTGATTTTTCACAGTGGGGTGCATAAATTATAATGTTTGTTTTTGTTTTTATTTGGCTTTTTCAACTGACTTTCCATTCTTGACGTGTTTTTTTTTTTTGCGGCGACACCGTTTAAAACTGCTTTTGGTTTTTAAAGTCTAAGGGCACAGACACTGAGCCAGACACTTTAGTGGTGACTTTTAAAAAAAATTAAATGTGGTAAAATGATGCGAAGAGACAGCGAGCGCCGCTGTGGTTTTCTTTTTTTGGCAAGTTTCCGGCCAGCCTTCGGTTCATTCAATTCGTTTGTTGGTCCGTACCTCCAGTCCGACGTTGCCAAAGTATATCATGTAAATTCGTCCGGTAAATAATAATACTTATTTGGAACGTCAGTGCGCCAGCCGATTTATATCAATCATATTTATGAAGCCTTTTTCGTTTGATGGCATGCAAGCATCATTTATCACAGCAACGAAATAAATTTAATGCTGGTTTGGGATCCATTTTGTTTACAGTGTTTCAACTGAAAGAAGAAGAAAAAGAAAAAACCCGCTTAAAGTTAGCTTTCGATATTTAAAACAACATAGCACAAACAGTGAATTTAAATGGTTTTCACTTTACAAACAATTTTGCGAAAATTTGTCTCGTCAGTATTTTCATAGATTTCTAGAAAAGCTTTATGCAATCTATGGTCTTTATGATATATACAGGTACGGGTGCGTTCGAAAAATTTCATATACAATTTTTATACCCTACCTTGAATACTCGTTGGAGACTTTATAGAGTATATATTCTTAATCAGCATCATAAATCGAAGTCAAGTTGGGATATTTAGATTCTTCCTAAATTCTTCAGATTACTTTTATTTAATTTACATGGTAACACCCTCTGCCTGAAGTAGGTAGGGCACTAACCATACATTTTTCCATTCGAGTCCAAACCATACCTTTAAAATATGTGGTCTCCTCCAAAATACAGTGGAAACACCAATGTCAATTGGTAAAATCTGGCAATACTAAAATAAAATTTGAAATTTTTTAGCATGAACGTACTCACAACGTACGTTTATACATATGTACAAGCGCTATTTGTGCTGTTTACAGTAAGAAAAGGAAATTTCGAGGGGAGGTTTTCGTTGAAATATTTTTCACAACTTTCGAAGTGGATTATCTCAACAAGATTGTGTCAAAAAGCTCAGTGGAATAGCGATGAAGCACCATCCAAAACCATTGTATATCGCTTGTATGGTAAATTCAATCGTGATCGTAGTTCGCTCAGCGACGAATTCCGTGAAAGTCGTCCAAAATCTGTTATTGTGCTACAAAATATCGATGCTGTGCGACAACTAATAATGCAAGGTCGACATGTAACATACCGTAAACATTAGTTCCACCAGCTTATATAAGATATTGCATGAACACCTTGCCGTAAAAAGTTGGAGACCGTATTATTTCACAATCGCTCAAAAAAGGCTCATGTGGATAGTTGCAAAGAAATGCTGAAAAAAATCGATCGCGGTGCGATCAATTGTCACAGATGACGAGTCACGAATATATCCGTATGAGTCGGAAAAAAACAGCAATCGATCGCGGTGGTGTTCTAAGACGAGCCAAATCAAATAAAAGTTGTTCAATTGATCGCCTGTTTCTTTGGTCGAATTGGTCATGTGGCCACTTTTCTGTTTGAGCAACGTAGAACGTTCAATTCTGAATGATACACAACCTTTTTTTTTGCCTGAAGTCTTTGAATAAATTCGCAAATTCAACCGCCAAAGACGAATCACCGTTTACCATGAGAGGGTTTTTGGGAACTCAAAATATCGAATTGATGGGTCATCCACCGTACAGGCCTAATCTATCGCCCAATGATTTCTTTTTATTCCCAAACATGAGAGAAAAAAAACTACTAATTACATTAAAGTATCCTACACGGATCATGTTAGTATTATATGCCCCTTACAAATACGGGTACAGGGTATGCAGAAGTCGACCACATTCCACTACAGTATTATTGTTTGTTTGAATTTGTTTTTTCATAGAAAAGGAAATATCGAAAGCTTGGATTCATGACTGTGCCTTTCTTATTATTTCAATTCCGCGTATGACCCCTCCAAAACTTTTATTTTAAACGCATCAATGGCCACTTCTGTTGATGGAAATTGCGGTACAAGCAATTGGTTTTTGATTTAAGGTAACAAAAAAAATATCTTTGGATGCTAATTCTGAACTGTATGACGGTGTATTTAGTGCTCAAAAAACCACTACTTGAGTTGATGTGTGAGAGTTCGTATTACTTGTATGTGGTGAAGCATGATTCTTCGTTGTTGATTGGTTTTGCTCAATTCACCGAAAGTTTCGGCCAAACAAACGATTGCATACCATTCCGAGTTAAATGCTTTTGCTCCATTGATGTGGCGACCACTTGTTCGTTTTTTGCAATGAAACAGACAACCATTTGCTTCGCAGTGTTTGGTTGGGCTTGTCTCCTAATTCAAACAATCTACTGCTGTTTTTTTTAATCTCGCCAAATGCGGCAAATATCAAAGTTTTAGACCCGCCACCAATATATTTCTTGAGCAATTGCTTACATGAATCGGCTAAATGATAATATAATATTTTATATATATTGATTATCAATCGATGTATTACATAAACTTCATTCCGTTTAAAAGCATACAAACTACTAACGTCGACTGGTACAATTATCTTATCTCATCGAGCTGTAAGCGCTACAAATTTTCTGATTAAGAGATAAAAGTTTCTAGCATTTCAAAAAAATTTTACAATGGCCAGCTATGCGCTATAAAGTTAAAGTAACCTGACGAGTAGGTACATTGCAGTATGAAGCTGCTCTTTTAAAACATTCATTTTTTAATTCGTATCTGTAGTATTTCTGAAACAGTACTCGCACAATTAACAATTGTTGAGCACTTTTTATGCACATTTTGAATACTTTTTGTTATCCGTCGCATTCAGTTTGAAACTTTAATTATGGAAGCACTTTCACCCATTCAACATTTTGCAGCAACTATATTCGTATGTCTGACATTAAGTCATGCTTCCAGTTAAAAGCAAAAAGCCACATCAGCGCATTTATCATGCGTTTAACTTCATTCTTCGTGCTAGAGAAAGAGCAGCAGCAACTCGTTCAAATAAATGCCGAAACCGAGAAGACTTTCAACACTAACTCAATTTACAAGTGCAGCACCGCAAACAAACTTGGCAATGATACTCGATGAAACACAGACAGACAAACAGACAGACAGACGGACAGCCAAGTAAACTGACAGAAATACCAAAAACCAGCTGAAAGACAGACCCACAAACAGATAACGGTATGTTGCATAGCTACAGCCAGCACAGCACACTCGTATGAGAAAGGCGTCACAATGCTCAACAAGGAACCTCAACCTAGCGCCACATGCGGCATGCCAACACTGAACTTCGGTGCTCTGGCAAAGCAACGGATTCAAGCAGACGTATACCTCATAATTGTGAACCCACTTTTCGCTATGCTACTTATTGAACTCAGTGGGGTCGGTTCCGCCTGCTTGGATGGACGTTTGGCGCAGTTTGCAGCGACAAGTGCACGACTTCAGGTTCAAACAACTGGTGCGACAAAAGGGTGCGCTCAAAGTTGGCGTCCAATCATATCATACAGCATATCCAGCTAAGCTGTGCGCCGCTTAAATGGGCAGCAAAGCAACCCCAAAAAACCTGACTACGCTTGGGGTAGTTGCAAGCACATTCGTTCATACATTCGTTTGTTCGTATCTTTCACATTTCCACGCAGTTCGGGTTCGCAAAGCAAGTAATTCAATGTCAAGAAAAATAAAAAGCAGCTGAAGTATTGTATTTTTCAAAGCGACTTGCACTGCATTGCTGTGCGCCTGCTCGGCAAAATATTCAAAAATGAAAGTTTAGATAGCAAAAAATTCAAAAACGCGCACTTTAACAAATTGCTTAGAAGTTTAGAGTAGAATGTGCCGAGTATTCGCATAGCTATGCATGCTGTGCGCCTATTCGCTGCATACGTGAAATTGGCTAAAAATCAACAAAAAATGCAGCAACATTTCCGGTTACCACAAACCGGAAGTGGTAAGAAATGCTGCATACAAGTGAATGCCGCTGAAAGTCCGTAAAAAATCACGGCGTAAACTTAGAATGTGTAACTAAGTCGGCTAAGCTAAATTCAATAGAGTGTGAGCGACACAGATAACGAGAGAGAGGGAGAGTAAAGCAAAGCCAGTGTAAATCAAACAACCGGAAATGGCCATTGTCGACAAAACGCGGTGGCGCGTGTCATGTTGCATACAGCCAGGCGCTCAGCTTTTTGTGCGTTAAATCTTTCGTTCCATTCATTCATTCATGCGTTTCATTCGGCGTTTCACTCTCAACTTGTTTTGCAATGGCGGTGGGTGAGCGTTGCCACGTTTGTTATAAAATGTGTTTTTTTTTTCTACATTTGGCGCCACATGTCGTATGCGCAACGTAGAGATATCGATTGTGCTCATCGTATAAATTGTGTTTTCAACGCAATTGACTCGTTTTGCTGCACGCCTGTCCCCAATGACACGCAAGAGTATCGAATTTTTAGATTTTGGTACACGTGCCACTGCAGAAAAAGCCAACAGTAAGTTTGCAGCCTTTGTTCTCTGTCTATGTTAGCATGCTTCCGGTTCGTCTTTCTTTATCGCAACCGGAAGTATGCGGATATGCCAGACAAATTAAAAAGGCCATTCGCAATTCTTTATATCTGTGTATGTAAGCGCACGCATGACTGCCGAAGTTACTAACGTCATTTGTTCTCTTATTTGAGTTGGTTATCCTTTTTTTTCGATGTATTTGTACTTGTGTGGGTTTTATTCCTTTTATAAATCCGTGTACCCGCATCTGTGCATTTTGTGCGGCATAATCATTTCCGTCATAAACTTGTATATAAAAAAAGACAAACCAGATAAAAAGCCGAATATGAAAAGCAGATATGTGAACATTTTTGAAATGTGTTTATTCATCTATAGGAGGTGTAGGAGGTCTTAAATTTTTTTGTGACTATAAACCAAAACTTTTAAATATCTGAAACCATTAACAAAGCAATATGATTAATGTGTTACTTGTCTGGCACTTTCTCAATCTGACTTTATCATCTTTCGAAAACAAACAGTTGATGAAAATAATAACTGATATATGTATGGTACATCTATTATATTTAATTTTATTTTCATTTAAATTCAAGCTTTTTTTTTCTTTGATACAAAATTCCTTATCAAAAATAATTTACAAATTTACGAATTTTGATCTGTCTCAAGGATATTTTTAACATTAAAAAATATATTTTCAATGTCAATAATAAAACAAGTAAGGAAATATCAGTCGGGCGTAACCGACTGTAAGAGGCCCTGTACCAGTTCAGGTCTCCTAACAAACACATTAAATGTTTCCCGAGCTTATGACCAAACACATGACCACTTCTCACTGCGTGAATATGAATGAAAAGAAAAGGGGGGTCGTTCAAATTAAATTGCTTATAAAATCGTCATTTATTATCCGATTTTGATGAACTTTTTGGATTTTTGCTTAGAGGGACGACATCTTTATACTGGTATTCTCAATTTGCCGAAGAAATTTTTAGCCTTGGTGGCGATTTTATGGGGTAGGGGGGAGGGGCAAAAGTTTAAAATAAACTTGTAAAATTCCGGAGCAGTCCTAGTCGAATGCAATAAACACGAAGTCTCTATCTATTACCGTTTCCGAGATCCTTTCGTTCGGCCAGACGGACAGACGGACAGACATACGGACAGACGGACATGTCTATATCGACTCCTCTATCACTCCTGACCATAATGGGGGTAACTTTGGGGGGTCTCCGACCATTATTTCTATCTGTTACATACATTTGCACAAAACCAATAGGCTCTTGTACCTTCGGTACAGGGCCTAAAAAGCAGTGTGACTCACCTATATTAGCACACTATTAAAGTGAAACTGCTGAACAAACTGGAATCAGAAGTTTCAAAATAGTCAATAATATTATTCATTTAATTCACTATTTTGTGGTACAAATGAGTGAATTAAAAAATATTTTTCAGTAGCACTAAAAAAACGAAAGAGAGTTACAGCAAATTATCTCTTTACTATAAACCTTTCTCTCTCAAGTATCTCAAGCCCTTATATTCTATGCTTCAGACTCACAAGGCAATGCTTTTCCCCTCTTGAATTCCGTTTCACTTTGCACACTATTGAAGCTGAAAATGTACTAAACACACCCACGTGCTCTCCCCACTCTTTAAAAGATATTAGGCTTGCTATGCGCGAGCATTTCCCTTTCTTTTCCATTTCACTCAATGTTTCTCCTTTTGTGCGATGGACGTTTGAAATAATTTACAAAAGAACAATTTCTTTAAATTATATTAATATTAGGACTAGAATATGTAATGCAGGAATTTATGCATCCACTACAAACAGCTAATATTTACGGCTGCCTCACTCTTCGCGAGAGTTAGAGTAACATAAATACCCTTGCACAACAATTAATTTTACAAAGTAATAGCTAGATTAATACTAAGAAACGTTTGGTAAGTCCACTGGTCGTATCCTCTTAAGACGACTTCTAGTTGTAAGTTCCACGAAGGGTATTTTGTATAACTGGGTGTTGGAGTGAGCCATAATTCTGATGTGATGCATTCTGCTTGTTGCTACTATTTCGTCTTTTATTATGCGTATGTTGAGGTCTCGGTCTATATCTGCATTAGAAATAAACCAATCAGCTCCTGTAATTTGTCGAAGTATTTTTGACTGTTGCCGTTGAATAATATCAATGTTCGATGTTTTTGTTGTGCCCCATATCTGGAGACCGTAAGTTCAGATAGGTTTGATAATACTTTTATATAATAATATTCTGTTGAACATCGATAGCTTAGACTTCCTGTTTATAAGCCAGAACAATTGTCGACATTTCCCTTTTATTTGGTTTCGTATTTTCTCAATTCCAGTTTCCAAGTCAGTTTACTGTCTAAATGTATTCCTAAATATTTTGCTGATTTTTCAATGGGTATGTCAACATTGTTTATTTTTAGGGGAATGGGTACGAAAGCATTAATTGCATTAATTTTTATAGCCCATTTTTCAAACCAAGTAGTTGTAGTATCAAGAGTACCTTGAAGGTTTCTAGAAGCTAAAGATAAATCGTTATGTGCAGAGAACAGGACAGTGTCATATGCAAAAGTAGTAATTATTGAAGAGGGCTCATTCAGGTGTGGTATATCTTGAGTATAAAGAACATATGAGAGGTCCTAATACACTCCCTTGGTGTATTCCAGCATATATTTGTCTGATTGACGAGAAAGCGTCTTCGACTTTTACATAAAAGTGTATATCTGATATATAACTTTTTAACATAAGATAAAAACCTTGCGGAAGAAGATATTGTAGTTTGAATAACATACCTTGTCAAATGCCTGCTCGACATCGAGAAAAGTTCCAATACAATATATCTTGTCATCAAGGTCTGTGGAAATTTTGTTAACTTTTCTATGTATATGTTCAATTGTGTGTGGGTCATTCTTAAATGTGTCAGCTAGAAGTGTTGACTTTTCAAACTCATCATCATCAAACGCATCTTTTAGTTTGCCAGATTTTTCGTAGTTTTCTTTTTATATCAATTTGTTGGCGAATTGAGGCAGGTGTGAATTGCATAGCTTCTTTTCGAATAAAATCCGGAGTTGAAATCAGCGCCGCTTCAGCTACAGCAACATTAAAATATATCACGGAAGTTTTTATATCATATGTAGATTTTAATGATATGTCCGTTCGTAAATGTATATTTAGAAACTCTTTATATGCTTGCCCATCAGTTTTTGAATTATAAAGGGTTCGTGTGGGCTTGTTTGTTGCAAGTGTAGACAGGTAATCGAGCTGAATTGGAGAGTGATCAGAAGACAGCTCAAACCGGGATTTAATAATAAAATGATTAATATTTATGTTTTTGATAATACAAACGTCAATAAGATCTGTTACTTTGTTTGAGTCTGTTGGCCAGTATGTAGGCTCTCCAGTGAAAAGGTGTTTACAGTTATTTGTTTCAATAGATTGTAGAAGTATTTCACCTTTTTTATTTGTAAGCCGCAAGCCCCATGCCATATGCTTTGCGTTAAGATCACCTGCAGCTATGAATCTTTTTCCTAAGGATTTAAAGTAATTGTTGTACTGTACCAAAGGTACTTTGGGTCTAGGAGGATTATACAAGGCCTCAATAGTCTTGGGTCCGTTAAGATCATCTAAATGAATAATAGTAGCTTGAATATAGTCATAGCTATAATTTTCAATTAGAAAGTATTTAATATTCTTTATAATTACGGCCGATCCCCCATGACCAGTTCCGTCTGGGTGATTTGTATTGTATAACGTGTGTGTATCCTGTGATCCTAAGGAAATGTTTAAATGTGAGATGAGTTTCTGAGATCAGTGCCAGATTAATGCTATTGTCATATAAAAATTGTTTTAGCTACAGAACGTGTTGGATTAGCCCATTTGCATTCCAGAAAATAATTTGTAGATTATCTGAGTCCAATAAATGAAACCGAAACTGTTGTCTGCACAGCTCTGTAATCTCTTTAATCTATTGTTACTGCCAAATCTTCAATATTTTACGGATATTTTTAAGCTAGAAGACGCACTTATTTGGGTATAAGATTATTTATTTCACAGTTCCGTAGTCTTAAACTAGAATAGAAAATGAATAACTTCATTTGTAATTTATGTACTGTGAATTTAATTTAGGGTGTTCGATTTTTCAGATTTTCTTACAAATCTTACCGAAATATAGCTGTCTGGCTGTGAGTGTAACGGTAATAGTTAGAGACCTCGTTCTTTTTGTATTCGTCTAGGACTTCTCCTGAATTTTACGAGTTTATTAAAATAACTTGAAAATAAGAATTACTTGTTATTTTGTCATATAATAAAAATTTAAATTAAAAATTGAATTCAAATATCTTTTAAACCAAGGAAGCTAGATCACATATCGTATACATATGAACTTCGCATTAATACCTTTCAGTTGATATATAATGTGCATGCACAAATGCATGTACATATGTATGTATGTATGTAGGAATGTATGAATGTATATATGATTGTCTGCTTGCACACCTCTCGACTTCCCAGACTTCCCTGTACTCACAGATTTAATAATTCATATGCAATTAAATAGTTAATATTTATTTAATTTGAGTAACATCATTTTTTTTACAGATTCTGCTAATAGATTGCATCTTAAATCAGTCATAACTAACTTAAGAATAGAAACTGCCATTTTCACTGAAACCTTAGGCAGACGGTACAGGCGTGGATACGTAAATATTTTGTTTTCCCAATAGATCTTTTAGATCTATTTTTGTTGTCAAATTGGTTGAGCCTCGGTTCGTCTTCTTTCTCAGACTCTTCACATCCAGAGCCCATCTGAATAGAATTTAAAAATTTATTTAAAAAAAGCATCAGCTCTGTGACGTCAATTCTGTGCCTGCTACCCAAGTTTCTAAACGGTCTCTGATTTTTTTTATATCCAAAATCATTTTTCGGACTTCTTCAAAAAAAAAGAAATAAGCAAAATCGGTTAATACATTCTCAAGATATGCGCTTACCAATGAACAGCATTTAATTTTAAATTAATAGATAAATCGTTTATTTTAGTTTTCCAATTCTTATATCATTGGTTCAAGAAGATAACAGTCGAGTGTGGTATACTTTGAGACAGCCTGTAACCCCGTTGATACTTCAATTTGTTAGGGCGATATGTTTCTTTCTGGATGCGTATAGAATATTTTATTTAATTTAATTATTATAAGATACACCAAATTTTTTGTTTCAAACTAGACTCAACCAAGACAAAATAATTTTTTTACAATACGATATTACCACAGTAGGCAATCCAGATTTATAAGGGCTACGCCTTCTTGTGATCCGTGTGCGCTCGACTACGAAATACCTTGTTCGTAACGATTTGTATGAGGATTAACCCTTCTAGTGGTCCGATCATGGTTGATATGAAATATAATCTTAGGAATCATGTGAGATGTAAGACGGCGCTTTTAGCTAAATAAAAAATAAAATGTTTGATTATTTAAAAACTTAGAAAGGTTGGGCAGATTTGTATGAAAGTTGGACAGATATGTATTTTCCGATCTGGAACTAAATTGAATATTTGATAAGGATTCATGTAAGGAAACCAAAATTTTCTGTTCCTAGGAAAATTAAGATTAATAAAATTTTTTAATATAAAAACTCAGAATGAAGAGTAGGTTTGTATGGTAAGTGTCGAACCAACACCCTGCCCCTCTTAGGCTTTCGATTTCGATTTTCAAAAAACAGCCAGACAGAAAGACGGAGATATGGGTATGTTTATAGCAACTATGGAGCCCATCGCTTATAATGGACCTATCTGGACCTAAATAGAATAAGATATAAAACATTTTATAAAAATAAAAAAAAGAAAATTCCAATTTTTAATATGTATTTTGTTTTGTTTGTATCATGTCTCAAGGGCTTCTTATCCTTAGAGAAATATCTAATTTTGAGTTAAGCACAAATTTATTTGAATTTCATTCCCTGTTTCTTATGTAAATGTATAAACAGCAGTATATATCGGACTTCACACTTTTATGTTGTGCGTTTCTTTTGTTGTTATTGTTTTCGGAGGTTTCCTATCTGTAGCCTTTTTTGTGGTTTTGTGGTTATAAAATGCACATAAGCACACACACACACACACATACACATGCATACAACAGTAAGATACACATCATCGATGCTTGAATGCGTATATAGCTAACTGTAGCATCAAGTGCTCTACACACCCTCAACTACTACACTCGCGTAGTCACACACCCACAGTTATAGTCCTTTCATCATAAGGGGATTTTTTTATTAGCGTACTTTGGCTTTGTGTGACCTTTAAGCTGTGTCTTTTGTGTATGAGCAACTTTTTCGTACACCCTTTGCATGAATATGTGTGTGTGTATGGAGGGCGTCTCTGGCATCTTGTCACAGAGCATGTTTATCACTGTGATTATCCATAATGTGCCGTATTTAGTAAGGCTGCCATTCTGTACGTCTGTCCGTTTCTGTTTGGCTTTGTCCTTTGATGCGCATAATTCTTTACTGTTTTTGATTAAAGTCCATATCCGTACTACCGTTAAGAATAGTATCTGCCGGATGCTGCACTTGCGGTTGACATTGAACACATAAAATATTTTTTATTGTCCGGTTATTGAGTATATGCCGCTGTGTGATATTTATTAGAGTACCATTTCTTTTTTTTTTTTGGGTCGTTTCTTGTTAAGTGATTCTGTTTAATGTTGTGTGCAAGTTTTCCTTTAATAATGCCGAGTATATAGTACTATTGTTTGAACGTGAAATTTATATCTTGTTACGAACAACTGTTGCGATGGGAGTACATCTATTTTGTATGTAAGCAACTCCACCATAAACTTTTGTGATTGTTGTTCTACAATTTCTGCTTGAAGTAGTAGCATTGAACCCTTTATCAAGCAACGCAGAAAATTATTCGACCATGGATTACATCAATTCATGTTCAACGAACAGCAATTGATGAAAGCTAAGATAATACAACATGTATCCTCGCTAAATTGTGCATACGTATATACACTCGTACAATGCTCATCGTAATTTCTTATCACGTTCGGAACAGGCTCGAACGCACAAACACACAAAACTCTAAATAGACAAGCACATTTCTGGCACCCATATTCTACAATTCCAGAGCTCATTAACGCATAACCAAAACAAATGTGAACAGGCTCCAAAAATGTACACTTCGTAAGGCAGACATATATACAGACAGACAGACAGACATACTCAGCAACAGTGAGCAAATCAAAAAAATTTAAAAAAAAAAAAAAAATCAACTGTGTATTTTGTTTATCCACTGACAATCTAGACAGGAATTCCCCCTACCATGTATTTATACAGAAATATTTCTATAAGGATACAAGTACGAAAAAAAAAACTTACAAAAGCAAAACCGTTTGTAAGAAATTGTGCCAATGAATTTTTGAAAACTTTCCACACAAGTTGCAACTGCTGTTTCTTGATGCTGTGTTTTTTTTGCGTAAAGCCCTACATACCAATTGTGAATACAAAAAATGTAGCAACTTATACGGATTTATGTTCGAATTTCCTACACAAAGTCAGCCACATTGTGAAACGTAAACATTAAACGCATCCCAAACTCAATGCACTTCGCTATACTAAACACTTTCGATCCAAATTTAATTATGCAGTGCCTTGGTAACGCACTTTTTGTCTTACCTTTTGTTTCGTCCTTTCGATTGAAGCCTTTGTATGTGAATTTCAGAGGAACTGTCATATGTAAGCAATCATAAAATGTCTTGCTGCGTATTCACAACATGGGTGAAATCTAGTTCAAACGAGTTGAAAAAGATTTAATAAAAGTAAGGAGGAGTTGCGAAAATTTTACAAAAAGTTTTTTTTAAATTGATTAATTTTTATAACTGATATATATATAAGAGATATATTGTTTTTATGTAGAAAAGTAAGCCAGACAGAGACACAAGTAAAGCTGATCAATATACATAATACACAAAACCGTAGCCAATAAGTGACGTATCGACGCATTGGCATAACGAATGTGACTCCACTGGACCTACTGATCAGTGTAGACAAATCTAAGGAGCTGTGCTAACTGACGTGATTTGATTCATCGTACCCCAAACTGTTTCTGATTACAGCCTACAGTGATCTTTTATGCGCCAATGTACAGCCATCCAGTACTCTCGACATTGCACATATTTTTATATATTTTATTTTTTAATTTAGTTTTAAATAAGCACTGAATGTCATTTACAGGAGCTGCTTCGGCCGATGCTCCATCTCATTTCTCTGCTCACTCAAATAGCCTCGCTATAATATCTATGCACGAATATTAGCTCAGCAAGACAAATTCTTATGTTTCAGAATTTACAAATTATTTCAATCAATACTCAAAATAATAACTTGTTTAGCTAATTAAAGCACAATATTTTAGATACATAGTAACCGACGGACATATATAAAAACAGAAACCAATTACGAATAATAATGCTGAGCAACAAGTGCAAGGACTATTATTGTTAGCTATCTGCAAAGTTTTTTTATTGAAAAAGTCAGCAGGTGAGCGTTCATTAGTCTTAAATCATCTTTGCCACCATCATTGCCCACTGTTGGAAACCTCTTTTACTTAATTAGTTTTTTATTAAGAATAACTCCTGAAAGTGTATTGAATTGTTAAAGCGTTTAGTTTCATACTTTTTTCATTGAGATTATTCTGCTTTTTCTGCAGTAAACAGCATCAGTTTATAATTCATAACAATTTGTTTTAAAAGCTCTGAAACACTTTTTCAGAGTTGCATATATATTTCCAGGAATTTTCTACAAGCTTATTAGCCGGTGCAACGCGCAAGTTCTATAAAAGTTTAGATTAGATTAAAAAAAAAGAAGTAAATTAACAAGTAAACAAGTGTATGGCAACCTTTTGCACATAGTAATTACTTGTATTAAAGTGAAACATGGCAATTATTTCGTTGTGAAATACTTGCAGTTTGTTGTTTATAGGATGAAGGTATAAACAAGTAGGGTATCAGAACTTTGAAAGGAATTAGGGTTTGTATGGCAAGTCGTAAATTAAAATATTTCCTCCTGATTAAAAAGAGAAACTATGAGAAGTTTTAGATGCAATACATACATTACTTTGGAGATACCAATTTTTGTAACATAAACACTCAGCTAAAATATATACACTATACTACAAGGAGTGCACATAAGGAGTAGCCCATATCTGTTTATTATTTGTTTAATATTTGCAAAAATTTTTAGGTTTTCTGTTTTAAACTTAAAATATTAAATATTCTGTGAATGTCTCTGAAGCTATTTCCGATAAATTGCAGTTTGCGCGAGTTATGGGAAAATAATTCAATCCTGACAGTTCCAAAACCACTTTGACGGTCCTATAATATTGGAAAAAATTCCAAACTTTCGAAAATATAAATGATTAGACTCTGGCAGCAATAAGCACATCTAGCGACGGTTAAAAATATATTTGCCAATAGAAAAATTAGTCCAAATGAATAAATAAAGTACATATGTATAACTAAAATCCATCACATCGAATTAGCGAATACTAAATATAAATATTCGACTCTATGAATGGGAAGACATACAGACGGTTCCTACAATTTCTTAACTTCTTAATGAGCATTGATCAAAAAATAAACGAATAAAAGACATTTCTGAGATAGTCCTGAAAGAAATTTTTTGGTTTCGCAACTCCTGAAACTTTCACACTCATTACCCTTGCGCCCATCATAGCATTGGCTAAGCATGCAAGTTCAATGTTTTTTTCCGTAAGGGTATTTAACATTAATTCCGTGAAAGTGGCTGCATCAAGTTTTTCAGTAGTCTTAACCATCATCAACGACTCATTGACGACATCATCCTTGATAAACCGCATTGCTAATGCAATATTTCCGCGGTTATTTTTATCTCTCGTCCCATCTTTCATTAGAGTAAACCATTTCACGTAAGATGCATTAATATCTTGGACAATGTAACTTCGTACTACTTGAACCATTGTTTGAATATTTGATTTGAATTTCAGGTGATCTTTCAATAATGTGTACATATTCAAATAAATTCTGAAATAATGCTTGTTCGTTCACAATTACAAATCATATTACTTCAATGATAGACTTCACATAATACCCATATTTTTCTAATACCTTTTGATTTATTAACGTTTCAACAATACTAGATGTAGATATTCTTTTTAATTTCTGCTACATCGACATATGAGAAATTGATTTATCATGCTTTGGAAAACCAGTTTTAGAAAAGATGGCATTTTTCCAGTTTCTAAATCCTGCGGAAGTGTATCTATCTATACACAGAACCAAGGTACGACATTGGGATTTCAAGGTAGGGTATTGCCCAACAATGCCATCTCCCCTAGCTACGGCCATGGGTGTATGTCTCTCTCACTGTGAAGATAAATCGAATGAGACCTCATATATTTAGAATACATCATGTAGGACTTGAGCAAGTTATCCAAATTAATATTCAAAAGAAGAGAGCATTATCGATAAGCATTTCCATTTTTAGGCCCTGTACCGAAGGTACAGGAGCCTATTGGTTTTGAAGATATCATTGCTTGGGAGTACTCTCTGTTGACGTTGTTAGCAATGCCATCATCGTTTTAAAAAACGAAACCCCAGTCAAATTAGTCAAAATCTCGGAATTTTCGATCTCGTATAAACTTGTATTTTGACATCCTAAAAGTTGTCTCAAAACCTACATATGGTAGGGTGACCGCGTCTATTAAAAATCTAAGGTCAAAGATCTCAAAAATCAATTTGTTCACATTTTTTGCAAATATCTCGCGTATAAACGAATCGAAGTACAACATCTGCTAGACTCGCAGTTTAATCTTAATTAAAAAATTGGCATTTATTAAGTGCTCGGCACATTGCATTGACTATCAAAAAGTTGAATTATATAAACTGTTCAAAAAAAAAAAAAAATATTTGTTGATTCAGCAATACTTGAAATCACATTAAAGCAAGTTCCTTGAAAATTTCGTTAGTTTTTGCAAACCACTAAATGATCAATAGTCCAGACTCATATTTCATTGATTTCGGATTGTACGGATTCGGAATGGAACATTTTATGCCGCGCTGAATTCTAATATGTAAATGTTTAATATTAAAGAAAAAGCGTGGGCATAGTTGGTGTGTTTTTCTAGAGTCCAAACAAGCAGTTGTTCAACTAATGTAAGGTTTCCATTTTGTTAATCTGATTATATTAGATTTTTCTTGGGTGGGCAACAACTCTCTTACGTTGTCCACGCGAAAAATGCATATCGCAAAATATTGCATATGTTCCATTTCGAAAGCCTCTCTCTGTATACTGAAAATCAAAAACCACCCACGTTGTTCGGGGCGGACAAAAATGTAATCACCAAAATCCTGACAGTAGTCAAGTTAAACAAGAAACACACCCAGCTGCTTAATGCGATGTAGACATAGCCACCCCGCCTATTTTTGTGCTGTGTAAATCTTATCAGCACTGCATAAAAACGCCTCCGGTGCAAATAGATACAATTACAAAGGCAAATAGGGCTGTGTGTAATGTGTTGAATAGGTATTTTTGCTGCTAGATGGATAGAGGCATAGTTGGCAGGGGTAAGTGCGGCAGTTTAGCATAAATGCAATTAAACATAAATGTGCCGCACACAATGGGCTTTTATCTTTTTACTTTTTTTTTAGTAGAATTTGTACCTAAATCTGTGCAATACAAAACCTCGAACCCCAGCAGAGTCTGACATGAAATATTTATTGCAAAACAACAACAAATACAATATCTTGGGAGTAAATTTTGTGGCTTGTTTTGCTATATACAATCCGTTGACATTTGTACCAATGCAATTTTTAATCAAGAACAGTTTTAAATGAGAAAAAATGTAAAAAAAAAAATTAATATAGAAAACTTCATTGCTGAAAAAAGAAAAAAAATTTACTCATTTTGTGCATTTCTACGCCTCAACAGATTCGCAACCGATTTCATTGACGTACGTGAAAAGGAGACACGGCGCGGAACACGCGGCGCCGGCAATCCGGAGCGCAAGCGAGCACGTCAACAACAACGTCGCAATCAACTGCAACAGGCAATGCAGGCGGATGATGCTGCAGTAGGAGTAGGTGCAGGAGCAGCGATGACGACCTCCAAGAATGTCAAAGTGTCAACTGAGGCGTCAACAATGAAAGTGGCAAAGCAAAATGCTAGTAGCGACAAGAATATAATCTCATCTATGGCAACAGCAGCAGCATCAACAGACATCGGCGACAATGGCAAGAAGCAAACAAGCAATAAAACTGTTGACTCCACTACAAGCAACAACAGCTACAACAGCAGTAATCTTGCCCCACTGGCTGCAACTTTAACAGACAACAGCTTTAGTTCAACTGGTTCAAAGGATAACAACGAGAAAAATCCAACATTCGCATCGGCATCTTCTTCAACTTTGTTGCCATCGTCATCCGTGGCGCCGCCCAAGCAAGAGTTTTCATCGGAAGAAGATGATGGCAACGCGCCACGCATCAAACCGGAAGATTTATTAGAGCTGCAGGAGCGCATCACAAAGGAAATACTCAATTCAAAATTACAGGAAAAGGAAATGCTTGAATTACAGGTAAATACTATGTATTAAACTTACAGCTCTCCATCCATCTAACTACAAAACTATTTTTCTATGGATGCATGAGCATTCATGTATCAGGGCTTATGCAGTTTATAAGCTTTTAGTTCTAGCATGATTACGGCTCTGTACAAATTTTGTAATTTTATACCATAAATACTTTTTGTGTATATTATGTTCTTGAAATACAAATTTTTCGACAAAGAAGTCAGTTTATAATTATTTTTTTTTTTTATTCGCATACCATTTTGAAACCAGTTGAATGCAACCCTGAAAGCAAAATATCAGTCTGCATATTTTAATGAATCACATTCATCTTTTCACTTTTCTGTCTTGCAATCAGTAACAGGATATCACAGCAAAAATTCAATGTGTTCACAATTTGAAAATACGCAGCAAATAATGACAGGAACTAAATTTTATGTACAACTTTTTTTATGTTTAATATTTAAAAGTTGATTGAAAATGTTGACAATTTACAGCAAAGCCTTTAAGAACTTAACTGTGAAAACAATTTCTGCGCAGTCTTTATCCTTATAGCTGCCTTTCTTTATGCAACAAATTCACCCAACCGACATCGTGGAGTATAGCGCAATGCGATACAAATATTTACGATTCATGCACCTTTACAAACACGACAGCTGTCCAAATTTTTTTTGTTTTTTGTTTTTAATAAATAGCGCCGTGCAGCTTCGCGCTACTTGCTGAGTAACTCAATTCTACTTGTTCAACAACCTTAAACTTATGCGAACAAACGACAACAACAAGAACAACAACTATTACGATAACAAATGGCGGACCAAAAACAAAACGCCTGTCAAGTCGTTTCTATATAGAAAAGAAAAAACAAATCACTAAAACAAGTAGCAACAACCACGTCAACTTTATTAAAACACTTGTGCACACTTTTTAAAACATGTTTGACTATTACAATGTATGTAGGTATGTCCTATGACTGCGTCAACGAAGTCATAGGAATGCCATCCCCAGAAGAAGCAGCAGTTTGCCACATCCACTTTAGGAACTACGACCAGAACGAAGTTCCAGCAACAACTGCATCATGCTATATGTATCAGCATCATCAACAACAGCAACAACACCTGTTACACCTTTTTCTTGAATAGCGAGTTACGACTTTGACTTGCAATGTGAGGAGTTTCAAAAGTTTGTTATAGAACATCTGTAGAAACTGATATTACTAACCATAGCAGGCACACAATTTTCTCTTATATTGCGATATGTAGCCGTACCACCCGCATCAGAGCTGATTTCTGCAATGGATTTAGTAAACCTTTATCGTGGGAACAGTATTATGCCATTAGCAGCGCTATGCCATATTGAGAATGGAGACGGATCCTTACTAAGAGCGGTATTTCAACAGTTCATAAGCCGATGACACGCCCTGGCGCATGTTCTCATGCTCACAGTAGTGTAAACCGTCCTCGAAAGATGCTGCCACAAGATTGTAGACGTCAACGCCGAATGGGTCGTCCGCGTTCTAAGAGAATAATACGATGTCGCACTTGTTGCCCACCAGTATGGCATCTGCATTGTCCCTAGAATAGGTTTTCCTGCCTTAATGCCTTGTGACGTATATATTAATGCTTACAAATCCTGCACTGAATTGAAGCCTTCCTCGTTTGTCACATTATACATCAGTATGGAACCCATGGCGCCGCGATAAAAAGATGTCATTGTAAGATAGCGTTCCTGACCTTCGGTATCCTATATCTCAAAGTGAAACATTATTAAATCATATTATAGTACAACTAGCGGACCCGGCTTTGCACTTCTTCTTGTATATATGAGGCAGCGCCGTAAATAAAATTTTCCAAAAGTTTAATTTTACAAAATTTGATTTAACACGGCGTGCTCTGCTATGCAACGCTTTGTGTTTATCTTTTGTGAGTCCATATCACAATATATATCCATTGACTCCCAATTGCTCGTATACCTGCTGTTAGGTTCTACGTACGATAGGCTCCAAACTTTATTAATTAAGTCGCCTACGGGTTAGATCACCCACCTACACTGCACTGCACGTTTGAAAGATTCGTCGGCAGATGTGTTTCGATATGTTTCGTCTTATAAACTGAAGAATATTGATGATTTCTAGTGGTCCATGGATATGTATCTATAAAGAATACTTTATTAGAATTTAAATAAGACAAACTAAACTTTGAATTTTTGGCTAAAAGAAGAAGAGAGCAAATATTGTTGATACATTAACGCAGAAAGTAGAAATTTTTAAAGCGAAATTAGTAATCATTGTTTAGTACCGTACTCTGTATAGATCGATGATGCCGCCGGCACACAATCCACTGAAATTCTTCACTTAGTAAAACTCATTGGGTTTCTCATCGTTTCAAATACAACAAGTAAGGAAATATCAGTCGGGCGTAACCGACTGTAAGAGGCCCAGTACCAGTTCAGGTCTCCTAACAAACACATTAAATGTTTCCCGAGCTTATGACCAAACACATGACCACTTCTCACTGCGCGAATATGAATGAAAAGAAAAGGGGGGTCGTTCAAATTAAATTGCTTATAAAATCGTCATTTATTATCCGATTTTGATGAACTTTTTGGATTTTTGCTTAGAGGGACGACATCTTTATACTCATTTTTTGTGCCGAAGAAATTTTTAGCCTTGGGGGTGATTTTATGAGGTAGGGGGGAGGGGCAAAATTTTAAAATAAACTTGTAAAATTCCGGAGCAGTCCTAGTCGAATGCAAAAAACACGAAGTCTCTATCTATTACCGTTTCCGAGATCCTTTCGTTTATACAGACGGCCAGACGGACAGACGGACGGACGGACAGACGGACATGTCTATATCGACTCCTCTATCACTCCTGACCATAATGGGGGTAACTTTGGATGGTCTCCGACCATTATTTCTATCTGTTACATATATTTGCACAAAACCAATAGGCTCTTGTACCTTCGGTACAGGGCCTAAAAACTACAGGTTTCAGGATGTTATAAATATTAATTGTAATATTAATACCAAATAAGAAAAATTAAATGCTAATAATATTTTACAAACTCCCCTCCTAATTATTCGTTACAGTCAATTTTTTAATATTTGCCGCTCTTGTGAATTTTTTAATATATTTCCGAGTTTCAAAACTTTAACAGTTTCATGTTCATTTATGTTTTTTTTTTCTTTTCATGTTTTTCATTCGCCCAGGAAAAAATCAATCGGGAAATTTTGAATTCAAAAGTTTTCAGCAACACTGGCAACAACAACAATAAACGTAAACGGAAGCGTAAAAATCAACGCGCTGTCAATGGAAACGGCGGAATGGGTGTTGTTTCTGGTATGTCGCAGGACTCTAGCGCAGATGCAGCTTATGGCCAACAAGGCGCAGGCGGTACAGGCACAGGAGACGGAAAATTACGCAATGCAGCAAGCGCAAAAGCTCGCAGCCTTATGAATCTGCATAACAACGAAGCTGGTCGACGGGTAAGTTTTACACAGTTTTTAATGCTAATTAGAAAAGTGCCGTCAAAGATGTCATCCGACATAATGACCAATTAGAATTATTCAACTGACAGCGCTGTACTAACTTTTAACAGTAAATAGCTAAGCGAATAACTTAGCGAAGCGTTAACTATTGAAGTACCAGGGGCGCACCGCAACATAAACAGCCAATTACGATTTTACAGCAAATTGTGGTTGCAAGCAAATAAACATGGCCAAAATATACCAAACAACGCAAACAAACAAACCTTAAATACATTTAGTAGCTCAGAGTGAGCCAACGAACTATGTAAATAGAGTTTAATTGAAATGTGCGTGCTAACAATATTCAATAGCCGTCATCGACATAATAGATTCACAGATACAGTATCTGAGTAGCTGCATTCTCGCACATTTACTGGCAAAATTAGTTGGAAATTGGAATACATAATTATGTTCATATATTTGTCCATGCATGTATATGTGTAGAACTATTTCAGAGATATTGTTTGCAGATTTGCACGAGTATATTACATTATATGAATTAAGACACGTCCGTCTGAACTATGAATGCTTATGCTTAAACATTAAATGTCTCGAACAAGCTAAATATATTAAGTTTATAATTCAATGCATTTTGAGTTTTAATTAATTACTCAAGTTACATAACTCCACTTTGGCATATTTACTATTTAAGCTTTGACGAATGTCAATTATTTCAATGGTCGTCGAACTTTAAGTTTAAATATTATCAGCTATTTATATTCATTGGAGTTAGAAAAATTTGTTCACGAGTATTTAGAAATATGGGTTTTAATTTGAAATTTTATCAATAAGTATCGCTCATTATACGAAAATCGAATTTTGGAACACCAAATACCTATAATGCAATCTAGAGACTATACCAAAGGAATGAAATGAGTCTCAAATATCAACCAATTGAAAAACACTTTCAATTTCAAGCTCACAGAATAATGATACAATTTTTCGGCGCTTTGCTCTATATACACACAGACATGGTTGAGCCCATGATTATAAATATGTAGGAAAATATTGAACGATAGGTTTGTAAAGGTGCTACTCTAAAAGTCGACGTGTCATATCAATATTAATGCTTTATCTGATTAGAGCTAAAATGAATTAGAGCTGATCTCAATAATGTATATAAAAAAAGATAGACCGCTGTTACTTGAACCACAAATTTTTTAACTAAATAGAAGATAATCATAAACAGAAATTGTTTATGACAAAAACTCAGAAAAGATGGTCAGTATTTCATGGGTACTATCACTTAGAGAAGGGATAACTATATGAAGAGGGACTATGTGACATTAAATATAAAAGCAAGGCTCTGTTGTTATAGACTATTTTTTTTCGTTTATAAACAAGCGACGGATATGTATATTGTGACTGCCATTTGGTTGAAACGTTAAGAACAATAATAAATATTGTCTCGAACATGTCGAACTTCGTACGTTAAGTGCGAAGTTCTTCTTTATTACAATAAAGTGGTGAAAAGTGCGGTCAATGGTTATCGAGTTTTAGTGTAATTTACGGTGAGCATGTCTATCTGAATAATCATGTAGTACGTGGCTTTGACTCTTTAAAAACTAAAAAAGTTTAAAGACCTAGAATTATAATCATTGATCTATATGGACCAATGACAAATCCTTTAAGAGTGGTCAGAATCATTGGGAGTGGATGAGTCGACAGTCAGCAAATATCATGGGATTGATTCAATAGCAAGGAAACTTGATGCCATACGAGTTGAAGCTACGCCACGATTTTTAACTTGTGAACAGCTTCTCGAACGCCAAAAAAGAAAAGTATTTTTGCATTGCATTGTGACTGGCGTTGAAAAGTTGATCCATTACACCCACCTCAAGTGGCCCGGCCAACATCCTTCGCAAAGTCGAAAATTCATGGCATGAAGCATATGATCTGCGTTTGAAAGGCGCAATGAAGCAAAAACGCCGGAAATACGAAGAAAGGCACGACAAAGTGATTTTGCAGCACGTAAACGCTCGGCGACATGTTGCAAATCCGGTCAAGACATACTTGGAAACGCTGATATGATATGCCTATTGCCTCAATTCTCCAGATATCGCTTCTTCTGACTACTTGTTACGGTCCATGACACTCTCAGCCGAAGTTCACTTCATATGAATAATGCAAAAAATGCATCGAAGATTGGAGTTATTCTTCCGAGTTGTTATCCGAAAATTGGCAGGAAGATGGGAAAAAGCTATGACACACGCTCAAATCTGTCCCCAAAAAGTGCAATCGGATGACTTTTGCATTTCGAATGGTTTGCAAAAAGAAGCTTTTGATATATTGTTTGTGGAGCCTATTTTGTTACAATTAATTCATATTTGGTTAATTTGAGACCTTGCAAATTTTTTGGAGTTCTGAAATTCCAGTCTCAAGCGTCGTTTTTTTTTTAGTTATACGCTATATAATGTAAGATAATATAAGATAATATAAGATAAGATAATATAAGATAATTTTATTAATGTTAGAGTGTAATCAGTGATAAAGTTTGTGTTTCTAGATATACATTTGGAAATGGAACTTAAGTCAATGCATTATCAAAACTTCTCCAACATATTGTCCAATCTCCACTCAAAACTGTACTTTTATTAGATTTTGCGTTTCATAGGAATTTGTCACAGCATATGAAATGCTTGCAAAATGTATGACATGCACTTGGATGAAATATTTATTATATATAATATATAAAAATATGAGTCACTATGCAGCAGGGGAATGGATTTTCATGAATTGCTTGTAGAGCAACTTCTATTGCCATTTCTTCAGATTCCACTGCGCATTTTGGGCAAAAGAAAAACGGAAGAAAATCAAGAAAAATGACGGCTGTCGAAAGAGAATGAAACCAAAATAGGAAAGAGAAGAAGAAAGTCGTTTGTGTCAATCGAAAACAAAAGAAGTAGTAATCGTGAATGGCGACAGCCGGAGGAGCAAACAATGACTTCGTGTAGTGAAGCTGAATGAAAGGCGAAAAGCATGAAAAGAATTGTCATGAAATGATTGCCTGCACAGTTGACAACTTTGATTGCCTGCGGTTTGAGGCGAGTGTGTGTCCGTATTTATGCCCGAATCGGATCGGATCGGATCCGTCCGTGTGTTTGAGTACGCAGAAACAAAGCGTGACAAATCGCTTAGATTTTCTGCTGTTGTGCACCTAATACCATCATGCCAACTAGACTCAAACAAAGCGCATAGCGCGAGTGGCATTCGTATCAGCTTTTGTTGAGTGCGGCGCAAAAAGAGCACAGAGTGCGCGCAGGATTGAGGATTTATGCCAGTGGCCAATGATGACGAAATTGTGCACAATAATACTCCTCGACACCAATAACAATGGCCGACTTTGTTGTTGCATGACTTCTAAGCAGCTTAGCAGCGAATTCTTTCGACATTCTTAGTGCAACTCAGTCACTTTAATTTTATGGGGTCAGGTCAGCACGGCATTAGGCAGCGAATTGAGATAAATGGCTTTGCGAATTTGGCATGCGTATCAAGGATATTATATACCATAAATTAATATACAATTATTAAATTAAATTGTAAGAAATGTTTGGCTTTTGTTGCAGGTTTGTATGGTTAGCCATGAGTTAAGATATTTAATATGTTCGAATGACTATAATAATTGGTTTTTTTGGGAAAATAAATTAAAACGAAATAAATACAACAAAGCAGTCAATATGAAATAAAATATATGTATTATATGTATATCAACTTGAATGCAAGTATTTTCGTTTTTGATTTTGATTGCTACATCAGGGATGTGTTCCTATATAGTTAATACATTCAACATTCGAAAATAGTAGGTTAAGAACTAAAATTTGAGGCATTTATCTCAATAGTTTATATGTACATCTTGATGCGAAATTCTGAATTACTCTCTGACAACTTAGTTTCCTTTAGAAAAGTTCAATCAAATTGTATTTTTTTTCTTTTGAATTTATATTCGTCATTTTAGTATATATATTACAAGCTCATGATATAGTTATGAATGATTTTAATTTTACACAGTCTTAAATGGTCAATAACTGATGTTTTGTCCATGTTAATTCCATCTTCAAGCTATGACTTTTTAGATAGTCTACGTAATTTCTTCTTACAACAACATTTGCAACATTTCAGACTAGCTTTGACATATCTTTTAACAGAATTTCTCGACTCGAAATACTCGACAGAAGAGTTCTTTTGTGTTTTTTTTCAAATTAGGGCAGTTCTTCTTGATTTCATCATTCAATGCTTTTCGCCTGTTAACCAATTTAATTTTTTTTTAATAATCAGTGAGATTTACTTTGAAGTCCCATTTGCATTCTTCGTTGTTCTTTGCTGTACAGTGATAGATCCATGTTTAGTCAATGGTTGTGAATCGATTATGAGCAAAACGCTGCACACATCTTGCAGTTAGTCTTGATTGATTTTTTGTAATATAGAGCACACTAGTTTTCAGAATACGATGTGGCGTATTCTGAAAACTACTTTGATCTCCTAAAAGGCGATTCTCAAAACGTGGTATCGAGAAAAGAGCAGTACCGTGTGCAACACAAAAAGAGGTGCTGAACGATGATGTATACTGTTGCCATTTGTTTTCATGCCTTTAAAACTTCAAAAGTTATACTGGAAATTAAACCAAATACTTTACATATTTTAAGAACTATTTATAATTGGCTTAAATTGCTGATTTATTATTCTATTCAAACGAAATAATACATCACTGCTGAAGTGAAACAAAAAATTTAAATTCAAGACGTGTTTGTCTTCAAGTCTGTTAAATTAAGTACATTACTCCGAAAAAAGATGAAACCACAAAACATGCAAGAACCCTTGTATGAAATCTAAATCAAGTTTAGTGACTTTCTGTCGTGCAGACAAATTGTTGCAACATGCTGAAATTGTATTCGAATCAGTATGTTGGATATCAAATGTCAAATAGAACGTAAACAAATCGTTTGAACAATGCGTGCGTGTGGCACGTAACTGCAAAAATACAAAACATTTACGGAGACAAAATATGCAATTTGTGCAGCATTCGCGGCAGCATTTGCTGCAGACAACGTGGCGTATGCGCAATATCAAAAAATCATCACTCGCTGTTTCTGGTTTTATTTGATATTTTTTCTCGACGCTTGTCAATGCAGACAACAGCAAATGTGACCATGAAAGCGAGTTAGTACCGCTGCCAGCGGCTAAAATGGCCGCCGGCAGCGTATTGGAATGAGTCAAAATTGGCGACAGATTGCGCACTTGATACATCGCATTGCAACTCGGTTTTGCGGTTGCCAAAAAGTGCGACCATTAGTTGCCCTTTTTATTTTAATAAAAAAGTGTTCAGCATTTTGTATACATGTAGCTGGCTTGACACTCGACCAAGTGCAAACTGACAGCAAAATGTCGCAAACAAAATGGTGCACAACAATCGCATAAAAAGAAATAAAAACAAAAATATAAATAAAAATATTTTAGAACTATGCTACTGTCTATGTTCTTGTGGGCTGTCTATATGCCTGTCCCGACTTTCTACCAACAGTCTGTCATATAGAATGCAGCGCAGTACTTCAATGGGCAACCGGGGATTCTGTGTCTGTTTGGCACTTTTATTGCTTCCCATTCAAATATGGCTCTTGCGCTTCGGACTCCTTCAAACATTTTGGCAACAGAACACTTTTGCGGCAAATACAACTTGCATTCGGTTTGTTGCGGAAGCTTTTGTTTCTGATTACTACGATGCTCATTGCTCTTGGCATGTTGTCAATATGTTTTTCATTTTGATTGCGATATTGTTTGTTATTGAGATTTCTGGCTGGACACGTGACTTCAATCATAAATTGATTGCCTGCCTGCTTGCTTGCTGACTTAGCCAATTCATTTGAGTTCAATTTTAAAAAGTTTAAGCAATATTTTGTCATTTTGAAACGATTTTATTTAATATTTTTGGTTTTGTGGCTGTACTTCAAGCTTCATAGCTCATTTGACGATGCAACTGCTCTGCTGTTTGTGATATATTCATTTTAAATATTTATTAAATTAAATTATTAATTATTAATTGAATTATTTACTTTTATTTTCTGTCTCTTTTAAGGCTGTCATAAAGAAAACTCGCATCACATGCAAATGTCATGGCGTTTCTGGCTCCTGCAGTTTAATTACTTGTTGGCAACAACTATCATCCATAAGAGAAATCGGTAAGTGAAAACCTGATAAAAATATATATATAGACTTTTCTACAATATATACTTTTATAATATAATAATGACAGGACTAGTGAGAAAAGCCAATTTAAGCTACTTATATTATTTTTAACTAATTTTTTATGTACTATATTTCAAGAGTATATGCTTACAGTATTAGTATTACTGGAGTTCCCCAACAGGTTGAAATTCAAACATACATCGACAATATTTTTTGTTAATTTTAATTATTCTATATGGTGTCCTCCTGAAGACCTTCGAAATACAAAAATTAAATCAAGCGATTATATATTTCCAAGAAGTCAATAGATTTTTTTTTTTGGGTTTTATATTAAGCTGCTTTACCTTAGCTCAGATGTGTTGATTCGATACAAGACGACATCCTCGTCCTGTAAATATTATGAAACAGCGAAAAAAGGTAAAAGTTAATGGCGCTTGTCTTGAGCATTTAATACAAGTCATCTGTAGGGAAATTGGGGGTGTCTCAATGTTCAAACTTGAATATTTTAACTGTTATAGACGTCTTATAGATGTCTTCAAGTATGAACAAAGAGCTTCATACGAAGAATCAGAGAATGATTTGGTGGCCTGACCAGAAAGCATCCGCAGTGTGCGTTCCTACAACACAGTCTATAAGAAAAAAAAAAAATAAACAAAAAATTTTGTTGTCAATGTCTTGTTTCGATTTCGATAATTTAGTCTATGGCTTTGGAATGATGGATTCAATGAAAAAAGTGGGCAGTACTAATTACACATCATATGGTTAGTTTTTTTTTATTAGGTAAAACAAAATTAATAAATATTATATAAAAAATAAATATATAATATCGGATTTAGCCCAAAAAAGCGCCGTTTTGTTGCCAACGAGATTCCAACTTCATTATGCCCCGCTCATAGAATTTTGTTTCCCTATTGCCAACACAGTGAGACAGTCGATTTTCACAAGCCTCTTTTGAGGCCAATTTCTTGCCAGCTAAATCGTTCGACATTAACAGGAATAGTTGGTAATCCGATGTTGGCAGGTCCCGACTATAAGTTGGATGCATAAGGACCTCCCATCCGAACTACCGGAGCTTCTGGCGCGTCACAATCGAAGTGTGTGGTCTGGCGTTGTCCTGATGGAAAGTAATTCCTCTCCTATTGGCCAAAGATGGCCGCATTTGGACAATTGCTGCCTTCAAGCGGTCCAGTTGTTCACAGTAGTGGACCGAATTGAGCGTTTCGCCATAGGGGAGCAGCTCATAGTAGATGATTCCCTGTCAATCAATTCGTGTAGCACCCAATTATCGACTTTTATTGTGTCGCCAAGCTTCTTCAAAGGTCTTTGAACGGTCATATTACTGATAATCAGCTCCCGGGCTATGGTACGGCTGCGACTTAGGCGGTCTATAGGCGGTCTATCTCGATCATTTAATTGATTGTACCGACTTCTTCGACGACAGGTCTTCCGGAGCGTGGTGCATCATCAAGTGAACCACGTCACAATTTTTTTTTTTGCTGCTTGCGATGCCTTTTTGTTTTTCATGTAGTAACAATGTAAAATATGGCGAATTTCTTCCTTCGAGACCTCCATGGTCAAGCGCAATGCGTAGTACTAGACATTCACACCTTTCAAACACCGTAAAGTCGCCCCCATACGACAAATACTCAACGAGATATACCTTATTGAAAACAAGTAAGGAAATAACAGTAGGGCGTAACCGACTGTAAGAGTCCCTGTACCAGTGCAGGTCGCCTAACAAACACATTAAATGTTCCCCTAGCTTATGACCAAAACACATGACCACTTCTCACTGCACGAAAGTGCCTTATTAAACATTTTTTTATGTATGAAATGAATAGGGGGGTCGTTCAAATTCAATTGCTTATAAAATCGTTATTTATTATCCGATTTTGATGAACTTTTTGGATTTTGACTAAGAAGGACGATATCTCTATACTGGCATACTAATTTTTTTTTTTGTGCCGAAGAAATTTTTAGCCTTGGGGGTGATATTATGGGGAAGGGGGGGAGGGGCAAGTTTTTAGAATAAACTTGTGAAATTCCGGAGCAGTCCTAGTCGAATGCAAAAAACACGAAGTCTCTATCTATTACCGTTTCCGAGATCCTTTCGTTCATACAGACGGACGGACAGACGGACATGGCTATATCGACTCCTTTATCACTCCTGACCATAATGGTGATAACTTTGGTGGGTCTCCGACCATTATTTCTACCTGCATACATTTGCACAAAAACAATAGGCTCTTGTACCTTCGGTACAGGGCCTAAAAAAAACACGGAATACGAAAAGGCTTTTGTTCCAACCTTTTGCTCCAAAATGAAAAAAAGACAGCATAAATTTGACTAAGCAGGGTATCTCAAGGTCGTGAACTTACAACAACAAATGACCATTGCGACAAACCCATGACGAATTGGGAAAAAACGCATAACCTTACGTGGGCATGTGTTCGCGTATTTGGTTATGTGCTCGGGCGACTCTTTTTTTATAAGCTGTGATATTCAAATTATGCAATAATTAATGAAAAAATATGTTTTTAAAAGCAATTAAGAAGAAACAATTTAAATTTACACAGGATTCCTTGAAATCAATATGATATACAGGGTGCTTTTCTCCAAGGGCATGATTCAAGTAACACAATTTGTCATGCCCACATTGAAAAATATTTAGGCACATGTTACTCAATTTAAACAAATGATTAAGCCAACAAAAACTCATCTTACATATAATATATTAAGTTAATTTTAATATGAAAATATTTTTAAGTAATCTTTAATCTAGTATACTAATGCATACGCCTTACATTATTTCAGGCGATTACCTACGTGAAAAATATGAAGAATCCACAGAAGTCAAACTGAATAAACGCGGTCGTCTACAGGTAAAAGATCCACAATTTAAAGTACCAACGGCGCATGATCTGGTGCATCTGGATGAAAGTCCAGACTGGTGTCGAAACAATCGTCAATTGCAATGGCCAGGTGAGTAACGATTAACGAAAAAATCCTTTGAAAATTCCTTAATTAAATTTAAATTTTAGGTACACATGGCCGCATCTGCAATAAGAGCTCTTCCGGACTAGATGGCTGCGGTATACTCTGCTGCGGCCGGGGTTACAACACCAAAAATATTGTAGTGCGTGAGCGCTGCAATTGCAAATTTCACTGGTGTTGCCAGGTTAAATGTGATGTCTGTGTGAAGGTATTGGAGGAACACACCTGTAAATAAATCAACACATTGCGTAAAAACTTATCACTCAAGTTTTGGTGTATTTTGAATTCCAAAAAACCAAACCGATTTATGTTTGACAGCTTAAAAAAATTTTAAAAGAAAAATTAAAACAGAAATCTCTGCAAACAAAATACAATTAAGCACAATGGAAGCTTTCTTTGGTATTAGACTCGTAGACGCATAATAAATTATGAAATTAGGATTACGAATTCCATAGTTTAGGTGTATTAGCAAAGTAATTTATTATCATTATTGAAACTAACTTAGTAATTGTGCGCACTCATTGAATGTATTGTAAAGTAGTTTAGAACTCGTGAATGTGAGCAATTAAATACATATTTGTACACTACTATTTAAGTAACTAAGTAGAGCATGACATAAATTTACGAATTTCTGGGGCACACAATCTGTCGGTTGTCCCATAATAAGTGTTTAATATTAGGCGCTTGGATCTTACTATCTTTATTTAGACTATAAGCACACCAACACACATATTGACCGCTAATAAGGGATGATAATATATTCTGTAAAAATTAAGATTAAGCTGAAAGCGCATAAATTATAATTTATTTCATTTCGTTGTGAAACTTAAAATGGTTCAAATTATCTTTTAGTAGAACATTTTTAGACATAGCCAGTCGAAAGAAATAAAAACTTTTACGATATGATGCAACCATATTTATATATTCAATATTTTATTTCTAGACGGGTACAATAAGTCCCAAATAGATGTCTCACATTACAAATGCGATCTAAAATTTCTAGGCTAAGAATTGCATAATACGAGTAAATGTATTTAATGTATTTAAATTATATGTGTATAAGAGAATCTTATCTTAAAGTTATACACTTAAGTCTAGATGGTATTGTCTTAAGAATTATAAATTATATGGAAAATAAATATGTATGTACAATAGATTAATAAGATTTAGCTGTATAATCAGAGAATGAACAAAGATTTGGAACTATAATAAAATAAATGTCTTGAAACGAAATTCATCTTTTTTAGACTTTCATAAATAGTGAGACCACATAATGGAAAAATATTCCATATGGCTCGGATTACTCGATGAGTTAGTCCCCATGCAAATCTGTCCCAATGCCAAATTTTGTGTATTTTACATCTATTCTAATAAAATATGCCACACAGATTCAGATACAAATTCAAATTAAAATTGGGCTACTGGGTATCTCGAAATCGACCACACTCAACTGCAGCGTTCTTTCATGTCGTCGCACAACCACTTTCATCAGTGCTTAGAGGCTATGAAAAAAACTTAATTTAGTATGTTAGCATAAGTATTTTGACAACACATTTTTCAAAATAATAAATCACAATGCAAGACGAATTTCTTTGAGCTAATAATATGTATAGCCTCCTTTGGCTTTGATGACTTTTTGCAAACGTGTGGATACCGAATCTATTAGATTTGTAAAGACTTCAGAGAATATCCGTTGCAATGATCAGTGTCTTCAGTTATGGTTCTTTCTCTGGCTTAGTGCACAATTTGTTATCACCTTACTTTTGTGGCATGATGCATTATACAGTTGCAGGATCAATGGTTCCCCTCAAAATGCATCACCAGAAGCAAATGCGTTTAATGTTCTCAAATATTGGCCTTGGTTCACAGGTTCATAGAACCTGGGGCTTAGTTTCTGGCAGACTTTTTTTTAGAGTTTCACGAGCCTAGATCATACGTTGTTGTTGTCATTTCTGTTGTTGTATTTGCTGTTGGGGATGGTGAGCAGGGAAGTTAACTTCATTCTTTTTTGGCGTCTGCCTGGAGGAGAGCCAACCAGCATTCGCGCTTACCCGTTGGCATGATTTTGGAGTAGGTTATTATAGCGGCTGGAAAAAAACAGACCTGCTCTTCAACAGGCGACAAATTGGGGGTGGAGTTGCGTACGAAACAAGGTCATCCAGTAATAAGCCGCATGGCTCGACTCTCCAGCCTCTGCAACCTTTTATCGATTCGACATTGAACCAGTTGTGCAGAATTATCTAAAGTAATGCCAGAGTAATCAATCTTTCAATTATGGTGCGTTTGTTCTGTAAGGAGAGATTACTTCTGCTGCAGTAGAGTTAGTACATGCTGCGCATCCTGCTATGATGTGGCCTTAAAAGTGAGCTTCTTACCGAGTGCGTTTTTGATGAAAGCAAGTCGAATGGGATGTCATTTACTATTTCTTGTAGCCTTCCATAGGCAGAACTTTCATCTGATTCTGTGCGCATATTGTTCAGCATATACTTGAGACGGTTCGGTGCACGGTACCAGCATGCTCTGTCTCTGTGTATTCTGTCCGCATAAAAGTTCTTCTAAGTCTACGTTTTTCCGAGATAGGATAAATTGTCCAGCCTTTCGCTTGGCAAGCAGTAAGCTCAATCTCTGCGCTTCGGTGGAGGTTTCATAGATCTTCTCGGAGAAAATTTGTCAATGTCCTGGCCAGATTGTAGCAAGTGATCCGTGCTGAGGGCTGTGTGTTGGACGATCTGAAGCTTCCAGTACGGGATTCCCTTGTAGTTGCCAAAGTCGATACAAGTATTATTGTCTGGATATATAGTTTGGCTGCCTTTTTGCAATTATTTGCGCTGATGTCGCTTGTGCAAAGTCGAACATATCCGTGCCTCTGGCAGTTTGGAACTTTTTTGAATTTGTGGCAGCTTTACAAAAATCTTTTTATTTCATACCATCTGTCCGAAGAACATTTCTCCAAAACTTTTTTTTGATATGTTGATACTTCTCAGCAAAAGCAAATAATTTAAGTTGGTTTTCCTTTGATAGTTAAGGAAGGTTCACACAGTGCCAGATACTCATATCTGGCAATAATTATTATTTTTGTTAATATTGATGTCAATTTCAGTTGCTAGTTGTTCATATTTGAAACTACATATTTTCAAAGCAATGTGAATGAAAGTGTCGAATATATTCGACCGTGTGAAGAAGGCATTGGTTTGAAACTTGCCTTCTGTCAAACGTCGCACACTCATTGTCTCAGTCTCAGATCTTAATCCTATTATCTGCTGCAGTTTGAGGCTTTAATTACATATCTGGTTTAAATTTCCTCAACAGGATTCGATTTTCCTGATCGTGGCAAGTATTTAATGTCATTTTGTGATTTAAATTTTTTAATTTGATAATTCACTGCTTGATGCGATCTTTTTTAACGTGATGCCGTCATTAAAATTAGCTACTGTCGAAGATCGCATAATACAAAAAAAAAAATCACACGTAAAAGTGGTATAGCGGTTTGTCAAAATACTTATGCCGCAGCAAAAATTTTAAGTATATTAACCAAAATATTCTGCTCTGATCTGTATTTTGATCGTTGGAATTTTTCTTCTTTTTAGTTAAAATTTGTAATGGTTTGTCAAAATAATTATGCCAACCATTATATATTTATGTACACGGCGGATCATGCTAAAGAAACACAAGATAGTGCCGACGTCTGTGCGTCGAATCAACCGATAAGAAACTATGTGTGCGAAAGAGATAGTGGAACTGCTTATTCCATATTAAATACAGAAGAGCGCTGTGCACCTTCTATTATTACAAAATGGACCGAATTCTCTCCGACAATGAAGTGAGCAAGCGTAAGCTTCTTTTTCTTTATCTTTTCTCCTTATGCCTTGCATACTTCTCTGCCAACTTAATTGAAAGTCTATTATGTCTATTATTGGCGCCTACAATATTAAATGAAAAAGAGAGATTGAAAGAGAGAGAGAAGAGCAGATGAATAGATTTAAGCAAAACGTTCAACGGTGTTTTTAAATATGTTTTCGCTAAAAGTGTTCAATCGAATGTAATATAAATTCTGCAACTAAATGTGGTTTATATCATTGTACCCTGCAAACTTTGGAAAGAACATAAAAAAAACTGTCTATTAATATATACATATAATAGATTTGATAGAAAATATTTATACTCTACACTTTCACAAGCTATTGGAAGCATGTTGGCGAGAAATATTCTAAAATATATAAATTCCTTGACAATAAATCCAAAAAAATAAGAAAAAAAAAATAAAAACTAATCAAAGGCTAATCTCGTAGCAACATAACAACTAAAATAATCGAAATCGCCAATATTTAGCAAGAATAGCCAAAATAAAATTTAATATACTTGTTTATATTCAATGTCTATACATGGCTTGTAATTGTTTGATAGTAGCTAAATAAATATGTACTCGCTTATCGATTTCATCTACTGAAAACGATAGATTCTATCTAGACATATTGCATATAGATTTAATCTAGACATGTTATAGTTGAAGTACATTCATATGACTTAAGGGCGCACGGCTGCCAAAAACGTTGAACAATGCGTGCATATAGATATAGAGGCTTCCATAAATCAATGTGAGCCGAGAAAAATTATTCCGAACATATGAAAAATAATCACATAGCTTCATAATGCCTCATATCCGTATCTCGGTTAGCTGAACAAGTAGGATTGTAGCTTATCAGGTTGTTTATCTTTCATGCGACAACATTGTCTATATTAATTTATTTTCGCCAACGAAACACAGTAAACATGTAAAAACACTGAATTCGAGTGTGCTCGACTTCGAGATACCATGTAAATTTATTTGAAGCATATATACCCATGTGAATCCGTATGCGATCTTCCAAAAAAATTTCGTATAAAGTTCAAATAAAATGGCGTTCTCACACAAAAACACCGAAAGAGGACACATTTTGTTATGAATCTAGTCGTTGGAGCTACATATTGTTATCTGAAGAAGCAATAAAAGAATCTAAATATTTAAATTTGAATTATCTAACTCTTCTAGTCTCCAAGTTCTCGTTGTTCATATAAACAGTGAGCCAGACAGACAGACAGTCATGACTATATCGACACGACATTTGCACAAAACTAATATACCACAAAATATATCAGTACAGGGTATAAGAGAACTATACATTATTTTATTATTTAGATTATTTATACTTTATTCGTCAGAAATATCCTGCTAACACTTCGCTACGCAGTAGTTGCCCGCATTTCAACGCGTTATGTACCTCGTTTCGGACAAAATAATTCGAACAATAAACGTGTATATGCGATAAATATACGATTAACCGTTATCTCCATGTTGTAGCTTTTTATCGTTAAACCTGTGAATATATTATACAAATGGCATATCTAGTTTACCATCGGAAATATTCTACAATTTTTAAACTGTTCAATCTGAAGTTATTTTCCCGATATAATCGAGACAGTTGTATTGAATTTTGCCTATCACAATTGCACCACTGAGATGCGCAAGGAATGGTTGATGCAAATTCTTTTAGTTTTTATAATTTTCAATGCGCTCGACTATTCAAAGTGCGAGAACACAAGTTTCGATGATTGGTTAAATGAAAACAGTTTGAATCGCGGACAAATCTTGATGGCAATGCAAAAATTGAGAAAGGCGCTAATTGAAATTAGGTAAGTGCTGCATAATGATATACCGGAATAATATTTGCATGGCTCAGGTCATCTGAAAGGGGCCGTTCATCTATTTTTCAGTTTATATGCTTACAAACGAAATCTTTGAAAAGAAATATGCTAAAAGTTTAATAAGGAAGATTACGTCGAAGCATATTATAGAATTTCTTAAATAAATAAACAAAAAAAAAACAGTTAAACCAGTTATTCGAATTCGAATTATCATCGGTGATATACGCTACATGTTTTTTTTTTGCTGATTATCGATTATTTTATCAAATACCAACTTAATATAATAAAAAACACACAAAACAAAAAAAAACAGTTTAATATTCCCACACAGATTGATTTGTTTTTTTTTTTTTTTTTTTGATACCCCATTTTATTTTTTTTAATCTTTTATTACAAAGTGACTAAAAGTATCGTTCTTAGTTGGAGCAACAAATGTCATCCAACGACTTCTATCAACTGCTAGAGCTCTTAATTCACTCTACGTTGCCCTGGACTCGATTTCAGAGTGGGACAGTGTGAACCCATGTTTGCCTTGGACGGCCTGGCCTATCTGATGGATATCGTCGAAATACTTTGCGTAAAACGTGACCTTTGTAATTCCACTTGCATCTTTTTTTGCGAAGTTCATAGGTTCGGTGTTTGTTGCTTGTCATATTTCAGCGTTTGAGAACGTTTCTGGTCAAAAAATTAGGCAAAAATATAGCCAATAGGAACAGAATTGATTGTACAGTCGAGAAGGTTGTAAAACTATCCGGCAGAGATAGACAAGATTCTGGTTTCAGAAAGTCCGAATTTGAATCTAAAGGTGGTCCCTCTATCTGCATACTTGCGTGAGTTTAGAAGGAGCAAAAATAGAGCTATGATCCTATTTGAGTCGGTTTTTTGAGTAATCATTGTACGGTTGTCCATGTATCCGAGACTTTATGTCTGAGGAAGAACATATTGACTTTTATTTAATAGCGTTTGATAACTCTGCCCGAATACAGATTAGCCAGCACTTATAGAAAGTAAACAAGTATTTACTCTCTAAAATGCTGTTTCAATAGAATATAGACGTATTACCGACCGCACGTATAACGGATTGTTAATGGTTAACCCACTTGTGTATCTGATCGGCTAACGACCATCAAAAGTTATTTAATGTTCTATTCTCATTGGTTCCACATCTGTTCGTTCGATTTCAACTTAGTTCTATGATTTGTTGCGAAAAGACAAACAGACAGACAGACAGACAAGAAGGATTGCTATTAACAGCGTTTTAAATTAGTCAAGTACCTCGACAAAAGCTCCAATTGATTAAATTCTGTACCTTTAAGTTAAACAAGTATATTAAGCTACTACAAATGGAGGCACTAGGCCGACCTTGATAAATCGCAAAAGTCTTGTTGATAAAATTATGCTCGTCAGTCCGCCTGTCTGGCTGTTCGTATGAACCACATGAACTTGAACACTATAATGGAAAACTTGTATTGAATAGACGTGCCAACATTCCTAAACTTCCATACAAACATGTCATTTTAATATATTTTTATTTTAATTCACATTTAGTTCAATTTGTGTCAATTCTAATAAATTATCTCTCAACCATTCAGATCTGAAGTGTAACAGGATACATCGAAGTCGAACTTCTCTCTCCATATTTATTATTAATTTACCATTCGTATTTATGAAAAATCTTATAGCCCTGAACTAGAGATAAACGTCAGTATTTTGAGAAGTTGCCTACAAATGTACAATTGTCGCATTGTTTGCTTTAATGGGCGCACTCTGGATCTGGAGCGTGACATTCAAATGGCCATCGACTTTGCTGAGAATGTGAGTCATAATAGATCATAGATTTATAATTATTTTCAAAAACTAAAACATTTCGTATTTGCAGAGCACAGACTGCGCACAATTGGAGGAATTACTGTTATACAATTATAATTTTCCGGATGGCATATTACCGATAGGCTTTCTCGGCAGTTTTGGCAATAAAGTCTCCTCCCTGTATATTATCACTTCGAACGTTTCTTATGTTGAGCCTGGAGCTTTCGGACAAGGCATATATAAGCGAATTCTATTTGAGGACTCACAATTTGAAACGCTGCAGAAGAGTTTTTTTGAATATATCAGTTATCATTTCGAACTGCTGTCCATAGTGCAGCACCATAAAGCTGTGCAAAGGGTCAATCCCGACTTTTTATATTATGTACGCTACAGAATACGTTCACTCACCATACAGGCCGGAATAGAATGCCTACGTAATCTGACTAGTATCGATTTGCTGAATTCACTGACTTATGTCGACTTTAGACACAATGATTTCGGTTCAGGATTAGAGTGGGATAGCATGAATGAGTTGTCTATGGTCGAGCAACTTAATTTGGCTTCTTGTAAAATTGAACATCTACCGGATTATATATTCAACAATATGTGGGCCAGCTTAAAGTATTTAAATATCTCGCACAATAAACTGCTGACCATTTCAATGGATCTCTTCGGTTGGCACAAGCTTTCGGCTGATTTAAAAATTTACGCAGATGATAATCCTTGGAACTGTAGTTGTGAGTTGCAAACAAATTTAACGTATCTCTTTCAATATCAACAGGATATGCGGTACGAATGCTCTGAGCCGCCAGAGTATGAAGGTTGGCTGGTGTTTGATAAGCTTATATGTAATTCACAAAATATTCCACAAACTTCAGAATTACCAACACACTCAACAACAACTACACCCTTAACAACAACAACAAGAACAACCACATCCTTAATAACAACAACAACCACAATGACAAGCACATCTTCACCAATAATAGAAACCTCCTCAATACCAACAACAACAACAAGAACCACACCCTCAACAACAACAACCGCACCTATTTCAACACCCCCTCAAAATACCGACACAATTCAATGCTCCAAGCACGAACCAAGTTATACCATTAAACTACCTCCACTAAGTTTCTTCGCCAACGCGTTCTCTCCATACACAGTTAACGTAACGCTTGATAATAAATCAGAACCAAATCCTAGAACTACAAACAGCTTTGAATTGTTCTGGTTCAATAGCACGACTACCACATATTTGGATATGAGACGGCATCCGACCTATTTTGGACTTGGCTGCTATATTTCAGTGCCGCATGAGTCAATTGTTAGAAATCTGACGCCAAACTCTGCATACACCTTCTGCCTAATCGGTAGCGAAGAATCAGATGTATCACCATTCAGTTGCAAATCTGTAAATGTTGGTGGCAACATGGAGATACACTACAGCTCATGGAGGAATAAGCGTGTGCGTGCAACGCGCATATCCCTATTGGTTTTTGGTATAGTCTTCAGTATGTTCGGTGGCATACTGGCCGTATTCCTGTTACTCAAACATAAGCCGCTGCTGCTAAAGGGTAACAAACGCGTTGTGACACCAAAGAGCAGCAGTGGTAAGATTGTAGTACTGCCGAAACACAATACCGCAGATCAAATGATCTACAAAGAGGCTAGACTAGCACGCTCCAATGCTCACCGGTGAGTCTTTATAATTTGGAGATAAAAAATGTTTGTCTTACATCAAGTTTCTCCACAGCATTCTTCCTAGCCCAAAGCGACGCACTTCATTGGATAGCAACCTCAGTACGGACAGCTATATGAACGCAAATTTGTATGAGATAATACCACACTATCTCACGTTGGAGAACTTACAGCAGCAACTTCCAGAGCACGAGGACTATTTTGAAATTTATGGTACTGGTGGCCCATCCCGTCAACAAAATTCCATTCAAGAGCCAGACATATATGACACTGCAAATTATGCTCAAATCCCACTTCGCCCGAAACGCACATCGAATGATCCATTGCCAGAGTTACCACAGACGTCCGGCATACGACCATTGCCTGCTTTGCCACGTATTAGTGATGCAAGTACAGAGTCCACATTAAATAGCCGTGTTTAATATGGCTCAACGTGTATTTGTTTATTCGCACTAAGAGTTTTAAGAGCTTTGATGATTGCTTTTGTATACGTATTTACAGATTAAGAATGGTTATGTGTTTGAAAATTAATTTTAATGGTTTTGCTTGAAATTAAAAGTCTTTACTACTTCTGCGACACTAGACACATTGCTTGATATAAACCAAAAATACTGAGCAGGTATAAAAACTTAATTGGTGAACGAAGCAAAAGAACAAGCCACGATTTAAGTGGAACTTCTGAACTAGATGCTGGGAATTGTGCCTTGGAGCTTTGAAGATGATTCGGCGGAAACAATTATTGATGAGTTTGATGTTGGTCAAGGTTTGTTTGAATGAAATGGCAACGGATTTATTGTAAACCAAAAATTAAAACCGACTCAAGCGCTGAGCGTCTGGAATATTAGTTGTTTTCATCTCTTGTCCAGATCGGAATATGTCGAATCAAATTGTTGGTATGCTTCATAAGTAAATCCAAACGTCGGACCGAAGCGTCTTGTTATTTTTCAAACCTACCTAAAGGTGATGAAGTGCACAATACTGCCAACAGAGAAGTTGCAGCGTTAATGATGACACTATTGTAGACCCACCGGACTATAACGAGGTCGATTTGACCTGTGACCAAATAATCTCATTACGCCAAATCTTGGAAAAGTCTCGTGAGTTTAACAAAGACACACACCACCTAATTGTCGATTATAAAACCGCTTTCGACACACCGATACGATTGAAGTTTTTCGATGCCCTATCTGCACTAGGTATTCCGGCAAAGATCGTTCGTCTTTGCATGACGACGCTATCAAACATACAAAGCGTTGTTAGGGTACGAAAGAATCTCGAAACAAAGGGGTCAGCCCTTATATCAAGAGAGGTTTCAGGCAGGGTGATACGCTGTATAAGAATTTGCTAGGTCACTGCCCGTACATACAGAATATGTCGTGCTCGATCTTCTAAAAGGAAGTGTTGCTCGCGTACGCGGGTAATATTGGCGCTCTCAGAGGTTGAAAAACAGTCTCGGCTCGTGGGTCTAGCGGGTAATGAGGACAAGACGTGGTGTCTCCTCGAACGCCGTCATCGCGTCTGGACGGTCCGTGACGATGGAGAATTTCAACTTCAATGTTTTAGAAAACTTCGAAATGACCAGCACCAACAGATCAGGCGAAAAGTCACGCTTGCAAATAGATGCTATTTTGGGCTGAGCAAGGAAATGAGAAGTAAAGCTCTCTCTCGGAAGACGAAAATCAAGATATATAAGACACTGATACTCCTGGTCCAACTGTATGGCGCAGAGGCATGGACCGTTATTAATTTAGACGAAACGGTGTAAGAAGTTTTTGAGTAAAAGAGAGAATCTTTAGAATTTTTAGCCTAATTAGAGTCGACGACGAGTTTAGATCCTCTATGAACCGCGAGCTGTATGAGCTATTCAATGAGGTTGACATAGTCCAGCGCATTAAATTGCAGAGGCTGCACTGGACTGGTCACCGAATGAATGAAAGAGCTCCAGCACACATGGTTTACATGGGGGGGGCCTAAACTAGATTGTTGGATTGTTGGAATGACCAACTGTGGAGAGATTTCAGAGTTCTTGGCATTCAAAACAACTGGCGCCAACGCACACATGACTACAGCAGCTGGCGCGCCTTCTGAATGCGGTTATGATCGAACGACGGTCGAAAGCCATCTTAGTAAGTAAGTAAAGCAGGTCTGGGTAACTCTGGGTACCATTAGTTTTAATATGAACACGTGGTTGACCCCACGCTTCCTTTGCACTAACTTAATATAGGCTTTTAGTTTATGCGTATTGGATATCGTGAATCATTTATCAAAGATTTTTAAATAATATTTTTTCAGGACTTTTTATAAAATATATGAACAGATTTCAATACATTAAAACGGCGACGAATAGGAGATTCGAAGGCTAATTTGTAACAGAAAAACATATCAATTGATTTATTCCGTGAGTGTAGTCTCGAAGCTCTACACAAAGAAAGACAGACATACGATCAGACCTATAGTCAGTCGAATAGTGTAGCTGACGTACATGATTAGATGGCGTTGTCTCGATATATTACATTTGACATTCCAACAAAACCAATATACCCACCCAATTAAGTTTTCACTTTCGCCTAGCGTAGTCGAATGATGATTAATATCAAATAATAAAAAAAAAACCCAAGAGTCAATGAATCTATTTTCATGCATCAATGTCATATTTGCTGCGCATGTCAAAGGATTTTGAATCGTGCCCTTTTGTATAGATAAAGCAATCCAAAATAGTATCGGGACAGTTGAGTTTTATCAGTACAGCGTGACACAATAAATAAATTAAGCAATATTATTGATAAGCAACTCTAATCTAATTTGATGCAATTAAATAAATTGTTATTGAATAAAATCAGTTAGTTGGGCAGAGACTGTGAAGTGGCAGCAATCATACGAAACGTTTAGTGGCATATTTCGTAACAAACGGTACGGTATCGGAAGGATATAGTATTGAAAAATGTTTAAATCGAGGTCCTTTGATTTGATAGCTGAAGAGAATCAAAAGAAGCGCGAACAGCTTTATCAGCCAAGACGCATACGGTATGTATCTAAAGTACGATATTTTGAAAAAAAGATTTGGTTAACGATTTACTGTACATGTAGCTGGCTTAAGTACATTGTAATACCAGCGTTACTGGGCTTTGTACTGATGTTGATACTCTGTAATGTCGATTTTGACAGCCAATCCGATGTGGAAACCAGCACTGAAGGAGTGGTGCCAGCTGCCAGAGCACGGTTTGTGTTTAACAATTTAATTGCAAAAATAATTTCAAATTCTAATTGAACTAAGTCTGCTTCCGCACAGTTTTTCTAAGCTATATAACTCTGAATGTAATCTTCTGGATAGTTCCAGTTGCAAAGTTGTTTGTTATGGAGATATGGACAGCGTCATTAATGAGCTTGCAGGTCAACAGCGCGCTTGCAGCGGCGATATGAATTTATATATAAAGAGTTGTACTTTTCCATTCGGAACATGGAAACAGAAACTCTTTGCAGGTGATTTTCGTTTAACGAGTTTGGTAATTGAGGACTGCTATCTTTTTTCCATTGAGGAAAAAGCATTTCAACAAACTAGTCTACAAAATCTGGCAACTTTAGAATTGATTCGAACCATGATTCACTCATTAGACAAAACGACATTTGCTAATTTGAACAAATTGGAAAATTTTAAATTAATCAACCGCTGGGACTTCACTTTGGTTGGAAATGATTTTCTGACTCCCTTGGCGAAAAATATTGTACAGATTGAATTTCTGCAGCAATCAGATAGTACATTTGTCTACAATCCGCTAAAATGGTTTGGAAAGATTGCGTACGATAAGCTGCTACATTTGGATTTACAGGGCAATAATTTCGAAAATGGTTTAGATTTGGCAACTTTTCAGAAAATGAACAATTTGCAGACATTAAATATATCAAATACTAAAATAACAACACTTTATGCAAATCAATTCAAGTCAAATTGGGCCACATTGCGTACGATAGACTTACAGCATAATATTTTGAGAACGCTCGACAATGAATTTATGGAATCAGTCAACTTTTGGAATGTGAGCTTGGCACTGTATGGAAATATTTGGCATTGCGACTGTGGCATGGAAATGCTTTTAAAATATACAAGAAAACAAGAAGGGAGCCATATGCCATTATGCCATACGCCCGACGATTTAATGAATTTCCCACTTAAAGATGTGCGGTTGCCTTGCACCAACGACAGTGAGATGCAAACTGATCCAAGTGATGTCGAGTACGTGCCGACGTCCAGTAACACTGATACAGGTCCAACGGCTCCCACACGCACAACTACCAGCGCGAACACTGCTGATGGAACAGCAGCTAACGAAACTACAGACGCCGTCCAAACAACTACTGCGGATTATAATACAAAATTTAGACACACTTTGACTTGCACAAATCGTTCAAATGGAAATGTACAAAATATATCGATTGAACTTGATGCCGTACTCACCATTGCGGATGAGTCAAGTACAAGTGTGCGCATCACAATACATGGCACGTCTTATAACAACTGGCAGCTGGTCTTTATGGACCGAAGGGCATCACTTGAAACGAAAATACGTACAACTTACAACAATCCTAAATTCGTCATTATCGAAGAGCTGCTGTGTGACGAAAGCTATGTGTTTTGCTTGCTCATCGACAATGAATTAACCACTTCACCACTCAACTGTCAGGCACATCGCATGCAGCGTTGCAATGCTGCACATTACTGGTTCCAAAAGAATTTAGTATTTATTTTACCACTGGGTTGCATTGGTATCTTGATATGTGCCAGCATAGGTGTTCTCATCATCTATTTGATACTGCGCAGACGTCCAACTTGGTTGCATGGAAGCAAAAGATTGGTGCGTCAGAGCAGAGATTCGTTGAAGGTGCTGCTACTACCGAAAAATCATGAGCACGCATACGAAAATGTATATGATTTAAGGTGAGTTTACATTATATAAAAAACAAGTAAGAAAATACAGTCAGGCGTAACCGACTGTAAGAGGCCCTGTACCAGTTCAGGTCTCCTAACAAACACATTAAACGTTTCCCGAGCATATGACCAAACACATGACCACTTCTCACTGCTCGAATATGAATGAAAAGGAAAGGGGGGTCATTCAACTTCAATTGGTTATAAAATCGTTATTTATTATCCGATTTTGATGAACTTTTTGGATTTTGACTAAGAGGGACGTTAACTTTATACTGGCATACTCAATTTTTCTTGTGCCGAAGAAATATTTCTCCTTGGGGGTGATTTTATGGGGAAGGGGGGGGGGAGGGGCAAAATTTCAAAATAAACTTGTGAAATTCCGGAGCAGTCCTAGACGAATGCAAAAAACACGAAGTCTCTATCTATTACCGTTTCCGAGATCCTTTCGTTCATACGGACGGCCAGACGGACGGACGGACAGACGGACAGACGGACAGACGGACATGGCTATATCGACTCCTCTATCACTCCTGACCATAATGGGGGTAACTTTGGGGGGTCTCCGACCATTATTTCTACCTGTTACATACATTTGCACAAACCCAATAGGCTCTTGTACCTTCGGTACAGGGCCTAACAATATGCTAGTCTTTCGTATCAATATCAAAAATAATATTGAAAATATTCACACTGAACGCATATTATCTCACACTTCGGAATGTTCCAAACTTCAGATTGAGAGAACAGAGTTTCAAAATAGAAATAAAATAATATATTTTTGTGACTCTGCAGCGACAAAATGAGAGAACGCTGTAGTCAAGTGCGATCGACTTTGAGATATCCTACACTCCTATTAAACCTTATACTTGTATAGGGTATATGTTGCTATTTGGATACGTGTAGGATATTTCATTGAAATTAGTTGAAGATACATCGAAGTCGGACTTTCTAGCTGAATTAACGACAACAAAATACAAAAACTATGAAAGGTGTGACAGATTTGTATAGGGGTTACCTCTTCTAATGGACCTATCTGCCCCTAGCTAGTATATTTTATAAGGATTAACGTAAAATAAACCAAATTGCATTTCTTGCACATTTTTAAATATCAATAAACATTTTTCATGAAAAAAGTATGAATATGTCGGTTTTCGTGGCAACTCCCAGTCGTCCATTTAAAAGAGATGGGTCATCTCATACCATGTTGATAAACGCTTCTCTGTTTTAAATGTCATTATGATGATTAATCTTGAAATTTTATTTTTTTTCTTCGTGCACTTTAAACAGCTCATATGCCAATTTTTATGACAGCAATATTATGGAAAACAATTACGACACCATTGCTTATTATCAACAGCTGAGAAATTCTAAACTGAAACTGTTTAAATCGGATCAGATGTCTCCATATGAGCTTGCACCTGCAGCACCACAAACGAGTAGATCAAGCAAACTTTCTAGACCATCCACAGTCAAACTGGAGGACGCATCTTTTATTGAAGAAACTTATGAGGAATTACACTGATTTTTATTGTAGATAAAGTGCAAAAATACAAAAATAAAATTTTAAACTTAACTTTTTTTAAATAATTCAGAAGTAATCAATAATCGTTGTCCATATATGAGAAAAAGCAAATTCATCCACATTTTTTATTAAATACATTGACATTTAGTCCAGCGGTTTTCTAAAATTTTTTTTTTTGCTGGATTAAGTTTGAACATTGCCAAAGACTTCTTTGAAGTGGTCAATCGGAGCATCCATTGCGCGGATAGTTTTTTATGTCCAAAGGAAGAGATAAAGCGCAAAAAGCGCCGATAGAGAATTGACTCAAGAATCGCCAGGTAATGATTGACCGGTGGCTCGTTCTATAACGAGATCGATTCGGTTATCAAAAAGCTGAAGAATAACAAAGCGGCAGGTTCCGATGAGCTGTCAGTGGGTCAAGAGTATGCACTAATTTTTTTGAAGATAAGGTCCGATAAATCATGCCCAACGACTGGAGTCTCAATACTTTTCGTCATATCTTTCAAAAAGGAGACCCCGCTGTGTAATAAAATTATGTTAAGCGTACAGTAAAAATGCTGCAGCCATATATGGATGCATGGATAGGACAGTTTCAATGAGGCTTCATAACCAAAAAAACCAGATCAAGTTCGAAAAATCATGGAGAAGACTCATGAGATTAACAATGAGGTACGCTAACAATTTCTCAATTATAAAACCAACTGATACGAAAGAAGTTTTCCGATGTACTGTCTGCTCTAGGTACCCCGGTAAAGATCGTTCGTCTTTTCATGATGATGCTACCCCTACGAACTCTTTCGCTCAAAACTAAAATCTGAAAGACGATTATAATCCCGATCCTATTGTATGACTGGGAATGAATGAGATTAAAAGGATGACCGGGTACACAGCCATTGCGCCTTCTTTAGTGCGGCCATTATCGAACAATGGTTGAAGGCCAGTTGAGTGAGCATTCCAACAATCCAACAAAGCTAATATGCCCTGCTCTAAGTGAAGTTTTAATGAATGTATTCCATATGATTATCGCCGAAATGTTATCAAATGATATGATAAATGCTATCATTGATAAGTTTATTGCAGGCAAATCATTTTTGCTTTATGCGATTTATTGCGTTATACTTCAGTTTTGGTTTTCTATTGACACGGATATGTCACAGCCGCAGAAACAACGCAAGGATTCAAACGCGCAGGACAATGCGATCTATGAGAAGTGGTGAGATACGAGTTAAAACAGAATACATTTGCATTTATTTTTTATCTACCTCTTTGCACTTAATTCATTGTATTGTGTGCGTAGCATGGTGAAGGCAAAGGTCAACTCTAAGGAAAGGTATCGCACGTGTTGTATAAATGATACCTGTATACAGATTATTGCCTGGATGCTTCTGTCTGTGGGCTTATGCATAATAACGACTGTTTTTTATCTGGCACTACGTTATCAGGAACAAAACGAAAAGCCACGACCCCATAACTATGATGAAAACGGAGAATGGTATGATAGCGGCGAAGATATGGAATTCAATGCCGATAATCTGGGAGATAATAATTTCGATAAACCGAATAAAAACTTACATTTAACTCGCAGTTTCAATAAATACAGGTAAGTGCTCAACTTTATTGAATTTTGGAACGAGTAACAGTAGTTTCGAGTAAAAAAAAGTGTTCGTAATAATACTAGATATGTTTCCGTCTGTCGGATGAAATTTTTCGTTGATAAAATTTGTTTTAAATGGTATAAGAAGATTGTAAGAGGCAGCAGGAGGCACAACAGACACTGTAATGTAGTATGTATATATATTCTTGATCAGCATCAAAAGTCGCGTCTGATGTTACATTATTTAAGGACCGCATATTTCATGTTTCTAGTGATGCAATTCATTCTCAACTCAACCGAATATATATATTTTAAGGCCTTCGGTACGGAGGTACAAGCGCAGGTGGAAATAATGGTCGGAGACACCCTAAAGTTACCCCCTTATGGTAAGGAGTGAGAGAGGATTCTATATAGCTATGTACGTCCGTATGAATAAAAGCATCTCGAAAACGGTAATAGCTAGAGACTTTGTGCTTTTTGCATTCGACTAGGACTTCACCGGAATTTTACAAGTTCATTTTAAAATTTTAGCCCTTCCCCCTTTCCAATAAAATCCACCACAAGGGTAAAAATTTCAAGTATAGAGATAAGCCAAAATAAATGACTATTTTATAAGTAATTGAATTTTAACTAAAATGATTTATAAAGCACTTATTTGTGCAGTGAGAAGTGGGAGGACCAAAATACTTTTCGTCAGTACCACGTTTTCTTATTAATTTACCTCCGTTTTGCTTTGCACTGCTTGGTCATAAGCTAGGGAAACATTTAATGTGTGTATTAGGCGACCTGTACTGGTAAAGAGCATCTTACAGTCGGTTACGCCCGACTGTAATTATTTTACTTGTTTTATGTATGTTCGCGAATAGCTTCGTTGTTTATGAATCAACTTTGACGATTCTTTTTTTTTGTTTGAAAGGTCTTGAGTTGGTCCCATAGTCAACCAGTCAGGATGTGATGAAGAAATTCCATTGTAATTAAGAGGAGAAGCCCCACCCCCATAAAATAGATTAGAAAAATTCGTCATATCTTTTCATCGATATGAGGTACGATGATGAAATTTGGTATATAGTTTGGTCAAAGTCGGAGGAGCGATGCCCCGCCCCCGTATATAAGATATAAACAAAAATTAACATATCGTTGCATCCATTCGAGGTACTGTGATGAAATTTGGTGTACATATCAATTGGATACGTGTGATCAAAGTTAGAAAGGCGATGCCCCACCCCCTATATAAGCCATATAAAAAACTAAACTTTTCTTTACATCTGAAGTTTGGTACATATGTTAACGGGATCGGGTAGAAATAAAGTCACATCCTAAGTTTTGTCAAAATCAGAGGCCGATACCCCTCCCCCAAAAAAGAATATATGTATAAACGTTTCTTTAAAAAGATAAAACCGACTTCAAAACAAAAAGGCACTAAAAACAGTCACTAAAAAGCGAAAGAAACTAACTATCAGATTTAATTCAAAATACTTTTTATAGGGAACATACTGATCTGTTTGAAGTCGGTGGCAAGGCAAATAGGTAGAAGGTAGTTGTCAGGCAACTGCAACGGGTGTCCAAGAATACATGATGCAACTACGTCCAGTCTTTCATATATGCTTGTGCCTACAAATTATTGTTCATTGTTCATTACTTATCCAAATTTCGCAGTGACTACAAATTATTTGTCTTTGCTATTGCAATCTCACTTTTACATTCTCGCACAATAAACCGCTGTGAATTATACAGTCTGGCTTTTTCAGACATGTTGCCACCCTATAATTATCGAGTTGCCACACTTGCACCAAATTTGTGAACTTATAAGTCCGTGCACTTCAGAAAACCAAACTAAGATATAAAGATAAGAAAAATATGAGAAAAGAAAAATATTTAACCAGCTCATCTAGCAATCGTTCAATTGGTGTGTGGCAAGGCTGTTATTATTTGTCGTAGTTAGTATTAAATCACTTATACAGGTTTTATAGATTTAATATTTTATACATTCTTACTTAACAGCGACTACGATGGCTGTACCGAGTCACTTTGCCGCATTGTATGCTCCCGAAACGAACCGGACGCATTCTACGCTGACGTTGCGGTTGCCTTAAGCCAGAGCAATTGCAACGGCACAGTGCCAGCCTTAGTACTACTTAACCAAAATTTGAAACGCATCGAAGATAACTGGCTGACGACATCTCCAATATCTCATAAGGTTTACAAAATTGAGCTGCGGAACTCAAATGTGCTTTACATGCGCAGTGGGGCTTTCATTGATCCCATGTTCGCCACGACAATCAATATGTACTGGAATGATCTGACTCTGAAAATACTCGAATGCGGCGCTCTTCTAGGTCTCTACGCACTTCAGCAGCTGACAATTGTGTCAAAATTGCCCAGTTTAGATTTGGCATTTCTGCAGCCAGTCCAGACAACGCTGCGCTATCTGCGTCTCAATTCGCATCTGAAATTTCGCACAGATTCAAACATCTTGGGAAATGCCTATTTCGATAAGCTGGAATATATTGATCTGAGTAGCAATATATTCGAGGGTGCACTAAATAAACGCATGTTTATCTCAACACCGAAACTAAAGTTTTTATACATCAGGAGTGCGGCTATTAGTGCCATTGAAGAAGATACTTTTGAGGACTTGGCAGGCCAATTGCTGGTGGTGAACTTGGCCAATAATCTGTTGACCACACTCAGCGCCGATGTCTTAAGGCCACTGTTGCATAGCCAAGGCGGCTTTTTTGAGCTTGGTGCAAATCAGTGGATCTGTGATTGCCAGTTGAATACATTTGCTGGATTCTATGCAACGAATCGCAATCACTTCATGAGTATGCTCTACTGTAAGCGACCATTTAATTTGTATGGCACAGATATAAATGAAGTCGATGCGAAAATGCTGGGCTGTGATATGGCTACAACGACATTAGAGTCGATCAAATTGACTACAGAAACGGCAACAACAACGAGAGCAACAACACTAGCAACCACGAGACCAACAACAACAACAACAACAGATTTGGCCGTAACCTTCACAACAACAATGGCGAATGTCCAACACGAAACAACGCTTAACAATGTCGACTATATTACAACGGATGAGTGGAGCAGCACAACGGCAGAATCCCTCTTTGACAAAATTGACATCAAGTGCTTAACGGAGCAACAAACTGCAGATATTGGTTCGAAACAAATTCCAGATCAGCTGCACTTCGAGCCGCCCATATACGATTTGGTCCTAAAATTGTTTGTAAATCGCACAGTAATTGCCAGTATCGTGGATTATAATGACGCAGACGTTGTAAATATACTTTGGTTTAGTGAACCTAATGAGAAGGATTATAATTGCACGGGCTATATGAGTCCATATCTGTTGATCGATAGTCTCAAGTCGAATATAACCTATACATTCTGCTTGATGCCAAACTTGGCGGAAACTATTTCACCGCTCAGCTGTCAACCGTTGCATGTGCCTGCTGAAAGACAAAACGAATTTGAAGACTATCCTGATGATGTCTATGAAGATGTAGATTCGGAAAAACAATTCACCATTGGTATACTATGTTTGATTTTCTTTATGTCGGCAGTATTTGGAGCATCTATTGCTTATTTTGGCATTAAAACCTATCCGGATTTGTTGGAAGGCTCGAAAAATGTTCTGGTTGTCAAGAAGTCAGACAAGACATGCTATATATCAACTATAACAGAGCCGGAATATGGCATGGAGCATGGTGCATCGTTGAAGAAGTCGCTGCCGGAATCGTTCAAGAAGCCTAAGTACGTATAAGAATTTAATCAAATTTGCAAATATAGAATAAAAATATTAATGAATTAATGCAAACTAATACACAAATTAAAATGTAGGTACATGATAGAATAATATTTGCTGCACACATAATTTTTTTTTTTTTGATATTATTTGCAATATTAACTTTTACATATAAAACATTTGACATATAATCGAGTATTCGTTATACTTCCTACTAATTTTTGCAATTTTATAAATGATTTCCAACTGTTTTTTCATGTTTCTCATTATTTTTGATTTACAGACCTCCACTTCCCGATTTACCACTAATACCATCGAATATGTGTGCTAAAGAGTTGATGCGTTTATCCAGCGAAAAATCATCCTCCTCAACATGCTTTGAAGAAAGTTTTTCGAATATTACCTATCAGGATGATGAATATGAAGTACCAAAGAGCTTTGAACAATCGCTTTACTCCTTGAAAAGGTGTGTGGAAAATCCTTATGCCGTGAGTCCTAAATCACCACCGCCGTTGCCAAAGCGCAATTCAAATATATCGGATGGCTTGGTAGCAAATAGATTCGGCAGCATTAATGAGGCTTTTGAAAAATGAAAGCATTTTTTAGAATATATTAAATCAGCCCAAATGCATCAAATGTTTGATTTTTCTGAATTATTTTTTGTGAAATAAAGAAAAATTAAATTCAATCGAAATGAAAATTATAAAAATTTCTTGAAAAATACTACACTTAGAAAAGGTTATAGGTTATATTTACAAATAGACCCGAAGAACTTTGTCCCATCCAATATTTGGCGAAAATAGAATAAAATCAAGAATTCTATTTGTTTTATTCAAATTTAAAAAAAAGAATAGACCATTGACTATGAAGAGTGAGAATGGGTACTCAGCTCGGAAACAAGACACATATAGCGAGCAATGTGAAAAGCATGACATTCCCAGATTTATGCCACACACTTCCAGCGACTGCCCTTGTGATTTGTTTATGGTCATCGCAAATGCAAGTTTCACTGGGAACTGAATATGTTTGAACTGGAACGTCAAATCGATTGAAGTCAATGAATTCGCGGAACTAGGCATTCTTTTCATTGAACGGTCAATAAGTCGGTTTCCATTGCACAGTTTCGGAGAATGAAGATTTCGTAGCATAATGATAATAGATAGGAATTTCATTGGATAATTGACGACTTCGTCATCGTTCTTAACGTGATCGATCGATCGATAAATATAATAGTAATTCTCCCGGAATTAGATTTTGAAACGTTGAATTCATGCGAGTGCCCTCAGCCAATGGTAGTTACGATAACTTGGACAATGTTCGGATATAAATTAGTGATGAGTTCATCTTTCGGTGAAGTAAATTGGCCAATTGCAGATGGAATCGATATTAAACCACTGGTAGTATCTACCGGAATTTCTGCATTTCCGATTCTCAGCAATTCTTTGAAGAAAACTGCTGCGGTTGTATGCTGTTGCAGGAAAACTCACATGGATCTTGATCTGGTTACGACAACAACGATCCAGTATGACGAAAAATTTGGCAATAAATCTGTATAGTTGGAGGCAATTTCTGTAATTTTTGTCTTTTGTTAGCAAGATAAGTTTTAGTTTGTGTTGTATTACATTTGAAAATAATCTTTAAACATCTTGAAATGGTTTCAATTAGGCGATTCATGATGCAAGCAACTCTGACAATTTCACCTTGCAGCCCGCGCAACGCGATCCAGGCGGTTCTGACTTAATTGAATGTTTGGCTCATATTGAAAGGCTTTATCACTTGCCGAGCACGATCTTTCTTCTCAATCGTGGTTGCTCATTGCAAGCTTCGTTGATAGCTTCGAACTGTCGAGCACGAGTTTGAATCCTTCTGATTCCATTTAATTACCTTTCAGTAGCATATTTCTCTTTAAGAAGTGCTGGGAACGTCGTTATTTTTGCATATGTTTATTTATTTATGTTTTCCCTGTTTTTATATTTATTCGTAACATGGCTGGAAAGAGCGGTGGTTAAAAGGGATGTTTTATATTATTCATCGTCAAGGAGTTCCCACTGTGCTTCATTGCCCAGGCTAACAGAGATAAAAGAAGGGTCGGCATGGGTAAAAGTGTTGTGTGTGGAGAAGTTAGTAGGTGATTTAGACTGATTAATCTATATACTTTAATATCTGCTATTAACGAGCATTGCTTTTCGAAGAGCCCCAGTCACCGGGTCACCGGGCACTAAGGACGGTTTTTATATGAATGGACGGTGACTCTAGGTTAGTTTTGACTAAGTTATTTCTTTTCTACAATGATAATCAATTATTTATGGGACTTTGCATCGACTACTAACGCTTCAAAGCTATTTTGAATGTTTATTTCTGAATGTTGGAATGATTTGTGCAGTAATACAGTAACTGCACCAAATCTGTTCGTGGCTTTGTATGTTATTAGTCAGAAATATGTATATATTGATTAATGTATTGGAATACAACTAAATTTGCTGCTCTTTTTGTATTACAACGAATGCAATTTATTTATTTACATTTAATATGCAAAATTCTATTTTTACGTCTCATTTTAAAGCATTTACATTGTGCCAAGTACTGAACAACAAAGGCAACACACAATTATACTTAGACCAGATCAATGCGAACGGTCGCTGGGCTACAAAGGCGAGATACTATTTTTAGGATACGAATTGGCTATTAATATTGCGGTATTTCACTTCGCAAGCGACTAGATTATTGCCGCCGTATCGCGTGAATAAAATCGCGTGCGTTTGATTTATTTTTTGAACTAGAGACTCGTTTCTCACCTTAAGCAGGCTGCACTCATATGCACTGTGAAACAATGAAATTTTTTACATAGTTTACTCATAGAAGATATGCCTGGATAAACTCTTTAGAAATATCGAAAGTTAATATTTTAATTTAATAAATTGAAATAATTACCGGCTTAGACGCCAATTTCTCTAGATATCTATAATAGACCCTTTTGAATGATTTTTTTTTTTTTTCTTAAATAAATATAATTTTTTATATACATAACAATGAAGCTAACTCATCTGGCCTTCTTAATGGTAGATTCAACGCGTGGAGGCGTTAGAATTTTAGATTTTAGCAGAATTACAAGGTATTGATCGCCAAGAAGATGAATGCGTGTATGTATGTACCAATAACTCAATCTTGGCAGTTCATATTAGTAAGTTACGATGGGTAACATGGTTATACTGATAGAAATCTTTGCAGAATGTTGACATTATAAGTAGAAGCCGTGCTTCAAACTTTTACATCATATATTCACAAATTAGAATTGTTGTCTTGTACAACAAAAGACTGATCTTGAGTTTAGAGGCTTGCGTTATTCTTAGCTTTATGTGATGTTTCCAAGTAAGCCATCTGCCAAGTGTGAGAACAAGATCGAAATTGACAAATACCAGACGGCAGCTTCTATAAGCTCTCAAGAAGATGAACCTGGAAAAAGGCTCCAGCAACGGCACTAACGCAATAAGAATCTTTCGGCATAATCTTTGAGTTTGTCTGGTCGTCGCGATTGCCTTACTCGATTAAAGGCTTGGCAAACATCAAGAAAATCAATCGAACAGAACTGACGACGTTCTAAAGTGCAAAGTTCCTTTTGAACGACTCCATTCGACGGTTGTAATTTGCTTTGGTATTTATTGAACTGAGCACGGTGATCTGGAACCATATGTCCTTCACGCAGCAGTGGCAACAATCAAACAAAAATATTGTTTTAGCATGTTTGCACATTACTGACAGCAAACTCATCGGGCGTTGGGATGTTGGGAACGGATGTGGGCAAGGCGCAAATAGCGGAGATTTTCTTGTTTTAAGATAGTTGGGCGAACAGGCCTTTACATTTGACATATGGCTTGAATAAAATTAAGGTTCTCAGCTTTGTATGGAGACGAGCAGAAGTTAAAAGGTTTCAATAACATGACCTTCACCAGTTTCCATTTGGATTCCTCATTTTTACGGGTTTTGGAAGCGTGATAGACTCGTCTCAATTCTCTCCCCTCTCGGTGCTTCACAGCTATTTCCGGCATCAAAGGTAGAGGTCACGCTTATGCTTCTACTAAAAGTGGCCGAAAGGGAGATTTTTTACCTTCATGAATGTCTGACATGGCATTCTCAATATCTTTCCATATGGCTAAATTTGGGATAAAGCAACATAATATCCTGTTCTTATAGGACAAAGGGGTATACTAGGTATGTGCAATTGTAGTAACAGTTAAAAGGAGGCAAAAAAGACCATAGGATACGAGTATATATATTTTTGATATGCATCAAAATTAAAGTCGATACAGACATGTCCGTCTGTCCGTACGAAAATCAAGAACTTTTTGAATATAAGAGATGGAGCGTTTTTGCATATTTAGATTATTTTATTTAACTTGAAGATAACACGGTAGAACACAAATCCAGATCGAACCAATAAAAGGGAGAGGCCCTATACAAATCTGTTGAAACTTTCGAAGTTTTTGTAGAATGATCCATAAGAAAATATTCCATATAGGCCAAGATCGGACCACTAGAAGAAGTATCCCTCAATCAAATTGGTACGAACATGGTGAAATGCATGTAAGTACAGACGGAAGACTTCTTCGAAGATGATCCAAGAGCGACGTCTACAGTCAATGTGATTCATTATTACCCAACGGCAACGAATTTTTTTTTGGTGTAAGCTTCAAAATAAATGAAAAATAGTTTTATCTTTTCTTTTCTATTTATTCATGTTAATTTGAACACAAAGATGTTCAGATATGTTAATGAAAATTAAAGAAATATTTAAAAATTATATTTTTTTTCAGTAAGAACAAATAATTTGTTCTTAAAATAGAAATTAGCATTTCCCAATGAATTATATGCAGAATCCTTTTTTAATCCAGTGGCAATATTGAACAGATATTATATCCAAACTACATTATTATCACTGATAGTTCAACAAACACACCTCGTTAAATAATTATTCATCATATTTAATATTGTCATGACAGAAGACAATAGTAATTAAGATCTATTTAAGTTCAACACAGAAAAGAAATTTTAAATGCGAACAGATTCTCAGATACAAATTCAGCGACAATTGCGAGTACAGATACAACTGACATACGTACACACATAGAATGCTAGTATGTCACTGACAATAAGAAATTTACAAATTGTTTTGTCAACAGGCGATTAGCACGAAAAGCACGCAGAACCAAAGCCAACGGGCTTTGTCGCATAATCTCCATTAATCTTAATATTGTCAGAAAAACTTTTAAGTGTTGTTTATTATTCAATGTCAACATAATCGCTTGATCACTATACGAGCATTGGCGGCTTTTGGGGTAAGGCAGGGTAAAGTGAATCCAGGACCCAAGGCTAATTTGAGCGTTTATTTTAAATTAAATTGGCCTGTCTATCATTTATAGCCGCTTGCGATGCAATGTACCCAGTTGCTTTTATTGGCAACAATCGAGAGTCAATTGTTTGCAGAAAAAAAAAAATAAAAAACAAGAATAAAATGTTTGTTTGCCTCACCGCTGAAATATTGTATTTTATAATTTTATGATTGCAATTTTTATTTTATTCATTCTTTTTTTTTTTTGTGCACTGCACTTGAAAAAAATAAAGTAAAAATATGTGGTTGAGACTGTGCAACAGCCACAGTAAGAATCTGCTTAAAATAATTTCTTATAAATGCATTTCTGGGTGCACTAACCCAGCGACCTAATATCTATTTCTGGCAACATCGAATGCAGGCAGTACTTCTGTCTATTTGAAATGTATTTTCCTGTCCGTATGAATGCTCATTGTTATACTCTTCATACAATGCGTGGAACCGGTACTATTAGTTTGTCTGAATGATTGTACACATTGGAGACGGCTGCGATGTATTAGCTTAGTTTGTGTGATGCATGTCCGCAAGTCGTTAAAAAATTTACCGAAACATTCAATTCAATGAATTTTTTGTCTCGTACCAGGAAGGTCAAGACGACGTATAGAGCGACGAACATTGAAGACTTTTGAAGAACGTTGGATAATATTATTTTGGTTGGCACTAACCATGCAAACCTCAACACATTCTGAGTTTTTATTTCATTTTGATCTAAATCGAACTACTAAAATGGCAACCCCCACAAATCTGTTAAAACTTATTCGGTTTTTGAATGAAAACCATTTTGAACTTGTTTTTAATTCGTATAGAAACGCAGAATTTACTTTAATTGTAAAACTTCGGGTAGGTCACAAAAGTAATCCGATTAAGTTTGAACAAAGTCGGAACAGCTATATCCCACAACCCTTACAAGCGATACAAAAAATGCAACATATCTTTGCATCTATTTGAGGTAGAGAGATGGATTTTGGTATATTTGGTGGTGGGACCAATGACCATATGAAGAACATACATACATATATATAGTATATAGACAATATGTATGTATATCAATATTTTTTAGCTGAAGGCCTCAGTAGACGAAGCTATTTGTTTAAGCTAGATTTCTAGTTTAGTAAAGTATGCCGGGTACCACTAGTATTATATATTTGCTACAATTATTATTATTGATATTTTTATTTTTAATATTATTATTTTTATTATAATAAATATTTTCATGAATACAAGGGGCACTTTTAATATTTTGGGAATAGCAAATAATAACAAACATTTTCTAATCAAAATGGCTTTATTAATTTATGCACTTTTGTAATCGCTCAAACCAATTTTCGAAGCACTTTTTCCGATTGAGGAACCTCCAAAACATGAGTTGTGAACGCATCAACAGCTTCTTCGGGCGTAGAAAAACGTTCACCACGCAGTTAATTTTTGATGTTTGGGAATGGAAAAAAATAATTGGCCATTGACCCACCAGTTCGATATTTTAAACTCCTGTGTGAGTCGATGTGTGAGAGCATGTATTGTCTTGGTGAAAGGTGCTTCGTCTTCGGCGGTTTGTTCTGCAAATTTTTTCGAAGACTTCAGGCAAGCAAATGGTCGTGTACCATTCAGAATTGACCGACCCATTTGGCCTAAGACAAAGGCGACCGTTTGCTGCGCAGTGCTTTATGCACGAACAACTTTTGTTGAGTTTGGCTAGTCGATTGCTGTTCTGTTTCCGGCTCATACGCTTGTACCCAAGATTTGTCCTTGATGATCTTATAAATGTCTTTCGAAGCACCGCGATCGTATTTTCAGCAAACGAGCATTTTCTTTGACCGATTGTCAAATTTTTCAGAATCCAACGCGAACAAACCTTTTTTACGGCAAGGTATTCATGCACAAGGTATGTCCCATGTCGATCTCGTATAATCAGTTCACGCAGCATCGATTTTTTGTGGCACAAAAACCGATTTAAAGCGAACTACACGGAATTCGTTGCTGAGCGATGGTTTTTGATGGTGCTTGATAGCCATACAAAGAACTCTTGTTGAGATAATCCACGTCGAAAGTTGTGAAAAATAATCCAACAAAAACCTTTCCTTAAAAAAGGCAAACTTTAGTGTGGCCACTTATAAATAGAGCCCTCATATTATTATTATTATTATTATTATTATTATTATTATTATTATTATTATTATTATTATTATTATTATTATTATTATTATTATTTTTGTTATTATTATTTTTATTACTACCTATTATTATCTAGGTCTAATGTGATATTTCTATATTATATTATATTATATACAATTCGTTTTATGAAGCTGAAATATTAGACACACTCAGCAGGTGAGTCTGGAATTCGCTGAGAATTTATTTTTATATTTCAAAGCAGATAGACGAACTTGGTTAGATAGCCTCTTCTTAATCCGGAATAACTTTATGGGATTATTGAATATATCATTCATTCTATGTGTGATAAGTGCTCATCTTAAAATGTGGGCTCGTGTTACTTAAAAGTTAGCACACAGCTTCCACCACAAACCTGCTCCGTCTTAGTCGTTTAGTAAAATAAAATTTTGACATAAAATAAATTTAGAATTTAACGCCTTATTAAACTTAATTTACCATTTGATTGCTTAATAGTCAAATCGACACATAATAAGCCAAAAACAAAGAAGAGCCATCTCCTTTTAGTTTCGCACAGCAAATAGTTTAAACATCCAAAGCTGTAGGCGGTGATTATCAAAATTTGGCTGACAAGTATCGTTGAAAAAAAGAAAATTGTTCTTCCAATTAATTTATCGTCAGAATAGCTTGATTGCTTTTGTCTGTGCACATTGCGGGTGCGATATGGCTGTGAGGTGCTGTTTTAATTTAGGAAGCTGTCAAAAAAGTTGACAACTTCCACCAGCAGCTTGGTCACGGCTACACTTGCAAACACACACAGACGAGTAAAGATACAAACACGCATGCAGATACAAATACAAGTGCAATAATAGCTACATGTATTCTATATGTATGATATGACGATATGGACTTTATCTTGTATGCGGTGAATATAATATCTGTCGTTCTGCTAACTCAATATGGGGGCCAAGAGTACAAGTATTTCCCAGCAATATTTTCCGTTTAACATTTGAGTGAAGGCTGCGGCTGCGGCTGCGGCTGCGTTTGAGGCTGGCGCTGAGCTACTTTGGCAAGTGCTCTAAATAATTGCCATCGAGTATACGACGCGTGTTCATTGAATGTATCTACGTATCTGAATATGTAGCTCGGCTACATTCATATGTTAGAATAGTTTTTTTTATTCTTTTGATCGCCTGTTGAGTGATTTTCATCTTTGCTGCTATATATAATATTCTTTTTTTTAATGGCTGGGAAATTATGAAAAATAATAATCAACCGCAATACTTTTCTTTCCTGTCAAATATCCGGCTCGCTCCCCTACCTTTTGCTTACTAATTATAGTCAGCGTCATTTGTTTTTTTGGTTTTGTATGAATCTGCTAGCCACTCATACTGTTGACTTTATTTTAATGGCGATTTATAGTAGATTTCCAAAAGAAAACAGTCTCAAGCGTGCATCCACGTCATGGATGAATGCCATAGTCTGCGGCTGTTGCTTTTGAAAATGTATGGGTTTGCCGGCATTTCGCTATTGCTACTGGCGCTCTGTGTGTGAATGTATCTATGTATTGGTGTGGTCCGTATCCGTGTCCATTCGTGCGCGCCTCCATTCATTGAATGCCGTAGTTGTAGTAGGCGTCTTCGCTTCTCATCCAGTTAGTTCGATTCTGCCATTTAGCCGAAACGGCAAAATTTCGCTAAAATTATTTCGGAGGATCTCGTTCATAGATTACCTCAAATCTTTCCATTTGAACATAAACAAAATAAAGCTACAAAATGGGCAATACTACAATGGTTAGTAATGGTCTGAAATTTGAAGAAGTATTAAAATAAATTATTTATAAATTTGTGCAAAACAAATTTTTGCTGTGGCAGTGAAGAACTGAGTTGTAGTTCTACGTTTTAAATTGAATTTATTATTTATTAACCTTTTCTATAATTAATTAACTTTTAAAAATCGAAAGCAATTTTATGATGAATTGTTTGAAATCTGAAAAATGTTGTTTGTTACAATTTAAATGAATTAGTTGCAAGAGTTGATTAAGTTTGAGCAAATGTAAGTAAAGTGAGTCATGGTGGAGTCCACAAAGTGTATAACCATTATTTATCAACATTATTAGTGAAATAGATATTGCTAAAAAAAATCTGCCCTGACATAGGGCATCTCTAAGTCGTGCACAGTCAACTGCAGCATTCTCTTTTATTTTATTTTTAATACAGCTTTTTTGTGTTAGCTGACTTAAACTGGTATTACTGTGCATTTCGATTTTCAGCTCAATCAGTTATGGTGAAGTGTTTCAAAATTTTCATCCAAACTATCAATTTAATATACAACCAAACAACTTCAATTTAAAAATTTTTAACTCTTCTAACTACTGAACGAAAAGTGAAATAGTTGAACAAAATATTATCGAGACGAAACCTACAGAAAACGTAAAAATTTTGTGTACCCACAGTAGATAAATTTGAGAACAAAAAATAAAAATTTTGTTAAATTAAATCAATGAAAAATATTTCTGTATGGAAGCTATGCCGTTTAGTTGACTCGGTGATCACGGTGCACTTCATAAGATTTATTCTATAAAAAGGCTAAAAACAACTTTTTCAGCAACACCTCAAAAACTAATGGAGTATGGCGCAAACAAAGACAGGAATATTGACACATAAATGTATAAATTTCTACTTTTAAAATTAAAACTTTAAAATTTAAAAGAGGTTCTACCAGGTTGTTTTTGAAAAACTTAATATATGGCACGATAGGCTCCATATAAATTCTCTATTAACATTTCCGTCTGTTTGAATGTCAAGATACACTAAGATATACACTTTCTTGATGTCTTCAATCGATTCAAAGCGCGTTTTCCGAAACAGTTTTACTCTTGAGAAGAGGAAGAAGTCAAAGGGAGCCATATCTGGTGAATACAGTGTTTGTTCGATGGTATTTGTTGAGTGTTTGGACAAAAATTTGTTTACAATCAGGGCTTTGTGAGATAACGCATTATCATAATGAAAAATCTACGATTTTGTTGGCCCATAAATGCGGACGTTTACGACATATAGCCCATTGCAAACCCCACATAAGACATATCAAAGAGAATAGTGAGTAGTTCGTACTCGTGCACCCATAAAGTTAGAATCATGCTCGATCCAGCATGTCCGCAGCAACCAGACCTCGATACTTTTTTGAAGGAAATTTAGTTCTATCGGAACAACATACGTACGCTCTTGTATGACATCTCCAATGTATGACCAATCTCTTTCAACCTCACATGATTACTTTCCGCAATGATCTGTTTACTTTATTGACGTTGTGGTCGGTGACATTCGTTGAAGGCCTTAAACGATGTCTTAACCATCCTTGAACGCTTTATATTGCTCGTAAGTGCACGCTTTTGACCGGGCAGGTTCACCAAAAGCTTTTTACAATATTTTTAATCTATCGGCACATGTAATTTCGTTTAGAACTCAGAAATACGTTGATCAGTATTTTTACTCATAATAAATCGCAAAGACTAAATTCGACTGACATAAGCCGCTGCTGTAAACGCGCTCTAAAACTTGGCATTATATTTAAGGACAGTGTTACCAACCTGTAAAAAAATTTATGACAAAGAAACCAACTCATCGGAAATATACGGTAACAAGTCCTTTTCACGGTTCTGTTATAACAAATCGATAAATTTTTCTTGATTAAACTGTTCAGAGAGGCTACATAGGAAATCAGAATCATTTTCGTTTTCCATTAACTTTGGATCTTCGATGTATTTTGAAGTTGTGAGTATAACTTTTACTGCAGAACTACATAAACGTTGGAATGTGACCACTGATTTCGGTTTACCAGAATTAATTCCCTCAATCAACCAAAATATCTATTTACAACTATTAACAAAACTGGAACTATTACGATAAAAGTAGTATCAAATCTCAAATCTGTGAATTTGTGTTATATTTTATTTTATTAGTTTAGTCCGTTGTTTGTAATACAAAGGAGAAGACGATGGCCACTTTGTTTTTATAGCGTCCCTTTGTTAGTCCATCATTGGGACAGGCGGACAAATGTCTGTAAAAGCAAAATGTAAATGTATCAGCATCAAAAGTCAAGTCGATGTAATGTAGGACACTATTTACCTTACACAAACCTATTCCTATGTATGAGCTTATATAATATATGAAGTATATAAAGTTCGTGAATGTGTATGTAAAAAGCAAAAGGATGGATGGCAATCACTACAAAGTAGGTACTTATATGCTTGATCACCATCAAAAGTCGAGTCGATGTAAGCATGTCCGTCTGTCTGGTTGTTAGTATGAATTTCTTACTTACTTACTTAAATGGCCGTCAACCGTCTACCGGTCATGGCCGCGTCCAGGAAAGCGCGCCAGCCTCCATAATCCTGTGCGCGCTGGCGCCAGTCGTTCTGAATGCCAAGTACGGAGAGATCTCTCCATACCTGGTCATTCCATCGAGTGCCCGGTCGTCCTCTATGTCGGCGTCCACCAATCAAGTTTGGGCCCCCCATGTAAACCATGCGTGCTGGAGCTCTTTCGTCCATTCGAATGAGGTGCCCAGCCCAGTGCAGCCGCTGGAATTTTATGCGCTGGACTATGTCAACCTCATTGAATAGCTCGTACAGCTCGCGGTTCATACGGGACCTAAACTCGTCGCCGACTCTAATAGGACCAAAGATCCTGCGAAGAATCTTCCTCTCGAAGACTTCCAACGCTGTCTCATCCGACTCAATCACGGTCCATGCCTCTGCGCCATACAGTAGGACCGGGAGTATCAGCGTCTTATATATCTTTATTTTCGTCCGTCGAGAGAGGGCTTTACTTCTCATTTGCTTGCTCAGCCCAAAAAAACATCTGTTTGCAAGCGTGATTCTTCGCCTGATCTCCAGGCTGACGTTGTTGTTGCTGGTGATCTCTGTTCCGAGATAGACGAAGTTTTTTACAACACTGAAGTTGAAATTCTCCATCGTCATTGACCGTCCAAGACGCATTGACGCAGTGCGAGAAGACACCAAGTACTTCGCCTTGTCCTCGTTCACCGCTAGACCCATGAGCCGAGACTGTTTTTCAATCTCCGATAACGCCTTGCTGACTCGCCGTTCCTGCGTACCGATGATATCGATGTCATCGGCGTAAGCGAGCAGCATCACTTCCTTTTGGAAGATCGAGCCCGACATACTCTGTATGTACGGGCATTGGCGTAGAATGTATTCCATCAGGAGATTGAAAAAATCGCACGATAGAGCATCGCCCTGCCTGAAACCTCTCTTGGTATCAAAGGGGTCGGAGAAGTTTTTCCCCACCCTGTCAACGCTTTGTGTGTTAGATAGCGTCGCCATGCAAAGACGGACAATCTTTGCCGGGATACCTAGTGCAGACAGGGCGTCAAAGAAATTCGCTCTTATCGGCGTGTCGAAAGCGGCTTTGTAATCGACAAATAGGTGGTGAGTGTCTTTGTTGAACTCACGGGTCTTTTCCAAGATTTGGCGTAATGTGAATATTTGGTCATTGGTCGACCTTTTTGGTCTGAAGCCACACTGATATCGTCCTATCAGTGAGTCGGTATATGGCTTCAGCCTATTACACAATACGCCCGACAGAGTCTTATATCCAATGGAAAGGAGACTTATTCCGCGGTAGTTGGCGCAAAGGATAGGACAGAGAACACTGAGATTCCAGTCATTGGGTATGCGTTCATCGCACCATATCTTGCATAAAAGCTGGTGCATACTCCTAACCAACTCTTTGCCGCCGGTCTTAAATAACTCAGCTGGCAGCCCATCAGAGCCTGCCGCTTTGTTATTTTTCAGCTTTTTAATAACTGAATCGACCTCGTAATAGTCCGGTGGCTCTACAATAGTGCCATCATTAACTGGTGGTTCCGGTGTCATTTCTCTTTCGGCGGTATTGTGCGCTTCATCGCCGAGTAGGTTGGAGAAATGACTCCTCCGTAATCTCAGTGACCAGACTTCCATTCTTATCCTTACAGAAAGTTACTCCGGGCTTAAAACCTTCAGTCAGACGCTTGACCTTCTGGTAGAATTTTCGAGCTTCATTTCTGTCACGTAACATTTTATCATCCTCAAACTCCCGCCTTTCTTGCTCCTTTTTCTTGCGTCTGAAAAGGCGTTTCTCCTCTCTCCGTTTCTCTTGATATCGCTCTCTAACAGCTCGCGTTGCTCCCGACTGCAGAGTTCGCTGATAGGAAGCGTTGTTCTCTGCAGTAGCATTGCGACACTCCTCGTCGTACCAAGAATTCTTCACAGGTTTTGTATAACCAATGACATCCTTGGCAGCCCTATCAATGGAGCGGGTAATATGTGTCCACTCCTCACATATTTCTCAAGAAGTCGGAGAGGTTTCCCTGAGCAGTCGGGAGAGTGTGTTTGAGAAGGCTGTGGCGGTCTGCTCTGATTGCAGCTTGCCGACGTCTAGCCTTCGTTGCATGTTGGAACGTGCGTACCTTGGCTTGGAGATACGTGTTCTAACGGACGTGTGAGTTGCTTGGACCGTTTGACACAAGAATCATTGTTGGCCATTCCCAGGTGTATGGCAGTCAACAACTTTCCACACAATGTGCACTTGAGCAAATGAATCCCAATCTCTCATATAACTTGTATTCAATCAACTTGCCAATATGTACTTCTATATGCTTTCTAATATGCTTTGGCACTTAACATATTTTTCATGAATCGTAATAAAATGTTCCATAAAGTTTCAAGTCTTAGCACGAAAAGGAAAAAAAGTCGATATAGACATATCCGCTAAACTGGAGGCTGTCCGATCAGTGAGTTTAGAATCTCCAACTAAATGTGTCTTCCTGAATTTTTAATATAACCCCTTCACAGTTGACGAAGTTAAAACACTATTCCGAACATTTTTTGTATGAAATTTTTGAACTGTAACCGTTCATGTTCATGTTCAGTTTATGAAAGTTAAATGCTCGTGAATAAGGTGAATTTGAATAATAAAAGTTGTAGGCTCTATCTTCTATAGTCTCCAAGATCTCGTTTTTCAAACTGTCCATCCCGTGAGAGCCGGAGTTCCACAAGGCAGTGTGCTAAGACCGTTGCTGTACTCCTTGTTTACTGCCGATCTCCCTGTCCCCGATGAGGATATAATGCCATCCGAGAAAGTCATATTGGCATCGTACGCAGACGACGTCTGCAAAATAGAAGTCTTCGTGAGATTGCAGGGTGCCCTTGGTACGTCCGCAACACAACACTACACCGAGACTAGAGACTGAACCCCATTGAACAAGAAATCATCCGTCACACAAGCTGCTACAACTTCAGGCTGCTAAATCATGCCAATAGGCTTGCAAGGAGTTTGCCACATAGGCGTCCAATAAGAAGATTAAGAAGGACTATTATTGGAGTCGGCGCTACTCCTAAAAAACGGAGATGAGACATGATATGGTTATAGGAAGTACCTACACCTGATTCCTATCAAATAGAATAATTATATATAAAAGAGAAAAAACAGACAGACCAACAAAGACATATCTACATCGACACGATAGTTGTTTTTGTTTTCGAATATGTATCTACTATATAGCATCTAATCTCATTCTATTTGCTTTAACTATATATAAACCTTTTTGCACAAATGATGTTAATTCAATAATTCGTACATTCTCCAAATATTTCAAAGCCAAATGCCAAACCCAAACAAAACACATGAAATATGCGCATCAACGACCATCAAGCATTAAGCAAACGTCTAACATTTCGCCATAATTAATTGTTAAAAAATTATTTTCAATAATATTTCTGACATATTTCGTGGCAAATACAGACGTCTGGCTGTCAACTACCTGTTGACTTGACAGCCATTTATTTTTACCCATCCGACGAGTGCTGTCGTGCTCGGCCCATTGCCCAGGTAAAAAGCCCGACAGAGAACATTTTAAATAAATAGAAACTCGTATAAGTGTTTTCGTCAGAAAGCAGCAATAAATTTACAACCATTTTTTGTGCAACTCGCGTTTATTTTTGCTTCGAACACTTTGTGTTTGAATTATTCATGCGCACGGTGAAGGATTCGAGCGCAATGGGATTATGACAAGATGCCAAAAGTGAATTCAATTCAATTTACACATTCGAAATTAAGAAAATAAGCATACGAATATGTATACACATGCGGATCAGAGATATTTTTATTATATAGAAATATATGCAGCAGCAGTGTCTATGCTATTGTAAAATAGATTTTCGCCTTTAAACGAGAATCAACTATAAAATGTAAAATCATTTAGCAGCGAATTGTCACTGCAGCATTGCATTTTGGTTTTTTATTTTTTGTTCTTTGCAAAACAATAATAATGCAATACAATGCAAATCAAAGTAGTGAACAAGTTGCCGGGAACTTAGGGGGTGTCTATTGTGTGCCAAATGCGGCCAGTGTACAGAGAACGATGACACCACCTCACGTCTTCTAGAAGTGAAATGCAAAAAATGCATTGTTTCGACGGCGAATACTAAATGAAATATGTAGCACAATATTTGGAAAGCATTTAAGGGGTAGTATGCAGTACATCAATAATATTTCTTTTTCTCTAATAAAATATGCACAAGTTGAATGCATGAGCACAGAAGTTGGTGAGACGAGCTGTACAAGATGAAATGTTCAGCTGATGGCAACATGCCATGACTTGAGTGCTTTTGATGTACGAATTTATGAGGATTAATACTCATGGATTAATACTTTTAATGCTGTTCGCTATGAAATGGAAAGAACGCGCAGTTTAGGGTTGTCTACTGCTATGAATATTAAATTTAGTTAAAGTTCGCCAAATCTTATTCTATGTTAGAGTACTTTTAAACAGAGTTAAGAATGTATACACTATATAGGATATCAATTAACACATTATTTGGAATTACCATCAGCCAAAAAGTCTACTGAAATCCTGCTAATACGAAAGTTTGTATGTATGGATGGATGGATGTATGTTCCCCACCCTCCATATAAGCGATGAACAAAATTTGTCATATCTTTGCATCCATTTAAAGTACAGAGATGAAATTTTGTATATATGTTAAGAGGTTCAAGAGAAGTAAACGTGTTAAGTTTGGTCCATATCGGAGGGGCTGATACCCCACAAAAGGAAAAAGTAATTCGTTATGCTACTTTTTATCGAAATATACGAGGATAAAGTCGCGGGCTTAAGCTAGTTTATTATAAATAATCAAACATTTTTAACTATTTAAATTGATTTAAGCTAATTAAATGATACAAGATTTTCTAAATTCGCTTAAAAAGCCTGCTATAAGGTGAAGTAAAATTGAGTTCGAGATAATTCTTAAAATGTTTAATACAATAATAGAAAGAATTCTAAGGTGGGATCTTCTTTTGAACAAATGTAGAACATTTAGTTGGAACTTTACTTAAGAGCAAGAACATAAGAGATTTTTATTTAAACTATTAAAGCTGTTCTTTTATATGTTCACAAAGCTCATTTTTCTTGAATGGAGAGAATTTTACGAAGTACGCAAAATAAAACTACGATTTAAATGAGTTCACCAAGTTTTTTGGAAACTCATTTCAATCGTAGTTTCTTTTTTTTGTGTACTTCGAAAGTTAGAACTAATAAAATTTGTATAAATAAATTAAAAATCTATGGTTTTGGTGTAATAATTGAGAAATAAGTTGAATAACTTTAAAAAAGAACGCACCGGTAACTCTGTTTCAATACTTTTGTACAAATAACACTGACTCCTGCGCCATGAAACAATCGGCAACTAACACTTTGGTAATGAAACGAACTTAAAGTCTTAAAAAAAAAAAAAATTATGCACGGAATTTTTTGGGTTAAAGTATATCAAAATTTTTCAGTTGTGGTTATTGTACAAATTCTTTATTAACTCTTGAACCGATCAATATAAATGTTTAAATTCTGTTACAATCGGCCTGGATAAGAGATCATAGGAATGATATCATTTAAATGGTGGATGCCAAAGCCACAATGCAGAGAAAAGCTGGAAAGGACGCTGTAGTTAAAGGTTCGATCTTAATCTATGTCTGACATTTAGATACATGAAATTTTGTATATTCAACAATTAAGAAAATTACTGTCGGGCGTAAGCGACTGTAAGAGGCCCTGTAACAGTACAGGTCGCCTAATAAAAACATTAAATGTTTCCCTAGCTTATGACCAAGCAGTGCAAAAAAAAAGTATGAAAAAAATTAGAAAACGTGGTACTGACAAAAAGTATTTTGCTCCTCTCACTTCTCTCTGTACGAATAAGAAAAGGGAGGACGGAAGCATCATAGGTCTTTAAAATTTAATTGCTTATAAAAGTGTCATTTATTATCCGATTTCTAATTCGTCTAAAAGAGAGACGTTATCTTTGTACTGGTATTCTTAATTGTTTTTGTGACGAAGAAAATTTTTACCCTTAAGGTTGATTTTATGGGGAAAGGGGAGGTGCAATGCTTTCTGCATTAGACTAGGACTTCTCCGGAATTTTACAAGTTTATTTTAAAATTTTGCCCCTTCCCCCCCTTCCTCATAAAATCACCACCAAGGCTAAATTATGTATGCCAGTATAGAGATAACGCCCTTCTAAGCCAAAGCCCAAAAAGTTCATCAAAATCGGATAATAAATGACAATTTTATAAACAACTAGCTGTACCCGGCACGCTTTGCTGCGCCCAGTACAAATTATTTTCATTACACAATATATTCTCCTCCTACTCGATTCAAAACCGATAAACCAAAAAACTTTATTACATCTTTTAAACTATGAAACTTTATTCTCTTTTCTTAACTTGATTACTTTATCCGCTCCCATTAACATGTACACCAAATTTCATCTATGTACTTCAAGTGGGTTGCAAAGGTATGTTGAATTTTGTTTATCGCTTGTATGGGGGGTGGAGCACTGCCCCCTCACATTTCGACCAAACTTTACTCGAACACTCTCTTGAATGAACTGAAGTTCGTCTGTGAATTTCAGCTCAATCGGTTGGATGGTTAAGCTTCCTATAAGGAACATATATACATACATGTATACATAGACAGATATATACAAGATTCATTTTTATATATATAGATATATATAGACTATAGCATTCCTCGATAAATTTACTATCCAACACTGAAAGAATTTTTCAAATCGGACCAGCGGTTCCTGAGATTAGCGCGTTCAAGAAAACAAACAAACAAACAAACTCTTCAGCTTTATAATATTATATATTATAGTATAGATTGAATTTGAACGACCTATGATACTTCTGTCCTCCCTTTTCTTTTCATACATAAAAAAATGTTTTACAAGGGACTTATTCGTGCAGTGAGAAGTGGTCATAAGCTCGGGAAACATTTAATGCGTTTGTTGGGCGACCTGTACTGGTACAGGGCCTCTTACAGTCGTTTATGCCCGACTGTAAATATCTTACTTGTTTCCTATGAAAACAGCGTATAACAAGTAAAATTACATCTGTCATGAGTTCATGATTCAACAATATTTTGTCAAACAGTTTTTAATGATTGAACTAAAGCATCGAAGAACCCATTAAGTATACATATTCTTGATTCCAGACGAATGTTTGTCTGTCCATCTGAATGTCTGTTGTTTGTATGAGTCGAAACTAGTTGTTCTATTTTTAAGATATTGAACTGAAATTGTATAAGGAGGCTTGTTATATTCTGAAACTGAACATAAGTTAGAATGTCTGTAATGTGGCAACTTCAAATGGAATTAATATTATTTTAAAATAAAAATGTGTCGATATTTGTCTAACACATACCAATGTTAATTCAATTGAGTTTCACATTAGGTATCTTAAATTGATATTTTATAAATTGTAAAATATACAGAGTTGAGACCTTTTAAAGATTGTGGAGAGCACGTGTGTGTGTATAACACATTTTCAACTACAATAGTGTGCAAAGTGAAACGGGAATCAAGAGGGGAAAAGCATTGGTTTGTGAGTCTGAAGCATAGAAAATGAGTGTTTATGCATTAGTAAGTGAAAGATGCTATTGCTGTTGTTGCTGCTGTTTGATTTTGTACATGGTGAAGTAACAATGCATAGCAATGGTAAATTAAGTATGGTGAAATAAATACAATCTTTGGATATCTTCTCTCTTATAATTGATGAGAGCGGTAGATCGCGAAAAATTCTACCCTTTTACAAAAAATCCTTATAATTCTTATAGAAGATTTCAGAAAATATACCATCAGCTTCACTATTAAATTTTCTCAAAGAAAAATTGAATTTGACCATGTCAAATGATCCGATAAAATCAACAACAAAACGTGGAGCTATATTTTGCACGCTATTTAAACATTAACATAAGCCACTAATAACATTTATATTTCGTGATAAAGAAATAAATGAATAATATTATTGATTCCATCTCTGGTGACTATTTTGAAACTTGATTCCATTTTGTTCAGCAGTTTCTCTTCAATGCTGTGAGGTGAGGTACACTATTTGTAACATAGTTTCAGGCAAACTGTTGGACGGACAGACAGATGGACATGACTATATTGACTTAGCGGGCTAATAGATATAACTAGATCGACTACACTTAACGGGTCTATAACCTTGATTCACGAATATTGTTTATGAAACAAATAATGAACCAGCCTTAATAGTGCTATTGTATTAATACTGACAACCTGGCAACTCTATAATATGAGATAATTCCTTTGTGACAAATGAAATCCATTAGTTAAGGCATCGAGAGAATAGAAACCCACAAGCAAATAAGTACGTTCAATAAAATTAAAGATCTTATGCATGTGGATAGATACAACTACATACAGGCAGATGCAAACATTTCGCACATTAAGAAGTGCACTCATAACTGCAAAGTGCATTCAACAGATACACTAATAGATATAAATATAAACACTACAAGGCGACAGAACGGCACATGGACGGACCGACAGACGGCCAGACAGGCAGACAAAACACACGGAAAGAAAGATTTACTATTTGCTCGTCCCGCAACACGCCCATTCTATAGCCAGTGCAAGTCTTTGACGGCAAACAAAATATATACATGCAGATATTTGTTGAAACATTTTTTTATGTATTTGAAATTTTTTTGTTTTTATTTAATAGAGTATGTACTTTATGTACTCGCCTATAGATATTCGCTGCTTTTCTCTGCAGCAGCGGCAGCACCGTCTGCCAAAGACGTTTTTGCGGACATAATTTGTTGCATTCGAGTCAACGAATTATTATTCCTTCGTCTTCGATCGAAACAGCAGGAGGTAGTGTACTGTGCGGCAACAGTGGTGGCAGCAGCTGTGGTGCGGCTACGCGGCGGCTCCTTTTTCTTCTTATTATTATTATTCTTCTTCTTCATCATAATTTTCACCATCGAACTGTCTTTCTATGGAAATGATCACCTGAAACGTCAACGCGTATCTAGTATCTTGAACGACGACGACGTTTTACCATTTGTCGAGAAGGTCGAGTAGCGTTTAAGCTATATTCGCAAAACCAACGATAACTAAGATTTAATCTCGTTTCAACAACAACGTGAACAGCAACGTGTGTGAAAGCGTGAGCGTGTAAAAAATAAAAAAAAAAATATATCAGATACTTTTTTGCGTATTATCCTTTTGTGTCCTTAACTATCATCAGCATCGTTCTGTCTTCTTCGTTATCCCTATTTCATAGTCGCAGTCGTTGCCGTAGTTGTAGTCGTAGTCGCGCGTTTTCAAACACACAATAAGAAGAAGCACAATTATAGTAGCACACTACTGCACAGTCTCAGTCTCGTTCGTTCCTGCGGCCGTCGTTCAATCGTTGTTCAACACTTATAATACTAGCCAATTAGATCAACAGCAGTTAGTCAAACACTGTCGTGCCTTGACTCAACTTGTGTGTGTGTCTTGTCTGTCATCTGCAACGTATCCTGCTTGAGTTCGTTTTAGTGCTTAAGGATAATTAAACCTAAGCAGTCAACATGGTGAGTATGCTGTCCTGTGAAATATTTAAAATGGCAGCCGAGCATCTCGAATATAAATTCTGTGTAAATCATTTCTAATTGGCAAATGCACTTTGAGTGTTATTAATAGGCGCCATGCCTATGATTTATATATAGAAACTCAATTTTTAAGGCGTGCAGTCTTCGCATATACAAATTTTATCTAATAATTTGCATGCTTTTGCTCTTTTAAATTTTGCAGGAGGAACTAGGAAAAGAACAAATTGCGCGTAAGTTTCAAGCTGATCTAAGCCAAGCATATCCTTTACTAATACTACATTTTCAACAATTTTTCAATGCAGTGCTACGCAATGCGTTCAACGCCTTCGATCCGGAAAAGAATGGCTATATCAATACAGCTATGGTCGGCACTATACTGAGTATGTTAGGTCATCAACTGGACGATGCTACACTGGGTGAAATTATTGCCGAGGTCGATGAGGATGGTTCCGGTCAAATTGAATTCGAAGAATTTACAACGCTTGCAGCACGTTTCCTTGTTGAAGAGGATGTGGAAGCCATGCAGGCCGAACTCAAGGAAGCTTTTCGTTTGTATGACAAAGAGGGCAACGGTTACATAACGACCGGTGTGCTGCGTGAGATTCTGCGCGAATTAGACGATAAGCTAACAAATGATGATCTGGACATGATGATCGAAGAAATCGATTCCGATGGTTCCGGTACGGTGGATTTCGATGGTAATTGTTCTTTTTTGAATAGCTTCATAAATTGATTTCTCATTTTTGGTTTTTTCTTTTTTTTTTTTCTTTAACAAAAGAATTCATGGAGGTCATGACTGGTGGTGATGACTAAACACATCCAGATGTCTTTGTTAGCTTTGCGGAATTACATATACACTACTTGTTATTAGAACAAAGAACATAACATATATATATGCTATACATACATATATATATATATATATGTATTGTCGCGTAAAGAACGAACAACATGTTCTACATCAAAGTTAACCCGACCACACTCAACTCAGTTCAACTCTCTGCTCTACTCTATACTATTCTATATTAGTCAAATATATTTTAACCTGTCCACAAGCATCTATCAACTATTTACACTTACTTGGATTATATACCATCTATCTAAAGACATGTCATTTTTTATTATTGATGAATTGTATTACGAGACAAAAGTTATATACTAATAAAAATGTTCTTACAAATCTAAACCAAAATCCAACAACAATCTGACGACATTTTATGTTTCGTATTTTCGCCAATTTCTACCAAACATTTTCCCATTTTCAGTTCCCAACGAATAGTGGTCCAAACACACATACACGTATGCAACAATAGCGTTCGAGTTATCACATTTAAGTTAAGCATTATTCGAACGCAATCAAACCCAAGTCTACTCTGACATGTTTGACAAATTGTTCAATCGACCCATTAGAGAGAGATAATAATCAAGAACCGATCAGCCAAGCGATTAATTTTGATTAAACTACATACATATTATAACTAAATACTTTAAATATAATTAATCGAAATAGTTACTGAACCAATATCAATATCAAACTTATTACTTAATTAACTAAACGACAACACTTAAAGGTTGCTTAAACAATTTATTTATTTGAGTTGGTTTCCGTTTTGTTCTTAAGAAACAACCAAGAGTTATTGAAAGCAAACAAATATAATCTACTGTGTTATGCAAATCATATTAAAATATAATCTAGAAACAATGTTTAATTGTTCATTTACATCTTATTAATTAATCATGTTCGTTAATCGTTCAAATGTTTTGTGCAAAGGAAAAAATCGTAAAAAAAAATGAAGAACAAGTTTTGAACTATTGAAAGTTTATTGTTTATGAGATAATTTTTTACTTATTATTAGTTTTAATATTGACACAAACAAGGTTTATCATGTAAGAAAATAAATGTGCATAGTTAGTAAACATTTGAATAATAATATCAATAATCAATTTGCAAGATTCATAATTGAATTTTGCGCCTACTATTTTGTAATTTGAAGGCAAACCATTTGAGAACTTCAAATAAATATGAAAAACTGAAGAGCAAAGAGGCGACGGTAAAGAATTTGTTTTATTTGAAAGGTGCTTATGGGCATATTTTGGAAGAGGTAATGGTAATATTGAGATATTTCTTCTTTCACTTTTAATGGAATATCAAAGCTCTAAAATAACTTAAGTTGTGTCTATACGAAAAACTTTCTTTAAGAATTGCTTAAAGAAATCTTCTCAAAGATAACAAATTATCAAACTTTTTATACCCTGTTCCTATAGGGAAAACGCACATTAAGATTGAGCAAATCTATGTAACATGCAGAAGCGGACCCCTTTATGATATATATATTCTTAATCCGCATTAAGAGACGAGTTGATATAGACATGTTAGTCCATCCGTCTAACTAGATGTCCGTATGAAAATAGAGAACTTGGAGGTTATAATAGATGGAGCATTCAAATATGCATATTAATTTTTTCCTTTTCATTCTTCATATCTCATGTATTCTGTGCATGTGCTTAACCCCCTACCTAAAGGGACTTGGGACTTACCATGCGAACTTACAGCTCATTCTTAGTTTTTGTATGAAAAAATGTTGTGGATAATAGTAAACTTGTTAGAAATGCAAAATTTTGTCCTTATAAAACATTATAGAAGTGATGTCCCTCACAAGTCTCTTCCAGCAAAGAAATAATTGTGCTTGTGGTTAATTTAGCCGAATTTGGTGTATTTTGAGTCAATATTAATAAAAAATTTCAAGAGACCAAACCAAACCTCTCCACTGGTACTCAAAAAAACAACTGCACTGGTACTACACCATGCGCCAGCTCTAATAATTTGGCTTTTCTAAGATGGACACTATTCTGAAATCCGACAACAAATACAAAATAAAAGAAATTTTCGTTTATGCAAACCTGCTGACAGAAGACTGTGGAACAAGGCTACAGCTTATATCAAGAAACTGCTGTCAAATTTAAAAAATTAATCTCTGGCTGCATATCTCAGAAATCTAGACCCACATTCTTGCAAGCACGAATACAGAGAACTAAGAATACATAATAAAGAGAAACACATTTGTCCGTTAAAGTAATGACGAATGGTGTAGCTCTTATGATGAGCCAGCTGAGGCATTTGAACAACATCCGCACCGTGTATTTCAATGAAATGATATTGATAACTCTTCAATAGATAGGGAAGTAGAAAACTTTCTTGGCTTAAGTCAGCCTGCCAAATGAGCTTGCCTATTCGTAGTATTTGTTTTGATGAAAAGCACTAGGCAAGGAGGTATCCAGGGGGAAGGGGCGTAATTTCCCCCTTAATTTTTAAAAAGTTCGACAAAAAATGTATTTTACTGCATAGTTTCGCACTTTCATATAATTTTCTTTATTTTATTTAAATATTTTTGTTGTACTGAATTAATGGCTATAATTAGTAGATGGGTTCTGACCAGAGCTCGCAAGAAGCTCACATTGTCAACAAAAAACCTGTCGCTCAAAGACACGATTCGAAACTGTCTTGAAAAATCATTCAAACATTGTTTTTGTTCGGCTTGCTCTTCGCTCAACCAATGAGCGGTTTGGCTCGCTGTATCTGCTCATGGGTTTACTCAAGACCCTTTGCTTCGTAAATAATCGCCAAACGGTCTTTTGCGCATGAACAGCAGCGAGAATGCATAAGTAGTATGCAAAACAAAAGAAATAAGCAGTTCTATCCCTTTCTCCCTTCCACTTCCATGTTTCGCCAGCGCTGAAAAATCTAAGGCAACAACATACAGCAAAGGCAACAACTACAAAAAAGACCTTTTTCGCGGACACTTTGCTCGTTTGGGTCAGCTACCGATTGTCAGTAGCTGACCGACGAGTCTGTTCATTTTGAGCGGTCAACATAAGACCGATCGTGTGTTTCGCTCAACCCGAGAGCGAAGACACCAACGAAACGAAAAAGACGGTTGCTGTTGTGACCGTGAGCGTCTCGTTTAATTTTTTTTCGATCTTTTGAGTTAGCAGACCGCGCAGAAAAATTTGGTTGAGCATATTTTGCGAGCTCTGGTTCTGAGGGTCCTAAGCACTTTTGATAACTAAAAAAAAATGGTCCCTTCGAGGAAGGCTGGACGAGCCGTTGGCACCATGTATGGCAATATCGATGGCTTAACCTTGAAAAGTCTATCAGCAAAATGTATTCATTTTCTTCCGCTTATATTTAATGCGATTCTCGAAGTCGACTTCTGCATAAGTCAATGGAAATGTGCAAAGATCATTATGATTCTTAAGCCAAATAAATCAGAAAATGAGAAAAAATAATTTAAAAGAGAACATTGCTTGGAAAACTCGCAATCATTCCCGATCATCAGTTCGAATTTCGATGAGGCCATGGAACTCCTGAGCGATGCCACAGGGTTATAAAAGATATTATATCGGCTTTTGAAAACAAAAACTACAGTTCTGCAACATTTCTTGACGCTCATCAAAGGTTTGATCGATTTTGGCATAACTGCATATTAAATAAGATAAATAAATGAATACCGGCTACATATTATCTACTGTTGAAGTCCTACTTGAATAAAATACAAGATATGAATCATAGCCACTGTTTCTCACAACCGCAAGTGTCCCACAAGAAAGCGTCTTCGTACCTAGTTTATATACGCTTATATAGCTCATCTAGAAGCTTCCTAACTTCTGCAATAAGAGCAAAATCGGTGCTTTATAAGATCTTCACAGGTAACATATCATGGATATATGCTTATGAGCCGAAAACAAAAAAGCGTTTGAATGGGTCATGTGGCCGCAGTTCCGCTTGAACAACGTAGGAGAAATTCGCAAAATCAACCGCCAAAGACGAATCACCCTCCACCATGACAATGCAAGTTCTCACATATCGGTCATCCGTCTTACAGCCCTGATTTATCACCCAATGATTTCTTTTTACTCCCAAACATCATAAATAAACTGCGTGGTGAACGTTTTTCTATTTTGGAGGTACCTAAATTGAGAGTGGAAAAAGTACTTCAAAAATAGCTTTAAGCAATTGCAAAATTGCATAAATTTTCACGGAGAATATTTTGAAAAACAATAAAAATATATATAGTTAGGTGTCAGCGGAGAGTTTTGTATTTTTTAGCACCAATGTTTGCTGAATTTTTTGAACACTATTTATCTTTTTGTCAGTTTAGCTAAGTTCACACAGTGCCAGTTATCTGGCAGTAATAACTATTTTCGCTACGGCTGATACGTCGACATAGTATAATATCTTGCTTGGAGTTTCCATTCTTGGTACTAATGAGTGTAGTCGACTGTCAGATTGCCTATTTGTCTGCCTGCAACATGTTTCATTAGTGGAGTTGGTAGTAAAATAACCCCACTAATTGTAAACTCATCCTTCTTTGAACCGTTGGTTTGGCTTAAAAGTTCCTTCCGTTGATTCTTGGAGACGAAAAACTGAATGAAAGAAACTCTTAAGAAAAACTGAAAGGAAAGAACCCTTTTATTTTTTTCTTAAAGATTTTCCGCTCTAAGAATATTGTTATACTGTTGTCAAGAAGATAACTTTCCAGAGTCAAGTTACACTTCTGGCCTATATGCCTATATGTTCCTTAATTCAGTATGGCACTTAAAAAAGTTTGGTTGCCCAGGCAGGCTTCTCTTTCTACCTTATGGAGATTATGTGTTTTTGTCAACGAACAAGCGTTAGGGCGTATATTAAATTGAGTGTTCAAACGTTTATATTTTTAGAAGCCGCACATTCCCTATTTCATTCTTTCCTCAGAGTTCTGATTCTGACCATAATGGGGGTAACTTTGGGGCGGTCTCCGATCATCATTTCTACCTGTTACATACATTTGCACAAAAGCAATACAGGGCCTAAAAATATAATATTAAGAGTTGGATTTAAAAAGTTACATTTTTCGTGGCATACACCTTGTATTTTATGGAGTCTCTTACATTTACTTCTAACTATTCGTAAATTTAAAAATAATATAATATAAAAATAATCTAAATGAGTTATTATTATCTGCGCTAAAATTTTTCACTTCAAAAATGCAGCTGCAGGTGTTGCTGGCAAAAATTCAAATATTGTCACTCAGAAGGTAGGTTTCAATTGCTTTGCCAACTAATTCGAATGGTAAGCGGAAAAAAAATAAAAAAAACTTATCATTTTGTTTCTTGATTTATTTGAATATTATTTAAATATGATTAGTCCAATCAAAGTGTCACAAAAACATTTGTTACACTTTTTGTAATGCGGACATATTTTGTGTAAGTTGTGGTTAGTAAAGGAATTGTTTTGTTTTAAATTATAAATTAATTATTAGCAGTGATATTTTATACATATTTTATACAAAAAAATCAGATATATAAGATTCCTCTGCATCCGCAAAATAGTTTAAAAAATCGTAGTGCCTTAAATTTTCAACTTATGCATGCAAACTTTGATCTGCATACACCTGTCAGTCGCAGGCTGCAATTGGCTGTAATTTACTTTATGTATTCTGAGCTTTATTAACCATATATCAAGATATCAAGATAGCCATATGTAACAACTTGGCCAAAAATTTACATGCTCCATTGAGAATGCAGACGACTGCCAGGCATTAATTCGCATCTACATAGATTTTATTTTAGAGCAATTAGCTGTCGCTGTCATTGCTGCTGTTTCAGTTTAAATATGAATGGATGTACTTGGAGGTTCTACGATATGCAAATGAGGAAGAAGTTGCGACCAGTGTAGATGATATATTAGTACATACGATTCGTTTATATTTGGACCCACAAGCAACAAATTGATGCTAACAATGTCGGCATGCATAGTGTGTGCTAAATTCTGAGAAGGCATAAGTTTAAACTAAAGCTAAACATATTCCGCATTCCGATTTTTTTTTTTTTTTTTTTTGAAGAACTATTAAAAAAAAAACAAGTTATATGAAGTTGAAGTGATTGTACATTTATTTTGAACCTTGAGAATTTGTGCGATACATTCCACATCAGCCATTAGCTATGAGTACTGCCAGAGTTCATGGCATATCGACGTAGAAATTGTTTTACAAATAATAATCCCATAGAGAAAAGTTTGGGGAAGTAAAGTTCCGTGATTATGATGCACAATTAAATTGCTGCTTTACGTGTTATGAAAGAAACCAATTCTGATCACCGACAAGAGAGTGCACCACCAGGAAATGTCTCATGTAGTAATTGATTTGTTTGACGGGCTGTACGGCATGTGACACGGTCTGGTTGTTCACATTAATATCATCCAATTTCGGCAGAAAGAACTGTATTATCAGAACCAGTAATATTGGCCTCCAGCCAAAAATCCCCACCACACAGTTCCACGTTGTGAATGCATTTGTTTTTCGACAATACCAAGTGGGCTCTTTGCTCCTCGAATTCGGCAATAAAAACACTTTGTTGTATCGTGGAATGCTCCATTTTTATTAATCCTTAACTCTCAAAATGAAATCTTTCTTGTAAAGATCAGAGACAACAACCCCTAGTTAATGCTCGTCCGATATATCAACCCATGCGGGACTCAATGTCTGGAGCAGCTGTATAAAAATCCTTTGACTTTTACTCCTTAAACAAAATTATGCGAGCGACATATATAGCATTTGTGTAAAATTGGTAATGGATATCCATTAACACCCACGAAACAGATTTATTTGAGTCAGGATTGAAAACTATAGAATGGTCAAGGTGTCAAACTGAAGCATATCGTTATCCTTAAATGCATATATGTACTATATTTTAGATTTGTAAAGTGACTCTGTTTCACTGTGGGCGCTCTTTTTAGGCCCTGTCCCGAAGGTACATTGGTTTTGTACAAATGTATGTAACAGGTAGAAATAATGGTCGGAGACCCCCCAAAAGTTACCCCCATTATGGTCAGGAGTGATAGAGGAGTCGATATAGCCATGTCCGTCTGTCCGTCTGTCCGTCTGTCCGTCCGCCCGTCCGTCTGTCCGTCTAGATAGAGACTTCGTGTTTTTTGCATTCGACTAGGACTGCTCCGGAATTTTACAAGTTTATTTTAAAATGTTGCCCCTCCTCCCCCTTTCCCATAAAATCACCACCGTCAATTGAATTTAAACGACCCCCCTTTTCTCATCATACATTAAAAAATGTTTTATAAGGCACTTATTCGTGCAGTGAGAAGTGGTCATAAGTTTGGTCATAAGCTCGGGAAACCTTTAATGTGTTAGGCGACCTGAACTGGGCCTTTTACAGTCGGTTAAGCCCGTCTGTAATTTTTTTTTACTTGTTTTTAAATATGTTGTTTATTATTGGATCTTGTCTTTTAAAAGGACTTACAATAATTTTTCAAATCTTAAAATCTAGATGTATATTACTGACCCTCCGGTGAGAAACTCTTGTAGTAAGAGTGCCCCTAAGAGCATATTACAAAGCTGAGAGGTCATTTTTCCTGAGTCATGTGCTCTTGCGAGCGGAATTGGGTGAGAATTGAGTTTGCATTCATAGTTCTGCTGGAAACGGTCTATTTCAGTTTAACAGCTGGAGAGCCGTACATCAAAATAGGCTTTGTTAAAGACTAGTAAAGGAGGGCTTTGTAGTCCAAGCTTAAGGGGTCCGCGAAGTTAAAAGCGTTTAACTTTATTTGTGTTTTCTTGGCAATAATAAGTTTATGATATGTGAGCCGTCTTTCGAGGTGACTACCAAGATGCACGATTTCATTGGCTTATGGGATCACAATGTTGTTTAGAGTCAACGTTGGCTAAGTATCTCTGTTTAACGTAAATTAAATGATATGAGTCAAGAATTTTGTGTATATTTTGGGGAAGTAATATGTAAATTTTTACTTAGCTCTGTTAAGCCAAGCGCGATCGAATGCATGAGCTATATGGAAAAATATTGTGGAACACTATTTGCGTAACTTAAACGTTGTACGAATCTCTGCGGTTATTCGGTTGAACTATTCGATAGTGTTATGCTTTTCACGAAACTCAAGGCTTTTATCGCATTATGTACTTTATCAGTGTGAACTGTGAGGAATTCAGAGAAGTTCGTAGTCGTAACAGAGCCAAGAACGAATGCATTTGTTGACGGATTTCGCTGAATAACATATCGAAAACAAGCTGCAAAAACTTCAGCTTTTTCTACCAATTTACAGTGTGGTCTCTGATGAGAGTGGAAATGGAAAGTCTTCTCGCGCTTCCATAGGGGAAACTTGTTTGCTTGTTGGAGAAAGACGTTCGATGTATCGTCTCTGGGCGAGTTTGTCCTCAAGTTTAAGTGTTTTGCTTAGCACACTTGTAAGAATCATTAGTTTTTGTTTAGGTTTTGGGGACCTTAGACAATGTCATTGGTCTGGATTTTTCTTTAGATCTGCAGGCCAGGTTTTTAGTATTGAGAATTATTGTACTTTCTAAAGCACCTGCACCTATGAAGCGATCACTTAGAAGAACTCAAGAAACTATTCTTCAAATACCGTAAACCTTGGAAGGCAATAAGTTGCCGATACTCGAAGTGTGAGTTTACCACACTTTGATAGAATATTTCTTGATGTGGCTTAGAGACAATTAGTTTCAAACGCCTGTAGAAAATGCTGTTTGAAGCGACTTGAATGGGTATATTAAGCTAAAATTTGTTTAAGCACATTCTTTTATATGACCACCACTAAAGAATTTTCAGTGTCGATTCCGTTACTTTTATACACATTTCGGACGGAATTTTAGCATTTTCGAGTTGTACATTGTTCCTGCACTCCTCTTAACTTCATTGGCTGGAAGGCATAAACAAACGACCCGCTTACTTCATTGTTTCTAAAACTTTGTACTATAAACGAGAGGTGGTTTAATAAATCAGTGGCTTTCATAGTTCACAGTAATTTTTACATCCATTGAGAGCAGCAACCAAGAAACAGCTTGACAAATTTCATCAATTTCAATGCTTAAGAAATTGTTTACAGAGTTCCATAGTGGTCGTACAGGTCAATAAAATCCATGGAATGATATTGTTTAATCGGTGAATAAAATGGCGTGAGGTGGCTGATGCTGTAGGCATCTCAATTGAGCGGGTACCTCACATAGGTTCGACGCAGGTTCACACTCGACCATATGTGCAATCGTGTAAGCACTTCAAAGATGTGGTTGCCGATATAGACCACCACACCATAGACCAACGAACAGTCAATTAAGTGGATGTCGCCGGCTTTCCGCAAAGAACGTTAATATGAGTCTATCGGCCAAGAAGTCCAGAGTCTCATTCACATCGATTACCTTAAAAAGGGTAAAACGATCACTGGCGAATATTATTCAGAGCTTTTGGACAGATTGGATATTGATTTAAATCCTTTCGCGATGAAAAAAGTACAACTTCATCAAGACAATGCACGGATGTAGTCATCATGATTATCCAAGATTTTCCCCAGAGACTATTTACTGTCACAGAACTTCTTGGAGTGTAAGAGTTTTGGTTCAAATGAAAAGTTCATCACTGAAACAAACCGACTTTTAGAAAACCTATTACCTTCGATGGGTAATTTTGGGACCCGTGTACAGCGGACAAAAATACGAAAATCAAAAATCAAACTAAATGTATCGAGCTAATAGAAGACTTAATTACAAGTAAAAATTACAAAAAAAAAACTATATTTTATTTAAAACGTATTAAACCCTCCTCGTACATTGTGTGATAAAATGTTGTAAGATTCAGCAGCTAGCCTACATCTTATAATACTATAGGATTCAAATGAAGATTACTAGTAGCAATTCGATCGTAAGCTATTTAAAATTTATTTTCAAAATATCCTGAAACCAAGGATATAATAAGTATGTGACAATATACGTAATTGCCAGAAATTTGTGTGGCAGATACCATCGAACGCTGAAAACGTATGTTCTCAAAGTCGACTTATTAAAATTTCTGTTGCCGAATTAAAAAGAAAAAGGGCCGTATGTCCTTTTATAATGTATATTGGCTTCTCTAGGACCACGTGCGGGATTTCCGTGCACGAAAGCTTGTTAACATAAGTAAAAATTTGCCGCAGCCGAAAAAATTATAATTGAGCTAAAAAATGGGTTGAAACACTAGGCGGACCTACTAGGCCAGGAGGTCGGCTATTAACATTTTACTCATGTTCCATAATAAATCGGAAGATGTTTCATTAAAAATAAAAACCATCAGAAATTATTCAATCCTTTTATTTTCCCAATATATTCATGATCTGATGACCGACTTTTAAGTGTAGTGTATTCTTTATTCTTAAATTCACGCACTCACTTGTTCGCACTTGATTTCTAGCTACAATGCTTCTGATGTAAATTTGAAAAGGAATTTCTATTTCAAAATTGCATGAGTTCATGCAAATGGTAATACGCCAAAATATTAATTAGACAAATGTGCATTTGATTGACAATTTCTATTTTTGGCTTACTGCAAAACGAACCAATCGAATCGAATCGAAATGCTTCAAGTGCCGAACAGATGACAGTCTGATACGAGAAAATCTCAAATTTGCCAAACTAAATAAATAAATGATTTACATCGTAGTGCCTTATTTCATCAAAGAAATTCACTTAGAATAAGAACAACTTCAACAACGCAAAAAATAACAAAAACAAACTAATTAACTACCAAAGCGACATTTAGTCAAGCGTTGAATTGGCAAATCGAAAAATCATGTTAATTAATTTAATCAATACATCAATAATGGCGACCATTTAATCGGCAGCGGCAATGAGTGAAAAGAGAAAATGTTTCTTCGGTAGTATCGAAACTTTAATATGCTTCTGCAGAGAGCTTGCACAAAATATCGAAGTTCAGTTCGAGTTTGAAACTTTCTGCAAAATAAAAAAATGGACGGTGCAAAACAATTTCGATATACGTAGCGCTTGTACCGGATTTCAAACTTTAAATTCAAGAAATAAAAATATAATTTTAAAATTTTTTCTCTCGGTGCCATACCTAATCTCACACATCTGCATTTGAACGACAATCTCAGTTATTAAGACTAGAAAAAGTTACTACTTAAAAGTGCTCCAGCAGCTCATGATGCTCGTGGAAAACTTATTTCAACCTTTGCAGAGTCTAATCCTACCGACTGATAGATGACGGGCAGACCAAAATTTTCAATCTGTAATTTCAATAAATTAAGCTTTTTTTCCTTTCAGAAACACAGATACTTCCGGTGGGTGTTGATCGGTCTAGATTAACAGAAAATCACAATAACCCATATTTCAAGCGACACGGCATAGACAACTCATTGCGGTGATCATGAATTTGATGCTCCGATGCTTTTTGTTTAAAGCATCACAAAATCTATGGCAAAATAAAATACCATGTAATCACATTACGAGTATAGAGTACGCAAATAAATTGGGAACGTTTGGCGCTTTTGTCGAAAAAAAAAAAAAAAAAAACAACCAAGGCAGTTGAGAGCAATAATAACAAATCATCGGTGCGTCGTGGTCAACGATAACCAGACATCTCCACCCTTTTGGCCAACGCCCCAAATTTCAACTTTAGCATACATAAATCCAACGATCATTAATTTGAAAATGACCGAAAAAGAAAAGTGACACACACATACACAAATATTTAGTACTGATATGTAGAGAGGTTGCCGCAACCCTTCCCTTCGCTTCTCTTCTAACCACAGACGACATCAGAGTCTATCCCTTTCATGCTGCGTATCTGTATCTCAACATCGCATCTCATTCAACGATCAATAGATAGATGCGTCGCTGCGCTGTTTATGTCAACGTCGACGTCTACGCTGGCAGAGATGCTGATGCAGAGTTACATCGTACTGTTGTTGTTATTGTTCGTTCAAGCTTGTTGGCGCTTCAATACAAAGTATGTATTCGCTGTGGACGCTGCTGCTGCAACTGCTGCAGTTGACTGCGCTTCACATTGCTTGTTCTTGGATACTTGCCTCCGTGTGGCGCTCTGTGAAACACAGCAAACATTTAGACGCGTTCGCTAATTCGATCTGATCGAAAGGTAATTTTTTAATTGATGCAAATCAACGCTCTTGAGTGATTATCGATATTCGGTAGCGTGAACACGTATTCGCCGCTTGACGTGACGTTAGTTAATGTTGCGACAATATTTCAGCTTCAAAGTTTCAATTTATAAACTAAAATTGTTTCAACCTGAATTACATATCTCATTTCAGTTAAATCCGAGGATTACGCGTACCCTGCTTCCTGCTAGTGTTTAAATAAAACATTTTTCTACAATTTTTTATAAACAATAAGAAAAAACTTTAAACATACCTGAATCAAAATGGTGAGTTTCGATGAAGCCAATAAAAAAAAAACAGAATCAGTAGTAAAGAATGAAAGAAAATTTATCATACAACAAGTTAAATCGACTGCAACAAATAAAAAATTGTGCAAATTGTCTATTTTGACATCGTTTGACCTTGATTTGCGAAAATAATGTATTAATTGATTATACTTTGCGCTTTTTATTATTTTTTTTATTTATTTTAGTTTTTGTGTATTTTGATCTTCATTTATTTATGCCAACTTAGAGGACAAATGTAGGGTACATAATTGTACAACAAATTCGCTGACTGCGCACTTAATCTACTGCTAAGAGAGTTAGACACATGTTCTGTTTATTGTACAAAAATTCCTTTGCGCCTTTCATGTAAATCTACCTGGCACTCGTATCCATCGCACCTTGTCCGAAAGTGGGTCACTTCTTGGCCGACAGACGTGGCTAATTGCATCAAGAAACATGAAAAAAAAGCATTTCTAGCAAATCATCTTTTGATTTAATAAATTCCGCCTTTTAATTGCGTCTACATGCAGCAGACATATTTCACATTTATGAAGAATTTCTGCGAGATCGCATTAATCATTTTCTATTTTTAAAAGGAGTGTTGGAAAACGAATGATGAAAGGTCTTTAGAAGTATAGTACGAAATAATTAAACGAAAAAAAAAATTGCGTGGGTTATGCATATTATTTGTATTCAAATCGTGGCATTATAAAAGTCGTGTTATGCTATATTTCTAGGCTGTCAACCTACATGAGTACAGGGTATACAAAAATACAAAAATAGAAGTAGAGTAGTAGGAGGGGTGGTTAGGACGTTCATTGAATGTAAGTTATCTGAAGAATGACTATCTTAATATTCAAATTTGAAGGCACTTTCTGTTATAGTCTTCAAAATTTGGATTTTAACGAACAGCTAGAGAGACGGACATATTTTGATACAGAACTTCACTTTTGATGCTGATGAAGAACATACATATATACTTTACGGACGCTGTCTCACCTCCTTCTGTATGTTACATGTATTTGCATAAACTTAATATAGCCTTTTTCCCTATGAGTACAGGGTATAAAAATTGCTCATCGAACATGTTTTGATATTTATTTCAAATGTTTTATAGTTTGGCTTTACTTGTCTCATTTCTTAGCCTACTTTGTGACACAATTTGCAGCAATTTTCAGCAAGGCCTACGATGTTGTGTGTTGTTTATAAATTAGTTGAGCTCCTCAACTATAGTTTTTAAATATTTTCTAACAGTTTTCTAATCAACATTTACACCATTTCTTTTAGACCGAACAAGATTACGATAAAGAACAACTGAAAAGTGAGTATCAAAAAATGTATTCCATCTAAAATGTATCTCTAAATGCACATTTTTTTTGCTGTAATACTTTATGTTTAGTTCTCCGCAATGCCTTCAAAGCTTTCGATCACGATGATCGCGGTTTTATCGAACACTCCGATGTCTCGAGTATACTAGAAATTATTGGCCAAAAACTTGATCCGCCAGCAGTAAAGAAACTAATCACCGAAGTCGACAAGGGCACTTCTGGTAAATTGGACTTTGGGCAATTCTGTAAATTGGCGGCACGCTTCATTGAGGTCGAGGAGGATCCAGGAGCGCTTGCGAGTGAGTTGAAAGAAGCGTTTCGCGTTTACGACAAAGAAGGCAAGGGCTATATTACGGTTGAAACTCTACGCGGCATTCTACATGAGCTGGACGATAAATTGTCAAATAATGATTTGGATATGATCATCGAGGAAATTGATGCTGACGGCTCTGGCACTGTGGATTTTGATGGTGAGTTGTGCTAAACAAACTGCAATTTTAGTTCTTTCAATTCGATTTTCTTTATTCTCATGCTTACAGAATTCATGCAAGTGATGACAGGTAAAAATGATTTTGATTTTGCAGTCAATCGCCATTTTGTGTTTGAGTCCTGTGCTTGTCCAGCGCGACGCATTCAATTGCATCGCCGCATTGAATGGCATTTTGAGCGTCTATTTCAGCAATTGTGGCAGCCATTCGAATGCTATGCACGCTACTTGCCACACAGCATCCAAACTGCTAAACGTCTGACAATAAAAGCTAACAACGCCACGTCACAACCCAGCTGTCATCATCGTCACCTTGCCTTTCGTCCTCGCTTTCCCAAATGGGTGCCCATATTGACACTGTACCGTGAGATTGTGCAGAACCCCTTCCGCCGTCGTGGTCGCTATATGATTAATCAATATTAATGACTGCTTTGATGCAACACATCCTTGATTGAGTTAAACTTTTTCACTAAATACGACATTTATGTTTGACTAACTTTTGCTGTTTCTGTTGTTCTTGTTGTTGTTGTTCGTTGCTTGTCACTGCCAATATTTAAACTTTTTATGTGTAAATCTAATCTATTTATGATCTAATTCTTTTTCTAGGTTAAGCTTATCAATTAACGTCTTTAGTACAAATGCAATCAAACGATTGTTCCACTTCCAATCTTGAGTTGCAACAATCAAAATCTTATTCAAATTTTTGCAGTTTTATAAGAACTACTTTTCAGCAGCGATTCGTATTATGCGACTTTATTATTTTTATTTTATCGATCATTGTTTTTATAAATTTTATTGAGTTTCAAAAGTATAAAGAAATGAATTTCTCTCCGTCTCTACACTGTAAAAATCACATGATTCATTAAAACAAAAAGAAAAAATTGAATAAAATATAAATATTAAACTAAAATATGTGCATTCTAATTGACATTTACAATTTTTTGTATGATTTATTGTCGAAGCAAGTATCTCACACCTGACTGGGAACTGAGTATAATTATTAAACATGGAAATATAGCTAGTGCCATTAAGCTTGGACAATTATTAAATTGACCCACATTTAAAGCGCCTCCACAGTTTTTGCGTCATTTAACCGCTTTAGCGATAAACTTGTTTCAGACAGATCCAACGATAATTGCTCTGCAAATGAGCCAACGACAAACTTTGCGGAAAAAATTCACAAGAATATTGCTGACTGATTGCGGCGTGGGAAAACATAAAATTAATTTTTTTTTATGATTTCAAAGAAAAACCAAATTCAATAACAAAGAAATCAATGAATTTTTGTCTTAATTTTCAACACGATCAACGCGCCATTGCCGCTATTGTATAGAGAAAACCATCGTCAGTCGTTGGACTGGTCGATGGATCCAATTGATTGTCGTCAGCAGGGTTGCTATTTAGTTCTTGTGCCGCAAAGTTGTTGCGCATTTCTTGCCTTAAGCGGAAAATCTTAAAATCAGTACAACTACTTTTTACCTCAATTTCATGCCTCGTAAGCGGCACATTGAACGATGTTGCAGCGTTTCAGTCAATGAGCATAGCATGAAGTGTTTTAACTCTAATTAATGTTACTACCACTGGAACTTACTGCAAGATTTTGCGTGAGTTTTGTTGGAACAAACTTTAATTAGTCTTTATTAGGCTGATTTTAACAACTTAGCAGCAATTCGGGACTACTATTGAAAACTGTACGAAAAAGAAGGTGTGACAAATTGTTTGAACTGATTATGGGGCGTAGTCAATATGACTCAATTCATGCGGGAATGATTGCGTTTGCATTGATTTGCGAACTTATTTTGACCGTATATGGTGTGCCTTCTATGAGACAAGATTTTAATAGATATATAATAGATACAGAAAAACGTGAAAGCGATTTAATGAGCAATTAAATTGCACAGCAGATACATTTTTCATTTTTCAAAACCCGCAAATGATATCGCATGCGAACGTTTTTCCGGATCTTTGTCAAATAAAACAATTAAATATGCGTATCCGCATCCGCTACATTTTCCAACAAAAGGCAGGTCGCGTAACAGACATATGGAAAAAAACTAATATAAATAAACACTGGAAAAAGGATATATTAAGTTTGTGCAAATGTAGGCGAGACAGACCTTATAAAGTATATTTATTCTTGATTTGCATCGAAAATCGAGAACTTGGAGACTATAAATATATATATATATATATATATATATATATATAGATCACTTGTATCACTAGATCACTTGTATCCAATAAATGTGCTTACCCGCCCTTCCATAAGGCTTGGAACTTAACATCCAAACTTACTCCTCATTTTGAGGTTTTGTATGAACAACATTTATTATTTACTTACTTTAATGACCGTCAACCGTCATCCGGTCATGGCCGCATTGTCTTGTGCGCGCTGACGCCAGTCGTTTTGAATGCCAAGTACGGAGAGATCTTTTCATACCTGGTCATTCCAACGCGTGCCCGGTCGTACTCTATTTCGGTCGTACTCTATTTCGGTCGTACTCCAAGCAGAGTTCGCTGATAGGAAACGTTCTTCTCTGCAGTAGCATTGCGACACTCCTCGTCGTACCAAGAATTCTTCACCGCAATTGTATAGCCGATGACATCCTTGGCTTCCCTATCCATGGAGCGGGTGATATGTTTTCACTGCTCACATATATCTCGAGAAGACGGAGAGGTTTCCCGGAGCAGACGGGAGAGTGTGTATAAGAAGGCTGCGGCTTTCGTTGCATGTTGGAACGTGCGGCGTGCACTACGCTGAGCCTACTGCGTACCTTGGCTGAGACAAGATAGTGGTCCGAGTCAATGTTGGGACCACGTAACGTTCGCACGTCCAACACGCTCGATGCGCGCCTTTCGTCAATCAAAACATGTTCAATTGGGTGCGTGTTATTTGATCTGGACTAAGCCATGTAGCCTTGTGAATGATAAGGTGTTGAAATCTGGTACTACTAACTACCATGTTCCAACCTGCGGCGATTAGCCTATCTCTATTATTGGAGGTAGTGTCGTTAAATGTTGATTTTCCGACGGTTGGGCCAAAGGTTCCTTCCTTCCCAATTTTGGCATTGAAATCGCCAAGCACGATTTTGACATCGTGTTTGTTACAGCGGTGGTCGTCATCATAGGGTTCCTTCCGAGGCTTGATTTGTGTTTTCATTGGAGATTTATTTTTACAGTGGCGGGTCCCAAGCCCAGCGCACCAACCCTAATTAAGTGGAGTGATGTTTTCGCCTTCTCACGTTAGCTCACCTCTAAACTGGTGTTCAGAGGCTAACAAGGAGATACGTGTCCTAATGGACGTGTGAGTTGGACCGTTTGTAACAAGAATCATCGTGGCCATTCCCAAGTGAATGACTGTCAACAACTTTTCTCACAATGTGAACTTGAGCAAACAAATCCCAATCTTCCGTGGAACGAGACCTTGGTATATCAATATGTATACTTTAACTGCTTAGGGAAAAAAGACACTATACCAAAATTCAGCTAGATAATCGTACTGCAAAGATATACAACACAATAATGAACACTGCAATCGTTTGTGCTCGACTTTGGGATACGCTGTACCCATATATATCTTTAAATTGGCATGGGGCATATACTCCTACCTGTGTGAGGTATTTTATTGGTATTTGCAAGTTACAACGAATTTTTCGATTCAAACTAAACCAAACACAACAAAACAATTCTCTTACAAAATTCTTTGAGGGTAGATAGATTAGTAGGGGTGCTACACAAATGTGGTCATTCAAATGAAAACAGAGCAAAAATTATTCCCAGACCACAAATAAAACAAAAAGAAATCTTCTTATTTATTTAAGCAATTAAAGTGAAACATATAAAAACCTAACAAACGCTTTATCGAATAAATTGCGTGAATAATTAACAAAATAAAAATGTCTTTGCTGATAATCTGAAATGTTTCTAAAATAAGATAATTTGACAGATTTAGAGTCGTCAAATAATTTTGGTGTGAGACAATGTGGAAACACAACAAGCTGTCATTCTATCACGCCACTACACTGTCATACTATGTATATGACTACCTCAACGATTAGTTTAAGCGCTATCGTATACGGATTGTCGCCTCTGCCGGGCCGGAAGTGATTAGCAAAGCATTTAATTAAACATTTCATAAGAGACGCATACAGTTGAGCAGTCAGAGCTGAGTAGCTGCGCAAATATGTGCGCGCTTGTCTGCTTCGATATATCTTTATGGTAACATGAAATGCCCAAAAAAAAAAAGGAAAGAATTAAACATACAAGAAATCCAACAAAAATATATAAAAAAAAACTAGTAGCAATGGATTCTAGCGTGCGCGCATGCGTTAAATGTTCAGTCCCAACTGACAGCCATCGACAATGGCGGCTGCAAATCAAAGTGCGGCTGCGCAGATCAGTTTCGGTTGAATTCCATTGGAAATGAATTAGCTAAACTAATTAAAACGGTGCTAACTTGGCTAATTCACACCTGGCTACGGCTTTAACCAAGCAGCCAGACAGCATTGAGCTGCACAAACAGCCTTCGACTAATTCAGAACTGCTCACTTAACTAGTCAAAAAAGCAGCCAAGATACTCAGCCGCCGACTGATCTCAACTCACCGAATAGTGCCTCCAAGTGGTCGTCGATCGACATGCGACGCTTTATGAATGCATTGGCAGTTTTCCTAAGTTATATTTCTTGTTATTATTAATTAACTTTTGGCTTCGCTTTCGTAATAGGCAAATGTTTGTCGCACTTGCTGTTGAAATTTTTAATGGAAACTACTTGCTTAAAATACTATTGCACAAAGTTGATAGTTTCGATACAAGCTAATGTTCGCTTAGAGTGCGGCAATCATCAACACTAAATCTTTTCGAAATTAAGCCGTAAACAACCAAGTATTTAGTCAAGTCAGTTCGCATTTAATTGGCGAATTGCGAGCATATTCTTTGTTCTAAACGTGACAATTTGGAACAAGTTGGACTTTAGATTGGACAGCTGTCAGTTATATTTTTTTTTTTTTGGAATTCAATTAATGTAAACATTAAACCCAAGTTAAGACATTAAGATAACAAGGTCTAGTACATAACTTTTGATACGGCTTTCGTTAGACTGTGTGCTTGCTTGGCAGACCAGTTGACAGTCTGTTCTGTTCCAGTTTTCGCTACTGAATTTTGTTTATTTTGGCCAAATTCAAATCATGCAAAATAAATGACAAACAGCTCAGACGACATGCAGCAAATATTTGCGAAGTTTGTGCGCAGCTGTTGCCCAAAATGGTCTAAAAATTTGACACAAACAAGTCTATGAATCTTTGTAATCGAACTCATAAATGTTTTTAACTGCGGATTTTGCACATCGTAAAAATGTGTGGTAGCAACTTGCATTTTATAGGTTTAGAATGCGGTGCTTCGAAACTATTCATTCTTTGGAAAGTACATTTCTCATAATTAATAATTTACAATTTATGGTTCACCACAAGAATAAAAACACAAGGTTTTGGAAAATTTGATAGTTTTTATGTTGGATTTAGAAGCGGATTTTAATTTTTTATGCAAGAATGCAGTTAAAGAACCAACTTCATTGTTAGTATGATGTTGCACCATGAAGGACCAATAGAGAGATATGTTGAGTATGCTTAGCCAGAATTTGGAGAGAGTAGAGATAGGTGCCATCCACTGCACGCCTGATATTTCCTGTTCTAATGTCGAAATGCATTGCATTGCCCAATGCCTAAGCTCCAAGTACATAGTTGCCGGAGACTGGAACGTACAGCAACAAGTCAGGTACTGGGAAGAGACTTTGCATTAGCAACATCAGTGCCAATAGGTCTCCAGATAATGACCGGCAATGCCCCAAGTGTATCGACTTTGGCATCTACACGGGAGTCCCGTATTCAAAGCTTCAGATAGTCCAACAACAGCCCTCAATTCGGATCACTTGCTAGTATTGAGGTTAATCAATCGGAATACGGACATGAACCCCTTTAAAATTCACCTTATCTATGCAATTTATATGGACATTGAACTTCAATCTAATCAGGATATTGACGATGACCTGTTAAGCGAAAGGCTGAACCATTTATTCTTTTCCTTGACCTGTACCTTCTTCAGGAAAATAGTAGACTCAGTATGTCATTTATTTGGACGCAACACACAAATTGCAGTGCATGCTGGCATCGTGCAGGCAACAGAATCAATTACGAGCTAAACCGCAACGCAGGCAGATGCTCGACAATGTGCTTCGGAACGTGGGTACTGAATCAGACGCCAACATCTGCTTATGGAAGGCCATTAGAAATAGCAAAATACATCCTTCATACTTGCTCCCATCAAAGAAGCATCCCATCAGACGAGGAGGCAGATGCTACGAGTCACTACATTTCAGCACGATTCAAGTTTGACGTGTCTGAGGGCCCATTTCACCCCGAGACTGTTGCAGCCATAATAAAGCACCTGATACGACAATATCCGCACGTTGAAGGCGCTGCCGGAGACTGCTGTCTTCACTATAGAGAGGTTACATTATTTTCTGACATTTTGGAAGCTTGCATTCATCGCAATGATTTCCAAGTTTTGAAAACCAGAGACTGAGATAATGGATTCTACCGGTCGATTAGTTTCAGGCCTTCGTTATCGCGGGTTTCAGAAGACTGGTGACTGGAGTCCCGAAGCTGGATCCCATGGCATCAGATTGGTTTCAAACTAAATCCTGTGGAGTTATTGTGAGCATTCGACCGGCCGTAGTATTGCAATGCCGTCTTAGTGGATATTGAACAGGCACCCGATTGATTTTGGCACTTAAAGATGGAAGTCTCTGGTTCGTTCGCAACTCGACACACCACAGAGACCTCAACTTGGCACTGGTTAAAAAGTTGGTATCTTTCTTCTCTGGCTGCTACAAGACCGTCTCCAAAATCTTGCCAACAAGCAAAGTTTTTTTTTGTACGAAAATTAGAAAATCGTAGTAAAATCGATTGGTTGGACAAATGTTCGGGTGAGTTGGAACACCATTATAATATATTTTCTTATTCCATAGTAGATGGACATGCACTTAGAAATTAAGTAAAATTGAATAGCCAACAGACTAGTCAGAGTATTCTTTTATAGAGCTAAAATTTGAAGTAGCTTCGGCGCATAACACAAGTCTTCATCATCTACTGGGCTTTCGGTTGATTTGGCAACGTCTTTGAATTTCTCCCTATCATCTATGACGATGACATCTCGGTCTCGCAAGAGAGGAGCAAAATTATTGTTATAACAAGATTGGAATCACTTTCCCATTACTTCAGAGCGATGCACCCATGCCCATCTTGCGTCTGTTAAACCGGTCGCTACACCGGAGGTACTGAATTTGGCGCAGGGTACTATCCACCCAATCAGTGTACTCTAACGATCAGTCCTGGTCTAATCGTACACCGTAGGGAAAGCCTGTACAGCCGACAAACGCACGAGCGAAAAAGAGGAAGCAGTTCTTTGACATTATGACAAAAGAAAAAAGCGGGAAGTATTTGTTTTATGGCGCGCAAAGAATAAATTTTAAAATAGAAACAATTCCTCTGTATTAGCAGCATTGGGCTAAACCCGCAACATGCAACATCATCATCAACACCATCAGCAATAAGCAGCAGCGGCACTAGTTTTAGCATCACAGGAGCAACGTTAATGCAATGTATCGGAGCGGGTAAAGCGTCAGAATTAATATTAATTAATTAATAATTTTTAATTCTAATTAATTTTAATCTCTTTTTTTAGAAAATAAACACCGAACACCCTTGAAAAGCAACCGTTCGGCCAACACCAATTTCTACAACAGTACTGTCCACAAGGTCATATTTTTTCTAGTTCCGTTCTACTGAACTGCACACCATCAGCTCACAGGTATACGCATATGTTCCTCCGCGAGCTTCGTTCCTAACAACAGAAAGCCGCACAAGATACCCTTTTCGCTCCAATCAACAACCTTCGTGTATGGACTTTGGTATATACAGACATATATCACAATGGCAGCTAAAGATTGAAGCCATGCACTGAAGATCAGTGCGTAACGAGCCAGAGATTGCGAATAGAAGTCGCATAGAAGCCTATCTTAGATATTGAAGCTTTATCAGATTTTGTCAACCAGATTAAGACCACATTCAGATCGTTGCTCAAGAGCCAAACATCGCAAGCACAATGACGTCAAGTACAGTCTTCCTACTTGGAAGGTCGCATTTTCATGGATTAAGTAAAGACTATTCGCTCAATTCGAGCTGGAGTAGGCCACAGGGAGCGTGTCCGCTATTTGTACATGCTAACTCCGGATGCAAATAATCTTGGTTTTACACCACGATCAACAATGATGACTGCCTACTCAGATGACATCTGTATTGTTATAAGCTCGCGTTCACCAGCAATTCCTGCAGATACAGGCCAAACATACCTGAATGGACCAGATGGTGGAACGCCAATGTGAATCCGACTAAGTCAGCGCACGTATGTTTCTTACTTGTATAAGGACTACCCCAAAAAGTTGGCGTGATATAAATCGTCTTTAAAATACAAATATATTTAGCTTATGAGGTCTACGATGCTTCTTAATTCGTTACAAACTTTCAGACAAACTCAATTTATTTAAAGCAACAACAAAGTCTATGAAGCATCGCACAAAGAGGAGACCGAGAATTTAAAGTAATGTGTTATTTATTCATCTCATTCTCTCGCCGTCTTAGTCCTATACATTTATGTGTTTCTGTTTTTATCGTGACGCATTTCGTTTCATCGAGTTTCAAATCACAACTAATTTAAAGAAGTTTCTTTTAAAAAAAAATAACTGAATGCGAGTGACATGCCTACTTGAAAGGATAGCTTTCACGCAAACTCATCGGTTGCCTTTGGCTCTATAAACTTTAACTTTAAATTAATGGAAAATTATGTCATTGTTAGCACTCGTATTCGTTATATTTAGTCCATTTAAAAATCATCTGGCATATAGCTGGCCAAAATATCATACATACTTATATATATTATTCAACATTATTAACCATTCTGTCTATTTATTACACATTCCACAAATTTTCTTTTTGAGACTGTTTCGGAAAATAAGTTATCAAGCGCATTATTCAATCCCACTTAATCTTTCGACTACATCTACAACGCCCCCTTTGACAAAGCTCGTTAACGGTAGTCCAAACATTGTAAAAGTGGGCAAAAAAACTGTAGCGAACCACTTTGAAAACCAGTTGCAAAACAAACCAAACAATTTTCAATCATAAACAACAAAATTTTGCTTGAATGCGTGTTCAACATAAAATGCCAGCGGCTCAATTAATGCGGCAGCAGCTCTAAGTCACCAGAAACGCATAAAACCCGCCCAAACTAGTCAGGTGACCGATGATACCACAGTAGACAGCAGTACTTCATATTGTGGGAGCACACTTTTACTGCATTTAATTTGCCATAACAAACTTGTCATACATCCTCCGAGCTGCACGTACTACCAGAGAAATGTAATTTATTGGAACGTGTACTGCGCGACAGGTTTTGCGTCAAATCCAAAAATTGGTTACCGTCAGCAGTGAGCAGCAGAAGTCTTCTGAGTTGTGTACATTGATCGACTGTGGCAAGTACGGGTAAGTAGAGTAGTCAAGCGATGCAGTAGCCTCACTTAATCAGCGCCGAGAAAACGCGCGCCACGCATGCGCAACCGCTTGACAAAAGCCGCCAAACAAGTTGGGTGTGCAACACTTTGCTTTGGGTGTTGCTCTGAGGCGACGTGCTTGAATGCAGCAAACACATCAAAATATTCACAATCGCTTAACCGAAAGCAAATGAAAGCCATGAAGACATGCCTCATTGGTACCAAATGATTTCAACTATGTATGCACCTGCAGCAATTTGACTAAGTTGGAAATAATTAATGGTAAATCGCTGTTTATCATGTCGGCTTAAGTGTTATGAGGCTGGGAGATTTCGATAAAATTAATTTGTGTTACTACAAATGTATTAGAAACTTTAAGCAATTTATTTACTATGAAATAGTATTAAAAAAAAAAACAGCAATTATTGCTTTAATTCAACGAAATCTACCATTAAAAAAGAATTAAATCTAATGACATATAGTCTAGGAAGTGAGAACACGCGCTCTTGAGAGCCCAATGCATCAAACATAATTCTAAGTACCAGGTCAAGTCCAAGGGGCGCAAAGGCCCTTTGGACTACCCTTTACAAAATTATGAATTAAGCCGAGATAGAGCCCTTGATGAGCATCAAAATTCGAATCTGGCTGTTCGAATGAACACCGATGACTTGAATTCTAAAAGAGATGGAGCCGTGAAATTTGTATATTTAAAGTCTCCAGTTCTATTTTCAGATAGTGTTCAATAAATTTGCACCGATATAAACACAACCCCTCTTTCTTCGATATAGGTCTGGCAGATCCACTGAAACTGCCCTATACCAGCTAGACACCCTTATTCGTAATGCCGTAAAGGACAAAGGAACAGCCATTTGTGCTTTCATGGACATCGAAGGTGCCTTTGATAATACATCACACACGGAAGTTGAAAGGCACTTAACAAGAGGAGTATAGATCCTTACCTTATCAGATGGTTAGTACAGCTACTGGACTCAAGAACAGTCGAGACTAGCCTACCTGATAAAAAAAATTATAGTCAAAACCACGAACGGATGCCCACAGGGGGGTGTTTTATCACCTATCCTGTGGTGTCTCGTAGTGGATGAATTATTAGAGCTCCTTACAGATAATGGCATCACATGTCAAGGCTATGCGGGCGACATAGTTATTATCTGCATGGGGAAGCATGAAGACACACTATGTGATCAAATTAAGATGGGCATTAACATCACAAGATCTTGGTGCTCTAAGGTAGGACTGAGTATTAATCCATCTAAAACTACTATCGTTCCTTTCTCTAGGAAGTATAAGATGAAGTTACTCAAGCCAATAAGAGTGAATGGCACGCTGGTCGAATTCTCCAAGGAGGTAAATACCTAGGAGTAATATTTGACAAGCGTACCACATGGAAAACTCACTTAGAATACGTAGTGAGGAAAGCTACAATGGCAATGATGACTTGCCATTGCCATTTGGGGGTGTACCCCCAAAATAATGAAATGGATGTACCTCACAATGGTCAGACCCATAATAACATATGGCGCCATTGTCTGGGCGGATAGAGCTAAACTGATAACAACTAGGAAACAACTGAACAAAGTTCAAAGGTTAGCTTGTATAACTATAACAGGAGCAATGCGAACCTGTCCTAGTGTGGCATTAGATGTACTACTAAATCTAACGCCGCTGCATCTTCATATCCAACAACAGGCTGACAGAGCCATTGCTAGGGTAGGAAGAATTAACACTAACAGGAAGACCTGTACCGGGAATCAAACAATATGAAAGACGCCCAACCACTCCTGCAATACCCTAGTGATAACCTAGGTATAATGAACAACTTCACTAGAAGATTCCAAGTAGGGCTCAGCAATAAAATAGAAAGGGGAAACATAACGCTGAACTTCAATATCAAACCAGGAGTAATTAGCTGGTACACAGATGGATCCCTAACAGACGAAGGAAGTGGAGTGGGAGTCTTCGAACCACGCACTAAATACTTCGAATCACTAGGGAAATATACAAGTATCTTTCAGGCAGAAATATATGCAATAGAAAGATGTGCTCAATTCAATTTAATTAGGGGATACAAGAATCAAAGAATCGCTATCTTCTCCGATAGCCAGGCGGCTATTAAAGCAGTAAGTTCGCCTATGATCAAATCCAAACTGGTCATGGAATGCATAAGTAAATTAAATAAACTAGGAAAATTTAATAAGATCACTATATACTGGGTACACGGACATGCGGGCAAGCAGATGACTTGGCCAGGAGAGTACCCTTTCATGGGTCCAGAGCCTTTCTGCGAGCTCGGACCAGGATCAATGAGAATCCTGGTAAAAGAGGAAGAAAAGAAAGCAAACGTCTTCTGGGAAAAATGTGAAGGACTAAAACAGAGCAAAAAGCTGTTAGGCCCTTACAATAAAAAGAGATCGGAAACTTGCAACGATCTTAAAAGGAGAGATCTAAGAATGATTTCGGGCTTCTTGACCAGACACTGTAGACTTAGGAGACACTTGTGTAAAATCGGAATCGAAACTGATAGCACCTGCAGATTCTGTCTGGAAATTTGAAAATGTAATAAAATAACGAAAAGTTTGGAATTTTTAAAGAACTTTAGATTGATATTACCAACAGAGAGTTCAGTAAGAGAGAGAGTAAGAGTGGCCCACCTTAGATTGCCACCGTTCATCTCGGGCCATCTAGATGCACTTGGGATCAAGCTATGAATAAAATTCTTATTTGCTGTTTTGGAACATAAGTAGCGGGCTCTTGTTCTGGAGGCATCATTAGAACATAATTTTTTTGAAAATGAGACTGGTCAAGCAGTGATTGTAACTGGTGCTCGATATTGCGACATGATAATACAGTTCTTTCTGTTAAAACTGCATTATATTCATGTGGCCAATATGTGGATTCAAGAAGACGGCACCACATACCAAACATCCCGTAAAACAATTCAATTACTGCATGAGAAATTTATTATTTGAAGTCAAATAAACAAAACAAGCACACAACCACCCAACCCGTGCATTACAGGATGAAATTAAATACTACATCAAAGAAAATCCAGCCATATTTATGCAGAATGGAAAACTTCGACAAATGTGTGCGTATGGATGCCATTTGCCCGATGAGTTATCCTAGGTACTTTATAATTCAATAAAAAAATAATCTGAAGAATAAAACTGTATGTTCCTATTTAATTCAATTCTTGCGCGAATTTTGGTACACCATTTATTTTAAGCATTAAGCAGAAGCATTTAAATTATAAATCAAATATAAATAAAGCAAAACTGTTTTCGTCAGACTACAACTAAATGAAGCAACTAAATGAAGCAGTTTAAGCATTACCGCACATATCTAAAGGGTACCTAGATCTAGACCTAGATCCGCTGAAAGAATTGACAGTTCCTTGCCTAAAGAAGAGTAAAACATGATATTATCTAAGACTTCGCAGAGGTATGATATGAATAACACATAATCAGTTTGTCAGAAACTTTGAAAGAAACTAAAAGAGACATTTTAAACTGTAGCATGCAGCTGCTCTTCACCTCTTCAAATTTCATTTAAAGTGTATTAAAACTTCGTCACTACCATTGGCAAACGTTTTTCTTTGTTGCTGCTCGATTTCTAGTTTTAAATACAATAGTAAACAATTTTGCATGCTTTCGATTTTGACATTTCCTATTGATACGAGCGCAGACCGAAGGGTCCACCAAAGCCGGTTACTGGCCGCACCAGGTCGGTCGATCGTTTATCCGCATTTGAAAGTGTGAAATTAAAAAGTATTTCACCGCATATTTGGCCTCCGCTTGTACTTCTGCTGCGTCTCGGCTCTTCGTTGTATTGGCACGGTGCACGCGCATGCGTAACATTAAGTACACGTCCAATATAATCGATCGATCAATCGTCTGATAGCATTATAAATTGGCGTAAAATTTTTCAGGAATGTGTTGGGTGGGTCTTAATTGCACTATTTTTTGTTTTGTTTTTTTTTTTGTTTCACTGTTTTTCTTGTCATTTGATGAACAGCCTTGACTGCTTACTTTCTTCTTTTGCTTTTTTAATATATTTTAAATTTATTTTTCAAACGTGTACGGAATAAGTGCAACATTGTAAAGTTTCTTGATCGCAGCTAAATAAAAAATGCTTAGTAAAAAATTTATCCATACATGTAGACATATATTGTATGTTTGTCGTTGATTAGTGAGTTGTATTTCTTTTCCTAGTGCTATGACAAACATTGCCTTTAAATTAATCGCAATTATTATTGATAAATAATTGAAAAACGTCTGGCAAACATTTTCGAATTTTTGAACTATTTTGAATCTAAAGAAGGTAAAAATTTTTACACTGAAAGCAAATATAGTTGTTTCCTTCTTGTGCGCAGCATATCATTTGAGAAATGAATAAAAAATAATTCGTCATCACTGGTGACTCTAGTTACTTGCATTAGCCTTAAGCCAAGTATTGACCGTGTTTATAATTATTTATCGTCACATTCGCTCTGGTGGTGGTACACTAATCTCGGTCAAATCATCTTTAATGACAGAGAAAATTTGTATTCTAAACTAGGACATTGAATTTATATGAGTTAAAATTTCTCTTCGTAGTTTTAACCTATTCCTTACTTGCTCATATATTCTTCCTGCTGCAGAAGTCAATATTTACTGTCAGCATGTCACTGCTATCCTATTCTACATAAAAAAGATCATCTTATTGTCATGGGGGTCATTTTAATCTACCAAATATAAGATGGTTGCATATGATAGACTCTTCTATCCTGATTCTAGCTGAAAATAATGAGTTTCTTGAGTTTAAGTTGTCCTTGCAACAGTATAACAATGTTCGCAACAGTTCTGATAGACTACTTGATCTCGTTTTTGTTGATGCTGGAGTTGACATATTTATCAAAAGGATCTCTCCTTTAACAATTCCAAAAGATAATCACCATCCAACCTTGGAAGTTTCATTCGAGGTTGTTACAATTTTTTCTTCACAGTATAGTAATTAATGTCTTCGACGTGTCAGATGATATATATGCGTCGTCTGATACGTTAATATCCAATTTGTTTGCTGACTTTTCCCAAAGTACATATTCAAATTGCTTTGTCAATCCTACTGTTATATACCCTTACAATATTACATCAGATGACTTCATATCTGTTCCTATTTTCTATATTCAAACTGTTTTAACATGTCTTTTATCCATAAAATTTTCCTTCCTCCCTGGACCTGATAACATTGCCAGTACTATACTAAAACAGTGTTCTAGCACCATTTGTTATCCTTTATTGATTCATTTTAATTTATCTATAAAGTTATGAGAGAATATTTCATAATTCCACTTCATAAAGAAGGCAGTAAATCTGATATATCGAATTATAGAGGCATTGTTAAGCTGAGTGCTATACCAAAATGGTTTGAAAAAGCCATTACAGACCAATTGCAACAGTCGTTTAAGTCTGTTGTTAGTCCTTACCAACATGGTTTCGTTAGAGGCAAATCCATTTGCACAATCTGTTGGAATTTTCTTCTGTTGTGAATAATGATTTTGAGTCCGGATGTCAAACTGATGTCATATACACAGCTTTTGATGTGTGTGTCACAAACACCTTTTATTTAAATTGAAAACTATAGGATTCCCATCCTCTTTTTGTTCTTGGATTGAGTCATACTTATCCGGTAGGACACAAAAAGTATTATTCTAAAACTATTGTCGTATCTTCCGGTATTCCCTAAAGAAGTCAACTTCCCATTGCTATAAATCATGGTCATACACTAATGTATGCAGATGATGTCAAATTATGTTTGTCATATTCTTATGTGTCCCAACACTGATGCAGGCTGATTTGAACTCCCTACATACATGGTGTAGTCTTAATTATCTGAACTTGAATTTCTCAAAATGTAAATGTATGATATTTCATTGTAGAAATCCATTTATAGTTGATTATTCTTTAAATAACAATATCCTCGGCAAAGAATATTGTTATAATGATTTGAGTATCCTTATGGAACCCAAACTTATTTATAAGAAGTAAGAAAATTACAGTCGGGCGTAACCGACAAACTTGTAAAATTCCGGCGAAGTCCTAGTCGAATGCAATAAACACGAAGTCTCTATCTATTACCGTTCCCGAGATCCTTTCGTTCATAAGGACGGACAGACGGACATGGCTTTATCGACTCCTCTATCACTCCTGAGCATAATGGGGGCAACTTTGGGAGGTCTCCGACCAATAGGCTCTGGTAAACAAAGCAAAATCTATTCCTCGCTTTGTTAAGCGTTGGTCAAAGGAGTTTAAGGACTCTTATTCCACTAAAGTTCTCTATACCTCGTCCGCCCAATTTTAGAATTTGCATCCTGTGCATGGAATCTCTATTTTATTAATCACCAAGACCGTATTGAATGAGTTCAAAAACATTTTCTTCTATTTGCTCTTAGCAGTCTTAATTGAGATACCCATGCAAATCTTCGATCTTATAAGGACAGATTAACATTAATTGATCTTCCAACCCATTCATAATGCATGTCTATGCACTCTGTGGTTTTTCTCCATAAAATTCTTATTGGTAAAATTGATTCCCCTTACTTGCTTCAATCAATCTCATTAAATATTCCTTTTTGATCAACTCGCTATTTTGTGCCAATAAAATTGCCTTTTTGTACAACTAACTACGCTCTCAATAACTCACTTCGAGCTCTCTATTCTGGAGATCACTCGAAGAATCACGCTTGCAAATAGATGTTTTTTTGGGCTGACAAATAAAACACTCTCGAAAGACTAAAACTAAGACTTGTAAGACGCTGATACTCCCGGTCCTAAAATAGAAAGATTCTTTGCAAGATTGTTAAACTTATTAGTGTCTGCGACGAGTTTAAGTCCCGTATGAACCACGAGCTGTATGAGCTATTCGATGAAACTGAGACAGTCATTCGAATAGACAAAAAAGCTCCAACACGTACGATTTATATGGAGTGCCGGAACTTGATTGATGGTCGACGTAATAGAGGACAACGGACGTCTATGTAAATATTAGGTTCAATCCCTCCTGTCTTTAAACGTTTTTAAATACCCTCAGTTTTCAATGAATCTTTCTAAAACCCGATCTGCATGACTCGCTGTGGTCAGTGCTTTTACCACGCCCACTTTTAGTCTCTATATTGAACCAATGTAAACTAGTTGGCACTGATTTGGAGCACAAGTAGCGCACATCAATTGTTCGTACATACCGAAGTAAAAGTGTCTTTTTATTAAGTTTTATAATCGTTTGTCGCGCCGCAGCTGATCACATTTCTCGTTGGAGCGCCCAAGGCTATTGGTTGCACTCTCAAAGCTATTTGCATTATACCTACTTGCAGCAGACACTTGGTCGACCCGGCCGCCAAGTAAGTCGCGTTTGTTGGCCAAATGGCTCCTTAAATGTGGCTAATTTATTGCGCAACTGAGCGCGTTCCGATTGTCGTTTATCGTTGCGCCAGCAGCAATCGCCAAGTTCTTGTGTCATGCCACATTGCTGCTCATTGACCAAGTCGATCGGGCTGTGGAAAGTTGTTCAAATTTTGCACGATTTATTGTTGGGCACGAAATAATGTTGTTTTTGTTTGTCGCTTTGGTTGTTATTGTTCTGGCATATGTCTCATTTATCAGGATACACGATTGTCTGCAGGAAAATACAAAAAAACCAAAAAAAAAAAAAAAAACAAAGACAAGTAATCAAAATACTAGAATTGGAAAGGGTTTTTATTTTCGGTGCTATTGAATATTCAATTGGTATTGAAGTTGCTGTTCTGTCTTACGAGTGAGTTGCAGCGCTCTGTTCGAACATAAAGTGAATGTCATTTTTTCTCTTTTGCGGCACAAAAAAGCACGAAAACAATTTAATTGCCACCCACAGCGCTACAATGCCGCATTGGGCGTGTCATGTATCTGAACAAGATAATTTACTCCGCAGATCGATGTGAATTAGTGGCTCCATTGATCAATAATGTAGCAACAAAGTGTAAATTTGTTACTGAATCACTTACGAGCGCATATTAATTCATATTGCGCTCAACTCCATAGACCGATTTCGAAACGCAAATTTTGAGTAACATGTCACACTCTAACAGACAAATATTTGATAGAGGATTCGTTTTCTAAAATTATTATTCGTAATCGAATACAAAAATTGCAATTCAGGGCATCAATTCTACAAATATGTCTCCATTAATCTTACTATTTTGTGCTATAGAACAAAAGACATATCATTCTGTCGCAATGTCCGTTTTGCCTCTTTGTATTGTCTTCCACGTTGTCCTCCTGGGATCAGTAGGCCTGAGGTGAAACGTAGTTGGCTGTTGAAGACGAGTATTTGTTGCGGCCACTTGATTGTCGTATGAGTTAGCGTTCGGCAATCTGAACTAAATCAGTGAAGCAAGTTTATTTATATTTATTCATTAATAATCACAATTTAAGAAGAGAAGAGTACAATTCCATTGAAAATAAACCGATAAAGCTAAACATGGGGCAGGGGACTTCAACGCCAAACACACACACACACACAATGGGAATCTCGCTTAACTAATACAAAGGGATAAATTTGATTTTGGCGATTCAAAAAGTTAACACCTAATTACGGGAGAACCAACATACTGGCTTACTGGCAGACATAAATGAATTTCTAGACCTCATTCCCTTTTGGGTATATTCGAATTATCTTCTGACTTCTCACCAATTGAGATACAACACAACACGTTCGACATATCAGACTAAGATTCTTTTAACGAACTCTTAAATGTTCATCTTTACATGCATATACCTCTCAACTCCCTAGACCACATAGAAAGTTCAATAATATATCTAAATTACATCATTAACGAAAATGCTTTCAAATTAACTTCTATTCTTAATAAAAACATTAATGCATAATTAACGCCGCCATATATCCGACGCAAGGTAGAGAAGGAGCTAAAAGAAACTTTACAAAAACTTTTAAGCCATGCAGTCACAAAGTACCTGCGTAGTGTAATGCCCATACCTAATTTCTGTAACTCAGATGGGTGCAAATGTATGAAAAATTTAATTTATATTCACCCGATTGATTAGCATGTGACTCAAATTTCATTTAATACATGCATGTATGTTTATCCTACTAATATTATAAATGCGAAAGTTTGTATGGATGGAGGTATGATCCTTTCTTACGGCTAAACCGCTCAACCAATTCGTCTGAATTTTGGAATAGAGATAGATGGAATGATGGAAAAGAACATAGGCTATGTTTTGACAAAATCGGAGGGGGCATTGCCCCACCCCCCATATAAGCGATTATCAAAATTTGTCATATCTTTGCATCAATTTAAGGTACAGAAATAAAATTTGGTATACATGTTAAGAGGATGAGGAGAAGTCAACCTGTTAAGTTTGGACAAAATCGGAGGGGCGTTGCCCCTTAAATCTTTAAATTAATGAAAGATCAAAGATATGTAGGCAGCCATTATGAACTGTAGTCGGAGTGGTCAACTATATATGTGATACCATATCGTTATCGATGTTTCCTTCTAACATTTCCTGGCAAGTATATTTTATCTTAAGTGCAATAGTGCATCTCCGTTATTAACATGACATCGACTACATTAGCGTTAAGGAATAGCGCGTTCCATAACCTGCTGTATAAGCTCTCGTAAAGCCCTGTTTGCGTCCATCGCTTCCTCAATGCTGCTGAACTTATCGCTGAATCTATTTCCAACAAAATTATTTGAGCTTATTGTTTGGCTGGCCCATTAGAATGCGTATTGTGTCTTGCCATGTCAGCATAAGAAAATTCGTTCTTGAAAAAGGCATGCGGAATGAATTCGCTCATTGTGTTCGCATTGGAGGGGTTGAGTTCGAATTTGCTTGCTAAGCACAAAATAGCATCTATTTGCAAGCGTTATTCTTCGCCTGATCTCCAGGCTGACTTTAATGGTGCTCTTCATTTCGAATCCAAGATAGACGAAGTTGTCTACAACATTAATGTTGAAATTCTCCATTGTCACAGACCGATTGTCTGCGATCGCAAGATCGAGCATGACATTTTCTGTATGTACGTCATTGGTGTAAGATGTATTCCGATTTTAAGATTTCTGCCAAAATACCTAGTGTAGAGAGGGCGTCGAAACACTTCGATTGTATCGATGTGTCAAAAGCTGCTTTATAGTCGACAAAAAGGTGGTGTTTGTCTTTGTTGAACTCAGCATTTGTGGTTATGTGAATATTTGGTCACTGTTCGACCTTTTTGAACTGACGTCACATTGATATTATTCTATCAGTAAATCTGAATATGACTTCAGCCTATTGCACAATACGCGGAACAGACTCTGATATTCGATGAAAAGTAAACTTATTCCGCGATAGTTGACACAAGCATTAAGATGTCCTCTTTTAGAGATAGTACAAACTGAGATTCCACTCATTAGGTATGCATTTATCGGACCATATCTTGCATAAACTTTACTCTTAACATACTCTTCGCTGCTGATCTTGAATAACTCAGCAAGCAGCTCATCAGAGCCTGCCGCTTTGTTATTTTTCAGCTTTGCTGACACTCATCGTCATCGTCAAGGGTTAGTCATAGGTTACGCTTAACCAATAACCTCCTTGTCAGCGTCTTGAGAAAACGGAGCGGTAGGGATGGTGTGTTTAAGAAGGCTTCGGCGGTCTGTTCTGATGACAGCTTGTGAACGTCTGTCTGTCGTTGCGTGTTGGGTCGTCCGGCGTGCATTACGCTGAGAATAGTGCGTATCTTGGCTGCAACAAGATATTGGTCCGAGTTGATGTTGGGTCCACGTAACGTTCGCAAGTCCAACACGCTCGATTCGGCAGTGTTTTATGACTACTATCCCTTAGAGAGGCGTTGGCACTTATATTATACACTATTTATCTGGAGAATAGAATAGAAAACATATAATATACAAACGGACCTGTGTCGATTTTTGATGCTGATCACTATGAGACGGTCCAACAGACACGCGAACGTGGTCTTTTCTGCTGTATTATTGCAACAAATATTAAATTAAAAAAATTAATCTTAAACTTCATTCTCATATATATAAAAATTTTGTTTTCCATGCCTCAATCGCACTACGCATTGCATTTTTATGCCTCTTTACGTCATCGATATACGATGAAACGGGCCTACTTTGGAACAATATTGTTAAGAGTAAGCAAAAAAAAAATGCTTTGTCATATCCAATTATGCCTACTGCCTGTCAGCCCGAGCTATTCACTTTGACAAACTCGACGACAACAAAAACTTTTGGCGAAAAAACATCAAAATGAATAACGCACAATGCGTGCTTCAGCTGGAGCAGCCCATTGAAGCCGCCTCAATGCGTTGTATATAATTGAAATGGGTGCGTCTAGTATGCTAATTCGTCAACCGAATGCATAATGATATAATAAATCGCTGGGAACTAAAATAAATGCTTGAAATACTTACTCAGTCCGTTGGTGACACAGAGCGCTGTGGGTGTCTAACAAGCAATCAATGATCAATCTGGTTAGCCGACCACTCAGACCACTCAGAGTCCAGTCGTATGCCAATCAACTATGTAGTTGTAAACGCATCGAACAATTAAATTTATAATAGCTGTATTAATGCTCAGGTAATTTATCCCATGTAGGCATTTTAAATCGATTATGAACAACTTGAACATGTTCATGTCGCTGTTGGCTTCATCGAATCGAATGCGACTTTAAGTGCAGCTTTGAGTTGTGCAAGACCACTTCTAATATTTGCACAGGAATGCACTATTGGAAATTTAATATATTTGATTTGCACTCAGCATGATTTGTTTTAATTTACTGCAATGCGACAGATAAATTTCAAAATAAATATTCGCTCATTTGCAATGTATTTCAGGCATGCGTAAAAGGCATCTTTAGTGATAGCCGAATTGGAGTTTCACATGTACATATAAAGGTGATGTTTTTCATATGCATTCTGTACGAACCGACTATTTAAATAGAGTTTATTAGATTAGATTGTTGGTTGTGTAAGTTCAACTATTACTGTCAATATATTGATTTATGCACGGCGGCGTTCTCAAGTCTACCATGTAATAATTTTCATTAAGCTGTCAAAGTAAATTATTGGATACTTGTATTTATTAGGTAAACACTTCGATTTGTGAAGACAAAACCTACACGACGTACGGACTTGCTCGTAACGACATGAAATTTATTACAGTTCTCACATTATGACTTTTATTCTTGATCCGATATGGTGCGATTGAAATAAATTGCAGATAATTTACACATTTTCTTGTTGTTTTTTTTTTAATAGATTATATTACACGCAGAAATAATAGTCTTTTGTTTCTAGTATCTTATGTTAATACCTTGATACAATATCATTTTATTTATGGAATGCTACACGAAAGGATTTAGATGGTTCTATAATAATTTTTCGGTCAAGACGTAAGATGAACTTCGTCAATAGATTAAAAGATTGGCTTAAAACTTTCTTCGTATCAAAGCGCTCGGGCATTGCATCCAGGTAAATCAGATTTGCAAGGAAATCGGACCAACGATGTCGCCACTCAACACATCACACGAAAATATCACCCGCTGATGATGCGTTAGCTTCTCTACGAATAGGTGTGCATTTTCCTTGAGAATCGGAAACTTTATTTGTATCCATAATCGCTGAAACGGAAATGCTTATCAAACAAAAACATTTTTTTTTGAGAAATTTTTTCTAGTCATAGGACTTTGCTCTCAGACAGACTAACATAGCTCTTCATCAGGTTGTGTTCCAAATCTTGTGTTCCAACTCGGTTGTCTAATGCAAAAAAAAATTATTTTCACGCATTTCACCGATATTAAAAAAAATGAAAAGGGTTTAAAGATTATATGGGACTATATGTGTAAAATGTTTCCTTTCAAACTCGGTTTGTATACTTTTCTCGGCGGAAACATGGTTCAAAGCTGTACCCACGGAAGCTTGAATACCTTCAATGTTGTGAAAACGATTTTCGTTTTATATGTTGTTATTTAAGCGGTACTGCACATTGTGTGGAAGTGTTTGGGGACCAACAGATTTTCAAATGTTCAAAGCCTTACTTAAAAACAGTCATCATACGCGAATCACATTTCCATTGCCATTTGGATTGTTGCTGAAAGTCCTGAGTGCAGTCTTCTTTCAGCACAACTTCGTCTTCCACCTTGTAACTTGCACATAAGTTTGAGAAGACTCGCCTCTGAAATAAAAAAGGTGATTAGCCAAAAATTTATTGGATTTGAAGTCTAAATATTCATTGTCTAATTGGTGGTTAAATATGTTAGAATTTGTGAGATCCAGCTGCTTGTACAAACAAAATACGTATAGACTGCCAGACAGACATAGCTATATCGAATTGACTTTTGATGCTAATCAATAATATATTGATACACTTTAAAAGGGAGTGGCACGCCTTCGTTTGCCTGTTACAAACTTAGTGTACCCTTGGTCCATCGTGGCAGCGTATCACGAGTATTGGAAACGAAATCGTTACCAAAAAAAAATACAACTTTTATCTACGCAACACATTGCAAACAAATGTTACACTATTTTTTTTTTTTTACCGGCAGTGACCCTTCCCATTACTATTTTTGGCAAAACATATATTGTCGGCTTTGTTGAAAGCAATTCGGTTTCGATTAAGGCAGTCTGAGGTGCGAGAGCTGCAAATTGTAATCGTTTTTTTTTTCGCATGCGGCGCTACGCCTCATCGAAAGCACCACTCATTCATATGTGTAAACGTGTGACTTCAATTTTAGTAGTTCAAGTTCAGCGACGGGTGTGGCTGAGATCAATGGGCTAGCGTTTGAGATTGGCGTGTAGAAGGCGCCTAATCTAATAGCTTCATATGAATACCATACCATAGAAACTTGCACAATTTGAGTCATGCGCCAGAGGAACACCCTCTTTGGCTACTGATATTATATTTTATTAGCGCGCATAGTTTAATTAAAAACAACTGCGGACTTAAAATAAGTCAAGCAAAACTATGTTGTTTTATTATTTAAGTATATAGAAAAAGAAATAATAATTGAGTTGTGGATAAAAGCTGAAATTCGTTTAGAAAAATAAAACACATTAATTAAAAGTACGTCAAGCTTCCAATTTTAAGTGAGTTAATCCATTAAAAGTTTTTATTTTAATGAACAAAATGCAGTGAAAGTTAATCTGTAGTTATTAAAGAAATAAAAAATAACAAATAAAAAAAATTATGCTGACCTTCCTCTTTCATTACTTACTTTTATTCGAATGGCTCTGTTTGAATTCGGTTGGTAAAAGTGAGCTACGCATGTTCAAGTGAATAAAGCATTTTGTGCGTAAATTCCACTTGATTTAATATCAATTGTTTCTATTATAATTCCATATTATCGAACGTTCAATTGCTTTGTCGTACTGACAAGGCCAAATGCCCTTGATCAGTTTATTGGCAGCGTGAAATAAAGGATTGGTATAACAATTATTCCGGATATGATATTGATTAGGTAGATGTTGCAGTTGCTATAGAAGCTAGCTTGAAAAGTTTTTTAATTAGAGATATTGGAATTAATACGCGTTGGGTTATGTAAGAATTTGTTTGACAGATAGTTCGAAACAATACTCGCATAGAAATATTTTTCTTTAAATAAATTTAACAAATGTTGTTTGGTGGTATTCATTGTTTAAGCGTATAATTTAGCTATAATCTCTAAAAACTGTATAAGATTCAAGTAGAGCTTCGCTGGGATCAGTCGAAATTGGTGATATTGGCCGAGAGAGTTCAGTGTAGATTCAATTTCGGCCAAAACCGTAGTTAAATCTTAATACGTCAATCTGTAGTTGAGTAGGCTGCGCTTGAGATGACATTTAGAAGATGTTACGACTGCCTCCCAGAGTGTGGAGCCCTAGGAGGGATACAGCAAAAATTAATAAATTCATTAGTGGAATAATTAACAATTGAGGATTGGTTTTTTTTTTTTTTGTTGAACATGAACGCCTTTGTTGCAAGCACCTACAAAATTCGTTGCTTTATCGCAAAAAGATTTCAGCTGGCAATTCTCTTCTTCCGATAAGCCGCTTGCGTCTGTAGACAAGTCAGAAACTAACTCAATATGCACTGCCTTTGTGCATAAACAAATGAATATGGCGACATACGATTTATATGGGATCTTGCCTCGGATTCGTAGGAGCGTGTTTATTGAACCTCAAAAGTCTACTCCAGCACACCGAGCGAAAGGTCTTGATGGTGTTAATCTTGCTACTGGAAGCCCATTTTGTGCTGCAACAATTTTGGTTTGTATCGAATGCATAAGATACAGTTCCTAACGACGCGTCGAGCTATATCACTTGCGTTAATTCTCCAAAATTCTTACGAATGGTAATTTTTCTGGTGTAAATTACGAACGTAACGCATCACGAAATCGCATTTACTTGGAAATAGTATAGGGCGTTTCCTGCTTTCAGGAATATCAGCTTGCTCAAGCCGACCACCAACTTTAAGTAGATTGAAGCCTTTAGTAAATTCAAGAAATGTATTAAAAATTTTCAAATTGCTGGTTAAAGGATTATTACTTTTAAGTCGAGAAATGTCTTCTGCAAAATGTGTTGTAGTTCTTGAGGCGTAAGTGGTTCTGTGCGATTTGTAAACCTTGACATAGAATCGAAACATCCATGCGATTATACAAAGACAATTTATATGTGAACTGAATTTTTCGATTGATTCCAAAATACGAATTGAATAAACGGATGCCTTGAAAGTTCATTTCCGCTTTGTAGAATTAAATGTATTCCTGTCCAATATAGAGCAAATGTTTGTTGGACAACAGCTACTTTCTTCGAGTACGAATGATGGACCTGTGTACCAAATAGTATCGTTGATATTACTAACTGAGGCGCCTCTTGAAACAATGTCAGCTGGGTTACTTTTCGTGGGAACATACATCCAATGAGTTTCAGTTGTAAGCTCTTGTATATTTGATACTCTATTACCGACAAATGTAGCTAACGTAGCCGAATGTTGTTTGTTGCAATGAAGTACAAGCGTTGAATCGGACCAAAGATAAGATTTAATAGTTTTTGTTTCGAAAATAATTTTAATTTTATCGAAGAGTTTTGCTAACAATAATGCTCCACAAAGTTCCAGCCTAGCAATAGTCTGATTTTTGAGAGGGACCACTCTGGATTTGGCTGTAAAAAGGTGAACGTCAATGTTACCAAATTCATCCATCTGTCGTAAATAAATGCAGCAGCCATATGCGCGAATCGAAACATCGCAAAAACCGTGAAATTGAATTACTCTCGTTAATGATTATAGACAGTATCTTGGTATTACAATTAAGGAGAGGCAATCCAAGCTAGAGCGAAATTGATTCCATGATGAATGCGAATTTTGTGGAACACAATCATCCCATTAAAATTTGAGCAGCCAGAGCTCTTGCATAATGGTTTTCGCAGTTATGATAATTGGAGATAGAAGCCCAAGTGGATTAAATAACGATGACGCAATTGAAAGAATAGATCGCTTCGTTATCTCGATCTTGATCCCATGTGAGTCCCAAAGCGTTCGTGGTTGACCCTGAATCGATTCCTAAGTTTTTCAACGAATCATCATCTCGAAACTGTGTGTTTTTTGAATGCAATTTGGCGAGTTCAATACTTCAATAAATCTGTTACCTGTTCTTTTATAGAACAAAGTTCAGTGAGTGTGTCAGCGCCACTCAAGAGATTGTCGATGTAGAAACAAGTTTTGATAGTTTTTGAACCAATTTCGTAGTGCGTCGCATATTGTTCAGCAATGTAGTTGAGTTTGAATATCTTTATCAGGCAAGGTTCTCCATAGAACGCTTTGATAGTTCCTATACTTTTCGTGCACTAGTACTTGTCTGCACATTTTCACAATGTCAGCAGTAATAGCAAAGCGTTGCAGGCGAAAACGAAGTAGCAATATAAATAGTTCAGGGTGCAGCGTTGCAACAACCATTTAAATGTTGTTAAGTAATTTTTGCGATGTTGTTCTGCTGGAGGCGTCGAAAACAACTCGCATTTTCGTAGTAGTATTTGATGGTTTAAACATACAGTGGTGTGGAGTGGTGTGGTGTCATGTGTCCTAAATCGTCATATTCTCTCATAAATGAACCGTACTGAGCCTTTAGGTCTGGTGAGCGAGATAAGCGACGTTCTATAGCAATAAACCGTCTCAAAGCTGTAGAATACGATTCACCTAAAATATTAGTATCATCAACAATTCTTCCTTCCGTATTCCTTGAAACTGTTTTGTTCAACAAGCGTTCGCAGCAATGCTTTTCTTGACTCAAAGTATATTTATTAGCAGTGAATTTTTCCAGTTTCCAAAGTTGTTCAATATTAGAATTTATTAATCCATCGGAAGTTCGAAGGCATGCAGAATGTGGTTCCTTGCAAGCTATTTGTGAATGCCGATCTAAAACAACCCAACCTAGTAAGGTTTTTTTTAATAAAATTTACCTGGGAACAAGAATCTAATAAAGCTCGACCATGTATGTAGTATCCCGATGAATTACGTACTAGTATAATTGCTATAGCTAGAATGATGTCAGAGTTGTCGATGTGTATATGAACTGCTACGTCAGCTTGAGTCTACGATGATTGTGGTCCCGAACGAGGAGATGAAGTTTGTATAGATGAACGAATCTATTTATTTTTTTATTACTTTACTTACAGCTTAAGAGCAATGTAAAATTTCAACTATTGCTACATGGCCTTCAGCTAAATGATTGTGTGATCGTAAATAATTAAGTTAAGTGCTATAAAGAAATAAAAATAGGATTATTCTCTATAAGAAATGAAGTAGTCTAAATTTGTATAAATTTGTATAAATTATGGATATCTACGACGATTCCAAATGACTGATGATATCTACTTAATGACGTCTTAATGACGGCTTAATGGACTCTGGAAGTGAATACTCGTACCATCTGTCTTAAAACCAACCGTTCAAAAAGGAGTTGACGGGTCTGCAAACAACTTCATCAGTGCAACTGGCTGTTGAACTTAAAAGTGTTGTCGCTGTCACCATTAAAAATGATGACAAGTTTCCCTATCTTGGCAGCTTTATAAGTAGAAGGAGATCCAGCCATAGATTCAGCTGTGCGAAAAGCAAAACGCGGATTGCTTTTCGAAAACTGGATAAAGTGTGGCGCTCTTGTACTGTTTTATTTAGATCAAAAATAAAAATATTAAACATGTTTGAGAATTATCTGCCGTTTCTTGTGGCCAAAAACGATCTTAAACGCTGACCTATGAACAGCAACAAACACCGAACCTATGCACATCGAAATAAAAATATGCAGGTGGATTTGGAGAGGTCACGTCTTTCGCAGAGAAGACGACAACAATGCAAAGATGGCTTGCCAGTGGAACCCACAAGCCAGCCGTCAGACATGGGTTCGCACTGTCCTTTCTGGAACCGGATCCAGGGCAACGTGGAATGAATTAAGAGCCCTAGCAGTAGATGTAAAATTAGATTAATGGACAGTTGTTGGTCTAAATATATATGGATCTGCCTTTAACAAATCCATGTTGCATTGGACTAACCAATGGAATAACCGATCGTTGCAATTAATCAGTGATAATTTGTTCAAATAATTTAGGTATAACAATACCTCTATAATTTGAGACATCAGATTTTCTGCTCTTCTTTTATAAAGGGATAACAAAAGATGGTTTTCAAAGAGTTGGGAAGTTGCTTTGTTTTATAGAAAGTTTAAAAAGAAAGACAATGGAGCACAAATAGAACTGGCACATTGTATTAGTATACAACTTGGAATATTATCAGGACCAGGCAGGCATAAAAATTTTATAAATTTAAGAGAAATTAGCACATAAGATATGGTAATTACCGGAGATGATATAAAGTCGTAGGATGGGATGACAGATGTATGTTGTACAGTTAGGAGAAGAATTAGTGTAGGTCGACTGAATGAAAGAAGCGAACAAATCCGATATCTGAGATTCAGAGGATGCGTCATTACTATCAAGACGAAAGATAACGGGAAAAGCTTTATTTTTACGCTTAATATTGACAAATCTGACAAAGCTTTTAGGATCTTGCGCACATTATTTAATGAGTTAAAGTTAGAGCGTGAAATAGAAAATTTACTGTAATCGACAGTGGAACCAGTTTCTTTGTATTTTTTAGAAAGGCGAGATTTAATATTTTTTAAACGACTGATTGGCTGAATTTGATACATTTGTATAAGGAATGCAGCTGTCAGAGTAAAAACGGTTGAATAGAAAACATTCAATGCCGCCTCAAAGTCAGTGTAAGCCTCGAGAATTGTCCAATCAGTACTGAATAAAAGCTGATTTAACTTGGCGTAGTCAGTTTACTTAAAACATCTGACACGTTGAAGAGATTTAACATTCTCCACACGAGGAACTTTATCGAGCTGAAAATAAAGCTGTAAAGTAGGATGATAATTATCTTCTGGTAATATTACCGGAGGTATTCTCTCAACGGATATATTAAAACCAATGTCAACAAATACCAGATCCAAAAACTGACCAGAAATATTGCAAATGTTGTTACACTGTTGCAAAGACAAATCAAGAAGATTATCAAGAAAATCGTCATCAGTCATAGACCATTTTATATGGGGTAAATTAAAATCTCCCATAACTATAATATGATCTTTATCCTCGAATCATGTAGCTATATGCGAAATCGCTGTAGCATGAAGCCAGTAAATGCTCATTTCCGTAGATGGAGTAACGTTTATGTTAAAATCACAAAAAAAAACTATATTTGAAATGCAAATTTCTTCAGCCATCAGAGATTATTTAACAGATATCAGTACACCTCCCCCATTTCGATTAGAACGTTCTTTCCGAAATGAAACAAAGTTGTCACAGAATATTTCAGAATTTAAAATATGCGGTTGAAGCAATTTTTTAGTAAAAACAATAGCACTCTCAGATAAACTTTTAAGGTACAGAACTGTTAGTCCTCTCACATTTTGATAGTGAATAAGGAAAGAAAGCAAGCTTAGTTTTTTGGTATGTTGGAAGAAGAACCAAGTAATTCAACTGCATTTTGCACTGAAGCATGTTTATTTTTATAAACTTATTCATGCACAACCATGCTTTTAGGCCAAAAAGTAGCAGACAGAAGAGTATCGAAAAGCGACACCGGAATAATCACCTTTAAGGATAAAATTGAGCGAGTGTAACTAAAATTATATTTCGAAACCGAAACATTTGGGGAAGAATCTAGCTGCGAATTAATATAAGCTTTGATATCATCTTCAGTAGTAGTTGCTGCAAGGCGAGAAATAAATATCGACTTATGTGCAGCAACAACCGTAAGTCCAGCATTCTTTTAAATAGGTGCAGAACGGATCACTGAATGCGATAACAACCTTCCTCATAGACTCAGCACTTGGACTTTCCATGTAAAATTTTGCTTTTGTTTTTAATTTATATAAAAATGTTAAAAATAAACCTGAACGTTCTGTTTGGCCGAAGAGCCGAAGTGTTACTCCAAAGAAAAAACTCAAAAGCTACTTTTAAGCAGATATAGACTCAAAAGTTTTTTACAGCAACAAATACCTAAGATAAGCGTATATCAATATAGACCATCTGCGTTTAGAACCATAAATACCCTTCATAACGGCATTCAGCCAGTTATCTAAAATGATGGGCGTGGCTAGAGTATAACATGAATTTGTTGAAAAATATACAAACTTTTTCGGGTCTATAATGTCTCCTTTGATGTGTTTGTTTCAATGGATTCTTAATTTCAATCAATATTTATATTTACACATAATGTCCAACTCATATTTTCCGCCTGTTATAAACAATCTTGTTTACTAATAATTTGTTTGGAATGCCTATGTACGATATATGCACAAACTTTAACAAATTTACAACTGATACAACTCGAAATTCGCAAAAACAATCCAACGTCGAGCGCGGTACATGTTTTCTTTGACACGCTGAGCCAAAGCAAATCCATTAAATTGATTTGATTGCTCAAACTAACCGTTTCAACAGGTGCTGCTATTAGGTTTTTATATATGGGCGGGGTTTTGAAAAACAAAAAAAAAAAAAACAAAACTGAAACTTTATATCTAGATGCTGGAATGTTGCGAGATTGCGAGAAATATGTCGGAGCAAATTTGAATATGTATAGGAAATAATATATATTTTTTTTTTTTGTCACAGACAGTGAACCGCTTTGAAGCATATATCTAAGAAATTAATTACTCTTTACACATAGTGTGAAAAGTATAATAATTTTGTGAAGAAGTATGTAACGCAAGAAAGTAAGTACCGGAGATGCCAACCAGTATATGCATTCTTGATCAGCACAGTCTGTCTGTCTAACCGTCTGCATGAATTAAACTGAAATTGCTTAGGAGCTTGGCTATGTTCTGAAGCCGAACATAGCTTAGAATGAGCGTGATGTGGTCACTAGAAAGTAATGCTCATATACGAAAATAATTAAGGGTTTAAATCAAATTAAATCAAATTAAATAAATATATTTTCAATCCAATAAAAAAAGTATAAAATACTAAATTACAGCGTTGCCATGCTAAACGTCAAGAGTATCTAAGCTTCAGTGCCACCGAAATTAATTTTTTTTTATATTTTTTATTTTTGTCACCAGTTTGCGGTTTATGTTCGCTTTATACATCTAGTCTTTATATTATATAAATAAGAATGCTGTAGTATAGTTTGCTCGACTTTGAGATGCACTACATGGTAAGCTAATTTATTAGAATTGGCGGAGTATACAACACAGATTCTATCAAGTTTGGCCTAAGAAACAATAATTTACATATTTTTTCTTAGCTTACAAGCAAAAACTCGAATAAATAGTGTTTAGATTAATATGGGTTTAAATACTTATTGCGATACTCTTTGATACTCTTTATAGTAGAGTCTAATTAAGCATATTTGAAGATCACAACTCTTATAAGGCAGGCGTCTGGTGTATTTATGAATTACCTGTTACATATTTTTGCGCAAACTTATACCATTTTAGCCAATGAGTAAAGGGTATACTAAAAAAGGAAAAATGTGTTTCACATAAACGGGAACACTCTCAATAGTTTATGTTGAAAGAAAAACTGAATCATATAAAGTGAAAACCTGTTGCACTCCGTACATACATTTCCAAGCGGAAAGTCTGCATTTGCTTGGATTACGAAAAAGGGTAACGGAAATAGCACCACTTTGGCAAATCGATGCAAAATTATTTTTTTATTCTCAATGAATTCCATTAAAATTGTTTCATTATTATTGCTTGAAGCATCGCTCCACTGAGATACTTGTTTGTCCCCACTGTGACATGTAATCAAATGAAATACAATATGGTAAATATTTTTGAGCACACTTGCCGCGCGACACTCATTAATCACTCGAAAGATGCGCCACACATGCAAATGAACAAATCTTTTTTTTTTTGTTTCATTGTGTTTCCCAAAAATCAATCACCACAACACTTGTTAAGACTATTGCATTAATTCCGCACTCGGCATGTTAACAAGCCATACAATGGCTTACTAATGAGCTTTAAATATAGTTTATTATTTTGATTAATTTATATGTATGACCAAGTGGGAGATAAGCAATGCCATAAGTCAAGCCTGACATTTTTAGGTTTGCCCTTTGTCAGTTTTAGCATATATCAATTCGGACAATTGGGAAAAAAATGTTTCATACTGTGAACGGCTTACAAAGTGTAAGTCTGAGTTAGTTTCTGTAATCTCAATTAATAATAGCAACTATAAAAGCCAGAAGTAACTAAACAATAAAGTAAGTAAGGCAATAATAGAGTTCTATGAAAGCTCTTTAAAATCTGCTACTCTATAGTCTTCAATGAAATTTTCTTAAAATAAAAAATGTCACGGTTAATAGCTTCAAATATGCTGATTAGTCTGAATTTTACAACTCCTTGTGCGATTATTGTACGAATACACATCATAAAACCATTTAATGGCTTCACATGCAATTAAATACTCGACGTGCACCTAAGTCAATAATCGTCATTAATTAATCTGCATGTCAAATAAATGCAAACTGAAAAGCTGTGCGAAAACATGTCAGCAAATAGATTCATTAATATTTTAATTCGATTGAATTCAGTCAAGTGCAAACTGTGAAAAAAAGTGCATTCAGCATTAAATTTGGAAAAAGAAATAAACAAATTCCACGAATCGGCTCTGACTCAGTAAAAAAGTTTCAGTGATTAGCTAAAATTTATTAAGTTTGCACGAATTCGAACTGCGCTGTAAAACATTGGCTTAAGCTCCATTAACATTTGCCTTTCCATAATGGATACACATTTTATTTAACTTCACGACAGATACATTAATTATGCGTGTATATATATTTCCTCGATATACCGGCGTAGAATTCAAACAATTTTTATTTTTCAAGATGTTCGATTGATTAAAATTCACATATTTATTTAATTTATGTATAGAGTATAAAACCGATTTTGAAAAGGATAGAATGAAAGGATCACTTTTTCATCAATTTTACCTCTTGGTGAATAAGTGGGTTTCTACAAGTTTCTACAAAGTTGGGAAAACGCGTTCAATTATTAGTTGTGTAGACTGTTTAAAATGTTTGGCTCTTATAATCTGTGACAAAATCCACAGCTCTTCTTCTCCTTCTTATTTAACCACTCCGATGAGAAACATTCCAAAACCTTAGAGACATGAATTAACTTATCTGTTGTGCAGTATATACAAATGAAGTTTCAAGAAGATAGAATAAAAAAAAAAAACCCAAAATCCGCGAATTAGATTAGGCAACAATATTACACTGCATCGAAGAACCTTAACGAAAAAAAAAACACACACGCAAAAGAAACATTGCTTTAGTTTTTTTTTCAGATATAAGTTGTTGATGGCTTCTCTCTCTCTCTCTTTTGTTCTTTCTGCCTCTCTCAAAATTTAAATGACCGAGATAACACTTTCGCTCCTACCTTGTTAAGTATACCCTGGTCCAGCCCACTCGACTGCAGCTTCTTTCTTGTTGTTACTCAAATATCTAATAAAATATTAAATTAATTTCCAGATCGTACACTAGAAATAATACCACCTACATAAATCTGCCCCAGTTTTCTGCATTTTTGTAAGAAAAACACTTTGTTGTTGCGCTTAGTTCATATATTCCAATAATGCTCATAGATATAGGCATGTCCGTCTGTCTAAATATAAACAACAAGAACTTGGAGACTTCAAAACATAGAACCTTCAAGTTTGGATATTTAGTGACTTCTAAACGAATTTCAGGTAAATATTTTTTAATGAATGCATCCTTGCATAAAAGGGGCCTACATACCAGTTCTGCTTGCCATTGTAGGTTTCATGTTGAGACTTGGAAACAAGTCCTCTGTGAATGCTCACTGTACGACGATTTCAGGGACCTTTGTCGCGTGATAATGGGAAAGAAAGATACTACTCCGAGAATAGTCTCTAGGAAGCGTCGAGTGACAGTGTAGTGTACCTCTTGTACCACACTTGCGTTGTATTCTTGATATTTGTCCCATTTTTGTTCTTAGCCTAAGTGCCAGGGGAAAGTAGTCCCCGATTTACCTTAGTCTTTAGTTACGAAGTCATACCATTGGCTTGTTCAGGGGTTACGCGCGATTAGGGTTGGCTCGCATACACATGCCTTTACTCTTAACGGAAGAGGTATGAATAGGCCACGGTTAGACCATTGAGGAAACTATGGGTTGTTGTGTGTAGCATCATTGCTATTCATACAGCTATACTTCAAATTTTTAATGGATCAGCCATCCGGAACTATTTGGAAATTCCAATTGCATGTGTAACTAGTATTTCTCCGAGAGAGCCTTTATCTCGTATCATGGCAAAGCTTCTTTGGAAGTTTTATGTCGAGTTGCGTTCACAAGCTTATGTTGGGCCAACATAAGTTTCAAAAAGGCCTCGACTCCACTTACCTAGGAGCAAAGTGCGACATCCAAATAACGTGACTTCAGTATGGAACCTGTAGAATCAACTTTATGGGGGTGTTGATTAGCGCTTACAACCATTTGGACAATCTGCCTAATTCCATCTCAGTGTTCAGATTCAATGCACACAAAACCTTTCCAAATCAGTTATCGAATGCCAGAATTCACTTCGAACAGTGTAAATAAAAATAATCACCTTTTTTCTAGTTTTGGAGTCTACTTGTCGCATAGAACTCGAGATATGTAAGTTTTAACATATGTCCATCCAAATTCGGAAAAACATGTGATCAATTATTTGTTGTGTAGAGTGTACAAATCGAGAATCAAGACTATCGAATGTAGAAATACAATTGCAACCGTTATAAACTGAAGACCAGTCAGACTTAGACATCTTGTGAAAATGGTAGACAATGAAGAAATATATTCGGGATTAACTACAAACCCATCAGACAGATTAAAACACAACAAAACGAAGGGCTGTCTGGAGGCTAAGAAAAACACATTAAGAATGATATCAGGATTTTCAGCTGGTCTTGAATGCTCGCAGTGAGTATTTCCTTATAATAACAATAATGAGACGTTGGATACATCCATTAGATAACCTTGGGAACTTTAAAAAGCACTCATATAAATATAGTTCCTAGAGAACATAGGCTCATAGGCTTTCCACGCCACTGTCACATCCAATTTGGTTCGCGCACTTCTAAAACATTCGCGTTTAAATTCATCGGCATTCAACACTTAAAACTCAATTTCGAAAAATTGCGGAAATAATTAAATTGTATTTTAATTTGAACAAATTTTTGCACAAGTCTTAACGCTCGAGGAGGTCAAAATCTAAGACAAGTTGTATCTGAAATTCAAATGAAGACTTCATTCAATGCAGTGCGTCGTATAAATAAATCAAAACTTCCTCAAAACTCCGCGCTAAATCAGTGATAAATCATACGAAAATCCGTAGCAAAAGGCAAGAAAGAGAATGTAAATTATCACTCAATTAGTTTAGTTTAATTAAGTGAAACGTATTTTCGGTTCATAGGAGTATGTATCTGAATTGTATAATTTTTATTGTTTGTGTTTGCTGTTTTTGTTGCATTGGCCTGCGACGCTCGATTGTATCTTATAGATACAATCGTTTTTGCTGCATAAACGTATAAATTTTTTTCGTTAATTTTAATGCTGAAAGTTTTGAGCTTCTGGGTGCAACATCAGCCAGCGTCTATCTGATCGGCAATCTTGACTTTGTCCGCATGTTGGCTTTGTGTATTTGAGAAATTGGTTGTTTTCCCCATCGATTGAATAAGCCGCAACTGGCACAATTTATTATCGCGCTTAGATGACATAATTTAGAGAGTGCGAAACTAGTTCATGGATTCAATGACACAGTCTGCGAAACGCATTGATAAAGAAACCCATTCGCTTGTTCATTGTGTAGATCAAGCGCGTCTTTGTGCTATGCAAACAGCAGACACGTCGAAGCATTCCTCGCGAAATTCGATTAAAAGTGTGCGCATGTGCGCGAATTTGCAGTCAAATGAATTAATTGGCTTTTTAAGTCGACCGTTGATTTTTCCCATGACTTTAAATTTGCAAAAATAAAAGCATTTGAAATATTTGCGAAAAAGTCATCAAAGAGCAAAAAATCAAATTAAATCGATTCAAAAAAAAAAAAAAACTTGCAAAAATTCAACACTTTTCGAATAGTTAAACGCGCATCGCATTACAACATAAATAAATGCACATCTAATGCTCCAATTGAGTCCGAACCAATAAAACACTCACAACGAAGACGGCAAAAAAAAAAAAAAATTTGGCAAAAATAGAAGCAAGACTAACCATGGGCATTATCAAAAATCTTTAAAGGAATTTTAAAGAACACGCATGTCCTCTGTGGCCAACTTAAACTGCACTGAACTGAACCCATTTAGTTGGCCAGATACATTGTCGGCAAGCTACGTATGCGCATTCGATTCGAACAATTCATATTGAAATAGTGATGAGCATCGACAGTTCGAATTTTTTTTTTTTAAATTTATTGAATATAAAAAGAGTTGTTTAACACTTAAATAAAACAGAATACAGTGCTGACATTTTTTGAAGGGAACTGTGGATACCATGGCTTTTATTCGCGATTCCTTGGAGCATATTCTTCACTATTCTCATATTGTTCCAGAGCTCCTCTTAAGTAGTTGAACGGTTGTCAGAAACCAAGGGCTTTACGTAATTTAATAAAAAGAAGCTTAACTACGTTGAATCTCATGAGCAAGGTAGGTACATATTTCACTGGACCATTTCTCGAGATAATAAGCATACCGAAATTCACCTTCAATAGATCAATTATTTGAACATCTATGTGACACCATATTGTTGGAACCATCACAAACATGGCACGCTAGCGAACTTCATCGACCGTAACATGAGAAAAATATATGGTCAAGCCTCCAGCATCATAATACCATAATAAATGGTCACTTTTTATTAATAAAATGATGTCTCTTGAAGCACATTTGAGTCTGCTTACTTTCAATAATATTATGATTGAGAACTTTCATTGCTTCAAATGATCAAGGATCTTCAGTTCTTGAATTGATTTGTTCTTGTAATGATGTATGTCAAGTTTTTTGTTTTTAATGATTTCTATTTTCCTGTAAGCAGTGTGGAGTCGTGGTTCATTTTAAACCGAAGTACTTCCTGTTGCATTGTTTTCGTTAATTCGGTGCATTGACATAAGAACAACCAATGGTGATTATGTCTGACTATAACAAAAGCTATTAAAGTTGAGAACTACGACTCAGAATTTCGGTGGTAATTATTTAAAATTTCCAAACATTGTTCGTGAATTTTAATATAATAAATTTGTAAGACTAGACAGCTGTTTTGACGTTGGCAACGAAAGTTGAAACAGTTCTTAAGTTAGATGAAGCCTTTCCGATTTCTTAACCAAATCAGCAAAATGTGCAAATCAGCGCTGAATACAATTTTTCCACATCTTTCATTTGTTTTCAATGGAGCTACTAGTGATTTCTCAGTCAACATTGATGAGTCATACATTTACATTAGACATTAAATATTCAAACTATAAGGCGCCATCTTTCATAGTCGCCAAGTTCTTGATGTTCATAGCCAGATACACGGACATGTCTATATCGACTTGAATATGTTAATACGATTGACACAAAATATGTCAAATTCGGCGATTCTAGCTGAATTAAAAGCAACCAAAAATTTTTGTCATATATACACTTAGCCAGGTGGAACAGATTTGTTTAGGAGCTACACTTTTGTACCTTAATGGTATAATTGATAAGGATTAAATAAATTAACACAAATTCGAATGTTCCAGTAAAGCTATATCATTTATTCACACAAAAACTCAAAATGAGGAGTAGGTTTGCATGGTAAGTGTCAAACCCTCCTTCATGAGGGGGGTTAGTGTGCTGATCATGAATATATGTACACATATACTTTATGGAATCTTCGATGTCTGCTTTAATGCGTTACAAGCTTTTCGAGAAACTAATAAAGTAAGCAAAAATTCTCGCATAACTTTTTAAGCAATACAAAAATTAAAAATATGACCATCTTCACATCGACCATGGCTCGCTCCTTAATAAATACATCGATAATCGTCATAAAGTCGTTGCTCAACTCTAACTCGATTTGTATCAAATTCGATTTGTGTGCACTAAAAGTTCCAGTTTAAAGTAAAAAAAAAGATAATAATAAGGAAAGAAAAAAGATACAAATTTGCAAATATTTCGCAATGTTATAGCATTTTTTCTACTATTTTTTAATGGACTGAACCAGTTTTGCATATTACCAAATAAATTTTTTCTATTGGCCATACAAAAATTTTGCATTTTTGCGAATTGGCTGAGGCATCGTGTGGGTCACGTTGATTTAGTTGTTTGTATTTATGCGATATTTTAGCATAAAATGTGTTACTTAAAAGTTTCAATGCTGCTGCTGCTGTTAACTTTGAATAGCAGACGTTTCACCCATCGGCATAAAATATTTGCATGCCTAACTTGACTTGAATTTAATTTATAGACATTTATAGACACCATTCGGTTAGTTAGTCTCTTTTTTCTTCCTTTTTTTTATTTGCTCTAAAAGTTGCATGTCTGCAGATCTATCTACAGGCTGCCAAATATTTACAAACTGGTAACCAGTTAAATAATAATTAGCATATTTTGTAGTTTTAAATATAGACAAAAATTATTTTATAATAAAAAAAGCAAATTACGCACTAAAAACTATTTTCAAAATTTATTGCAAATGTTAGCATGACAAAATGTTTTTAAATGCAAAATTTGGCACACCTGCTAAATTAAATTAAAATAAGCAGAGCAACTAGTTCTTATCTGGCAACGATCCAGTTGCAACCCAGTTATTTATGATGCTGATTAACAACTTAAATATGCAAAGACATGGTTCTTGACATTAAGTTTAAATAATAATGCGAAATAAAAATGAATTCGAAATATTGAATGAAATAAAACTATTTTTTTGTACACTAAACGGACTTAAATAATTAATAAATTTTATGCTTATAGACCGGAAAAGTTGTTTAACCTTATATAGATTCCAAGCTCCAAACAAATATTCCTATTCTAAATTTTGTGTTGTTAAAGAAACTTATTATTTTTATTTTTAAGTCAGTTTTTATTTCAGTTTCCCTGCACCTGATCACAGCTTTATTTGATTAAAAATAATTCATAGTTGGTTTTGTTGTTGTATTATCTTAGCCATCTGCGGTTTATATTTACTCCAAAACTATTCACGTTTTAATAAATGCATAAAATGTATCAATTTACAGAAACCCCTCATTATCAAATAAACACTAACAAATATCAACTAATTAAGAAACAGGCCCGAAGCTATTTGCAAATGTAAAATAAAGCCAGCTTCGGCTATTATACAGAGACATACATACGAAAATATAGAAAAAATTTGTTTTTTACAATAAATTTGTGGAATTTAAAAAATCTAGTTTAAGGTCAGCTGAATAATCCTTTCCAACAGCGCAGCGAACTGCACAAACAAACACATAAAAAATGTATACACTTGAAAAGAAAAGAAAAAAACCGCCCAGCGCCAACTTAATAATTATTTAGTAACAAATATATCTAAGCATATCTATGTGTCTATAATATTTGAGATCATGAATGGTATTATACAGCATAATCTACGAGTATGAGTGTTTGTGTCTGCATGTGACCATATCAAACGATTGGTTAATGGACAAATTGTGCAAACAAATTTACAATCGCAAGAACTGCAAGTGTAATGAAAAAATTTATTTAAAAAAAACAATAAAGCGTAAGCAGCTCGAATATTTTATACCCTGCACATACTACATTGCTTATTGTAAAACTTGGTTTGCCTTAAATTTAACTTTAAAGCAAATAAAAATGTTGCAATCGAGTGTGCTCGACTTCAAGATACTCTGTACCTATGTTGAACACAAAATTTGTATGGAACATGCTTTTCTATGTTGAATTCATGTAAATTCATCAAATTTGTCGATTCAAGTAAATTAAACCACAAAATATTTTTTTTCTTACAAAACTCAAAAAATGAGAATATTTGTATAACGACTAGTGATCTGCTATGGACTAATATGGAATATTTGCTTACAGTTTCAATAAGATCCACCAAATTCGGCAATCATAGCGTTACAGACTTACTTAAATGACCTTCAACCGTATTTCGGTCACATTTCGGTCGTATTTCAGTTCAGAATACCAAGTACATAGAGATCTCTCCATACCTGGTCATAAATGCGTGCCCAGTCGTCGCCTATTTCGGCGTCCTCCAATCAAATCTGGGCCCCCATGTAAACCATGCGTGCTCCACTCTTTCATCCATTGTAATGAGGTGACCAGCCTAGTGCAGCAGAAGCGGCAGAATTGTGCGCTTAATCGCCTCCGAGTAGGTTGGAGAAATGACTACTCCATAATCTCAGTGATTCCTGTTCATCCGTTACCAGATTTCCATTGTCATCCTTACAGAAAGTTACTCCGGGCTTAAAACCTTCAGTCAGACGCTTGACCTATTGATAGAATTTTCGAGCTTCATTTCTATTACGTAACATCTCAACATCCTCAAACTCCCGCCTTTCTTGCTCCTTTTTCTTGCGTCTGAAAAGGCGTTTCTTTCGATATCGCTCTCTAATAGCTCGCGTTGCTCCCGACTGCAGAGCTGGCTGATAGAAAGCGTTTTTTTTCTGCAGGAGCATTTGCGAAAATCCTCGTCGTAAGAAGAATTAATCACGGGTTTTGTATAACCAATGACCTGCTAGGCAGCCCTACCCATAAAGCGGGTGATATGTTTTCACTGCTCACATATATTCCGAGAAGACGGAGTGGTTTTCCTGTGGATAGTGCGTTTGAAAATGCTTCAGCGTTCTGTTCTGATTGGTAAGTCTAGCTTTCGTATCGTGTTGGGAAGTGCGGCGTGCTCTACGCGGCTAAGCGCTCAATAACAGACGTGAACCTAGAGACGAGGTTACGTAGTTTCCGACTCAGTACGAAACCGCATCCAAATTCCTGCACTCTCTCATGGCACCTGTAGTAGATGTCACTCGACGCTTTTTTAGAGCAGCCCTATCGATCGGATTTCCTAGATTTCAGTGATGTCAGCCTTGCATCTTTCGACGACATCAACCAGCAGAATACTTGCACCATCCCAATTAAATTTGCGGACATTGCGTTTGCATATACGTAAATTGTGGCCCTTTATCTTTTGCAGAGGTCTTCATCGTGGGATTCCATCCGAATCTTACTTTTTGTTTTCATTGGAGTGATTTTTTTTAAGGTGGCGAGTCCCAAGCCCAACTACTTTAGGGGGGTTTTCGTCTTCTCACAGTTGTCTCACCTTCGAACGGCTTTTCAATGGCTACCCACGAGATACGTATTCTAGCGGACATTGTGAGCTGCTTGGACCGTTTGCAAAAGAAGTATTGTTGGCTAAATGGCAGTCAACCACTTTCCTCAAAATGTGAACTTCTTCAAATGAATCCCCATCTAAAATTCTATTTATAGAAAATCAATCGGGGCAGCGCGTAGTCTATTACCAAATGGAAACTCAAAAACAATTTAGAAAAAATAAGACTTTTTGTATGCACTAGCCGCACTATGTGTGTAGGGTATTCAAGAAAAATATTTAATACAAAAGCATAAGCATAGAAAAATATGAACAGTTGTTGTTGTCTTCGTCGTTGATGCTGGCAGATTGGCTGCGCGGTTCGCTTAGTTCAATATCGCATTCAATCAATCACGTCGGCCCAGTCAGTTTGTTTGTTCGATTGGTCGGCGTAACCGTAGCAAAATCAAATGAAACGAATTGCAACAATAACATTACCAAAGCCAAGCTACATGTCATAAACCAAAAAAAAAAAAAAAAAGAAACCCTATTATATAAACATATATAATACATATTTATTTATTTATATACCAAACGTCAAAAGTGGGCGAAAAGTGGAATAGATCTGAGCGGCTGAAAAGGTTCAAATCGGAGCAAGCCAAGCGCAATTGAAATGCACTTCAAATGGACTTCTTTAATGAGCCACAAAAGTGCTTGCACTTAACTGAATGGTTTGGGGGTAATGAGGATTGAGGGTTTGGAATGGTGGTGGTGTAGTGTCATACGTGACAAGAGTGGCTAATATCGTCATTCCGTACCAAAGTTTTTTTTTTTTTTTTGTGTTTTACATTGCACATGCAGCTTTGTCGTCATTATAGAAGTACAACAAACGAGACAAAGGTGCCAGTGAATTGTGGCCAAAAATAGTCGTGAGAACAGCTTGGCTAATTAGCGGAACAAATGGCCCAAAGCGTAGCAAATATCCGCATGTGATATTGTGAATCGAGCATTCGTTTCTCAGTTTCAAAATAAAATATCTTTTTGCGAGTCTTATGCAAAATTTGCAGCATCTGGCATTTAAAATGCAGTTTGTGGCAATAACTGATCAGGTTAGGTGCCTGCAGTTAACTAACAATTAAAGCTAGTTCAGAATATAAACAGTCAATAATAAAAAATAATATTAGGAATGTCAGAAAATGATTTATTTTATATTTCTGAAGCCAATTGAATGTTAGCAGTGCCCAAAAAGGGAAATCTCGTACCTGCAATATGACGCAAATACCGCAAAATCTTTTAAATATCTTTGAGATTAAAGGCAATAAACTTATTGGTCTATCAGATTTAACATGTCGTTCAGACTTATCAGACTTAAGTTCCATTGTAGGAACGGCACACATCTACTAAGAAGGAAACTATGCGTAATATTGCATTCAATAATAGCACCAAGAATAGCCCTTCAACAGGTAGATCTTTCACAGTCTTACTAACGATACCTCGTAACCAGAAGCGAGCCTTCTTTTCATATATAACTTTCTCATATGTGACATGTCTAATATTCTCTGTTGGAGGACAAGGGATCGAAAGTTGCTCCATAGTGTAATACACATCTGAAGGCAATGACAGATCAAATTGCTTGAAATGGTTTACGAATTCATATACAAACGTTTCAGCTTTTTCCTCATCTGAGCGGTTTCACTTATTATTAAAATCGTGCTTGTGAACCGCCACAAATTATAACCTTGAGGTTTGTCTGGATCGGCGTTGCGAAGTGATTGCTTCTATATGAAGACTAACAAGTTCATCTAGCTTAAGTTCGAAGCGACCGATGTTTGCACTTGACGGCAAAAGTTCCAGACTCCAATACTTGGGTTGTATAGCTGGGAGAAGCGACTGCGTATTTTGATGGAGTTAAATTGTTCATTTTCAAAATTTACTCTTAGAAAATCGTTGTACGAGTAGTAGACATGGAGGAAAGTTTTTGCAAACTTGTGCTCGTACCTTACTGAATAGGTTGTTGTGTACTTCCTCCGGGTCTAGTAACGGTTATAATACGTATTTGCTTCTGACGAGTTGTTAAGGTTTATTACCGCCAAGTGTTGATGTTCAGCACATCTTATATAGTTGACCGTATGTTCCTCATCACATAGCGCGCGCTTCGCCGGTGAATTCAATGTTGTATTACATTTGTCAGTAGGTTGGTTTTTACCACACTTCACGCATCTGTGCTGCTTCGTGCAGTACTTCTTAGTATGTCCATATTTTTGACATCTTTGACATTGCGGTAAGTCCACATGACGGCGAGGGAGCTTACTCTGCGCTGGCAAATGCTATTTATTTGCGCAAGGCTCTAACTCTACGAAAAACATGTTCAATGGATCACCGGATTTTCAATTTTTAAGATGGAACAGTATATTGCGCATAGTATAGCCTTCATCTTTAATGTCTGAAGTATTAGTTGCACTGAGTACAGACTCTTAAGTACCAAACTGTATTCGTGATTTTGCTTCATTTAATATGAATTCAAAGTTGTGCTACGGTATGCATCCGAGGATGATGCCATAATTCGCATAGTACTAGAACCACTAACCTTCATTAGATACGAATCCGAAAAAATCACAGCATTTATCAAATGGCGTTCAGATGCATTTGGCTCGGTTCGGTTCTACCAACCGATAAAACTGGTACGGTAGCGTCTACTGCGTCAAGATCAAGCTCTTCATCAAGGACAGCAAACGAGTTTTTCAAAAGAGCAGCAGTTAAGTTCTCCAGTTTCTTTGCTGTGTCAAGTGACGAACCATTTTGTGATCGTTGCTTCGTGAAAGCTCTGGTGACCCATTAAGGAAGGGTGAAGCACATTTATTGAATATAAGTAATATGAAGAATGAATAGCAGAACTATATATGCAGGCTATATCTATTATAGTTTTTTTTTTTTTTTGTACAGAAATCCAGACATACGTCCTACCATCCTTCTACCTGTTACATACATTGGGACAAACTGAATATACTCCTTTTCCCAATGAGAACAAGGTTTTTTTTTTGTTTATTTTATGCCAGTAATACGTCTTAAAAGTAATAAGAGGAATCTTCCTCTAGAATACTCCTAAGGCCGCTGCGTCGGAGGTTTTTTAAGCTCATCGCCTTAATTTTCGGTAGATGCGGCACATCGTCACAGAAAACCATTTGCCTATTTGTATTAAATATGTCATCTTGCTTATCAACAGAGTTATTAAATGCGAATGTTAAATGCCTACACAAAATATCTAAGTATGTACTCTTATAGTAACTAGCTTTGTTTATACTTTATAAGAAATTTTTATTACTTTATATAAGTATTCGACAATTTATGTGCAAGTTGTTCGACTGTGCATATATTGAATTTTAACAAAATATTTTTACTCGTACTGCCAAATTTCTGCGTTAATAATTTATTTAAACTAATTGGTTTTCAATCCAGCTGAGGCAGCAATGTAATACTTGCAGCTAGACGCTTCTTATCGAACTGAACCATTTTGAACACACCACAGACATTGATACATATTGCCTTTTTGATTTGCAAAGTAGTCTGGCCATTGCTCCTTTTTCGTTTGCTTCACTTGCGATGCAACGGCATGATTCAAAAGAAAAGAAAATGATGAACTTCGTTTGGCCGAAGTCATTATACACTTTGTGTTAGTAAAAGAATTTCTAAATTTGGGGCATCCGACCATCTGTATGAACGACTAGCACTTAGATACTATAATAGACAGATCCATCAAATTTGTATATTTAGGCGCTCATATTTGCTAGGCAGCTTCAGGCCTCACATTCCTTTTTGTTTTTTTTTTTTTATTTATTATATCTCACGTCGATCTTGTTTATAATATAGCCCACATGTTACATGATAATACACAGAGTATCTGGAAGTCGAAGTTTATTCTTTGATGAATGCATTCAATATTAATTATTAAAATGATGATAAAGTAATAAGTTCGTAGCACCATTTTCTGGGCCAATGCATTACATATGCTGTGACAAAATAACTAGACCTTGCTATTGCAGGGTACATAAAATTCACAACAGGATTGTGCGTAATAAATTTGTAATTGCCTGCAACGCTTAATTAGTTTTTGTGTTCGATTTGTTTCTTTTTAATGATTGCCACATACAGAAAAACATGAATTAGTTTATAGGTCCGATTTGGCGTACTACATATTATTTTGGTCGCAGTGGGTTAATCGCTTGATCGTCTGGCTCAGGCTTGCAGCATATGCCATTCAGAAGAGCCTCTGAACGATGTCAATCAAGTCGGCTTATTTTACGCACACTTTCGATTTTGCAATTGACTGCTGACAGTCAAGTAAAATTGTCTTTAAGTATTGAAACAAGTATTGATGTGATTGATAAGAGATTTGAAATAATCTGTTATTAACAAATCAAATTTTGTTTATACAACTTTGTTTCGCTGACAAATGAGTTTGACACCGCCCAAAGTTTTATTCACCTTGCTGCATAAATAATAAGCATTCAATCATAATTTATGTAACCGCAATAAATAAACAAATATTCAACGATTTAAGTGCCTAATTCAAAACGCAGTCCGAATGTGTCAGCTCAATGTTTAGCAAAATGCTTTTAGCAGATGAGGTGAAAGGTGCCCAAATTTCAGAGTAAAATTTTTACGAGCCTGAGGTGATTACTGCACTGCAAATCGATTCAATAAACGATGTCTTTAAAATCGAATGTTGTTGTAAAATTATAATTGAGTCAGAGATGGCAAATCAGACAAGCGAAATTTAAACAGTTATGGAGTCGGTAGTTCAATACCCTACAAAAATTATCCATATGGAAAGACAAGCTGACATACAGATGTATTGAATATAATTTTAAATGTTGATTAAAAACAAAATTGATAACCTTCACATGTAATGTGCTAACTTTAAAATAAACATTATTATAAAAAAAAAAATAAAAAAAAACTAGTAAAAATAAATTATTTTGTTAAGTTATTTTTGTTTGTATGCTACCTTCTATTGGACAGACTTATGTTTATAACGGCTCGGTTGTTCGCAAAGCGAATATATACGAGATTATACTTTCAAGCGATTCCCAAGAGTATATCAAACAAATTTCAATACATCGATTTCAATGTTGGATGAAAATTTCAATATTGGACGAGGGGGGTTGGCACGTTTAATGAATATAATCAATCTGAAGAAGAAATAAGAAAATCGAAATTTTCAAACTTGGAGGCGCTATAACTTATAGTCTTCAAGTTCTCCAGTTTCATACCGACAAAGAGATAGAAAGATAGATGGAGATGTCTATATTAACTGGACTTTTTATTTAAATCAAGATTGTATATACTTTGAGGGGTCTGCAATTTGAGTGGAGCCACGTAGCCCTGTGTATGTTAAGGTGTTAAAATCTGTTACTACTAACTACCATGTTCCGACCTGCGGTGAAATTGATTAGCCTCTCTCCTCTGTTGGAGGTAATGTCGTGAAGACTACATTTTAGAACAGCGCTTGTATCGATGTTCCAAGCGCTCATAGAAGTCGTATTTAGAGGCGTGCGCACACATCAGGCTTATATTCAAATATTTCACCTTGATGCGTATCGAGGCTAGGAGCTCGTTAATATGCCTAAATCTGGAGACGAGGTTACATAGTTTCCGCATCCAAATACATGCTTGCTCTCATGGCAGCTATAGCATATGTCACAGAGTGCTTTTTTAGAGCAACCCAGTCCTGCATATCAGCCATGTATATTTCGAGGACAACAACCAGCATGATATTTGCCTATTAAGACATTTCAGATAAAAATTCCAGTCAAATTTGCGAGATCATCACTTTAAGGTTTTCCTTGCACCGTGTTAGCGGGTTCCAAGCTGAGCGCACCAACCCGCAATGATACTCTATTTTACTCCCCCGATTAAGAAATTTCACTTCTAAAAAATAAATATACAACACACACATACAAAATATCGCTTAATTTCATACAGACAGTGAAAGAAATGCAAAAAGGGAGAGAGAGACATACACACATACGATAGTATACACATGAAAAAGGTTTTTCTCTTCAAAATAATCTGTAAATGGTAAGCGAAAAACGAAATAAGATTCTGAGACACCGGTGTCTTTCTTTGAATTTGAATTGAAATTGAAATTTGTACAAAAATGTATTAATTTTAAAGAAAATTCCGAACCAAAATGTATTTTTATACAAAAATATAACATTTGGCTATCTCTCCGGTGTTCCAATCTGAATCTATATGAACTTTTTTTTTATTTCTAAACCTGTTGCATACATTTTTATTTTTTGATTAACGTACGACATATTTCATAAAATTAAAATATTGTCGGTGCTACACTTTCCATGTATATAAAAATATACTCATCATATTTTAACAACGCGCAGTAACGGCTGTATGTGAAAATTCATGTGCAAGTGAAAAAAGTTCCTTTATTAATTTTGGTGAAGATGGTGCTACAATAAATATTTGTACGTAAATAAATTTTATATCAAAATTTTATATTTTCTCAAAATTTATAAGTGCAAAGCGAGCAAAGCAATCGAGTAAGAGATCCGCACCAGTACTACAAATGCCTCCAAGTTAATCGACCTACCACAAATGGAACTGGCTTCATCGTCATTGTCATAAAATTGCTTATTAGGCAACGGAATTGCGAACTTCGATTCCACCAAGCACAGGAGTATATTGAGGTGGTAAGCTGATGAAACTCCCAATCTAGAATGGTGCAGTAATAGCAACTGGAAAACAGCATCATTGCTGAGCTTATAAGAAAACTGAAATATATTGCTGTAAGCAACATCGTATCCGAATTAAGAATCATGAAGAGTGGACCCCAGCCGAAGATCATACCACTAAATATAATTTGTACGAAAAGCATCCAATTGAAAGAGTGGCGCAGCAGCGTGAAAATTCTGCAATGCATAAGGATATATTTTTTTAATATCTTCCAACAAATAATCTTCTGCAATAGCTTACTTCAACAACTTTCGGTGATCTTCGATGCATTTTTGAAGTATTTTTGCTGAAGTTGCCTCATCTGCATTATCACAGATGCGTTTAGCGCGCAATCCTAGCAGACGCACATGACCAGTGAGTACGACCAATGAGATCGGCACATATGACTCATTGAAAACAAATCTAATGAGAAACAGGAACGAAGTGATGCATTGGTATATGACGGCGACGGTGTAGCCGACATTTGAATGTTCCCAATCGAACGGAAACCACCCATTGAAAACTAGCGCACGTTCTTGACGCACAAAAGCATTAAAAATAATCATCACATATGCAAATCCGATTATTATGATAAATGACTTGAATACAAAATTCGCGCGCGCCTTGATATATTTATCAAAAATAGCCACGTCACTTGGTCTCCTTACACGCATGTCCAGTTCAGCAAATAATCCTTGTACGAATCGCAACCAATTGTATTTCGATTCAAACCAAACAAGTTTGATGAAAATTGTTACTGTTCCTGCTGCAATGGTTAGTGCTGGAATGAAGATGGAACGGTCCTGTAGCATCGTCAAATTAATGATTAAGTGCATTGGAAAATAACTTATGACAAGCGTTATGAAAATTTTATAGCTTCGCATCAGACGTCGGTGTTGGCTAGATATAACAATTGCTAATAGTCTCAATAGCGCCCATAGTGAATTGAATATGTCTCCACTGTCCACTTTCTTTCGCTGAATATTTAAAAACCTTTTTTTTAATACTTTTAATTATTTCCGATGCGAACTGTTGAAGCTTTTGCTTTTCACTTACAACTGAAACATTATTCGTTGGCATTCAATGACATTCTTCGAACGTCCAGTGGGCGATTTTTTCATCGTCATGTGATAAGCGTGAGAATGGCTTCGAATGGCTTATCCTTCTGAAATAAATGCGACAAAATGGCTGCAATATGGGAAGCTTCTAATTATATTTTTTGCTCGCATTAAAACGGCCTTTACCGAACTAAAAAAAGAAATAAGAAAGAATAATGGATTCGAGTTGGATGTACTTGGAAATACGCCCATGAACAATAGTTTCGCATGCGACTGTATTCATCTTATACAACAATAGAAAACAACTTAAGCCTAAATAACGGACATTTAACCGATTTGTCCTATCATTTTCAATGCTTTATAATATGCATATATGTAATATACATACGTATCACCCATCTCAACGGGTTCTGTGGCTCTTAGGGAACCTTTCGCTTTAAACTTATTACACTCTACTCTGGAAGGTCAGACTTAAACTAAGTTTATACAAATCTATATAAAAGTAGGCAAAACATCACCCATACAGTATATATAATCTTTATCGGGTATACCTATGTCCGTCTCGAATATCCATCTCGAATTTGGCACGAAGTGCCTCTACTATACCATACATAATCCTCGAACTATCAACGCGTTTGTCCCACAAAACTCTCGTAGGTGCCAGCTGTTCCATCGTCGACTCGAACTCTGCTTAAACACTAGACACAAAATTAAGAGATATTAAAACAATTCTTAAATTTTGGGTGACATAACTAGGGGAAAAATGGTCGTACAGAAAATAAATTATTTGTGAAGAAATTATGTAATAGAAGACAGTAATGTCGTCGGTTTATTGCAAATATGTGCGAAGTTTTTGCAGATCTCTGACATTAACGTCTTCATTTGTCCCTAGATTACATTACATTCATTGTAGACCTTTTTCATAACAACTATTTTTGAGGATTATTTATAATTCCATATCGTTTTTGAAACGAATGCAACTTTTACTGATAACAGCCCAAAGGTCTATGTTCGTTCAAGATCACAAAAAAAAACCCACGCTTTTTTGCTTTTGTGTCCAAAATAAAAATATCATATTTCCATAGAATCAAGAAAATCTTAATCCCATTGCAACTTTCAAAATATTTTGACAACCTGTTTCTTGGTAAATTTTCGACACTTGTTTTGGGTCAAAAGTTTTAGCGTGCCTCAGTCAGTTTATGTTTGTTTTTATTTATTTTCAGATAACACCTAAAACATTTCTGGTGTGCACATTGATAAAAAAAAGAAGGAAAATTTGAAATGAAAAACAGCCTTTCACAAATATTACACATTTTTTTTAAATGATTGACTTGACTCAGTCAAATAAAGCGTTTGCGCTGAATTTCATAACCCATAAACTAGATGGAAATAATCCAGTTTATATGCAATAAATTCGTATTTTGGCTTTCGCTTTGGTTTGTTTCCAAGTTATCTAATTAATGTACTCGTTGATCTACTGTTTAAGTGAAAAATTGTTGGTTAAATGATTTAAATGTACTCCTCAGTTTGTACATATTGCATGTATTATTGTTAAGTTGGGCATAGAACTGTCATTGAGAACATTTATCGGATTGCCTTAACTGCAAACATAAGCGAGACATTGACTTGATTGGAAATATGGCAAAACAATTTTATTGAACCTTAAGAGTGTAGGAGGTGTATATGTAATTGGCTAAAAATTATTGGTATTCGCAAAAATAAAGAAAATATTTTTTAACATTATAACATTTTTATTGTAATTACTTCGCTCTTAATAAGTTCCATTTTCTAATATAAATTTAAATTAGTTAAGGTTCCCTCCCGACTCTCTGACATACATCATCTATATCTATACTATTATATAAAGAGGAATGGTTTGTATGCTTTTAATGAGTAAACTCAAAAACTACTGTGTCGATTTAAAAAATTCTTTCACCATTGGAAAGCTACATTCACCATGAGTAACATAGGCTAGATTTAGTGGAGGGGGGAGGCGGCTATGCCCCACCCCCCATACAAGCGACAAACAAAATTCAACATATCTTTGTATCCATCTAAGGTACGGGGACGAAATTTATTACACATGTTAATGGGATCGGGAAAAGTTATCGTGTTAGGTTTGGTCAAAATCGGAGGGGGCAGTGACCCACCATCCCCATACAAGCGACAAACAAAATTCAACATATCTTTGCATCCATTTGAAGTACATGGATGAAATTTGGTATACATGTTAATAGGATCGGATGAAGTAATCATGTTAAGACATGAGTATACAGTTTCATAGTTTAAAAGATAAAAAAAGCTATTTGATTTATCGGTTTTAAATATTGCTGAAAGACGTAGAGAAGTACTGGGAGTCGAGTAGGAGGAGAATATATTATGGGATGAAAATAATTTTTACTGGGCACAGCAAAGCGTATCCATCTTGTCTTTTCTTTTTCAAGTAAAATTTTACAATATTTAATCTTAGCATGCTACGATCCTTAGCTGACCCTGCATTACAATGCATCCCTTTGTGTTTCACTTATATGAAACTATTTTAAAACATACATCAAGTTATTCTAGACTAGCTTTTACCCGCGACGCCGTCCGCGTTCGATAAAAAGTAGCATAACAGTTTAGCCGTTAGAGAGGAACACACATCCATCCATACATCCATGCATACAAACTTTTGCATTTATAATATTAGTAGGATTCTACGCATAAGGTAGGCAAAACATATGAATTGTAATAATTATCATCATAAGTATTTTATGATAGATGTATAATGTCTATACTATGTGCGGGAGTGTACTCAATAACTTCCCAAATGATCATGGTGATCGGATGTATGGTGTAGTAATACATAAAGGATAGACTCTATCTTGACGCAGATAGCTGATCTTTGACGCAACAAAGAGAACAGAACTAAAAGTGCCAAAAGTTCAAAATATTTTTTTCGATATATATTTCAATATAATATCGATAATCCCAATTTGCATGCAAAATAAAGACAATTATTGAACAGGTGTTCCTTTCAATTTTATTCAACTTTTATTTTTTATATAGATTCGTATGACAAACAGTTCTTTCTTTCATTTTATTTTTATATTATTTGTTAAGCTGATACATATTGCTCATTTATTATTTAGAGCTCCAACTAATTTCCATAAAATAAAGACATGCGGCAATGCTTTATGACCAACTATCGAGCCAATTGAAAGTTCATGTACGAATATGTATTTTTAATATAATAAAACAATTGTTAAGCCATTGTGTACAGTGTGGACCATTCAATTCCGGTTTTAAATTCATTATTTCTTTATAACAATCTAATTTTTATGCGATTTCAATGGACGTTATAAATAAACTTTTGACCCGAAATTTGACATCAGAATGACTGCGTTAGAAACTGAATGAATGAATGAATAAATGAAGGAATGAAAGACTAAATGGCTGAAAGCATGATGTCAATGCATACATAGCAACTACATTCGACTTAAACTCAAATTGCCCGCGTTCAAGAAGCCGACAACAATTGGTTGGGTTTTTCATTAGAGTAGGTGATACGATCACGACTTTGACAATAGCACAGAAACAGAAAAGCGGCGCATTGTGATCTAGAAAATGCGATTAATTCGAACGTGAACTAATAAAAACAAAATAAAAAAATAGACTTCAAGTTTGGTATTTGTATGAAACTAATAGTGCGCTGAACCATTGTGGATTATGTCCGGATATGCCAAATAAAACTTATCTGATTATAAATATTTTTAATTTGCCATTTCAAGTGTCAGATAAAACTTTAAATACAAATTTTTAAATAAACATTAAAATTTGAAGAGCATTTATTTCTATTTTCCTTTCTTTTAGCTGGAGAAAAGTTAATAATGAAACACATTTTTCAAAGTTAAATCAGACTGCACTGAGCACTGAGTTGCATCGTGATTTTTCTAATCAACTGTTTTCAATTATATTGAAAGCATGTAGCAACGTTGGCTTTCAAGTAGTCGCAGTCGATAAAAAAATATTAAATCACTCTTTTAATAAAATATGAAAATGTGGTTCCTTCTACGATTACAGTAAATATTCTATAACTCTCTATAAATCCAGTTTCGTTTCATTACACAAGAAAGACCATAAGTCAGAAATCTCGAATTTTAGTGGTGTTTCTAAACTTAATGCTATTCCTTAGTTCTTTAAAAAAATATTACTAATCAATTGCAACGATCGCAAAAATCAGTCTTTAGGCCATTTCAACATGGACTTCTCAAAGGCAGAACAATTTATTCAAATATTCTATTGTTAATAAAGGTTTTATGTCTGGCTTCCAGACTGTCGGATTTAAGAAAATTTCTTGACAGTGTATGCCATAATCACTTCATATATAAATTAAATGTATTAGGATTGCCACCTTTTTTCGTAAGACAGACAGATCTCAAAAGGGTTTATTCAATAATTGCTTATCAAAAACTATTGAAGTCTTTTCTGGAGTTCTAAAAATTGCTGATCAAGACGATCCCCCATATTGCCACATAAGCGAAAAATAAAATGAAATTTGGATCATTTCAATGCGTCTCTGTGCTCAGAGTATCTATACTAATATTATAAAGCTGAAGAGTTTGTTTGTTTGTTTGCTTGAACGCGCTAATTTTAGGAACCGCTGGACCGATATGAAAAATTCTTTCAGTGTTGTATAGTACATTTATCGAGGAATACTATAGGCCAAAATCAATGGGGGCTATGTCCCACCCCCCATACAAGCGGTAAACAAAATTCAACATATCTTTGCATCCATCTGAGGTACGGGGACGAAATTTATAACACATATCAATGGGATCGGGAAAAGTAATCGTGTTAAGTTTGGTTGAAATCGAAGGGGGCTGTGCCCTACCCCATACAAGCGATAAACAAAATTCAACATACCTTTGCATCCATTTGAAGTACATGGATGAAATTTGGTGTACATATTAATGGAATTGGATGAAGTAATCAAGTTAAGAAAAGAGAATAAAGTCTCATAGTTTAAAAGATCAAAAAACTTTAGATTTATCGGTTGAGAATATTGCTGGAAGAAGTAAAGAAGTGCTTGGAGTCGAGTAGGAGGAGAATATATTGTGTAATGAAAATAATTTTTACTGGGCACAGCAAAGCGTGCAGCGTACAGCTAGTACTTAATAAGGTAGGAGCGTGCTGCTAGTCATTCTCTTTTCTGGTCACTTAAGTTTTAGTTCGCTTGCGATTGTCAGGGGGAAAGGTTGTTTCCACACTTGATTGTCCTGCGTTTTACACACACACACACACACACACAGACACACACACACACTATCTTCGCTATTTGTTTATACGAGCGGTACAATACGAAACACGTAAGAAAATTAGAGTCGGGCGTAACCGACTGTAAGAGAACAGGTCGCCAATCGAATTAGCTGATACTGATGAACAATTTTAAAATAAACTCGTAAAACTCCTGCGAAGTCCTGGTCGAATGCAAAAAGAACGAAGTCTCTATTTATTACCGTTTCCGAGATCCTTTCGTTCATATGGACGGACATGTGTATATCGACTCCACGATCGCTCCTGACCATAATGGGCGTATCTTTGGGGAATCTCCAACCATTATTTCTACATGTTACATACATTTGCACAAAACCTTCGGTACAGTGCCCAAAAATGTTTATCTAAAAGCGTTGTAACAAATGTTTTATTTTTATTTCTCAGCCAGTAGAACTATAAGATTATTGGTCAAAGCATTAAAGCGGGTGTAATATACCCGAACTATTCGAAGTTGAAGTTTTCTATTGTTATACAATAAAAATTATTGTTCATGGGGATATTTTCAAGTACAATACATATTTTTTCTTATTTCTTTTTAGTTCGGTGAAGGACGTTTTCGATATTGCAGGCTTTTGAACGCATTTATTTAAAAAGAATAATGTGCAAGTTTTTTGCATACGTGTTTTTGCTGCGTATGGTCTAGTTCGAAGCCATTCTCACGCTTGTCATATGACGATGAAAAGAAAATCGACGACAGGACGTTTGAATCCACATAAAAATGTCATCGAATGCCAACGAATAATGTTTCAGTTGTAAGTGAAAAGCAAAAGCTTCAACAGTTCGCATCGGAAATAATTAAAAGTATTAAAAAAAAGGTTTTTAAATATTCAGCGAAAGAAAGTGGACAGTGGAGACATATTCAATTCATTATGGGCGCTATTGAGACTATTAGCAATTGGTATATCTAGCCAACACCGACGTCTGATGCGAAGCTATAAAATTTTCATAACGCTTGTCATAAGTTATTTTCCAATGCACTTAATCATTAATTTGACGATGCTACAGGACCGTTCCATCTTCATTCCAGCTCTAAACATTACAGCAGGAACAGTAACAATTTTCATCAAACTTGTTTGGTTTGAATCGAAATACAATTGGTTGCGATTCGTACAAGGATTATTTGCTGAACTGAACATGCGTGTAAGGAGTCCAAGTGACGTGGCTATTTTTGATAAATATATCAAGGCGCGCGCGATTTGCATATGTGATGATTATTTTTAATGCTTTTGTGCGTCAAGAACGTGCGCTAGTTTTCAATGGGTGGTTTCCGTTCGATTGGGAACATTCAAATGTCGGCTACACCGTCGCCGTCATATACCAATGCATCACTTCGTTCCTGTTTCTCATTAGATTTGTTTTCAATGAGTCATATGTGCCGATCTCATTGGTCGTACTCACTGGTCATGTGCGTCTGCTAGGATTGCGCGCTAAACGCATCTGTGATAATGCAGATGAGGCAACTTCAGCAAAAATACTTCAAAAATGCATCGAAGATCACCGAAAGTTGTTGAAGTAAGCTATTGTAGAAGATTATTTGTTGGAAGATATTAAAAAAATATATCCTTATGCATTGCAGAATTTTCACACTGCTGCGCCACTCTTTCAATTGGATGCTTTTCGTACAAATTATATTTAGTGGTATGATCTTCGGCTGGGGTCCACTCTTCATGATTCTTAATTCGGATACGATGTAGCTTACAGCAATGTACTTCACTATTCTTATAAGCTCAGCAATGATGCTGTTTTCCAGTTGCTATTACTGCACCATTCTAGATTGGGAGTTCCATCAGCTTACCACCCTTCAATATACTCCTGTGCTTGGTGGAATCGAAGTTCGCAATTCCGTTGCTTAAGGGACTTTGTTTTTTTTTTTTTTTTTTTTTTTTGAGTAGTAAAACGTTCAAAATATGTAGTAAAATACATATTTTAATGAACTTTTTAAAAATTTGGGGGCCAAGGCCCTGGATACGCCCTTGCTGAGCTATGTACGTGATTATATATGATTCTGTAATAGAGTGTTCGATATTATAGCCCTACAAAAAAAATCTATAGTTCAGCCATGACCATTGTTTTTTTCTCATAACCTCAAAAACATAGTTAATATTCGGCTCTTTTTTACTTTTTTATCTGGAATCTCCGAAATTCGGATTCTTGTAGTGTTGATTCCTTTTTGAAGCCCATTTTTACAGTCGTTCTCAATTACTCCAATGTATTGAAAAGTTGCTAAAATATGATTTTTTCTACAAGAAATAATTATTAGTACAAAGTTCACCCAATAGTCGATAGTTACAATAATAATAATAGAGGAGTAGAATCGTTAACCTTAATAATTATTATTTCACATTTTTACTAAACCCGTAGTATACCCATAGGGTATAAATGTATTAAAGGCTTGTGCAAAAGTATAAAACTGGCAAAAGGAAACAAAGCATATTCCATAAATTATACACATATATTCTCGATCAGCATTAAAAGTCGATCAATTCTATCGGATCAACCGGTTCAAGGATTGGCTGTAGACTTCTCCAAAATCGACGCGTGTTTTAATAATTCTTTGTGTAGATTGTGTAAAATCTCATCGAAAGAAACAACAAATACCTTGAAGGTGTTAAAAAGCGCGAAACACTTTTATGTTTTTTTTTTTTTAGGCCCTGTACCGAAGGTACAAGAGCCTATTGGGTTTGTGCAAATGTATGTAACAGGTAGAAATAATGGTAGGAGACCCCCCAAAGTTACCACCATTATGGTCAGGAGTGATAGAGGAGTCGATATAGCCATGTCCGTCTGTCCGTCTGTCCGTCTGGCCGTCCGTATGAACGAAAGGATCTCGGAAACGGTAATAGATAGAGACTTCGTGTTTTTTGCATTCGACTAGGACTGCTCCGGAATTTTACAAGTTTATTTTGAAATCTTGCCCCTCCCCCCCCTTCCCCATAAAATCACCCCCAAGGCTAAAAATTTCCTCGGCACAAAAAAAAGTAAGTATGCCAGTATAAAGATATCGTCTTTCTAAGCCAAAATCCAAAAAGTTCATCAAAATCGGATAATAAATAACGATTTTATAAGCAATTGAATTTGAGCGACCCCCCTTTTCGTTTCATACATAAAAAAATGTTTTATAAGGCACTTAGTGGTGCAGTGAGAAGTGGTCATGTGTTTGGTCATAAGCTAGGGGAACATTTAGTGTGTTTGTTAGGTGACCTGTGCTGGTACAGGGCCTCTTACAGTCGGTTACGCCCGACTGTGATTTTCTTACTTGTTTTTTGTAATTTAATGCGTAGATTCCAAAAATATCAATTTTAAACTTTCTCAAATGAAACATTTCCCAGATAAACACAAATAAAAAGCTTTTTTTAAGTTAAACTAAATTACAACAAATTGTTTTTCGTACAAAAATCCAGAAAGGGAGACATTTTTGTGAATTTTGTGTATGGACCAATAAAGAGCATTTTTTTAGTATTGTAGTAAAATGCACAAAAAGTAGACTTTTTAGACAAAATAAGAAGAAAATCAACAAATATTTTGCCTCAAAAATTAAAAAACACGAGGCGCAGGATTTTATGAGTACTATCCCTTTACTAAACTGTAAAGGAAATATAAAAGAAGTTAAAAGCTCTATCTACTTGTTTTAATGGAACTGTTTGTAATACTTTATTTGAATTATCATAAAATACACAAATTACATACATGATTACTTATGAGAGTAACATAACTCAAAAGAACTTGGGGCGGCATTCAGACGGACTAGTCTACATCGACTTGTCTTATCGAAATGATCAAAAATATCTCCTTTAAAGCATTGAAACCATTGTGACTTAATAAATTAAAAAAAATATTTTTAATAACAATTATCAAAAAAGAAGAAGAATTGTAAAGAAATCGAATTACTTCTTCTGTAGAGTTTTCGTGATAACTATTATCAAACTAAACTCTAGCAGTGACGTAAGCTGAAGGAAAACCTAACTGAACTCAACATAAACAATTGTTCCATTTAAATTACTTCGCGCTTATTGCAGCAAATTTTAGCCACTTTCATTTTGGGCAAAGAGTAATTACATACCACAAAGAAAATCGTTTCTGCCTATAAAACAATAATATTGCAGAGCAAGTAGTTTAATTTCACATTGCATAAGAAAACAATAAAAGATACAACGACGACACAAAGTGTGCGTAATTAAGCCGAGTATTATTCAAGAAAGAGGCGCTAATAGTTTTCCAAATAAATATGTATGAAACGTGAAGCAAAAAATTAAACACCACATACAATCCAAGTAATTTACAGCCACACAAAGTGGCATGCAACATTGACTCAAAATTGCAATTTCGGTTGACGACTGATGCAGCGCCGGCGGTGCTTGAAAGCAAGCTTTTCACTTTACAATTATGACTAAACATAAAAACAAAAGTAAAAACAAGCAAACTACTTATTGTAATAAATGCTACTGAAGCTTGATAAATCACTTTCTACGCGCACTGCACGCGTCATAAACGCTTACAGACCGTCGGTGGGATATGACCAACTGTCTCTGCCAACAGCCATTTGGCTATTTGTTCAGCAAATCAAACTGCAGACTGAAACGCCCACTCAAACGGCGACACATTGTCACATGTAAACGATTTGCATAGAAAATATATTCCGCTGCGAAAGTGTTTGAAAATTATTTAAGCGGAAAATATTAAGCAGTGCCAAGCTTGAAGTGCCTGCCTCACAATCAGTTGGGCTATTGTTCGAAAACAATCAAATGCCGCCGACACCTCGACTCTCACATTTTCTCATTAAACAAAATCAAAAATCGCACACATGCTGCGCTGCACGCGCCCCTATCGGCATGGTTTGGTTTGCCATCGAATCGAATTGCCGCAAGGTTAAAACGGCCAAAAAGCCAAAGGCGTTCAAATGGCCAAAACGTCAACAGGTGCAAAACACGTCAAACGCGCCAGTTAGCCAACATTTGCATGCAATTTGCTTTGGCCACTCTAAAGTGAAGCGAATCAAATGGAATTTGAGAAGAAAAGGCGATTTCGATGCGAACGACAATCAAATGCCCTTCATATTCGATGTGGAGAGTGGGTAGTTCGATATGTCTGTAGAAAATTTGGATAAATATAATATGTACTATATTATATATAAATAAAAAGGTACACACACAAAGTGGTAAAACAACTAAAATATGGTATGTGGTACGTGCCAAACCGCCCCTTAGAGAGGATGGAGTAGGGTGGGGAGAAGTAGGGAAGCAAAGGAGTAGTGAGGTAGAGGAATGGAAAGAGAAAGAGAAGGAAGGAGGAGAAATAAACATACGATGAGTAGGGAGGGGAAAAGTAAGAAGGGGTTTCAAATTTAAAGACTCTCTACGGGAACATGGTATAAAACCATCTTATTTCTGAAACTAGTTGACGACGGTGGATCAACTTTAAGCCATATATAAATGACACCATGAAAAATAAAAAAAAAAAACAGAATTTCGGTGACTAATAAATCTCAGCAACAAAATAGTTCTCCAGCTGCAGTACACATGTAATATTTGAAAATGGAAATCTATCTCATTCATGGCTTTCAACCACATCTTTTGAGCCAATTTTCTGCCTCTTTTTAGCAAATATCGAACGGAAAGTAAGCTATTTCACGTTCCTGAGCTCAACCAATGACATAATTTAACCCCATAAAAAGAAATTCAAAGACGTCTGGAAAATTCATTCAGTTTAAACCCTATTCTAACTTTCTAACAACAAGGTACAATAGCGAATTTCATTCTCCATAATATGGCGATTTTTTTCACTTCACTTCTCCGGCATGAAATACAATATTACGGTCACTTTTTGTGAATGCAATGAAATCTTTTCAAGCCCAATTAATGATTTTTAAATGAATTCAAGCTTTGTAGGCCCTGCACCGAAGTTCATTGGTTTTGTGCAAATGTATGTAAGAGGTAGAAATAATGGTCGCAGACAACCCAAAGTTACCCCCATTATGACCATGAGTGATAGAGAAGTCGATATAGCCATGTCCTTCTGCCCGTCTGTCCGACTGTATGAACAAAAGGATCTCAGAAACGGTAATAGATAGAGACTTCGTGTTATTTGCATTCGACTAGGACTTCTCCGGATTTTTACAAGTTTATTTTAAAATTTTCCACCTTCCTCTCTTCCCCATAAAATCACCCCCAAGCCTAAAAATTTCTACGGCACACAAAAATAAGTATGTCAGTATAGATATAACGTCCCTCTAAGCCAAAATCCAAAAAGTTCATCTAAATCGGATAAAAAAATTTCGATTTTATAAGCAATTTTTTTCTTCTTCTTCTTCATTTCTTTTAATACATAAACAAATTTTTAATAAGGTACTTATTCATGCAGTGAGAAGTGGTCATAAGCTTAGTCATAAGCTAGGGAAACATTTAATGTGTTTGTTAGGCTGGTACAGGGCTCCTACAGTCGGTTACGCCCGACTGTAATTTTCTTACTTGTTTTTTTTTTTTTTGCAAACTTTGTCATTCGAAAGTGAAAAGTGTTGGCGCTTCCAGTGATGAATCTTCAGTGTTTGAGTTAATTGGACCTGGAAAGAGTGTCGGGCAAAATGTAGTTTTAGGACAGTTTTGTAGTTTCAAACTAGTGAGGTTGGGGAAACCATATTCACAAAATCTAGGTGAATTATAAATCTACGATTTCCCATTCGTGGATCGGCGATATTTTCAGACTGAAATAAGCGCCTAGTCAGAATTTCGTACAAGTAAAGCGTTATAAAGATACCAAAAGCCTAGATAGTAAGTAAAAATAAATTCCAACGCTATCGCACCCCGTTCGTCTGTATCAACTTAAGCTAATAATATGCATAATTAAGAAACTACCCTCTTGTATAATTCCAATGTGATAAAGCTTCCTAGTTTAAATGTGAAACACATTAAATGCAAGAACAAAGTATGTAGAGACATTTTTTCATTAACACCTTAAAACTCTTAGATCTGAATAACTAAGAAACCTTTAACTCAAAACGATTTTCTAACTACTTCCTTTACATGTCAAGGGTAGCAATAGATATAAAAATATAAATATAAAAAAAATCCGGATATATATTAATATCTCTAATGATTGATTTTTTGGCAGCACATTTAAAAAGTGCGACATCAAATGAGTGAGTGTGAGCAGTCGGGCAACTGAGCCATTCAATGCAGCAATGACTTGCAATGACAGCAGCAAATCTAAAAATAAAAAAAAAATATTTAAAAAAAAAAGTGATAGTATGTATTTATTTTATAGCGAAAATTTTTTATTTCGCTGTCTATCCGTAGACAGCTCAGTCCTCAACTGACGACAGTTGCCGCCAAACAATTTGCCAACTTTGCAGCGCATTGCGTCAAATAAACCACAAAAAATGGAGATACAGTTGTAAAGAAATGTTAGGCCGAAAGAAATTGCCACAAAATTATGACTTTGTCGGTTTCCACTTTTACATCTTTCGCTCATTCACAATAATTGCGGGCTGCATGTGGCAGCACTGCAGTTACTTACACATTTCTATTACCGTGTAACATGCAAAATATGATAGTCCGCAAAGAAAAGAAGAAATGCGCTCAATTCAGTTAAACCGAAACGGTTATACCTTTCCTCATATTGGTGCAATACATACTGCCGAATGGTTTATAAATTTGTACTTTATAATAATTTATACCAAAGTTGGAGCCAAAACCGTTAAATCCATCTGACATTATGTCAAAAACTTGTTCGCTAAAATAGTCTTGTAATAGAATATTAGATTTCTAAGAAATGAACCACAACAATATACAAAACCAAACCGCTTATACGAGGAACACTATTTATAATTCGGGAAGTGGCAACACTAATGTCAAAACGTAAAATCTGGCAATACTAAAATACAGTTTGACATTTTTTACCTTCAACATTTTATGTACAACCATTATTTGTGTTGTTCATAGTGAGTTGAAAAAATTAATTTGGTAAAAAGTAGAAATTTCAAGCGAATATTTATGTTGGATTATTTTTCACAACTTCAACGTGGATTATCTCAACTAAGTGAACTCAGTTCTTTGTATGTCGAGGAAGAACCATCAAAAACCGCTGTATATCGCTGGTATGGTGAGTTCTTGTCGGTGTTCCAACACGAGCCAAATCGAACAGAAAGTGGGCGCACACGAAGCACTGCGAAGCAAATGGTCGCCTGTTTCTTCGGCCGAATAGGTTATGGGGCTACTGTTCCGCTTGGGCAATGTAGAACGGTCAATTCTGATTACTACACGACGATTTTTTTGTCTGAAGTATTCGGAGAAATTCGAAAAACAAGGAGTTTTTGAGCACTCAAAATATCGAATTGATGGGTCATCCATCGTACAGCCCTGATTTAACACCCAATTATTTATTTTTATTCCCAAATATCAAAAATAAACTGCGTGGTGAACGTTTTTCTACGCCTGAAGAAACTGTTAATGCGTTCACAACCCATGTTTTGGAGGTGCCTCAATCGGAGTGGTTTCAGCGAATGCAAAAGTGCATAACTTTTCATGAAGAATATTTTGAAAAACAATAAAGCCATTTTTATTTAAAAAGGACGAAGCACTACTCTTCTTTTGAGACTATCCAATCATCAACCAATATTTTGCGCTGTTCATATGAAGTGAACTTCCGCTGGGACAAGTCATGTGTTATCGAGTGTTACAAATAGTCGGAAGGAGCACTGTGTGGAGAATACAGTAGATGGTGCCCCATCTGCCTTTTTTAAGGCCCAAGTAGGTTTTTTTTAGTTAAGTGCGGGGCTCAAACGATAGCGATAGAGTCCGATACCTTTCCCAAGTGATCGATTCGGCAGTGGTTTTGAATGCCAAGTACGACTACGGTCGTCTACTTTTTCGGCGTCCTCCAATCAAATTTGGAAAGAATCTTTCTCCCAAAGATACATGCCTCTGCTCCAAACAATAGAATAGTAGAAGTTTCAAAGACTTGTAGATCTTGATTTTCGTCTTCTAAGAGAGGGCTCTACTTCTAATTTGCTTGTTCAGCCCAAAATAGCATCTATTTGCAAGCGTCATTCATCACCTGATCTCCAGACTGACGTTGTTGTTGCTGGTTATCTCGGATGTAACATAGACAAAGTTTTCTACAACACTGAAGTTGAAATTCTCCATCGTCACTGACCGTCCAAGACGCGAGAATATACCAAGTATTTTGTCTTGTTCACCGCTTGACCCCATGAGCCGAGACTGTTTTTCAATCTCGGAGAAGGCCTTGCTGACTCGCTGTTCCTGCGTACCGATGATATAGATGTCATCGGCGTAAGTGAGCAGCATCACTTCCTTTTGGAAGATCTAGCCCGACATATTCTATCACCAAATTGAAAAAATATTATGACAGCGCATCACACCTGAAACCTCTCTTGGTTTCAAAGGGATCGAAGAGCTTTTTTCATACCCTGATAATGCTTTGTGTGTCATCATGCAAAGACGAACGAACTTTGACAGGATACCTAGTATAGACAGGGCGTCTTAAAATTTCGTTCATATCAGCGTGTCAAAAGCGGCTTTATAGTCGACAAATAGGTGGTGTGTGTCTTTCTTAAACTCACGAGTCTTTTCGAAGATTGGTCGTGTTGTAAATATTTGGTCACTGGTCGACCTTTTTGGTCTGAAGCCACACTGATATAGTCTTATCAGAGAGTCCGTATATGGCTTCAGCCTATTACACAATACACGCGACAGAATCTTATATCCGATGGAAAGAAGATTTATACCGCAGTAGTTGGAGCAAACAGCGGGACCTCCCTTCTTAAAAATAGGGCAGAGAACACTGAGATTCCAGTCATTGGGTATGCGTTCATCGGACCATATCTGCCATAAAAGTTAGTGCATACTCCTAACCAACTCTTCGCCGCCAGTCTTAAATAACTCAGCTGGCAGCCCATCCGAGCCTGCCGCTTTGTTATTTTTCAGCTTTTAATAACCGGATCGACCACGTTATAGTCCGGTGGCTCTACAATAGTGCCATCATTAATTGGTGGTTCCGGTGTCATTTCCCTATTGGCGGAATTGTGCGCTTCATCGCTTCCGAGTAGGTTAGAAAAATGACTCCTCCATAATCTCAGTGATTCCTGTGCATCTGTAACCAGATTTCCACTTTCGTCAATACAGAAAGTTACTCCGGGCTTAAAACGTTCGGTCAGACGCTTGACCTTTTGATAGAAATTTCGAGCTTCATTTCTCTCTGTGTCCTATCCATCGTATTTCCTGGATTGCAGTGATGTCAGCCTTATATCTTTCGAAGACATCAACCAGCTGGATATTTGTACCATCCTTATTAAGGGTACGGCTCACTTTTTGGTTTGATAGATACAATTCTTTTGTCGATTTTACATAAATTTTGATTGGCGAAACTCAGTCAAGTTGGTTCAGCTTGCATGGCATTACTGATAACTTCATCTGCAGGGCCTTACAATCCCTCCAACTAACTGAAAACAGACAATTGAAGTTTGAAGGGTATTATAATAATACATACTTACAAGGGGTACGTATATAATTTAAACTTCAAATAAAGTTTTGCCGCTTGGTTTAATTTTTCTCATATGTTGACAAACGTTTTATTGTGGCAAACTATTAAAATATTTATTTATTCGGCCGCAGGCGGTAAAGTTGCATAGTATTGTTATTGTTGTCGATGTTGTTGTTGCTACTAACATTATAGTTATTTGTTGTTGTTGTTTTTGTTGTTGCAAGCGCGTACTGTCAATCAACACTGCAATAAATCAATGGTCCGCTGCGAGGGAAAAATTATTTATACGCGATTGAAATACATGCAAAAATAAATAAAAATATGAAGTAAATGTGCCATAAATGTATTTAGCACTTTGTCAGCTTCATGTGCAAATAGTTTCTTTTTTTATTTGCAGTTTTTTACTACTATTTCACAATTAATGAAGCGGAACTAATACAATTCGACTGGTAATGAATGTTTACTTGATTGATCAAACACCTTACAAATACTATACACGGAATTCGAAAATGTCTTCGTTGAGACCTATGAATATTGTATCATATTTGCATTTAATATTTATCGCTGTTTCTCTCTTGCTAACTCTTTCTATTGATTAAATGTATCTCGAACAAGTTTAACTTAATTACGCCAAATTACAATCAATTAGTCACAATTGTTCTTTTATTGCATGTCAGAAGTTCAAATCCGTCATTTTTTTCGTAGAATTTCATAAACATGGATATTAATTGAATTGTCTTAGCACGCCGAATTCCGGTCGAGCAACTACAATAATAAAACAAAGAAACACGCCCGAATCAATTCAAAAAGCGACATGGCACTTCCATATTTTGCGCAAGCTAAACACTTCCATTTCAGTTTAAATGAGATTATGTATCAAAACAAAGCCAAATTCAAAGCACAAGTGTACGAGTGTAATTAAAAATCGATTTGAACATGGACTAGCATATTTTGCTATACGAAGATACTTTTCGAGATATATATGTATCTAGATATATTTGTTGGTTTTTTTAGTTTGCTTTAAAACGCAGCATGTGACGACGCCGACCTTGTTGCAAGCGCCTGAAATCATATTTTCATTTGTATTTGAAATAATTTAATTAATTCGTTTTCTGTAGCGGATGTCTTGAGATAAATATTGCAAAAAAATGTTCTGTGAACTTTTTTGTATAATGCCAGTAATTAGAATGTTATACAATTTAAATACCTACAGGCCTAACGGTGTCATTATTCAAAAGAATCCAGTTTATTAAACGATCTGCTTAAAATTGGTTTAGCTTTCGTTCAATTGGTAAGTTGTCAGCTACAGCAAACTTATGCAACCGTCATTAGTCAATAATAATTGTGAACCTAAATAAATTTCACGGCTTGATATATGGTATACATGTCAATGGGATCAGGAGAAGTAATATTCATGGGAAAAGTTGAGATGGTTAGACTGTCTATAGGAAACATACATATATTATATTCAACATTCAATTTGACAAACATTTTTAAGAGGGCATAGCGAAGCGTGCCAGATATAGCTAGTGTTATATATATATATATATATATATATATACATATATGTATATACCCTACATCACTTTTAAAAATAGAAATAATATTTAAGAGGATTAGAGGATTTCGGACAGTACTTACAAAGTTTTCCCTATGGGAACAGGGACACATCCTGTATGCACTCATGAAAAGCCTTGGTTCGTTGATTTAAGCTGTGTATTGCGCCCATGATAAAAAATAATTTTGCGACTCCCTTTCCATAAAAAATTTTGTTTCAGCCAGAAAAAGTTCTAAAAAATTCCATTACAAATTCTATTTATAAAACTCTCTTAAAAGCGAAAATTAAAAACTCGTACGCTTGTTCAATATCGGATCAAATCCTTATACAATTTTTGACCATCCTTTTTCAGATATTATTGTAGAAGCGTAAGAAACCAAAACCTCAAAACACGTATCTAGTTACACTGCTCTGCAAATCTCAAATATTTTTCTGCGAATATTTTTCTGAATGGATTTTTCGTGCTGTATGAATGTACATATATGAATTTTTTTAAATGGTCTTCAAACGTAGCTCGGCAATAGCCGTACAGCAGCCACTACAATTCAGTTTGCGCTGACGCCAGTTGGAGCAATTATTTCACTTCGAATTAGATGATTAGTCCAGTGCAGGCGCTGAACTTGTATGCGTTGGTCTATGTCAACCGCATCGGATAGCTTATATAGCTCGCGTTTCATACGAGACCGAAACTGCTCGCCAATTTTACTAAGTCCAATGATCTTTCATGGTCCATACTTGGTCATACAGCAGTAGCAGGACTATCAACTTATTGTACATTTTAATTTTAGTCTTTCGAAAGAAGGCCCTACTCCTAATTAGCTTGCTTAATATTAATAGCCGAGAAGTAAGATCGATTGGACAAGCATCTCTGCTTACAAATCAAACCACAGATGTCGCCCACTGTCTTTGCTTCATCGACTTCAAACAGGTTAGAAAAGCGACTCATGCATATTTTCAGTGATTCCTGTGCATCTGGAACCAGATTTCCATTTTCATTTTGGAGAAAGGCTTGACCATTTGAGTTGTTCTGGCTCCTTTTTCTTGCAGAGTTCTTAGATAGGAGATGCTTGTATATCTACACATTAACACACTTGAAAAATTGGTCCATGTTTGTATTTAATAGTCAAGTCTCTAATTTCGCTGACATTGTGCCAGATTGTGTTTCTACAGCAGAAACAATAGCAAACCCATATGCCACTTAATTCTGCTATATAGTTTGCACTTCGAATCTAAAGACAGAAAGACAGAAAAAAACCCGGCTTATGACAGTGAACTCGTGCTTGCTGGCGGCATTTGGCAAGTAAACTTCATTGTCGGTGCTGCTGCAATGAGCGACATGGTTCCATACTATCCTATTAGGCTAGCCAGTTCGGCTCAAGCCAGCAGAATGCATCAATATTAAACGCAAATAAAACCAAAATTATAATAATTTTGACTGTTGCTGAAGTTGAACGCAATCAAAAAACTAAATGTTGCTAATTTGGTTAACTTAACGATTTAGACGGTAGTAGTAGGGCATTGTATGAATGATTTGGGGGAAAAAAAAACAAAAACAAAATATAAAATAATAAAAATTTGACTTTAAAAATAGAAATAACACAATACTAAAACAGCAATCATTTTTTATTGATCTCGCAAGCAAAATTTTGCATAAATTCGTGATGTTTTTTTTTTTATTTATTTTTTGCTCCCCTGGTTATACAAAATTTTTGGGTGTAGCACTGTTTTAATTTCAGCACCGCATTCAAATTCATTGTGCGAGATAGTGATGCAGAAAATTAAAGAAATAACAATAAGAAGTAAAAATTATAGACAAAGCTTATAAATTAGCAAAATTTAGCTGTTCGTTGGTAACTCTGTCTGTCCGTCTGTCCGCATGTCTGTCTTAGCTCATTTTATGGGCGGAGGTGTTTAAGCCAGCACTAATAAAGATTTTTGAATGTAACGAATTCTTTTATTTTCGACGCGGCCAAGATTATGATCTATCTCTTTTATATATTCGGGGCAAAGTAGCGCCAAGACGAAATCGAAACAAAGACTGAAAGTGAACGTATTTAGTTAATACTTATTTCTTATGCTATGTCTTATAATGCGAAAACAAAAGCAGAAACAAAATTGTATAAAAGAACAGGTTGCTTGCCAAATTAATGAAAATAGGTTAGATTACGGCATTAGTAGTTAATACGAAATTATTCAAGCATACAAGCGATAAAACTTTTGTTAAAAAGTTCTACATTTGTATAATTAATGTATGCCAGAGTCCTAAAACGCTTCATACATAATCTGACAATGTAATAAAAAATTAATCCCTGTGCCATGGGTATACTAGATTTGTGTAAATGTATGTCACAAGCACAGGCAGACATAAAAAGCTCCTGGTCAGCATCGAAAGTTGAAGAAAATTGTTATATACGCATGATTCATACACAGTTAAAGTTATGTAAAACTAAATTTAAATGCCACGCCCACATTACACCTTTTTTTTTTTGGTAACCGCGGAATACAATGTAAAGAATGCTCGGTCATACGACGTTAGGATCCATCGTAGCGTTGCCGTTTTTTAGGATAAAAAATGACTAAATCAGCTAAATTAAAAAGCCAAATACTTACTTAAATGGCCGTCAACCGTCTTCCGGTCATGGCAGCATTTAGGAAGGCGCGCCAGCCTTCAAAGTCTTCTGCGCACTGGCGCAAGTCGTTTTGAATGCCAAGTACGGAGAGATCTCTCCATACCTGCTCAATCAAGTTTGGATGTTAATGCTAGCTATCTCGGTTCCAAGCTATACGAAGTTTTCTACAACGCTGAAGTTGAAATTCTCCATCGTCACTGACCGACCAAGACGCGATGACGGAATGCGAGAAAGCACCAAGTACTTCGTCTTATCCTCATTCACCGCTAGACCCATGAGCTAAGACTGTTTTATTTTTAATCTCTGAGAACGCCTTGCTGTATGTACGGGCACTGGTGTATGATGTACTTGTATTCCATCAGAAGATTGAAAAATTCGCACGACAGAGCATCGCCCTGCCTGAAACCTCTCTAGGTATCAAAGGCGTTGGAGAGTTATTTCCCCACCCTGACAACGTTTTATGTGTTAGATAGCGTCGTTATGCAAAGACGAACGATCTTCGCCGGAATATCTAGTGCAGACAGGGCATCGAAAAACTTCGATCGCATTGGCGTGACGAAAGCAGTTTTATAGTCGGCAAATAGGTGATGTGTGTCTCTTTGTTGAGCTTACGCAACTTTTCCAAGATTTGGTGTGAATATTTGGTCACTGGTCGACCTTTTTGGTCTGAAGCCACACTGATATTGTCCTATCAGTGAATCCGTATTTGGATATAAGATAGAATCTTATATCCGATTGAAAGAAGACTTATTCCACGGTAGTTAGCGGTAGGAACTCCTTTCTTAAAGATAGAATAGAGAACACTGAGATTCCAGTCATTGGGTATGCGTTCCTCGGACCATATTTTGCATAAAAGTTTGTGGATACTCCTAACCAACTCTTCGCCGCCGGTCTTAAATAACTCAGCTGGCAGCCTATCAGAGCCGGCCGCTTTGTTTTTTTCAGCTTTTTTAAAACCGAATCGACCTCGTTATAGTCCGGTAGCTCTACAATAGTGCCATCATTAGCTGGTGTTTCCGGTGTCAGTTCTCTATCGGCGGAATTATGCGCTTCATCGCCTCCGAGTAGGTTGGAAAAATGACTCCTCCATAATCTCAGTGATTCCTGTGCATCTGTAACCAGATTTCCACTTTCGTCAATACAGAAAGTTACTCCGGGCTTAAAACCTTCAGTCAGACGCTTGACCTTTTGATAAAATTTTCGAGCTTCATTTCTATCACGTAACATCTCAACATCCTCAAACTCCCGCCTTTCTTGCGCCTGAATAGGCGTTTCTCCTCTCTCTGTTTCACTCCATATTGTTCTCTAACAGTTCGTGTTACTCCCGACAGCAGATTTCGCTGATAGAAAGCGTTCTTCTCAGCAGTAGCATTGCGACACTCCTCGTCGTACCAAGAATTATTCACAGATTTTGTATAACCAATTACATCCTTTGCAGCCCTATCCATGGAGCGGGTGATATGTTTACACTGTTCACATATATATTAAGAAGACGGAGAGGTTTCCCGGAGCATTCGGGAGAGTGTGTTTGAGAACGATGCGGCGGTCTGTTCTGATTGGCGCTTGCCGACGTCTAGCTTTCGTTGCATGTTGGAACGTGCGGCGTGCACTACGCTGAGCCTACTGCGTACCTTGGCTGCGACAAGGTAGTGGTCCGAGTCAATGTTATAACCACGTAACGTTCGCACGTCTAACACGCTCTATGCGTGCCTTCCGTCAATCAAAACATGATCAATTTGGTTGCGTGTTATTTAATCTGGACTCAGCCATGTAGCCTTGTGAAAGTTAAGGTGTTGAAGTCCGACCTGCGGCGAAATCGATTAGCCTCTCTCCATTATTGGAGGTAGTGTCGTGAAGGCTAAATTTTCTAACGGTTGGGCCAAAGATTCTTTCCTTCCCAATCTACGCTTTGAAATCGCTAACCATGATTTTGACATCGTGTTTGGGACTGCGCTCATACAAACGTTCCAAGCGCTCATAGAACTCATCTTTAGCATCGTCGTATTTTCCGTCGATGCGTGCACACAAAGCAGGCTTCTATTTAAATATTTAGCCTTGATGCGAATAGCAACTAGACGCTCGTCAACAGGCGTGAACCTAGAGACAAAGCCACTTAGTTTCCTACTCACTACGAAACCACATCAAAATTCGTGCTTACTTGCATGGCAGCTGTAGTAGATGTCACAGGATGCTTTTTTAGAGCAATCCAGTCCTATCCATCGGATTTCTTGGATTGCGGTGATTTCAGCCTTGCATCTTTCGGGCACACCAACCAGCTGCATATTTGCACCATCCCAATTAAGGGTGCGGATATTCCAGGTGCATATCCTTATATTGTGATCCTTATATATTTTGCGGGGGTCGTCATCATTGGTTTCCTTCCGAACCTTCCTGTGAGTTTGCATTGGGTATTTATATATTAATATTAGTTAAATTTTCAGTTGCATCTAAAAAAATCTAAGCGTGCTAGTGGTGTAAAAAGGGTGTGACGGAGGTGAAAAATACTTAAGGGTGCTCTGCGAATTGAATTGATCTGTACATGTCCGTCTGTCTGAAGGTTATTTAAAATATATTTGATATACATATTTTTGTTAGTTCATTCACATTCATATACATACACGTATTAAAGGGTGTATCACACCCACATTTAATATTTTTCGTCCCTCTCGCACACCTGCAACAAATTGAATTCGACTCATTCGACATAGACCTTATGCTTAAGTATAATGCATTCTTGAACTCGCCATGTTCGTCTGTATGGCCCCTGTCTGTAAGAATACAATTTAGTCCATCAGTTCTAAACATATTGCACAACTCCTCTATAGCTCTGAAAACTTGAAAAAAATGTTCGCTGATAAACTTTTATCTAGAAGCATATACAGTCAATCTACTAATTTCCATTACACAAAGCCTTATTTGCATAAGCAGCCAACTATAAATAAGAAAACGAGCTCAACTAATTGCAACAGTGATAATTTGTACCTTTGTAGACCTCAGACTTTAAAGGAATGGCACAAAAATTCAGAGTTTTATTTGTATATTTGGCTTTGTGTGTCGTTGCCAGTCGGTTGGTCGAGGCGCATACGATGCAACTAAGTCGTTAGTTCAGATCTTCTTACTTTAATTAATTAATTCAATTAATTTTAAGTCTGAAACATTTTAGCGGAATGTCCAGCAAACTCAAAATGGAACTGGTGTGGAACAGCGTGCCCTTCAACTTGCAGCAAACCAGATGTGCAACCGTGTACACAGCAATGTGTCTTCCAATGTCAGTGTAACGAAGGGTATCGACTGAACGACCAGCAGGAATGCGTAATGCCAAATGAATGCTAACCAAAGATATTGTATGATTTTTTAAATAATTTAAATTTTATTTTTATATGTTCCTAAGCAACGTGGTCTATTAAAGCGAAAAAACAATTTCTAATTATTTTCGATATTTGTATGAAGTAAATACTTTGAATCTTTAAAAAAATAAATACATACCAGAAAAAAATACATTCAAACGTGTGCAAAAAAGGGCTTAGTTGTCAAAAACTCATTTTTCAAATTTTTGCCAATTTGGATAGAGTTTGAGATGCTCTTTCAAATGGTGAAAAACAAAAATTCACCGTGTGCTTCAAAATGATGTACAGATCACTTTTTTGAAGACACATTTCATGAAGTAGAGATTCAAATTTTTACGAATGGAACTGCACTTTTTTGCATAAAAAATTGGCAACATAACGAACAACCAATTACATATAACAATCCCCACAAATTTTGTGAGATGTAGTTTGGCTTTCATAACTTGGTTTTACTTCGTCAATAGGTTTTCTATTTGAAATCAATCATTTTAACAGAGCTTGATCAGAAAAATCGCTAGCCTTACACCATCTGAAGTTAACGATGCTATGATGCTATTGAAGTTTTTTCAAAAATGTAGAAAGCACGCACTTTCAGAAAGTGTAAGGATGACAATGAAAATCTGGTAACGGATGAACAGGAATCACTGAGATTATGAAAGAGTCATTTCTCCAACCTACACGGATGCGATGAAGCGCATAACTCCGCCTATAGAGAACTGATATAGGAACCATCAGATAATGATAACACTACTGTAGAGCCACCGGACTATAACGAGGTCGATTCGGTTATTAAAAAGCTGAAAAATGACAAAGCGGCCGGCTCTGATGGGCTGCCAGCTGAGATATTTATGACCAGCGGCGAAGAGTTGGTTAGGAGTATGTACCAACTTTTATGCAAAATATGGTCCGATGAACGCATACCCAATGACTGGAAACTCAGTGTTCTCTATCCTGTCTTTAAGAAAGGAGACCCCGCTGTTTGCGCCAACTACCGCGGAATAAGTCTTCTTTCCATCGGATATAAGAATATGTCGCGCGTATTGTGTAATAGGATGAAGCCATATACGGATTCACTGATAGGACGATATCAGTGTGTCTTCAGACCAAAAAGGTCGACCAGTGACCAAATATTTACATTACATTAAATCTTGAAAAAGTCCCGAGAGTTCAACAAAGAGACACATATCACCTATTTGTCGACTATAAAACTGCTTTCGTCACGCCAATACGATCGAAGTTTTTCGACGCCCTGTCTGCACTAGGTATTCTGGCAAATATTGTCCGTCTTTGCATGACGACGCTATCTAACACACAAAGCGTTATCAGGGTGAGGAGAAACCTCTCCGACCCCTCTGTTACCAAGAGAGGTTTCAGGCAGGTCGATGCTCTGTCGTGCGATTTTATCAATCTTCTGATGGAATACATCCTACGCCAGTGCCCGTACATACAGAGTATGTCGGGCTCGATCTTCCAAAACGAAGTGATGCTGCTCGCTTACCCCGATGCAAACAGATGATTTTTTGGACTGAGCAAGCTAATGAGAAGTATAGCCCTCTCTCGAAAGACAAAAATCAAGATCTATAAGACGCTGATACTCCCAGTCCTATTGTATGGCGCAGAGGCATGGACCGAGATTGAGTCGGATGAGTCAGCGTTGGAAGTCTTCGAGAGGAAGATTCTTCGCAGGATTTTCGGTCATATTAGAGTCGGCAACGAGTTTATGTTCCGTATGAACCGCGAGCTGTAGGAGTTATTCAATATAGGTTGACATAGTCCAGCACATAAAATTCCAGCGGCTGCAGTGGGCTGGGCACCTCATTCGAATAGAAGAAAGAGCTCCAGCACGCATGGTTTACATGGGGGGCCCAAACTTAATTGGTGAACGCCGACATAGAGGACGACCGGGCACTCGATGGAATGACCAGGTATGGAGAGATCTCTCCGTACTTGGCATTCAAAATGACTGTCACCAACGCGCACAAGATTATGGAAGCTATCGCGCCTTCCTTAAAGCGACCATGGCTGGAGTAAGTAAGTAAGATGGATGAAGAGTAGAGCATGAAATACGTATATACTATGCCACGACATAGCAACCGTTTTCTTTGAAACCTGCAGAAATTTTCGTTTTGGTAATTTATTTGTTTTAAATTTATTTTTTTAAATGCACTTAGAAGTTTGCCAAATATCTTCAAGATAACAGATTCTATAAAATTCAAAACTTCATATCGCTATAGTCTTCATTATCTGCCGGTTCTTTTTAGTGTCTTTTTGCCGGTTCTTTTTGCTGTCCTTTTGCCTGTTCTTTTTACTGTCTTTATGCCGCTTCTTTTTCCTAATCGTTTGGCTGCCGTGGATGGATTTGATTGTTTCGCTATCGAACGGGAGCGCTTAACATCCATTTTCTTTAATCTTGTTTGATTCACTTTTATTTTATAATTGAAAACTGTTCGTTGATGAATATTCTTGGGACACTTCCCTTTTAAAATACAAGCCATTTGGTCATCCAGCACCATCGAACCCTTACAGAAGCAGCCTCGCACACACTCTTTCACACATCCTTTCGACTTAACGCGACACGTTTCCGGACATGCAGTGCCACAGTATCTATATTCCAAAGTACTTCCGCACGCTAAACCACAGAGAGGAACATAATTGTTTTATGATTTTCGAGTTTAAACAATTTATACGAGCTTACTGTTGGAATTTTCATCGCGAGGCTCGGGAATATTGGGCACCTGCGCCAGTACAATTGGAAAGATTAAACATTGAACTAGACACAAAAAGATTATCACGTGGCACATTTGGTTCAGCAATCTTCTTCGTTTGTTATTGCTCATGTGAAATCTTTTTCATTTGAAATGAAATATGAAACCATATAATAATATTATACATGTCAGTCACGTAGATTTTCCGCTTTTCAAATATAATTTCAAGAACAGTTCAGAGCGGAAACAATACTAGAATACCTTATGTAATAGTGTGAAAGTCAACATGCATAATTGTATTATACCCTATATACTACTATGAGCAGGCTATACACTACATATATATTTTCTAAATTATAGCAGTTTTCTTAAGTTATAGTTTAAAGAGAATGCTACATATATCAACAGCATATAATGGTAAGGAGAAAACGTTCCTTCTCCACAGACTGTTATCAACAACTTAATACTTGCCATATGTCAGAAAATTAGCTAGGAATACTAAATGCTTTCTGGAAATTTCAAATATGGCACAGTCGAGAAGTCATGGATGTACTAAGTATATGAAATGTACTTATTTTTGAAAGCTATGGAAGGCATAAGTGATAGAGTCATTAAGGACTGAAGTAAGTTGTACATTGTGTACCAATTATAAAAATATAAAAATTTGGGTGGCTTTTTTGTTATTGTTTATCTACATTTTGAACTTCCCATAAAATATTTTTCAAATTTATAAAAAAACAACAAAATGAGCTCTACAGAACAACTAAAAGGCTTGAAAATTGCGGAAATTAAGAGCTTTCAAAGAAAACAAGTAAGAAAATTACAGTCGGGCATAACTCTGTACCAGTATAGGTCGCCTATTAAACATATTAAATGTTTCCCAAGCTTACGACCAAGCTTATGACCACTTCTCACTACACACATAAATAAGTGCATTATAAAAAATTTTATTATGTATGAAAAAAGGGAGAACTAAAATATCATAAATCGTTCAAATTCAATTGCTTATAAAATCATTATTTATTATCCGATTTTTTGGGATTTTGGCTGAGACGTTATCTCTACAGTGACATACTTAATTTTGTGCCGAAGAAATTTTTACTCTTGATGGGGATTTAAAATTTTAAAAAAATTCCATAAAAAAACCACAATTGTTATAAAAAAAGGCTTTCACATTAAACACTACCAATCTGAAGACGGATAAGGAGACATTGAATATCCAAACATGGAAATTATTGTAGTGAATGACTGTATTAACTGTGATATATTGGATGATTCACATTAATTACTGTTATTGATATTATTGATGGCTTGTAACGAAGATAAGCAGGCCGAATATATAACAAATCTACGTGGCATATTTTTAGATATTCGAATTGTTACATAAATTGCTATAATGCAATCTAAATCGAAGCGTTAATAGACTAACATCTTTGAAAGAATGAGGTGAGCTCGTGGGGAAAAGAGGGAAAAAGATTTGGCTTGTGAGTCTTAAGCTTAGAGAATGAGTGCTTAGGGCTTTGAGAGAGATGATGTTGTTGCTGCTGATCGGTTAGTAAAAATGGTGAAATAAGTATGGTGAAATAAATTCAATCCATAGATATCTTCTCTCTTGTAACAGATGAGAGCTTAGATCGTGAGAAAGCTGAGAGAGAAAGGTATATAGTAAATAGATAATTTGCTGTGCCATTCTTTCGTTTCTTTTGTGCTTCTTAAAAATATTCTTTAAGAATTAAAACTAAATTTAGGTATTGGTCAACTGTAGCTGAAAATCAAGAAGAAAATAATGTTCTTTTTTTTATTAATTTTGCCTGTAAAATCTCTCGTTGATCTAGAGCTGTACCTAGCTATACCTAGCCTATTTGCATGATCGGATATAGAATATTTGTTTACTATATTGAATTTACCTAGACTGTTCAGTTGTTTAATTGGATACAAGCTTAATATAAATGTAATCAAAATCATTTAGACATATTTTTACACTCTGTATTTCTTAAATATTAATTTCAACCACACCAATCTATTCTTGCACCATATTCCTAACTGTATTACGATTTTGAGCGTCTACGTCCACTACGACGTCTCTGTTTGAGCTTTCGCAATGATCTCCGCATTTTGCGTGTTCTCCTTGCTGCAACCTTATTCAACCTTGTCTGATTCAATATCAGTTTATGATTGAAAATAGATCTTTGTCCAATATCCTTTGGACATTTGCTTTTCTGAATGCAAGCGAGATGATCATCCAATACAAGTGGTGGCACGCAAAAACAACCCGAGACGCACATTTTTATACAGCCCACTGATTTGATGCGACATGTTTCAGGGCAGGCAGTGCCACAAAATTCAAATTGCAAATTATTGCCACATTCTCTTTCTATATAGAAATATGCAATATTAATTTTGGATATTTCAAGATAATTGAATATTTAAAATGAAACTTACTTTGGATACCATCTTCTGCAAGCTGGATCAACTGCGCTTGACAAATTGGCCAATTGACCAACAAAATTAAGCAAAATAATATATTAAAAATGTGTACAAAATACATTTTGCAGAAAAAATGTCCGTACAATACAACTTAAAAATATATATTTGTGAATTTAAGACGACGATATCTGTTGCGAATTATTTTACGCCGTCTTTGGCATATTATATATGCTTGACTTCAAATTACTTTTTAAATTACAAACGATTTGTCATGCTTTAAAATAAATGACCGACCAGTGCCATTTTGCGTTATTGATATACATTTGGAAATGAAAGATGTTTGTATAAGGTGGAGTTTGTCAAATTTCAGCGGGATACAGCCCTTAGTTTTTTTTGACAGCTGAGGTTTTAATAGTAATATGAACTAAAAAATAATAATTTTGAATAAGTTTAAAATGAGAATTAAGTGATTGACAGAACATTAACTTTAATATAAACTTGGATCATCACTAAAAAAATCAGTTCGCGCGAGGAGATCATCATAGCCGCGGAGGAGAATTTTGCAGAACTTCACTAAATACATATATATCAAGAATATTCAAATATTTGGCCACCACTATTCGCCAATTTTTGTAAGGAAATAATTTATAATCACATATTCCAAGTCAAATAAATTGAAACCGAAAGATTTATTCGAACATAACTCATTAATTTTTGTACAATATCCTTACTAATCCTTTTGTACAATATCCTTACTAACTTCCAGTCATGGCAGCATTTAGGAAGACGCGTCAGCCTCCACTCTTGCGCGCACTGCCGTTATGAATGCCAAGTACGGAGAGAAATATCCACTTCAACGCGTGCCCGGTCGTCCTCCATTTCGTCGTCCACCAATCAAGTTTGGCCCCCCCTGTAAACCAAGCGTGCTGGAGCTCTTTTAACTATTCGAATGAGGTGCCCAGCCCAGTACAGCCGCTGGAATTTAATGCGCTGGACTATGTCAACCCCATCGAATAGCTCGTACAGCTCGCGGTTCATACGGCACCTAAACTCGTCGCCGACTCTAATAGGACCGAAATTCCTGCGAAGAATCTTCCTCTCGAAGACTTCCAACGCTGTCTCATCCGACTCAATCTCGGTCCATGCCTCTGCGCCATACAATAGGACTGGGAGTATCAGAGTCTTATAGATCTTGATTTTTGTCTTTCGAGAGAGGGCTATACTTCTCATTAGCTTGCTCAGCCCAAAAAATCATCTGTTTGCATCGGGGTAAGCGAGCAGCATAACTTCGTTTTGGAAGATCGAGCCCGACATACTCTGTATGTACGGGCACTGGCTTAGGATGTATTCCATCAGAAGATTGAAAAAATCGCACGGCAGAGCATCGCCCTGCCTGAAACCTCTATTGGTATCAAAGGGGTCAGAGAGGTTTTTCCCAACCTGACAACGCTTTGTGTGTCACATAGCGTCGACATGCAAAGACGGACAATCTTTGCCGGAATACCTAGTGCAAACAGGGCGTCGAAAAACATCGATCGTATCGGCGTATGGAATGCGGCTTTATAATCAAAAATAGTTAGTGTGTGGCTTTGTTGAACTCACGGGATTTTTCCAAGATTTGGAGCAATGTGAATATTTGGTCACTGGTCGACCACACTGACATATTCCTATCAGTGAATCGGTATATGGCTTCATCCTATTACACAATACGCGCCACAGATTCTTATATCCGATGGAAAGAAGACTTATTCCGCGGTAGTTGGCGCAAACAGCGGGGTCTCCTTTCTGGGTATGTGTTCATCGGACCATTTCTACCATAAAAGTTGGTGCATACTCCTAACCAACTCTTCGCCGCTGGTCTTAAATAACTCAGCTGGCAGCCCATCAGCCCATCAGAGCGTTTTTTTTCAGCTTTTTTAAAACCGAATCGACCTCGTTATAGTCCGGTGGCTTTGCAGTAGTGCCATCAATAACGGATGGTTCCGGTGTCATTTTTCTATCGGCGGAATTGTGCGCTTCATCACCTCCGAGTAGTTTGGAGAAATAAGTCCTCCATAAACTCAGTTATTCCTGTTCATCCGAAACCAGATTTCCATTTTCATCCTTACAGAAAGTTACTCCGGGTTGAAAACCTGCAGTCAGTCGCTTGACTTTTCGATAGAGCATCATTTCTACCACGTAACATCTCAACATCCTCAAACTTCCGACGTCTAGCTTTCGTTGCATGTTGGAATGTGCGGCGTGCACTACCCTTACGCTAGTACGTACTTTGGCTACGACATGTAACGTTCGCACTTCCCACTCGCTCGATGCGTGCCTTCCGTCAATCAAAACATGATCAATTTGGTTGCGTGTTATTTGAACTGGACTCAGCCATTTAGCCTTGTGGATGTTAAGGTGTTAAAATCTGCTACTACTAACTACCATGTTCCGACCTGCGGCGAAATCGATTAACCTCTCCCCATTATTGGAGGTAGTGTCGTGAAGGCTAAATTTTCTGACGGTTGGGTCAAAGATTCCTTCCTTCCCAAGATTCCTTCCGTTTCAAGAGCTCATATAAATCATCGTCGTCTTTCTCTTCCGTCGTGGAGTACGCACAAATCAGGGTTATATTTTCACCTTCTCACGTTAGCCCGCCACTGAACGAAATGTTCAGAGGCTGCCCAGGAGATACGTGTCCTAACGGACGTGTGAGTTGCATAGACCGTTTGTAACAAGAATCATTGTTGGCCATTCACAATATGAACTTGATCAAGCAAATCCCAATCTCCCAATGTACAATATCCGTCGAACATTAATAGTATGCTGGACGAACTGCCTTGGCATTTCTAAAAGGCTTGAACTGAGTTCCGATTGCATCCCGCCTTGCCTTAAAAGCTCGACTTATGCCGCTTCATGCTAAAATACATCGATGCAAGTGTAGAACAGCTATTCAATTTAAATATAGAGCTTAAAACTCTTGTTTATAATCATGATGCAGTGGATATATTTCTTTTTTTTAAATGTTTATGAGATGATGATTCGATCGATGATTCGGATTTTAGCTACAATTTAGCTTGCATCTAAAAAATTGCTAAACACTTACGCTATTCAAACTGTTGCTATCGCTTTTCAAACCTATGACATGTATGCTACTCAAACTGTATAAACAATTCTTTATTTTCGGCTAAAATGTAATGTTATATCTAACTAAAACTTTGAGAAGAAGTTTTAAAGAGCCAAATCTTGTTTATATAAGGTAAAGCAAGGGTTATATCCAATTAATTTTATCTAATTTATAAAGAAAACAAAGAGGATTATCTACAGTAAAACCTAAGGAAATTAAGGTTCCTTTTGCCATTTCAGGCGTTTGGTGTCTTACCGGAAGGATTTGTTATTTCAGCTAGCAACAAAAATAGAAGCTCATCTAATCCTCCACATGAACAATATAAATCTCTCTTTGCAGAGGTGGTATTCTGGTTGTACAAAGGGCAGCCTGAAACACGTTGAGGTTAGATTATCTGCGATACTCCATAGCTGTATAGCGTATTTCCAGATGGGACCGAATATTTTTACATAAATCATGCTTTTGTTTCACAATTGATTGAGTGTGGCTCAAGTTGAACCTTTCTTTTTGTTCCATTTCTAAGATCAGGCCTCCTCCAGCAACAAGCTATATTCCTTTAAGCCGTCTGCAGTATCTGGCGCGCATATATCATCTGCAGAAGTTGGATTTACTTTATCAGTTATCGGTGAACATCCTTAATCCTTATCCTTAATCTAATGCAGACTCAATTACGAGTCGGTGGAGCTGTTCCGTGCGCAGAGAGAAAACCAACCTGTTGATCTGACAATAAACGTTTAAAGTCTGCAACACGAGCTAACCTGAAGATAAGCAGCCTCTGCCATATCTTCGAGAGTGACGGAAGTAGACTCATTATTTGGTTTACCGAACCAATTTATCATTGTTAGTATTGCTGTTTTCTAATCCGATATAGCCTTATAATAGCATTAAACGTAACCAAAAATAACTTCTGTTTTTAAGCCGTTTTATGGCATCAAAAAGCTCGGTCAGTGCGATGGGAGCGATAGGCACATTCATGTGTAGTAGACATTCCAAACATGCTTCTTTAGCTCGAACGTGCTTAATTGAAGCCATATTTCAGGGCCTAAAGAGCTAGGCAAAAGGTTGTGCAAAGTGCAGTGCCTGCTTTGTATCAGACCACTGACCTGTTATGAAGACTAGCATGTTGTTTGGCGCTTGGCTCTACGAGTACCTATCCTCAATTAGAACGTTGCATCTATATCAGTACCCATATGTAAGAACTAAACAGTTTGAAAACAACGCAAACTCAAACATTTTATTTGTGACTTTTGATTATTATACCAACTTGCATCATTTTCTCCTGCATCCGTTTTTTCTTAATTATAGAATAAATAGAATTTAATCCTTCCTTAAAGAACGTGGCGGCCACCAGCAACCTCTGCAACACACTTTTGATCTTATTGGTGGATTAATTGTCCATCTATATCCACATCGCAGTTTATGTGTTGGTGTTGGTCTGGTTATTGGTGGTGGTACATAAGTTTGGCAGTCTGTGTAATAAAAAGAAAAAACAAAAGAAAATGTTAAATAAGGTGAAACCGTAGCTTAAATACTCTTCACACCTGCTTCTGGCTCGGCAACGTTGGTATTCTGCTTTTGGATATTAAAAGTCTGCATACGAACTTTCAAACCAATATGTCAAAGTTTGTTAGAATAGAAACAGACAGACAGACAGACAAACAGACAGATATGACTAAAGCGACACGCCCTTTCACGCTGTTTATTAATAAGCTTAAATGCTTTATGTGATGTCCTATGGTGACTAAATTACTCAACTATTCACACACTGTGTGAGAAGTATGAGAATTTTTAAGATACATAATTAAATAGTTTAACGAAATAGCATTGAACTAACCATCTCCATTAACAATTTCCAAATTATTAAAGAAACAAATTAAAATCAAACACACCAAAAGCGTACAACAGAAATTCTTTAAGTCCATTGCGTTAAAATATGAAGACTCCACTGTTTTATATTTTCAGTTGCCTCTTTAATGTATACTCGTATGAAAGATTTACACTGAAAAGGTTTTTAGTCACGCTTTGAAGTCACGTATTTAAATCAGATACTTTAGTCTTGCATTCTTTTTATGGTTATTAATACTACAAAACGTTAAGGTAGTGAATTATCAGCATTCACGTATGCAACTTTAAAATACCCTGCCAACTTTCCATACTATATATCATTCTTGAATAAATGCAACCTATTACAGCAGCAATCGGTAAATAATCGCAACATGTTGGCAGGTGCTTTTCTACCGAGCAGATATGCGCCCAACAGCTTCGAACCTGACATTGAACTTGGTGTCTAATGTGATTTTACTCATCTATATATAAAAACTATCTGTACCCGACACGCTTTTCTGCGCCCGTTGTATAATGAATTTTGCGGCCTACCCCCTTTGATTTGGACCAAACTTATCACGCTTACTTTTCCCGATCCTATTAACATGAATATCAAATTTCATCCCTGTACCACATATGGTTGCGAATATATATGATAATATGATTTTAGTTCAAATAATACCTTGTTGCCAACGAGATTCCAACTTCATTATGCCCCGCTCATAGAAGCTTGCTTCCCTACTGAGACAGTCGATTTTCGCAAGCCTCTTTTGAGGCCAATTTCTCGCCAGCTAAATCGTTCGACATTGAGAGGAATAGATAGTAATCCGATGGTGCCAGGTCCGGCCTTTAATTTATTTTCTATTACAAAATTTCTGACTCATTAACCATGGTATTTTAAAGTCTCTTCAACTTTTTTAACCAACTAATCCGCTCAATTACAACTGCTATTTTCTATTAATATGCTAACTGTTTACTATGGTGAAGAACGTTTTCTTTTTGAGCAGTGGTTCACACGATTTCGTTCTGGTGCGGTGACAAATCGCTGCTGTTCGGTTGGATTGGCAGGGAATTATCTACGACGCGCCAGAAGCTCCGGGAGTTCGGATGGGTGGTCCTTATGCATTCACCTTATAGTCCGGACCATGGGACTACCATCTCTTCCAGTCAATGTCGAACGATTTAGCTGGCGAGAAATTGACATCAAAAGAGGCTTCCGAAAATCGAGTACCTCACTTTTTTGGCAATAGGGAAACAAGCTTCTATGAGCGGGGCAAAATGAAGTTGGAATCTCGTTGGCAACAACTTATTGATCAAAACGGCGTGCCCCATCTCTTTAAGGCTGTAGTTCATTAGCGAAGTTTCGGTGTTTTTTCTTTTTTTTTTTTTTGGTTACCAATCAAATTTACTCCCCTTTTTGAATTTTTGCTATGTGATAAAATGTTCAAACAAAATCTTCTTTCTTAGTTGAACTTGGGAGCTCTAATTAAAAAAACTGATTAACATTGCAGAGTGAACCAACATTTTTCAAGTATCTACAAAAATATAGGCGCACAATAATTGCCATCCGAAGTGCATATAGACAATTTTATGGGGTTCACAATAACCCAAAAGATCATTGCGAGCAGAGACCTCACTCTGGACGATCTGCACCAATACTCCAATATAAGATCAGTTGGAACAACAATTCTGTTCTGACGAGCTGGTATTGCTTTTAAGTACTCCAAAGCCAACTTAAATTTGGCCTTGATTGACTATTAAATTGTTGTTTTTTTTTTTTAAATTAAAACTTCATAGTTAATGTAGGAGTTTTCAAAAACAAGCAAGAAGTAAAGATTTTATAATAAACAAAATCCAGAAAAACTTAATATCTGATACTAAGTATAGGGTAATGAGTATCGTATGCTGAGTATCGAGTACTGAGTATCGTATAATGAGTATCGGGTAATGAGTATCGGACATCTAACCAATATCGTATAAGCTACATGGAATTTGAACTGCTTGTCATGACTGTATTTTAATTTACGATTCTAAATTTCCGCTGCTATTTGTTCGAACTTTTTTTTTTCTTTTTTAATTAAAAAAAACACCAAACTGCGCCGCAACTAAAGAAAGCAACTGCAAGCCGTAACAACCGAATACAATAGACAATTTACATTGATATTTGCACCAGCGAACATGCAAACTACGAGTGAACTTTCAAGACCACATTTCACATGTGTACAAATGAGTGACTGTCAGTCTGCCTGTCTATCAGTCTGTCTGTCTAGCTGTCTGTCTTGATGATAGAGAGTTGGCCTAAGCCTGTACGGCCACCTTGCTACTGTCAGCGGTTGATGTTAGGCGGTAGTATGGTCGCCGGGTTGAATTACCGCTTAAGTAGTTTGTTGTGGCGCGGAAAGAGCCAAAATAACTAAATAAACACTGCACTGCCAAGCCATATGGCACGATCTGCAGCAAATTTTACTCTTCAAACTGCAACAGCAGCGAACAATGGCAACGTATAATTGCACTTTCAGCTGCTTACAAACGAAATTCCCCAACTGGAAAATTTCACACCTTAGCTTATCGCTGATCGAACGCATTAAAATATAAAATTAAATTAAATTGCAAAAGAGTGTCTTTGCAAGAGCGAATAAATCTATTAAAATTTAATTTAATTTTAATTATGATGCATCGCATTGTTTAAAAATGCAGCTCATTAAAATAAAAAAAACAGAAAAATATTAGCGCAAACGAACAAATTTTGACAATTTGACGCTTTTTTTGGTGTTCTTGGCAACTGCTTTATAATCATTTACAAAAACTACTAAAAATGGTTTTCACAAAAATAAAAATCATTCAATCAATTCTATTCCTGTTTTAAAATTTTTCAGTCCACGCTTTCACCTTCAGTGACTGGTGTTACCACTGAAGTGCTTCTCCTACGTTTAAACCCATTGTGTACAGCTTAAACCGCAGAATATTCAACCATGTCGAACAGCACCTGGCAAACAGCACCTGTTCCTAGAAATGGTTACTCCGAACGTAAGTACCAACTATTACCTCTGACCTCTTACGAAGCGTTATACCATCAAAGCTTCACATTTGCAAAGAAAATGGAAGCTGTGCCAAATCCCTCGCTGAGGAAGATTCTTCCGATGACAGAATTAGACACAGCAGTAGCTATCAGGAGCTCTTGGTACTAGGAGCTATCATTTTTAACAAAGAGCAGGCCTGGGTGTAGAATTCTGTTAAAAACCTAACGAACGTCTAAGAACCCGGTTGAATAGTTATGCCAGCTTTTAAAAGCCTGAAGGATTTTCTGCACAATTTCCTTCTTATTCTACCTCCGGTAGTTGCAGGGGACGAGTGCAAAGGGTTCTAGACAGCCCTAGTGCGGCAATAAGACGTAGGCACTTTCAAAAATCTTGGACTAAGGCAGAAATTAGTACGTTCCATGAGTTTGGGAAGAGGACTGACTCATAACGACCCATAAGTCTGCTGTCGTTCAACTTGAAATTGCTAAAAAGATGCCTGTTGACAAAGATAATGGAATAAACTAGGCTAATCGAAGAATACCTCCATTTTTACTTTGACTTAACGATAGATTTCTAACAGAGGAATACACAGTACCTGGATATTCGATAGACTTTTGACCGGGTGTAGTACTACAATCTGTTCTGAAAACTTAAAGACCTTATCACCTTAGTTGTTCTCGCTAGTGCGCAGCATGCTGCCTAGGTGATTCTGGATGGTGTGAAGTCCCTGGATGCTTCTCAGGGAAACATACCCATTGTATAAACTCGCAGATTTATCTTCCTGCCACATTTGCTGATGGCATGGCCATCCTTGCCAGAGAAGCATATTGGTATAAATCTCAGTTAATGTGCAACAGTGTCGTACACTCTCAGACATGGCGAATACTCCGCGATCTTTCTCTTCGATCAGCTTATTGGCCATTCCACTTATTAGGCCCTGTACCGAAGGTACAAGAGCCTATTGGTTTTGTGCAAATGTATGTAAAAGGAAGAGCTAATTGTCGGAGACCCCCCAAAGTTACCCCCATTATGGTCAGGAGTTATAGAGGAGTCGATATAGCCATGTCCGTCTGTCCGTCCGTCCGTCTGTATGAACGAAAGGATCTCGGAAACGGTAATAGATAGAGACTTCGTGTTTTTTGCATTCCACTAAGACTGCTCCGGAATTTCACAAGTTTATTCTAAAATTTTGCCCTTCCTCATATGCTCGGGAAACATTTAATGTGTTTGTTAGGCGACCCGACTGAAATTTCCTTACTTGTTTTAAATAGCTGAGTGTATCTAAAGCGGTGACTTAATGGTCACCCCACCAGCTAGACAGATGCATTCTGGGACGTACGAGTTAAAATTAAAAGACGCCTAGAAAGAAACCTTTCTAGGGACTTAGACATACGGAGTATATAATCTATATACACATTATAAACATTTCATCCATCCCCACTACTACTGTAAACTAAACCAAGACTAAAGAGAAAAATGTATGCGGAACGTACGTTCTGATTATACTAGGCTGATTTTGTTATTGCTTTCACATACCATACAAAATGTTGTAACCTGTCCCCATAGGGAAAAGGGGTTTATTAGGTTTGTACAAATGTATGTAACAGGCAGAAATAGGGTAGACAGACCCTATAAGGTATATTTATTTGTAATCAGCATCAAAAGTAGATTCGCCATAGACATATCAATCTGATGGCATGAAAGCCGAGCTCTTAAAAACTATTAATTTGAGTATTGCTATTTATTCGTCAGACCACTTTTATTTAATAAAGACGCTAAAACAAAAACAAACCAAAATTTTCAAAAACGTGATGGTGGATATTCCAAAGTGATTCCAATAATACATGTTTGGAGATTATGTTATCCAGGACTTTCGAGTGTTTAGGAACCTTAGGACCCACCTACTAATAATTACCACTTATTTAGTGAAACAAAAATATTTCAATAAAACAAAGGAAATTATGTGAAAATATGATAAACTTTCCAAAAAGCGTTGGTTGGGTTGGATCGTTAAAGTCCGTGGCGTATTTTTGAACTACAAAAAAGATTTAAGTTGGACAAAATTTTTAGAATTGTGGCATTGCAGTCGATTTCAAAAGTGAAGCGGTGTGAGGGCTAGACTTTATTGATAACAGAAACATTTGAGTGCTTTGAAGATAATCGTGAATCCGTTAAAGACGATGCACATCCAATACTCTAAAGAATACCAACAATGTAGTTAGACAAAACATCATAAAATGCATTATTAATAGAGATGAGACTTTGATCTCCGCATATGACCCGGAAACCACCCACAAAACCAAGACACTCGCGCTCATATTGTTTAAAAACCAAGTTCATGCTTTCTTTGTTTCTATCGTAGGTGGTGAAGTTTAAACATCTTTCCAACGTCATAACATGTGCAATGCGATTTATCTCAAGCAAGCTTGGGATGAGCTGCCGAACAAATTTTTAAAGAATGCTTGGTTCAAATTTTTTAATACAACAGAGAAGATGTTTTGCCACTAAAAAAGTCAATAAGAGAAAATGAGGCCTTAAATAATTGAATTCATCAAATTACGAGGCCGCTTAGTGCAGCCGGAATGGCAGGTCTAGAGGGTATCACATTTTCAGACTTCTAACATACAGACTCATCAAGCAGATTGATGGCGAATCGATATAAAAAGTATATATGCAGTCATATCGAGCTGAACCCAGCAATAAGCAACGAAATCGATATTGAAAACACTGTCAGTGCCGTGAGTTCTGTTCCCACTGCTGCAGCTCAACACACCACACCACAACCATCCACAGCCAATTCGTCATATTTATCAGCTAGTTATGACGAAACGGCGCTTAAGAAGGGAATCGCAGTGTCTAAGCACAATCTAAAGATTGCTTCACGTAAGCTAAGCAAAGCTCTTAAACTCGAGGAAAACCTCACTCAGAGACGATACATCGAACATAGAAAAAGCAGAAGTTTTTGCAACCCATTTAAGAATTTTTGTTCACCCAAATCCATCAACGAACGCTATTGTTCTTCTCTCAACTCTCAACCAAATCCATTCGCAAGATCTCTAACCCAACACCATTTTCAAACACGACTCAGAAGAAATGACCTTCCTTAAGCTTTTACCAAACTCATAGCGAAACTCTCTGTTGTGCTAGTTAAACGAAATTCTCCCGCAAAGTGAAAATAAATTCAACTATAGAAAATTTAAGGAAAAGTTAGTCTGAATTGATTTATCAAAGCAAAATTAGCAAATTTAAACCAAATAAACTTTCTAAACTAAAAAATTAAAAAGTTTGAGCCAACATCATCGAAGCTCGAACGAACGCTAAGCAGCAGTTAAAACAAGCCAAAAATAGCATATAATTAAGTACACACATATAATTTACTTCAATTGTTTTTACTTTCAATTGTTTTTGAACGGAGAAATCATTTATTTCTTTTATTTTTTCGGTTGCCACCTCCTTGTTTGTATAATACCATAGCTCAAAGGGACCGCTCATAATTAGTATTTATAATATAATCAATCACTGCGACTAAAGCATTATATCTGCTTCTCTTTGTGTGTTAAGTAAATATACTCAATTCTTTTCCATTGTTTTTAATTGTCGTGGTCTATTTTTTATAAGAGGTACACGTAGGACAAAATTGTATATCAGATTTGTCCAAATGTTTGTAATGTATAAAGTTATATATTTTTGATCAATATCAAAAGCCGAGTCGGTATAAACCGTCATTCTGTCTGTCTGTTTGTCTGTCTGGCTGTATGAACAACCACAACTTGCAGACTTAAAAAAAAAATATAGAGCCTTCAAGTTCAAATTCTTTTTAGATGAAGTGTTTTGGTGATGAAGGAGTAGCCCTAATATGGAACGCCATATTTTGTCTTATCTGGACTATTTTTTTTTTTTTTTTTGAGTTTTCCTTCTTTATTATAAACACCAAAATTTATATATTTTTCAGCAATCCTAACCAAATCGTACAGTTTAAGTTGCTACAGCGTACCTCGAATTCGAGCAGCATTCATTCCTGCAACAGAACACAAAGCACTAAGCATCTCGCAACGAAATGATGTAGAATAAAAAAGAGACTTCCTTTGTTTTACTAAACAAAAAAAAGTACATTTTATTGCAGATAATTGGTTTCATTTCCTCATATCGCAATGCAGAATAGAGCATATAATTAGAGCTAAATAAAAATTGATTGTTTCTACGCGAGTTTTCATTTAAGCCTACCATAAAAATATATGTAATTAACAGCTGTTAGTTAACATAGCGCTGTACACTCGATTGATAGTCGTACCCCCTTACAGCGACAGAAAGAGATGACAAAACGAGTAACTCGATTTATGAATGAAAATAAACGAAACCTAATTTATTTGCTGTAAGCCATTCTCTCTCTCATTGTTTGTTTTTATGTCTCACCATTTCTCTTGCTGCAGTCGCCATGTTTTACAACGGCATCAGGCAAAAGAGTCCAAACGAAAAGCTTTTTAAGAGCGAAAATGGAAAATTCTTGGCTTAAACTAAGAAAAAATTTATAACAAAATTATAAACTGATATTTTGTAGTATTTTTTAAAATACTTTAATAATGGAACAATTGATTGTAATTTGGTATTAATTTAGCCAAGTCTAAAATAATTAGACTAATTCGCCTGTATAGTCTTTTAACGAATGGGAAACAATTAAAAAATAAACGTTTAGTTTTTTTGTACAGACAAATGGAAATTTCATAATTAAAAATTAAATTATAATTTAGTTCAATATAAGCTAAGACTATTAAATAGTCACTAAAATATTCTTGAAAATGCTTCAAATTTTTGCCAAGTCATTATTAGTTGGTTTTTTCGTCGGCTGAACTGAAAGATAAAAAGAAAAAAAAATACCACAGCATGAAATTGGAAATTTAATTAGACTATGCACTTTTAAACTATCATCTATATTTCTAGCTTTAACTGCTTAGAGCAGTCTTGTGATTCAGTTGCAATTTGTTTATATCTAACCAAGTCCTCCCATTTAATATTAAGCCCGTTTAACTGGAGCTCAGTGTTTAGTAAGTAGCAAAACTTACTTTTTTTAGTGAGGTTTGAAGTTCACTTTCGGTGGCACTATATGATGTACCTGCACAGTAAAATGCCGTATCATCAGCAACACAGTTTATACAGTTCTCGAAGATAGGAATATCACTAGTATCGATCCCTGAGAAACACCAGCACAAATCAACTTTTGGTTAGACTAAATTCCATCCAATGTTACATAGAGGTGTCTGTCTGATAAGAAACTCTGTATAAGTTTTATTAAGTAGAGTGGTGTACATATTTTAACAATTCTACGAACTAAAGCATTGTGCCATACTGTATCAAATGCTGCCTGAACGCCAAGGGTTACCATATCAATTGATTTTTTTTGTGGAAGATTTACCTTACAAAAATTGATAGTTTGTCTAAGGAATGAATGCAGTTAAGCAGTTAAGCTCTGAATCCATATTGATTTTGGGTAAAATATCCTCTTTATGAAAATTTATGCATTTAATTAGTCTATCCAATAAAACAAAAGCCACATAGCAGGCTTATAGGTCGGAAATAGTTTTAATAGTCGTCGATTTTTCTGGCTACGGGATAGGTAAAATTTTATCAATCTTCCAAGGTGAAAACATGCTTGCATTATTAGTGTTAAATATACAAGCGTGTTTTTAGGCCCTGTATCGAAGGAACAGATCGAAATAATAGTCGGATGCTCCCCAAAGTTCCACCATTATGTTCAGGAGTGATAGAGGAGTCGATATAGCCATGCCCGTCTGTTCGTCAGTATGAACGAAAGGATATCGGAAACGGTAATAGATAGAGACTTCGTTTGTTTTGCTTTCGATTTTTCACTTTCTCCTCTAATGTTGTGAATAAATAGTTTTTCTTTAAAATGATTTTGTAAACATCCAAACGGGCTTCGATTTTTTATCCAGTTGAGAAAGTTTATAATTCCACTAATATTGAATTCGAACGGCTTAGATAGTCTACCCTAGCTTTGAAAATTGGTTCTCCAGTTCTAATCCATTACATTAGTATAGTGTTTCTGTTTGAGAATTGATTAGTAATATCAACTGGCAGTTTTAGAGAAAATTCTTTCCACGGTTTTCGTGGTATCGCATGTTCTATAGCCTCATCTATGTCAATCATTAGATGTTCTATCATTCTATCAAACATTTTTTTTTAGTTGAACATATACCTAGAGAGCTTCTCCGACTTAGGCAGTTTTATTTAAAAGTTCCTAAAATTTTTTTCAATTAACTTTCGAATATTATAAAAATAATTTGACATTGTCATGAACCTGCCAAGGAAGCCTGAGTACAGTTGGTTTTGTTTCTTATCAGTTGATGAGCCAGGAAAGCAGACCAACTAGTGATTTGCTTGTGTTTCATACTTTTGCATTCTGTAATGCGGTTCTTACTAAAGAAAAAAAAATAAGGGATCAAAAACGTATCAAATTGTGTCAGCCACGCCTCATTTAAAGACAGAATTGAGATATAAATCCACTCATCAATAGATTCATTTAATGTGAAGTCCATGCAATTTTTTGTGGATGACATGGAGTCTCTTGAAGCATATATAACTTTTAAAGACTACAATCAAAGTAGTTTGAGCGCTTCAAATGATCAACAAACATTACATCTAGTGTTACATAATTTGAACTTGAAATTTACCAAAATGCGAAATTTACCACAGTGGATTAGATATTCCAAATTCCTTAAAAATTTCTAACAACAAAAATCAAACAAATTAATAAACTAAAAAGTTTATGCATAAAAATTAAAAATAACAAATAGCAAAATCGCAACCTTTAAGTGTTTATCTTCTTTAGTTTCAAAGATCGGTTTATTCTAGCACGCAGACGTTTACACCAACAGACAGTCAAGACTATATGAACACAAGTTTTGATGGTGATCAAGTATATATATATATATGCTTAATGTGGTCTGCCACACCTGCTTCTTTCTGTGTTGATTAAATCGAATAAAAGAATGAGATCATTCCGTTCTTTTTACTTGGTCCAAAGTGGGAGCGTCAAAAAAAATATTATTTTTATTTAATAATATTTAATATTTAATATTTAAATATTTTAATAAATAATTTTTAATGTCGCCTCAAATTTGATCTTAAAGAAGTTCAAATTGAAGTTCAAAGATTTATGGAAAGTTTACCGTTAAACTTCTCAAAACACTGTTAATTCAAAGAAATTTCAAAGCAATTAGATTCTTTGCTGATAACATTGCAGATAACTCCAACTTTTCATGCACTAACGAAACTTGAATCTATCTTCAACGAAACGACTAGGGACAATTTTTGATGTTTATACATCGTATTGATCGACAAAAATGATCGAATTATTGCCTTACACAGCAATCTGATGATCCACTTGAATTTGAATTGACTTTCTTTTGTTTTCAGTTCCCAAGTGTGGCAACAACAAAATAGCAGTTTATTGACCTCGTTTTGGATTTCTTTGCATTTATTCTTTTAAACTTAATTGCTAAAATGTGGTTTACTGAGTTCCATTGTGGTCGTACAGTACAATGAAATCCATGAAATAATATTGAATGATCGAAGAATTAAAATGCGTAAGATGTTTGAGGCTGTAGGTAGCTCAACTGTGCGGGTGTATCACATATAAAATTAACATTTGAACGTGCTGATGCCATCGACCATAACCATGGGTGCAACACACCAGAGACCAAGGAACATTGACGACAGTAGGTTTCTACAGGTAAACGTGCACTAAAACGGCCAATTACTTTGAAAAGAATTAAACAATCAACGGCGCATATTATTCAGAACTTATGGTTAGATTCGATATTTATTTCAAGCAGAAACTGTTCCATTCAGATAAAACATGGCACAATTCCGTATATTAGCTCATTAAGCTATCCCATCTAGTATATTCTCCAGATTCAGCACTCTGTGCATAAATCCTGCTTCCAAACCTGAAGAGATTTTTATCGAATAAAGAGTAAACGCCTTTTTTTTAGAGTTTTTCAGAAAAGCTATTATTTGGAAGCAATAACAATATCTGGCAAGCGAAGACAAAGTAGCCTGTGTTTGCCGAAAAGAAAATAATTGTTATTCAAAAAGTTACTGCGCCACCCTCGTATGATTGTTCAAATTTCTCACCCTCCGCAGAAGTTTTTGAAGTTTGTAATTTCAAATGAAACATGTATTTATTTTGATTTAATTCCATTGTTCCGCTTTAACAAACTGAACATGCCAACTTGTTATTTTTAGTACATAATTCCAAGTGTTTTAAAACGCGCCAAAATAATTTTTTAAGAGCTGTTTTGTGAATGAGATTACGCAGAAGTTTCATTGGTTTTGAAGTTTTAAATGGCAAATGTATTGATTTTGTTTTAATTCCATTGTTCCACTTTAGTTAATACCAAACTGAACCGAAAGTACAAAAATGCTTCATACCAACTTTTTAAGTGTTAACTTTTTTTTCTTGTTATAAACATATTCTTTCAGTTGCTTTTAATTTTATTTTACTTTATTTGTTAAGAAAAAATTAAATTTTTGGTGAAATTTTTTTAAAATTAAATAAAAAAATTTTCCAACAAGTTTTTTGCTTAAGTCTTTCATTTTCTATGCTTTCCCACACACACACACACACACACACACACTCAGTTGTCTTTTAAAGCTTTTTCTAAAGCTGCGCAGCAAACGCAGCTGCAATTTTTCTTGTCTTTCAATGTCTCGGCTTATAGCTCATAGGCTCTCTTTAACTTTTAACTCTCTGTTAAGCTGCGATTTCTTGCGTGATTCATGATTGTAAGCTTGCATTTACCGTTGCTCCGCTCCAAACGCTCACTCGTTCGTACATTCGTTGGCCGTTCGAGCATTCGAGTATCTCATTCGAAAGGTTTTAAATATTCGTACAGCAAGCGGTACGAGTTCAGTTTGGTGCTTGAACGCGGGACGCGTGCTTTAAACGCTTAAGAAAAGTTAGTCCGAGTTCAGTAGTAGCTCTCATCAAATCTGGTGTCTGCTGCTGTCCACCAAGTTTAGACTCTTCACACGCAACAATTCGATTCGTATACGATTCGTGTGTGTTCTGTGTAAAGTAAAAATACAAAAAAAAACAAATAAAAATCTAAGCGAACACATCCTGTTGAATACCGGAAACAAAACAAATATTATAAACTAGTCGAAATTCACTTTCATTTGAAACGAAAGTAGAAATAAAAAATAAACAGTGCACAAGGATACAAGTATCCTTTTGAGTGTTGTTCTGTGTTGATATTCACAAAACGCCAATTTTTGCAATTTTAATTCAATAATTTGAATTTAAAATCGCAGCAAAATGTCTGTCAAGTGGAAACTTTCCGCGTATTCAATGCAATTAATTGGATTTCTTGCGCTAATCGCGCTCATTTTGGATTTACCAGCAATACAAGCTGTACGCATTGGAGCGCCGCAACGTGCAAAAGGTAAAATTAAAAAAAAAAAAAAAAAATGAAGAAAAAAACAGCAAACAAGATACATATATCTAATTATGTATCAAGTGACTATATAAAATATCAAATTAATACTGCAGTCCTCATAAATTCAACAAATAATGCGAAAAGCTGCTGCAGTTAAATGAAAAGAAAAAAGATTTAAAACGCTGTCAGTTTGTTTGTGTTTTGTGCAATAAAGCAAAATATATGAGTGCAACAAATTAAGTGGATTTAATGCTTAAGTATGTACATACATAAAAATATAAATATGCAAATTATTTGCCGTAATGCACCAACGCATTCGAGCCAGCCGTAGCCATTTTGCTATGTGCAGACAATTTAATTAAACCAAAAAAAAAAGAAAAATAATATTTATAAAAAAAAATACCGCACAGCAAATGGGTTAATTGAATTTTAATGCGATTTAAGTTATTATATGCAATATGCACTGGGCATATGCGGCGTATGAGTGACATTTCAAGGCGCAGCTGCAGACGTCTAGTATGCTAAACTCAAAAAAGCAAAAAAAAAAAACAAATTTAATAAAAGTCTAAATTTCACTGCCAACAAATCATCTGCTTTCAATTAATTTCAGTAGCTGGCAGCTGTCAAGCCACGCGACACTGATCACTTAATAACACCATTAAGCAGAACTGCAAAAACTCTTTTCTATGCACGTTTTTACGCTAAACACGATTAATTCATTAATTGATTGATTGATTTGTTATGCCCAAAACAGAGTTACATATATATATATATATATAACTAAATCGATATTTAAGTGGCGCTTCTTCAGTCTTTTGACAAGCTCAACAATGTCTGAGATGATTAATATGAAAAAATACCACAAAAAAATACAAGAGTTAATGTTTGAGGCGTCAAAGCCGAAGCATTAATACGCTTTACATTTATTAGTTAAAGTAGCCAACTTAGCAGAAAGTTTGACCTACAAAACCACAAAATTTTTCATACAAAAATTTAATTGTAGGCGTTTGGTAATAGTAGCTAAGAAGAAGAATTTCAGCTATATATACTAATAACAGCGAGTCATGTTTCGATATGCTACAAACTCTATCTCAAAGTTGTTATACCATACGCACTACATACATGTGTAGTGTAAAAAAACTAAACAAAAAAAAAAAAAGAAAATGTCAAAAAAATAAAGAAGAAACCGCGCGAATTAATCAATGTACTCAACAAAGCTTCTTTTTTATTACTTTTTATTATTTTTTTGGCACACTGCGATTCGTGTTGCCGAATTTTAATAATTTATTTCGAACATTTTAAGTTTTTTGCACGCGACTCTTTGTATGAAAAAATTTATAAATAAATATTGCTTTTACAAAAGTATTATTAAAGAGACCACCAACGCACGTCGTAGACGCCTTTTGTGCTTAGGGCATTTGTTTTAATTGCATTTATAAAGTACGGGTGTGTCTGTAAGGTTGAAAATATACGTACCCTATTTTTTTTTTTTTTTTATTATTAACTTAAGTAATAAAAAGTTGGGAAGTTTTAGAAATTATTAAACAATTTATAAAGCACTATGAAAATTTAAGTTTTTCATTTTAAGACGAAATTAAATTTAATTTCAAAACGAAAATTAATTGAAAAAAAAATTAAACAATTTTCCTTCAAATAATAGTCAAATAAATTTACAAAATTACGGTCGAATATATTCGACCCTCATATTACTTTGCCTTGAAAATAGTTTTAAATATTTACAAATTAAAACTAAAATTTAACAAAATAATAATTATTGCCAGATATCTGGCACTGTCTGAACCAAATGCAGAACAATATTTGTAACAAATCAAAGTTAGATTTTTTTTATTTAATTATTAAAATTTAAAATAAAATAATCTTTGCAAGTGAACAAAATTGTTTTCTCACTTAAAAAGCTTCTGCAACGGATTTATGTTTCGATTAATTATTTGCCAAAAAAAAAATATCTTTTCTATTTTCACTATTACTGCTTCAATATAGAAAACTTAGTCCATAAAGCCAGATTTGTCTGTGCATCCATTTCTCAGTACACTCTCAATACTTCTTATACAATGTTTATAAATTTTTGTAATATGGAAACTTTTTGCATATAAGTTCGAATAGCTGAAACCAAGCTGGCTTTTTTTTTTATTTAAATTATACTTTCTACTTTGAAAATTTTGACATGAAGCTTGTAGAATGCAAAAGAAGTTCTCTCGAACCGCTCAACACAAAGAATCGATCAAAGCAAATCCATTCGTCTGTGTTTTTGCGTGAATATATGAGGTAGGCGCACAGTTTTCATGCGATTCTACTAAAAATCTATATGAATGCTCTCAGTGGCTAAAGACAACCCATTTTATAATTCACGGAATTTTTTAAGTAGACATTTTTAATTTGCTTAATTATTCACATGGAGCAGGAAATAGTGAAATGTTGTAATCGTTGCCTTCTTCCGACAAATCTCCTATTAGGTAGACTTTGGTATTCAATTAAATTTTTTACCATGAACCAAAATTATATGTACTGCGGGAGTAAGTACCTTCTCAGGATACATTCGAACCAACAGTTTGGTAGGTTTTGAGGCATACAAACCAAATTTTGAACCATTTTCTTACAATTTAAAATTTACGGTTAACCCAACATCCAATCTTTTAATAATTATTAAATTATCGACTTCAGTAATTCGGGATGTTAACTCATCATGTTACCTCGCTGCTATTTCAGTATCCATATTTTAGGTAGTCTTCTATTAGTCTACGCTTCTTGAAATATGCAAATTGTATAATTTTTCTGCAATTTTTTTTTTGTCCACTCTGAATGACATGTCTTCGTCAAAAGTTTCTCCATCTCTCGAAAGTGATTACGCTATGTTCAAAGTGAACTGTATACATCTAGTTCTGGCATGCAGTGGAGAAATTTCATATCCGTATTTCTGCTCTTCTTTGTCAAGGGTGACGATGTGTAATTTTATTTAAGACTTTGTCTTCTATCCTTGGAATGAAAAATTCGTAGTTTAATTTTAAGAATGTATTTACAATTCGATTTTTTTTATATCGTTTACTTTGGCTATGATGAGTTCCGAATGTTCCGTTGTAGATTCAAATCAAAGCGGACTACAAAAATGGACTGACGAAGGTCGAGAATTTATTCTAAGAATCCACTAATCCATTAAAACATTTGTTGCTGAAATACTTTCGGCCCTCTGAATTTTTTTTTTTTTTTTGCTCTCTATCCGGTTCTTCCATCACATCTCCACTTTCAGGAAGTAATTCTATCTAACTTTTCTAGAAAACTCTCTCGCAGTGTGTTCCATCAAGCTTTACTTTAACCGATAATTCAGTAAACATTGTATTTGGTAGAACAGAATTTTGTTTAGCAACTCCATTTTTAGGCCCTGTACCGAAGGTACAAGAGCCTATTGGTTTTGTGCAAATGTATGTAACAGGAAGAACTAATTGTCGGAGACCCCCCAAAGTTACCCCCATTATGGTCAGGAGTGATAGAGGAGTCGATATATCCATGTCCGTATGTCCGTCCGTCCGTCCGTCCGTCTGTATGAACGAAAGGATCTCAGAAACGGTAATAGATAGAGACTTCGTGTTTTTTGCATTCGACTAGGACTGCTCCGGAATTTCACAAGTTTATTTTAAAATGAATTTGAACGACCCCCCTTTTCTTTTCATTCATATTCGCGCAGTGAGAAGTGGTCATGTGTTTGGTCATATGCTCGGGAAACATTTAATGTGTTTGTTAGGCGACCTGAACTGGTACAGGGCCTCTTACAGTCGGTTACGCCCGACTGAAATTTCCTTACTTGTTTTTTTTTTTTTTTTTTGTACCAAGAAAGATTTTTGTGATGAAGGATATGGAAACTGTTATGTTTTATCAATCTTTTGTTAAAAAAAATAGCAAGTGCACAAATAACTGCAGTCATGGCTCCAACTGCGGCGATTTCTTCTTCATTTTCCACCCACATTTTTTACAAGGTTAGTCTAGTTTTATTGTTGAAGTGTGTCTATATTAACATGACTTTTTTTTGGGGGGACCACCTCTTTTAGTGGTCCAAAAATTTAAAGAAAAAATATAAAGCAACAGAGCTATAAATGTTTGTCGATACCCTTTTCTTTCGTATGCTACTAATTAAATTTGATTTAAACAAAATTTTTTTCGAATTATTTTCAGTTCCACATTAGCTAGATTATTCCATACTAACGAATCTACTCCACAAAGCTAACAACCTCAACTAATTAAAATGAAAAAAATTATGCCACCTTCTTTCTCCTCAAGCGAAACTTTGCGCACATTTCACTTTCATTTCTATTTCATTTTTTTCAAATAAACAAGATGTAATAAATTCGAAATGATATCTCCAAATTAAATCTCAACGTTCGGTGGCAAAGTTCACTAAAACAAAAATATTCATAACACTGTGGAGCTAGTAGTATGTACACGACACACTGTCTATCATGGATAACAGAAAAAAAAAAAAAAACATTAATATTTCAAAATGGGAAGAGGCAGGGAGGTAGGTAGCGGGTGTTTGTCGAAAGATCGACAACATAAAAACCGTCTGCAAAATGAAAAAGTAAGCGTGCAGCATTTTTTTTATTTATTCATTTTTTTTTTTTTTTTTTATATTTTGTTATTTTTTTATTTGCCCCAACTTAAAACTTGACATTCGTGCGTTCAAGCGGCAAAATCTGACGCTGCAAGCAAAGAGCCGAAGCAAAAAAGCGTTAAATGAAATTTTTGAAAAACCGAATTGAAATAAGTTGCAAGAAAATTTAAAGAAAACAAAAAAGAACACTACAAACGAGTGTGCTCGACTATTGGATACACTGTATCAGAGTAAAACAAAGTGTGAGTCTATATGAAGCGAACTGTTCGATCGATTACGAACGGACAGACAGACATTTTTTGAATGCAGCTCAAGTAAAATATTTACAGAAATATAGCTTGTTATTATTTTTTTTTTTTTAAATTTCGATATTCGATTCCAATTGCAGCACAATGTGGCAACTCCTGCTTAATGTGTTTATTATAACAAACAATTCGCACAAACCTAAAATACTCTACTCGTATAGGGTATAGACATTTGCAAGACTTACAACTCACTTAGTCAAATTTGCTGGGGCTGCGGCTGCCATTGACATGAAAAAATTGAACCATTGCAAATTGGCGTCTGCCAAATGGCAAAGATGCGTTGCTTGTTAGCCCGTTGCAAACGCTAGCGGGCGGTGGCGCAGGTGGTCTGTCCCGGTCCCATTCATTACAATCCGGTCCGTTTCGATTTGCGGTCATCGACGGCATCAACATTGAATAAATTTTTTGTTTTTATTTTTGCAAAACTTGAACTTGAAATGGCCGGCAACGACGACAACGGCACGCACAATATGCGCACATAGACGCCTTGAAATGTTGCGATGATCTTGCAGCAGACATTGTGATGGCCAGTACAATTTATTTTTGTGCAGTCTGGCAGCACGCGTCCGTACGTCTGAGGCTATTGCCATTTCCAGTTTAAAAACTGGTAAAATTAGCAGGAAATCTCGATTTCATTTGTTTTGCTCTCTCTACGTTTTATTTCATTTTATTTCTTTATTTATTTCTCTTCACTATTCACGCTTTTCGCGCATTTTCCATTTAAAAATGAAAACTGGCTTTTTAATTTGACGCAATTAAATTGTATTTAACAAGCGAAAATGCACAATTTCAGTCGTCATTCGTTGAAAAGATATAAATTATCATTAGACGACTTCATATACTTAACTTTATATTGTACAATAGACCTCTGTATTTGTGAGGAAATGCGTTTGAATGTCGTTTTGGTTTGTATGTATAGCAATATGCCTATCTTTAAGATATATCTATGTATGCGTATAATCGTGTTTGTGCAGAAAAGCGTTTTGAGACAGTTGAAATATTGAAAAAAGCCACATTAAAATAATTACATAATAGCTTTATTTGAAAAAATTATACGGCAATATTTAAAATATCCAAACAAAGTACATTTATTTATGTATCTTAAGTTGGAAACCTCTGGAATGAGGAATATACACACAAGTTGCAAAGCTTACAAATATGCCTTTGATAAGCAAAAAAAAAATTAAAATTTTGGAGAATATTTCGTATAAAGTTGCTTGTTAAGTTAGCGGGTTCGTTGAACATAAACAGCTGTTTATATCCAAAAAAAAAAAAGTGTGACTGGTCACCCTTAATAATATGCTTTGAATTCGATGCACCTCTTACTCTATAACTTTATAACAACAAAATAGCCTATATACAAAGTACTTAACCGATTAAGAAAAAATAAATTAACAATAGTTCGACTTAGAAATGAACATAGAAACTCACACTTTTTCGTTTAACGATTTCTATAAAATTTTGCGATAACAGCTGGAAGTGTTGCCATATAAGACACATCTTTTTTTATCAATATTTTTCATTCTCATAATGTTTTCTTGAAACAGCTCATTGATTTGTATTGTAGAGTTGCCAGTATTACTAAATGCACTGTTTTCAAAAAAAAAAAAGGTTGTTTGTTAATATTAAATAATATAAAAAATATTATATTATATTTTTATTGTTATTTGAGAAAATAAATAACACTAGAAGTGTTTCAAGCTATTGGTTTCGTGCTTTCAATTAATAAGGCCAACTTAAGAAATATACTGCTTATCGTATAAGCCCATTGATCAAACATACTCAACCGGAAATGGTTGTACTTGTTCCCCTTATAAATGTTACTATGAACATTTTTTTTAATATATAAATATTTTTTAAACATTAAGAGTATTGAGAAAAAAAAACTTTTTAGTTGCTTTTTTTTAAATAAATTGCAAATCATGCAATTTGCATAGAAAATCACAAAATATTTCGAATGTGGCACGGTTTATGAATATATTAACATGCTTGTTCTGATTTTCACTTTCGAAAGCGTTTTGCAATTTGCATAGACTTTACATTGAACACATGAAATCTAAATTGTACAAAACCGATAGCGAAAAATAGACCAATTTAACTAATTAAAAGCTATCGAAAAAGTTAACGACAAATTAGGCTATGCATTATAAACAAATAAATAATGTATTAATAAATCTTTAAAGTGTGCTAAAAACACTTTAAGTCCCTATACTTGTTGACTGTGCCACATAGAATAATAAAGCGGAACTCACATAATTTTCACAATATGTACAGGAAACCTGTGCATACTGTAATACATTTTTTTAGAATTTGTATTTATGCAATATCCTAATAAAGTGCGAAAAAAAATCACATTGTTAGGTTAAAATGACTGTAATTTGAAACAAGTTTATCTAGCTATAAAATTTCTTTACTCTGGTTGACAATAAGTGCTATTATATAGTTTATGCAATCGATAACCGGCTGCGGAATGTACCATGTGGTATAAACTTGCGCAAATTATGCTAATGTCAGTTGACTTCTAGCGAAAAATATTCGTAAATATTTCAAAATCGAACTTAGGAAAAAAAAACAGAACTGGTAGTTTTTCTTTATAGCGATTCGCATCCGTTCAATTGAAAATCATAACATGCACAGCATACTCATACGCCTTTGGCGGCAGGCCATGTTAATTTAGACAGCAAGACATAGAGCCTATAATACTAATTTTGGTTGGAATTTCGCTTGGAATGTTTATATGAAATTTTGTAGAAAATATTTGGAGTTGCACTGTTAAATTTGAAAAGAGGAAAAATATATACATATAATATGGCTGTAACAGAAATTTTAATACACTTCACAGAAGAAAAAAAGTATTTGGAAAATACAAATAATATGGCGCTCAAATGCTATTATATACTGTACACAAATTTTGAGCAAACTGCGTCATTAAGTTTGTATTTGATAGCTATCGATATCACAATAGAATGATTACACGATACGATTATTGACATTTATTGATATCGATATTTATAATGTTTCAAACGATAGATTTCCAGAAAAATTCGTTATTTTCATCATATAATAAATATATCATAAAACATTTGACAATCACAGTTAAAAATGACATTTTCGATTAAAAAGTTCACAAAATCCACATTTACAACAAAATTCAGTTTCAATAATGTTTTAGAGAAATTCTTCAAAAATCTTAGCAGAATAAAAAAAAATTAAAATTAAAAAATGCTAAAATTTATTTCCATTTAAAGCTTCTTAAAAATTACATATTCGCTTGATTCGCAAAATGTCAGCTTTTTTATGTTGCGTCTAAGTTAGGAAAAGCTATCGACAAATTGCAAGGTCCTATTCTCTCTTGATTTCCTTTTAAGACAAGCACTCTTCGCTCTCACAATTTAACTATAAACACTGTTGTCACAATGTTAGGATGAGGAAAAAATATATTATCGGAATCATGGTTGATTTTGAGCTAATATACGAACTCTAGTAATCGAAATCGAAATACTTTATATACCTCAGATATATCTTTCACATCAATGCAATAATATTATTTTTTTTTTTATCATAACATAACATGATCGTCCGTGTTGTTGTGTATTCTTTCAGTTATTTTGCATATCCCAAAATTATTAACAAATTTTGACGATCTATCGAAATTTTTTACTAAATTCGATAATTTATCGTTTATTTCAAATTATCGATTTAAAAAATAATTTTTTTTTAACATAAAGATGTCTAAATCGAAACATTGCATGAAGCTAATCAAGAACAAATATTTTAAGTCGACGAGTACCACCTTCTATGCGTTACAAACTGCAATACAAACTGCTAATACCCCATTTAATAAGTCTTTTAACGGTATAAAAATTTGAAAATGAAAATTTTCGCGCATAATTATTTCAGCGTTTAAACGAAAATCGCAATTCGAAAAAAAATCGGGCGCACAGCGCGTATGCGCAATGTTTGCGATCGAATGTAATCGATTCAAATAAAAAAAAAAAAAAACAGCAAGCGTTGCCACTCCATATGCATTGGCCACAATGCCGCCCTGTTGGCAAGCCAATCATCTTATTGTGGCTCGCTATACATGAAACTGAGGCGTTGAAAGCTGAATGAGTGAGCGTTGGCTGGAATCAATGAACCAACCATCGTTCAAACCCAAAGATTTAAGCGCATAAACGAGCGAACGAAACAAGAAACTACTTAGCAAATATTTTGCTGTATCGACACTCGAAACGAAACGAAACTCAATTGAGATAAACAACTTTATAATTGCCTCGTGTAATACATTTTTTTTCTTTCGATTTTTTAGACGTTAGATGTTGTTTTTATTTTTTGCACAGATCGCTGGAAAAATAGACGCGCAAAATGAGCTGTTTTAAAAATTGATTTAAAACTCATTTTTCTTTATGGGTTAAATGGAATTTGTAAAGCAGTTCAGTGCAGAAATAGTTCATTGCAACAAGCTACAAGTGTATTGTTGCCACAAGTTGCATACTCGTACTACATCGTCATCATATATAATTATTGCTGCTACTGCTGTTAGCTATGAAGCGCTGTACACACCCAAAACGTAGTAGCCAAGTTGGCAATTGACGACATGTCGGCCAAATCGTTTTTGGCAGTAGCCGCTGAAAGTGAAATAAAGAAGAAGAAAACACGTAGTTAATTATTATAAGAGATCAATAAAAAAAAAATATATATACATATATTATAACAAAAATAAATTGTTCAAAGTTTCCTGTATGCTACAAAAAGTGGCATTAAGTAGGAAATTGTGGCAAACAAATTGGCAAAGGTGGCGAAAAAGGAAATTGTTTTCTGTAAAGTGCGAAAAATTTAATTTGACGTTTGTAATAGTTTATAAATAGAAGTGAAAGGTAAGCGTGTGCGTTCCACTGAACCAATTTCGATATTCGTTTATAAAAGTTTAAGTTTTGAAAAGTATGAAACTGCCTAAAAAGTGTGGCAGCAATAAACTGCGATATAACTACATAGTCCAACTGTTTGTGCGTTCTTCAATCTTTTGGTTAATAACGAACTAAGACCGCAGAAGTGTTTTATGTTAGTCAGTAGAAGCAGATCTGGTCAGCTCGTCTGCTATTTCATTAAATTCAATGCTTCTATGGCCAGGATGCCAACAAATGAGAGTTTTTAAGCACTGTTTTACCAAAGTGAAGAAGAGCTAGTAAGGAAGCTATTTAATAGCCGTGCGCCTGTCAGAGAAGATAGTATTGTCAGACACAGACCTTGATGACATGGAACTTAGATTGAACGACTGAAAACCAGTTACACATTGCAATGAAAATCAGGATGTTGATTTCAAAAATATTATCACCTGTACTCGTGCCGATAATCTTTACCATTAGTGTTTGCGTGCTTCATTATCTAGGGTGCTGAAACTGCAAAATGTCTTATAACATAAAATCTGCTACGTTGCAGAGGACCATATAAGACAGACTCAGATGCTCAAGTATTATTATGGAGCTAGTTGCAACCTAAGAGCATCAATTGCCACTGAGGTCTATGTTAAAATATGCCGTGGGAACAGACCAATGACCGCTTCTATTGCGACTGCGGTATAGGTTTTGTCATGGCTCCTGTCGTGTATCAACAGGCCGCTGCTGTTAGTTGCTATATTTCAAAATAAAAGTGTGTACACTGAGAAAAATCATAAAAAAATCATTTTGTTTTTTTATTGAAAAATTTATTATTCTTCGATTTCGAGATACCCCATACCCCTGTAGAACCTTAAATTTGTATAAAGGATACGTTCCTAGCTGGAACCATATAGAATACTTTATTGGAATTAATATAAAATACACCAAATCTGTTATTTCAACATGAACTCAAGCAAATAATTTTCTTACTAAATCTCATGGTCGAGAAGGGGTGGAGGGGGAAGGAGGAGAGTTATTACCAAATTTGGCATTTCTTAGCTAAAATATCAAACAAAACAGTAATTTTTTCATTCAAAAACTCAAAATATGGGTACTACCCCTAACAAATAACCTATCTGAAGGGAGATTCGAAGTATTTAAATATTGAAACTTGAAAATTTGTTTAAACAAAAATCAGTATAAGGAGTATATTTTCATGGTAAATCTTAAACGCCCTTAGGGAAGGTGGGTAAGCACATGCATTGGATACAGTTGTTCTGAAGAATGATTAGGAGAAACTTTTTATTCACATTTGACAGCTCTATCTATTAAAGCACAGATAGTCGTACATATCTATATCAACTCGCCGTTTGATGCTGATCAAGAATGTATATATACCTTGTGGAGTCGGCTTTGCCCCTTTTGGCTGTTATGGGACCAGTATATACAAATAACAAACTGATATTCTCGACCATAACACGTAACACTTTTTTGGCAGCCTCTACCATGATGAATGTATTTACCAATATTCATTCTTGGTTCCTTCTTTTCGTGTCACTGCGATATCTAATGCCTTCATTACTATAACATACGATCAGCAAAGAAATAGCTAAGCGCAACTAATCAAAGCGAATTTACCTTAAATAGTGATTACTAGGTCATCTGCATAGCCAATGACATAATACACTTGTACGCTGAGCTTATTAAGTAGGTCATCGATCACGAGAGACTATAATAGTGAAGAAAAAACCACGCTTAGCGCACAACATTTAATGGCCTTAATTTTGACACATATTCCCCAATTAAACATAGTGTCTAGCTCACTTTAGCCATAGTTTTTAAAAGAATCTTAAAAGCAGCTTAGCAGCTCAATAGATTCAAAAGGTTTGATAGGAACTTAGCTAGCATAGCCACAGCTTAGCTGCAGTGTCTTCTGTTATGAATTCTATTTTCAATTATATTACATCAATGAAGAGTGTCAAACTATTGAGTTAGAAAAGTGAATCGGAATAATTCAGTGTTTCCCAGCGACTCTTAGTGATGTCGAAGTTCCATATCACTGGACTTTATAAATACGATGGCGTTTGTAGTATAACCTCCAGAAGTGATTGCTTTCGTTTTAGGTTGATTTATGCTCTTATCGTGAACAAGTTCTGTTCCATAAAACCACCTTCCAAACCTTGAATGCAGTTTATTAGTCTGGATAGATCGAGTAATAAGAGCTTAACAGCATAAAGATTCTTGATCTTGATTTATCCAAGAGCGACTAGCGAGTCCGATAATTGCAAATTTTAAAAAATTTTATGAGCAGAAGAACTGACAGACAGACTTCGTAAATTATGTATAAAAGTCTAATCGATATATGTACATATGTCCCTCTGACCAGCTTAATGAATGCTGAGAGCTCCAAAACTATTCGAGACACAAACATGAAATTAAAATGTTTATACACTTCTAATCCATCAACAGATAAATTGTATATAGGACTTCACTATAAGCATTCCCTGTCATTTTATGAATGATATAAAATTATGACACAAACTTTTTCGATTTGCTAATCTTAATAACTAGTAGGCATATCTCAAAAAAGAAAGTTGCAATATGAAATCTAGCCAACTTTCATATACATAATTAAATATTTTGCCAAAAAAAAAAAAAAAACCAGTGGGTGTCACATGCACTTTCATGCATATCAAAATCAATGAATAAAAGTGAAACCATTTTATATAATTTGTATAATTTTGCTATATATTAAATGATAAATGCTAAGATTCAATCAGACCAACTATGAAAAAATCTACAAAAGCTTTGCAAATTTGCAAAGTGATTTGCAAATTAACATAAATTTGCGAATTTTTTTAATTAATGTGAAATTTATGCGAAAAACCAACAAACTGGGTCAAAATCGCGCAAAAAATTTCATTTTTATGTTTTTTTTTCCGCTTGTATTATTATTAATAAACATTTTTGCACAAATTTTTATTACTCAATATTTGGAAACTGAAACTTGGTGACAAAAAAATCAAAGAAACAAATAAAATAATCGCGCATTTAGCATTGAAATAGACAAAAGCAATGAAACTGATTTGAAATGTTAGCTAAAAGGCTGTCAAACCAAAATTAGTAGATAAAAAATGTTGCTTGGATATTTTGCAAAAGAAACGCCTTATGTAGCGTGCACCAAGCAACAATACTAATAATAATAATAATAATAAATTGCCCATAGATTAAACGATTGCAATTAATTTTCGTGCGAAATTTTTGCGCGACAAATGCATAAAACAAAATAAAACTTTTATGAAATCCATGGAGGGCGAAACAGCAGCCGACAAAGCAATCGAAACGCTTTGTTTGTGACATAAGAAATCACCAAAGTAGTGCATCGAACAACCTTGAGTATGTCTGAAAATAAAACAACTCTGATGATTGACTGCCACCGTTTTTTTTTCTTAATTTTTTTTTTTTTTTTTTACATTTTAGGTTAAAGTAGCCGTTGTTGTCTAAGGTGCACAAGATGCCTTGAAAGGCTGTGGGGCGAGTACAGTAGAAGCAAGTTTGAACCGCAATAGAAATGCTTGGGAAATAATTTTTTTGCCACTTAGAAATTAGCGCGACTTTAATTACGGTTTGTGACATTAAGTATTACTGGTTTTGATTTTGAAAAAAAAAAGAGTCAATTTTTGTGAAATACAATGAAATGTTTGCGCATTGATTTTGCTGATAATTAGCAGGGTTTATTTTATTTATTTAATATTTAATATGCATGTCTCGCTTTGCATCGGTAAGCCTTATTGAATAATTTTTTATTGTAATAAACATCAGAGCTCTTAAGAAAAAAAAAAGAAATTGCGTACCAAAAGCGTATTTCAAATTTAATTTACAATAATCAGAATTTATTGATAAAAATTCATGAATTAAAAATGTCGGCACAAATGTTTAATTGTATTTTATATGACTCATGACGTCACGTTTTTTTTTTTTTTTTTTATAAAAATAATAATTCTTCAATTATCAATCAACGGCGAGTCGTTAGCGATGCCAAGGCAACTATGAGATAGTGTCACCATTTTTTTTTTTTTTTTTAAATTTTGACTCTTCATATGCATATGCAGATAAAAAATTTGACATAGAAGACTTAATTTTTTGTTTTTTTAAATTTTTTCTAATATTTTTTAATAAAGTTTAAGCTTGTATTAGAAGAGCCTACATAAGTCTACACAAAAATGCTGGCATGGTACTTCGAAGCCTCACAACTGCTGCAAGCTGACTTGTCTTACGTCTTGTGGTAATCTGTCATTTTATATTTGGTATTAAGCAGCATTTTTGAGTGCATTAAGTTGAAAATGTTCAACATTTGTATTTATAAAATTTAATATGCCAATCAAACTAAAAATAAATCATGACTGAGATTCGAGCTAAGATACAAATTTGAATACTTTTCATAGATTCCCTATTAGGTGTATTGCTATGCTGTTATTTCTCTCTTATTTAGCCTAACTGATTGTGACGTCACAGTTCTCCAATTCAAATTAAATCAACTTCTATTTGAACTTTTGATGGAAAATAAATTTATGGAATTTTACATTGGAATGAAATTTAATAGAGTGCAGGCAAAAAAATCTTCATTTGTTGGTAGCTATTTCCTTTTAATATAGGTCGATCAGCATGTTCAAGAACCTCATTTATTTAATGGTTTGCTGTCATTTTTATACCCGTTACCCTTAAGGTAAAAGCTTATATTAAGTTTATGCAAATATATGTAATAGGTAGATATTGTCGAATTGTTGTAAATATGTGCGTCTCTCTGGCTATCTGGCTGTCCGTTTGTGCAATGAGAACTTGGAGTCTATAAGAGATAAACTATGAATATTTAGATACTCATTCCTATTCATTCTTCAGATCAGTTGTTTTCAATGAACAATTCCTAAGGACGGGAGATGGGGTTAGCCTACATTTTATTCTGGGTTTTTGTGTAGATAAATTTTCATGATGTTGCTAATTTTTATAGAAACAACAAATTTAGTATCCTTATGTTAATCCTTAAATCGGTACGCATACAAATGTGTCGCAACTTTTTGAGGTTTTGTATGAAAAAAGTTTTTAATTGCTGTTATTTACTTACTTACTTTAGTTAATGTCCGTCAACCGTCTACCGGTCATGGCCGCATCTAGGAAAACGCGCAAGTCTCCATAGTCCTGTGCGCGCTGGCGCCAGTCATTTTGAATGCCAAGTACGGAGAGATCTCTCCATATCTGGTCAATCCATCGAGTGCCCGGTTGTCCTCTATTTCGGCGTCCAACAATCAAGTTTGGGCCCCCCCCATGTAAACCATGCGTGCTGGAGCTCTTTCATTCATTCGAATGAGGTGCCCAGCCTATGCGCTGGACTATGTCAACCTCATCGAATAGCTCGAACAGCTCGCGGTTCATACAGGACCTAAACTCGTCGCCGACTCTAATAGGACCGCAATTCCTGCGAAGAATTTTCCTCTCGAAGACTTCCAACGCTGTCTCATCCGGTATATCCAGGTATATCGATATCATCGGCGTAAGCGAGCAGTATCACTACCTTATGGAAGATCAAGCCCAACATACTCTGTATGTACGGGCACTGGCTTAGGATGTATTCATCCTGCCTGAAACCTCTCTTGATATCAAAGGGGTCGGAGAGGTTTTCCCCACCCTTAGAACGCTTTGTGTGTTAGATGGCGTCGCCATGCTAAGACGAACAATATTTGCCGGGATACCTAGTGCAGACAGGGCGCCGAAAAACTTCGAACGTATCTGCAAATAGGTGGTCTGAGTCTCTGTTAAACTCAGGGGCCTTTTCGTAGATTTGGCGTAATTTGGTCACTGGTCGACCTTTTTTGTCTGAAGCCACACTGAAATCGTCCTATCAGTGAATCTGTATATGGCTTCAGCCTGACTTATTCCGCGTTAGTTGGCGCTTGACCTTTTAATAGAATTTACGAGCTTCATTTCTGTCACGTAACATCTCAAGATTCTCAAATTTCCGCCTTTCATGCTCCTTTTTCTTGCGTCTGAAAAGGAGTTTCTCCTCTCTCCATTTCTCTCGATATTGCTCTTTAACAGCTCGCGTTGCTCCTGACTGCAGTCGTACCAAGAATTCTTCACAGGTTTTGTATATCCAATGACATCCTTGGCAGCCCTATGCATGGAACGGGTGATATGTTTCCACTGCTTACATATATCTCGAGAGGACGGAGAGGTTTCTCGGAGCAGTCGGGAGAGTGTGTTTGTTTGTTATTTTAGTATTTAGAAAAAGAGGTTTAATGAACTGACCAACCCCTCTCTAAGCAACAATTTCCATAATAACCTGCTTACACTCTTACATTATATCAATCTATCTAACTTGGCACTTACTATGCAAACCTACTCCCCATTCTACATATTCGTAAAACAAAATTTTATTGATGCTGTTAGTTTTGCTAACAAACAACAATTTTGGATTACATTTCGTTAATCGTTGTAAAATATTCCAATTAGTTCCAGATCGGACCCCATATAAATCTGTCCAACCATTCTGAGTTTGTGTATGAAATAATTTGTATTATCGTTGTTTCTATGTAAAATAATCGTCAGATAAAATCAGAAGACTTGTTAGAACTAAATTCGTATTCTAAATTCGTATTCTTTCAAATATAGTAATTATTCTTTATATCAACAATAGCTAACACTTAGAAATATGAAAAGAACAACTTGAGCCACAAAACAGCTGCATCGAAGAACTCAGTCAGAAAATGATAAATTGTTATTTTCCGATTGGGCAACAATTTTAAAAAACGATTTATTTTTACCATTTTTCTTCTTTTTTTTTCAATACTAATATTTTCGTTCACTCATAGACCCACACAATTTACCGACTGACTTTGTCGTTTTGTCGCTAAGTGTATATTTTATAGAGTGTCAATTGCACATTTATTCTGCGCTGAATTACAGATCTTAAAGTTGAGACAATTCCAATGTGTTCGCGGTCGTCGTCGTCGTCGTAGTAGTAGTCACATTCGCTTGACCAAAGACCAAAGTAAATGTTTATTAACTTGGCTAAGGTTTCGCTCTAAACTTAACTGCGGTCAGTCGTTGATTTTTATATTGTACATGCAACAAGCCAGCCATGGTTGAAATCTATGTACTAGATACTAACATGTATCTGTTGCATTTATATTTAAGCAGATACATACTGATATTTATATATATATATATGTATATGTATTTTGCGCAATTCAACTTGTTTGAATTTTGTCGCACAGAAAGAGGAAAAAAAAATACATGAATATAGAAATAAAAATCATGCTGACCCAAATAGGTTTCAGCATTTGCCACAAAGTGCAGCCAGCAACTGCTGCGCGTTGTCTCAAAATTATTGTCACTCGAAATGTGCTGTTTATTGTTGTTGCGACAAATTGACCAACTGGCTTAGTGAAGACAAACCGACTGAAGTCAAGTCCGACTGAAAACTTGGCGATAGAATTGTTTATTGGAACACTTGCGCTGATTGAAATGCGACAAACCTAAGCGAGTAGAGTTTGCACTGAGATTAATGAGCTATGAAGTGGTTCTATTGCAGCTAAACATTGAAATTGAAATGCGCTGAAATGCGCGATTAGCAATCAATAAATGTGAATTGAATGAGTAATTATTGCGCGTACAATTTGAACTAAAAGTGCATAGCATGCGACTGCATTTTGGCTTAATTTTAAAATGCAGAACATTTTCATATATTTATGCTAGCATTCAATTGCGAGTTCCAATTGAAGTCGATGTTTGAATCTAGTTTTTTTTTTTGTATTTGAATTTCATGCAGTCTTCTTCAGGCTTCAGTTATATAAATTTAGCACAGAGCACAAACTTGTTAAACAAGTTGCCTGAAATAAGCATTTAACTGTTCCTCTCTCTCTCTCTCTCTCTCTCTGTACGCTACTTTAAAGAAATATTCTGTAAAAGATTCTGACTTAGAATGGATAGCATGAAAGAAAAAATGGCATTAAGTATCCAATTTTGTCTGATTTATGTCCAACTTTGGTCTAATTACTTGTACTTGTTATGCTATGCGCTATAGGTAATGGTTTTTTGAACCAAAAACCATTATGGCACAGACTAGATGTGATCGATTAGATAAACAGCTTAATTAATTAAAAGTAAACATTAATTCTTTAGATATTTCACCTTAAAAAAAAAATACTTTGAATATTTATTAAGTACAACTTCTTAAAATTCGTTTCGTATATTTCGTACTGGAAGAAATATTTTACTTTAATGTTGTTCAAGCTACTTGTTGATATACATTATCAGAAGCATAAATAGAATATTTATTTAAATGAATAATCTATATAGAAAACAGTTATATTAACTAGAAAAGCTGACCACTTGATAACATGGCTGAGTGTGATTTAATTGCATTCCTGCGCGCTTGATGTGTATTTTAAACAATTCCATCTAAAATTTATTTCGCACAAATGTTGCCTAATTTTTTGTTCTGTTCTAAACTTGTTCGTTCCAAAACTGGTTTTAGCGCAGTTAGGAAAAAACAAAAATTCAATTATTTAATTTTAGTATTTTATAAAAATGTTTCGTTTCGACTGTTGCTATTTCGGTATTTCGCCAAAGTTTATTTCAATTTTATTTAATAAAATAAAATAAAATTATTATTAAAAAAGGGGAGTGTTTGTGTTCATATATAAATGCAATTATTACGTTTAAACAAGAATTCGGAATTTCTAAATGCTCGTATGACAAGTCAAAAAAAAGTTGATGTCACCGAAAAAATGTGTTAATTTTTTTTATATATGTACAATCTTAGCGTTGAATAATATTACTTGTTGTATAAAACATTACAGGGAGTACATAGTATTTCAAAAACAAAATTTTATAAACTAGTTTGGAAAACTTGTATATATATCCGTCAGTCCGTCTAGACCGACTGTCTGTATGAGCAACGAGCTCTAAAAATTGAATTTTTAGTTTTTCCTAAATCGTTCTCAAAAAAAATTATCAATATGTCTAAGTATTATTACTCATATAAACCTATCCACCTTCTTGATTTCCTATTATGTAAGAAATATTCCATATAGGTTCATATCAGGGCACTAGCAGGGATCGCCTTCATTCAAATCTGTTTCCGTTTTATTTGTTTTTTTTTTTTTTTTTTGAGCTGTTATCTCATTATGTTCAAATAACGGCCGTGACTTATATTCATTGTTGCTTTTTCAGTATCCATACTTTTGTCAATCTACTCTTAGTCTCAGCTTCGTAAAAAATGGTCTTGCACAAATTATCTCTTACTTTTGTTTATCTCCATGAATGAATGACCTGTCTTCGTCAAAAGTTTCTCCATCTCGCAAAGTATTTCATTAACTTGAAGATGAACTCCAAACAACTAATTCTAGCATGCAGTGGATCAATTCCGTATTCATAGTTCTGCACTTCGTATATTGAATCATCCAAATCTAGACGCACTTTCTTTAAAGACTAGCTTTTAAAGTAGCATAACTAATTACTTTTTTTGAGTTTGCGAAGGGTGGGAGGGTGTATTATCGCCCCTTCAGACAGGTCGACTTCTCCTGATCCTCTTAACATTTATACCAAATTTCATCTCTGTACCTTAAATGGATGCAAAGATATGACAAATTTTGATTATCGCTTATATGGGGGTGGGGCAACGCCCCCTCGAATTTTGTCAAATCGTAGCCTATGTTCTTTTCCATCGTCCCATCTATCTCTATACCAAAATTCATATCAATTGGTTAAGCGGTTTAGCCGTAAGAGAGGAACATACCTCCATCCATACATCCATCCATACATCCATCCATACATCCATCCATACATAAATTCATCTATTCACACATCCATCCATACATCCTTACATACATCCCTACATACATCCATATATACATACATCAATACATCCATCCATACATACATCCATCCATACAAACATCCATCCATACATCCATCCATACATCTATACATCTATACATCCATACATCCATTCATACATCCATCCACCTATACATCTATCCATACATCCATCCATACATACATCCATACATCCATACATCCATCCATACATCCATACATACATCCATCCATTCATCTATTCATACATCCATCCATACATCCTTACATACATCCCTACATACATCCATCTATACATACATCCATACATCCATGCATACATCCATCTATTCATCCATCCATACATCCATCCATACATCTATACATCCATACATCCATTCATACATCCATCCACCTATACATCTGTCCATACATCCATCCATACATCTATACATCCATAGATCCATACATCCATACATCCATCCATACATCCATACATACATCCATCCATTCATCTATTCATACATCCATCCATACATCCTTACATACATCCCTACATACATCCATCTATACATACATCCATACATCCATGCATACATCCATCTATTCATCCATCCATACATCCATCCATACATCTATACATCCATACATCCATTCATACATCCATCCACCTATACATCTGTCCATACATCCATCCATACATCTATACATCCATAGATCCATACATCCATACATCCATCCATACATCCATACATATATCCATCCATACATCCATCCATACATCTATACATCCATTCATACATCCATCCACCTATACATCTATACATACATCCATCCATACATCCATCCATACATCTATACATCCATAGATCCATACATCCATACATCCATACATCCATACATCCATACATCCATCCATACATCCATACATATATCCATCCATACATCAATCCATACATCCATGCACCCATACATTCATACATCCATACATCCATCCATACATCCATCCATACATCCATACATTCATCCATACATCCATACATCCATCCATACATCCATACATCCATACATACATACATCCATCCATTCATTTATTCATACATCCATCCATCCATTCATTTATTCATATATCCATCCATACATCCTTACATACATTCCTACATACATCCATCTATACATACATCCATACATCCATGCATACATCCATCTATTCATCCATCCATACATCCATCCATACATCTATACATCCATACATCCATTCATACATCCATCCATCCATACATCCATCCATATATCCATCCATACATCCATCCATACATCCATACATCCATCCATACATCCATCCATACATACATCCATACATACATCCATACATCCATCTATACATCCATCCATACATACATCCATTCCAATATTTTGAGAGTTAACTGCTTAGTCGTAAGGGAACAAGACAAGCCATAAACACATTCGTAGCTGAAATAGTTTCGCCCCTCCCATGCACTCTGTCTCTTGCTTCTTAATCACTCTATCCCAATTTAATAATCTATATAACGCTTTCAGGAAGTAATTCAATTTCTTCTTCAGGTAAACTCTCTATGAGGCATCTCGCAGTGTGTTCCACTAAGTCTTGAAGCTATACTTTGACCGATACCTCAGTAAGCATTGTATTTGATGTCACAGATTCCGGCTTAGCAGCTCTAATTTTGTTTTTTGTAACCAAAAATTATTTTATGATGAAATGGTTAAAGGGAAATTAGCATATTTTATCAAAGTGCACAACCGACTGACGATCAATCACTGCAGTCATGGCTGTACCTGCGGCGTTTTCTTTTTCATTTCTTCCTTAAAACTAAACACTTAATCTTTGCTTGTTTCTCTATCTATCATTTTGTTCGTATTTTGTTCATTTTGTTCGTGTTTTTTTTTCTCTTCATATGTTCGTTCGTTTTTTTTTTCTACTAATAGCGCGTAAATCGTCGTGCTACAAGGCTGCATCGCAAACCTGATCTAAGAAAATTTATGTCCAACGTATCAAAATTTTCTTCATGCATGCCATCGTCTTTTAAGCACTCACTCCATTTAAATAACAAAAATTTCATAAGTAATTCATTTAATATGTAAGCTGATACATCCGGCTTAATATAATATCTTATTTGTATATCAATTTGTAGAGCTCCAGAGATAGATTTATTTATACTTGAGACAACTAGACAGGCAAATGCAAAACCAAAAGACACACAAAGCAAATCAAAAGAAATATCAGGTAATAATAAATTAAGCATATCATTAAAATGCAACTTATTTCAAACTGAGTAAGACACTATTCGCATTAAAGTGTCATAATGACAGCACAGTTTGGATGCAAATGTATCTGCAATTGCAGTAAGATACAAATACAATTGGCTTAAGCAAAACGTTTACACATGTATATAATTTGCAACACTTTTCTTGGCCATAATTTTCTAAGCCCTACAGTTAACGCGAATTACCGCAATTTCTTATAGCATCTGACAGCTACTTTTCGACTACACTTGCTATGAGAGTTTGTTACAAAATTTTTTAATATACACTTCATAGTTTAGTGTTTCAGCTGCCATATATAATAAAGTGGTTTCATATTTTTGCAATTTAATTTTTTATGCTATGTGCTAAAATGCCAAACAAAACTCATCTGTTGCCACGAGTCAATCTTCGACGCTGAAAATTAAAATTCCAAAATAAAATGTCAGTGAACGCATATCATTGACATTAAGCGCTGATCTGGCTTTGGATTAGTTAGATCGTGTTTTTTTTTCGCTTTTATTTTATGTATATCGCCAAACGAGCTAAGATTTTTTTTTAAATGATTTATACTGCTATTAAAAATTATATAATAAATCTGTATCGATTGGGCATATATTTATGCCATGCCTAAGCCATAGTAATGTGAAAGCGCATTTATTTTACGTCATTTTTTTAAGCATTATTGAATAGCCTAACAATGGCTATAAAAAAAAATCTAGAAAAAGTAATAAGCAAAAAATCTTGTACCATTTTATCTATAACAAAGACAGAAGACAAAGACTGCATATCAAACTATTTAACCAGTTAACGACATCGAACAAGAGCAAAAATTACACAGACGCGTCATGTTGTCTGCAAACAAAAATGTTGGCAACAATTCGATTTGCTTAAACTGAAAAAAAAAACCAAGAAAAAAAAATTCAAAACCCATTGCAAAAAGTGTGACAATGTACATTTCTTAGCAAGCCACTGGTTTTGGTTTATTCGCTTTTTGTTTTCCAAAATGTATCTACAAAACCTAGTAACTGCATGAACTATCTCCGCTCTGCTGTCTGACTTCATTGTTGCCGCAGCTGCTCTTTAGTCATTTTCAATTGACTTTTGCTGTCTGCTAAAGAAGCCACGAACTAAGTAGCTGACTTGCCTTTAAAAAGTATCTACTACTAGCATAAGACAAATAGAAAAGTGATATAACTTGGCATGCCACAAAGTTGAGAGTGACTTAGTTGGCGACAGCTGCGCACTGCATTTCTTTAAGCTTTACAGCGAGATAATCAGGCTTCTTTCTTCACATTTTAAGTCGGTAGTAATTTAAACTTTAATTGATTAACAAAAGAAACTACGATTTTTAATTTATGCACTGCACATAAAATATAAAAGATTCTTTATATGCGAAACTTTCACTTTAACAAATTAGTGTACAAGCATTGGAGACCAAATTGTTTATACTTATATGAGACATCTGTCTGTTTTAAAACAAATCCTGAAGTTTCTCAAAAAAAAAATCAACAGAAACCTTTCGTTTTATGAATTAATTTTAGTGCTAGAAACACCAAATTTGGTCCAACCCACATTAATTCTTATAAAATATGAACTTAGGCTCCAAATGGGAAAAATAAAAAAATGGTTTCCTACTAATAGCTAAGTGTATTTTAGACATGTCCGTCTGTCTAGAATGCCAAATTTGTTGTGTCTTAATTTCATCTGGTATGTCCACTTACAAATCTGTCCTTGTTTCTGAAGTTTTTTAAGAAAAACATTTTGTTATGTTGTATCTTGTACAAATCTAGTGCATCAGTGTATATTGAAGTATATTTGTTTCTATTTTAATATTTCAAAAGCAAACAAAGCACACAAATTGTATTTAAAACTTTAAGAACGCAATACATTCAGCATTTATATCAGATCGAAGTGTTAAGAGTTATTTGCTACACTACATGTTTTAAGGAATTTCAATTAAAATCTTTTCTGCAGGTGTGTCTTGCATTGAACAGCAAAATTTTTCGAATTTGCACATATAATGAGATAAATTTTAGCATAAGCAAATTATAATTTATGTTTATTGTTGACCATAGCAACAACAATCATACTTCAAAAATTTATTTGTCAGACAATAGTCGCAAAAAAAAAAAAAAAGAAATAAAAAATGAAATAAAATCCTGCAGCAACCTTGAAAGTATTATTAATATTTTTTTCTTTTTTAATTTAAATACATTCTAGTTTTAATAAATTGTCTTTTTTTTTTTTTTTTTTTTTGCTTTTCAAAACCAAATTAAATTAAAAATTTGTCGGAAATGAAGTTTCAACGCACATAACTTACCAAATTCAAAAGCCAAGACCACAATTAGTGAACAAGTTTCACCTGAAATGCGTTCAAGCATAAATCGCATGGAATCTGCATAACTAGAAATTGCAATTTTTTGACAAAAATAATAATATTATATTTTGACTAAATGATTAAAAAAATTTGATGAGAACACATGCAAGCAAGGCGAGGAGTATGTGACAGCTGCGATAAAAATGCGTATTTATTTTTTATGCAAACCAGTCTTCAAAAAGAAAACAAAAAAAAAATGTTCAATTTAAATATGCAAACTATAACAAAAACAGAAAGAAAGAAAAAAAAAACAAAAGACTTAAGCAACAAACTTGTGCGACATCAAGTCGCTAAATTATTTCATGTGACGAGTGCACATGTTGCGGCCAGATTTGAAAATAAAAATAAGATCCATGTCATTTTTATTGTTTTAACTCTTCGTCGTTGTCGCGTTTTGTTGAATGTTTCTTATTTTTTCTTTAGTATTTATTTTATTTGTAGCATTTCTTGTGAGTATTCACATGCCAAGCATGTCGCACAGCTTCAGTTCAGTACAGATCTGGAGCATTTGATAATGTCGCCGAACGCTTTCGAACCGTTTGAGAACATAAATGTAAATTTCATATAATGCTGGCTGGCTGGCTGGCTGGCTGCCCAATAAAAAAAATCTAAACATAAACATTTGTTACTGTCTACGGTACAACGCAGCTCGGCGCCGTAATACATTAATCCGTATCTAACAGTTTTATATGAAATGTTTTTCCAAAGTGACAAAGTTCTTGTAAAAAACACATTTAAAATTTTAGATAGCAAGAAAATAGATCTACAAGTTTATGTCTAGCTGCATTCGTAATGATAAACAAATTAAAAATTTATTTGTGTGTTGTAAAAAAGCAAATTAATGCCATCGACTTCTATGCTTGTTTAGAAATTTAAACAAAAATTTAGTTGAAAATGTTTCGAATGTTTCGAAACACTTACGATTTGAACTAAATTCAACAATTGATGCTACTTATTAGTGCGGAACAAACGGAATCGGAACTAAAGCCACAACACAGACTCAAAATGTATCTTGTTACCCTTGCGACTTAGCTTAATACTGAATAAATTTCTACTGTAAATGATCAAAGGAACCACAACAATTCAAATTTAAGAAATTGAAACTCAAGAGTGAAAGTAATTTTTAAAAGGTTGTATGATTTACTTACAATACAACCTAAACATAAAGAAATCCATTCTACACCGATTTTCTCGATTTCACTCTCGAGTACTCAAAAGATGCCAAATTAAGTAAATAAGACAATTTAAGAGTAAATAAGACAATTTATGCAGGTGCAATCTTCGACTAAAAGCAAGGCCGAGGTGTTAAAATGATTTAGTATCCTTTAAATATGGGGGTGCCGCGATAGACTCAGTTGCGCGTATAAGCAAAGCGCGGATTGCTTTTCGTAAACTCGACAAAGTATGGCGCTTACGCACGCTTTCATTGAGAACAAAACTAAAAATATATAACACCAGTATAAAACCCATACTACTATATGGCTCAGAGACGTGGATGGTTTCAGACAGGATTAGCGGAAAGCTTCAATCATTCGTTAACAAATGTTTGAGGATTATCTGCCGTATCTTCTGGCCAGAAACGATATCAAACGCTGACCTATGGAGAGTTACTAATACCGAACCAATCAACATCGAAATTAAAAGACGCAAGTGGAATTGGATAGGCCACACCCTGCGCAGAGAAGATGACAATATTGCAAAGATGGCCTTCCAGTGGAACCCACAAGGCAGCCGTCAGAGAGGTCGTCCAAAGCAAACATGGATTCGCACCGTCCATTCCGAAATCGGGTCCAGGGCTTCGTGGAGTGAACTTAGAGCCCTAGCAGCAGATAGAAGTCGTTGGAGGTCATTTGTTTTCGCCCTATGCTCCAACTAGGAGTAATACTTTAAGTTTTTTTTTTTGAAAATAAAGTATTAAGGAAATTAAAAAAGAAAAAAAAAAAAAAAATATATCTAAATAATGAATAAAACCATTAAATGGAAATATTGGCGCAAAGTAGAAGACCGGATTGTGTTGAGACATACCAAAGGTTGTCTATCGGATCTCTTGTATAAATTAGATGCACATTTGCCAATTTTATGCGTAACGTTCCTTGGAAATAAAGAAACATTAAAATGCAGAGAAATGTAGGGTAATCGGTGTAGGTTAATTCGACGACCACTAATCTTATTTAGGTCCCATGTAAACCATGTTTGGCGGAACTCCCTCATACTTTCGAATGAACTGACCAGCTCAGTGCATCCGCAGGAATTTTATACACTGTTACAACGGCGAATCCAGCTTTCCTTGAAGTGGGGAGCAGCTGTCCTCGAAGGGGGAACTGATTTCTTTTTTTTTTATTTAAGTAATCAAAAGTGCTTAGGACCCTTACAACCCATCTACTGATTATATCCCCTAATTTAGTACAACCAAAATATTTAAATAAAACATAGAAAACTATATGAAAGTGAGAAAATATGTAGTAAAAAAAAATTTTAACGAACTTTTTAAAAATTAGGGGGGGGAGAAGGGGGAAATGACCCTCCCTGGATAAGCCCATTCACTGTACTATGTCAACCTCATACAAGCTCAAACAACTCACGATTCATACGGGACCTAAACTCATCGCCGACTCTAAAAGGACCAAAAATCCTGCGGAGAATCTTCCTCTCAAAGACTTCAACGCCGCTTCGTCTTACTCATTCACGGTACGTGCTCCTGCGCCATATGCATACAGGGCGTTGAAAAACTTCGATCGTATTGGCGTATCGAAAGCGGTTTTATAATCGACAAATAGATGGCGTGTGTCTTTGTTGAAGTCACGAATCTTCTCCAAGATTTAACGTAATGTGAACATTTGGTCACTGGTCAACCTTTTTGATCTAAAGCCACACTGATATGGTCTTATCAGAGAATCCGTATATGGCTTCAGCCTATTACACAATACGCGAGACAGAATCTTATATCCGATGGAATGGAGACTTAGGAAGAGGAACTGAGATTCCAGTCATTGGGTATGTGTTCTTCTGACCCTATCTTGCATACAAGTTGGTGCACACTACTAACCAAATCTTCACCGACAATCTTGAATAATTCAGCGCTGGCAGCCCATCAGAGCCTGCCGCTTTGTTATTTTCCGGTGACTCTACAATAGTGCCTTCATTAACTGGTGGTTCCGGTGTCATTTCTCTATCTCCAAGTAGTTTACAAGAATGACTCTTCCGTAATCCCCAGATTTCCACTTTCGTCTTTAAAAAAATTTACTCCAAGTTTAAAGCCTTCAGACGCTTGACATTTTGATAAAAGTAGCATTGCGACACTCCTTGTCGTACCAAGAATCAGTCACAGGCTTCTTATAACCAATGACCTCGCTGGCAGCCCTATCCATGGAGCGGAATGGCAAGGAGGTCTTCAGTAATGGTTCAAAAAAGATAATATATTTAAATTTTTTATCTCAATTTGCAACAATTTTATTTTAACCATTTTTTTTACCCCATACCTATAGGGTATAAGCTGGACGGAACTCATAAATGAAATATATTCTTGATCAGCATGAAAAATCAAGCAGATAAAGACAAATCCGTCTGCCGACCGAAACTGCTCAATTGATCTCAATTGAGCGGTTAAAAAACATTTTACATGAATATTTGTGAACAGTTCAAATGGACGATGTTTAGCCGCAATCTGAACGAGTTTTTGCGTCATTTCGTTAACGTAGTCGTGTAGTTGAAACATGGAAACACGGAAAAATTGAGACAGTGGGTTTTTACGGGTGTACATGCAACAAAGTAGGCCAAGTTGAGTCTGTCGGTGGCGCATAATTTTAAATTTTCCTTTTCTTTCACGCACTTAAGTAAATATTTTGCTTTAAATGTATAAAATTTTTTTTGGATAGTTATTTTTGTGGAGCGTGTGAGTGGTAAGCTTTTTGTGGTAGATAATTTTTTTGTTTTATTGTTTTTTTTTTCATTTTTTTGGTGCTGTAACAATAAACAATTTACAATGTGTGCCAACAGCTCTGATGACAAAACAAGTTCATATCGCAGACAAAATCAAAGAAACTAAAATTTTTAAAAATCTGCAATTGAATTTTCTTTGGGTTTAATGTGTTTTTACTTGAGTAAGTTAATGTCATTATTAGCAAAAATGTATTTGAAATGTAAAAAGTTGAGCACATTTGAGCAAGTTCGTTGCTTAAGTCTTTCGTTTATTCTGAAAAACTTTTTTTTTTCTTTTAATATTAAAACATTTATTGCTGGTTTTTTTTTTTATTTGCATAATCAACACTTAAATACAAATTTGTACAACATTTCGTGACCCAGCAGGCAATTGTATGTCACACCATATTTAATTTGTTTCTTTGGCCCTTTTTGTACAGAAAAAGGGTTTCCTGACATCGCATGTGCCGACAATTTGAAATAAATTTTTTTTGTTTTTAATGTGATGCAATACTGCAGGAGAATGACTTGAAAGAAATTACATTGAACAATTTGTGGCAGCATTTCCTAGTTGGACATTGCAGCTCGTGGGCGTTTGCCACGCTCTCTAATTAAATCATTTTCCCTGCTTCCAGTTTAGTTTTTAGCTGCTGCGTGTAAAATATAATTGCAACGCGGTCAATAAAAATGCATTGGGTCCGCCAAAGTTTTATGTTAATACTACGCGATAAATTCGCTCAATACAAAAGGCCTAAAGAAACTTTAGTTCACATTTATTTAGGTTTCGTTTTCGCTGCATACGAACGCCCACTGCAGCATGAAATTGTATACAACTCGAGTCGAGCTGAGTCGAGTCGAGTCGAGTGAAGCAGCAAAAATGCCATGTTTAAAAGAGAATTTCATGTGGTAAGTGTTCAATTACAAAATGCACTGAGCGAAATGTCTGGATTAGAAACAATGAAAAAAACTCAAAGTAAAATAATTATTACTTTGGACTCTGCCATGTATTTTCACTTTTAAGTGGCGTAGAAAATGTAGCAAGTCGGTTAATAGTTTAATGGTTGTTTTATTTGTTTCTCTTTTTTTTCTTTTTTTTTTTTTTTGTAAGTAGAGCAATCAGCCTTAGATGCTGCATCATCTGAGTGCAGAGTTTCCATATGTTTTGTTAGCAGCAACAAACACTGCAAACAACGCCATAATTTATGGCAACCACAAAAGCTGCTGCAGCAGCAGTCGAGTACGATTCCAAGCAGGAAAATATCCTAAAAAAAACCACAACTGTCTTGGGCATGAGTTATTCGCATTTGGTGCACTACATTATATAAGCGTTGTGGCAAGAAATATTCAACAGCAGCAGCAGCAGCAGTAAAAATGCTGCAAGCGCCGCCAAGAGACACGCGTAGGTTGCTGCACGCTGCATGCTGCATTCAAACGACATGCAGACATTCCATTGCAGGACTCTGTCGGTAGGTTTACTTATCACGATTTATTTGCCTTAGTAAAAGGTTTGTTGTTTTATGATATGGCATGCGAGAAAAAAAAAAACAAAATATCTGAAATATTAAAAGCAACAAAAAGTTTCTAAATTTTTTGAATTGAATGTTATAAAACGCTACAATAAGCTGGTTTAAGCACACAAAATGAATATAATAGTATATATTTTTTTGTTCATTAAGTTAAACGTAATGAATATGAGTTATAGTAAAGCTAAAATGTTCATTTAATACATACTAGAGTACGCCCACTGGTTGAAATTCAATCATATAGCGACAATAAATTTTTTCTATTTTTTTCATATAGAAACACTGAGAGAGCTGATGCATGAAAGGCAAATTGAATGAGAATATACCCTTGTGATTCATTGATAGTTTATTGGAATGTTGACTACTATGGACCCAACATCTAGAAGAAAAAATTCCATTGTGCACTGCTTCTCTCAAAAAACATTCATATAAAAAACAAATCCAGGGAGTATGTTGTGTTTAAGCGGGTTTAATAGGGTGCTAAAGTTTTGCATTTACCTATTTATATATAGGTATTGAGCGAGCGGTATTTCACTTATAACTAATACAATTTTATTTTTAATAGAATATTTAATAGAATAAATAATATTTTTGCAAAACAATATAACAAATCTAGGAACTCGATGAGAGCATCAGTAAAATGTGGGTACTACAGAGGTCTACAAGTATGTATATGGTAAATCTAGAATGTGTACTCTTTTGAGTCTACGAATCTCTTCGCTATTGCTTTAGCAAGTTGCTATGGTTTTCCAATCTTTCCAAATTTAAGTCTCTGTGAATGCATTTATTATTTACAAACCAAGCAGCGTTACATAGCAGTCTTAGTGTTTTTGATTGGTATCTTTGCAGTAACTCTACATTGGAGTTACTTGCAGTTCTCCATACGATCATACAGGTTTCAACATTGTTTTATAAAATAGAACTTCGTTTGGATTTTGGATTGATCAGCCAAGTTAGTTAACACAGTCAGTAACAGGAATAAGTGATTGATTAACTGTGACTCTAGGAGAATCCTGTCTTCTATTCGTAAATGTTATATGATATGATTTGTTTGCGTTCACATTAATACGCCAAAAATTGCAATATTTCATTTTTTTTTTTTTTCATGTACTGCAGTAAAGTTGAATGGTTCAAAAGTTATCTCCAAATGGAGTCCAAAAGTTTTAGCCTTGCTTTCATCACTTCTGCGCCACACGTTGTTCTTGTCTTTAATAGGGACATTTCTCCTTATAAGACGTTTAATGTAGCGTGTTGCCTTCTACAGAAATTGCTCATCATATTTTTGAGGACTTTACAGATATGTACTTCCCAAATGCTGCATTTTTAATATCATAGAATTAGGTTTTCAGTTCCTTTACTGCTCTATTGAAATTACTTTTATCCGCCGGGTATCCCGCTTCATCAATTACATTGCTGAGTTTTAAATGCAATTTAATTAATTAATTTATTAATTTTGCTAAAATTTTTTGAATATATTGGTTCAAGATGTTAATCAAGATTGCAGAGTGATCTGAACTTAGATCGTCACACGTCATTATGTTCAAAATATTTAAAGGGATCCCTTTGTATACGCAGAATTCTAGTAGATCAGAAATTGTCTGTGGATCAGTGAGCCAATAAGTCGGAGTACCTGTTGATAAGCTATTGACATGGTAAATTTGTAGGGTTCCCGACCTTTCGGATTGATAATCTTATATATAATTAAATTTTTGCGTGCAATACAATAGGACACATTTATTGGTATTTTTTGGCAGATTCTTAATATTATTCTGGTATTTACTACTTCTTTTTGATTTTATGTATTTTAAGCATTATTTTAAAAATAAAATAAGCATTCTGCACTTCTTCTCTATATAAACTATAAGTGTGCTAAAAATCATACACCTCCGTCCTCACAATTTTCGTAAAAAGGGGTACAAATAGATGAGCTGCATAAGTATAATGAGTATCTAAATAATTAAACTTGTAGGCTCTAGCTGTTATAGACTCGAAGATCTTGTTCTTTATACAGATAGTTTGATAGACAGGTCTATATCAGTAATACTTTTGTATTTATCATGTTTTATTTTCGATTTTCATGTTTTATAAGTCGGTTTCACATTTTATTTCAATTAAAAGTTGCATAGCTATTCAAAAATAAAAAAATCCTTTATTCATTCCATGTACAACAATTTTATTTAACATATAGTCTTAAAGCCTAATCAGTGGCCTGTTAAAACCAATTTTCCACTGCGTATGCAAATATTTTACCCCAATTGTAAAAAAAAAAAAATTAAAATATTTGCATTTACAAGTAATTGAATGCATTTTACATGAAAATTATGCAAAACTGATGTCGTATCATATAAAAACTTTATAAAAACTGTATAGAAAAAAAGAAACAAATTTTACTTTTTAATGCCAAATTTTTGCATTCAAGTTTTAGCAAAACTTTCAACTGTGATAGACTTTCATACTTTGTTGTATTACCACTATCTGCACTAATTAGTTCACCTAATTTAGCTGCAAAAAAACAAAAACAAAATAAAAAATCGATACAAGATTGTGCAAATAAAAAAAAAATACAACGAAACAAAATTTCTAAATTCCATGAACATAAACAATTTTCCTCTTTTTTTGCGCTTTTCAATTTTTAGGCTTTTGCAATTTTTTGGTTGGTTTTTTACTTTTGATCGGTTTTGGTGTCTCACGCGATTCAATTTAGCTTTATTGAACGTTTCGATTTTTGCAAATTGCTCACAAAGGCGTGAAAAGCGATTGCATCAGCAACGGCGGCAATTTTTTATTGTCTTTCCGCAGCTATATGACGATTTCAGTTCAGTTAGGCTGCTAAATTATTAATTATTAATTTTAATTAACTGCGAACACTGCTTCAGATACAAAGTACTGCTACAAAAGTAAAGCCAGCTAAGCTCGCAAAGATTTGCTGAAGAACAAATTGATTTGCTTTGGTTTCCACTGTACTTGATTAGCTGTTGGTGTTATTTATGGTTTTTTAATTGGCACATGTGCACATTACGTCTATTAAAATTATAAAAATTATTTGTATTATTAGCAACAATGATACTCAGTCAAAAAAAAAATTTTATTATGTGTATGTATCTAAGGAAAATCGTGACCAAACGAAGCGTTAAAATTCAGCTACATTTGAAAGGGTGTGTGTACTTTAATTTAAGAAAAATAAAACCAAATTCTTGAAGGTTTAAATCAACAAAATACAATAATAAAAATAATTACTTTCTACACATGTCTGCACAAATGATACCAGAAGGTTAACGCGCAGCAACAACAACAACAACTTTAAAAATTTCAGCTGAAAGTGCGTTGTCTAGACGACCTTGTATGTCACATGCACAGCCAATCAACCAAACAAATGCTGTACAGAAATCTTTGTAAATTAAAATGAAACAATGCACGTTGAGGAGTTTTGTTGCATTGCAAAAATTAAATTTACAATTAAGCATAAAGTAAAATACTTTAAAAGACTTAAATGAATTGTTCATAAACAAATTTACACAATTAACTTATTCCCTATATTGAACGAACAAAGTTAGTTTTAAAGTGTTCTTTCGACTTTACTTGTTCATTCGTTCGTTTGCTGTTAATTCGCTTTTATTCTGTTCTGTTGTTGGTTGTTTTTCTTGATTCGAACATTTATGATTGTTTGTTGATTATTTATAAAAAATCAAATGAGCAACAAATGAGCGAACGAACAGGCAATAAGGAATAAAGTCAAATGAACTTTAATAACTTATTATATTCGTAACAGAATGTAACAGCGCTTCAGCATAAAAACAATTCAAAACAAGAAAGTATGCTGAAGTTGAATGTGCTCGACTTCAGGATAGCATATTCCACCATTATATAAATTTCTACATACATAACTAAGTGAACTTCAGTGTATACTACACGGAAGTCTTTAGCTCAACACTTAATCTTCACTTTTTGGCGTTTGAAATAGAAGTCTGTTTATTTACAGTTTGTATCTATTTGTATACTATTTTAAACCGAATAATATGAAATAAAGGATATGGGTGATATTCGAAATGTGTGCGCTGCATTAGGCTTGGTTAATCATCCTGTAATTGTCGCAAACACATTATTTATAGCCGATCGTAAATTTAACGACCTCTACGATGACATATACATGTGAGAAGGAGCGGATGGTTCTTGGTACACGTAAAAGCAGCACGAACCACATTTTTTTAAATATGTTTAAACAGTCATCAAACCTTAAACTTATATGGGACATACACTTATATGGGACATACATTGAGATCAATATAAGATACAACCAATTTGAAGCTAAATTAAACTACAATACATTATTTTTCTTACAAAAAGACAGAAAGAGGAACAGGTTTGTATAGGTTTATCCTATATGTACCTATATGGAATACTTCAACCATAGATAATCAAAATATGGCGTTTTTAGTTAAAAAAAAAATTAGCAGAAAACAATAATTTTTTTTTGCAAAACACAAAAAAAAGAGAGCCTACAACCCCTTAGTGTGTATTTCATTAAATAGTACCTACCTGAAAAGGATGCTTTCATTTGTAGTCATCAAGTACTTGTTGTTCATAGACAAGAATACATTTTTTATATAAAAACGTAGAAAAATCGGAGAGATTTGTATGGATGCTAACTCTTCTACTGATGCAATCTAGGCCTAAATGGAATATTTTAAAAGGCTTAAAGTAAATTCGATACAACTGGACATTTTTTATAGTAAGAGACTTAAGAACATATAATAAGTTTGGTGAACATCATAGAGCCACGAAAAATCTATTTTGTACCAGTTGCAAACCACAAACAAATAAATAACATGCAAAGGGTTGTTCATCACTTAATTGAACATTTTTTCATATATATAAAGGGCACTGGGAGAAACAAGAAACCATGGAAAAAAATAGCGGTGCTACGCTCTATATATAAAAGATAATGCCAATTTGATATATTTTAGTAACTATTTGTCAAAGAAAAAAAAGGACCATATATAAAGGGCACTCTGAGAAATAACAACAAATTAAAAACTTGCTATATAAGAGAAAGAAAGAGAAGAGAAAGAATATATGAGAATTTAACATAGAAAATAGACAAAGTGGAGTCCATATATGTAGACAACTTTCATTCGAACAAATATTGTGCGTGCCGGGTACATATAGTATATATATTTATTCCCAAAACGGGCTCAAAAATCGAGTTAATATAGGCAACTCCAGCTGTTTTACTGTTCGTATGAACAACTAAAACTTGTAAACTATAAAATATAGATGAATAGGTTTTTAGATAACTAGTATCCAGACAAAACTACCTAATTTATAGCGCGTTGCAATTTTTTTTTTTTTTTACTTTTTATAGCAGTAATAAATCTCAGATAGTTTTAACATATTTCATATGAGTATCACAAAAGCCTCCTCATAGTGGGAAGCAGTGTGTGCTGAATAGGTTAGAGTTCATAGATTATTTTAAATAAAATTTATTTCTGTTTATGTTGCGAGGAAGGTGAATGTAATGGATAGAGCGCAATGTAGAAAGTTCCGAGTAAGATGCTGGGAGAAATATTGTAATGGGGAGGAGAATATAATCTAATTGGACAGAGCAGAGTGTGTGAAGGGAATAGTTTCCTGGGCATTGACTCGTTCTCATAGGTGGCTAAAGGTTATCTATTACAATTAATATAGTTTGCAGTCTATCTACCACAATAGAGGGCAACAGCAGGTATAAAAATTTAGAGTCATTGCACATATATAATAATTTGGTCTCATAAAAGAGATGCGTAGCAGAGCATGCCGAGTCAACTAAAAATCGTAGCATGCCATGCTAAATCCAATATTGTAAAATTCGACTTAGCGCGCCTCACCTATACATAAGGAGCACTAAGAGGGGGCGTAGCTGCGCATGTATGTAATAAAATTCGAAAATTTTCTGCTCTATTAAAGAATTACATCAGATGCTAATAGTAACCAAATTGAAAAAAATACATAATAACACAGCAGCAACAATATTAATAATAATAATAATAATAAAGAAAAACCCAAACAAAATGTTTAATACGCGTTTAACACATTGCTCGGTCATAATGCCTATTTATTGTATAAAACGCATGATTAATTACGATTTAAATAATAGACTATTCATATAGATCAAGTCTAGTGCAAGCAATAAAAATTTTATAATTAATTATTTTTTATTCGAATATCTTTGCAGGTAAATATTGGCTTACAACAATAACAAACTAAGTAACCAAAACTGCAGCCAAGGAGTAACTCAGTGTAATAGACCACCATGGTGTGCAACATGGACGACGTTGTTGTGAGCGGCACCAAAAACGTGTTTGTATGCCTTTCGTTTTTAATAAAATTTTAGCTGAAACAAAGACAAAAGGAGATTTTGCAAGTACACGAAATATTTTATATCGCAGCCATTTATTTCATTAGAGTTTGTACGCTTTAATGCGTTAATTAAAAATGAAAAACGTTTGCAGTATTCAGCAATTAACACGCTGTATGTACAAGCATAATCAGACACCTGACAAGTGGCGTCAGTAGTTAGTCACTGAGCCACGAATGAATGACTGAATGAATGAATGAATATGACTGCATTTCATTGCAAAACGGGTTGCTTTGCTTTCTCATATGCTGCTCATTCTGAGACGCAGAACAAAAGACTCAACAACAAACAAACTTGTTTTGCGTCTTGAAGTCAATCTTAACGAAAGTGCAACATTGTGCGTCTTGTGGCACCATACACTGTTGCTGATGGCTGGTTGCACGTTGTCAACTCGTTTGCAATTGCTGCGAATCGAAACGAGACGAATCAAATGGCAAATCGTCAACGCGCAACTGTGTCAACTGCTAACCCAAATCCCGGACAGCAGCTTGTGCAGCATGTGATCGCTGCGCGTTGTACTATGCTGTCAAGTGTCGCCAGCGAAACTAGGACACTGTAATGTGCTGTGCTCTTGTCACTGTCTGGTTTATGTTCCATGTTTCAACGAGTGTCGTACGATAAGTAAACTAAGAACATATACTGATATTGAACTGCATTATTTAGTATAAAATAAAAATAAAAAAAGGCACATTAAAACTGCTTGTGAATTATAAACGCATGCAAAAGTTAAATGTTAATTTTCTGTCATTAAAACGAAAACCAGCAGAACACTCTCACATTTCTTTTTCATTCGAATCAAAAGAGAAATGAGAAAACAAAGTAAATCTAGAAAGAAGAAAATATTTATATTTTATTTATACATAAAAAATCTAAATATCCGATCAAGCAAAAAAATATCAGTATGTCTGCTTCAAAAATCTTTAAGACTATAATAGATAATTTGCAAAGAAGAGTAATTTTCTAGTAAATTTCTACACAATATATCTGCAGAAACCAATATCTTTAAAAGTTTTACTTTAAGTAAAAATTCTACATGATACTACATAAAACTATCATTGGACCCTCGTGCACACAAATGTGATGTTCCATTTTGTTTAACATTTTCTTAAATGGCATCCACTTGTCTATATATTCTCAACGCAACGAACGACTGGTTTGAATATGCGACGTAACGAAAAAGAAAACCTGATGCAATTATGCCGACATGGAGATGATGTTGCCGGCTGTCTTTGGCATATATACCTACATTCCTTATGCTCCAAATGCAATTCACATATATCACTGCACTCATCAATGCAACAAACTTGCCAGCGAATGGCAAGTTTGTTGCGTGAACTCGATGCTTGACTCTAACGATGAGGTAGTATCGCCAGTGAAAACTGACCCAAATTGCATGCGAAATCATGCCAAAAATGTTCAATAATAGATCGCAGATCAAAAGATAGCCAACTAGTTGCGCTTCAGCTATATATTTTGCACGTTCTCACTGTATATAAATGTGTATTATTTCGTTTGCCTATTTTATTAGCTGATTGAAAAAATAAATAATTTATTGACAGCAAAAACTGTGCTGCAACATGTCGCAAATATTGCATAGACAAGTTGCATAGACAGATACACAGATACTCTCTCAAATGGCTAAGCAGCTACGGCAAATATTTACACCGCAAGCATTAGATGAATTTATCAATGCAAGTGTCAATTAAAAGATATATGTATCTAAGTTTATAACTACGTATTTTACTTCATATACTTGTATCTATAAAATATATTCTATGAGCATTTACTGCACGCGTTGTTGACGTTGTTTGTTGTTGGTCGGTGGCCGGTGGCCGGTGGCATGTGGCATATAGAGCGGTCGTCGTCGGTTTGGCTTTGACTTGTTGTGGTCAGCACATTAGCGTCATTGTCGTCTTAAGAACCGCAGACAGAGTGTTGGCGTTTGTTGTTGTTGTTATTATTATAGCACGGTAGGAAATCAAAATTGTTTTTTTTTTTTATTTCGAAATGTAGGTCAAATAGTGACGCGTGTTTATTGCTGCTACTACTCTAATTTCTTGTTGTTGTTGTTGTTGTTGCTGTTGTTGCTGTGGCATGCATTGCGCAAGTTTCGCTTAAGGAATGTTTTCTACATGTTATACTTGAAGTTTTTTCGGTGTTTATTAAAAACCAAAAATAGTTTTTTTTTTTTTATTTATTTTTTCGTGTAATTAAAATTTGCTTCAGCAGCTACTGATAAGATCAAAGTGTGCTCGTTAGTTGGAATATATTTTCATAAAGTATTTCATATGTTTAAACTTTATAATTTTAAAGAGCACAGCAAATGGTATTAGAAATTGTATTATGCAGACCTTTAATTAAACAGTTCTAAGAAAACAATTTATATATTGTTCGTTACTTGAAAAATTATGACACTCATCATGGAATATCCCCTCTTTTCAACTATTTTTCGAGTTTCTAAGAAATAATATTACAGAAAAAAAATATATTCTAACACAAATTTTTTAGCACTAAATAGTTCGTGGAGTGAGAAGTGGGAGGAACAAAATACGTTGTCATTAGCTAGGAAAACATTTGTGTTTGTTAGGCGACATGTACTGGTACAGGGCCTCTAACAGTCGGTTATGCCCGACTGTAATTTTCTTACTTGTTAATAAGTTGCTAATAATAACCAGGTTTCAGTCAGATATCTTATAGTCTAAGAGCCAGTGGCTGGCTACTTGTAAGTAACTGACCAGACCTAGATTTTGTAGAGTCTCCTCAACCTAACATATATAGGATTCTCCAATGAGAGATGAAACATTCAATTTAAATATTTAGAATCTCCTATTCATTCTTCAGATAACTTGTATTTAATGAACACGCTAACTCCCCTCCATAGCACTGAGCATGCATACCTACTTCTCAATCTAAATTTTAGTGTTAAAAATTTTTGTTGATGTTGTTAAATTTGCTAGAAATATTCAATTTGATGGAACTTACGGTAATCCAATGATGATGATTTATGACTTACTTTTTTATCTATTTGTCTATCTATCTATCTATTTATCTATCTACCTATCTATCTATCTATCTATCTATTTATCTATCTATATATCTATCTATCTATCTATCTATCTATCTATCTATCTATCGAACTATCTATCTATATATCTATCTATCTATCTACATATCTATCTATCTATCTATATATCTATCTAACAATCTAACTATCTATCTATCTAACTATCTATATATCTAACTATCTATCTATCTATCTATCTATCTATCTATCTATCTATCTATCTATCTAACAATCTATCTATCTATTTATCTATCTATCTATCTATCTATCTATCTATCTATCTATCTATCTATCTAACAATCTATCTAACAATCTATCTATTTATTTATCTACCTATCTATCTATCTATCTATCTATCTATCTAACAATCTATCTATCTATCTAACAATCTATCTATTTATCTATCTACCTATCTATCTATCTATCTATCTATCTATCTATATATCTATCTAACAATCTAACTATCTATCTATCTATGTATCTATCTAACAATCTATCTATCTATCTATCAATCTATCTATCTATCTATCTATCTATCTAACTATCTAACTATCTAACTATCTAACTATCTAACTATCTAACTATCTAACTATCTAACTATCCAACTATCTATCCATCTATCTATCTATCTATCTATCTATTATCTATCTATCTATCTATCTATCTATCTATCTATCTATACATCCATCTATCTAGCGATCATCAATTCTAACTATCTAAAAACTAAAGTTTTATCCGAACTTCACTATGAATAGTAAATATTTCATAAGCAGGAATTTATTTCTATCCATAAATATTTACAAAAATATTTGTTATGTTGCTGCTTGCAATTTTTCTATGGTGCGAACTGTGAACCTGCTTCAATTAAAATCTACATAATCTATGCAATCATTATAGTATCTTTTCTTATATTTACTATTTTTTTTCCATCTTTTCAATTCAACTAAAGTGAAAGGTGCACATACACCGACAAACAGACAGATTTATGTACAAGTATCTACAAGTATATGCGAGCCAGTTTGTTAATGATTTGCGTTTTAACGAGTCGTAAATAAATCTATGCCAAGTTGAATGCTGTAGCTTGCTATGCAAAAGAGTGTTGATGAAAAGTTGAAAGCTGTAGTGGTAAAAAAAATGTAAATTAAATTGACGCATAAAAATATTTTTTGCAAAAGTTTGAACAGATACAATGGAAAAAAACATTTTCATATTAGTAATGACTAACAAGCCAAATGTTTTTTTTCTTTTTTTTTCTGTAAAATATTTTATAACAATTTTATAATCGAAATATTTTGCATTTAATAGAAAAAATTTATGTAGGGTAATTACAAAAAAAAAAAAAAGTAATAATTTTAAGTGAATTATATAGTTCAACGCTTAAGCCATCAACTTCACTTTGCATGATTGGAACGAATAAAAACAAATTTTGCATAAAATGTTGTTAGTAATTTTTTTTCTTTTTAAATTGCATAATTTTAGGAAATATTTTGCTTAATGGAATTTATGCACACTGCATACTTTCAGCTAAAATGAAAAAAAACTAATTAGTTCAATTAAATGTGAACAGCTTCGGCATACCAGCCATCAGTTCTAATTAGTCTCCAATAAAAGTGCTGCCGCTAGACAACACTGCCGCCAAGCAATTAGCAGTAGCAACAAGTCTAATGGTTAATTTAAACTAGACTAGAATAGTACTAATTTGATTACAAGACATAAAACAACTGGAAAATAAATATCGCACAGTTTGAATGACGTGAGAACTTTGTTGCAAAAGTTATAAATCATAATATCTACAGGCATTTATATATCCATAAACAATAATAGGAAAAATATATATATGTAAATAAATAGTGCGGCGATTGCGTTTACACGGTTGTAATTTGAATCGCATTCAACACGCAAACGCAGTACAACAATTCAATTGCAATATGGAAATGCAGGCCAACGCAGCTGCCACAGTACACTTTGCATAGATAGGAATGAAATGCAAAGCCTACAAGTGTACATAGACGACCTTTAAGAAGTAGACAAATGCATTATTAATTTCTCTCAGGTGAAATGCATTTATATTTAACTTAATGAGTATTAGCATGCCCACTGAACAATTTATTTATGTATCTAAATACAAATGTATCTATACGCGTTGTTGCACTGCATATTGCTCGAAATGTCACCAGTGATAATTGTTAATCTTAAGCGTCATAGTGCACTATAGATGCACAATTTTTTTATCTAGTTATTTAATAACTTGTTTATAGTTAGTCGTAAGCACGCAGTGAAGGTCGTTTGCTCTATTGAACGCGTGCTACAAATTGATTTGAATTATAAAAAATAAATATGTATGAATATGTTCGAATAGTGCAGAAACTACCTTTTCTTGCTATTTGCTTTTGCTTTAAAAACTTAATTTGGAGAAATAATTAAAGAGTAGATACTACATCTTTTCGTATTTTTTTTTTTTCATTCATTCATTAATACTTTATAATTCGCATTTAGTTCAAATACAAATTTAATATGAAAAAAAAACCAATGCCATAAATTTTTATTAATTTAATATAATTAAATAAATATGCTAAAAACTAAAATCAACACAAAAATATCAAAAAATTCAAGCATCAAAATTGTGAAATCTATTTACTGCAAAATTAAAAAGAGAAAAAACTTAGCAACGCCGAAGCGATAACAACAACATGAAAATGAAATTAAATGCTAGAAAAAAGCAACGCAATGAGACCGTAACGATTTTCTTCATGTGCCAACAACCTCAATAGCTAAAACTGAGCTGAGCAGAGCTGAGCTTAGCTGATCGTCGCTGAATTTAGCTGCTCTAAGCAAACCAAAGCAAAGCAAAACACCAACATCAACAACACAAGCAGATATCGAGCCAAGTTTTTGCTGTGAAAATTCTAGCATGGCAAAGTATATGTTGTGGAAAAACATGGCAACTCGTATAAACAATAAAACAATTCTTAAGCAGAAATGAAACGTTTCTTTTCAACAAAATGCAGCATTTGTCTGTGGCATTTAACAGGTGTTTTTTTTTTGCTTACCGCTGAATTTGCCGTCGCCGTTGGCTGCCATGACGCGCCAAATGCCAAAGCAGAGCAAATAGTTTTAGTATTTTTTTTTTTACAGATTTTTTCAGATTGTTTTATTTTACTTTTTTTAATGCAATTTGAACTTAACCCAAAAGCCAAAAAGTTAAAGAATTAAAAGCCCAACTGAACGCCAATTATTTCGGCTTTACTAAGGCAATTTTCGTCCAACAAATTATAGCAAACAGAATGCCGAAAGTGTTAATGGTAGTATTTGAATTTACATAAATGAAGTCGATTCTATTGTTAACAGTAAAAACAGTTTTTATATAGATATATAGTACTACATATATGAGAAACATAAAAATTTTGGCATTTCTTAGAAAAATTTCAAATAAATAGATACAAGCAGCTACAGTTAAATATCAAATTTAAGCTTTGGTTAGCTTATTTCTAAATTAACTTTCAAATTAACTAAATTGTTTAGGGTTCCAAACTGCTGTAATAGTCAAACAATATATTTGAAATTTTATGGAATGATATAGACGCTACACTAGCTGTAAAGCTTGTATTATTTGATATTTATAAAACCAAAAAATTCTTGCTTGTTAAGCGTTAAAAAACCGTAGGCGCCAATACAAACAGATCACTCACGTGCTCCATATAAATAGGTTTACGCTTAAAGCTTGACAGAGCACAACCATAAAGACTTCCAAAGCTGTTTTATCTGACTCCATCACGGTCCAAGCCTCTGCGCCATACAATAGGACCGCGAGTATCAGCGTCTTATAGATCTTGATTTTTGTCTTTCGAGAGAGGGCTTTACTTCTCATTTGCTTGCTCAGTCCACAAAAGCATCTATTTACATCGGAGTAAGCGAGCAGCATCACTTCCTTTTGGAAGATCGAGCACGACATACTCTTTGTGTACGGGCACTGGCGTAGGATGTATTTCATCAGAAGATGGAAAAAATCCCACGTCAGAGCATCGCTCTGCCTGAAACCTCTCTTGGTATCAAAGGGGTCAGAGAGGTTTTTCCCACCCTGACAACGCTTTGTGTGTTACATAGCGTCGACATGCAAAGACGAACAATCTTTGCCGGGATACTTAGTGCAGACAGGGCGTCAAAAAACTTCGATCGCATCGGCGTGTCGAAAGCGGCTTTAAAATCGACAAATAAATGGTGAGTGTCTTTGTGGAACTCACGGATATTTTCCAAGATTTGGCGTAATGTGAATATTTGGTCACTGGTCGACCTTTCAGAGCTGAAATCCTATCAGTGAATCTGTATATGGCTTCAGCCTATTACACAATACACGCGAAAAGGAGACTTATTCCGCGGTTATTGGCGCAAACAGTGAGGTCTCATTTCTTAAAGATAGGACGAAAAATACTGAGATTCCAGTCATTGGGTATACGTTCATCGGACCATATCTAGCATAAAAGTTGGTGCATACTCCTAACCAACTTATCGCCGCCGGTCTTAAATAACGCAGCTGGCAGCCCATCAAAGCCTGCCTCGTTATAGTCCGGTGGCTCTACAATAGTGCCATCATTAACTGGTGGATCAAGGGGTAGTATTAGTGAAAATCTGTCCCTCATTGAAGAGTTTCCTTATCCTTATCAAATAGTCTATTTAGTTCCAGAACAGACTACTAAAAGGGGTAGCCCAAATATCAATCTGTCCAACCTTTCTGAATTTTTGTATTTTATTGTTTATTTGGCTAGAAAGCCAAATTTGATGTATCTTGCACAATACCTAAGAAAATATTCCATATAGGCCGACTACAGCATACTTGTTCTTATTTTAGATTTTAATGGATTTTAATAAATTATTCCACATGAGATTACTAGGATAGGTAGAGCCCATACAAATGTTTCTCGCTCCCTGGGTGTTTTTATGTTTTTTAGTTTAGCTTGCAACAACCAATCTTTCAGTAATCCTAGTAAAATATGCCACATGGATTCAGATAGGACTAAGTGCCCCATAAAAATTTAAGGTTTCTAGTTTGATTTCTTATAAAATATTATAATTGAAAAAAGTTAAAAGTTTTATAGTTTGAAGCCATTATAAGCTTATAAAAACTTCAAAAACTCTTTGCATATAATTATGCACTCTTCAAATTGAACAATGGAAATGAAATATTTAAGCAAATCTGCAACTGTAAGATATGCCAAGTCAGTGCCAAGTCAAAACAGTCCAAATGTAAGTTGTGGCGTCTCAAAAGACTCAGCAAATTAAAATGTGCGTGTCATTTGTTCACTATTGTACTCGTCTGACTGCAGTTGCAATATTTATTATGCGTCATAATGCAATTGTTGCACATCCAAGTTGTCGCATTTGCAACATAATGAAATATCAACTCGGCAGTCAACGACAACAACGACAACACCATAATGAAATATACTAATAGACAGCACAATAGCAAAAGCTTGTGGCATTTACACATAATTAATTGCAGATTTCATTACATTTTCTGCTATGTTGCGCTTACATTTTTGAAGTTTTTTTGCCACAGTTGCTTCTCGGCATAATTACTGCTACAACTCGGGCTGGCTGACTGGGCCAATATGTAGCTAAATGGCGCAAAGCGTTTTTCATACATGGTGACATATAACTAAGAGTAATTGGAATTTTTTCTAAAGAAGTAACTAAGCAAAAAAAAAATATTTTAAAAAAGAATGTCTACAAAAATGCGGAAGACATTTCAAACAATAATTTGTACATCACATTAAAAGTGAAAGGCATAAATTGTTTGTTTCATGCTAATATTCTCCAAAAAATAAAAACAAAAAAAGATACTAAACAATTTGCTACGCATATTCACTAATTAAAACTAATAATCATGCATGAAACATAATTGTAGATCTGCTCGATATTTGACAGCAATCTAATTAGTATGTGCATGAGCATGATTTGCAAGGTCAAAGTGCGCAGCGCAATTAATCATCCCAACACAATGAAATGTGCGTTTAATAATTATCTACAAATGAGTACAAAAGAGCACACGCCTACCCAATAAACCAAAAAAAAAAAAGATTGTTGAAAATAAAATTAAAACTGTCCCTGAACTTGACTCGCGACGTCATACAAATACTACGCGCTCAAATGCTCATCAATAAAACAAACAATGCCGCGGCTTAAAAAAAAAAATACTACTTACTACATAAAATCAGCACAGCGAATAGCTAAGCTTAGGCTTATGTAAATAAGTATTTATTCACTTGACACAAGTTCAATGAGCCACAAAATTATGCGTAACACAAATGAAAAGCGGCTTAGTGGTATCTTCAGATCTTCAAATGACAGCAGTTACACATAAGTCATTATAAAGCCAGTGACAAGTTTTTTAATGCACGAAATGTGTAAATTATGTCTGTTAATAAGCTACGCAGACACACAAACAGATGTGTCAGATACAAATAAAAATAAAAGCACAAATAACACAAAATTACGCGCCGTACGCATTCCATTGACACGTTCATTCATAAAACGTTCGCATTTATATTTATATATTTAAATGCTAATTTTGTTTAGTAGGCTTTGTGTTTGTTTATTTTAAAATCAAAAAAAAAAAAAATCAAGCGGCTATACTCAAAGTCTATTCGGTTTATATTTTTACGAAAAAAAAATAGATACATGTATCTATGAAAAAATGCATATTTTCTTAACAGTAATAAAACGTTTATTAACGTTGAAAAGAAAATTTTTGTTAAAAATTCTTTTATTAATGAAGAGTTTTCATATCTATTTTTAATAGACAGACGGACATGAATAGAAAAATGACGCGCTGTTTAAGAATAAATAAAGTTTATGGAATATTTCCGTTGCCTTTTTGAAAGTTTGGCACCAACATCAATACGAATTTTTTTGAAATTTTGAAATTTTTCATTAAAATTAATATAAGATAAAATAACCTAAAAGAGATAAAAAGACTTCTATGGGTATTACCTCTTAAAGAGAGGTTAACACTTTCATTAAAAACCACCTTTCTGAAGGGAAATATTCAAAAGTCATGAAATATTCAAACTTGAAGGCTTTATCTGTCATAGTCTCCAATTTCTTGTTGTTGATAAACAACTGAATCTTATTTAAGCATAGATTGAGAATATGTTGCGAAGCTTTACAAAGACAAAACTAGAGTAATCGAAGCGCTACTAACTGCTCCGGCAGATTTTCACAGACTATAAAGTATATTTTCTGCAAAAAATGATTGAAGTGCGTCATATATGATAGGCAAAAAACAGATATAAAACATGTAAGAAAATTACAGTCGGGCGGAAAATTAATATGAAAAGAAAAGGGAGGACGGAAGCATCATAGATCGTTAAAATAGTCATTTATTATTCGATTTGGATTAACTTTTTGCACTTTGACTTAGAGGGACGATATCTTCATACTGGCTTAATTTTTTGTGTCGAAGAAAATTTTTAGCTTTGTTGGTGACTTTATGGGGAAGGGGGAGGGGCAAAATTTTAAAATAAACTTGAAAATTCCGGAGAAGTACTAGTCAAATTCAAAAAGCACGAAGTCTATCTATTACCGTTTCCGAGATCCTTTCGTTCATTTGGACGGACGATGAACATGTCTATATCGACTCCTCTATCACTCTACCATAATGGTGGCAACTTTGGGGGGTCTTTGACCATTATTCGATGTCAAGCAAGTACTTTGCTCGACCAATTCTTGTTCAGCTTCTGCGTATTTCTGAATCGTGTGCAACGATTAAAATAACTTTTAAAGATCTATCCTGCAAGCAAGTAGCTAATGTAATGTAGTCCCAGACTCCCCTTCGCAATATCTTTCACATACACTTATATATTTAATCAATAATAATAATAAAATAGTATTTTAAAAGCGAGTTCGTTGCTTAAGTCTTTAGTTTTGTACGCAGTTTAAAATGTATCTGCAAATTTCAAAGCTATGATTTAGTTTATGTGAAACAACATTAAAATTCTATCCATTCAAAATTGTATTTCGCATAAATCTAGCAGACTCTCTACAATTATGCAGATATTAACATTTATTAAAACAGCACAATTGAACTTCATAAAACGACAATTGAATTCAATTAAAAACGCGTTGAATGATTAAAATCAAGTTTTCTTTAATTTATATTGCATGCTGACTTCTAGAGCAACTAGTTCTTAAGTGTAAGTTCAAAGCTAAACTATAAAAAAAAAATAATAAATCGAATTAAATCTAATCGCACGCCAGACAAGACAATACAACAGTTGTTAAACGCAAACTTCAAACACCTCAACTCAACACGAAAGATTCGTTTCGATTCGATTCAGCAAATTGAGGTGCATACTGCATGCACAAATCAACATACTCAAAGTGTTGCAATCGACCGACATCCGCTATGGAAAAAAAACACCGCAGCAGCAACAATAATATACAATCATATAAAATATGGGCGTGTTGGCGTTGGTGTTCGTTTCTTTCTGTTGTTGTACTTGCACCGAAACCGAGATCTACATATATATAATAAAAACAAGTAAGAAAATCACAGTGGGCGTAACCGACTGTAAGAGGCCCTGTACCAGCACAGGTCACCTAACAAACACGCTAAATGTTCCCCTAGCTTATGACCAAACACATGACCACTTCTCACTGCACAACTAAGTGCCTTATAAAACATTTTTTTATGTATGAAACGAAAAGGGGGGTCGCTCAAATTCAATTGCTTATAAAATCATACATTTGTTCATCCGATTTTGATGAACTTTTTGGATTTTACTTCAAAGACGATATCTTTATACTGGCATACTTACTTTTTTTTGTTCCGAGGAAATTTTTAGCCTTGGGGGTGATTTTATGGGGAAGGGGGGGGAGGGGCAAGATTTCAAAATAAACTTGTAAAATTCCGGAGCAGTCCTAGTCGAATGCAAAAAACACGAAGTCTCTATCTATTACCGTTTCCGAGATCCTTTCGTTCATACGGACGGCCAGACGGACAGACGGACAGACGACAGACGGACAGACGGACATGGCTATATCGACTCCTCTATCACTCCTGACCATAATGGGGGTAACTTTGGGGGGTCTCCGACCATTATTTCTACCTGTTACATACATTTGCACAAACCCAATAGGCTCTTGTACCTTCGGTCCAGGGCCTAATAATAACAATAAAGTGGGAAATACTAGCACAAAAATAAACGAAAAAAAAAAATTTATAAAAATAAAATAAAAATCGAAAGTCTCAAAGTCAAATTTACACAAAAAAATAAGTATCTATGGATGCATTCAACGAGCGCACAAAATCAAAAAATAAAAACAAATAAAATGCATAGAAATCGAAACAACACAAAATTTGCTTGCCATGCAATTTAAAAAAGTGGTCTAGCAATTCATTTATTGGGTTTTTTACAATAACAATGAAAACTGCAATTGTGAATCGCAGTGATTAGATAACTGCTATGCTGTTAATGCAAATAGTATCAAATAGCCGCTACAAATCAAACAGAAAGCAGTTACTGAAATATGAAAAAAAAAAAATCATTTTAAAAAGTCTTAGGAAAAGTTAAACAAACAAGTAAGAAAATTACAGTCGGGCGTAATCGAAAAAATGTAAGCAAATGTATGGAACAGACAGGCTAAAACGAGGAAGACCCTATAAAGTATACATATTCTTAAACAGCGTCAAAATGAAAAAGTTGTTGTTATTGTTTTTTTATCTAGAAACCCTAAATTTGTTTTATCTGGCGTGATTCCTAATAATAATAATCTTCCATATAGTTCTAGAACGTTAATTATTATAAAATATTCCATTTAGTTGCAGATCGGACTAATAGTTGGGGTAACCCTCATACAAATCTGTCAATATTTTATAAGTTTTTGTATGAAGAAGTTTTATTTTATTGTTTATTTAGCTAAAAACCACAAATTGGGTGTATCTTAAATGATTTCTAAGATAATATCTATATAGTTCAAGAACGAACCACTGGATGGGTCAGCTCTCATACAAATCGTTAGGATCAGAGTATCTCATAGTCAAGCACACTCGAGTGCAGCGTTCATTCTTGTATATAGCTGCGAAGCAACACTGCATCAGCCGTAAAGTTTTACGCAGCTATTTACATCACAAAAATTTAAAGTTTAAATTTAAATTAATTCAAATTTAATTCAATTTTTCTTTTACGAGTCAGCTCAAAAGTTTTGGAACAGGTTTAAAACTTCATCAATTTTCATTATAGTTTATTTAATTAAAAACCATTTAATTGCGCGTTAAATGGTTAGCTTAAATAAATAAAGTAATAAAAAGTTTGACTTTAATGTATTTGTATACATCATCATTTAATTTATTTAAAATAACCATTTAATGCTCAATTAAATTGTTTTTAATTAAATAAAATGCAATGAAAATTGACGTAGTTTTTAAAAAAAGTTAAATTTAATTTCCAAATAAATCCGAAATCGTTTGAAATTTTAAGACATTTCACAGATATTCACGTTACATAAAAATAATCTAAAATAGTAATCAATTCGCTTAATAAATATAACAAAAACTAACCACATAATATAATATATCTTAACTATTTGAAATTTTTTTTTTTTTCAAAAAACTCATAGATTTGAATTTTATTTTATTTCTACAACCTGTCACTTTTTTGTTTATTAAGAAATCAACTGCGTCTAATCTAACCATCTAAGCGAAAAGAGGCTAGTGAGCCACATCACCCTATGAGACACTCTAGCCTTGTGCACCCTACTTATTTTAGATTAAAGATGAAAGTAATGCGTGTTTATGTGTGCCACAAATTGTACAAAATATTTTGAAAGTATTTTTTTTTTGTTTTTATTATTATTTGCATGAATTTTATTGCGCTTTACTTGACAGCTCATTCGTCTGTTCGTAGCTTTATTCATTCATTCATTCATTCGTTCGTTCGTGTTAATTGAGACTTTTTTCTGGTTAAAATTTATAACCTTTTAGTTGGCACATAAATCTTAATAGTTTTATAATCCAGTTCAAGTGAAAGTGATAATCAATCATATTTTTTGGGAAGTCTTTTATTTTATTTTTTTTTTTTTTCGACGGCTACAAATTATTTTGACATGATCAAAAGTGTTCATTAGTCTTGTGCTTTGTTTGTAGAAAGGTGAAGCAATGGTTTTTTTTTTTTGCTGTAGTTTATACATATTTCTTATTTGGTATTTAAAAAAAAAACAACAACAAAAAAACAGACAGAGTTCATAGTATTTGGGCGTTTAATGTGCGTTAAAAGTGTTGTTTTGCCTACAATTGACTTCAATTTCGCTTTCATCAAAATTAGAGGCCAATAGGATGATTAGCTTCTTTTTTCGAGTTTGCTTTCAATGATATGGTGTGCATAGAGTGACCATATACTCGTATATAGTAAGAAAACGGCAGCGTACAGAAAAAAAATGTTAGCTACTAATTTGTTTGCCAATAGTTGTCACTTTATATATTTAAAGTCGCTAAATAGCATGGTGAAGTAATGATGCTACCTTAAAGCTGCTTACCATGGTACAATAATACAAAATAGCGCAACTCCCCACCTATAAGCAGCGAATGATATTTCTCCATACTGAAATCGCTTATACTCAAAGTGCAACTATTTTGAGAGCGCATGCATGAAGTGGCGTCACTATGTATTTGTACACTTTACAGAGAGCCTCGACAAAGAGCTTAGTGCATGTTTGACAAAATACTAAGGTTGTATCACAAACTACTAAAGTTTGTAGTATAAACTACTGCTGTAGTCATTTATTAGTCATAAGTTATAAATGATTAAATTAGTCATCTTAAATAAGTCAGGTATTATAAAAACCAATAAAGATGTGGACAGATGATAGTGGTTGTGACGCCATGATTTTTTAAACATGTGCCTAATTTAATACTAAAATTATTTAATTTATTTTTTTTTTTTTTGAAAATGTTGTCAACTATAAACTAGATATACGTTTATTTTGTTTCAACTTAGACAAATATCTATCAAATAATAAACTTTATTCGAAATTCAAAAAGTTGTTCTCATCTGGTCACCTTAGTTTTGACTTATCATATCTCAAACTAGCATCAAATAGTATCACGTACTGAAACTGCTACTTAATTATGGTATTATGTTGCAAAATTACCAAGCAGCAATAGCAAGAGCAACTAACCACAGTCACTAGCATGGCTTATTAACTAGTTTAGCACGAGTTTACAATGGCCATTCTCCCTAATTTAAAACGGAAGCACCATAATCAGGCGAACAAGGTCAGCTTAAAGTAGATTCGACGCGAAACTGTGTACTCTTTTTACTCTTTGCCCGCATTTAACAAGTAGCTAAATGCAAGTGAAAAACCCAGATCAAAGCTAATATGCGAAACCCAGCCCAACCCAAAGCAACCCACCCAGCGCAGCGGTTAACTTTCACTTAGTTAAATGTGCGGCACATGTTCGTATTACCCTTTTTTATGTTTGCAACTCTTTTTTTTTTTTTTTTTGTAAAAAAGTATCTGTTTCGGCCATAAATCATAACGCGTACATGTATCTTTAATTTCATGTTCAATTGCCAATTTGACATTTCGGCAAACATAGCTGCGGATTTATTTGGCTCTTTCGAGTATTATATCATTTGCAAGTTGTTGTTTTTTGTTTTACTTGCAAATAAACTGACAGAACTGTCCCAGAGTTTCAGTTTTTCAGTTCGATATGTTTACAATAGTTCGAAACGTTTTGGTTCCGGTACAATTGAGTTTAGGTAGCGAATTTGCGCGTGGGCGAAAGTTGGGCGTGCATGCGCCTCTTGCACAATAGTCTTAGACACTTTTCATTGTTTTAGCGCAAAAGTTTTGTAACATTTTGCAGTTTTTGTTGCATTCAATCTGAGTCTTTTCAGTTTTAGTTACACTTTCAACTTGAAGTGTATTTCATTATAAGTGCTTGATGAAAATTAGAGCAACAGAACTGAGCCAAATGCTCTAAACTTCAATTGTCTATTTTCTCTGGCTAATATTTTCTTTGTTTTAAATTTTTTTATACAGGTAATACACATTTATTCCACTTTGAGCCCTATTATGTTAAATTTCAGTGGCTTGAAGTGAGTCTATGGAGTTGTTACTTAAATAATACAATAAACCGTTGCCAAAAAAGTCGAAAAAGCTAGTTTGCCTACCTAATAAACTCCTTCAGCTGTTTAGCTCTGTAGAGAAGATTCTAACTAGTCAGATGGCTATTCCTATATTTTGCCATATTTTGTTAGATTCAATGCATTTGAAGAGGTGGCCCAACTCAACTTATATTTTATCTATTTTGGAAGCAACGATATAAAAAATATTTGTTCAATAATTTAATAGACAGAAGCACTGGTCATAGAGTGGATGAAGTGTATGCATTATCTTTTTTTTTCGATTTTAAATTAAGTTTATTGAACCAATTTACATTTAAATTTTAACAAAAACGGATTCTATTATGAAGCATCGCCGGCTCCTTGGAGGGTAGCAAGATTGGGGCCATAAGCGGCGTTTCATTAAAGGAAGACATTACGCCTCCTCAGTCTGTTGATCGGTCGCCTGTTTGGTAGAGTGCGAGCAAGTCTGTTGCAGTGTGCGGTCAGCCTCCTCTGTGCTCCTCTATCGTTTCGACGCGAAGGTCTCTATGGAGTGTGCTGTTTCGGACGAACCATGGGCAATCACTGATCATCCGCAAGGCTTTATTTTGCAACACCTGAATGCGCTTTCCATGTGTCTTGGAACAAATTTTCCATAGCTGGACTCCATACCTCCAAATGGGAGCAACAATAGAGTTGTAAACTGCTCTCTTGCAGCGCAGGGCCAGTTTACTTCGTTTATTTATGAGCCAGTAGAGTTGCCTCATTCTGAGGCGACAACGGCTGACTAGGTTTCTGGTGTGCCGCGCAAACGTTAGCCTCTTATCCAGCGTCAGCCCAAGGTATCCAATTTCATTAGCTTGTGTGAGAACGGCATTATTCAACCAGACATTAGGTTGGGTTTAATTTAATATTCCACATTCGGGCCCAGTGTTCAAGCATGTGCAAATACTCCTGCACACCATCTGCCCCTTCGTACTCGCATGTACTCCCATGCATTATAATTAGATGATTCGAGCCTATGAAATTATTATCGCGCAACAATGGCGCTGCTTATTGAAAACAAATATGAATTAGGCCTAAATCTTGCAGACAAAAAAAAGTTTATCAAAATTTAAGCAAAGTGAAACCATTAGATCGACATTTTTGTTTTTCAATTTAATTAACCTATGAATTGCATCTGTTGATCAACCGAAACACTTGCATGAGTTGGATTGAAAAATTTTAAATCTTTTAGAAATGACTCGACAAAAAATTTTAATAGACTCATGCACGCCCATAATAATTTTTTTTTTTATTGACTCTTCTTCTTTGTTTTCTACTGCTACTTTGACTTCTTGCGCTTGAGTGTAATTAAAATGAATGTAAGCTTAGGTGCCCCGTTACAAATATTATTAACCTTGCCTGAGGGGCGGTCGCTTTTGTATTCAAATCCATAAAAAATACAACAACAAAAAATTTTGTATGGTATCCGTGTACACATGCTCAAGAGCGTTAATTTAAATACTGAATACTGGTTGACCAAGTTTTCTGCGCAAATAACGAAAGTGAAATGCGCATTTTTTTTAATTTTTTTATTTTATTTTGCTGATTCATAAATAATTGGCCATGTTAACAAAATACAAAAAAAAAAATTTTCGTTTCGATTTTATATGGCAAAGTGAATGTGTGTCAGAATTATAAGATCAGACAGAATTAGAGAGGCTTTTCAAAATGATGAATTTCTTTTGTGGAAAATTAGAAAGAAAATTAGACGAAAAGCGTGCAAAGTAATTACTTTCTTTTACTAAATTGTAAGAATTTGTTATGGTTTTTGATGGCATAGAGTGTAAATGTATGAAGTTTATGGTTGTTTGATTAATTAAAGACAAAAAGCTACTAAATACCATATAAACGGTTATTCTGCTTGCCATGTGTGTGGTCTACAAAAAGGAAATACCATGTAGTACTTTCTAAAACATGGCTACATGCTGTCGATGAGAAGATTTTGAAGCTGAAACAATTGTTGTCGTAGCTTTAATTGTTTTGAAATGTTTACTGTGCCAGAATCATAAACGAGATTTCTTAAACCAAATAACTTAAACGTTAAATAATAATAATGCAATTCAAAACTAAGCGCAACAGAACCGACGAAATTTTCTTTTATAAAATACTTGCCATAGTATTTTATGATGTCTTTATTGCACTAATTAAGCAAACCAGTTTTTTATTGAGGTTTTTTGCTCATAGCCACTACAATTAATTAGTTTAAAGTAATAATTATATTACATTTTGTTGCACTGTACTATATAAACTGGTAAATATGTTTAGCTCTGTTATTATTTACAAAATACAAAAAAAAAACAAAAAAAAAAGAGTTGCTGCATTTAAGTTTGTCTTAGTAGTAGTTGTTGTTGCTACTAATTAAATTATTGCTACATAGTTGAATGCAATTTTTATTGTCGCTAATTAACTTAAGACGGGTTGTGCTCGGTTTTCTTTTTTAATTTAGTTTTTTTTTTTTGTTTTATTTTTATTTTTTTTTTTGTTGCATTGTGAAGTGCTTGATATGTGCATGAAACCTGACGATATGCACTGAAAAATTTGATAGCTATCAACAAACTTAAAGTAGCTGCGAAAATGCTTTAAATTAATTTTAGCAAATACACCACGTATCATTACATTAAGTTTAGTCTGGCCTGCCTGTGGCCATTAACGCCCTAAATCTACCTTTCCAATTTCGATTTGCATGAAGTAATTCTCAAACTAGAGCACATTTATGTAGCAAACCATAATCGCAGTCACTTATCGACCACGACTATCGGCTACAATAATCAGATATATAAAAAAAAATTGTTTTTAATGGCCAACAATCATTTGCTAGCCAGCGAATTGCATATTTATGTATGTGCTCGGTAGTAGTACGCTAGTAACCTAGGCTAAGACAATAAAACGAAGTCAAATTCAACTTTAGATTAGAGCAAATATTCACAGAAGCCAAATGTAATTTGCTTATCGCAAAGAGTGAAAAAAATATCTTACACGTTTGTTCCGTGCTGTCTGTTCTTTAAGTGTTATTTTGAAAATTATATATGTATCTAAAAGCGAATTTAGCTGCAGTAAGGCGCTGGGGCGCAATAAAATGTGTTGGAAAATGCGACAATAAATCGAAAGTACCCACTCATAAAGTAATAATATTTCGCGACAAATTGTGTTTTTTATTATACACATTCGCCTCGAAAATAAACGATAACTTTCGACAACAATCGGTCTGAATTTGGTAATCTCTAAGTGACGATAACATTTGCATCGCTGCCGCAAATATTTCTAACAAGAAAGAACACTGCAGTCGAGTGTGATCGTATTCAAGATATCCAGCATCAGCAATTAAGCTTAAATTTGTATGGAACTTATATATCTAGTTTTATCCGCTTGAGATATTTTATTAGTATTAGCATAAGATACACGAAATATTACGTTTTAAGCTGAATTCGACCGTTTCCAGTGGTCCGATATAAATCTATATGGAATCTATGATTAGAATTTATGTAGGATACGCCAAACTGGCTGCTTTTCATGAGTTTGATACATTCATTAAGAACCTACCCAGCTGAAGAGCGAAAAGAAGACTTTATATATTCAAATTTGTAGGCACTATATTTTATAATCTCCAAGTTTTTGTTGTTCATAGTCAGACAGACGTTCATGTCTATATCGACTTCACCGCTTTTGGTGATCCGCTTTGTATCCCAATCGATTGTTTTATTCGGATTGGCACAAATTAGACAACATTTAGCGTTTCTATCTGAATTAACAACAAGAAAATGTTTTTCATACAAAAACCCAGAAAGCTGGAACTGCTTTGTATGGGACTAATATCACTTTTAGTGCTTCGAAGTGTGCACAAAATTTAATATTTTAATATTTTAAGGATTATTGGAATCAAATTTTGATTTTCTAGCAAAATAAACATCAATAAAATTTGTTTATACAAAAAGTTAGAATGCAGTGTTGCACAGATTTAATAGAGTTCGGTCTCCAAAAACAGCTACATATGGTAGAATGTATATTTTAGTGATACACTGAAAATAATTTCAATTTATTAACTGAAAACATTCCCCTTATAACGCTTCTTACACTTTGACGTCGTCGTCTTTAAAGCTGCCCACACACGACGAGCATGTTCACCTGTTTGGTTCGGCTCGCTTTAATTTTTCATATGTGTGAACTAGCTTGCAGTCTGCTTGCTGTTTGTCGTGTGTGGTGTGGTTTGCGAACAAAGCAAAACAAAAAAATATGAAAATAATCACTTTTTTTTAAATGTGCAACAATGATAGCAATAGTGTTGTCCGTCCTACTCATTACAAATATAAAATTTGCCGCTCGCCGTATGTGGCCAGCTTTGTACTCGCCATCAATTAGGCATTCTTTATTAAAGGCAAGTTGATTGTTCGAAAAGAATCGATTTTAATGGAATAAGTTGGCATGTTTCCCAGAAATTGTGGCATCCAAAGTATTGTTTTTTTTTTCTTTTTGATTTTATAAGCTTTTGTTGAATTATGGGCCTATTTAATACACTCTAAAGAATGCTCTCAACTGTAAAGCGTTTCAAAATAAATTTCCAGCTTAGTATCGAGCGAAAAAAAATATACTTGCTACGACGTAAGAAGCTGAGACAATTTAAAAATGAAAATCAATTAAATTAAAGTATTATTCATTAGCATCTGAATGTCGTTAATTTAATTAATTTATGTTTAATTATATTATGTAACCAAAGGCTATACTGACAAACTGCCAGATACCCGTAAGGTAGACCTTATGAAGTATATATATACTCGATCAACATCGAAGTACGAATCAATGTAATGAAATATTTTATATTATCAATTAATAATGGTAGAAATTGGAATCTAGTTAATAAAAAGCAATTACTGCAAGTGTGCGCATAAGGAACATAAGTTTCGCCATGAAGTCTACCGAGTTTCTCCTTTTTATAAGCTATTTAAAAAAACTTCCGAGCAACTAATAGTACTCACAAACTATCTCTGCTTCCACTTTCCTACTATACACGAACAGCACTTAAATTTGATCAGTTGAGCAGTTATAACTATTAATTTTGGAGCTATCCCTCGAGTATAACTTTGATTCAGTATAAATCTTTAAGCTAAAATATTTTTATAGTCTAAAACATTGGGAAAAAAGAACTGTCACCATTCAGTTCACTATTAAAATGTCATTTGTCAATCTCCCCGCCTACCTCGCATACATCATCTCAATCTCATCGCTTACTCGATGAATTATAATAAACAATATTTTTCTATTTGATTATTAGTTAATAGCATTGCCGTACATTTCATTCAATTTGTTATAGATCAAGATGAATCATTTATTTACTTAAGGAAGCAAAAGTTCACAACAGTTCAAATGGGCCTCAAGCTATTGTGTTTAAACGCCCCTGCTGCCTCAATGGCAAGCAGTACTCGTAAAAACAATTTACACAACTAACAGCATAAAATTTAAATAAAATTTTACTTATATCTGAGAAAATGTTGCGACACATTAACACACGTTCACATGTACAACGTAATCAAGTAGAACACTCTGGCCGCCAGTAGCTAGCATAGTACGCTATTGGGCGGTGCTCTGTACTACGGTCACAAATTGCTGCCGCTGCGTCTAACCTTAAAACATATTATTGTATGTACTAAGTTGCCGCTCTTAGTCAGGCTGGCCAGCATTCTTGCAGCAACAATTGCTCCAAGCACTCCAGCCATAAGTATCAATTATATTTTTTCGCACGAGTGCACATTGTAATTTAATTTAAGCGCTAGATTGGGCTCAAGTCAGCGCCATGTTTATGCACGAGATGGGCATAACGTGATAACCACATTTTGCTGCGTGGTTTGTGTTATTATTTAAACATTTTCCTTTGCATAAAAATCAACATAGACAAAATTTCGAGCGCATTAAATGCTGCCGGCCAAGAAGTCAACATTTGTATAAGCTATAAACATTATAGAAACAAGCTGGACTGAACGTTGCTGTTTAACACTCTGCAGCTTAATTATTATTTTGTATATAATTTTTGTGTATTTTCCTCCTCCCCACAGCAGTGTTGAAAATTGTTTGTCGATTTTGGTTTTCATTCATTAACTTGCAGCACTCCCTCCTAATCGAATATGAATAATTTAAACAGCAACAGCGAACGCGCACTAATTTCATGTTCTTATTAAAAACCAATTTGAAAAGCCACAACCCAATTTGAAAAAAAAAAAAAAAAAAAAAAATTAGAGAGACAAATATGTAAAGGCCGTTCGTTGGTTCGTTGTATTACAAGGTTGTAGAGAGGTGACCCAGGTAGCTATTGTATTTCATACAGTAAAACCTTTATGACAGCCAATAAGTCAAAACGCAGTAATTGATTGATTATGAATATCGTGCAGTGATTAGATATTTATACAGGGTGACAATAAAATAAGCAGTACAAAAGGAAATAGCACTATTATTCGAGCGTAGAAATATGCACATTTATGCTACATTATCTCTGACACGTATAGAGTATCATTCGAGTATATTTTCCATGGTCAATAACTTAATTTTTAAATTTTTAAATTTCTAGCGTAGCCTGCCTGTATTGGTATTAGTTTCGCATGCTATTTCTAATTAAAAACTTTTAATTTTTATTAATTTCCTTTCATTTTGTTATCAAACAACTTCCTGATTGATTAAGTGCCTTAAAACGATAACAGAATGCGAAGGAACACTTAATACACCAAATTTAATGTTGATATTGATTGACAAAATTGTTTTCCAAAAATTAGAACAAATTGTTTCTATATGCTTATAGAGCATTTAGAAGAACATAAGTTCATAGATGCAGTCATAAACTGATTTAATGATAGAGAAAACACATAACTGTACAAAAAAAAAACGTTGAAATTCTCCTAATTATACAATTATATTGAAAGCGACTAAGGCTCACCATAGCTCAACTGTCTATGATGCTTTCTAACTAAGCAATGCTAGCTTCTAAGCAATCTACGATACAAATATTACATATTCTTCAAATTTAAAAAAAAAAAAACGCTGAAAGGTGGGACAGACTTGTATTGCATCATCGACTTTTAAGGCTGTTCTATTTAAGTAAATTTTAATTTTTGCAATCATATAAATTTTCTCAACTTTAGTTTGGCGTTCTCAATTGCTAATTAAAATAAAAAATTGGCTACTGAATTAAATTCAACGTTCTAGCTTGCACACAAATACAAATACAAAAAAAAATTTAGCTTTGGCTACTAACTCATAAATGAAATTATGGTACATACAGCATACTAAAACATAAAGTCAACTCAAATCGGTAGTAATTCTATAAGTACATATTAAATTGTCAACTGGTTGTAGCTGGCAGAAGAAAATCAAATATTTTAGCAGCAATTTTGTAGTTTTTCAACTTGAAATTGACAATTATCGGATACAAAAAATTATACTTTAAAATAGTTTCAAAATAGCACAAAAACAAATGTAAATTTTCTGCGCTACTATTTTCAAAAATGCAGCAAAACAATTTATTTCTGCAACGAAATCGTTATTCGAATGCAGTAAATTGCACAAATAAGGTAAAAGCTACAACGACTATAGCCGATGTCTGACCAAAGTTGTAATACTTAAATATTCAAAAAATCCTAAGAACTCAAACAAATTGCATAGATTTGCAAATTCAAAGTGTTAAATAAGTTATTAGAATGTAGTTTGTTTGTTTGTTTTTTTGTAGCTGGTACCGCAGCAGCCTACTTGTGCTTGATTTTATGTTTCCTCTAACATTTGAACCAATTAGTTTGCACATTTGTGTGTGTGCGTTTTTTTTTTTTTTTTTTTTTGGTGCAATATTATACGTTTTATAGCTAACCTTTACGCCCACCAAACAAGTCAACCTTTAACATGCTAAACCAAGTGGTTCACATATGTCTGCCCAGCTGCCTAGCAGTACCGGCTTTGTACAAGTCGAAACAATACTTTTTGCTTCGCGTGGGTGTAACAATTGCAACTGCAAAGTTCTTTGATTTCAGAAAATGTAAAAAACGAGTATTGCACTTAATTGTCTACACAGAGTATTGCTGCTTGGGAATATAATTTTGAAATTCTGTTGCTGTGCCACATTTGCCTGAGTACATAAAAAATCTTTTAATTATAGCAATTATCAATATATTAGTATAATCTCGTTTAATATGCATCTTAAATCGGATTTGTTGACATAATTGCTTTTAATCTAGGGCGTTGCTTTGTTTTATGTTTTTTTTTTTTTTTTATTTAATAAAACACCTCTTTGTCCGACAATACAATTGTGTGGGCGGTTTTGTGAATGAATGGCGTCTTTTATACAAAAAAAAAAAAAAAATATTAAAAATAAAGTACGTGCTGCGCTAGTTTAAGTTGAAAAGGTTAAATCTATTGCGGTTTACTCATAACTGAATACTAAGTAGTATACGCTGAATCAACTATTAATCTTGCTGAAGTAAAGATCCGTACAAATCGAAAAACTGGTTGACTTAACTTAATGAAGCGGCAAATTATTTCAGATTATTTTTGTGGAAAACACATCAGCAGACAAATTGTATTCACAGTTTTCAATGTGATTGCAAAATCAATATTTATTGCATCACAAATTTGTATCTTTGGGTTTGGCATAAACTAAAATTCGACTGACATCCAGCGTCAAGAAGAAATTATCAGTTTTAAGCTACTTCTGAAGTGAACAGATGCCAAAGTGTAACATTTTATTAAATAAAAATGTGTGTGAGTTTTTTTTATCATTGAATTTACATAAATCTAATAGAATTCGAAGCATATCATGAATTGATAATTTGTATATTTATGTACAGTAAAATAGCAGGTTGCCACCTCTGTTGACTTGCAGGTGCCACCCATACTGTATTCGCTTATAATCGGTCTTGTAGTTAGAACGAAGCAAGCCAAGGAATGCCTGGCACAAAAAAATATCTAAAATACTTAATAGAAGATGCTTCATTAAATATAAATGGTTGACTCTGTGCAATAATCGATGATTCTTATGATTATCTACCTAAATGGAGGAACAAAAAATATAACTTAAAATAATTTATTTCATATATTCAAAAAGGCAGTAATTATAATAAAAGAATTAAAAAAAAAAACAAATTTATTCCAGTTATGCCCTATTTACACGAGTGTTGCATATAGCATTTTTCCGAAATATTGCATTGTAAGTAATTTAAAATAATCACAAATTTTAAAGAGAAATTACTGTTAATTCAATGAAAATTGTTAAAAATTTCCTTATGTAAGACTAGTGTAAATAGGGCATAGAAATGTGAATGAAGTATTAAGAAACACAGGCAACTCTATTCAAAGCATTCAGCTGACTTGTGAAACACAGTGGAAATGAAACATATCGATAACAATTCCAAATGCGATTTCACATGTTTTTGTGGTAGGTGATAAAAATTTAAAACTATTCAATAAATTCTCGAGCCATTGTCATCTGCTCTCTTAAGAAAGCATATAATGCATTCTCAAAATAAACTTTTAACTGTTGTAAAACATTTGAATATGTTGAAAATATTGAAAATCGTAAATAAATTTGTTATTCGAACTCGTGACTTGCTTTAAGCGCTCTTACGTCTATTTTGCTTAACCAAAACACACAGCTGCTGCGATATCGTTGCCAATTAAACGTACAACAACTTTAAAGTGTATATTGTATATGATATATGAGAAGCATCTTCATTTCACTTGTAGTGTCATGATTAACAAGATACAAGCTTGCACTTGACATTGCTACATGACTTGGCACTCAAGTGCGAAAGTGTAAAAACCGAAACAAATCATCTTCAAATGTTTTAGGTGCTTCAGCTGCTTGCTGCTGGTACACCCAGTGCAGATGAAGACGACCACAACACCGTGCAAAATGCACAGCAGGTGTTGGCATTTAAAGCAAAGCTTTTAAGCATTTTATGCTTAACAAATGTGCACAGGGGGTCTTTAGCAAATTACACAAAAAAAAATAAAGAAAAACACCAAATTTTCAAAACGCAGCAATGTACGCCAGTGCAGACAAATAAATGTCAATAATTGTTAAAACTGACAGTTGGAATGGCTCGCTTTGGCTGCCCGTCTACAAACTACCCACGCAGACATTCACCGCGCCGGTGCAAGTTTGTGCCTTAAGTCTTTCGTTTAAGACGGTTTTGTCTGGCGATTAGCACAGCATGTGCGTTGGCCGCAACCAATTCGGTACAATCTAAACCGAGGCAAACGAAATGAAATGTAATCCAATGAAATGAAAAGTTATTTCTTAATAGAAAGGCATATTGCGTGGGCTACGCAGCGCACAGCTTTGGCGGCGACAATAAGTCTCTTGTATAGAATTGTTACGTCCAGCAGTCAATGATGATGCAAATAATTTTGTTTTAAATGCTTTTTGTGATTGCAATATAATAGGCTAATAATTGCTGTATTTCCCTTAGGCACTGTAACCTATTTTAAGCAACAGTTGCCAATTGTATTGAAGACAGACCGACAGACGTATAAGCCAAACAAAGGCGTTTCACATCAAAAGCTGTCTGTGACCGTGCTCAGTTTTAATGTTTCTTTGAATAAACGTTTGTACTCAAAGCAATAAGCAATAAAAAAAGCAAAAACGTAATCAGTAATAAACAAAATGATTTTTGTTAACTTTTAACTTTTATTACGTTATTATTTCACCTGTCTGAAAGCTAATACATTGCGACTTTTCGACATTTACAAAACAAAAAAAGGCAACCAAAAACTGGAGCAAAACTTATGCAACTTTTGATTGAACTTTATTTATGGCCAAACCACTCGATTTAACACGTACTTAGACAGTCTAATAAACTAAAACCTAAAAATCGAAAACAAACAACATTTTTTAATTAATTTTATCACTTGACTCTTACAGATCAGACACCGGCTGGCTCTTTTTGGCAACAGCACGTCGTCACGCCCAGCAGTCAGACGCCCTTCGACTCACCATTCTACTCAGCAACTCATGGACTAGTACAGACGCACCCCTCACTTGGCGCAAGTATACCGCGCCCTGTGCCACTCAGCGGTAATAGCCTCGGCAGCGGCATTCCAGCGGCAAATAAACCATCGTTAACCGCTGGCAGTGGTTATCTCAATTCACGCGGCAATCTGCCGAGCTCAGCGCGCTATCCAAGCACTACCGGTACAGTGGTCAATCCCAATCCAAAATCACCATTCCGTCATTTGGACTTTTCGACTAGTGCCACCGCTGAATTACGTCGCAATCCGGCGCTCTCGGCACCTGATGAGTGTGCGCGCGCATGCCGTGAAGGTGAACCGCCCAGAATCTGTTACTATCACTTTACGCTGGAATATTACACTGTCTTGGGAGCGTAAGTACATAAATCAAAAAAAAAAAAAATATTCCATCTAAGTTTGTATGACTTCCTCAAGTCAAGCCAATTTGACAAATATTGTTATACGGAAGCTGGCGGCTTATGATGCCAAGATTTATTATTTTATAATCAAATCACGCGCAAAAGCCACAGACTTCAAAGAGAAAAACAATGTAAAAAAAAAGAAAGAAATGTGCTGCCACTGATTTAATAGCAAATGTATCGTTGGTAGCTGCTTTTTGTCGTCTTATGTTGATGTTGATGCCGATGATGACGACGATGAGCACCTGACATGCTATAACCTGTGAAACCATCGTGGATCAAATAAAAAAACAAAATTTTTTACAATATATATGCATGAAAACTATAAAAATGACATAACTTTTAATAGCTCGCTTGCTACCGCAGACAGACAGTGGAAGACATAGAAAGTGTTGGATACAGCGGGACAGACGACAGTGTTAACCGCATTAGCAGTCCCTGTGTGCGTCCGTCCGTCCGTCCGTCCGTCCGTCCGTCCGTCCGTTCGTCTGTCTGTATGCAATGTCGTTGGCATCAGTTGATGGCACGCTAATCATCTGACAGTAAGTCTATAGTGACAGTAGCGCGCATTATTTAAATTGCTAAAATGGAATTTACTAAAGCACTTAGACACTTCAGAGCTGCATTTAGAAAGGACAAATGATACAAAACTTTTATTGCACTTACGCAGTGTACAGCTGTAGATATTTCGCTGTACGAAGTCCGGTTTCAATATACTTGTCTCAACTAAAAAAAAAATTATATGCTTAATTTTGTGTGCGTAAATGAAATTTGTGAAAATACATGTAACAGGCAGACGAGACAGACTCCGTAAAGTATATATTTACAATTAATTGATCAGCATTAATATCCTAGTCGATAGAGACATGTCCGTCTGTCTGGCTATTCGTATGAAAATCGATAAGTTGGAAAATATAAAAGATAAAGCCTTCAAGCTTGTATATTTAGATACTCCTGTTGCTTCTTCAGTTCACTTGTATTTAATGAACATGCTAAAACTCTTCCTAAGGGTGGTTGGCACTCGCCATGCCTACCTACTTCTCTTATGAACAAATGCTTTTTGATGTTGTTACTTTGGCTAAAAACACCAAATGTCATATAATCCTTCTAAAATATTCCATTTTTGTTCAGATTAAACCACGAAAAGTGCTATACAAATCTATCCCTTTCTGCCTTTTTTTTAATCGTTGTTATTATTAATTCACCAAGAATAGCTAAATTTTCTGTACTTTGTGTCAATCCAAATAAAGCATACCTTTATCATCTAAATCGGACCTACAAAAAGTCAAGTCGATATAGATATGTCTGTCTGTCTGGCTTGGAACAACAACAACTTGGAGACTATTAAAGATAGAGCCATCAAGTTTGATATTTAATGACTCTTATTCGCTCTTTAGAGAGCTAATTTTTAATGAACTGGCCAACCTCTTTCCATAAAAACTTGCCGCTAATTTTTGAGTTTTAGAATTAAAAAATTGTTGTTTCTTTTTTAGTTTAAAATACCAAATCTTGTGAATTTTCTAAAGAAATATTATGTATAGTTCCAGATCGGACAGGGGTATCCTCCATATAAATTTGTATCCCTTCCTGCGGTTTTGTAAGAATAACATTAAGTTACAAATTTGTGTTCAATCTTTATTTACCTTTTTAGTTTGGAAGGTAATAAAGAGTGCCCTCTGCACAAACTATATATTTTATTGAAATCGGTTAATAATTTTGGGCGTCTTTACTTTAAAACTAATTTTATTTTTATATAACTTTTATACTTCATGAGTTTCTTTCAATCAGTCAGTCTTCTGCAATTTACACTAAATAATTTTCCACCCCAATGACATCTCGTTTTATACCTAAAATCATAAAATATCAAACAAGTAAAACTATTGAAGCGTATAAAAAAAACAATGTAACTCGATTTTTTACTCTCAAGTGTTTGCTGTCAACGTAACTGCGAACGACTGTACGATTTTTCCATTCATCTGTCCATCTGTCTGCTGCCGATTAGTTGCACTGCTAGCGACAAACGTAGCTTCCCTCCCCGTCCACTGAAGGTGTTAAGTTCATATGAGATTCCCACGCTATTATTTGCAACAAAAAAATTTAAACAAAAAAAATGCATATATGTACATATATATTTTTTTTTTCGTTACATATTTGTGCCAGTGGTGCTGCTTATGTTTGAACCTTTTTTTTTCTTCGATATGTAAGTCATCATGCAAAACAAACAGCAACGACAACAATATGAGTCAGTCACACTGCACCGCCCCATAGACCACCCGTATACCCGCCCTAACGTTGCGCCCACTGATCTGCATTAAAATTGCGCTACTATAAAAAAAAAATAAGCTTTGAAACGGCGCTCTAATACGCTATGCATGTACTAGCTAGTGTACTATGTATATAACAAACAGAAAAATACCCTACGAGAAGTACATATTCTTGATCAACATAAAAAGACGAGTCGATATAGATATTTCCGTCTCTCTAATTGTTCGTATGAACATTAAGAACTCGAAGACTATAAGGGATAGAACTTTCAATATCCAATATTTAGATTCTGCTATTCCTTCTTCAGATCACTTGTATTCATTGAACATGCTAAAAAGGTGGGTTTGGCACATACTCACACTCAGACAGACGGACAGACGATCATGACTAGATCTACATCAACTTCTAAGTGTTACAAACTTAGTAAATAAATGAATGTAGCGTATGCCTATGTGGACAATATGTAAAGCGTATAAAAACAGACTAGCGCACGTAATAATAATAATAGTAAAAATAATAACAATAAAATATAATATACACACATACTGTGCATATCAAGTATACGCGCTGTTGTTCATACATTCGCATGCACTTTGCAGCCGCACCACACCTCCCTTACTCGCATGAAAGCGATAGTTATGCGGTTCGACAACCTGAAGTTGGCGCACATGCGCTAAGCGTATTTAATAAGCCGCGAAAAATTTCATTCAAACATGCATACCGCATAATATTTTTCGTTGTTAATTTTTTTATTTTTTTATTTTTTTATTTTTTACAACAACTTCAGCGCATATTTGTGACGATGAGAAGGTGCCTTCAATAAAGCTCATTATATACGAATAATGAACCCTATTATGGCGCGCTATTAGCTTTTTAATGCCAAATAAACAAAAATGTTTATTAAAATTTTTTTTAGTGCAGCTTTTTTGGTTGCAAATAGAAATTTAGCTATAAAAACTAAAAAACAAAAAAAAAACAAATGCGCACATTAATTCGGCGCACTTTCGGTTTTTGTTGCTTCTTTTTTTTTTTTTTTTTGTTTTTTGTAAAATACTAAAAGCAATTTTGCATAATTTAATTTATTATAATTTGTATCCGCGCATTAGTTGTGTACTTCCTGCTGACAGACAGACTGCCTGGCTGCTAGGTAAGCTCGTTGAATTTGTGCAATAATTTCTATCATTTCTTAGGCAGCTGCAACCAATATTTGATATACCGGCAAGTCAAATGCACCGCACAGCGCCATACAGCCAAGCTAGCTCAAAAGTGTATGCCTTAATTTTCTATATTCATAAAGATACAAATGTATCTTTTTAATGTATATGGTTTATTATTACAGTTTTTACGTTTCATTTGGCTTCACTGTGCGTTACGCGAAGTGTTGAGACATTTGGCGGTAAATGCAAAGTAAAACTAGTTTTTGCTTTATGCAAACTCTACAAATAAAATCTGGTTAAAGGCTTTGTTATATAAACGTTATGTTCAAGGGTCGTTTTAGATGTAAGATATAAATTGTGCATAAAAATATTTAATCGAAAACATGTAGCAGCAAAAAAAACAAAAGACAAATAAAACATTTATGAAAATCGTTCAAAGTATCTTAATTTATGTGCACGATCGGTCACAATCAAATTTTAGTTGTTAACAAGTTCTAAACAACAGTGGTTGCTACAGTTTTTAAACTCTATAAAAAATACAAAAATTGGCTGAGTATGCGTGTATCCGCACACAAAGTAATAAACGCACAGAGTTATTAAAAATCAATCAAAATGTAGGTTCCGCTCCAGTTAAATGTTAAATGACTTCTATAAAAGATTTCCTACCCGCTTTCTTTTTATTGACATTCACAGATTTCACAGATTACGCTGTAAACTGACTGCTTTACAACATTTTTGGAAGATTTTTATGGAAGCAAAACATTCAAATTTTGCAATCTGGGGCTACATGGAATATTTTTTTGCTATTGTAACTCTGACTGTTTTGAGAATATGAGAACATCTCATTAGACCGCTGGATCTATCTCTCATATACTATGTACTCTGAATGTCGCTTTATAAAAAGTTTAACACAATATTATCAAAAAAAACAAGTAAGAAAATTTCAGTCGGGCGTAACCGACTGTAAGAGACCCTGTACCAGTTCAGGTCGCCTAACAAACACATTAAATGTTTCCCGAACATATGACCAAACACATGACCACTTCTCACTGCGCGAATATGAATGAAAAGAAAAGGGGGGTCGTTCAAATTCAATTGCTTATAAAATCGTCATTTATTATCCGATTTTGATGAACTTCTTTGATTTGGGCTTAGAAGGACGTTAACTTTATACTGGTGTACTAAATTTTGTTTGTGCCGAAGAAATTTTTACCCTAAGGGGTGATTTTATGGGGAAGGGGGGAGGGGCAAAATTTTAATAAACTTGTGAAATTCCGGAGCAGTCCTAGTCGAATGCAAAAAACACGAGATTTCCGAGATCCTTTCGTTCATACAGACGGACGGACGGACGGACGGACGGACGGACGGATAGACGGACATGGCTATATCGACTCCTCTATCACTCCTGACCATAATGGGGGTAACTTTGGGGGTCTCCGACAATTAGTTCTTCCTGTTACATACATTTGCACAAAACCAATAGGCTCTTGTACCTTCGGTACAGGGCCTAAAAATGTCCACTTTAGATTTAAACCTTTCCGTACGGCCCCCAAATGGCCCAAAAATTAAGGCAATTTTAAAGGTTTTGTTGCAATAAAAGCAATTAATTAAGAAATCAACTCTCACCTTGTTTTTCAAATTCAAATTCGAAGCGCTTCAACTGTACTTCATTAGGCGTAGTTCATCAAACCAATTTAGCTTATCTCAGTTACAGATTTCAATGCATTTTCGAAATGCTGGCTGGCATCAATGATCTTTAATGTGAGATAAAACTACAAAGCAACAAAAAATAATTTTCTAAAGTTTACACTAATCGAAAATAAAAATTTTCTTTCGCTAGACTTGTTTAGCCTTCAATGAAGATTTTACGTAGTCGTAATTGTAGCCATTTAAAAGGCCAATCATAATAGCATCATTTTCTTTAAATCGTAATTCCACACTCTTCTCTTCTTTTCCCCTACAAACTATAGCGCCTGTCAAGTGTGCACACCAAATGCCACAAACACTGTTTGGAGTCACTGCCAGTGTGTCTTGGCCGATGGTGTCGAGCGTGGCATATTAACAGCAAATCGTATGATACCTGGCCCAAGTATACAGGTTTGTGAAAACGATAAGGTCGTCATTGATGTCGAAAATCACATGGAGGGCATGGAGGTGACAATTCACTGGCACGGCATCTGGCAACGCGGTTCACAGTACTATGATGGTGTGCCATTCGTGACGCAATGTCCCATACAGCAGGGCAATACATTCAGGTGAGTTTGTTGTGGCACTTGATGTATGCTGAAGATGCATTTGTAATGTTTATGTATATCACAGATACCAATGGACTGGCAATGCAGGTACACACTTCTGGCACGCACATACTGGTCTACAGAAACTCGATGGACTTTATGGCAGCGTTGTTGTGCGTCAACCACCCTCGCGCGATCCCAACTCACATCTTTATGACTTCGATTTGACAACACATATTATGCTGATTAGCGATTGGTTACATGAGGATGCAGCAGAACGTTATCCCGGACGTTTGGCTGTCAATACCGGTCAGGATCCCGAGTCTATGTTGATTAACGGCAAGGGTCAGTTCCGTGATCCAAATACCGGTTTCATGACCAATACACCACTCGAGATATTCACTATTACACCTGGACGTCGCTATCGCTTCCGCATGATCAACGCTTTTGCATCGGTTTGTCCAGCACAGGTGACAATCGAGGGACACGGCATGACAGTGATTTCCACAGATGGCGAACCCGTGCATCCGGTTAATGTGAATACGATCATTTCGTTCTCAGGTGAGTGGTGGCATATTCTGTTGCATGATTTGCGTTATTAGTTTGCATTTCAATTGGATCATGCAGAGCGTGGCTTAATTATGTATGTATATACTTACATATGTTGCAAAATATTGTACACAACACACTTACGAACTGGTCAAGTTGGCGCAGTGATCGTGCAGAATATCACAATTCTTGGCCCCTTGACAATGGCGACACGAATTGCTATCTATTAGTTGTTAGTTGTCATTTGATTTTAATTTTAACAACAAAGTTTTAATTGCATGCAAACGGCTTGAAAGACTTTTTGTTAGTTATAAACTCTAGAAGAGTCAATAATAAGAAGGTAAAGAGTAATAGGAACTTTGAAATAGGGAGAAGAGCAAGTTTTGTGTTTAAGAAATAATAATTTCGATTAATTTTCGATGACATTTCGATTATTTTTTTAAAAATGGATTATCGAAACTTTCGATTAGTTTTAACGATTTGTGTATTTCATGTTTTTAAGCATACTTAAAACAAATTTAAATACATTTTGGAGATTATGGATGGGAATTAATTCGGTTTGGTATCAAAAAATTAGAAATTTGTTATAATTGTTTTAAAGAACATTAGTTGAATTGAATGGGGCTATAACTACTAGGTAGCTATATTTTCTTTAGACACTCTTTGCGTTCATTTTGTTTAGTATAATCCTACTAGTTAAAAAGGGCTTCACATTACAGACCAATATATACAATATTATAAATTAATATCTTACAAATATTGTGAGTATTTATATATATATATATATATATATATATATATATAGACATGTCCGTCTGGAGGTTCGTATAAAAATCAGAAACTCTGAGACTATAAGATATAAAGCCTTTAAATTGAAATATTTTGATCTCCCATATTCCATTTAGATTTAGATTAGATTACAAATCTGTCACACCTTTCTGTGCTTTCTTATAAAAAAAAAATTATAATGTTTTTGTTAATAAAACTAGAAATGCCGAATATTATGTATTTTGCGTTAATCTTAATAAGATATTCCATTTGGGTCCAAATCATATTACTATATATGGAAATCGATATAGATATCTCCATTTGTCTGGCTATAAACAATAAAAACTTGTAGACTATAAAAGATAGAGCCTCCAAGTTTGAATATTTAATGTCTCCTATTACCTCTTCAGATAGGCTTATATATATTCAAAATCTTGTTACAAAGATCTTTAACTATGCTGAAGTGATGTGTGGAAATAGATACAATTTTTTATATCAATTTGGACAAGTTTTTTTTTATTTAAATATGTTAATTAAACTAACTAATACTGGTATAAATCTATATAATAAAAATTAACCACTTAACTCTCCAGCATAGTACAGAGAACTATTGAAACTTCTTGCATATCCGACCTACACGAAATTAACTTTTATGAGTCTTTTAATTAGTTTAGCAGTAAGCACAGCTGAATTAAACATAAGTCAAAATTAAACCAGCATTAAAAATTCAAAGCCTTTCACTTTCCGACGCAAAGAATTCCTCAGGTTTGTTTGGGTCAAGTGCAATCAAGCAATCATTTAATGCAAACAGACGGACAAACCAACGAACAGTCTTAAGAATGCTCACGAACATTTGTTTCGGTTTCATACACAGTAGTCGCCGTGTGGAATAACTAATTGAACAAGCGCAAACTGTTTGCATTAGGTTCTATTGAAATCTACATACAGAGATACATACTACATAGATACAACAGACAGATACAAACGATATAATGGAAACAAGAGCAGAACAACAACATAGATACATTCAGGGTCAAAGCGTTCGTAACAATGTTGCATGTGTATAGCCATTTTATAAAGCTCTATGTATGACGACAGCATCCATTTTATACCTGCTGATTGACCAATCTAAGTTTATACGCTAAGTAATTTGTCTTTGATATTTGATTTCATATAATTCGGTATTTAATGCAGGCGAACGCTACGATTTTGTTATCACCGCGGATCAGCCCGTCGGCGCTTATTGGATACAACTGCGTGGTCTTGGAGAATGCGGTATCCGACGTGCACAACAATTGGCTATCTTGCGATATGCACGCGGTCCCTATCAACCCAGCTCAGCGCCACCAACGTATGATGTCGGCATACCGCAGGGTGTGGTAAGTAACTGCTGTTTATTTGAATTCGTATCTCAGATACATTTAGTTCTATTGTGCTATACACATGGATGTAAATCTGTGTGTGTGTGTGTGTGCGCGCGTTTTTGTCTGAGTGCTACATTCAGAACGTGTGACTAGTTTTCAAGAGCTAGAAAAACCAAAAAACAAAAAAAAACAAACAAAAACAATTTGTAAAAATATCTTTTGTTTATATCGAAAACTCGACGATGGTAAGTGAGATCTTTGAAAATTTTAATATCAATCCAGAATTTAAAAAAAAAAAGCACCGCACTGAATGTGACAAAGGTTATGAAGCAAACTTGTGTACATACTATTAAGCTGTAAATATATTGTAAACCCGTATATAGAAAGCATTTCTATATATTTATTTAGTACTGAAGAGCACGAGGTTTGTTAAAAAAAAAATATGCGAATGCATCATCATATATTGGCCACTTACTGAAAACAGTCCATCAGATTTATGTAGTTGGAATATATGTTATAGAAGTTCAATCTGGACCATATGCACCATACTGATAGCTTCTAGCTTAAACAGTAAAGAAGGTCAAATCTCTTCGTCAAAAATTTCGGAACCTTGTACCCATAAGAAAAAAGGGAATATTAAATTTAATTGATAATGGTAACTTGTAAATATTCTATTTAGATCCATATCGGCCCACTAGAAAGAGTGTCCCCATACAAATCTGTTCCATTTTTTCGAGTTTTTTGTATGAAAAAAGTATATTTGATCTAGAAATGCCGAATTGTTGCGTATTTTATGTTAATCCGAATAAAATATTTTTTATAGGACCCAAGTCGGACCACTAAAAATGGTGTCCCCTACAAAGAATCAAGTTAATGTAGTTAACTAAAACTTAGAGTCTCTAAGTTTTGAATATTTAATTTATTTAAAGAATGTGCCAACTACTCTCTATAGGGGTGTGTACCCATAAAAATCAGTCTACCTTTCTTAGGTTTTAAATAAAAAAAATGCTGCTTCTATTTTTTGGTTATTTTAGCTAAAAATGCCAAATTTGGTGTAACTTTAGTTCTAGTGAAGTAATCCATATAGATCCATATAAATATGTCTCCCCTTCAGGGGTTTTGTAAGAATATTTGTTTTGTTGTGGTTGAGTTTAGCTTTGAACAACAAATTTGATGTATTTGTTTCTAATAGCAATAAAATATTCTATACTGATCCCGATCAGAACATATTCCCTATACATATTCTTTTTTTCTTTTTTTATTATGACCGATACTGGTATTAAAAACTTTTGTGGCAGCCAGTGTTAGTATCGCATAATTTCGGTCTCTGTTCTCCGTGTGCCCTTTCGGAAATTGTGATTTTTGCTATTGTACTATTTGAAATTCAACGCTCTTCGATCTTAGAGAAACCAGATATAGCACAAGGAAAAAAATATTCGAAATTTATTTATAGACTAAAAGTTTACTTTGAACTTTTTCTATCAATGGTCTGCCCGCAACTTATACTTCTTTCATTCCTTCATAAAACAAAAAAAGTTATGATCGTACATTTTTTTTAATAAACCTCGTAAAAAAAAACTTTAAACGTTTTTTTTTTTTTATTATAGTGTATTATAATACAAACATTTTATTTTCTTTCTATCTCTTCTATATACCACTCCCAAACTTGTAAAATAAATATAATAAATATACAACACCAAATATCAAACCAAATACAACAACAACAAAACAACTTTAACGTTGTTCCATGCACTTAATTAAATGTATATATGCATATATTATACACTAAATGAAAACCTTAAAAAAAAAATATCAAATCTTGAAAATGGTAATAAAAAATAAACCAAAAAAAAGGTCATGAACCCCTTGGACGCACAATGTAATCGTCAACGCAATGACGCCATCTGTGTCAGTCAATTGAAGAATGCACAGGAAATCGATCGCGGCATTTTGGCCGAGAAACCTGACGTCAAAATTTTCTTGCCATTCCGTTTCTATCTGTACCGTCCCGAGGATCTCTTCCAGCCGAATACATACAACCGATTCTTGGGTAAGTTTTGAATGCATAGACACATTATAATTTATATATATAATTTTTACTTACAGTTGCACCCACCGGTGATCATGTCATCTCTCTTATCGATGAGATCTCCTATCTCTCGGCACCTGCACCGCTTACTTCACAGTTCGATGAAATCAATCCTGAACAATTCTGTAATGGAGATAATCGTCCGGCCGATTGTGGTGCCAATTGTATGTGCACGCATAAGATTGATATACCGCTGAATGCGATCGTTGAAGTTGTCTTGGTCGATGAAGGTAAGTTCAAATGGACCTTAGCATTCAATTGATCATACCGACCGACAGGCATTAGTAAGCCATGTTGCCGTACTAGCCATTCAATTTCACAAATTGTTTTGAGGTTTGGTCATAAACAATACAATCAACTGTGTTAAGCAAATAATAGTAATTTACTTGGGTCGGATGGAAAACACAAATAATAAAATAAACCGAGGTAGATAGTGGGTATATATTTCTTTATGCTGTAATCATGTCACAGCAAAAGTTGTTCCAAACAGTGGCAATTTGTGCGCAACCTTCGGCTAGTTGCAGCATAATTCGGTACTTATTTCAAAAATAAATTGACTTAATTTTGCCAGCGCTTATTTATGTGGTCGGTAACTAAAATAGATATAGTGGTATATATACATACTATATATATTGTATATTAGTAGACATTTACAAAATTTAGTTGATACTCCGATTTATGTGTATAAGACAAAATGCAGTTAAAGTTCAACACTAAATTTTAAATACTAACTTCAAGCGAATGTGATAGAATATTCTTGAGGTAATTTTACTTAGAACGAGTGCAAACATTCAAGTATTGGACTCTAACAGATTTTTACCAAGTAATATTACACAATGCTTCTCAATTCAAAATGTCAAACTGTGAATTAACGTTTGCGAATTAAAATATTGATTAATAAACTTTTTAATTTGCTGCATATAGAGAGTCTTTTAATATAGCTTCTCTAAATAATCTTCACACGGGTGAAGGGTGGACAAACGAACAAAAATAATATACCCTACTACAAATACATATTTTTGTGAAGTGTAAAAATTTGTATGCTTTAAAAAGACGAAATTGCTTAAAAGTAATAACAAAAAATACATTTTATTGCTGACTAGCTGTATCCGGCATACTTTGCTGCGTCCAATTAAAACTTTTGTCAGAATAAATGTTGTATCTTTATTTCTATTTAAGTAAGTTCCTTCTAGACAGTCAAACCGTCTACACTTTTGCAATGAATCTTATTTCTCTCGATCCCATTTACATGTACATATACCAAATTTAAAATTGTTTACCTCACCGATTTCGATTAAACCTAAGTTACACTTTATAACATCACCTATCAGACAGTAAAAGCACCGTCAAAATCGGTCCAGCCGTTTAAGAGTTTAAATGGAATGCAAAGACGTGTCTTGGTAGAATATATACCGATCGCCAATTCAAATAGTTGAAAATTTTCAACTAATTATAATTATAATTTTTTCTAATTCTGAATGTGTAATTTCTGTCTGTAAATTAAGAATTAAGAATAAAGTTTACTTTTTTTTTAAATCTGGAAAAAGGAAACATGGACAGTGCGAGTAAGTCTTCATTCCGGAGCACTGCCATTACTATGTACAGATTAATCTCTTCTAAATCTGTAATATATTATTGCAATTTCTTCATTGTTTTGGAACACTTTTTTTTTTGTCTAGATAAAGGAAAGTTTCCGCTGTTACAAAACATTTGTATATACAATGTATCCTTCATCCGTTTAATATAAGAATATTCTCTTCCTTTGAGAGGTCACTGATTGTATGTTGCAAGTAGAAGATGCTAAATTGAATCAAGTAGGGCTAGCATAGTTGAGGATAGAACGAATCAGAGCTTGATACATAAGTTTAAATCCTTGTACGATGTTTAGATTTTAAATATAACTTTAAATCGAATATGTCAACAAAAAACAAGTAAGAAAATTACAGTCGGGCATAACCGACAGTAAGAGGCTCTGTACCAGTACAGGTCGCCTAACAAACACAAATGTTTCCCTAGCTTATGACCAAGCAGTTTAAAACAAAAAGGTGGGAAATTAATAAGAAAAGTGGCTTATAAAACATTTTTTTATGTATGCAAAGAAAAGGGAGGACGAAAGTGTCATAGGTCGTTCAAATTCAATTGCTCTAAAATCGTCATTTATTATACGTTTTTGATGAACTTTTTGGGTTTCGGCATAGAGCGACATTATCTCTAGACTGGCATACTTAAGAAATTTTAATCCTTGGGTATGATTTTATGGGAAAGGGGGGAGGGGCAATTTTTTAAAATAAACTGGTAAACTTCCGGCAAAGTCCTAGTCGAATGCAAAAAGCACGAAGTCTCTATCTATTACCGTTTCCGAGATACATTCGTTCATACGGAAGGACAGACGGACACGGCTATATCGACTCCTTTAGCACTCCTGACCATAATGGGGGTAACTTTGGGGAGTCGCCAACCATTATTTCTATCTGTTACATACATATATGCACAAAACCTTTGGTACAGGGCCTAATGACAATAAGCGTTTCCACTAGATATTGTCATAGCGTATTGCCATGACAATACGCTATCTGATACTACCAATTATGATAACTAATATATGTTGCTAATGGAAACACACTTTTGATGTCGTAAATTTTTAACTAATGCACACCACATATTGTTTACAGTACAACAACCCAATTTGTCACATCCTTTCCACTTACACGGCTATGGCTTTAATGTAATCGGTATTGGTCGTTCGCCCGATACGGCAGTGAAGAAGATTAATTTAAAACACGCATTGGATCTGGATCGTCGCGGTCTGTTGCACAGACAATATAATTTACCACCAACGAAGGATACAATTGCAGTACCCAACAATGGTTATGTGGTGCTGCGTTTCAGAGCGGATAATCCCGGTAAGATTTTTACACACCAGCCCCTCCACTTATTACATAATAACTTTTCCTACTCTTTGTATATTTCAGGTTTTTGGCTATTCCATTGTCACTTCCTATTCCATATTGTGATTGGCATGAATTTGATATTACAGGTCGGCACAAATGCCGATTTGCCACCAGTGCCACCCGGTTTCCCAACCTGTGGCGATCATACACCGCCAATACCCATAAATTAAGTTAAATGCTAATTAAATAACAACACAATTGCCAAACAGCTTAACTGATGAAACTTTGTACAAAGTTCAAAAAGACAATTTCCTACATGGAAATGTTGCATGTGTATTATAATACACGTACAATAAATGACATTACTAACAACTCCATTGCCAATACACTTTATAAATAGAACAAATGCAAATCAAACAATCAATCATAAGGTCTATACTATCATAGAACGGAGTAAATTGACTCAGACTTCGTTCTAGGACATGCGCACGCTCTTACCTTAGTTGTAAATTTGTATAAAAGAATTGAAAAAAAAAAAACAAATGCACTCGAAGTGTTCGTTTAGTTGAGCCTAGTTTAAATGCTTAAGACCTATTTGCACTAACATAGCTGCTTGCTTGTCAAGTGTCTGTGAAAGTAGCAAAAGGTCTCAAATAAATCAAAAATACTAAAAGATGTTTGAAGACGAAAATCAGTTCGTGCACGCCATTCAAACAAACCCTGAGCTGTAGAACTTTTTGTATAGAATTCACTAATCGTTCACTCGTGCGCAGCAGTCATAATATATACATATATATATATATAGGTGTGTATATTGCAAGTGTTATGAAAACTGATTTAAACAAAATATATACATACGTATAAATATACCTAATTAATAAATTTAGTTAATTTTTTTTAATACATATTTTCTTCCTTTGTTTTATACACTTTCTTTTGTAAATTATCAAATTTAAAAAAAAAAAATATCAAAAAATATTTTTATTTAATTTTTCTTTGTATAAAGTTCTTTTTGCACTATTAGAAGATCCATATTTGTATGAAGAAAAATGTGTGTAAACCCGACTTATATTTTTTTATTTTTTTTTTTTTATTTTATTTTACTTTTCCCTTTTTTTTGTAAATTATAGAAATACAAAACTGAATGGAAATAATTTTAAATAAATGTAAATAATATAAACTTATAAAAACCCACATGTTTTTATAAATAACATTTAAGTATTTCCCAGTCGTCAAAATGCCGGAATATCTTTAATTCTATAAAAAAACAAAAAAATTTGACTACAATACTTCGTAACTGAAATAAATACTCAAATGCTTTCACTGCCTCCCCTTAGCAACTTGTAAGATAAAAAATTGAAAAAATCGATTATTTGAAAATCTTTTGCAACAAATTTTACGTAAACGAATAATTAAATTTTAAAAGAAGAAATATTGCTGTTAATTTTAATGTTAATTGTTAAAATAAATGTAATAAAGTATTTGTAAAAATAATATCAAACAAGAACACTCTGCACTTATTTTAAAGCACAATTCTTCACCGAAAAATAAACTCACACAAAAAGTGTATGTATAATACAAAATTTTACTGTATATGTACATATATATAAATCTGTTTGAAATATCGAGGTAAGCTTAAAAATTATTAAACGTTTTTACTGCATTTTATAACATTCTATTGACAATTTATTAAAAACCAAGAGTAATATTGCGAAATAATCTAATCTTTGCCTTTCCAAAATGTGCTTCACAGATCTTAAACCCGCTGGATGCTATCTGCGATCGCAAGCGTTCCGATGCAATTTGTGTTTCCAATTTGAAAAATGCCAAGAAAGTCGATAAGGGTGTCTTGGTCGATCGTCCAGATGTAAAAATATTTTTACCTTTCAGATTTTATGTCTATGAGCCTAAAAATCTCTTTATACCAAACACATATAACAGATTCTTGGGTACGTACCGCCTTTGCACATTCATTGTTCTATTGGCGTTTAAATTTTTAAAACAACAAAACACCACTTAATCTTCAGAAACATGTATACAAATTTCTCTGGAAAAACAAAAACAGAACCAGTGACAAATATATACTTTGGTAAAATCAAGTTTTTAATACCCTTCAAGTAATTATACGCCAATGTGAACCTAAGTCAATACTTCAGCTGAGTTCACACAAACTCTCCCAAATAAACAAGAAGGCCTAAAGATAAGAATAATTATTTAACAACTACAATAAAATATTCTTGTTGCAACGAAAATTAAAAAAACCAATAAGAAAATTACAGTCGGGCCCTGTACCAGTAAAATTTTAAAATAAACTTGTAAAATTCCGGCGAAGTCCTAGTCGAATGCAAAAAGGACGAAGTCTCTATCTATTACCGTTTCCGAGATACTTTCGTTCTTTCACTCCTGACCATGAACTTTGGGGGGTCTCCGACCGCTATTTCTATCTGTTATATACAATAGGCTCTTGTATCTTCGATACAGGGCCTAATGAATGGAACAAATATTTGGTTCATTTCTAAACCTATCAAAATTTTACAAAAATTTGTTCAAATAAATTTATTATCAAAATTGTTTCTCTCTCAACAGAGAGCCTGAGTGGTTCAAATTGCAGAAAATTGGGTATCTCGAAGTCAAAATAATACTAACATTCTATGTATTGTACAAGTAAAAAAAAACAGAGTTCTTTGAAGTTCTGCATAGACAAAACTGTAGCCTATGAGATCGGCGCTCTGCATAACTTGCCGTTATAATATAAAGTGATGTTCCACTTTACCAAATAAATGTAATCAAAAGATGCACTCTACTCATAGACTCGCAAAAGGAAATTTTACTTCATCATCATCGAAAATGCAGCCTATTAAGAATCGACGAACTCGCCCCTTTAATACCACATTTCTAGCTTACCCATATTATGCGTGAAGGGTAGAAAAACAAGATAACCGGGAATATACTTAAATTTGTTTTTTAATTTTTTTTTTGTTAGTGATTAAATTTTACAATTAATCATATTTTAATTTCTAACCAAAAATATTCCTTTTACAAATCACATCCGCACGATCATCGTTTCTTTGATCGCAATTTGTTTCTAATCGTCTACTAAAACTTCCCGCCTTACAGTTGTGCCCAGCGGTGATCATCTGACCTCGCTGGTCGATGAAATATCATACATATCACCGCCGTCGCCACCACTTTCACAGATCGAAGACATACCGCCAGAGGTGTTCTGCAACGGCGATAATCGTCCACCAGACTGCGGTCCCAATTGCGAATGCACGCACATGGTCGACATACCACTTGGTGCAATTGTCGAGGTCGTACTTGTCGACGAAGTACAGCAGGTGAATCTCAGTCATCCGTTTCATTTGCACGGCACTGCCTTCTATGTCGTCGGCATGGGACGTTCGCCGGATAAAACGATACAGAAAATCAATCTGAAACACGCTTTGGAATTGGATCGCATGGGTATGCTGGAACGTGACTTCTCGAAACCGCCGCTCAAGGACACAATTGCGGTGCCGAATAATGGCTATTCCGTGTTGCGTTTTCGCGCTGATAATCCCGGTTATTGGTTCTTCCATTGCCATTTCCTATTTCATATTGTCATCGGCATGGATTTAATCTTTCACATTGGCACGCAAGCCGATTTGCCGCCAGTGCCGCCAAACTTCCCGCGCTGCGGTGATCATGTGCCACCTGTGACGTGGTACTGAGACTACACCAAACGACCGCATACGTGAGCAATGGTCGGTCATTATTTAAAATAGTTTAATTTATTGCCTCTTACTTCCCTCTATTGTATTTAAAAACAACATACGTATGTGTGTGTGCAATAGTAGTATCGTAGTAAAATCTTTTCGACAGATGTTTATAATGTATAAATTTATATGTATGTATATTTGGTGATATAATGCTAGTATGCATAAATTTTGTCGTTAGTTTGTAAGTGATTAACCTTTTAGAGTATTGTATGTATGTGTGTTTGTACGTAAGCTTAATCTAATAAAGTTCTAAAATAATTTTATAAGAATAAACGACGAAAGCCAAACAGCATTGGTTCTATTTGTATATACCCGAAAATTTCAAAAACATTACACTCACTTTTCACAGTCGCCTCCGACGCCGATCATCTAATCTCGCTGATAGATGAGATCTCCTTCGTTTCGCCGCCATCGCCCATGCTCTCACAAATGGCGGATATACCAGCCGATTACTTTTGTAATGGAGACAACCGCCCATCGAAATGTGGTGAAAATTGCCAGTGTACACATCGCATCGATATTCCTTTGAATGCCATCGTCGAAGTGGTTCTTGTTGATGAGGTGCAGCAAATAAATATTAGCCACCCATTTCACTTACATGGCACTGCATTTCATGTGCTAGGCATGGGCCGCTCACCGGATGAGGACGTAAAGCGCATGAATCTTAAGCATGCGCTTGATCTGGATAAACGCGGTATGCTAGAACGGCAGTACTTAAAGCCGGCACTTAAGGACACAGTTGCAGTGCCGAACAATGGCTATGCAGTGTTACGTTTTCGTGCCGATAATCCTGGTTCCTGGCTCTTTCACTGTCATTTTCTCTATCACATTGTTATCGGCATGAATTTAGTATTTCACATTGGCACACCCAAGGATCTGCCGCCGATTCCGCCAAATTTTCCACGTTGTGGTAATCACAAGCCACCGATTAAGCTCTGGTAGTGAAATTACCCTTGATGGTGTTACTTCATGGGTGGTGCACTGGCTAGTATTTTAGGTGTGTCATACTTTCTGCGATCAACTCTAATTTAAGTCTGTATGTATTGTATGTATGTCTCTGTTGACTCATATTTCGCTAGATATTTACTACTATTACCGTTATTTATAGTTAAATCTATGCGTACCAAATTTTTTCGTATAATAATTGTATGTAAAAATTTTTAAAACGATATGACTTGAATGTCTTTGTAAAATAAATACGAGAAATATATGTAGATCAAGTTGTTTTAATTGAACCGAATTTTAGCTTAAGGTATGATTTAGAAATCGAAGGTTAAAAGAACAACATTGGAACTTTTATATTAAGTACACAAGAAGAAACAAAAACATGTTTTCCATCACTCTAAGAAAGAATGTAGCTTACTTCAATTTTAAAGAAAAAAATCAAGCAATAAAACAAGATGGAACTTGTATGTATTTTCTAACTGGAAAATGTAAGAAAAACCGTCTATACCTTATGGTATATTGAAATAAGATGAATAAGAGATAAATGCTCTATAAATAATGATTTTTAATGGATAAAGTTTTGATTATATTATGCACCTTAAAGCTACATCCTTTAAGTTATGAAAAAATTATCCCTACTCCTAATTAATTTATTTACTTTGTTTGTTATAACCTTTGAACGCAGTGAGCCGTACGGAACGATCTATTTAAATATACTTTTCTAAATTATTTATTAGTTGTGGAGGCTTTCATTGTTACAGAGTGTTTTCAAGGCATTGCCAAAAAATTTCACGATATGTATCTAACTACTAATTTTTGTTGTTAAATTTTTGCTTAGTTGAGGAACCGCAAATTTTTTTAGCGGATTTTATATATCCAGGTGCCTTTTACATTACATACGTTACCCCAATTCTTTTTCTAAATTAAAAGAAATCTAAGTAATATTTATAACACCAGCTATTAGACGAAGATTATTATTCGAAGATTAGCTGGAACAAACAAACAGAAGTGGTAGAAGTACTGTGTATTAAAAGTGTTAGGTATTTATTTTATTTTTATTCCATTCAATCCGAGATAAAAATGTTACAGTTTAAATTGTTTTCATATATAAAATCGTAGAAGAAATAAATTCGTTGAGTAACTAGGAAAAGTTATTTACCAACGGCTTTTTGCGTACTACTCGAACTCGAAGTAAAGTTTCTGCATTGCTATTCTTGCCCAACTCCATTTTTTTTTTCATATTTAGCTTCGGACTCTTACTTTTCAGATAATACATCACATTTCAATGTTTGTGACTCACAATTTACCTGCACAAAACGTTGAATTCTGTCAATTACACCAATTGTTCGTTGACTTGTTTTTTAGAAACCAAAATATATATTTAATTGGTCAACCTTTTTATAAAATAATTTCATTAGTTCACGAGATATAACCTTTCAAATTAGTATATTACTTCTATGAAATAAGCTATGAGCCTATGTAATTATTTATTGGGACAATCGATAATTGCTTTGAGGCCTTGAAAACAGTGAAGAATACAAAAATCGTGCAAAAGTAAGCTCCATTATGTTTAATTAGAAGTTTCATTTACTTCAATTTAATTTTAATTTATTTGAAAATACTGGAATAATTTTCAGTTTCAAGACAGTTGGCAGTCCCACTCAAAACAGCTGTTTGCGATTATAAACAAAAACATGGGCAAGCGTGATAGTAATTTATATATTTATAATTTTAACTAATTAACTCAAATAATAAACTCTCTTCTAAACTTTATGCAGGCAAAAACAACCGACGTGCCAAGAAGGACAAACGCCGAAACAAAAAATTGCCAAAAGCCAGCCAAGTCGCCGCCAGTGTCGATGAACTCTCTGAAGCAGACGAATTCATTGCTGCCGAAGAAATTGTATGTGATGATGGCCAAGTGGAGCTTTCCGCAAACGAAGAAAATGCCGAAGATTGTGTGGATGTGGAATGCAGTGTTGTTGAGTCCCCAGCAACGCCAGATGCGCAGTCCAACGTAACGAAGAAACCGGGCAACAGCACGCTTTCAACGCCACCTTTAAATGGCTCAAATGCTGGCAAAAAATCGAAAAAGCGGCGTAACAGTGACACGTCCAGCGATGAAGAACGCTGGCTGACCGCTATCGAATCCGGTAAACTCGACGATGTCGATGATGAACTGAAAAAGATGAAAGATCCCAAACTGATGACAGCGCGACAGCGTGCTATGTACGATCGTAGTCAGGACAAAGAGCCAATGCCGGGTGTCGAATTGCTAATGGCACTACCCAGTGGCTACCGCGAAAAAGAAAAGCCTCAAACAGTCGAAGATATACAAAAGGCGGCATTAAAGTCACAAAAACGGAAGCAACAGGCGGATGAACGACGCGAAAAGGACAAAAAAAAGACCATGGATCGTTTGCTAAAGAAACAGGATAGTAATAAACAACGCGGCGCAGCGGCACGTAACAAAACGCAAAAACAAACAGTACCCATGATCAGCTATAGAAATACACAAAACGGCGCCGTGATACAAATGCCCCATGGATACGATTATCCACTGCAGACTCAAACTGCTCGCGAACCACCGCCCGTGAAGCTGTGTAGCGTCAAGGATTGCAAGCGTCGTAAGGTGTACAACTGTTCGAAAACCAATGTGCCGCTGTGTAGTCTGGAATGCTATCGCATAAATCAGACATTCGTACAATAGTCTTTATATATTTATTTGTTTAAGCAAAATACATAGATTTATTGATTCATAAGAAAGTTGTTAATTATTTCCTGCTGTTCGGATTCAATGCGCTGGAGATATTGGTACTCACTCTTCAAACGATCCAGTTCAACATTTTTCTCGTATATTTGACTCTGTGTAAGAAAATCAATAAATATTTATAACATGCACATATTCTGTTTTCTAACTTTGGTAGCAGCGCACACACCTGGTAAACTTGCTGCTCCGCCTGACGCTGTTTGGCCATAGTTTTCAATTGATTCTGTGTGCCAATGGCGCGTAACTTTTCCTTCTCCACATCTTTTGCATAAATACTAATAATTTTGTAAAAATCTTCACCTAGACCTTTAAATTCCTGCAGCTTGTTTGCATATTCCAAACATTCCTCGCGCAACTCATTCGTCTCGTTAGCAATGCGCGGATCCTGCACACGTAAACGATATATATCATCGATATAGAGACCAGCTTTTTGTAACTCTTCCGACATTCTACTGCAGATATGAAGATAAAAATATATGTAAGATAAATAAGTTTCTATTTGTGTATTTGCTGTTGCCATAGTTACTTGAAACTTGATAGCCCTTATTTAGCTTAACTCGACTATTAAACAGGGCTGTCACTTGCTATCAGAAAATCCTTCATATTAAAATATATACTAAAGGAGATATAGCGGCCATATAAAGTATATAAATTTATTCCTGCAAGCATTGAAAGTCGAGCCGATATAACTATGACCGTCTGTTCGTCATTCAAATGACAAAACACCGGAGTCAATAAAATATGAATAATTAGAATCATAGTAACAAAATTTCCAATTTTGTTTTTTAACAATTTAATATGGTATTTTTTTTTTTTTTTTTTATATAAACAATCAGTACTGGGGGTTATTATTACATCAATATAACTTATTTTTGTTTTCCTGAACAACAAGTTTCCATACTAGCGCTTAGGCTGGATAATCTAAACAACAATTTGTGCTACAGTTTTCCATTAAATTACATTAGATATATAAATATGTTTTTTTAAATTCAAAAAGAAGATAGATAATTACTTAAGTATAGATACAAAGTTTTCAATCCAGTGTCAACTTACAATGTATAAAAAACTTTATAATGAATATAGTTTATATGACAAATATAGATAATACTCTTTGCAGATATTAGTAGATGGAAATTAATATTAAAAGAAAAGAAAAATATATGTATGAAGAATAGAAGAAAAATAAATGTCTGAAGTAGTATCAGCTTAGATGTGTGTTTTTAGAATAATAAAAAGCAGAAATAGATGGCAGCTTGCAACTGCTTTACGTATGTATTCTGCACAATGCTATCCACCATTCAATTTTTTAACGCTTCACTTTTCAAAATTAAGCGCCAAAGCAACTTCCACAAATCCCACTGCAAACATTCCACCAGAGCTAGGGCAGCGTTACGCGTGGTCAGACTCTATTGTTCTGTACAAATCAAGTAGGATTATTGCGTTTATTCGAACGCAAACGTGCCAGACCGGTACGCTCTTCCTCCTCATCGCTAGTGTATTGTGCCATGCCCGAACCGCTGACGCCACCTGCTCGCACGGAGGATGTCGCTTGCAATAGCTCCTGATCGGGAGCGTTACGATTCTCGTAGAGCAGCACCTGCAAAGTTTCTTCGTAAATGCGCGCCTCCGGGAATTCGACTTTCGTATGTTTCCTATCTGTAGCATATACAATCGATGTGCAGCATACTTCAGCGACTTTTTTACCGTGTCCATAGAATGACCAACAGCAAATCTCACTCGGACCAATTACATCCTTAATAAACAGTATGCGTTCATTGAAGCGCAACGATAGTTTATCGAACAATTCGATATTCTTGAGCAAATTGTCATCCGAGGTGCTGGTGTACGAGTATTTATTGTTCTGACGTTGTACCACCAAAATGACAGCTGGTTTTAATGAGGCGCTAATCAGCAATTGCTCCTCCTTCTGTGACGTTATCAACGGAATGCGACAAATTGGTTTCGGCTCTTGGTGTGCGTATAAAGCACGTTCACAGCACATTGCCAGCTCGGTAATGCAATAGTATTTCGCTTCAGCGAGCAGTTCAGCAATCTCCTTGTTCGATTCCGGCAGTGGCACAGCGCCATCTCGCAGAAAATTCAGTATAGTGCCAAAATGATTACCGCAGCGATCGATTAAAATCCAACCTGTATACCAAAATAAAAAGCATTAATATATTAAGAATACACTGACTCATTGTTAGTTTTCGCACGCATATTACTCACCTTCAGAGTCGGTTAGCACCTCCATGCGCCCACTAAACATGGCGCTCAGCATTGTATCATTGTGTTTGGTTAGCGTACCAATTGTTGTGTAGTACAATCGACCGCCCACATTCAATTTGACATATTGCGAAGAGTGTCCCTTCAGCAGCACCTTTTGATCGCCCGACATATTGCTTATTGTGGAGCTAGCGTTTGTTTCTCGGAGCACAAGCTGGTCGGCAGTGGCGCAGGCCAATGCAGTATCTGCTGAAGATGCTGTGTTAGTGTTGGCGCTCGCTTTTGCACTTTTGGAGCTCTTGCAAACGCTTTCGTTCGCGTTGCTAACGCTCGATAAAGTTATGGAATCAATTTTGATGGCAGGTTTTTGTCTGTGGCTTAGCACAGACAGAGCAATTTAAGTGACTTTATACAGTCTTGATGAGATGGAGCTGCGCTGCCGCCCTTTTGGCGTAATGTTTACTTAAAAATGCGTCGACGAAATGCGCTTATAAAGCGCAGCAATCTTTTGAACTTTTCTTTTGTTTTTTGTAAATCTTTTTAATTAAATCAATTACAATAATTTGTGGAAACTGTTAGAAACAGTAATGGCTACTGTTTGTTGTTGCTGCTCCTGGGTATGGTGCTGTTGGTGTTATTAACTTTAGCAGCACACATCTGAACAGTTCAATTTGTAGAGCTTTACATTTTAGGCAGGAGTGAGCAGCTGCTTTGGTCTGTCATTTTTGTACAGACGTGAAAGAGAAAGCAGTACTAGCACCTGTATGCGTCCCAAGTCCGGAGTCGCTTTAGGACGTGACCTCCGATTGTATGACAACGTTCTTGTCTAAATTGCACAGCTGTATAAATTGAACTGTTCAGATGTGCGCTGCTCAAGTTAAAAGCACCAACAGCTCCTCTAGCCGCTCACTCTTGTGTAAATACCTCAGCTGTACAAATTAAACTGTTCAGGCAGCAGGCTAAATATCTTCCTTTGCTGCCACCTTTTAATTTTGATGTTGTGTGGCAAATGTGAATTGTATGACACTATCTTGGCGCCAAATTTTAAAATTTTTCAACTTCGAGGAGCTGTAACCAACAAATTAATGTGAATTAGACTCTAATGTACATGTTTAATATTACTTAGTCAGTAACCGCGGTTTTCGCGGGACTTTTTGCTTCGTCTTCTTATATGTTCTTTCAATCTTCCTTGATGTACTTCAAGCATTTAAACTACGAGACAATCAATTCACTCCAAAAACAACTTTTATCAAATTAAAGGTTTCGGTAAAAAGTTTACCGAGTTTATATAAGTTTGATCTATTCTTCCAATTGACAAAAACCAATCTTCACAGTGCTATGTAGAGCTAAATGGCTTTGGTTGATCCCACTAAAGGCAGCAGCAAACTGTGGTTAATAAAATAAAATTCTTTCCCCATTATTTTTTTTACCAGATTTCCATTATACACGTATGTAATTATAAAAACTTTCGCATCAAAATTACTTTTTATTATTTTCATTTTATACGATATATTCTAGCTTATATATTTATAAATCATGTAATTTTCTGTTGGGTTTCATGCTTTACTACAGTTTAAGTTTAGACATATTCAAATATGTTCTGATAATGGGTTGATGATTAATTTAACTGATGCTTGTCCACTGCATTTTTGGCTCTGCTATTTGCAGTAGTGCTTCTGTTGATTAATTGTGTATTTCAGTTCTAGGTGCGTCAACAGCTGAATCAAATAAAATATAAAAGATTTATTATATGTTCTATGTGTGTATATATTCGGGAATAAATGTATAACTGTAAGGTTATGTTTAAAGTTTGTAGTTCTAAATTTATCCTTCTTCAATTAAAACTTACAAATTAGCGAATTGTTTGACTGCCACAACATACGCTACTACATAGACAAATAATAAAAAAAAAAAATATTAAACTGAATGGGATTGTTTGGAAACTTAAGTTAGTGTTAAAAGTGAAAGTGTTGTGAACACGGCTCATATGTTCGTTTACGTCGAGGAAACAACTACGCCTTCGGCGGTTTCGTTGATGGCATTGCTGTCGCATTCCTTCTGTTCAACCGCACTTGACGATGTGCTGCTGCTAGCTGCCGATTCATTGCTGTTGGTGTTAGTAGTTTCAATTTTTGATGCTGCATTTTCCTTGGACTCAACATTTTCAGTCTTCAATCGTTTCGATTTGTTGGCGTTTTCGGCTTCGTTCGCAGATACATCTGGCGATGCTGGCGGCGCAGCGCGTTTAAGTGCTTTTTGTGCGTTAGTTGAGAGCAAAGCATCTTCGGTTTCATCCATATTTATTTTTGTAGGTAGTTTTACTACTGCTGGCTTGAATTTTATAATAACTGCTGTCATATTGTCGCAGCCAGTGCCATCACCCATTGTATTTGGTGCAAGACAGTTGTCGAATAGCTAAAAAATTTAAGACATTACATTAGTTTCATTCGCACATGTACATTCGTACAAAAATTAAATACCTCTTCACAAATTAGCGAAAGCTTTTTTGTTGCGTCGCGTAAGCGCTCACGCACAAAATCAACAACCTCGTCGCTGGACATGTAATTCCAAATGCCATCGCAAGCCAAAATCATAAACTCGTCGTCGGGAGTTATGATCAATTTCTTAATATCCGGCAAAGCCGATATCATTTGCTCCTCTGCAGGCAACTCCGCGTTCATTTTATAGGCATGATCACCTACGGCACGTGACAAATTCAATCCACCATTTACACGTCCGTCGACTGTAACGCGTCCGCCAGCTTTTATTATGCGCAATGATTCTTCATCATCCTCGGGCTTGTGGTCCAGGCTCATGTCAATGGCTTTGCCATTTCGGCAGACCACGCAGCGCGAATCACCAGCATTGGCCACATATAAATCACGTCCGTGAAGCAAGGCCACAACAGCAGTGCAGCCACTATCCTTGCCGGGTTCCTCGATCATGTTGGCACAGAATTGATCATTAGCAATCCGATCTTCATCCATTTCGCCCTCATCTTCTTCTTCCTCCTCATCGTCCTCACAATCATCGTCCTACATTGAATAATTAATATATTTTATATTTTAAATACACATGAAATATTGTGTAACTCACTTCATCTTCTGCCTCATCTTCCTCATCTTCATTTTCAGCAGAATAAATAGACTCTTCGTCAGATGAGTTCATTGGTTCATCTTGAGCGCCACCCTCTTTTGAGTTAACTGCAGTATAGTCTGCATCATTCTCGTCTTCCTCAGCATCAATGGTTGATTTTTTCGTCTTTTCTGCATCCTTACTGGTGGACGAAATGTCAGCCCGTTCAATAATTTTCGATGACCCTGCCGTTGGTGCTGTTACGTTACCATTCTGCTTTAATTCAGCCGTATCGCTCGAACCGGATACAGTAGCATCGCTTGTCGCCTTTTTTCCCTCAACAACACTCTCTGAAGAAGTTGACACATCAGCTTTTTCTGCTTTTGTTTCCGACGATGTAACGCTGCCATTTTGTTCATTAGCTTTGGTCGACGATTTCTCCGGCTTCACCTCAGAACCATTAAGTTTTTGTCCAGAAGCTTCGGCTTCAATATTCTCATTAGCAGCAGTATTTGCTTTGCTGTTGCTCGAACTGCTACTACTACTGACGGTGGAATCATCTTCAGGTTCATTATTTTCCAAAGATTTTGAACCGCTTGCCTTTGAAGAACTCGGTCCATCATCCTGTTTAGCAGCAGCAGCAGCGGCTGCAGCTGATGTCGACGAACCTTGTGGTTTTGCATCTGGATCCAATACTTCTTTATTAGCGGATTCTGCAGCTATAGCTGCTGCGCGACGACCACGCAAATATGGCGATTGTGGCTTAGAATTTGGCTGTGCGTCCTCTTTGAGCCGCATCAGTTCTGGCATATCCGGATGGCCTTCGTACTTACCCATCAGCTCGTGTAATGGCAAACGACTCTCTACATGTAGTTCTTCTAAGTCCTCGTCGTCTTCCTCATCCTCCATGGCATCACTGTCATCATGATCGACGAAGTTACGCTCGCCAGCCAATGTCTTTAGGATGGCAACAACATCAGGTTCAAGCAATGTCTTGTCAAAGCCCAAGAAAGCATCTTTCAGTGCCTGTTCCAGCTCGCCTTTTTTGTAAGACTCAAGCTCTTTAAGAAAGTCTGGTAACTTGTCGGCACAGTACTGTGCTACCTCCGCACCGCCGTGCCCATCGTAAACTGCGAAGAATGATGTATTTACGTCAAAATTTAGCACGGCGTTGTGCGCATCCTATAGTATAGTACGAAAGCAATATAATTTTAAAGAAATACGTCAAATTTATTATTTTCAATAAACATTTTAATTCATAGTTACGGCATGCTTAAGATGCCGAAAATTGCTTACCTCTTGGCTGTTGCGCCAACCCTGCATTGAGCTGGATCCAACATTTAACGAATCATTCACTTCATCTGTGGATGCTTTCTCCGTTTTCGGCTGAGTTAAATACGCGCCCATTCTTAGTCAAAAAAGCAAGCAAAACACAAAAAAAAAATTGAACACTGTACGCTTTCAAGAACGTTAGTGTAGGCAGAGTTGTGCTGCCGCGCCGCGTGCGGAAAATCGATGCCGGAATTCTTGTGGGGGGTGGTGCGTCGGCGTGCTTATCGTTTGCGCGCCACCGGCTAAACAAGCGAATACGCGGTATCAATATTTCTTTGTTCTAAACGTAGTTTTACAAACAAAACAATATTCAATGCGAACACGCAAATTTATTTATTTGTTGCGGCAGGCGTCTTTCTCCAAAGATAATCTTTTCGCACTTTCAGAAGCGACTTTGCGTCTCTTTCTACAGATACTATTTCCCACGCCTTTTTATTTTGCAAAAATAAATTATAAATTACCAAAACCAACTTTATTGCAGTTAGGCAATGTTTGTTGGCTTTTCTTATACGTTTTACAGATAATAAACGCGTTTTTGTGTTAAAAAGCCGGTTGTAATTTCCTTTTTAATTTTTCGCAATTTTCACAATTTCTTCCGGGAGTCGCAAATTCTTCGCGTCGTCGTTAGTGATGTGCCAGTCCTAATGAACTCGTTAGCAGCGAGTACTCGCTACATACGCTTGCTCTATGAGTAGTCAAATACTCAACTCGTTGCATAACCACCGGAAATAAAATGCAATACAAACATCCGTGTTCCAGTTTTCAATTATTCGATTTCCGATTGTCGGTAAGATATAATCAGATTTTTTAATTTCATTTATGTGCAAACTTTTTGAGTATTGAAGTAACCGAACGCAGTGTAGATGTTAATGACGATATCTACCCTGAAAGCCGCAGCACATTAACACATTATAATGGTCCGATATAGACCTAAATGGAATATTTCATTAAAATTAAAGTAACATTGAACAATTTTGGCATTGTTAACCAAAATAATAATAAAACAGCAATTTTTTAACGATATATAAAATCGCAGAACAGAGGAATAGATTTTTACCCTTAAGGGGGATTTGGCTCGTTCATTAAAAACAACATATCTGAAAAGGGTATAGGAGATATTAAGGGCCATTTTCTGGTCTTCCCATTTTACCTAAATCGAAATCCACCTAATTTCGCAATTCCATGTATTTGATTTTCTTAACCTCATTGATTTCAAATCTAGTTAGTTGCAAAATCGTGAGGTTGGGAAAACCATACTCACAAAATCTAAGTGAATTATAAATCAATGAAGATCAGAAAACGGCCCTAAATATCTAAATTTGAATACTGTTTCTTTTATAGTCTCTAAGTTATTTACATATGTACATAGAAAGACAGACGTACATTTCTTCTTTATTCACTTGAAAACTTTGTAGGGGGGGGATAGGTCGTTTGTCGCCAACACTTCTAGTTGTCCCATTTAGACCCTAATGGAATGTTTTATTGCGATTGATACAAAATATACCAAATTCGGCATTTCTAGTTGAATTAATGACAACAACATGTATTTTTGCAAACTAAAACCCTAAAAGGCGGGCAGGAATTGAATGGGAGCCAACCCTTCTAGTAGAACGATCTGGACTCAAATAGAATATTTTATAAGGAATAACGTAAAGAACACCAATTATGGCAATTCTTGCAAATGTACCAACAGTTCTGCTGAAAACTTCATAGGTTGACACATAGGTGGCGCTACTAGCAATTCGAAGTCCAATTCACGCAATTTTGCTTTATTAACTATTAAACTCCTTTTTATCCATTTTTTCAAACAAAAGTTGCTTCACTCTAAATGAAATATCTCACAAACTAATAATACGGCAGCTGTCAAATTTGTACACATGTCCTTTGAAGGATGGGCTAACTAAAAATCATATGGATATAATACTAGTAGCGCCACCTATGTGTCAGCCTATTGGCTTTTAAGCCCACCTAATAGCATCCAAGTTTTTAATTTTCATACGGACAGTCAGACAAATAGACGGACATGTCGTCTTTTTAAGTTGATCAAGAATGTATATATTTTATGGGGTCTGCCTCGACTTTTTCTGCCTGTTACATACATTTTCACAAACTTAATATAGCCTTTAATGTAGAGACATTGATTTGCATTTTTTTACCTATTTAAATTCAGTTTTCTTCTTTTTTCTTTTTTAATAATTTAAGGCTATTAAAATTAAATTACCGATTTTCTTATTTTTTTCATTTACTTATGACCGCTCTACGTCGCTTCTTAGTCTTACGCAGCCTTGATGACGACATTGTGGATTGCATCTGATCCAACTCAATTTTAAGCAATTTGCTCAACGTTCTGATGAAGAAATGTTTGCAGTTCTCTGACAATAGCTCGCTTAACGCTCGGATGAGCAAAATATTTAGAGGGTGAATAAAATATATTCCACTAAAAATTCCACCAAAGTAAAATTAAGTACTTGTGTCCATATTTTTATAGAGCAAAAAGTCAATTGAGTTGATTCTGCATCATATATAACTAAATCAATTCTCTGCACAAATCGGATGTGCGTCATTCGACGGGACATTATATTTGAATGCATGGCAGAGTAATAGTGAATGCGCGAAGACAAGTCGATGCTAATCAAATAATGCACGCATATGAGATCACTAATTGCAAATGCAGCCTCTTTCCTTAGTTGAATAAATGAACCATCATGAAATACTCTTACAAACGTACCATGCATAGCTGCGTACATTCGCACAAGTATCTATTTTTACGACAACCCAACCGAGAAAGGCACACATATGTATATGAACTCTATCGGCCGTTGTGAAAGATGGCCAACTTTTTATGAGTTTGTAATTGTTCCATAACTTCGTTTGTACATTGTCTTTGGTTTTGTTTGCGTCTTGGCAAATGCTACGCTGGCGACTTCATAGCATTGAGTAAAAGTACGGCAGGCGAGGAAGTAATCAAAGCCTATTTCCGAGCGTATCCCTCTGAGCCATAATATGAGTTAATTGAAGAATCACTTATTGAATAATTGCTAAATAAGTGCTGTAAACATTTCCATGACGCATTTCAAATGTGTTATATATTCTTGCATGAAAAGTCAGATACTTTTTCATAGCATGGCGTTACGACCATATTTCGATGCATTGAATATGAATTTAATATAATTGCGAAATAAGAGAAAACGTTACATTTACAGCAAAAGTTGTGTTGCCCTTAACTAACCATTCAAAAAAAAAAAAAGAGATTATATTAAATAAATTAAAATAAATAGAAGAAACATCGGGCAACCTATAAAATGTATATATTCCTGATCAGTTCCTCAAGTCATGTCATTCTAGGCATGTTTATATATCTAGCTGTCCGTCTGTCCATGTTTATTTGCTCTATTGTTTTAATTTTCAGGATATTGGCTTTGTACCAATTCCACCATACGTTGTCACATTGGCGGTCACTGATGTAATGGAAAGACCGTGATTTTGATCATTATATGATTATTAATGATAAGACAGTTCGAGAACGGATTGAGCAGCGAGCTTCAAAGTGGAATCATGAGGTGCAATTGAAGCAACTGGATTTTTGTTTTTATCATTTGAACCCTATAGTAAGTTTTTATTGGCTCGAGTTACAAGTTATAATGTCCTTTAAAGTCAAACAATTGACCCTTGCTCCTCGAGAACTAGAGATAATTCTCTACTGCCGTCTCAGGTTCAGATACTATACCTATCGAAATCAATTGATCGAAAATGTCGGACACATCATTTACTAAAATTCTGTCACGAAAAATCGTGGGATTTCACTTTTCGGACATTTTATTCGGAAACAGCTAGGGATTTAGTAGGGTTATCAACTTATTTGCTTAAATCTCTCGAGCATAACCCCGATGTCACGAAAAATCCTGGGATTTCACTTTTCGGACATTTTATTCGGATACAGCTAGGGATTTAGTAGGGTTGTCAACATATTTGCTTATTTGGGAGTTGAGGAAAAATATTGTAAATACAATTTTTTTTATAATACAAATCAACCAAATCAATCGTTAAAACGGGGAATTGGAATATAGTTGGAATGAAATGTTCGTGACATTCCCGATTCTTTGGTTGATTTGAAATCCCTCGCGTTTGCCTGAGGGATTTAGTTAATTCCAGCTTTAATAAATGCTGTTAAATTCAGGTAGTAATTCATTAAAGTTAATGTGATACTTTGCAAAAAATTCGCATGTCGTGAATAAATCGATATAGCCTTGTCCGTCTGTCCGTTCGTAGGAACGAGGGGAGACTTCGTTCTTTTTGCATTCCACTAAGACTTCGCCAGAATTTTACGATTTTATTTCAAAATTTTGTCCCTCCCCCCTTCCCTAATAATCACCCTCAAAGCTACAAAATTTCTTCGGCACAAAAAAATCCGAGCGGTGAACTTTATTGGTATAGGGCCTCTTACAGTCGGTTACGCCCGACTGTAATTTATTTACTTGTTTTTTTTTTTTACTTTTGATAAAACCTAGTGGAGGTTGTAGCCAGTATTACTACTTAAGTGGACGTCAATAGTCGTTTGGTCATGACCGTACTTAGGAAGGCGCTCCAGCTGCTATAACCTTGTGCGCGCTGATCTCCAGGCTGATATTGTTGTTGCTGGTCATTTTTAGATCCAACATTGGGATATAACATTGAAGTTGAAATTCTCCATCGTCACTGACCGTGCGAGACGCGATGACGGTCTGCAAGAAGACACCAAGTACAGTTGAACCTCGATTAACCGGGCCTCTATTAACCGGGAACGTCTGTTAACCGGGATGCTTATTGATTATTTTTATACCTCTATTATCCCTGATTAAATTTATTTTTTTTTGTGTATTTATTTATTCTACACTTATATGTATTTATGAATTTAAAAACATACATATATCATTTTTGGGGAATTCCCCTTTTTTATTTACTTTAATAAACTTCATATAATACATAGTTGGTTTGTGTTCATTCTTCGCGTGAAATCAGATCTATCAACACCTTAAAATGCCACCGTCTAATACTAAATCCGCAAAAAGAGCATGAAAAGTGCTTCCCATTAAAGAAAAAATATAAATTATTAATGACTATTCCAAACTTAACATATCTGCTAAAGTTTTGTCTAAAAAATAAGATGATCGTTCAAAAACTTGTAACTGAAAATAACAGACTTTAATTCGTCAAGTCATTGAACATCAATACAGCTTTGTGGACGGCGGCAACTGCGTGGCCCAATGTAACCCACAGGTTTTACAAAAAGTCTGGAATAATTTTCTTCAATCTTAAGAGGATGAAGATGGTTCAAATAGCCTTGTTGAAATGCAACCAGGTGTAATAATACCGGCTGGATGTACAACTGAAGCAATCTCAAAATGGATAGAGTGCGACGTTGATCGAACCGTTTGCTATTATGTGTGACGATAAAATTATTAAAATGGTTCAGCAAACCCAGGAGGAGGAGTATTGCTCAAGTTCCAAAGAATGAGCTGGAGAAAACTAGGAAACGCCTACATTGGCTTAGTCAATAGAGGCAATTAGTGTTTTGTTAAGGTTCTTAGAAAACTACAATTGCTCAAGTATTTCAGAGCCAGACAAAATACAAATGTATCGCAAACAAAGTCATTTGATCCAAAAACAATTAAAAGGTAAAGAGAAAAGACAGACGACATTAAAAGACAGACGACATTTAAATAAAGTAATATTTATATATATATATATATATATATATATATATATATATACAAAATATATATATATATATACAAAATATATATATATATATACAAAATATATATAGATACAAAATAAGAAGTTCTTGTTAAAAATACAAAAAAAAAAACAACAAAAAACAACACTTTTAACCGGGATTTTCGATTATCCGTGATAAACTCGGTCCCGAGGTTCAACTGTACTTCGTCACCCATGAGATGAGACTGTTTTTCAATTTCTGCGAACGCCTTGCTGAATCGCCGTTCCTGTACATCGATATCAATATAATCCGCATACGCGAGCAGCATCACTTCCTTTTGGAAGATAGAGCCCGACATAGTCTGTATGTATGGGCTCTGGCGTAGAATGTACTTTATCACCCGATTGAAAAAAAAACGCACGATGGTGCATCACACTGCCTGAAACCTCTCTTGGTATCAAAGGGTTCAGAGAGATTGTTTCCTACGTTGTCAACGCTTTGTGTGTATGAAAGCGGAATACCTAGTGCAGACAGAACATCAAAAAACTTCATTCGTACCGGCGCATCGAAAGCGGCTTTGTAATCGACAAATAGGGGATTTGTCGTAATGTGATTATTTGCTCACTGGTCGACTTTTTTGGTCTGAATCCGTATATGGTTTCAGTCTATTAAGCAATACAATATCCGATGGAAAGGAGTCTTATTCCGCGGTAGTTGGCCCAAATAGCAGGGTCTCCTTTCTTAAGGATAGGACAAAGAACACTGAGATTCTAGTCATTGGGTATGCATTTTGCATTAAAGCTATTCACCGCCGGTGTTGCATAACTCAGCTGGCAGCCCATCAGAGCCTGCTGCTTTGTTATTTTTCAATATTTTAATAATCGAATCGACCAGGTTATAGTGCGGTGTATTTTAGATCAATATTGCCATCGATGGTATTTTCCGCTTCATCGTCTCCAAGTAGGTTAAAAAAATGTTAAAGAAAGTTGTTCACAAATGTGAAGCGTATTTAAGCTTCGGTTAATAACGAATTAACATTCACCTAATATTTTTTTTATTTGTTTTTTTTTTTTCCTTTTTTAAACATAGATTGCAACACAATGGAAATATGTTGTCACGATTTAATGGCTACTTCTAAAAAAAATGGCATTTATATTATCTGCCACGGTTTTGATAATTGTATTAGACATCACATCAATCTAAATTCATTCATCAAGTGGTTATCGAACTATTTTGGCAATGATAAGCTATCGATTTCGATTTAGGCTAATTTCACAATTATTGGTTAACGAAATGTGTTTGATTTGTATTCAAACAATAAACAGCAAAAAGCATTGCAACATTGCCTTAAAGGAACATTGAAAATTTTGAAATTATGAATGAAAGTATTGAGCGTTGGCTGGTGCGCCAACTGCAGAACAGCATAGAAAACATCCTGCTCCCTCCATATTTTATGCTTGGCTTTCTCTGACGTTCGTACGTTACCGTTATCTTCAGTCGTTCCACCGCGAATTGTACACTGTCTGCCCAACAACGATAACAACAGCCGACCAACAACGGTAAAGGTAAAACAGGCAGACTGACTCGCATTGGCAATCGTTGACGCCGACGCCGTGCATGAGGATATAAAAGCAGCCATCGCAAAGGATGTACGCTCATTCAGTTTTATGCAGTGCAGTGGTGCAAACGTTCTCTAGTTACTATAGTACTCAGTGTCAGTCTCAGTCAATTTTTGTGCGCTGCTACCTGTGGAACGCTAAACGAACCAAAAAGCTACAAAAGTAAGCAAAAAATTATTTCAAAAAAACTGTTTTAAAATGTGAATAAAAAACAAATTAATTCATTAAAAATTTAGAATGTCAAACCAATTTGTGTCTGTTCGCAAAAATTATAGTTTAAACTTTTGCGATTTAATGAAACTTTAAATATTTATAGCAATGCATTTAATGGAAGTAAATGCAGTTAAAAGTTTGACTTCACACTACTCAACTGGTGCACAGTCTATAGCTTGGCAGTTATTATTAATTCATGGAAACATTTGTAATTAAACTCTTAATATTCAAAATGAAATTAAAAACTTGAAGCGTTGCTAATGCGCTCCCACACGGACTATTCAACCATTCAGAATTAAAAACTTGCCCAGCCCTTTTGAGTACATTTTCAGTTTTTCACATTGCATACAACAAATAATTGTCGAAGTCATAGCAAAAAAAAGTTAACATTGAATAAAAAATGAGACTAAAATCCGTATTAAAATAAATGAAACTTTCCATTTTTTACTCATATTTTAATTGCATCAATTTTGTTGAATTACTTACGCTGAAAAGAGACAAATATTGGCGCATAATTCACTTTTTCGCCTACAAAATAAAGTTTTTAAATTTAAAAAAAAAATAGAAATTAAACAGAAAACAAAAAAAATTATATATCAAATATATGAATTACTTACGCTGAAAAGAAACAAATATTGACGCATAATTCACTTATTCGCCTACAAAATAAAGATAAATTTAAATACTCTTTGCAACGCTGAAATTTGTTTAAGTTTTTTAATTAAAAAAAAATTTAAATTAAACAGAAAACAAAAAAATTATATACCAAAACTACTAGGCTTGAGTCTGGTGTATACCTTATTAACATTGCTTAGTTAGCAATTAAGCAAACAAGCGCTATAAACTTATTCTATAACACTATTCAAAGATATAGTTCTATAATAATACTATAATTCGAAATATTTTTTACTGGTTAGTTCGATATTTTAGATTGTATCTCGAGCTAGAAACAAGCGATTAGTTCAGAGTATAAACAATAGAAACTTCAATAATCGTTTCTTACATTGTTTTCCAATCAATTCAATAATTTATAAACTATAAGATTTTTTTAAATCTCAATAAAAATTAAAATTTTATTCACTCACACACACAGACACAAAATTAGAAAAAACCTAATATTGTCTAAGAATAAACTTTTCACTTTTCGGGGGTTTTATTAAGTTATTGACTATATGAAATATTTCATTCGAATTCAAGTAAGATTAAAAATTCAAATTTCACATTTTTAGCAAAAACAACCAAAAAAGCAGACAGTTAATTTATTTAAAAACTCAAAAAGAAGGTCCGTTTTTTATGGGTTCTACCGCATGGTTGCTTCTCTGAAGAGATAGTAAGAGACATAAAATATACAGACTTAAAGGCTCTATATATTATAGTGTCTAAGTTTTTGTTGTTCATAAGCAGACAGACGGACATGTCTAAATCGGCTTGCACCTCTTTTGGTCGTTCAATTTGGACCCTAATAGCCGCAAAAAAGATACCAAATTCTGCGTTCTTCGAAAGGTTGTAAAGATTTGTATAATACTCTACATTCTTGAAATTAAAATTGAACGTTAATGGAATATATTCCATAAAATTCAAAAAATTCTTAATTTCATACGGACAGCCATATACATTTGTACTAACTTAATGTACAGGGTATTGAAAGGAGAGAAACAAGCAAGCACAGCCAAAGATTTAATACTGTCCACACAAGCTCCAAATTATTTAATTAAATAATTTGGAGTCAATATAAAAATTATTCTTCTAAAATTCAGAAAACGGGTTAACCCCTTATAACAGGCCTATTTTGCCATGCCTATTTATTCAAATGCTATGTCAAGTTCCATATAAACCACCAATAAAAAAGTGGGCTTTCGGTTTGTATAGCAGCTAACATAAAAAGTCTACAACCCCCAATTTTTAGTAAAATAAAATGAAAACTGTTTAGCTGGATCCTTTGTTCACAGAAACATATAGACAGACAGACATACATTACCAGATATTTTAAATAAAATTAAAATCAAATTATTTAAGTCGTACGAGCGAACGAAAATGGATATACATCAAGAATATATACAATTTTTGAAGTTTACCACAAATTCTTTTGCATTTTCAAACATTCTCAATAGTTTTTTATACCCTTGACCTTTTTGTACAGGTTACAAAAATAGATATTGGCGATTAATTGAATCTTTAATTTAAATTTTGGTTGTAGATCCAACGGTCTATAAAGCAATATGATTCATCCTATTCCAGTAGTTAGGCTGCTCTAATCCTGTGCCAGTAAATCTCTTTAAATCCTCTTTTAAAAGAAGTATTATTTCAAGTCTCTTTCTAGAGAAACATTTTCCTCATTGCCAAAAACTCTGTAATCAATCAATCAATGTTACACACAAGTGGTTAGTACTCTTGGTTGATTTCTATTCAGACCGGAACAGTACCTTCCAAGAGCTAACACTTCTATGCTGTATTCACTTCTACAAGGATTAATTCCTGTGTCTTCCAATGGCACAATATAGCTTTTGTGCTCTTCTATTATATACCCTACTATTATATGCCAATTTTCATTTTTATATTCAATCAAGTTTAAAAATAGTTACCAGAGATGAGTTAAATAATATTAATCAAAACCTACATTGAAACCTCCTATGAAAATTATAAGTATTTTTCCTAAGCCAAATTTAAGAATTTAAGCTACTTCAAATAAATATAAAAGAGTGTAGAATTTTCTTCTTTATCTTCAGCTACGGATGGTTTTAATTCTTTAAGAGTGTTTTACAGTAGCACAAAAGAAACAAAAGAAATGTACAACAAATTATCTATTTACTATATACCTTTCTCGCTCATCTCTCTCAAGCACTCATTCTCTATGCTTCAGACTCAAATGCCAATGTTTTTCTCCACTTGAATTCCGTTTCACTTTGCATAAACTACTAAAGCCCCACTCGAGCATTTCCCCTTAACTTCCATTTCACTCAACGTTTCTCCACTCGTGCGCTACCCATTTTTACAGAAATTTCACTTCAAAAATACTTTTTTTTAAAAGGGTTCATCAAGGCGTACTATACAATATATCAAAACGTTAAAACGTTTGCGAGTTATGAAATTCGAGAATAAAATTGTAACAGTGCAGCACATAGAGAGTGTTACGACTTGAGTTAACTTTAAATTCTCGTTACTCAAAGAAAAATAATTTTAGGTGGATACACAGACGACGGAACCTTCATGGCTAAATCGACTCTACTCGTCACAAATATCTCATGGAAAGAAACACAGCTAATGAACGATTTTGCTATACCTTGTACTCAAAGGAACATATTCTGCGAATATATGTGGTAGAGCTTCTATAGTATATACAATATACTTAGTGTGCATAGAAAGCCTAGTTGATATAATCTTGAACATATTTTTTTTCTTATTTTTTATAAAATTATTTATTTTTAGAAGAAATTTAGAGAAAAAAAATTTGTTTAAAAAGAAAAAAAAGGTTTCTCTTTTGTTTTATTAATAATCATAAAATTCAAAATTGTTCATCAGGTGACTAAAAGTTGTTGAAAAACTTTTATATACTACAAGGTGGTCATAAAATATTCCCTTGGCACAATATGAGTTCCGACTGTCAATAAGTCGTGTGATCATCACCGATTTATACATATAGGCTTCAAATTCTTGCAGTTACAGAAGTCACCATTAAGTGAAAGTTTTATTATTTTCAGGTTTACCTTATGTTAAACTTGATAGAGTGTTTCGTTGAAAGATTTGCATCGAACTTCCACTGCACCTGACGCCAGGTTTCAGCATTTTATTGAAAACACCAAACACAACCAAACATTAAGACTTTTTTTGATTCTTCAATCGAGTCTTCAATGTTAAATTCGAAGCGATTCTTCGGTCTGATCAATTCAAATTTAATGATTTCAGGATGTACTCTTTCAATATTATTAATAAGTAAGAACCAGGACATACGAAGGCTCTTGCTGTTCGTTGTCCTGTATATCGTTTCGAATTTCCTTGAACTGCTTAAACCACTACTGCACTCTGTTACGGGACAAAAAAAATTCTAACCATAAACTTCATGTAACAAATTTTGATAAAAATGTTACAGAAATTCAAGCAGAACCTTATATTTGCCCTCTAATGTTTGACCGATATCAGAAATTTTACTGTCACTTTGAGCGTCATAAGGTCATTAAGCTTGAAACTTGCCATGCCAATGTATTAGGTCAGATATGCAAGAGTTTTTTAATGTCTTGAACTTGAATTTTTTGTGGTCCAGTTAGGCATTTTTAATGAAGTACACAATTGAATGATATTGTGCTTTTGGGAGTTTTGCTTTTTAATAATTTTGTATACAGAACACACGTGTGAAACGCTCCATAGCGACTTATTTTTTTCCTTACTGGCACGACATATTCGACTGTCTTGCGCTTGTGTACTCCTAAAATATATAAACTTCAACCAAACTCATTCAGTGTCAATTAGCCAAACCAAAGTAAATCAAAAACCTCATTGATTAGGCAAACTGAACGCTCAAGTGGCAGCAAAACTGCTGCGTATGTAAGTTTGATACTAATACAAATCTTCTGTAGATATTTTTTTATAAATTAATGGACCCTAATGCGTATAATCAATGAATACATATTTTGATTTACATGAAAAACGCAAATAAATCGCTTGTAAGAAATCGAACGAGTCGTTATTGGCAATCAACTCGGAATTTATGAATAAGTTAACTTCGAGATGAGTGCAGACAAAACTTCTCCAAGAACTTATTGCAGCGAAAATCGCTATCAACTTGCGCTTTTACAATATTTATTGTCGTTTTCTTTCTGAACTTGAATGGAATATAACCGAGCACCAGACGCCGCAGGTAGCTTTTGCGATAATAGATTTTTGTTAGCATTTGCAGTTGCAGCAGGCAAAGCCGAGGATAAAAAAGAGACTACACTAAGAGATTAAAAAAGATAAAAACTCCTCGAGATGACTACAGCCACTGAGAATTTGTAAATGGTGAAGAAATTGTGCATAAAATAAAATACTCGTATAAAACCGTACAATATGGCTTTTTGCTACAACCCAGCGGGAGCGACAAAGTTGGCAATCAATCAGAGGGCGCAGACCAATGCATAAGCCAGATGAAGTCAAATGTCATCAAATGCATTGTATCTATTACTTATTACAATTAGGTATTGACATTGTCATAAATTGTATTTCAATTATTCTCGGTTTGTGTGTATTAACAGATAGTTACAGACTAGTAGATGCATGATAAGTAAAACAGTAAAAATTAGAGCTATATCTTAATTTGAACATTTTAAAAGCTTTAAAAGTTGTGTTGTAGACAACAAAAATATTTAATATACATATATCGATCTATTGCAATAATATAATAAGCCAACTTTTTAATCAAGCCCCCATACACTCAAAAAAAAATTTTCCTAAAATTTAGGAATCAGTACCTAAACAAATTTTTTTTACCTAAAACAGGAATTTAAGGTAACATTTTACCTAAAAATTAATTTCAAGGAAAAAGTTTCATAATATTTTAGGTAAAAAAATTTTTAATTTAGGTCATAAAATTCATTTTTAGGCAAAATTTTACCTTAAATTCCTGTTTTAGGTAAAAAATTTTTTTTAGGTAATGATTCCTAAATCTTAGGGAAATTTTTTTTTTTTTGAGTGTAAGAACCACCCAAAAAATTATACCTTTTTCTTGCAGCCAATATCAACTAAATGTCGACCCGCCACTTTGTTTTAGATTCCGACTTTCCAGCAGATCTTACTTCTTTTGATGCCCTTTACATGTTTCATATAGTTCCTGACATCTGCCCAATATAGTTTTGCTCTTATATGCTTGAGCAATATACAGTAAAATGATTTCTGGTCCTACTAACCGTTTCTCGACAGTTTCAGTCTTGCGATTAGTTATCGTCCAAAAAACCTGCAATTGATGGTCTTAAAACTTTCTGGTCCAATTTTCACGCTCCTTTTCGCTAAGTTCAAAAGTTCCGTATATGAACCGACAACACCAATCTCAAAATTCTAAAATAAACTTGTAAAATTACGGAGAAGTCCTAGTCGAATGCAAAAAGCACGATGTCTCTATCTATTGCCGTTTTCGAGCTCCTTTCGTTCATACGGATGGACATGACTATATCGACTCCTCTATCACTCCTGTCCATAATGGGGGTAACTTTGAGGGGTCTCCGACCATTATTTCTACCTGTGACGTACATTTGCAAAAAACCTTCGGTCAGGTCCTACAATATTTCTTATAAAATCCACACCGGACAGTGCTGCCTGCTAGTGTATCGAACATGCAATACCCATTTATTCATACATTCAGCACACATGCAAACTTTTATAGTGCATTTCATGTAATTATGGTCGACTATATTATACCCTACACAATCACACATAACTGCCATATCTGCACCGTTTGAAATCAGATGCCTTAATTTATGTAAGCTCTGAAATTTGAAGAATAACTTGTACTATTTCGGCACACAGAGAGCTTGTTACCATTAGTTTAGTTTCTTTAAATTGTTCGTACTAGGCTACATCGGCTTGACTTGTCTCGAATATATGTTTGTATACACTTCGTGGTAATAATATTTTGACATTTCCACAAATCTTGAATATATTCTGCGACAAATATTTTATATGGATAGTACCAAAAATTAGTACTAAAACTGAAAAAAGGATTGTAGGTTTTTATGGAGTATAAGTTATAGTCTCAGCGAATCTTCACGTAGATATTTAGTGAGATTGTATGAACCCTGAGGAAATAAATTGGTGAATATATTCTATTTTTATTATTAGCTTTCAACCAAAATTTAAAGAAGGAATTTATCAGTTCAACGGTATCTATATTTCATCAAAATTTATTTATTTCTGTTATACTTTCGATGGCAAAGCAAAAATAGACTTTTTTTTAATATTCAATACTTTCAACTAGAACACCAACAAGTATAATCTGCCTCCTCCATTTTTTATTTATACATTCATTTTCTTTTTTTTCAAATATATCTACTATAGTTGCCTGTTTGGGTAGTCCTATCTATGTGTATATATTTTTACAGCAAATGATTCGCATCAGTGTTTGTAGAGTAAATATGACTTCGTAATAGAAATATGCTTTGGATTTATTCAGTTTATTCTCTATTTTGCAACTTTTTAACTTTAAATTTGCTATTCGGGTTTTGTTTTTGTTTTAAGAGATAAAAAAGAAATGGTCGCTTCAAATCGATTTATGGCATACTGCACCCATGCATGAATTTTCGCCATAACAAACAAAAACTCAAACTCTTTAAAAATGTTTTACATATTAAAAACCAAATAACATTGTTCTGTATATGGGCGATTGTGATGGGTGTTTGCTTTGTCTTCACATAATGGCCACGGAACTGTGGTTCCTTTATTTGTTTTATTACGATTTCCTTCCGCTCAAATGTTATACATATTTTGATGTGCACGCCCGCCTTGCTTTATTATCCTTGGCATTCATTTCACACAGCCACAGTAAATGAAAGCAAACTCACCCAATTTGCATTATTTACCTGTTGCTATTTATTTTAGAATCCTTTTTTTCTGTAACGCAATTTGAATACATATTTTTATACAATTAAACTTTGTGATTAGGTATTTTTACTGCAAAGCAAAACATTTGCCAATCTCACAAGATTTTGGTCTTAATTCTCTTCAAATCGGCAAATTGAATTTTTAAAAAAAATATTTTAATTTTTTACATTTTGAATGGTTAAATAAGAATGCATTTGAAAGACCTTTCCAACGGTACGAAAAAATATTCTTCTTAAAAATTATCTCCAAAATTTCTGCTAAATCGACTTCTAATTGAGGCTTTCAGTTTTAAGTGGTCTGCTCCACTTAAAAGAAAGTTTTATATGTAAAATGGGCGTTGGGTCTATATGGAAACTTTTTAAATGAACAGCACAAGCCAATTATTATTTACATAGGAAGTCAATTTCAAAAAGATATACATTTTAAAAAAAGTTTATACAATAATAGATTTGCATGGTGGCTTCCAGTAAAAGTAGACGGAACAGATCTGTTGATACGTATGTGAAGCTTCCATTCATAACAAGTCACCAATCTGAATTGATGTTGACTATAATAGAAGTATTTTTTATAGACTAACCAAAAAGTGTGGGTATGGGTATGGGAGCTATATCTTAAGAACTGATCCAGCTTTGAGACCATAAATAAGAAAATTTCAATGTTCTTTAGAAATGAGGTCCCAGTCTGAGGTCTAATGTTTGGATTTAAGAAATTTGGATATCGGATTTGCCATCTTAATAGCAGCGAACAATAAATTTCGTTTTGAATCAATGACTGCCATATTGGATTAACCCTTTTTTTTTAAAAAAACAAGCAAATTACAGTCGGGCGTAACCGACTGTAAGAGACATTAAATGTTTCCCTAGCTTATGACCAAGCTTATGACCACTTCTCACTGCACGAATAAGTGGAGGAATATTATCCGATTTTGATGAACTTTTTGGATTTTGGCTAAGAGGGACGTTATCTCTATACTAGCTTACCTTATTTTTTTTGTGCCGAAGAAATTTTTAGCCTTGTGGGTGATTTTATGGGGAAGGGGGAGGAACAAAATTTTAAAATAAACTTGTAAAATTCCGAAGAAGTCCTAGTCGAATGCAAAAAACACGAAGTCTCTATCTATTACCGTTTTGTCATGGTGGAAGGTGAATCGTCTTCGGCGGTTGGTTTTAAGAATTTCTCCGAAGACTTCAGGCGAACAAATGGTCGTGTACCATTCAGAATTGACCGTCCTACATTGCTCAAGCGGAACAGTGGTCACATGGTCCATTTGGCTGAAGAAATAGGCTACCATTTGCTTCGAAGTGCTTCGTGCGTGAACAACGTTTTTTTTTTAAATTTGGCTCGTCTTAGAAGATCCACATGGTTAATTACTGTTTTGTTTCCGGCTCATACGCTTATATCCATGACGATATAGATGTCTTTTGAAGCACCACGATCGAATTTTTCAATATTTTTTACACCAATCCACACGAACCTTTTCTTGAGCGATTGTCAAATTATGCGGAATCCGACGCGAACAAACCGTTTTTAACGGCAATGATGCCTCAATCTCGCGGTATGTCACATGACGATCTAGGATTATCAGTTCACGCACAGCATCAACAACCGATTTGGATTTGACCGATTTGACATAAAAATAAAATCCAAATTTCTGAGCGTGTGGAATTTTGTGCTCGTTGAACTCGTGTCTATGGTTTTCCATGAGCTTCAATAATACCCAACAAAACTAGCAAAACCCATGGGAGTAAATATTTTCGACCTAATATATTTTAAACTGAGGAACTCAATTTTTTTTATTTTATTCCTCAGATTTATCAGTAAAGTCCTTGTTTATGGTGCTTGTGCTGCTGCTGTACTGATTAATAATTTGGCTGAGTATTTATTTCAAGTTGTATATCGTCGTTATTTATTTAATCAACTGTAGGGAGTGGTTCATCACGGTTCCAAACAAGGTCGCATAAATGTGGATTAAAAGTCGTTTGTTAAATTAAATTTTTGTGCAATTTACAAGTAGCACACCTTGTATTAAAAAAAAACTAGCTAACATGCATGAACAAACCATTTTAACGATCAACATCAAACAACATTTTAATATTATGTGACATAATTCTTTGAAAAAAAATTCAACCTAAATGTCCGCACATCATTTGCAAGTAATTTCTGCGCTCTTTCTGACATTTAATATTGAAGTGCACTTGACGGATTAACTGAAAGGTTTTCGTCTCTTAAATAAAAAAAATAAAAAAAAAAATTCCAACAGATTTAAATATTAAACTTCAAAAATTAACCAAATGAGCAGCCTCCTATTGATTTATACGAGCAGGAAGCTGAACAACCAAAAAGAACGCCACGAACGCTTCAAGTGTCTTACAAGATTCAATTAAAATTTCTCGCCTAACTTTGCTCAAACTCTGCACAAGTTTAAATAAGCAATCAGGCTATTGTAATTGAGTAGCCGTTTAAATTTCTTGCACCACCTGAAATCACGCTGACACAGTGAAATTACATCAATAAGTAGGAGGTAAGGCTTTCGAACTTTATTTGCTTGGCCAACTGGTGGTTGCTAAATCGGGAATAAATTCAGATAACAAGTTTCTGACTTCCTTGTTCTCGTTTTTACAACTTTGTACTCGTACGTGCTGCATGCAAATACATATTTCGTTATTGAGATACTTTTTACCTTTACCTTTTTTACATTTGGCCATTTTTCACCTTTTTACTTCTTCTCGGCCAATAGCTGTTGAATTTGTGGTTAACAGCAAAATGTAAACATAAAATAAACGAAATGCGAATTGCCTTTTTACTTTTTTCGATGAGAGGCACACCGGGATGGCGCATTAAACAGTCAACACGCCCGGCCGAGCGGCATGTCTTTGGGTATTTATTGTAATAACCATATTTACGACACATGTGACCGCATAAATTTTGATTTAAACATATCATTGCCTGGCAAAATTTATGATTGACTTTAATTAGATAACAAGGCTTTCATTTTATTTTTTTACTTCTGTTTTTTTTTTTTTTTTTTTATAACAAATTGTGTTCCCGAAAATGATAAGCATCGTTAGTACACACAATCGGTATCAACCTAATTGTTTGGGAAAATAGTAGTTCACCATTAACTGATTAGAAGTTACGCTTGTAGCAATTGCACAGGTATTCCCTTTTAATACTATGTGATTGAATCACATTCAATCATAGTCGACCTTCGACTGCGCGAGATAAGCAGTGTGTTCTGTCCTTAAAATTCATGAATGTACTCCATCTTCTTCTGAACTTAAACGCCAACGCAGATAAAATAAAATGCGTCGCCCTGCGTTGGCGTAAACAGCAACCAACCCACAACCAATCAAGTGAACTCGCCAACCAATCAGCTCGCTTTTGATTTAATGACGTGGCATTGACTTTGGTTTAATGTGTTTCGCCTATGGGGCATCGGCTTTGTTTCGATTCTTAGCCCAAAAAACTTCACCGCGTAATTACCAAAATTGTAGCTAATTGCAATTTAGTGATTTTAATTTGGTATTTGTCACCTGGAAACGTCTATTAAAATTTATTTGTTTGTTCAATGCCAATAAAATATATGCGCTTGTGTGTCTCTAAACGGATGCGATGGGATTGGCTTAGTTGAGGCACAAGCCAAGGGTTGCCAACGAATAATGACCACTTGTCGTTTCAATTAATTGAGACTTTGCTTAATCGTAGTTTAAGGCTGCTATTGAATTGGAAATGGAAGCTTTTAATAATAATTGTGAAATAATTCTTGCACGAGAAATAAATACTAAATATCTGATGGTGCTACTAAATGTTTGCTCTTAAATCCTGTAGGATAAAAGTGTGTATTTAATTTGTGCAAATAAATGTAACAGCCAAAAGGAGGCAAGGCAGAGCCTATAAGGAATACATATCAACATAAAAAGACGAGTCGATATAGATATGTCCGTTTGACTGGCTGTCCTTTTGAACAGCAAGAACTTGTTTACTATAATAGATAGAAACATTTGAATATTTAGGCACTCCCCTTCCCCCTTTAGATTAGTATATAATAAAGGTGCCAACATGCTCCTCTGAGTATTTATATGATAAACCCTGTACGCACTTTGAATTTTAAATTTGAATAGAATAGAAATACTTATCTTGATCCTTGTGAGATATTTTATTGGTATTAGTTTAAGTTACAACAAATTTGTCCTTTAAAGCCCAATTGCATAAACTTATTGTTTTACCTACAAAACCCCACTAAAGAGCACAAATTTTTATGGGAACTAGCCGTAACTGTGGTATGATGTGGATGAAATATTTCATTTAAATTTAAGCAATATGCAAAATATTTATCATTTTTAGCTACAATATAAAGAACAAATATTTTATTTTTAATTAAAAAACTCAGAAAGGAGTACAGCTTTTATCGATATTACCCTCAAAATTAACACTTTCTATCTGAAGAGGAAAACGTGACATTAAATATCGAAACGTAAAAGCTTTATCGTTTATAATCTACAAGTTCTCGTTGTTCATAGCCAGCCAGACAGAGAGACATGTCTATATCGACTTGAATTGTTGTAGTGGCCAAAACCTTTTATTGATAAGATTTGAAGCTTTATGGAATATTTTATTAGGACTGTTGCAAAGCATACAATTTTGGCGTTTCTGCTTTTTCATACAAAAGCACTTTTAGTGGTTTGATGTGGATCAAAATGGATTATTTTATAAGTATTAAAATAAGTTAGAAAAAATTTTGAAAATAGGATTGGAACACTCTAAATATTCCAACTAGAAGATTCTATCAGTTATAATTCAAGTGGTTGATGTTTATACAAATAGCCAGACAGATGATGTTGCACAAGAATATATAGACTTTATAGGATCTGTCTCGCCTCTTTTTACACATATTTCCACAAACTTAGTGTACCCTTTCACCATGAGTATCATCCAACACTTACTGTCACACCTTAAACTTCTTTACCCAGCTTGCAACTTCCAAATACGACGGATTACGCTCACCGTACGATTTCTTAAGTAATTTGACAGATTCTGCATGCATTTTGTCAAGTTTCAACTCAATATCTCTAAAAGTAAAAGATAAAATAGTCCAACAAGACACTGATGCAAACGGGAAGTTAAAAAAAAAATATAATTATATTTCAATAATGACACTTTAATGCGATATAGAACGACTATACATTAAAAATATTGTTTTTTTATCTATTTTTAAATCTCCCACAAAATTCTTCTTGAAATATATTTAATTTCAATTTTAATCAAATTATTTCTACGAAACAAAGCAAACAATGGATAGAAACCCAACGGCGACAATCATCAAAGTATTATTTTCTGCGCAAAATAACAAAATTACAAAGAACTCTAAACTATCTACGTACTCGTATACCAAAGTGCAACCTGCAACCGCTAACTATTCCGAAAAAGTAAATGGACCAACAGAGAAACATATGAGCTACCTACAAATTAGTACAGTTGAATCTTTCGTCCTTCACTTTAGCAAAAATAACAGAAACAAAAAAGACAAAAAAAAAAAAAAACAAGTTACTTGTACTAATACCGAGGGGCGAGTACTTCTTCATGTTGGTGGAGGTTTTTGTTGCTGTTGGCTATGGGTTCGGCAAACATGAGACAGCAAAAGCAAAGCATGAATGGAAAACCCACAACAAAAACAACAAACAGCTAATGGTCAGTACATAATGGCAGTGCGACAATGGTATACGCCTCAAAGAGTCAAGTGTATTCCCAAACATGTGGGCATCTAAAACACGATCGAAAGTCAACGAAGGCGAAGTCACATGCAAAACAAAATGTTTGCGCGCGCGGAACACAAAAGCTACGGACACGGTCCACGGACAGACACTACGTGCGTGCCTGCGTAGGTATATGAGTTGCTGTCCCCGAGTGCATTGCAATTTTTTGCCCATTTTTCTACAGAGTGTACGATTGTGTGTGTGAAAGACCTCTTTTTTATGTATGAATGTTTATTTAATTAATTTAAAAATAAAAAATTGTTCCCGCTATGCAAAGAAACTACTTGGTGTTTGGCACCATTTTTCTTTTTCTACACCAAAAAGTTTTAATTTAAGGTTTTTATTTGTTTGTGAAAGACGGTGCGAAAGACACTCGTGCTGAGACTTAACTCTGACTCCATTGTATTGTCTTTAAAAGATTGATTTGATGAAAAATAGTTTTCAAATTTCGAGGTAAAAGAACTCAATGTGATTGGTTTCTTGCAACCGCATTTCACTAAATCTATTATTTATTATGTATGGATGGATGGAATAAAAAAATAGTTCTTTCTCCATAAAATGCATTGATCCCGAATTTCATTAGTTTCGGATATAATTTATTGACTGCACTAAATTAGAAACCAAACTTGAACCATGTACTTCGAGATTGAAAGTCTTTGCACAATTTTTTTATGCACGTAGTAGGGTATTTTAAAATTTGTACAAGCGGAACAGATAGAAAGAGGCGAGGCGAGGTATTGGTACCTGCCTAACTACTATCTCCCGGGTAGTAGTTTAGCAGGTAAGTTTCTTCCATTAGTGCTTGGTGATTTTTTATAAGGAGTGAAAATATTGATCAACGTTTTTGTGTTATTTTTCTCTTTTAAAATATCGATTTGGTTTTTGATGCTTTTATGAAACTAATCCACTTCAATGCATTTCTTTTCCTTTCTTAGGGTATAAAAACTCGTCAGTTTTGTTACATTTTCTGAGCTCACTTACACCTTTTTTTGTGACAACTATGGTCAGCAGTCCTTTTTCAAGCGCATGTTTTGCTTATTTGCTACATAAACTTGTGGGCAGATGTGTATGAATACATGTGTGAATGTTGTTAATTACTTGATTGTGTGCGTCAAAAAAAAAAATTAAAGAAAAGGGGAACACGTACCCTAGAGAAATAGTTTTATTTCGGCAAACAAATTGTTGAATTTAAGTCATTTAAGAAGTAAGGGTTTCTAAAAATTCAAGCTTTATTATGATATCGTATTTCCCACACGTGCTTACATTCAACAGGCATAACAGGCCAACAAAAAAAAAATAAAAACAATGAAAAAGTTTACAACCAGGCAGCAGCACCGCTATGTGGTTTGCCACCGGCACCAGCGCCTGAACTCAACCAAGGACCGAGCGACTCCAGATTGGGCACATGATTAGTACCGGCGGTAATAGGTCCAAAAGCTGTATCCTTAGTCAGTGTAAGATGATGTGCTGCACCAGCATTATTATTCCGTGTAAGCTGTCCCAGTTTGGATGCTTCATATTCGGTTTTCTGTATCTCAGCTGCCGCAGCATGCGCGCTACGTTGCAAAGCCGCTGCAGCCTCTGCCTCACGTGCCGCTGCTATGCGTTGTTGATGTGCCACTGCCGACTTGGATGCGGCTAAACGTTGCTGGGCAAGCACAACAGATTGTGCTGCTGATGCGGCTTCTGAGCGTTGTATAGCCGCAGCTGCTTCCGATTTCTGTGTAAGAAGTGCGGCAGTGGTTTCCTTTTCCATGGCTATACGTTGTTGGTTCAAAACATTCTCCTTAGCTGCCTGCATTTGCTGTTGAGCAATAAGAACATTTGCGGATGCTTGCTTTGCTGCCGATATAGCGTTGGCCACCTCGGTCGGCGAGGGTGCAGCAATCAATGTAGAGGCATGTGGATTCCAGCCACTGCTTGATGGTGCCCAGCCTGCATTCCAAAAGTTACGAGCACCGGAGACGGCAGCCCATGGTGCGCCAGCAATGGCACCATCACCCAAACTGCGCTTGGGCAGCAACTTGGATATATCGCCGACGGAGTTAATCTCACTGGTCTGGCTGGCCAAGCAGTTGGCGAGCAGCGCCAATGGCAACAGTGAACGGAGATACAATTTGGTGTGCATCGTTGTTTGTTGTCTAACTTCTTGGTTTGTTCAATCAAAGGCAAACAATTGTTTACTGTGCTGCTATCTGGCACAGCTTCACCTATTTATACTACAAAAACTGCTGCTGCTTTTGATGATGAACTGCAACACTTTTGGCTCTACTGCCCAGCATTCTCAGCCTGGGAGTGATAATAGGTCACGTACTTCGTTGCCGCTACCAACCATCACTGGTTCAACTGGCCAACAAGGCAGTACACAATTCATTTTCGCAGCAGTTGTGAGTAGATAAATTTAAATTGCAAACGATTTCATTAACAGGAAATGAAAGGTGCTCAAATTTGCGCGCTTGTTTGTTCGTTCGTAGACCAATTTTTTTTTTATTTTCGTGGCCTAATTATTGCAGCTAAATTGGTCAGTGATCTGTTTGAAATTAATTTTTATCTTTTTTTTTTGGTCAAATACTTATAAATTATATAAGCGTCTTCGTTTGCAATATCATGTTTGCATTAAAGATACTTTCACATCATTCACTGCGTATACGCAATGTTCAAGTAGAAAAAATTTATATTACTCATACGCAACGTTTTGCGAACGCCAACTCCAATACAAACGTACATTAACGCAGCTTAATTAAATTAGAATTAAATTAGTCCTTCATTTCTGGATTTTTTTTTTTGGGAACAAAAATGTTTGTGTTGTTAATTCTGCGAGAAACGCCAAATTTGCTGTACTTTACGTCAATTCCAATAAAATATTCTACAATGTTCAAAATCGCATCGCTTCAGGAACGTGATAACCCATAAAAACCTACCCCACGCTTCTGAGTTTCTGGTTTTCCTTGTTATTTTATATAAAAAAGCTAACTTCCATTCAAATAAAGTAGTTGGACCTCGAGAATACGAAGAAGCATACCTGATAATCGATTTTTCTGGAAGATTGAAGATTAAGTTTTAAGTTGCTGGCACTGCCCAGCTACTGGCACCCGTCAGTCCCGACTTTCGTGGCCATCACAGCGCCTAAATGTTTAGTGTCAAAGTGACATCTCATAAAGCATGAATCATTAAGTTGTTTGCACGTGTTGGTGAAATCGCACGCTCATCGAGAAATAAAAAATTCGAAAATATCGAGACTGATTTAATATCGTTTATCTTTGTTTAGGGAACTTTCCGATTTTTCATCAATATAAGAGGGTAAATATGAGTAGAATTCTTAGTTTGTTGTTTATTCTTCACGGTCTCGACGAACAATTGAACATTATTGAGAAATGAGTGACAATTTTTCGCGTCATGACAGAATATTGAAAGTGCCTACCTACTGGCACCCTCATTACTATGATTGCGAATGATGTTTGAAACGATTTAACTGTGATTTTGTCCACGTTCAGATACATTTTCAGTATGGCGCCGCTGAAAAACTCGTCGCCGAATAATTCCTCGCTGAAAAAGTTGCAACATAGAAAGTCTGTCTTCTGTGATGACTGCGGCTATCAAATCAGTTAAAAATCGCCACCATGCAAAGGGGCTATTGCACTTGCAAAAACTAAGAATTTGAATAGGAGGAGGAAACTGAATATAGCGAAACATAATTTTAAGAAATTTTCACATAAATTCTTTACACTTATTTCCATTTATTTCGTAATAAAATCTCACAACTAATTTTTTTTTAGTTCAAATGGACAGTGTGAACCAATGAAAGAATGAACAACTTATAAAAATATATAAACTAGTGTTTATGGTTCATTTTTTACAGCGAAATGCAAATGGGTGCCAGTAGCTGGGCAGCTTTTTTGCAATATCGATTTTCAAGACTTTTCTAGATTGACTACCAAAATGGTTTTTTTTCCAAAATTTTTAAGTTCCATTTAAATTATAAGAGATGAAGTCAGGGCGATTTGTAGGCATGTGCTGGGAGACTTAAAAAAAATAAAAATTTAAGTGCACCTGGACCACACAACAAAAGTGAAACTTCTTCAGGGATTCGTGTATTTCAAATTGTAAATATCTCTCCGTTCTGAATTCACATGTATTATATGAGGCTGTACATAGGTGTGAGGCTGTTTTACAAAAGTACAAAGAAATTAACAAATGTGTATACTCCAATGATACATTTTTATAACGGTTGCGTCTTATTTACTGAAAATTCATCAATAAAGCCAGTAGTTCAACATAATCCAATGATGGTCATGTGCAGTTTTATATAATACAAAATTTCGTGACTATTTTTTATTTAACTACACCCTCAGAAAGGACGTTAGATTTTTATAGAATATTTTTATATATAACGATTTCTTATGAACCAAAACAAAGTTATCTTCTATAGACGTGTTAGTCCAGCGTTAACTTTCCGCTTACATTGGTGTATGGTAAATATAAAGTCTTCATGATGAATTTTCACAAATAATACATTTTAAATACTACTAAATAAATCTAGGTGTTGGGGACCATTGCCTTATGTGAATATTGTTTGAACCACCTTTGGCTTCGCTGGGCTGGAACAATTTATGAATTTCTTAAATAAAAAAAAATCAGACTTATTCAGGAACACATTTGTTGTTGTTTTTTTTTTTTTTTTTTTTTTGGTATATTTCCACCATTTCTTGGCGAATCCTCCACGAATTTAATTAAAAGAATCAGTCAGGCATTCTTATGTATATAGATAGTACGGAAGAAAGAAACATTGCTTATAAATCGTTTTAAGAAAAAAATGAAAAACTCTTTAAGCTACTCTCTCTCCGGCAATTGCCGAGCATAATTGCTGTTAATGGATAACACAACAAAAAAAAAAGGTCAGAGACGGAATAAAATTTAAAAAAAGTAGTATATATTAATGAAAATAAATTGAATGAGACATCGAAGAGCTGTCGCTCTCCAGCGTACGATAACCAATAATTGCAATAATCGAACCCACATGCACACACACAAACACATTTCGGTCAATAATTACCACTTGAAAGCCAAATAAACCAAACGATATATTTTATGCATGCCAGGCATGCGGTTGACATTTGCAACAACAACTGTAGCAGATATATGTATACACTACATATATATAGAGTATACTCAAAAAAATGTCTTTTTTATTATATTATGTAATGTAATATTTTCTTTTCATGACTTTTCGCCCACTTTTATTACAGCAAATCAGCGACAAGTTAAGTTCAACAGGTGAAAGACGAGCTCAAGAACCGTTAAGGAACCAAATATGAAGAACAGCATGGCTTGCACGAAACAATGCTTCATTGGATTTTTATTGTTGACAACTTTTGCGATGTTGGCGCAAAGTGCTTTGGATGCATCACCCCCATTGGCGGCAGATCCGTATGCAGACAATGCAATCGAAAAGGATAATGGTGTGTATACATTGAGCGAAATTTTGTGGAATATGGCAAATAATTTTTAAAATAGTAGAAATGAATATTACAGCGTTAATACAAACGAATAAATACAAGAGAAAACGCTGGAACCGAAGCTTAAATACGCTTTCCACTTGTCCCTTCTTAAACTTGTGTTTATAGGAATATATAGGAATATAATAGGACAATAGGTAGATATTAAATATATATTATTGATCAGCATCAAAAGACATGTCTGTCTGTTGAACTGTCCGTATGAACAACAAGAACTGCGAGACTATAATATATAGAATATATAGATCCTCCCATTTCTTTTTCAGATCACCTAAAATCAAATCCAACCACTTAAAGCAGCAGATATGTCCGTCTGTCTGGTTCTCCGATGAACATCATTAATTAAATTTTTATATTTAGTCTCTTCTATATATTATTTCCTCTTCAGACAACTAGTATTGCCAACTCCTCTCTAAGCGGTAGTATTCATAAGAATGTGTACCTACTTTCCGAGTTTTTGAATGAAAATTTTTGATTTTCTGTTTCTATTAGCTAAAAACGCCATATTTTATGTATTTGACTACTATTCTTATAAAATATTCAATAATCTATCAAATCGGATCGTTAAAAAGGGTAGCGCCCAAACAAGTTTGTCCTCCTTCCTGGAGTTGACTCGAAATGACATATTTCTTTTGTTTCTCTTACTAATCCTAATAAAATTTCAAACACGAATCCAGATAGTAATATTTCAGCTATACAAATTAAAGATTCCATTGCGGGTAGAATGTAATTGAGGTGCTCAGATAATTTTAAATATTTTTACCCATTTTAAATAAAGCACATAATTTGCTTCACTCGACCATTGCAATGTATAACCTAGAAAAGTTCCTCTCTAATAAACAATTTTTGCTCAACACAGAACTGCTCACCGTACACAAGCGTCCCGCCTTCTTTGTTGGCAGCCGATATGGACGTTCCGGTGGTTCCAGTAGTGGCTCTTCCAAAGCACGCCGACTAATTGTTGTACCTCGCAATGATCGTTTCTTTTTGGGCTCGCGTTACGGCAAGCGTGGTGGTGAATTTATTTCGCCCTATGAGCAAAATGCTTTGAATCTGGATTCAACCGCCGGTGCGCATCTTGAGAGCGAAAATAACTCCGCAGGCAACGCAAACAACAGACTCTCGTACATGTCATGCAGCTTCACGGGAATCGGCAACTATTATCGCTGCAACAATGTGTAAGTTCTATCCATCACAAGCATATCGTATGACACTTAATTCCATTTTTCCCCAGTGATGAACTCGAAGGTATTATTAATCAAATGGCAAGCACGCACAATCTGAATGCTGCTGCCGAGGAGTTAAACGAGACCAAGTAAAATGTGGATGCAAGAATTCAAATGAAGAGCTACAGCAAAACAACCAAAGGACACAAGGACAGTCTGTATTATTTAAATCATATTTGTTAAACTATATATAATTTATATTTATGTTTTAAGCTTACACTAAAATATATATCTATATATAAATATATAATTGAGATAGACAAGTGATTGTGCAAGTAGTTATGAAGTTCATGGAGAAGTGTTTACAAATACAGTAAATTCTGTTCGTAAATTAAAATTTAAAAAAAAGGGCTGGATAAAATTTTAATTTATGCGGAATTTTCATAGCAAACTACAGAATAGCTTATGCGCGTATATTGAAAATATTGTAAATAAAAATGAAATGCAGACAAATATTTATTGTATTTGGAAAAATTGTTTAACAAAAAACCTAATTACTTACCAAGATTTATATGTATATGTATGTATTACTGAGAGAAACGATGATTGTGTATGACATTAAATGTTGTATAAAGTGAAGGTGCTGTTTCTTTATAGTATTCAATTTTCCTTTCCGAAAGAAATATGAAATATCCATTTATTATACAAGAGTCAAAAATAAAAGTATTTACTATACCAAATATTCAAAGCTAATCCTATAAAAAAAAATCATATATACTAAAATACACACATATGTTATTGAAAAGAAATAAAGTTGAATAAAGGCAACCAAAAATGCAAAAAGTTTCTCATTATTCACACAACAGAAGTGAAACTTCTTGAGGGAGGAACATTATTCGTACGAGACTGTATAACAAAAGAATGCAGAAATTAAAAATGAATATACTCCAATGATATAATATTCACTAAAAACTTATCAATAAATCCAGTAGTTCAACAAAATTTTAAAATAAACTTGTAAAATTCCGGAGCAGTCCTAGTCGAATGCAAAAAACACAAAGTCTCTATCTATTACCGTTTCTGAGATCCTTTCGTTCACACAGACGGACGGACGGACAGACGGACATGGCTATATCGAATCCTCTATCACTCCTGACCATAATGGGGGTAACTTTGGGGGGTCTCCGACAATTAGTTCTTCCTGTTACATACATTTGCACAAAACCAATAGGCTCTTGTACCTTCGGTACAGGGCCTAATTACATGAGCGCATGACAAATTTCACGACTACACGAATGACCACCAAATGATCATTGTTTGGTCATGTACAGTTCGATATAATACAAAAGTCATTTCCGTTGCAACACAAGTGTTACAATTTCGTGACGATTTTTTTTTTATTACCCTACGCTAAAAAAGTTTCACTTCATTTAAATACAATATTAAGTGCGTTGGGACAGAATCACAATAACGCTTCACACTTGCCCTTCGTAACATTGTATCTTAGGAGTTGAAAAAATCGAGACCAAACTTATTGAAATGGAGAAATGGAGACAGATAACTTGCGGCAGTACAATTAATAAAATATTTTCAAATCAAAAAAGAGCGCTACAGTCGAGTATATTCAACTTGGATATACCCTCTACTGCCATTGAAGCTTAAATGTATCTACAAGATGTATTTCTTTGTGGATTCCTTAGGAGAAGAGTTGACACGTTCATTGAATATAAGTTATCCGACCATGGAATAAAAGAGATTAAATATTCAAACTCAAAGGCACTATCTCCCTGTTATCATATCTTTTGTAGGGGGACCACTTATTTTACTCACTTCAATTAGCGATTCTTCAGGTGGAATCCGTTGTATGCTAATTTCGGAGACATTATATTCTAAGCAATGCAATTCAATCTACCTATGAGCGCAGCAATTACGCTGTTTCCCTGTTGCTATTACAGCACCATTGTAGAGTGGGATGTCCACAATCTTACCTCTTCAATGTACTCCTGTGCTTGGTGGAAATGAAGCACAAAATTTCGCCGTTCAATACTCAATTTTATGAAGATGTCGATGAAGCCAGTTCAATTTATCGATTGGTTTGCTCCCTTTGGAAGAGGAATTCTGTTACAAAAATTTTTGCCTTACATATGTATATTGATTTAGCATCATCTGCACCAAAATAAAGGAACTTTTTCATTTGCGCTTCAATTGTCAAATATTTAAATTGAAGAGAGATAAAAGTTGTGTTGGTAAAAATCTCTTTTTGAACTTGCTTGAGAATTTGCAATGCTGTTTTGATGGGGAATCAATTGTTTGGCAACAAGAACACCCCAAAACACCAAAAAAACATTCATCCGCCGTGGGCCTTTAGGCTCTTCCACATCATAACTTCCCTTCACATCATAAAAGCAAACATAGCCCCAGAAACATACCGCTCGAAATTCCTTTAAAGGTCACAAATTTCGTTTTACAGAAGAATTTAAATCAATATCAAGTACATCATAGAGCGTCACCTACTCAAACACAGTAATATATATCAAACTTTTACCCAACTATATATTCACTGCAGAAATCGCATGCATCCTCTCCGCCTTCAAATAAGCAATCAGCCAACGTGGAAACTTTGCAATATGTTCTGACTCCCTTCTCTCCGCTCTAAAAGCAATTGCCAACCCCAACAATAGGGACTTTTACTCAAACTCTGAAGAAAACAAAATTCTTTTCATAGTGATACCCGGTTATTGCAGCCAAAGAAGCACTAAAGTTTTCCCTCACATTAGCAAATTTAATACTTCCGATCTAATAAAATCTTTAGCCACAGTAGCGACTTGAAAACTCATCTTTTTCCCCGTCAAATTTCTCCATTTTGGTAATATTGGCAGTACAACCTTTTTAAGATTCAAGTGTAAAAATACTTGTAAAGGGGTTAATTAACAAATTATATCACTATAGCTTTTAAATGGGTATTTATTTATATTTAATGTCATGTCTCTCTCTTGAATCAACACTACCAACGTGAAGGCGTTCTAGTAGACTTTAAATTAAAGTTGCAGTTGGTAATATGTACAAGTAGGAACATGCAACTACTCCACCGACAGGCTCTATAATGTATTTCGCGCTTATTAGGGACAAATAGGCGTGTTATGGTTTGGTGGGTAGCTGTTCCCTTCGAGTTCTCGATATTCACACTTACGGAAAACGAGTAGGAGGACATCTAACCAAGCAAAATGGCTCGTTACAGCGAAGGTTTGCATGGTTTGACTTGTAACTTCTGGATCTTTGGAAGTCCGTACATAAATTATTTTTTTGGACAAACTGTATTTGTGTAAAAATAAAAATAAAAATTTGTTTTGTGGTTTTATTTTCGATTCCAATCTACACATCCTTATAGTTCATCTCTCGGTACACACAGTTGCGTGAATTTATTAACTTTATTTATAGCCTGACTTAAAAAATAATAAATCTGACGATTTCGGCTGCAAAAACTGGAAATTGTTATTTACACTCAGTCGACATACAAACTCACTTACACGTTGACATTGTCCTCTCGGAACACGATTACCGTGTGGTCCTCGTCTTGCTTTGTTCTGCCAACAACCGATAATAAACGACAACAACAGAAACAACGAAAGGTAAATGCTGCATGCGGAAATTAAATTATATGCCATTGAGAGTTCTCCACTGTTTAAAAAAAAACAAGATATAACGTTACAGTCAAGTTTACTCGACCTCAAAATATCCTATTTTCCTTAAACTTAATTTGATCACATTTTAAGATTACATTTCATGCTAAATTAAATCAAATTTTAAAATAAACTTGTGAAATTCCGGAGCAGTCCTAGTCGAATGCAAAAAACACGAAGTCTCTATCTATTGCCGTTTCCGAGATCCTTTCGTTCATACAGACGGACGGACGGACAGACAGACGGACATGGCTATATCGACTTCTCTATCACTCCTGACCATAATGGGGGTAACTTTGGGGGGTCTCCGACCATTATTTCTACCTGTTACATACATTTGCACAAAACCAATAGGCTCTTGTACCTTCGGTACAGGGCCTTAAAACAAAAGTTTTACAAAAACTTAAACATATTCTTGTGATTTTTTTTTTTATTTTGAAAGCACAAGTTTGACATATGTATCTTACACAAATCCCAATAAAATAGCCCACACAGAACCTGATAGGACATTATCCCTTTATAGTCTCCCAAATCTCGCTGTGCACGCAGACATCTTCAGCGAGAATTTATATACTTTCTGCTGCCTGTTACATACTTATACACAAATTTAATATTCCCTTGAACCCTATACATACAGTGTATTAAAAGCAGCAAGAAGCGACCAAGTGCATCCATGGATAGATTGGCGCGTGTAGCAAAGATGTATGTGAAACACTTAAAAAATTTATACAATCTTTTTTCCCTGTAAATTGAAAAATATTCGCTGATTGTTCGTATAAGAAATTGATTTTAATTGATGGCAGCGCGGCTTCAGCTGCCGGCCTACTTATATACGTACGTATGTATGCGTGCTTGTGCAGCGTACATTATACGGCAAGGAAGATGGAAGCGACTGCGTATGTAGAATACGACAACAGAATGAGCACAGTATGAATCGAAGATGCTGCGCGGCAGTGGGTTGTTTTTTAATTGCATTACAAACATTAAAGCTGCGTGGTGGAGCGAAAACGCGGCATTGGTTTTTTATTTTCATCTTATGGATGGTTGTACTATGGCCAACCAGCATTATGAAAACTTTTTAGCCAGAAGTACATAGCAGCGTGGTGATAAGTTCTCATCAAGCAGTTTCTCATAGCAGACGTGTAGCTTTTCTTTAAGCGCGGCGGCCTGTTCTGTCATAAAGCACAGACGGTCATAGAGCAAAACATTCTCGCAGAGTTTCTACAATAGAAAGATGCACGCAAATTACATTAAACAACGCAGCAAAACAGGTGAAACAATAAACAATTAAATTACCTGCATAGATGTTTGTAAACAAGTCAGCGCTTCTGCCATTTTGCAGCCCACTTCGTTCTCTTGTAACTTGTCGTTGATTAAATTAAAGCGCGTCTCATGGACTGCAGACCAAGGCACGGTTTCATCTTCCGGTTCTGTCTTTGAGCGTAAAGCATACGCTTGACGCAAATCGGAAAAAGTCAATGATTGCGTGTTTGGCGTCATCGTTGTTGTTGTTTTTGTAGTCTTCAACTTAACCACAAATTCATTACCATCGACATCAAGTACAGCTTCCGCTAACGCGCGCAAAAGTAACTGACGACTATGTCGGCAATGTTCCTCCTTACTCATTATACGCCATCTCGCTGACGTCTGTTGGCAGGCTAAGCGTAAAAAAGGGCGATTCAAATAGTTAGCTCCACCTAGATTACCATGCCGTTGCGCTACAGCTAGACGTAGCGCTTCACTTAGCGGAAAGTTAACAAATCCTGCGGTCGCTTCGTTACTCACTTTAAGTTTGTGATAACAGCACGGCATTATAACCAGCCGCTGTACTTGCGGCATATTTAGAAAAAGCTTCATCGCGCTAATGCTTAAATCCGCGCACGCATGCAAGCCAATTAGACTAATTTTTGGCGGCGGCTCCGCACACATGCCAACTTGCGTTACCAACTCATGCGCGGCATTTGCTATAAACTCCTGTGAGTTCTCGTTGATGTATTGCTGTTGATAGCTGATTGACTTTGCGACAATTGCGGTTTGCGGCAAACGTTCGCGTGCTGCTTGCACGCGGTATTCATCTGCCTCCAGTCCAAGTATTAAAGAATGCGGATTGTGCGCAAAAAGCAATTCGCATAGATAACCTAAGCCGGCGCCAAGATCCACATACAACGGTGTGTCTTTACAGTGCGTTTGTATAAATGCGGCTAGCTCGATTATCTCATGTTGTTTTTTGGCGCTTACCTTATGAAGAGCCGGTTTGGTGCTGGTCTTAGTTTGGGTATGTACAGGTGGTTGAAATGCTGTCGCAGGAATGAGTTCAGCTAGTTTTGTACGAAAGAGTGCAACAGCTTGCTGGCTAGCTACGAATGTTGGCAGTTCTTCATGCACAAACGGAAAACGATTAAGTTCATCATTTGAGAGTTTCATAAAGTAATTCTTAAATGAGTGCGGCATACGCTCGAAGATTTTTTCGCATAGAATACGTGTATTTGCTTCGATATAGATCCATGATTCTTTGTCAAGGAAATCTAGCGCAGCAGTGAAATATTCAATAGGTGTGCTATATGCATCCGGTAGCGACATAACTGCAAAAAGACATAAAAAATTTGTAAATTTCTAAAAACAAGGTTAATTAAATAGTAACAACTAATATTTCTTTCTTGAAATTGATGAGGTTGGCTTAATATGGATCCATATCTGGTATACTAGTGTTCCTGGCACGACTTGCTGCGCCCAGTGCAAACTATTGTTATAATGAATTTGGTTTCTTTGTGTCTCGAAGACAGTTAAACCAATTATTCTATGGATCTAACTTGTGGGCAGGGCAACGCCTCATTCAATTTTGATTTAACTGGATTACTTATATATATATATATATATATATATATATATATATATGTTATTTATATATATGTTCCCGTATGTAAATGTATAAACAGCCAGAAAAAGGCGAGCAGACCCTAAAAAGTATATATACTCTTGATAGGCATTAAAAGCATCCGTCCGTCTGTCTGGCTGTCCATTGGAGACTTTAATCGATAGAGCCTTTAAAATTTATGTTATCCTCCCACCCTAAGCTAGTGTTGGAACTTACGAACTTATTCTTAGTTTTTGTACGAAAAAGCTTTGTTAATTTACCTAAACACACCAAGTTTGATTTACCTTACTTTATATCTTATAAAATATTGCATTAAGGTTCAGATCGGACCCCTACAAAGCCATCAACAAAAGAACCCCTCATACATAGCTATCCCAAAATAATGGGTTTTGTATAAGCAAAAATTTATTTAAATAAAAATCAAATTTGTCAAAGTTTGGATATTTAATATCGCATATACCCTTATCAGATAGTAGTGGCCAAACCTATTCTAAGGGTAGTATCCAATAAAACTTGTCTTCTGTTGCTCCTTTCTGAGTTTTCGCTTTGATAATTTATCTGAAATTTTTTAAAAATGTCTCCATATAAGTCCATATTGGACCACTAGGAGTACTCCATTCAAATTTGTCCTGCACACTATCATTTGAGTAAAACACACAGCTTCATAGTTAACGAGATTTATTTGCTACTTAACTGCCTTAAAGTTAACGAGTGGAGTACACATATGGTATAAAAAATTTATTGCTTCTTGTATTGTTAACGTCGGTTATATCGATTTCCTATAAACACTAATACGAGTATACGAGTATATATCTAGCGTTCGTCGTTTAGCATACAAGCATTAATTGGCGTAACAGTTAAATTATTTCGTTAGAAACTTAATTCAATCTAATTGAAACAAATTATGTTATTGCAAAATATGTTGCCATTTTTGTTTAAAAAAAAAAAAAATATATAACAAAAGATTTACGACTATGTATATACATGATATCCAACTTAAAATACAAGTTTAAACTTGCTTTCTGCTCTCATCAGCTTATGCTATAACGCGCCATTTCTCCTTGGTTTCTTGTTCCAGTTTATCATTCTCCGGACCCAGTATACATTTACCGTAATGTGCCGGTTTCTCCTTAAAATAGCGCTCGACAACGTCATTCAATTCCTTAACCGTTACAGACAACATACGTGAGCGATACTTCATGAACATCTCATGTGAAACACCATATATGAAGAAATCGATGCCAATATTACCGGGAGCAATAGGTGCGTCTAGCTGCTGCAACACGCCCAATTTTGCCTCGAAAAGTGTTTGTTGATCGAGTGTGTCGGCCTGTTGCTTTAACCATTTGTATGTATCATCAAAAGCGTCCAAAGTCTTGCTAGAGTTCGGATCACGGTAGCTAAAGAAACTGAAAATACCATCAGAACCGATGCGTGCGCCCGCTCCATATGCTCCGCTTTGTTCGCGTACAACTGGTAATAGATATTTGGCGGACACAAGTTTGGCAAGTACTCGAAGCGCTGGATGATCCCGATGTGCATAGGGCACAGCAAAAAATGATTTAGCGCAGTAATTAACTGGTATATTCATGATGAAATGTTGGCAACTGGGCTCCAATAATTTGACTTCATTCACAGATTTTGTTGGTTTCGATGTAGGCAAATTGCATAGGAACTGTTCGTAGTGCTTAACGAATGTTTTGTAATATTCGTCGGATGTGTTAACGGCGACGCGTATATTATCCTTTGTAAATAATTTTCCGGCTAACATTTTCAAATTTTCCATAATCTGCGGTACTGTGTGCTCTTGTACGTATTTCTTCATAAATTCAATGTGCTCCACACCACTTAACAGCGACTTCAAATGCGCTGCATCCGTTACCAGACCAGCACAACTCTGCATTGCGTATAAATGCCCGGAGCTTGCAATTCCCACCGATATACTCGACATGTAATTATCAATAAGCATGCTTAAGCGATCTTTATCTTCTAGCTTAAAACGTGTCAAGAGCTCTTCGCACAAGTCAAACATATGCGGCACATTCTTGTCCAGAGCATGTGTCGACATCAGCACGCCGATATTATACGATTTACTATCGTAAATGTTCTCGGCAAAGTTGAGTTTAAAATCAATGCCGGCAGTTTTGGACAACAAAAACTTGTCAAACTCGCGGAAATCGTAATTACTCGTACCCATTTCGCCAATGACATTGCAAAATAGCGGTATGAGCATTATATCCTCGCGTGACAGCACGTCACCGTTGAAATGGCACTTTAAGTAGGATATTTCGTTTGTCTGCACATTGCAGATCTGTGTGGGAACATTCTTTATCTTCAATACATTAATGGGTTGCAGCTTTGGAGGCTGTTTCACGTCGTCCAATGAAAGGCAGGGCAATAATTCAACATTGGGCACAGCCTTCTGCGCCTTCTCTAATTTAAGTCCGTTCTCATAAATTTTTTCGCGTTTTGCGTCATCCAACGCAGTTACCTTCTGTTTGAGTAGCTCAGCTTCAGCCATTTTAAAATTCTGCTCATAGTGATCATCCGGCGACATGGTCAGCGTCAGTTTATGCGTGTTATTTGCAAAGTATTGTATCATCTTCTGTTGCAAATATGTACGATCAGTATGCAGCGCTTCACGGAATTTATTGACCATATCGGAGACACGTAGATTTTGAACAACGTCGCCATCGTGGTTCCATAACGGCGTAGAGTTGAACAATAGGCCTAAACCAAATTGAGGGCTTTGATGTTTTAATGACAGTTCGATATTATGTAGCACACTTTCTATGTGCTTTTTCTCGAAGCCTTCGGCAATGACCTTTTTAATCGTTGATTCAAAAAGTTCCTCAACTTTTTTGAAGTCCTCTACTCGCACATCCTGCAGGCCAACGCAGAAATAGGTATCCTTGATTTGTGGATCGTAGCCGGTTGTTGAATTATAGCCACCAGAGAAGTTTGGTTCGATGAGACTCTTGTAAAACGGTGAGTTTGGACCTCTTACAAGCAGTTCGGAGAGTACATAAAGCACAAAACATTCCTCAATATTGGTTACATCTGACATCAACAGCGCAATGGCGATTTGATTTTGTTTTTCGAACGGCGCTCCCATATTATCAAAACGACTCGATATATGCACATTACGTGGTTCCGCCCATCGAGTTTGATTCGGAATGCGGCTGTAATTGTTGTTGATGCACTGGTATTTTGACAAGTACTCCTTGTTAACGTACTCCAGTGTTCGATTCAAATCGAACGAACCATAATTATAAATTCGTGCGTTACTTGGGTGATAGTATTTACGATGAAAATCTACGAGGTTAGTGTGCGTAAGTTTTGGTATCTCCAGAGGATTTCCGCCAGACACAAAACCATACGTGTGACACGGCAACAGACTGTTCAACAGATTCTGACCAAATATTGAAGCGTTCTCGGAAAAGGCACCTTTCATCTCATTGTAGACAACGCCCTTTAGTACATATTCAGAATTTTTATCGTTTAAATTGCTGTGCTCCAAGCGCCAGCCTTCCTGCAGAAAATCAAGGTATTCTAAATTCGGTCTGAAATCCAAGTAAATAATCTACATTAAACTCGAAACAGCTATTTTTAATATATTTACCTGAACACAGCATCCAAGTAAATACTTTGTAGATTACGAAAATCGACTTCGTTCATTGAGGAGAACGGATACATAGTATAATCAGGTCCAGTCATTGCATTCATAAAAGTAGCTACTGATCGCGTTAACATCTTGAAGAAAGGATCACGCACGGGATACTTCTCGGAGCCACAGAGCACGCTGTGCTCTAAGATGTGCGGCAGTCCCGTCGAGTCAAATGGCGTTGTGCGAAAGTTGACGGAGAACACATTATTTGGATCATTGCGGTCGAGATACCAGAATTCGGTGCCAGTACCCTGATGCCGGAATGTATACGAAGTTATGCTAAACTCCGGTACACGCTCAATACGCTCACACTGGAAGCCCTGGTACACTTCGCCCTCGCTGAACTTATAATCCTGCAGTTGCACCACTTCGGGTCGGTGCAATTTGTGACTAGCGGCTGCACTCGGCGTACGATACGCATCATCGTACTTGGAAAAGTCACTAAAGCCTCTACGTTTGGCTATAAAGCGGCGTAGAGCGCTCGTACCCGACGATGCGGCGCCCGTTGGACAGCGAAGATGTTTCAAACGCGTAAACATATTTCGACTAGTCGGATTTTGTTTTTAAATCAATGTACAGCAAGTAATTTTGAATTGTGTGCTCTCTAAAAGAAGAAACACAAGAGTTCGTTGGTAACACAAATTCTTTTCATTTATGACATTTCAGCAATAAATTTAATAACGATCAATCAATGAAAAAACAAAAATTAAAATACACAAAAAGCAACCACGTTACATCAGCACTTTTGAAAGAATTTTGTAAGCATATGTGATACACATTTTAACCGGCGTAGCTGTGTGAAATATATTAAAGGTTTCAGACAATAACTTACCGTTAATTTTAACCGGCAATTGTTAAAGAACTTTTAATTATATTTGTTAAATAACATACTTTGCTCAACGTGATACAGTGAGCCGAAAAACACTAGAAAATACCATAAAAAGGGTAGCTAACATATTTTAAGTGTTGCCAAATAATAAAAGCCGTGTATACACCATAGGACTATCCTATTCATTGTACATTGTATATGATTTATTTACTTTATTTGTATTCTCTATAAAAACTGGACCGGTTCATGATCCAAACAATATCCGCTTACAAAGTGTAAGTAATTACATGTTGCCCAAAGCATCAGCCAATAGAACATATATATTAAGGTAGTTCACGTCAAGTTAAGTGGTCCGTTCATATATTATTTGCATATGAACAATTTGTATGGAAAGAAAGTGAAGGAAAAACAAAGAATAGATAAACAGCCTGCTTAATGAGACGCAAACTACCTAATTACTAATATTTTACTAAATAGAAAATTATTCGACAAAAAAAAATGTGTTCATACGAAAAAAAATTTGAAGTGTATGTTACCTTCAAACATTTTACTTGTCTAACGAACTGCTTAAAACAGTATGGCAACACAGCGAGTAGCATTTGATTTGTTTACAAGAAGTTAGCCGGCAGGCATAAATATTTAACAAAGCATTTAATAAAAATTTAAACAAAAAACAATGGATTTGGATGCAGAAAATGATGATAACGAAACTGGTACACGCATGAGTTTGCGCCAACGTCCTCCACGTAAGGCAAGTGATGCTTTCAACGATGATGCCTCTTCAAAATTTTTGGAAGACTTCGATCCAGAAACATCAAATCGAGAAAAACGAAAGCTACGCAAAAAAGTGAACCAAAACAGCCGGAATGCTCCTTACGATGAATACGGACACATACGTCATAATGGTAAAGATGTTTGCGACTGCATGAAAGATTCCTGTCCAGGATGCTGGTTTGAATGTCGCAATTGTGGCTCCCGCAAGTGTGGTCCACAGTGTCGTGTGAATAGAAAATTTTGCTACGAATCGATTACCTTTGATGGCAAAGACTTAACCATTAATAACAAATATTTTACTGGAAAATAATAAAGCCATCATCTAATTGACACTACTTTTTAAGGCAATTGTATAAATGATTTTATTTAAGCTAAACATATTCACGATAAGTTGACATCAGCAGCTCAATCCGAAAACCTTAACTTAATTTTGATCATTAAACGACAAAAAAAAATTTATAAACTATGATCCAAAGCCATATTCATATATACCTTATAATATTATTTTAAATGTACAAGAAAGTTATGTAGACAAAAAAAACTTTCGATACATTAAAAGAAAAGGGGTTCAGCTCTGTTAGACAATATAAGCAACGCATATCGTAGGGGGGCCTGTTGTTTTCGACCATACATATAATAAAAATAAGTTGTGACTATACTTTTTATATAGTAGGTACAGAGTTTCTTACGGGCAATGTAGCCTGTGGCATACCCTTTTAAGTACAGATTCGTACAAACTACAATCGTTCATTTGAAAATAATAATACAAATTTATTGGTTTCCAACTTTAAAAGCGAATTCCCTTAAAACTCTTGCATCTGATTGATTGTTGGCTCCATTGGATTACGCCCGTTTATAAAAGATCATATATAATAACTAGATGTGGTTGAATTAATAGATTTTTATAGAAGTATACATTAGGTTATTTTGAAGCTGCGATTTCACAGCTCCTATTTTATCTAGCTTTCTGCAAATCTTGTTGACAATCAAGAGGTTGCCATTTTGAAAACAGTTATGTTACTTTATGCGTAGTTGAAATGTGGAACAGATTTTTATTCTAATTGAAACGTTTAAAGTAATAATACTATTTTAAGTCACCAACCGTCACTCTTTCAACACACAATTTCAGGATGAATGCTGCTAGATATACTTGAAGTCAAGCAGACCTTGTCTATGATTCTAGTATGAGAGCTATGTTTTATAGTGGTTCGGTTAAGACGATGTGGCACTTTACATTAGAAATACCGTAACATTAACAAGAAAAACCATAAATTTTTATACAAGAACTTCTAAATAGAGCAGGTTTGTACGATATAGTAGGTTATCATGTTTATTTAAGAAACTTTATCTGCTTATGGATATGTGTATTCTAAATATCTAAATTTGAGGGCATTATTTGTTTTTGTCTTCGAGATCTATGCTTTTAGACTGACATATACAATTTTTAAATATTACACATGAATGCAAAGCGCGTAACCAAAGTCTAAGCGTATGTGTGTGCTCAAAATGTATTCATGTTTTGCTAAAAGCAAGCGACTTGAAACTTTAACGTTAAAAGCATTCAGCACACTAATAGTACAGTACATAATATGTAATACAAATTGATGTTCCACAAATAAATAGAAAAAATGTTGTATTGCACCTAGAGATATGTTTCATCTACCTAAATTCTATGCAATTAATTTTTATGTAAATAAAAAAATGCAATTCATTGTTAACCAACATATTTTATTCCACAACCACATTTAACAAACATGTATATAATACAATTTTTTGCTTATAATGCTTCATTGCAGAAATGTTAGATTGTCTGATTACAACCAATTGGGGATAGTAAAAAAAAAATATGAAAAAACTTTATATTCGGTGAAAACGAAGCTGTAATACTCTTCCCATGCTATTGTTTAACGATCTTCTCTACGAATTGAATTTATTTTTCGCGGATGACGTCTGTGTGACGTACAGAGCATCCTGCGAATACGAAGCAACTGACGGCATCCAAGAATACGCCGCAATGTTCGCGCTATGGGCGAGGCGCTGGAACATTAGTATAAGCAGCCACAAGTCGGCCAATGTCTGCTTCACGCTAAGACGCAACACGCCGCCGGCAGTATTCGTAGAAGAGGTGCCCGTACAGCGGACTGTTACTGCCAAATATCTTGGTATCATCCTGGACCGCAGGCTTACATTTGCTGCCCACATTACAGCTATAAAGTCTCGCGTAAAAGCTGCTGTGGCCAAACACTACTGGCTCCTCAATGCGCGCAGTAAGTTGCCACTTAGGAACAAAGTAACTATCTACAAACAGATCATTGCGCCGATCTGGAAATATGGCTGTCCAATCTGGGGTATAGCAAGTGATAGCCAAATCAATAGACTACAAGCTACCGAAAATATAGTCACTAGACAAATCACTGGTTGTGAGTGGTTTATTCGAAACACTCTGCTGCACAAAGACTTAAATTTGGCCACAGTCTGGGAGCAGATAAATTTCCACTCCAGTCGGTATAACTCCAGGTTGGAACGCCATAGAAACCGTTTGGCCAATGATTTGTCAAGGGTCCGGCCACTACAACGACTTAAAAGGCGCCAGCCAAGAGACCTTACACTGCGCACCCCCAGAGCCAGGTCAACCAGATAAAGGCGGATACACTCGCCCTCACCGAACACCCAATAAAATGTACATGCGTAATATTAAATTAAATTTACATTAATTTTAATTTTAATATTATGTCGGCGTGCCCTCTTGGGCTGAAATGAGAGATAAAAAGGTCATAAAAGGGTTAAAGACCACCCCGTATACCTTAATAAAAAAAAATAAAAAAAAAAAAAAAATTTATTTAGGTTTGATTGTGAACAACTTTAAATGGGTCATTTTGATTACTCAGCGTGAGTTTTAGATAGGAAGTAATCATAATCCATATAAAAATAATTAAGTTGTGATAAAGTTTAATATTTTAGCTATGTGTAAAGTGTATACAGAATATTTTAAACCTTATGTTGGACTAATATTTTGTTTAGAGTTTTAACTCTAGACATAGGAGCTATATATGAATCACCATATTATATACAATAGCAGGTTATCTACGAAAGTTCTAAACGAAGATTGAAAAACAACAAGTAAGGAAATTTCAGTCGGGCGTAACCGACTGTAAGAGGCCCTGTACCAGTTCAGGTCGCCTAACAAACACATTAAATGTTTCCCGAGCATATGACCAAACACATGACCACTTCTCACTGCGCGAATATGAATGAAAAGAAAAGGGGGATCGTTCAAATTCAATTGCTTATTAAATCGTCATTTATTATCCGATTTTGATGAACTTTTTTTGATTTGGGCTTAGAAAGACGTTAACTTTATACTGGTGTGCTCAATTTTTTTTGTGCCGAAGAAATTTTTACCCTAAGGGGTGATTTTATGGGGAAGGGAATTGTGAAATTCCGGAGCAGTCCTAGTCGAATGCAAAAAACGCGAAGTCTCTATCTATTACCGTTTCCGAGATCCTTTCGTTCACACAGACGGACGGACGGACATGGCTATATCGACTCCTCTATCACTCCTGACCATAATGGGGTAACTTTGGGGGGTCCCCGACAATTAGTTCTTCCTGTTACATACATTTGCACAAAACCAATAGGCTCTTGTACCTTCGGTACAGGGCCTAAAAATTGGTTATTTTTTTTTTTTTTTTTGTAAAATGCTTCCGAAGAGAACGTACCAATTTTTGTGTTATCAGGAACAAAGCAATAATATAATAAATTTCATTTCAAAGTACACCTAGTAAACACAAACTTTGTTTAATGTGGTTTATAATAAAAACAAAAATTGTTCTCTAATATGTATATGCGTTTATGTAAATGTATGTATGTTCATATGTCTATATATAGACTATTTCTATAAAATTTCTGGCAGTAACAATTTAACGCTTGAGAGCTGAGGTTGATAGTATCAACTTGATACAGAACTTGTATTGTTTAAATTGTCACCGACTCAGCTATTATTAAATAGATTGAAATGTTCGTCGTGGCTATTATTTTATTTCTTGCATTTGTTGCAATCTGTCGGCATTTGAACAAAGATTATTCGCTATTAACGTTATGTCGACGTATTAAAACCATCGATGGCAGACCTCTGGAACAAAGTCTGGCCACTGCTAAGGGTAGAACAATTTTCGGCAATACATTCGATATGTTAAAAATGAATGCAGAACAATTGTTCTACTATTCTCGAGATTACGCAGAAGATTTGAAACGCAGTTATGTACAATATGTGCTAGGGCTTCCGATTTATAATGTTATTGATGCAGCAGATGCGGAAATAATCTTAAATGACAATAATTTAATAACCAAGGGAGATGTCTATAGATATTTTCATCCATTTCTAAAAACTGGTTTGCTTACAAGTACAGGTAAGTAGTTTAAATATTAATCGAAGTAATTTAGAAGCGGTTTATATTTAAGTGGGCGGCACAAGTTAAACCAATCTACTTTACATTAAACTCAAGGTCAAACATGGCACAGCCGTCGAAAGTTGCTAACACCGGCTTTTCACTTTAAAATATTAGAACAGTTTCTAGAAATCTTCAAGTAAGTTTTATTTTGATGTTAAAAATGTTCATAACTTCTCACACAATTTTTCATTTGGTTAACAGAAATGAAAGCATGAAGTTCATCGTCAATCTTCAAAAGCTTAGTGACAACACTGCCGGACCATGTGAGCTCAACTTGCATGAGCTAATACCGCGTTTTACACTCAACAGTATTTGTGGTATGAATGCATATTTAATAATTAAAAGACAGTATTCAAAACAAAAAAAATCGTTTTTTTGTTTATAGAAACGGCGCTTGGCGTTAAACTTGACGAGTGCCAGGCAGGCGATGAATATCGTAAGCAAATTCAAATTGCAGAAGTAAGCTTCATCAAGCGTGTCATGAATCCATTGCTGGCAAGTGACAGACTATACAATTTAATCGGAGATGGGCGTAAAGATATTCCAACTCTGAAAAAGCTGCATGCATTTTCCAGCGATATAATCAAAAAGCGACGAGAAACTTTTAATGAAGATGCAACCAGAGCAGCACAGGAAGCAACCAATGAGTGATTTTTTATTTGCCTTTTTTTTTTTGTAATTCTATTCTCATTATTTACAATTACTTTGCAGTGATCTTAATACCAAGCACCGCTATGCCATGTTGGATACAATGCTTTTGGCGGAGAAGGACGGTCTAATTGATCATGCTGGCATCTGTGAGGAGGTCGACACTTTTATGTTTGAAGGTTTCGATACAACTTCGATGAATTTGATTTTTACACTAACTTACTTGGCCTCTCATCCGAAGGCGCAACAGCGTTGTTATGAGGAAATACAAGAGTTTGTGAATGGTCAGTTTGAAAAGCAAACAAAGAAAAGAACCACGAAACTATTTTTTTTTTTTTTTACAACATGTTTTACACTTTAGATGATCTCAGCAACTTGAACAGTCGTCAGCTTAGTCAATTGAAATATTTGGAGTGCGCTATAAAAGAGACGCAACGTCTATGTCCTTCCGTGCCGGGTATCATGCGTGAATGCGTCGACGATACAAAGCTCGCGAATAATTTACTCTTACCCAAGGGCACACAAATCGCAGTACACATATTCGATGTACAACGTAATCCACGTTATTTTGAGCAACCCAACGATTTTATACCTGAGAGATTCCTGTCGGAGAATGCAAGACAACGTCATCCGTATGCTTTTATTCCATTTAGCGCTGGACGTAGAAATTGCATAGGTAATTGTGTAATAATATGCGTATGCATATGTTTAATCTATAATCGTTTCTGCTTTACAGGACAAAAGTTTGCCATGACCGAGATGAAAACATTGCTTGTACATTTGCTCAAGATTTTCGAATTTTTACCTGTGACCGATCCAAAAACTTTTCGTTTTCTCGCTGGAATATTGATTAGAACGAATAAGGAAGTTTTTGTTAAGATTGTCAAACGTAATAAAACAAAGTAGTTGTTATGAAAATTAATGCAATGTGTTATAAAAAGTGTTAGCGGAGATATAACGCCCAAAGTTTTACGGTTTTTGTTTATTTATTATTGAGCCAAATTTGGTGTAACTTGCACGTTTCCTATGAAAGATATGCCATACATGCTAAGATCGGACCACTAGAAGGGGTACACCTCATACAAATCGTTAAGAAGAAGGGATCTCGTAATCGTGCACACTCGACTGCAACGTTTTTTCTGGTTTTTTGTTCATCTCTAAGAGAAACAAGAAAGAACGCTGCAGTCGAGTGTGCTCGACGTCAAGATACCCTGTATCCGCAATGAATCTTAAATTTGTATGTCACATATACTTACATATATCTGGTATGTATTTGCATTAAGATAAACTAAAATTAGCGTTTCAAGCTTAATTAAACAACAAAACAAAATGTTTTCAATATTATTCTGAAAGCGTGCAGATTGGTATGGGAGCTACCCCTTTAAGCGGTTCGTAATACACCTATATGGAATATTTCAATACACCAAATTTTTTAGCTAAGATAACAAGAACAAAAAATATTTTTTTTATTGAAAAAACCAGAAAGGTGATCAGGTTTTTATGGGTCTATTATTAAAATAAGGGTGTGGGTGTGGTGTTTTGTTCATTAAACACTATCTAGCTGCAGAGAAAATAGAAAACATTAAATATTCAAACTTCTCCATGTTCTCATTCGCACAGCCAGACGGAAATGCATACCGTTTTAGTCTATGGATACAGGATATAATAAATTTAAAAACATTTGTTTACACAATCTAATTAATACACAAAATACCCTACCTATAGAGTATTAAGCTTTCGTTTCTATCGAGTTTAGCGTCTATACTTGTTTTATGAGCTACGCTCACCCGCTCCAATTGTCGATAATTTCAATTATTACAAATTCTATTTACGCTTGCTTGACACTGACCTTGCACGCTCTACGGCACAGAGTCTATGTTCCCATTTCTGCTAATATTCTCTGTCTAGCACATGGTATAATTATAGAAGGTAGCGCAACTCTCACAATGAATGTAGCTAAGAGCAGAAGAGGAAGACGTTCAGTCGCATACTGAGTGTAGCTATTCACTTTCAACTGTAGCTATTTTGAGAGCGCATGGCTGAAGTGGCTTCACTATGTATTATTACACTATGGTCTAGCAATTAATTGCTGAGAACAATAATGGCGTCTTTGCTCTTCTTATCACCGGCATTTTACACTATAAACTCGAAAGCGTCGCTATGGATCGAGCGATTTGCGTCTGCCAGACGAACTATATAATATTAAATTGGAAAGCTAATCACACCGAAATCACAGTTAAAAACATATTAAAATGTATTTGTTTCTAGACGCTCGTCGTTACCAGAATAAGAAGCCATTATGGCAAGATAAAGAAGATAAGCACTCATAATGAAGTGAGATGCTTTGCAACATTTAGTATATTCCTTACCTTCACATGGTGCGGTTCGTCGCGACGTTCTTTCGTATTTTTTTTATTTACAATTTGTATTATTTTTTTTATTGTGAATCAGTTTATCAATTTAAAAATTAAAAAATGCTAAGCGCGCTTTGGTTGTTGTTTATTGCAATTTTGTATATTTTATTGCGTTTTCTCCAACGAGACTATGAGCTTTTGTCGTTTTGCCGACGTATCAAAACAATTGATGGAACACCACTGGAACGCAGTGTTGCACTAAGTCCATCATGGAGGCTCTTTGGCAATACTTTTGATATAATTAATATGAGTAGCGGTGCGTAAGAGAATGAAGTGGTACTGATCAAAAATGCATACATATATATTTTATAGAAGAGTTCTTTGATTATTTTCGGGAACATGCTATGAAATTGAAGCGCAGCTACATACAATATATTATCGGAACACCGCTCTATAATGTCATCGATGCCGCTGATGCTGAACTCGTATTGAATGATAATAATTTAATAAAGAAAGGTGATCTGTACAATTTTTTGCATCCATATTTGCAAACCGGTTTACTAACGAGCGCTGGTTTGTATTCAATTTTTTTAAATATTTTCTTTAAAGTTCTACGCTTAAAATTGTTTATGTTTTAGGTCAAAAGTGGCACAATCGCCGCAAGTTGTTAACACCGGCTTTTCATTTTAAAATTTTGGAACAATTTCTGGAAGTGTTTAAGTAAGATTAAACGTACTTTGAGAACCGAAACTCTTATACCATACAAACAAATTTTCAAAACCAACCCATTAAAAAAAAAACACATTTTTTATAAACTTCCACAAAAATTGAACGGCATAATATTTTATGTGTATGCATTTTTTTGCGAAGCAGTTCTTCACTAAAAGCTAACATATTGAATTAAGATGATATTAAAATGAATACTCTAAATGTTTAGGACCAACGGGTATATCTAAATGAACTTGTCTCGTCGAGCTGATCCAGATTGTACGCGGTTTGTGAAAACATTGCTTTTATTTTTATTCGAAAAATATCATTCCATTGGAATGATAAGGCTTTTATTTTGACGTCATAACCATATACCTATGTTTCACCATGTTCTGTATCGTCGTTGAATTCATTCAATTCAGTCTTTCAATTAAAATTTGCAAATTTCGCAACAAACTTGAAACCGTTGTCAAACATTTCATGCCCAAAACATGCCATGAGCCACTAGTATGCTGACATACTCAGCCACTTCTATAAAAGTGATTCAACAATTCTCCACAAGAATTTGAATTGCTTGGACGTCTAGAGCGGGCATTGTCATTAAAAACTTACGGCCTTCTGTGAAGATCTTGTACCACTTATAAACAATATTTATTGTTTTTAAACAAAATTATAACAGATAAGCTTTCCGAAAAACTGGTAATACCCTTTACGATTATATAATGTATTTAAAAATATTCCTCTTGAAGACTGGAAAGCGTGAAATTTATTGAAAATCTTAACATGCAAATTGTGAAAGATGTTTGTAAAATAAATTTGGATGACTTAATACCACGTTTTACGCTAAATATTATATGTGGTATGTTAAATTGTTTGCCTTTGGTTTGTACTGAAACATCCCATTAATAAATACATCTCTTAGAAACGGCACTCGGCGTCAAACTCGATGAATGTGAGACCAGTGATGAGTACCGTAAAAATATTCGAATTGCTGAGATGAGCTTCATCAAACGTATAATGAATCCAATATTAGCTTTCGATTGCATCTATAATACATTCGGTGACGGACGCAAAGATATTCCAATACTCAAAACTTTGCACACTTTCTCGAGTGACATCATTCAGCGGCGACGTGCGACTTTCAACGAAGAAGCGGTCAGAGCTGCACATGAGGATACAAATGTGTAAAGACATTGCAACTAGTTTCAATAAAAAAATACCCTATCTATTTCCAAGACAGAGAACTTAATATCAAGCAGCGCTATGCCATGTTGGACACAATGCTTCTGGCGGAACACGATCATCTCATCGATCATGCTGGCATCTGCGAGGAGGTCGACACTTTTATGTTTGCTGGCTTTGATACAACATCGGTGGCACTTAATTTCGCACTCTTGAATTTGGCTTGCCATCCGTTGGTGCAACAGCGTTGCTATAAAGAAATCAGTGAAATTATAGATGGTATAAATAATACAAATTTTTTTTTCGTTTTATGTGGAAAATTTACTTTGAATTTACAGATGATCTCAGCTTGCTGGATAACCGTCAGCTACGTCAACTGAAATATCTCGAATGTGTCATCAAGGAATCCCAACGTCTTTATCCATCAGTGCCCGATATAATGCGCGAGTGTGTCGAAGATACTAAGCTAGCCAACAATTTATGGCTGCCAAAGGGCACGCAAATTTATATACATATCTACGATTTACATCGAAATGGAGAATATTTTGAAAGGCCACACGAATTTATACCGGAGCGTTTTCTGCCAGAGAATTCTGCAAAACGACATCCATATGCTTTTATACCATTTAGCGCGGGTCGAAGAAATTGTATAGGTCAAAAATTTGCAATGACCGAGATGAAAACTTTGTTGGTGTATGTTTTAAAAAATTTTGAACTGAAACAAGTCTCCGATCCAGCAACATTTCGTTTCCTTACTGGCATGCTAATTAGAACAGAACAAGAATCCATCGTTGAGATCGTAAAGCGCAAATAGATAATCAACATTTTTTAAGTATATTATTGTGTGTTCAATGATCGAATTATGTTTGTTTATAATTATATGGCGCTATTGATGGCGTTAGATTGCATAATAATGGGCATCTTAATTGTTTATCAAATGTCATTAACTGAGGGATCGCATCAAATCTAAAAAAAATAGGTGTAAAAAAACACAAAAAATTGTCCATATTTTATAACATTTTTTCGGCTATAAGAAATAAAATAAAATCAAGAAGCAGGAATGCTGCACTTTAGATTTTCGAAATACCCTGCCTCCTTCATTATGTAGACCTAATGCAATCTTAAAATAATACAAAACAAAGAACAATTTATAAAAAAAAGTTTGCTTATATAAAGCACAAATAGTACTGCGTACAGAAATGTTAAATCGCTTTCCGACTTTATTGTCCCCCCTAATTTTCGCACTTTTGTATTTTGTATTTTCTTTGAAGTATTTTTATTTAAGTATTTTTGTTGTACAGTAATACCCCGTTTTACGCGACCCCGTTATGTGCTTGGTTTTCAAATTTCGCGCTCAAAAAGCACGTATAAACATAATATAGTCATCGACTTCTCTATGGTCGCGGGAATCCCCGCTTCCTCTGAACATTCTGTTTGAAGAATTGGGAATTCCCCGTCGTTCGTCTTTGTTCTATTGGGTATTCGCTCGTTCGTTTCGTTTGTTCCGTCATGTTTAGTTCGGCTGGCATTCATGTTTTAACTTTTATTGGAGATAAATAAATAATTTAACGCTTCGTCAAAAAGGCCGCCTGTAAAGAAAAAAGAGCGTAAAAGCGTAACTTTGGAATTGAAGATGAAATTGTTAAGAAGAATGGAAAATGGAGGCAAAGCAACAATTGTTGGGAGAGATTTTGGACTCTCAGAATCGACTGTGAGAACGATTTTTAAAAATCGAGAAAAAATTAAAGTCTCCAGCGAAAGTTCAACACCTAAAAGTGCAACAAAACATTCTCGTTCGAGATCCTCTATTTTACAAAGAATGGAGAAGTTACTGTCAGTCTGGATCGAAGTCAAAGTCAAAACCTCATATGCACAAAAGCAAAATCTTTGTTAAAATGCTGAAAACAGAAGAAGGAGAATGGAGTTCCACTTCGACTTTTGCTGCCAGCAGAAGCAGGTTCCATCGGTTCAAGCAGCGTTCTAATCTTCACAATATCCACATAACAGGCGAGGCGGCCAGCGCGGACATTCAAGCTGCAGCTGAGTTTCCAGACAAGTTTCAAGAGTTCGTTGGACGAAAAAAAATTCCTGCTTGTCTCATCTTCAATGTTGATGAGACCGGACTTTACTGGAAAATGGAAAATGCCATCTCAAACATTCATTTCTAAGGAAGAACGTCAAGGCAGTGGTTTCAAAGCTGCAAAAGATCGACTAACACTTCTGCTGGGTGGTAATGCCACTGGTGATTTCAAACTGAAACCTTTACTAGTGTACCATTCAGAAACACCCCGTGCAATGCGAGGCACAGACAAGACAAGTCTACCAGTTGTGTGGCGATCAAACAGAAAGGCGTGGGTTACACGGGAAATTTTTCAAGAATGGTATTCTAATAGTTTTTGCCCATCAGTCAAATCCTACTGTAACAGAAATGGGCTTGAACCTAAAGTTATATTACTCTTAGACAATGCTCCAGGGCATCTAACCTCACTTGATACGCCCAGAGACTTAAAAGTGTACGTGAAGTTGCTTCCACCAAACCATACGTCAATATTACAACCTATATTACAAGCTTAACCTCAATATTACAAGCTTATTACCATCGCCGCACTTTTAGCCAACTAATTCAAGAAACTGACGGGGAAGGAAGACAGTCTATGCGAGAGTGGTGGAAGTCATACAACATTATGAAGGCTATTCACAACATAGAAGAGGCTTGGAAGGAAGTTAAAAAGAATTGTATGAACGGGGTGTGGCGTGATCTTTGGCCAGATGTAGTGGAAGCACCTAGAAAAATTGTTCAGATGCAGAGACAAGTGCTTGAAGACATTGCTGCAATGATTAAGGGGTCTGAACTTGAAGATGTCGCGGTAGAAGATCTCGTAGAACTTGTAGCAACGCACGACGATCCTCTCAGCAATGAAGATCTGATCGAGTTACAGAATAATCCTATCTACGATGAAGAAGAACAAGTAGAAGAGAAAGTTTTATCTTCAGGGAGAATACAAAATGCTCTTTCAAAAATGTATTCAGGTTTGGACATATTGCAGATTATAGACAATAATGATGACCGTGTCTTGACCGTGTGTCAAACAATTAAAAACAGTGTTGGGTGTTATGAACGTATTTTACAAGAACGTAAAAAAAATGCTACCCAAACGCTCTCTTTTGCTTTGTTCTTGTTCTAATCGAAGCCACTGTCACCGTTGAACTTTTTGTTCCGTTTTGCCAGTGCAATGACCCGCGCTCAACAGTGCACGTTCAGTCCAGGACTGATCGTAACAATATGTACATATATACATTATAAGTTCTGTCACTTCTTCCTATTTATGTAAAGGTAGGTGGCCAGATAGCTGGTAAAGTGTAATCCAGATATCTGCCCAAAAACAATCTTTTTCAAAATTTTCGTTAAATTTGCTCTGATTTTCAATTGAATTTTGCATATACTTTCAACTGTTTTTAATGGATATGATAAATATGGAAGATATCTGGCACTGAACAGTCCTTTACATACACTTGGAGGGTAAAAAAGCAACAAACAATTGAACTAATCCAATATTATCTGTTGACATGTGTAAAAATTTTTTGTGGCAATAGGCAACAAAACTAATCTTATCAAGTAAAAATTTATAACACGTTCGATGATAAGCAGCTCGCCATTAGAGAATTGGAATCGAATTTTCAGACACAGAATAGATTCAGAACATGAAACACGTATTAAAAATAAAATAAATCGAATATGTTGCTCTGGATAGCATTAATCGGCTGTATAATAATACACTGGATCTGGCGCATTAATAAAGATTACTATATATTGGTACGAATCGATTTACTTTGTATTAAAACGAAGCTCACTTTTTTCATAATTAGGCATTCTTTGCGCGACGTTTACACACAGCAGATGGATCTCCATTGGCAAGCAAAGTTCAGTTGCTGAAGGGAAAAACCATATTTGGAAATACGTTCGATCTATTCGGCTTGGATAATGGTATTCGTATATAAATACATACAATACTCAATTGTTTTTTATTTATTTATATTTTATTTTTCAATTTAGCTGGAATTTTCAATTATTCACGAGATGTCGCTAAGAAAACGGGTTACCGCAGTTATCTGCAGTATGGCATTGGGTTAGCAATGTATCATATAACCGACGCCGATGATGCAGAAATGGTATTGAACGATCAGAATTTAATAACAAAAGGCATAGTTTATGATTTTTTACATCCATTTCTGCGTACCGGTTTATTGACATCAACAGGTTAGTGCATCTTTAATAATTTAACATATAAATTATAAAATATATAAATTAATTTTCAGATAAAAAATGGCACTCGCGTCGTAAACTTTTGACCCCTAGCTTCCATTTTAACATTTTAACGCAATTTCAGGAGGTTTTTAAGTATGTCCAAAGCTAACAGCTGCAATTTTTAATCCAAAAGTGATTTTATGTTTAATAATTCCAGAACGGAGAGTCTAAAATTTACACGCATGATCGGAGAACAACAGGAGCACGTTATATCGCTAAGCACGTTGATACCACGCTTTACTTTAAACACCATATGCGGTAAATAACTCGATAGATATGAAACATTATTTATTGAAAATTTTTAGTTTAGAAACTGCCATGGGCGTCACCCTGGACGATATGGCTGAGAAGGGCGATCGTTATCGCGAAAGTTTCAACATGATCGAAGAATGTTTTATTAAACGTGTAAGCAATCCGCAGTACTGGTATGATTCTTTATTCTTCTTCTTCGCTGGCAAGAAATACCAGAAACATCTGGATATAGTCCATGAATTTTCCAGCGAGATTATTGCAAAGCGTCGCGAACTCTTCGAAGAAGAACTTAAACAACGCAAACTGACTCAAACTGCAGACGATGATATGTGCGTAAGCGATTATCTTCTAACAAACTGTCATATTTATATATTTATACTTGTTTCTTTCTCCCCTCAGTTACATTACGAGAAAACAACGTTTTGCAATGTTGGATACATTGATATGTGCCGAGAAGGATGGTCTCATCGATCATACTGGCATCTGTGAAGAGGTTGATGATCATATATAGATATATGTATATCAAAATATCAAATAATTCAAATAATATTAAAAATTAGGTGGATACGCTAATGTTTGAAGGTTTCGATACCACATCGATGGGTCTGATATTTAGTCTTATGAATATGTCTTTGTATGCTGACAAGCAAGAACGCTGCTATGCTGAAATTCAGAAGCATATAGATGGTAACTGCAAATTCATTTTAATATGTGAAAAAGTTTTGAGAGTATATTATTTATAAACTTAATATAGTCCTCATATGTCTATTTATGTATCTATCTCTCCGCCTTCATTACAAAGATCTCCAAAACTCTGCAAACTTAGGACTTAATTTTTTATTTTTCGTTTTACGATTTCCATAGACTTTCTGCATAGAATAATAGATACATGTAATTGTCAAAGTAGAAAACATTCTTTTTGAGAAAGAAAAAAGTATACCATATGGTCCGACACCACAATTTTGTAAATTCGGGCACAACTTTAATTGTTATGTTGCAAAATATGAATAATAAATTTATAAGTGTTGGCACTTTCTTAAATGAATCATTGGAGAAGACATGTTGATTCATATATTCTTGGTCAGCTCGTTCCAGCCATGCCAGTCTCTTTGTCTAATAAAGTCGCGTAACTTTTGATAGACTTTAACTTACTACGGGGCTTTCTATAATTAGAAGAAACATTATTTTTGTAAAAATTCCAGGCTTAACTTTATATACTTATTTTACCTGCGACTTAAAAGTCAGAAGGCGACCGCTGCTATGACCATTTTGTTTTCAGCTTAAATGGTGACTAAGCAATTTGTAAATGTATAAAATCTAATTCATCTGCGTCAAATAGTTGTAGCACAGAAGACTTTTCCAAGTCATATGTAATAGGCAAGTGGAGCTCCCTCCAATTTTGCAACTTATAAAATATTGGTATTATTCTCAGAAAGTTTCTCCAACTACCAATGGAAATAGGTTCGGCCGTTTTAGAAAGCTTTTAACTAACTTTACAATTTTACGAAGATACATAGTTCTAATACATTATGACTTCATTCTAATTATAAAACATTACGCATTTCTAGATGATCTTGGCAACTTGAACGGTAATACACTTAGCAAGCTGATATATTTAGAATGCTTTGTAAAAGAAACTATGCGCCTGTATCCTTCGGTGCCTACAATCGGACGTCAGACTGTGCACCAGACGAAATTGTCGAATGGACTACTTTTACCCTCAAATGCTCAAATCGCTATACAAATTTTCGATATACATCGCAATCCGAAATATTATGACAATCCTGATGCATTTGAACCGGAGCGATTTGAGCCTAGAAATGCGGAAGGCAGACACACGTACGCATTTCTGCCCTTTAGTGCCGGACAGCGAAATTGCATTGGTAAGTGAAAAAAACGTTGGAAACATCATTTTAATAGCATTTTAATATTAGTAGATCAAAACTAAACTACATTCTAAACTGGTGTTTTGAATTTTTGTAAATATTTTCTTATGCATAGGTAAAAAATATGCCATGCTCGAGATGAAAACACTTATTGTGGTCATTCTGAAGAGTTACAAAATATTACCCGTTGTTGATCCGAAAACATTCGCATTTGAAACCGGAATTGTAATACGTTCGAAAGATGACATACAGATTAAATTGGTTAAAAGAATTAAATAAACTATTGCTGACATCTTTTAATTCAAAATTCAATATTTAAACACGGAAAACTTCCAAATCCGTGTATAACTCAAGATCGGAAAGCCCTGTTGACATTTTTAATTTAAGTTTAAATTTAATTTGAGGATGTTTTTTATTTTTTAGTTAATTAGAATGTGAAAATAAAATTTAAAGACAATTTTTTATGATGTAAATTTTTTTTATTTTTTTGCAGGCAGTTAGCTTTTAGTGAACCAAAAACATCAATATAATGAAGCCATGGCTGCTAAGGCCTTCGGCTATGTCACAAATTTAATTTCACTCGGTCAGAAAAAACTAGTTTGAACTTTTGGACAAAACATGTGTGTGTTTAGAAAATGTCTAAAAGAATCAGCATGACTCAGCATGAAGTCTTATCAATTATAAAAGTCATCGTGAGCAGTGTTTTTATGCCCTACACACAACATATTTGTAGCAGCGTATATTGGGTTTGTTGAATAGTCAGAAGTATAATTTCTCTGACTGCAGGGTATAAAATTATATTTTATATTAGATTATGTAAAGAATGTGTAAAATATAAGCAAATGCCCGAAGTAGTCGCGGCAGTCACCATAATTTATATACCTACTAGGGGCACTATTTATATTTCGGGAATAGCAAATAATAACAGACATTTTTAAATGAAATGGCTTTATTGGTTTTCAAAACATTTTCCATGAAAATTAATGCACTTTTGCTTTCGCTCGAACCAATTTTCAAAACACTTTTTCCACTCCGATTGAGGCACCTCCAAAATATGAGTTGTGGAGGCATCAACAGCTACTTCTCGCGTACAAAAACGTTCACCACTCGGTTTTGAAAGAAATCTTTAAGTAACAAATAAACTCGATATTTTGAGTGCTTAAAAACTATCTTGTGTGAGCCGATGTGTGAGAGCTCGCATTGTCATGGTGGAAGGTGATTCGTCTTCAGCGGTTTATTTTGCAAATTTCTCTGAAGACTTCAGGCAAACGAATGGTCGCGTACCATTCAGAATTGACCGTTCTACGTTGGTCAGTTGCCACATGCTCCATTCGGGCAAAGAAACAGGCGACCATTTACTTTGCAGAGATTGATTTGGAACACTCACACGGGCAATTGCTGTTTTGCTTCCGGCTCATACGTATATATGTATATCTGATCTTATTTTTTCAGCATTTCTTTGCACCAATCCACACGAGCCAGTTTTTTGAGCGATTTTCAAATTATGCGGAATCTAACGCGAACTAACCTTTTCAACAGCAAGGCGTTCATGCAAAATCTTATATTTTCTGTTGAAACTAATATTTAGGAAGGCCTCAATCTCGCGGTATGTCACATGACGGTCTCGGATTATCAGTTTACGCACAGCTTCGATGTTTTGTAGCACAACAACCGTTTTTGGGTGATCTTCACGGAATACGTCGCTAAGTGAATTACGACCTCGATTGAATTCACCATACAAGCGATGACTGTGGTTTTTGACGGTGCTTCATCGCCTACAAAGAACTGAGTTTATTCACACACTCTTGTTGAGATAATCCAACGAAATTTCCATTTTTTGGCCAAACTTATTTTTTAACTCACTGTAAACAACACAAATAACGGTTGTTGTGAGTACGTTTATGCTAAAAAAAATGACAAACTTTATTTTAGCATTGCTAGATTTTACCAATTGACACTACCCGAAATATGAATAGGGTCCCTTGTAGAAGATTTTTTCGATCAGTAATCTATATAGCCATGATGGACTAATAACTACAGAACCGAGCCATTTAAATGCTGATAAACCATCTTTAGATAAAGTATGTATGAATTAATCAAATAATAAAGGGTAGACACCAAGCCAGGTGTCCTCAAAGTGGAGCTAACTTTTTTCTAGTGTTCTAAAGTGCTTAGGATCCTTTGTACCCATCTACTAAAAATACTTCAATGAAACAAAGAAAATTATATGAAAGTAGTAAAATTCATTGTTTGACGAACTTTTTAAAAAAATAGGAGGTAATAGCCCCCTATTCTCTACCTCCTCACCACCGCCACCGAACAATCATTTTCGATATAACAACGGCTTTCACATAGATGCATATCGGAAAACTATGATTCAAATAAACATCTACAGAGTATATCGTAGTCGAACACTTCTTGCTGCAACGTTATTTACTTGTATTCATAACTAGAAACTGGTTCTGTTTCTATGACATGTAAGGCGGAGTGCGAATTGAACCATAATTTTCTTGTCTATCCGAAACGGAACATATTTGAATTTTCTAAATCAACAATTTTTAACTTTTCAATAATTCTTTTTGTGTCATCTTTTTGTTTTAACACGCTTCAAATTGTCGCCTGGACAGGTTCGAACCATCAAAACGCCAATGTTCTGTTCAGAGAACCAAACCATAAAATATTTCCAGCCCTACATGTTGTGCTCATCGCGATTTATCTAGCCCTAGCTACTGTATCGCTATCTGATAATGTTGTTTGTCTACTCATGTATACGACATATTTTTCTGTGCGATCGCTTTAAAAGCTGGAGGTAACAAATTACACACTTCATAACAAAACATTCACGCAACAGGAGAACACGTTCCCAATTAACAAGAATATCAACATGGTGCTTTGGACGCTTTTTATATGCGCAGTTTTATTAATCATTTTGTGGCGTATTAATCGCGATTACATAGTCATATTGTTTTTTACAAAACGTGTACGCACAGCGGATGGTTCACCGCTAGAAAACACTGTAGCCAGATTAAAGGGTCGCACCATATTCGAAAATACTTTTGATTTGTTCGGATTGGATAATGGTAAAAATATGTTCTAAAAAATGTATAATGGATGATATATTAAGTATATAGATTTTATGTGTTTTCACGTCGTTGTAAAGCGGGCAATTTTAACTATTCGCGTCAAAAGGCAAAGAAAATTGGACGTAGCTATCTTACCTATGCACCTGGCATAGCTATGTATCAAATAATCGAAGCTGAGGAGGCAGAAATGGTGCTAACCGATCAGAACTTAATCACCAAAGGATTTGTTTATTATTTTCTCCGTCCATCTTTGAAAACGGGTTTACTAACATCGACAGGTAGGTCGTGCATACGTTAAAAAATATCTTCAACATTAAAATGAATTATTTGTTACAGATAAGAAATGGCACACACGGCGCAAGATGCTTACGCCAACATTTCATTTTAATATACTGGAACAGTTTACTGAAATTTTCAAGTAAGTTGCACAAACTATATATTTTTAAAACAAAACGGTTAAGTACTTTGGGCTTAAATGGTTTTTAGCCATGATGAATCACCTCGTGTTATTCAACTCGTGTGTCTTCAGTAGAAATAATAATTTTACCGTGAGCGCCCTAAGGTAGCCAAAACTCGTACAATATTATCTTACATAGTATACATTATATACATATAGTAATTTCCATGGCTAATTCAATATTGCAGAACGGAAAGCATAAAATTTATTCGTAATTTTGATAACCAACCAGATAGCATTGTTTCGCTGAGCAGAGTTATACCAAAATTTACTTTAAACACCATTTGTGGTGAGTAAGAATATATTATTTCAAAAATACAATATGAATTGCATAATTTATAATTTTTTTTTTATTTTGTATTCTCAGAAACCGCAATGGGTGTCAAACTCGATGAAATGGCCAGCGATGGAGATAAATATCGACAGAGTGCTAGCAAAATTGAAGATTTTTTCATACAACGTATAAGTAATCCGCTATATTGGAATGATAAATTGTTTAACTATTTCGGCGCTGAAATATATAAGCAACATTTGAATATAATGCATGATTTCACGAATAAGGTCATAGCCAAGCGACGAGAACTTTTCAAGACGGAAAATACAAACGATGCTGCCAGCGCTGAAGATGATATGTAAGTTTAAGTTTTACATTTCATTAGGGTAATATAATTATATATTTTCCTTAGTTATGTGCCGAAAAAGAAACGTTTCGCCATGCTGGATACACTACTACATGCGGAGCAAGATGGTCTTATCGATGAAAGCGGAATTTGCGAAGAGGTCGATACACTTATGTTTGCAGGTTTTGATACAACTTCAATGGGTCTAACTTTTACATTAATGAATTTATCAGTATATCCGGAAATGCAAGAGCGTTGCTACCAGGAAATTTTAGAGCACACACCGGGTAGTTATTTCTTTTAAATAAACCACGTAAAAATTAAACATTATCTTACATATGAAATTTGTAGATGATCTGTCACTTTTGGATAGCAATCAGCTGAATAAACTCAAATATGTTGAATGTTTTATAAAGGAAACAATGCGCAGATATCCAATTGTGCCACTCGTTGCACGGCAAACTAAAACTGAAACACGTTTGGCTAATGGTTTAATATTGCCAAAGCGTTCGCAAATACTTATACACATTTACGATATACATCATAACAAAAAATACTATAAAGATCCCGAAGAATTCGTACCGGAACGTTTTCTGCCTGAGAATTCAGTGAACAGACATACGTATGCCTATTTGCCATTCAGTGCAGGTCCAAGAAATTGCATTGGTGAGTATACATATTTAAATTTGTTTTAAATTTTAACGTACTTGATTTTGATTTTCAGGTCAAAAATACGCAATGTTGGAGATGAAAACTTTAATTGTGACCATTTTACGAAATTACAAAATATTGCCCATACAAAATCCTAAGGATTTAGTACTTGAATCAGGCATAACTATTAGAACTAAGGATGAGGTGCATGTTAGATTTGTAAAGCGAGATTAAAATAATATTATAGTACTTAGGTTTGCAAGTGTAACAGACTCGATACCAAATCGATTAGCGACATGTCACATGCATAGATTTCACAATCGCCTGTAGTTCTGCCAATACGTTCCGCTTGCAAATAATCTTTGGAACTATCACTTAAAGTATTGAGTGTTGTTGATGGACTAAAAGTTCGTAAATTGTATATTAGTTCAATAAATGTTTTTATATATAGCTTCTGGCAAGCTATTTTTTTTACCTCACTAGCAGCTGGAAAATTTCTGCTATAACACTAAAATGACGCGCAAAACGATGCAGATTTGCCTCACATATTGTCTTAAACATGCATTCCCTTCCTTTGTAGCCGTAACTGCAGAGGTAAAACGAAAAAATAAAATAAATTTATAAACAACATGCAAAATATTGCTGCTTACCTCTCCAGCCGGTTTTCGATAAATTCGTAAAGGTGCCAACGTAGCGCTGTAGGTTGATGCAGCATGCTACGTAATTCGGCGCCATTCCAATGTGTCGTTTTAAACTTGTACTCCGGAAGATAGGGATTTTCACGAAAAACGCTTGCATTGTAGGGTAGATAGAATTCTGCTTTCAGCACATGTCCAATCGTTAGAGATTCATAATTAAGATCTGCCGGTATACCTTTAAAGAAAATCAAATACCGTCGTTTACTACTATAAAACAAAAGGAACAAATTGAAAGCTTACCGATGCCGCCAATAAACTGCAAAGAAATGGAGCAGTGAGTTCTGACTTATGTGCTTAGAAATTTTAAGACAATGTACATACCTGATGTCGGGTTGGTGCTTGTCGCGGAAAGATCAGAAAACGTTTACCGCGCATATGGGTCTTTGCTGCTAGCACTAACGAAGCGCATATTAAAAAGTTTAAACAGAACTTATAACCAAACATGACGAGAAGCAAATGAACAGTGATTGACTTGGTGCAAGAAAGTTACTACCGAAGTAGTTTGCATATGGAATCTGTGTGCAAAATAATTAGCACTACAATGTAAAAAATATAAATGAGTGCAACTACAGACAACGCGATTCAAACTAAGTGACGCGCTGACCATAGAATATTTAAAAGTTTCACTTAAACTGCTTGCATATATGCAAAATGGATTAGTTACATATATGCATCTAAAAAAACTAATATCATATAAATTGGTTGAGTTTTTTAAGCGTAAAAGGCTTTTCAAATCGTCACTCACAGTTTTATTTTTCTTGCTTCATATCGGTAGAAAAGTAAGTTGGATATTGAATATAATAATAGAAAACAAACAGCAGATAAAAAACTTGACAAAGTGAAAAACCAATTAATTCGTCACAGCGATTTGCGACTTATTCATCGTCTTCGTTGAGTGAAAATCTGAAAATAAGTATTCCCATAAAGTCGAAGAATACATACATATAGATATATCGACCAAAGTATGAAAAGCGGTATGTAGCTTTCCTTTAAAAATTGTTGCTGAATCTAAGACTATAAAATTCCTTGCGCAAGTTTATGAGAAACATGTCAGGCCTCTGGTACCCTCTGAACCTGTCTTTACAGTGAATCGAAAACTGATAGCCACATTAAACCCAATAATTTTCAAAAATATGACAATCTTGCGCAAGAAATTTTAAAGATTTAATATGCTTTAAGTGATTGATGTCAAACTTCTCTATTTTCGTTGAAATATATTAAGTAGTAACAGAAATCGAATATTTAAACTATGCAGTAACATAAACGATATATTTGTTGAGAAAAACTATTTTCCATTTAGAGTTTTTTTTTTATACAGTTATGCATTTTAAAATGCCGCTTAGCTTTATTGGCATTCGAGTTTTACTTTTTTTTTTCTTAACTTTTCATGCGTTTTTAATACATTTGCCTTACATTAAATATTCAGTATGGAGCAGGTTTAGTTAGTCTACTTGTATATTAAAAAAATTTATAATAAAATAAAATAATGTTACATCGATTATCGAAACGAATACTTAAGTGTTTAAAACGCGCGAAGGAATACTTTGCAGAAATACTAAATCGATTCAGTATGAAAATCTCATCAATTCGAATTAAATGCACAAACATAAAACAAATTTTACAATGATAAATTGCGGAAATCTATATAATTATAAACTAAAAACTATGGCTAAACTAAAGTTGCCACATTGTGCAGGATTAGCACTTACCATAAAACTTAATCTAATGAATGAAACTAAGTTAAACACAATGATTAAGCTGCTGAGGACTTTTGCGTATTTTCGCTTACTACGAGTTTCATATATATGTGTGTATATGTATAAATTTGTTAATGTTTTAATTTTTATCATGCTTGTGAAACTCCTCCATGCATAGTTTGCAGCTCCAGGAGCCTTCGGGTGGCGTAACCAGCGGTGGCGATAGACAGTACATGTGATAGCCACGATCACAATCATCGCAAAATAGCAACTGATCATCATTGTCGGATGTACCGCAAATGGAGCAGTATTTGCATTCGATGCACTGCCAACGATAGCGCTTCACTGATATAATCATATTAGGTGTGAACTGTAAACACGATGGATGACCAGAACGGCCACAATCGGAACAGGAGACAAGCTCTTCGGGTAAATTTGTTTTCTTATTTTCGCGCTGATCACCCAAGCAGAAGTCACAATATGGTGATGGTGTTGCCACATCACGCTCACTACGCAACTTATTTTTTACATCCTTCTTGGGACTAGCAGTTGCGCCAGCAACATTTGTCGGAAAGCTGCTTGTAGTTGCCACTGTAGCTGCACCAGTAACAGACGTAACAACGCCAGATGGATTCGCAATAATGTTGGCGTTCACAATGGTTACATCGTTGGAAGCTCCAGCATCATTTAAAGTCTTATCATATGAGGAAGCTTGAAAATTGGGTGGTGGACCATGTGCCGACTGAGAGGTTTCATCATTAGTGGGTATCGGTGAAGCTGAATTTGAGTGACTGGTATACAAGTTAGAAGCTGCTGCAGCTGTGCTTGCTGCATGCGCAACCGCAGCGGCAGCCGCCGCTGCAGCAGCATTTGTATTAGCAATACCAACACCACTACCGCCAGCGTTGTTACTACTAGCTGCAGCGCCACGACGTCGTCGATCACCAGATTCACCATCTCCTACTCGACGGCGACTACCTGTAATACATAATAAGTCAAGCTAGTTGTTATGAAACAGTTTTTATGTATATCTTACCACCTCCTTTACGTCCGCGCTTCGGTGTACCATCCACATTTGCATTGGAACGTCGTGCTGGTCGTGATACACGCTTTCGTTTGCCACGACTGCTATAAGACTCATCGAAATCATCAGAATCAAAATCATCGTCAAATTCTTCACCGTGGTGATAATGCGATGTGTCCAACTCTTCATGAAACCACTCCTTTTCAGCATTTGCATGCGAATCTTTGCTATCTGTATCACCTATGGCGCCCATGGAGTTGCCATCCATTGCAGCAATTGCTAAAAATAGAAATGCAACAATAAGTACTAATTTCGGCCCATTCCATTATGCGCTGCAATGAAGATGCGCATAAATCAAACTGACGACAAGGAGCAAGAAGAAGAACAACAACAACAATGTGAACAAGTGGGGTGGCATGTCCTTGTGTTCAGACATAATTCGCCACAAAGTAGTGACAAAGGTGGTGGAAAATGCTCATTTCGCAATATTCAGGTTTATCGATTTTTTTTTTCCTTTTTGACTTGCTATTCTTAAACGTGAAAACTCACCTGTGGCCTCAACCTGATGGTGATCACGCACTCCGCCAGGCGTTCCAGACGACTGATGCACATGTGCGTGATGATGTGTATGCGATGCATGATGATGTGTCTCCCGGTACTGATACGCTCGATAGCTATGGTGATGATTTAGCAAATACTGTCGCTTCGGTTTACGCCAACGTGCTGCCGGATACGTGTAGATTTGGCCCTCGCGAAATCCAGGCATACGCTGTTTTTGTTTGACAAAGAGCGCACAGTGCGTCTGAGCAACGCCCGTCTGCGGATCAAGAAAAGGCATTCGCAAGCGCCGCTCAATACACAGTCTCGTGTTGAAGGTTTCACTATTCTCCAGTATTTCCTTGTATGCGGAGTCATTCAAGAAGTTTTGTATTTTCTCAAAGTTGGCTATATTAACAATCTCAATTTCAGAGGCCATATTGCATGTGAAACGAGCGTTTATTCGCGGCGGTGGTGGAGAAAAGCGTGTGTTGCTTTGGCTGGCTCTGATGGTTTCAGTGCCAGACCAGACTCTTTTCACACAAGGTAATTAATTTTTTTTACCGACCCAATTTTTTTTTGTATTATATTTGCGCAAGTGCTATTGAATTTTGGCGGCTAAACAGTGGTAAATAGTACGCATTTTTATCCAAAAACAAGTTTTATTTTTTCACTTTGTACACAAGCAGCGCGTTATTCTTCTTCTCTTTTTTTTTTTTTTTTGACAATTAGTGATGTGAGTCGAGCAACTACTTCGGTTTGAGTAACCACTCAAAGCGGAAAATAGTTAGTTTTTTTTTTTTTTTTTTTAATGGGATTGTATTTTCATTTATGATGAAGGTTGTAACGCGTGTAGCAAATATACAATCTAAAACTATTCAAATTGGCTTAAATCTTGCTATGAACACTTTTTAAGAAGCCCCATATAAACCACCAGTTCAATGTTGCCGTCAATCTCAACTTGATATAAACAACTAATTTAGCAAATGATTTAGTATCAAGTGTATTCCATCATGTTTTTATAGTGGAAAAGTCCGCTTTTACAATTCTCAACATATAATTTTTTTAGGTGTGAATACGTACAATAATAACTGAAACACACATTTTTAAACTTTGTGCGAAGGGTATTAGGGCTTTGGTTTAACTAAAGTAAACACTTTTCTTTTTTTGTGTTTTTGTACATTTTCAATACATTTCCCTCACGGCATTTGGATTCACTGGCTTGGGCGTGTTTTGTGCTGTTCTGTGAGTACAATGACAAAAATATTTTGAATTACTGTATTAACTCTTAATTTCTTTAAAGATAATTAAATCATTTAGTAAAACAAATCAATTTACGCAATATGGGCGTATCAAATCGCAGCACCCGCGTTGCGCTTGGCTTATCCACATTCTCGTTTCTGCTGTTCTTCATTGCCTTCGTGACGCCCTACTGGCTTGTCACCGATGGTCGACTTCAGAATCCTCGTTTTACGAATCTCGGCCTATGGGAGGTTTGCTTTAACAACTTTCAGGACATACATCGTTTCTACGATACCGTTTTCACCGGCTGCATGTGGGTCTTCGAGGAGGAGTACTATATCATACATGATTTCTTGCTGCCAGGATTCTATGTTGCCGTGCAATTATTTGCGACGCTTTGCTTCGTTATGTGCCTTATTGCACTGCCACTGACATTGGGTCTACTACGCACGTCTCGCGACGACGACCGCTACGTAGTGCTGCTGCTCACTATCGGCAGTTGTCAGGTGCTAGGCTTTATTTTCGGTTTCATTGCTGTGGTTACATTTGGTGCTAAAGGTGATTCACGAGACTGGATGCCTGGTTGGCAAACGAACGATATGGGCTGGTCCTTTGCACTGGCCGTTGTTGGCGCAGTACTATTATTGCCCGCTGGCATACTCTATATGGTCGAGGCACGTCGTGAACGATATAAGCGTTTGAATGAGATAAGCAACCGTGATGTGAGCGAATACGGTGGCGATGATTACTATCAGCACCAAGCACAACAGGTTGCTAGTACATCTACCGCTCAGCAGCCGTATTTTGCACCCGAACCTAGTCGGCCACGTCGTCCAACGCCTGGACAGCGAACACCAACTGCGCCATCACCATTGCCAGGCGGTGGCATTCAAACGGACATTTAAGAATCTGTGTACAACAATTTTACTCGGGATGTGTGCTTTTGTAGAAGCAGCATGATAACATATCCATATAATTTATATGTATTGTAACTATTTTAATCCGTCCATAACCGATATGTCCACCATAGTGCCTTAGAATTCATAGTTTCTTAAGTCTCAAACTATTAACGAATCATCATTGAGTTTATAAAAAAAAGGTTTTTGTCTTTAACGAAATTTATACATTCCATTTTGTAAATGCCTTTTATATTCGAAATATTTTTTTTAACTTTTGTGTATGTCCTTATATAAGCTTAATATTTTAAGTTTTATTCGAATTGTACGATTTTTTTAAACTGTACATTAATAAATTGTTTTTACAAACCCGAAATCGAAATTGTAATTCTTGCATGCAACCAACTAAATTCGACAAGAGTTGATATTAATCAAATAAAATCTGTTATTGCTTAGCATTTGTTGAATTAAAGCAAAATTTAAACAACCAGTTATTTAAGGTTGGTTCTAAGACTTTAATCTTGTAAACAAAAAGTTAATTTTGAGTTGAACTTTTCTCACATATGTACTTCAATCAACCTTTGTTCTATGGCTTTGTAGAGTACAATGTTGTAACTTAACAAATATTATTTATTTCCACCGAGTTTGTTTAAAAGTATCAGATTTATTTTGCCGTATACCATTTATTAAACAATACAATTAAATTTTGTACATCCACAATGAGAAACGACGTCGTAGAATTCTTAAAATATATAACCTAAGCATTATCTTTTTTTGTACAGGTCACAATTATTGTGCATGCCAACAAAATGCATTTTAATAAGTTTGGTTTCAATTGCACCCACTTATGAACTATAAATTCAGATCAATTGTGTCTCTTTTTAATTGCAATAGCTGTGACTAGAGTAGTCTATTTCGGTACCCCTCTCCGGCAACTATTCGTTGCAACAAGTTAGATGCCATTTCCAGCCTTACTGCTGTGCATCAACGGCTCCTTGCACCACTGCGTTTCAGTTTCCACACCCTCCGCATGCTGCATTATAATAAACAACTCGCGTTCATTTGTATCCAGTTGCTCGCGTAGAAACTGCAGCAGATCTGCCTCGTTACCTATGCATTCTGGCTCGTTCAGTTTCGAATCAAGATTATAGTAATGATTGTTCAGACGTCGCACAGCAATCCAATGTCGCCTTCGCAATGGCAGTGTTATGACGCCAAGTTTGTAGTCCGAGGGTACGTTGAGTATGAAGCCTAGTATGGCATCGAGTTCAATGCAGGAGGGGTCTCTAAATGTCAGAAGTGGAAAATATTTTTGTATTTCATCAGTCAGAAAACTTATTTGGCTACATTACGCACTTTCTTTTATCGAACCAAATTGCTTCGCAGTCTCGCAATTGCAGCGCAGTCATTATCACGTTAATATCGTAGTTGCCAAGGCCGAGTATTGATCGATGCGGGTTTATCCATACATTTGGGCTGAGATTGTTGCAGATTTCATCGAGTTGCTCCTTGGTAATAACAGCGCCTAAAATTGATTGATTTCGAATAGCGTTAGAAAAGTTAAAAAAACATTAATTTACACGTCATTGTAGTTACCTTGAAAAAGATTGTTAAGCGTGTGCAACGCACACAGTTGTCTGGTTTGGCGTTCGTGGTAGATTTTTAATGTTGGCATGCTCAAATAAATAAAATTTACAAATACTTTACAATAACAATTCCGTCCGTTTGTCTGCAAATCTGCTCACAATTTCAGTGTTACCGACAATTACTTATGAGAAATTGTCTAAAATTGGACAAACGGGATAGTTGAAACTACCAACCAACTGATCAGCTGGTACTACCTTGCTGGCCAGACCAAGTTTTTCCGCCTCCTGTGCACCAATCATCTTACCAGTCGAGCACATCTCCATGGCTTTCGATTTGCCAAAAACGTGTGTCAGACGCTGAGTACTGCCAGCACCGGGAATTGTGCCCAATGCAATTCCAGGCTGTCCAAACTTAGTATTCTCGCCGGCATAGATAATACCGCACATCATTGCCAACTAACAGCCACCGCCAAGCACATAACCGTTAACAACAGCAGTAATGGTCTTCTGTCTGTGTGCAACAGCAGTCCAATCGTTAAGGAAATTGCTTAAAATACATTGCGAATGGGTACTCGGTGCCATCTCCTTAGGGTCAGCGCTAATTCTTGGTATCGGCACGGTCCATAATTTCCAAATGATATACATATCTGTATAGCGTATGATCTTCTTGACCGAAAGACACCGCAAAAAATTCCTAGCTATCAGAGCTATATTTTCTAGAGTATATATGTAGATTAACGGTACAAATGTGTTAAATAAAAATTAGCCAGTTATTTTACTGCGCATAAAATCTTACAACTAATTTTCCATTACTAATATCTAAATAAGTTAGTTTGAGACATTCTTACTTATTGGTCCTTTGAGATACCATATAATCTCTGCTACTACATCTTCTACAGTTTCTGCATGAACAAGCTGGACAATGGCATGAAAAATGCTCTATCATGGGACCTAACACCTAGAAATGACCCGTAAGTGCTCCTACCAGAATTGAGATTTTTTATAGAGTAACAGAGCGTTTGTAGTCAAGAGTCTACCTAAATAACGCGTACAACAAAATTTGACTATGTCATGAAATGTAGAAGAGAGAACTGGCGTTATTTTGGACAAAAGAAAATATTAATTGCGACGGTTTCAATAATAATCTTGAATGAAATTTTGGTTAGCTTTCTAGAGCATTAATCAAACACAGAACAGAACCCTTTTAGGAAATCAAAAATTGTTGTGGCCAGCTCGTTCGTTGATTGCGATTTAAGGGCTCAAATGGCATGGCACCACTTATTTTGTCCAAATATTATCAACCTACGATTCTTCCGTACAGAAAGAAAACCTTCACACGTGTGAATAGTTTATTCTATATTTAAGTATATTGTATCTTTTTATTACGTAGTCTAAATCATTTTAAGTTATCCATAATATTTATTTTATTCGAATGCTCCAATACGCATGATAAAAATTCACAATTAAAAAGTAAAATTTATAGCAGTCGAATACGGCAATTTGCTGAACCGCACTGACAGTACAACACCTTGCCCGGCACCACGCCGACTTCGTAGTTATAGTTCCAGGTCAATTCGTTCCCTGATCGTATATAAGTAGCCGCAAAGAAAGCCACCCAAGGAAAACGAAGATCGTGTGTATCCACAAATACGTTTTGCACATACAAATTTGGATTGCATGAATGCTGTAAAATGGGTGAAAAAATTATATACATCAGTTATCAAAAAAAAAAAAAATAAAATCACTACAAACTTACATTAAAATAGCGACCCAGATTTCCAGTTGTCTTAGCGTCCATGATGTATGGTGCTTCACTTTTACCGAATAGTCGTCGTACTGAATTTTCGTGCACGTTCTCGTCAATATCCGCATTCGGATTAAAACTGATTACCTGGCGCTCCTGTGAATCCTCTTCGCTGTTCTGAGACTGACTGCCGTTGCGTGATGAGCGCTCTTTTGTTTTTTTGCGTTTCACATAGTAACTACTTGGACGAAAATCGTCGTCATCTTCAACATCTGGTCTATAAGTAGCGTCCTCCTCCTCCGTTTCATGTTCCGATGGAACATCCGATTCATAACCTTCTTTGAGTTGTTCAGCCACTTCAATATAATCCAAATCGGCAAAGTATTCATCACCTGCATCTGCTCCACCTTCGTTGGCTTTTGTCTCTGTAAGTAAGTGGCCAGCATAAATGCAAACGAAGGCGCCTTTAGGTATATCGTTAATACAGCGTAATCCCCAACCACGATTCGATGTCTTAAACACTTGCAATTTCATTTCTAACGAATGCTGCACAACGCGATTCAAGCAATTCGATTTACATTTGCAACGTGAATTACACTCGTAGATGCCCGTGGCAACATGTTCCAATAATCGTTTATATTGATAACCAATCTCTTCAATAGGCTTGTTGGGATTACAATAGCGTACACCTTGAATTGTCAACTGCCAGCAGGCGCATTTTGATTTATCCTAAGAGCGAATGAAAATGTTTAGTAAAAACGACTACAGTATAAAAACAAAAAATGCCTTCAACTTACTGAACAATCATCCGTACAATCGCAACAAGTCAAAAACTCAGGATCAAGATTGAGGTGTACGCCCTCGGTAGGTATGCGCTGTGCTGCATAAGTACACGGTGGAGGTAGAGTGTTGTCATAGTAGTTGACTAATGGAATGGCTATCTTCTCCTGGCCGTTCGCAATGTCGCGTCGCTGTACAATCGCACTATCAATTACGTACTCCGCAAGACAATGTAACTCCGGATTAAAATCGAAATTTTCAACATTAAGCGCATTATTGGAGAGTCGTAGATATTGGCGTACTTCTTCAATGCTGCGTAGTGACACACCGCAAGGTGCACGGTAAACAATGGAACGTTTTATTTTCTGTTTGTATTTCATGCGCTCCCAGCCGGAAAGTAATGGCTTTGCCAACGGGCTGTACGCATTAAGATTTGTTGAAATAGAATACAAGCACCCTGCATTGCAGTTGTGCGGACGGAAATCCTGGGGAGGTAGATTTCGCTTGGCTGTATAGAATATGACCTGACCCTTTGGACGGATTTCATCGTCAACATATATTGTGGAGTTATTCAAATGTCGTATCGAAGGAGCTGATGATCCAGCTTGTTGTTGATTGGCCGTGGCAACGGTTGAACTCTGTCGGCTTACACTCTTTTTGGCAAGTGCACGCTGTTGGGTTATCTGTGTGTTGCTTGCTTCTACGTCCTCAGTATAACGAACAAATGGTTCTGTGCGCTTTTGTAAAAAAATTAAAACAAAAATAAAATATTTGAACGAACTTGATTAATATTTTTTTTAAATTACCCTCGGTAGGCGGGATTGTTTAGCAGAACCATTCTTTTGCAGCGCTTTCTGGCTTTCCTTAAACACAGGACCTAAACGCAAGGAACCACGGTAAATCCATTCAGTATGGTTTCTCGGACCATCAAATTGCATTTGCACCAAACTGCAGTCTATATCAATAACGCGAGCCATTAACCAGGTGCCATTCGATTCGGTGTTCATACTTTGTCCCTTTTGCGTTTGCACCATGGGGCGATTAACTGAATACTGTTCAACATATTTCTGTATAAATTCTCGCGCTGCGAAATGTACATCTTCCCACACTTTCTCGGAAGCACTACACACCAAACGGACATCCTTATGCTGCACATATTGTGTGTAACCGTCGTCATAGAAAATTAAATATCTAAAATATAGTAAATCGTTATATTTAGTAAATTATATTTTCAAATATTTAAAATGGAACTACCTGAATTTGTTTGCTTGCTTTAATGGTTCTGCTATAATACCTGGATAAAACGCGCTCTGAGCAAGCACAGCTTTTTCTCTTCCACGCGGAATAGTGCTCGCATCATAATACGCAATTACGCGTGTACCTGTATATCATTTAATTAGTTCAAGGTATTATATTGTACATATTTTGTCAACATACCAATTGTTAAACGCACTGGCGGTGCATCATAGTATGCCAAGTTCTTAGCAGAAACTGATTTGCACACTTGGTATTGGGAAGCCAAATACTTTATTTTATAATGCTTAATTGCGGGAAAGCCGATACTCGATTGCAATTCAACCTGTTCCGTTACGCGGCACGGTACCCAACTGGCAATAGTCTTCGTCTTTACTGCATAGTATATCGTATTCAATTTTATTGGTGGTCTTTGTATGTCACCTGCCGGTGGTATTTGCTAAAATGTAGTTAATACAAAATACAAATATTAATTTAGCATATATGTAGATAAGATTTTATTCCAACTTACAGTTATTTCGGGTTGGAAGCCAGTTGAATAACTGATATCAAATGGCGGCAATTCTTTCACTTTGATTTTAGATACATTGTACAAAGCAGTATGCATCCGATTAGCAATTTCTTGTACGCTTTTCAACTCTAAATCTGCGTTCTGTAATTTATTTTCTAATCTCCGCGTACGGTCAGTGATCAGAGTCTTTGACCAGGTCAACTGGTGTTGTATATCGATTTTTTCAAACACACTTTTTATAGTACTTTCAAGTTCATTTTCTATTAATTCCAAATCGTTTGTAGAAAAATGAGGCATAGTGGCTGCAATTAAGAAATTAAATTGTTTTTTAAATAAGCATAAATAAAAAATTATGATAGTATTTACCTGTTTCCTTTTTATCGCTTTCATCTTCTTCATCACTACTATCAATTTCGACAAATTCAGATCGTTTTAAGACTTTAGTATGTTGCAATAACGGTTGCTTCTGCACTAGCAAACCGGCGTATTCCTGATTTAAGGACATTTGGTAATACATCTATAAATATATGCGAATATATTATAATTACCTCATAGACTTCGAGTGCCTCATCGTAGCAGTTGATGCATACGAACTGTCGTTTGTTGTTCTTGCGTGTGACATTGTAATAGTTTAAGGCAAATAGACTGACATAAAGAAATTGCTTATGATTTTTTGGACAATCACAATTTATACATTCCTTGTTGTAGAATACTGCGAACTCAGAATCCAAATTATCATCCTCTGCACTGGCAGTATTAGATACACTATCAACTTTTGTAACATCCTTTCCGTGCGATTTTTCCAACTCTACACATAACTCAGAGTTTTTAATACTTTGAGTATCAATATTTTCAACAATCTGCACGGAAGAAGTCACTTCCTTCATTTCTACGTCTTCTACTTCTGTTTGAGATTCGTTTTCCAATTGTTCGTTCTCGTTTTGTACACTTTCGGTCAAAATTTTAACACTAATTTCTTGCTCTGGTTCATTGGGTTGTGATTCCGCAAGTTCCTTTAGGTTTTCTAAACTATTTGAATCGTTTACGGTTTCCGAATTTTCAGCGTCAACATCTGTAGCAGCTATTGAATCATTTTCTGCGGGCACAGCGCTTGTCCCGTCCTCCGCTATCGAATCATCAACATTTGCTTTTCCATTTGAAGCTTCTGTATTCTCTTGTTTTTCCATTTCAGTTGGCAAATCCTTTAAAGCTTCACTTTCAGAAGTATCCATTTTATCCTCATCAGTACTTGAATTGATTTCAATAGTTTCATCATCTTGTTCAGTTTGTGCGTCGGGAGATGAAGCGACTGCCGCCGTCGAACTAGTTTCTACTACTGCACCAGAGTGTTCCGCTTCGGTTTTTGTTGGTGGTGCAGCTGCATCTTTTTTATATGACTGATTACCAGCGTCAATTATATCTGTTTCTTTTTTTTCTGTCTCAGGTTTCATTGTTACAAGCGAAACAGTTTCTTCTTCTTTATCTGTTTGGGAAACTTGGGCGGCGACTTCGGCGTCTTCTTTTTTGGCCGGTGCAGTTTCCGCGTCTGCAGGATTAATTTTAGCCGGCAGCACAAGCTGAACATCGTCATCGTCGCAATCCATATCGTTGATCTTTGACGACATATTTGTAGTTATTGTAATAATTACTGCGCGCAGTACAAGACTTTAAATACTTTTATTTAAAACAATTGCGAACAATGAAGCCGTTTTACAATATGAATGAAAAATTATTTGCAAAAATGAGGTACAGTGTTGCCAGCTTCAAAAAAAAAAAAAATAGAAATGCACTAAATTTGCATCACATAGCTAGTTGGTCATTCAATACTGTAGCCCTGTTTATTACTATAGCCACGTGCGGCCGTTTGTTTTGGTTTCTCTGTTAGATTTGTGCAACGCCGTGTTTTGCATTAAGTAGAGATTAAAAATATGTCTGACAACGAGAGCTCAGACAGCGACTACACCGTTGAGCATTTTATAAAGCCAAAGCGTGTGCGGCGCACAGTAAATGATGATAGTGCCGATTTATTAGGTAATTTTGATGACCAGAAGCGCAAAGAGATCTTTGAGGGCACTTACGTTGAAAAGGAGACGAACAGAAATCCCAGTGATAGCAGTAGCAGTGATGAAGAAGCTGAAAATGAGGACAATGCGAATGGTGATTCTATAGCTGCACTCAAAGACGGAGACCAACATTCAAGTGATGATGATGAGAATGACGGTGAATCAAGTGATAGCGACGATGAAACTACTAACAACTTAAGCAAAGAACAACTGGCAGCACTTATGCGCGGTGCTTCGAAAGTAAATCGTCATGTACTCTACGTAACAAATCTAAACTTTGAAACGTCCAAACAAGATCTCGAATCGTACTTTGGGAATGTTGGCACTGTAAAATCTGTGCGCATTCCAAAAAAGCGTCGCGGTGGTTTCGCCTTTGTAGAAATGTCCGACATAGATGGCTTTCAGCGCGGCTTTCAATTACACAACACAGAGCTACATGGGCGTCAGATTAAGGTGCAGATTTCCGAAGCGGGTAAGAAAAAATCGGCTAACAAAAAGAATATCATCAAGCAGAAAAATCGAAAATTGGCTGAAATGCGAAACGAGCAAAAGACATTCACGAAAAGTGGCAAATTCTATGACAAGGATTTGAAACAGGAGAAAGCCAAAGAATTGCTGGCACGGAAGCGTTGGCGCAAGAAGCCAGCTGCTCCAAGATGATAATTTTTTTTTTTTCTTAATAGTATTTATGTATTATTTCATTAGTTTTGCCAATTCAATAAATGTTTCTATTATAACAAGTGTTCATTTTTATAACCAACGAATAATGTAAAAGTTTTTCTTTCCTACTCGTAACAATGAAAGGCCGTTTTTCAAAACGTGTATTCCAGCTGTAATGACTTCAGCAATATTTTGTACTCGTTTTTGATTCACGTAGAAACCTCCAGCACTTATAATGCGTACTGCATCATCTGTAAAGTAGTTACAAGTTGCATGTTTTACAATATTATGGCGTAAGAATGCAAATTAATGACTTACTCTCTGTTGGAAAGCATTTGGCCTTCATGGCTAGCTGTAACATAGACATGCCAGGCTCGGCGAGTAGTTCAACCACGGCTGCTCCTTGAAATGTTTGCTTGACTTCAGCATAATTTAATTCTGCCAAACCTTCCACGTTACCTTTGTATAGTGCGTTGGTCACACGCTCCGCCTGCTTTAGTCCATTCTCTGCAATTAAGAAATGAAAAATTTATTTACTCTCAATTTTTTAATTGTTACTTATGCAATTTAGCTATATACCGCCATGTACCAGTAGCGTAACATCCTCAGCTAGTATTGTTTGTGCTTTGCGCTTCTCTGGCGCTTTCCAATGCTCGCTCATTAGTTGTGCCACTTCCGGCAACGGAATAAAAGTGAAAAGTTTTAAAAGCTTTTCCACCTCTGAATCCGGCATACGCAAGAAGAATTGGTACAATGCAAAAGGCGATGTTTTCTGCTCATCCAACCAGACAGCATTGCCGGCTGACTTGCCAAATTTATCGCCTTCTTCGTTCGTAACGATTGGGAGTGTCATGCCGAATACCTCTGAATTACGTTCCACACGACTTATCAGCTCATGACCCGTCATAAGATTTCCCATTTGATCGGATCCACCCATTTGAAAACGGCAGTTATACTTTTGCAGCAAATGCAGCCAATCGTAGGCTTGGAAAATCTGATAAGTAAACTCAGTAAAACTCATACCATCTTCGGACTCTAGACGTGACTGCACCGAGGATCGCGATAACATTGAGCCCATGCGAAAGTGGCGACCCATGTTGGCTATAAAGTCGACCAAATTAAGATTACTATACCAGTCAGCATTGTTGACCACACTGCGCTTGAAAGACAACAAACCGCATCAAATTCTCTGTCGTGAAGTTTGGAAGAAACAACTCACGTAAGATCAGGCAATGGCTGCTTTGACTTGGTTTCATCCCATAGGCAATCCTGATGGTTTTTAAAAACTCGCCGCAGTTGCGCCTCTATAGCTTTTAGATTCTCTTCAATAATTGTTTCACCAATTTTATTTCGTTCCGTCTTACGGCCACTGGGATCGCCTATCAAGCCAGTTGCACCACCGACTAATGCAATTGGTTTATGGTTCGCACGTTGACAATGTAGCAGGCCCATTATGACTAGTAGGTTACCGACATGTAAGCTGTCCGCGGTTGGATCAAAACCGGCATAAATGCTTTGTGTGCTACTGGTAAAAAGCGCCTGCATTTGTGGCCTGAAAGCGTTAAACAAACATTAGGTGCCTAACGTTAAACTAGATATTTATATATTAATTACTAACGCCGCTGTATCAGGAAATATATTCTGAAAGAAACCGCGGTCGGAAAGCTCGAGAAGATTTCGTTGTGTAAAGTTGCGTTTGGCGGCACTAGTGCGCTGGAAATTGCGCCACCGATTCAACAATTTCACTTGCCGCAGGAGCATTTTGGTATGGTAGTCGCGTTTATTAAGTAAACTGTTTTATAATTAATAAATAAATGTATGGTTTGCATAAATACTACTGTTATAAACTACATTTCATTTGAGGTTGTGGCGAATCAGGGTTCCGAAAACTACAATCACATATAGACGCTATTGTTGCAAAATATTACAATACATTTTTGCAAACAGTTTCGAATAGCAGTAACTGAAGTCGTTTGAATTTACTTTTAAATTGCTTTCTTAATCTATTGTTATTGTAGTTTCTTTCTGATTTAGTCCCCTGTGCGATGTCTTTACATATTGTCATATTTGAGGTACAGCGTAATATGCCTGGGTATAACTAGATTACAAAAAAGCGTATGGACCCTAAATCACTTGTTTTTTTTAATTTTAGCTTTGAGTTGTGTGCCGTTGCTCGGCGATATTGATGAGATTTTATTTTGTTTGATTGCCTAAATGAACGATATTTTAGGAACCCTATACCAAACAGCTGCGTGTCAGCTGTTCAACGTTTTTTTTCGCTTGTCCAAACAAAGAGTAAAGTTCTTTGTTGTCGAAAACTTGGATATGTGCGTCAAAACGGGGATAATAACAAAAGTTAAAATCGCCGACAAAAGAAATGCTGCTTAAAATACGACATGCGCTGCTCGACATTTCCAATACTACAAAACAATCAGCAATTATAATCAACAATGAAGTTATAATCAGTTCGGCATGTAATCTGCAGGCACACTTTCAATACGGTTCCAAATCGGTTCCCACTCCACCAGAGTCATTGAATCCAACCGAAACTATTAAAAATGACGCTAATGCCCAGATTATTCGTCGCTTGCAGCAGTGTGAACTTATCAATGCACAGGAAGAGGGTTGCATTGGAGAGCACCTTAACGCACTTAGTTATCAGGTGACCTTTGATCGTCGTAAATTACCGGAGACAACACAAAACAGCGGTGTGAATAGTATCTGGTCGAAACGTCAGTCTAATACTATATTGACACGTTATCGTGCAAAGCTTTTGTATATTTTTTCGTCAGCCGAGATTTCACGTAATTTGCATAAGGTGTTCTATGGTAGTGCTTCCACTAGTGGAAGTGCACACAACGAAGTTTTGCGTTCCAGTTTCATGGTGCTCAGCATACGTCCTTCATCAGACATGGGCAAAGAACGCTTCGAACGTTTTCTGCAGCACATTGGACACTATTTGCGCTATTTGCAGCCTGTTCGCACTCTGGATGACATTTTGGTAATGTGTACACCTTTTGGCTTGGACAATTTTTACAAGACTGTTAGCATTGGCAAGGTGTCGAATGTAATGGGACGTAGTGCCTCACTTTTTAGCATATCCAATCCATTGCCTCTAGGTTGCGAGGGTTCGGCTGTTTTCAATAGTAAGCTGTACGTTAGTCTTTATGTGTAAAGATTCATTATATCCGTCATAGTTGTTTCTTTTCAGTCGTCTCATTGGCATAATTATTTGCACATCATTTCAACGTCAACAGGAGAATGTAAACTTAAGTTTGGCTGCTAATTTTGGGTATTTGTTAAATGATTTTATGCGTCAGCTGGGCGCACCTATAGTGGAACTTAACTTATACCGTGAACCGTCCAACTTTGCATGTAAGTAGATTTTTGTGTATTTGAAGTTAAAAGATCCGCCTAAACTTTCAACACTTAGGGGAGCGCGCACTAGTTGTGATTGAGTCGGCGGGTAGCCAGGGAACTGGTACATTTATTAAAGTGCATAATAAACGTTTCATACTTACATGTGCACATGTTGTTGGTCAGCTCAATAAGAAAGTGAACTGTCGCAGTGTAGAGGGAGAATTCGAGGCGAATGTGATTTGGTCAAATCCGCAGCATAATCAGCCGTATGATTTAGCGTTGCTAACAGCACCTGAAATACCTGAAAAATATTGCGTGAAACTGGCACGGCAGAGTGCTGTGTTAGGTCAAACTGTTTATAATGCGGGTTTTCCATATTTTGTAAACTTTAATTTAAAGTATGACTTTAATCCGTCGATATTCCAAGGACGAATTATTAAATGTGATCATGGCAGCATTATGTCTGATGGCAGCGTTCAAGCGGGCCAAAGCGGCGGTCCAATGTTTGATCAAAATGGATGTATACTGGGCGTTTGTGTATCAAATTTGAAAATCGATGACATTATTTATCCCAATATCAATACAGCGGTGCCGATCGGTGATATAAGCAGCACATTGTATCAATATGCTAAGACAAATGGTATGTAAAAATAGTAGCTTTGCGCAATTGAAAAGAGTTGCTACAATTTGTGTTTTTATTCTCATTAGATCTTGTTGTACTGAATAATTTGGTTGCTAATCGTGATGTTCAGCGAGTTTGGTCCTTGGAGCAGCCGCCCATACTTAGCAAATTGTAACGATTGATTTTAATCTATAACATTTGAAAACTGTTTATTTCAACTTATTGTGCTTAGTTTTTCTTTTTTGTTTGTATTATTTTGTTTGTATATGTATGTTTAAATACATTTGTAAATATGTATATATGTTAAAATAAAAATTAGTACAGAATATATTAAGCGCTTTCTACAATCTTGCTTAGTTTTTATCGAGACAATCGTTAACATGACTCTGCAAAACATTCAATGATTTAAATGTTTTTGAACACACCGGACAACGTACAACGTTACTTTCTGCTGTAGCGGAGCCAGATGTGGTTGCTGCAGCACTTGTCGGATCCAAAACCTAAGTAAAAACAAAAAAATTGTATACAAAATTTCTATGTTGTATTAGTTTCATACTCTCACTGGTCTCTGGTTTTCTCTAAGTGACGAAGAACCCGTTTTGCTGCAAGAATCAGCGCCGCTATTAGATACACTGTGATTGCCCTTGTTGCCCTCCGCGAGCGCTTCAATCAACTCTTGATTACGTCGCTGCAATGCACGTAGATCATGCAAATACTGTTCTTTCTCGCCCGCATTTTTTTCCCGATCTGCACGTTCCATCTCGAAGTCACGACGATAGACATCGACTTGCTGACGCAAAATAGCAATTTCTCCAGTGTTCTCGATATCCTTGGCTTTCAAAACGTTAACTTCGGCACGCGTCTGCAGTAATAATTCTTCGGCGCTCGTTAGATTAACTCTCAGACAATCTAATTCATCAATGTAGGTCTTTTGCTGATAAGTGATTTGAAGAAGTATAAATTAAATAAGGTATAAGGACTATTAGCTTATGCAGTTCAAACCATGTCTTTGAATTCCAAGTTTTCGGCCAAGAGGCGTGACATTTGACGCTCAAAATCCTTGATCTTGCGTTCATGTTCGCTACGCTCAACAAATTCGTGTTCTGGTTGCTCTCCATCGTCTTTGTTGGAAACAATCTCGAAGGATTTCTAGCAAAGACAAAAATGGTTTGATGAAACTCGCTTTTGTTTACACGCACATATATTGTTTGAGTAAAATGAGCAAGATAATGTGTATACATGTACAATTTTTGTTTAAAATGATATACTTACCAACTGATTTCTTTCCATTTTGTCCATTTGCACACGCATGTTGTTAATTAGCGATGACTTTTCCGAGACTAGTTGACGTAGTTCTTCACATTCCTTTTGTCGTATCTCCTCAATGGCTTTACTCTGTTCCATGTGACATTCAACTTCTTTTTTAAGTTGCTGGTTTTCTCCACGCAACTGCAATTTAGAAATCAGTAAAATTCAATTGTAGATTCAATTTATAATAAAAACTTACAGCTTCGATTTGGGCTTGGCACTCTTGCACCTGCTCTTTATATTGTTGTTCACTACGTGCGGCCTCCTCACGCCATAGGCGTGTTGTATCATAATAATAACGCATTGTATTATTCACCTTGGACAGAGTTTCTAAAAAGAAGTTAATTTTTTGTATCTTTAAGTTCTTCGTTTACCTTCTAGTTGTTACCTACGTTTCAACTCGATATACTCCGTCATTAGGTTTTGCAATTTTACGACATCCTCAGCGCATGCCTGCATCGAACACAAACTGGGAAACTGTGAATAGACGCTGTTCTTGAGCACATCTGCATTAACTTCTCCCAGTAGAAAACTGGTGGCCAATGAGACGCCCTCATTTTCCGAGTCGCCTGAGCCGTTCAATCCCAATGATTTGTTTGGATTTACGCTGCCCGGCTTAACCGTGCTATTGACCATTTGCGGTTGTATGGCATTGCTCGCTGCTGCTCTATGTTCGCGGTCAATGCTATCTATTACCTCACGCAAGTCAATATTTTTTAAAGATGTTTGATTGCTGCTAGATGGTTGTGGGCTGTCGATCTCCAACGTTGCAATTGGGCTATGGAGCGAAGACAATGGAGAGCTGCCCAAAATTACAAACGACTCCTCTTCAGACATATTAGCGGTGGCTGCAGAAGAGATTTAATAGTGTGATTTGTATAAATAACCAGTTTTTTTGTGCATTTAATTGTGCATTAAATGTACACATATAAGTATATAATGCTTTTGTCTGGGGAATCACCAGCTTTGTGTTATTAATTGACAAATATCTGCAGAGCACTAATTTCGTGCCCTAAATTCTAGGCCAGATAAAGCTATCGATATTTAGATATTTGTCACACTATTGCGTTTGATGCACTATTACGCATAAAATAAATGAGTCTCAAGTGGGAATACCAAAAAAAAAATCAAAATAGTGATTTGCTTTATCTCTTGTTTATGTTTTCGCATGTATGATTCATGTGAATTATTGATTTTTTTATAAACAGAATTCATCGAATGATACTTAATTCTGTTTCGACATGATCAAATATACAAACTTCACTCGAACGTACCACTTTGCAGCTACGATTTACGCTCTTTTTTTATATTTATTTATTTTTAGCTGGCTATGACTTTATTTTTATTTTTGCAATCAGCTGTTTAAGGCTTGGAGACTGAGTTGACAGCCCTACGGTTCATTTCATTCTCACTAACCGAGCGCCACATCTGAACAGCTTAATTTGTACAGCTTTACATTTTAGACAAGCTGCTAGCGCGAGGTATTCGTCGAATTGGTATTTACACTATCGAGCATCGTGGGTTTGACGATGGGTTCGGATTCATCGTCACCCATGGCGCTGGCAACTTGAGCGGTGGGGCGCCCCGAAAGTATCGAAAATCATCTCAGCCCCTTTTTTGAAGGTGTTAAAGGGCGATAGATGAGCTGATATGTTAATCTTATTGTTAAGACCTTGTGCCGCTTTTTCGGAGGTGTTTGAGGGTGATTAACAACAATAAGTGTTAAAGAGGATAGCTTTCTATGGTTGGGACAAAATTTATGTTTAAGGTGTTAAAGAGGATAGCTTTGATCTAACCAATGGATCAGTGTTAAGTAGGGTTGGGACAAACTTTCTAGTTTATCTCAGCCCTTTTTTGGAGGTGTTTAAGATAGATGGGCTAAATCTTTGATCCAACCAATGCATAAGTGTTAAGTAGGGTTAAAGCTACTATCTTCAAACTTTCGGTGTCCTCTAAACTCTTCGATTTTCGGTCATGTTGTGCACAAAATATGGTCTTGCACTTGCACCTGTGAGTTGTCCAAATGTCCACCGAAGCTTCCTGAAGTCGCCCGAATACACTTCCGGTGTGCTGTCAATTTACCGGAAGTTGAATTTTGAGCGTTATTAGGTCTATTTGGTTGATTTTGCATTTTAATTTTGAACAATATTATCTTTTACACAGTGGCCTGTAATTAATCCTATCACAATTACCAAGACCCTCCTTAGCTTCATTTCTATTTACATTAATTTAAATAGTAAACAAAATAGCTGCGTATATATACATCAGACTTTACTCGACGACGACGTAAATTAAAATTATTTGATCAGAATTTAAGTCCATCGTAAAAATAAAATATATGTTAAGGGCTAATGACTTTACACTGTTCATGTAGAATAAAAACGTAAAAATAATTGTTGTGGAAACTTCATGTTGTAGCATGCGTCGTTGCACGTGCCCAGTTTTTAACATCGCCTAGTTCCTGGCCCCCTCTCCTTTAATAAGGGGTTGGTGCGCTGGGCTTGGAACCCGCCACTTTAAAAAAAAATAAACCTCCAATGAATACAAATAGGACCCTTTTCCGACCCTTTTGATACCAAGAGAGGTTTCAGACGATGCTCTGTCGTGCGATTTTTTCAATCTTCTGATGGAATACATCCTACTCCAGTGCCCGTACATACAGAGTATGTCGGGCTCGATCTTCCTAAAGGTTGTGATGCTGCTCGCTTACGTCGATGATATTGATATTATGGTACGCTGGAACGGCGAGTCAGCCAGGCGTTCTCAAAGATTGAAAAACAGTCTCGGCTCATAGACGAAGACGAGGTACGTGGTGTCTTCTCGCACTCCGTCATCACATCTTGGACGCTCAGTGACGATGGAGAATTTCAAACATGCGTTTTTAAGGCATCAACAGCTTCTTCGGGAGCTTTAAGCGCGGTTTATTTTTGATGTGACACATGACGATACTGCTTTATCAGTTCACACACAGCATCGATGTTTTCTGGCACAACGACCGATTTTAGACGACCTTCACGAAATTCGTCGGTGTGCGATCTGCGGCCACGATTGAATTCGTTGTATAAGTTTTTCACAGTGACCAAGGATGGAGCTTCATCCCCAAAGGTATATATCCCGCCGTGTCATTGAAGACCAAACAATTGATTATTACTTAAAATCGGATTAATAATCTACGTAAGTAATATCACATATATTATTGGAAGTAGATGTGTCCCCACGCACCAGAAATTGCTCTTTATCTGCGGCGTAGCTATACGGGGTGGAGGGTTTGTTTGTTGAAGTGGTGCAGTGGTTAATAATTTGTGGTAATTTAACAAATAAATTGTTTTATTATTATTAAGTTGTAAATTGCCGTCAATATTTGGTTAGGTTGCATTGTGCGCGCATTTTCGCAATTTATTTGTGCGCTACCGCAGCGTGGTTGAAATTTAAAAGAAAATGAAAAAAGTTGGTAGATAGGGAAACCGTGTAAATAGCGAATTATTATTTATTTATTTACATTTTTTTATTTACAGGAAAATACTAATATTAATTTATATTTATTTACATTTTTAATTTTTTTTTTTGGTCAATGCTATGTTGGTTTTTCAAATATCTGTTTATGTCATTAATATTATATAGATCAGAGGCATTTGAGTAGTAGCTTTAGCCACATGATCAGCTAACTCATTACCATTATTTAGTGTATGGCCAGGGATTCATAATAACTTTACTTTAGGTAAAGATATTATATGATGTTTTATCATATTTGCGATAGGGGTATCCGTACAGCGTAAAAGATTTTTGACAACCTTTGATGATAAAAAATCAAGTTTTAATTTTATCGTTATAATAATTGCTTCGGCGAATACGCCTTAAATATTTTCTTGAAATTTAGCTTAGAAATAATAAAAATAAACAACGTGAATATAAAAAGCACGAGTATTAATTTAGGACCCACCCATCACTGTTGTAATTGCAACGCGCCTCCGTGCACCACACACACCACTCCCACCCCTACCAGTACTTCAGGCCCGTCCACTATTGAGTCCACCCCAATAGGCCCCATTTTTTACCCCCCTCTTGCAATTACTTTCAGAGTAATACTCGATAACTCCAGTAAGAACCCCATAAGAGGCTACAATAATTAAAATCTCCCAACAGTAAGTAGATGAATTCTTGATCGAATTGTCGGGATACGATACGATCTGATCAAACTTTCTATAGATCGTGGAGTCTACCTACTGGGGAAACCACGTTAAAAAAAAATGCGCCAAGTACATTACCTCATAGGTGGTGCGGAAATGTGTGCTTTTTTATTTTTTTAAGTTTTTTCTACTCAGGAACGATTCAAAAAATTAGTTTTAATTTTATATAAATGGAAATTTGTTGCCAAAATTCAAAAGATAGCTACATTGAAGTATATATACATATATATGTGTAAGGGCGTATACCGCCCACTTTTAGTCTGCTTTGGTCTGCGTGGGTTTTCAGTTTGGTTTGAATAGACCAAAAAGCTATCGAATACATTCGGTGTTATGAGTTTTGCCATATTTTCATATTTTTACGATGCACAAAGAGTTCGAACACCTATTTAAACAATTTGTACAGTACATATCTTACGGCGCTAATAGAAAACATAAACATTTCACCTTTCCAACCCGAAACTGCATATACAGGTAAAAATTCTGTATCTAAAACGTTTGACACCTCTTACAAAATAAAAAGAAAAAAAGACAAAGAACACTTAAATGCGGCAATGCCGAAGCGCAAAAATGTCTTTTGTACTTGAGACAAGAGCCAAAAATAAGAAAGAAGAAAAAAAATGTATCTTAATCTGCGCATGCGTGAGAATGAGAGAGCTTTTCTAATTTTCATGTGGAAATTGGTGGAAAAGCATGATTTTTAAGCTGCAGAAAAAAATCTTCTGCTTTAGTATCCTATTTAGACGTGGAAAAATCAGTAAAAGCAAAGCGATTTTCGTGTAAAAAAATAAACGAAAAAAACTAAAAAATAAAGAATAAAATTTAAAGAAAAATAGCAAATAAATTGCCGTTGTGAAGATTGCAGATACATAGTTAAATAAATTAAATACAAATTGTGTACGAAAATATTTCGCAGATAACAAAAAATACAAAACGTATGTTAGTATAAAAGATAAATAATCATAGTAAAACCTCTGTGTACCACATAGCCTTGTATATATATGTATGCACTTATTATAAATCGCGTATTACCAGTTCCACCACATCCATACTGAACACACAGAATAACTTCACTCGCTGCTGCTGCTCCACTTCACCTACAGCATTTCGTTGACGTTGTTGGGCGCTCCCGATAGCCTCGAACGCGACCATAGACCAAGGGTAAACCTGCACACGCTATTTTTATTCATAGCGAAAAGAAAGAAATCAAGCAAGTGGGAACGAAATATCGATTTGTGTATATGTGTGAAAAAATAACAGTAAATTGCGCTGCACACACACTCACTCACACACACACACACACACACACACAAGCGACGCAGCAGTCTTACACTGAAGTTATTACAGTGACGTGACACACACACACACACACACACATCTGCACACACACACATCTGCACACACCCACACACACAGAGCTAATCATACAGACAATTGGATTATTCAGTCAGGAATAACCAGAACCAGCTGCATACAGTAGAATAGAACGACGCCTACGCAAAGTGTTGTTCTTTGTGGCCTGTGCAAGTGGAACCACCACTGGAATACAACGTATCAGCGATTCGAACATCAGCCCCAAGCCACAGAAAAACTCAACGGTGACAAAGTAAGTGCTGGCACTTTATTTTGTTCATGCGCAAATTTTGGTCCACATCATCCAACATCATTATTTTGGGGCCATTATTGTAATTTGGTGATGCGACAACATCCAAAATTGTCATGCGAAGTGCATAGCATCTGTGGTTTTGCATTTCTTCGCCACAGCTGGTGGTGCTTTGTTTAAGATATCGTACTCAGCTCGGTATGAAATGTATGTCATTAGCATGAAATCGGGTCAGAATTCCGCAGCAGTTTACGATGGTGATTTGCTGCATGGGTCGACTGACTGACCTCAGCTTAAGTTAAAAAATTTGCGGTTGGAATTACTTTGAACTCAAATGCAAATACAAAATACACAGGCATTCATGACATGAGTGTATCCGACATATGCGTCAAGCTGCTCAATTCAAGTTTTGTGTATTCAAATCAGCAAAATAGAGACAAATTCGTTCGTATGTATATATATATATATATATATATATATTATATATATTATATATATGTAACACTTTTTACATCATAGAATATGTCAAAAACAAATGTGAACTACATATACATAAATAGAGAATGTCTCTGTTGACGTTGCCACAGAACTAACATTCCCAGAGTTATTTGCGACATACGGCTTCAGCTGTTCCAAATAGTGGTCCACAATTTGACTTTCATATTGCTTATCAATCTAGATATTCCAGTTTAGTTTCGTTTAATAGAATATTTGTCATTTGTTATATCCTGTGTAGATTAACATAAGGAAACAAGGCAGATGCCATGCAGCATCAAAAATTCAGTCGATTTATACATGTCTGTCTGTCTGTCTTGCTGCCCGTATGAATAATAAGAACTTGGAGACAATAAGAGATAAACCTTCAGATTTGGACATTAAGACTCTCCAATCTTGTCTCAACGTTCAATGAACATGCCAAAGGCTCAAATCGCACCACAAGAGCTCTTTCTAGTGTTTATGCTGTTAATGCTAATAAATTATTCCAATAAGACCAGTTTGGACCACATACATTTGGTCCCCTTATTTCGGTTTTTTTTTATGAAAAATGTTTTTTTTGTTAGTTTAGGTAAGACCGTCAAATGGTTGAATTTAGGTTCAAGTAGGTTGAGTGTATGTCGCAGTCGAACGTTCTTGATTAATAATGCAAATGAAAGTCCTTAGCTGAAACCTACCTTAATAGATGCCTTTCGTGCAAAATTTTTGCAGTTTCGCCAAATCAAAAAATTCTTGATTCCAATCAAATCAAATTAAAATTAACGAAATTTACTATTTTTTGAATGAATCGATTCCGGATGTAAAATTTTTCTTAATTTGAAACTTTTATGAGACTATATTTAATATAAGTAGTTCACATTGGTAGCAACGTAGTGTAAAATATTTGTATAAAGCATATGCGTATATTTCTGAGGCATTTACGGCTTAACTGATTTAGACATATGAGGTGCCGTTTGCACCGTATGCGGTAATATTGCAGCCGAATTTCAGCTGAATGTCTACAAAATTAAACTTCTCACATTTTGCAATAACAACCAAACAGAAGTACAGGCAGACAGACGGTCATATAATCAAACTTAATATATTCAAAGCAATATTTTTTTTAAAACGTACAGGACCGATATGGTTTATCACTGTAGTCGAGCCTCTCACTAAATATTACGCTCCTTTATGCTTGGCTTTATATTTATGCTCTCTAAAACTATTTGCTCTTCTTAATGATGCATTGCATTAATTAAAGCATAGTTAGCATATAATTTGAAGCCCAGTATCAGTGCTAGACCTCATTTAAATCTAATGTGTCCTTTAATGCAATTATTAATGCATAATGGACTCAGTGCGTATACAAAACATAAAAATGTTGATAAAAGCGCCCATTTTATATTTGCGTAAAAGTCATACCATACTCGCTTTCGTTGATAGCAAGAATTTATAATTCCAATTTTGCGTGTTTTCCCTTTAATTTTTTTTTTTAATTAATAGCACATCAATTATTTGACATGCACGAAAGCACAGGAAAATTGTTGCACATACGCCACGTATTGTAGCCTGCCTCCTTAGATAAGTTTTTACAAAAGCCACATGAATATGACGACTAAAAGTTTTCAAGGCTATACAAGAAACTTATTACATTGTACTGCATTTGTGTGTTGGCTTGCTTGTAGCTGTCGTGCACAACTGCTGCTTGTGGGCGTGGCACTCAGGCTAAATCTATTCTACATTGCTGTCAACAATAGATGACAAAGCTGACAGGCAAGCTGGAGGGGCCAACCTGTTCTATAAAGAGCTATGTAATGCAGTGGCGTAGATAGCTTTTTGCCAAGAAAAAATGGGGAATTCATGTACATTCTAAGGTCATAGAAGCTTTGTTTCCATTCGCCCAATGTAACTACGCCACTGATACTGTGTGGCGATAATAACAGGCAGAAGATTGTATTGCAATGTGTTTTTTTTTTTTTGTTTTTTTCTAGAAAACATACATGAAATATAAAATTAAAAACAGCTATTTTTTTGTTGTTACTTTTGTTGTTGCTGCAACATCCTTTCGCCTGATTTCCAATTAATCTTCAGTTTCCGGATCGGTGGTGCAGTTTTCCATTGGCTTATTGTTGTCACAGTCATGATTGCAATTGCAGCAATTCTCGCAATTATTATTGTTGTCAATTTGATTGTTGCAATGGTTGTCGGTGCAGTTAATTGTATTAATGCTGGTCGTTGTAATTATGGTCGTCGTGTTGAGTGTGGTCTCTTCCTCACATTCGTCCTCGTGCTCCGCCATCACAAGCATTTGGCAATTATCAAAGGGACAGAATTGATTGAGGCTCACCACACGACTGCCCAATTCCTGCACGGGACGCGAGTTGCGCATAATCGGTGTCTGACCATCGTTGTTGAGTAGTAGACGAAACTGACGCAGCTGGAACTCATTAATGGCCATTGCTTCGGGAAAGATAAACCACTCAGCGCCTTGGTAGCAGGGCGGTTCGGTAATTGAGCCTCCGTAGCTGTAGAATCCTGTGCGGAACGGATAGACTAGATAAGACAGTGGAAACGGTGAAATTTCCACTTTCGTGCCAGCCTTCTGTACAAGATTTAGGTTTTGGGTAACTGGATCCAGATAGGGATTGTGCGCAGATAACTCAAAGAAGTAACCAATCATCAGTAAATCGTAACTGGATCTAGATGTGCTATCGTACTGGCCGGTACAATGCATGACCTGCAGCTCAAGTGGATATTTCTTGTGGTTGAGCGTATGTTCCGAGCCCTCGCTATTCGACCAGCCCCAACGGAAGCGCATCTCAACGAATGTATAGCAAGCCAGCAAATCGGCACCGCTCAGTGTTGGCCGATTGCCGTTGAAATCAGCGCGCAGTATAAGCGAGTTTCCGGTATTTTCCACAGTCAGGCGTATTGGCAGGTCCTCGTAGTGGTTCCAATTGAGCATCTCACGTATAACCAGCTTCTGTACGACGTTGTCCTCAATATTGATCGGACTTTGGCATTGCGTACCGCCGTCGTCCTTCCAGGTGTGTGGCCCGTGCGTCATGTTGTAGCCAAAGCGCGCGTGCAAACGTTCTGCAGTCAAACGCGTGCAGATCTTCTTGCACAGCACACACAGATGCTCGCGCACATTGATATTCGCGGCATGAATATAACCGATAACCAGACAGACCAAACCCAAGATCAGCGGATGCTCCAGCGCGTATAGAATGAGTACGTAGAGAAAGCGCAGCATGGCGAATAGGCCGCAGTCCACCGTGCTTTGATGTACGCGAATTACGCGAAACTCGAATGTCGTAAAAAATATATATTTTTTTTATAGAAACGGAAAACGTTGAAAATGCAATCGTAGCAAAAATTGAGTTTTGCAAGCGCAAACCGCGCGGTTCTATTCGATTATCTGTTTTGAAAACGCGTTTTTCTGTGCTGGGAGAAAAATTATTAAATTCTGACTTTACGCTTTGATAATTTTCCACTGGCTCTTGTGAAAAATAACTAAAAATTATTTCTTATATGACCACATTTCTAAAGCCAACTATGTATTAGAATTTTTTATACTTTTTACACACACACACACACACACACATAGTGCGAATAGTATCTTAATTTTGAGACGAATTTTATAACGCCCAAAGGAAAAGCGTGAGCGGCCATATAAAGTACAAATTGTATCTTGAAAAAAAAAACTTTTTTTATTTGCTGGGTACTAAGGCTTTAGTTGTACCGTTATTTTCCTAATCCATTATTTTAGCAAACTTAAGCAACCGGATGTTTGCATCTTAGCTGAAGAGCAATTTATTCAACGTGAATCGAATACACATCCGCTTCACTTGAAGAATCTCAAATGATGCAATAACAAGTGGACGTAAGGACATGAGTACGAATAAGTAGCGACGTTGACGACACTTGAAACAAGAAAGTACGCTGCTGTTTACTGTGTTCGACTTTAATATATCCTGAACCCCCATTTAAACTTAAATTTATATAAGCGTTATGTTGCTATTTGAATCCGTGGAATTAGTGTAGAATACACCATTTTGGTATTTCAAGATAAAAAAAATCAGAACATAATGTTTTTCATACAAAAACTTAGATATAAATGGGGCTTTCCCCTTCTAGTGGTTCCATATATGTATACACCTAAATGACAGATTTTAAGGTACACAAAATTTTTCGTTTTTTGCTAAAATAATAAAAAAAAAAACAAATATTTTTTCATTAAAAGGAGAAGCTTGTTTATAACATAAACATATAAATAAAACATATAAATATGGGTACTATGCTTTGTAGAGAGTTTTGCAGTTCACTAAACTCTAAGCTGAAAAGGGAACAAGAGAGTCTCAATATTCAAAATTGAAGGCTCTATCGTTCATAGACTCCAAGTTCTGGAAGTTCATACGAGCAGCAAGACAGTCAGACATATGGACGCCTTTTTGTAGTTGGTTACCAATTTGGCTTGGATATTTTATTAGAATTGATGCAAAGTACACAAAATTCTGGAGTTTTGGTTAAACCAGCAACAACATCAACATTCCACTGTTGTAGACCTAAGTGAAACATTTTGGGCGTTTCTAGCTGAAATAACTTCAACCAAATGTTTGTATGGGGTTAGTGCCATCCTCCCCTTAGTGAGGAGGATACATTGAATATAAGTGATATGAATATGGAATAGGAGAATATAAATATATATACTTGTACTTTTTTGTTTACTTAAACTCATCACACTTTTAAGGAAATTACTCCCATCTTAACTATTAAAATATATATCTTTCTAAGAATGAGACAGATAGACCACGTTGAACTCCATTATTAAATAATAATCTTGAGATATAAGGAATTCGGGTGGTCTTGTCATGGTGTGTGATACATACGAATGTATGAATTGTCCCTATTTGCGTCGAATTGAGCCTATTAAAAAAAATTTCCATGACCTCCAGTTTAACGTTAATCCATGCAGTGTACAGCCTCAAAGACATCAATTAACTTACTCACCGGAAAACAAGTCTCAATGTTTGACAAGTTGTGTTGGGCTAGAAAGTGATTATAAATAAAGTTACCGATTTTTTATATAAAATATATTTTAAAATGTTACCACGTTACAATTGCCCTGATACCTTAAGCCCCACCTATGGGTTGAATTTAGAAAAAAAGCCAATAATCAAAGCCCAGAATACTATTCACTCAATGCGCTCTCCCGACTACACTTTGCGACGATAACGCTATGTTCGATTAGATACAGTCTTCGCTTCATCACTACACATTTTTCCCAGCACCCTCCTCGGGTCTTCCCCCTGCAGACTAACTATATTACTCTGTTCCCATTCACGTTTCCAGCACACTCGCCATTTTCCTTGTATCATATAATTGGAGCTTTTAATTTAATAAAAAAAAAAAACGCCGTATCAGTTTCAACATACACTCTCTCTCCCAGAACGTTTACCCACTCGTGACTCATCATCATCAGAGAAACTATTGATAATCGAATATTGATGATAGAATAAAACAAATAGAATTACAAGTAAGGAAATTTCAGTCGGGCGTAACCGACTGTAAGAGGCCCTGTACCAGTTCAGGTCGCCTAACAAACACATTAAATGTTTCTCGAGCATATGACCAAACACATAACCACTTCGCACTGCGCGAATATGAATGAAAAGAAAAGGGGGATCGTTCAAATTCAATTGCTTATAAAATCGTCATTTATTATCCGATTTTGATGAACTTTTTAGATTTTTGCTTAGAGGGACGACATCTTTATAATATTTTTCCTTGGGGGTGATTTTATGGAGAAGGGGGGGAAGGGGCAAAATTTTAAAATAAACTTGTGAAATTCCGGAGCAGTCCTAGTCGAATGCAAAAAACACGAAGTCTCTATCTATTACCGTTTCCGAGATCCTTTCGTTCATACAGACGGACAGACGGACGGACGGACAGATGGACAGACGGACAGGCGGACATGGCTATATCGACTCCTCTATCACTCCTGACCATAATTTGGGGGGTCTCCGACCATTATTTCTATCTGTTACATATATTTGCACAAAACCAATAGGCTCTTGTACCTTCGGTACAGGGCCTAATAACCAAATGTAGGGACTATTTGCCACCTGTAGCTGAAAATAAAGAAGAAAATTCTACACTTTTTTCACAATTCACAAGTAAACTTTGTCAAAGAATAATTATATTTGACCATGTCAAAAAATCCGACAATGATATATGATTCCTAAGAAAATAATCTATATGGCCAAGATACAAATCGTTAGGAACAGATTATCCCGTAGGCGAAACCACTCGACTGCAGCTTTCTTGTTAGAAATGCAATTTCTTGCATTTTGTTCTAAAAACCCATCGTAAATTCTTATTAAAATAATAAAGTGTCCCATTTTATTTTGTTTTGGAAATCATATTTCATATCAAATATCTTTCTGAAAAGATAATGGTTAGGAGAAGTCAGTCATTTTCGATTCATTATTCCTTTAGTTTATTTCACCAAATTCATAATCAGCGACCATAGACCCATATCAATTTGGATTTTTGTTTAGTTTTTTTCGATATGCGTCAATTGTGGGTGAATTCAATATTGCGTTCTTTAGGCACCCTAAATTTCGGTCCAACTCCTTTAGTCAACGTGCCATCAATTTGTGTTAATCTTCACAGATTCAAATGCTCTTATGTGCTCCTCCCATATTTACAATATAATTGGAACTTACATCTTTGTTTTGGCAGTACTCAAGTAGTTTTCAGAAGTCAATATTCGGATTGCCATAAATCGTCAACTTATTTTCTCTAACAAAAGGTAAAAAATTTATAAGAAATTAATAAAACTCAAAGTTGGAAACCGTATTAAAAAATAACTCAAAAGTGGTGAACTTTATGCAACACAAACAGAGTAACGGAAGGATGCCTATTTCAGAGGTTCTGGCAAAAAAAATGTCTCTGTACTCACATACATTTATACAAGATCAAATCCATACAAACGAACCCTATCCAACCTCATGAACTTTTCGTATCAGTCTTAAGTTGCATTCGTAGACATAATTGGGATACATTTCGAGAGTAAGGACAGCTAAAATAGGTGTAGAACAGAAAAATGAATATATTTCAAGTAATGCTCAAGATTTACAACCCTTTTTAGTGAAACACATTATGCGTGATAAAACCCGTAGACAGTAGTTAAAATATGCAGAGCCCATTCATAAGAGTGGTTCTTATTCCCTGTTCGCTCGATTAAGACGTTTGCTGTTTGTTCCTCCGATTTTATTTGCATCTGGTGATGGTTTAGTATTGAATTTAAAAACATATGCTTGAACGTATGTGATTGTTTACACAGCAGTTGAGAGAGAGCGAGAGAGAGGGTGACAGACTGATGAAGGAGAGAGCGCGATTATAGTAGCGTTATATAAGAATATAATATATAAAATCGCAGTTTAATTGATTAATTGAGAATTGGGCTGATGTTGTAGAGATTTATTCATTGGCCAATTTTCTACAAAATATCGGAAAATCGGATAATTCGCAATTCGTTCGATTTCTTTTATTGTTGTAGTGCAAACCGAGTTTTATCGCTGATGATTTTTCGTTAAATTTCAAATATTCTTCAATCTTTTGCACAGCCCAATCAAGAGCTTCGGTGCTTCAAATGATCAATCGTCTTCAGTTCTTGAGTTAATTTCATTTTGTAAGTGTACGTCAAGATCTTTATACAAAATTTGCCACAATATGGCTTTAGGGATTGCTTGTTTGTGTTGAAATGCCTTGACTGGAAGCATATAGAAACATGCCTGTTTGGGCATAGAGGCGAACGAACAGATTAAACTTGGTCTGGTCGTTCAAAGCTTAATCAAACCCCAACATGCTTCAGAATGCGTTACTTGATGCTTTACTTGCTTAATTGATTCACTTATGCACGGATCAACCATTAGTGCTACAGAGCTCAATTCTGAACAGTTATTTTATCGTGAATCAAAGTACGGTTGCAAAATATGGCATATTTTTAAACGAACTGATGGACCCACATTAAACCTTATATTTGTGAGATAGTTTAGTGGCATAAGTATAAGATACACCAAATTTGCTTCAAGCTAAATTAAACAGTTGGCTCATCCATTAAACACAACCCATCTGAATAGGAAATCGAAAACATTAAATATACAAAATTTAAGGCTTTTTATTTTATAGTCTCGAAGTTCTCGATTTTGATGCATAGAGTTAGACATGTCTATATCAACTCGCCTTTTGATGTTGACAGAGAAGTATTTTATTCTATCTTCCCTGAATTGTCTGGTTTATTTTTATGCAACCAAGAATACTAAATTAGCCGCAATGTAATGCAGAATATTTGCTTACATATATATAGATCCGGGCCCGGTATAATCCGTCGACGGATTTTGAAGCACTAAATTTTAAAAACTTTTGATTTGTATTCTACAATCGTTTTTGAATCTTTTATTTCAAAATTTTATTTCAAGTATAAAGCAGTGCAACAGTATCACATTAAAGTACAAACAGAGCAGCACTAAGAAAAGTTTGTAAGCAAATGAGGTGCTGCACATTAAAAAGGATTTCCGACAAACTTCATTTAAATAGTGGTTTGTTAGTAAAGTTGTTGCAGCACACCTCGTCGGTATTGAAATTAGTTTTTCTATTCCGGATCTGCGTACGCGGAAGCGCTAAAAAAATTGCGGTCCTAATACCAGGAATGTGCTGCTTTTTTTGTGCTGCTTCTGAAGTTGCTGCACTGGGTATGAATTTGCCTTGTGTAACTATTGCTTGTCAGTTTGTGCTTGACAGCGTTGCAATAAAGGACTTTGTGCTCACAGTTCGCACTATACATTTGGCAATGTCTAATTCCGACTTTATTCTTCAGTTCTTGCAGCCTAAAAAAGTATTGAAATTCAAAAATTGTTTAAATTATTTTATGTGTTATGTTCGGACTGTGTGACAACAAGTTCGAGGTTTAATAGTTATTAATAGTTTATGATGTGAAACGTCTTAAGAGTTTTTTATGCACAACAAACAAAGCATTTGCTTTGCTTTACAAACCTGCCGTTGGGGCTACTACTAATAGTGGGCCCGGCGACAAATGCAAACATTACAGCGAGCCTATTTGAATGTGACATAGTGGCACCCACTTAGAAAGTAAATGTCTCTGCTTCAACGCTCTCAGTATATCTTTCAATGAGTTAGGCCTTCTAAAGTTAGCTACAAAGAATGGAAAAATGATGAGCAGATACAATTGGTCGCAGTTAGTGGATTTTGTTGTTGACAAAAGGAATAATTTACACTTCACACTGAGAGAGTGTTGTGCATGGGCAATCTGTTATTTTGGTTGGATATTATATTATAATAACTAAAATTTATTAATTTTGTACTAAAATTGAATAGAAATATGTTTAAAAAACAAACTAATGTGAAAACCAATATTAATTATTTTAGATGGCTGGCGGTGGAGATCCCAAGTGGCAAAAGGATGCTGCCGATCAGAATTTCGATTATATGTTCAAATTGCTCATTATCGGCAATTCGAGCGTGGGCAAGACTAGCTTTCTATTCCGTTACGCTGATGACAGTTTCACCTCCGCATTTGTGTCCACTGTTGGCATTGACTTCAAAGTGAAGACAGTCTTTCGACATGATAAACGTGTCAAGCTGCAGATATGGGTAAGTGTATTTATTTATTTGTGTTATAAAGCCACGTTAAATCTAAGCCTTGAGAGAGTATATTTTATTTGTCGAAACTTAGCTGATCTTACTGATATTTTAACAAAATATTCCATATAGAATAGAAAAAAACATCTTAGGTTAATATGTACTAATAAAGTATCTCACACGGTTCAAGATAGGACTAATTGAATGGTTCTCTACTTCATTAAGTGCAGGAAGTCAACTAAATGGTTAGTCCTAATCTTCCACGATTGCTCTAGGCTGAGCAATTTATCCAGTCAATGGAATTGTGCAGAGACAATACAAGTCCCTTAACCGACCAACACCAAATTAGTCTGCTGAAGTATGTTTCCACCAACGTGTACCCACATTGAACCTTAAATTTGTATAGGGGATATGTTGCTATCTAGGACTATGTAGGATATTTTATTAAAGATTGTCTAAAAAACAACAAATTAGTCATTTCAAGCTAAACTTAACCACAACAAAATAATCTTCTTATATAATCCTAGGAGGAGAGACAGATTTGTACGATATAAGAGATGAGCCAATATAGAACATTTGGCACTTTAAGCTAAAAATACAAAAAAAAAAAAAACAATTTTTTCGTTAAAAAACTCAAATATCGTATATATACAAACAAAATTTTAAAATAAACTTGTAAAATTCCGGCGAAGTCCTAGTCGAATGCAAAAAGAACGAAGTCCTATCTTTTACCGTTTCTTAGATCCTTTCGTTTATACGGACGGCCAGATGGACATGGCTATCACTCTCTATCACTGTTGACCATAATTTCAACCTGTTACATACATTTCCACAAAACCAATTGGCTCTTGTACCTTTGGTTAAGGGACTAAAAATCAAGCGAGTATAACGTAAGGTGTGGTAAAGGGTGGTAAAGTTTTCCATGCCATCGAAAATTAGAACATGCATAAAATCCAAAAAAAAAGGAGTATGTTTGCATGGTAAGTTCCAACCTATGGGTATAGGGTATAAAAACTGAATTGAGTTCCGAAGCTTTAGTTCCGGCGAAGCTAACATTTTCACTCGTTTTCTCTAAAAATTCATTTGCATTTTAAACCAAACTTTGAATAGTTTTGCGCCACTGTGCCTGATGTATAAGCTGCCCAGGTTTGCTTAAACGCAACAAGTGTGTTTTGCATTGTATTGTGTTGTATTGTTCGTTCTGTCTACATATTTTCCGTCTATAATAATTAGGCAGCAAACTATTGGCTCAGCAATGAAGGCATATTATTGTTGGCGATGTGAAATTGCATATTAATGAGGGATTACACGCACTTACGCTTTTGTTGTGTACTATATATGTGAATTGTATTATAATTAGATTAAATAATGTTTCACTTCCATTTACAGGACACCGCAGGTCAGGAACGCTATCGTACAATAACAACAGCTTATTATCGTGGCGCCATGGGTTTCATACTGATGTATGATGTGACAAACGAGGACAGCTTCAATTCAGTGCAGGATTGGTAAGCAAATATAAGATTACTATACAAGTCACAAGACATTAATTTTATATACAGGGTAACTCAAATTAAAACCTACTCCTGGGACAATGCACAAGTCATACTGGTGGGCAACAAGTGCGACATGGAGGATCAGCGTGTTATTTCCTTCGAACGCGGACGACAACTGGCCGACCAGTTGGGCGTTGAGTTCTTTGAGACATCGGCCAAGGAGAATGTGAATGTCAAGGTGATGTCATGCATTAAAAAAGAAAAAAATCTATCTTGTATTTAATATGTTTTTCTTTATATAGGCTGTTTTTGAGCGTTTGGTCGATATTATTTGTGACAAAATGTCCGAAAGCTTAGATGCCGATCCAACGTTAGTGGGCGGCGGACAAAAGGGTCAACGACTGTCAGATCAACCACAGGGCACGCCGAATGCAAATTGTAATTGTTAAACGTTTTCTAAAGTCAACACAATTAAATCGAACACACACAGATATATACATATACACATACATACATAGAGTGTCATATATTGATATACCTATATACACTGGAAAAAAATGAATAGAAAATTATGAAAGTAACTGAAAGTAAATTATGCAGTTTGTGTGCAATATATGAAGATATAAAGCTGAATTTCTGTTAATTGTGCAGTAAAGTTAAATAGATAAAATGTGAGCAGTACATGCGAAACACTGAAAAGCAGGCAAATGAATGTCTTAATGTATTGAAACGTAACGAAATTGAATGTATTAAAATTATGCAAACACATATTATATCATCGTACGAAAAAAAATATTGTTGAGTATTTTAATGTAAAAATATAAAATTTGTGTCTAAAATGTTATATCACATAAATTGAGAATTAAAAAAATTAATAGTTTTCTTTGCCTATTGTTGCTAATTGTTTTAAAGTTTTAACTTTGCATTTTTTATGGTGTGCTTTAGTACTTAGATAAAACGGAAAAAAAAATTTACTTTACACTTGGAACTACATTCTGCTTAACTTTTTTTTAAAACACATTATTTACAGTGTAAATTCGTGCACACTGCAAAGAATTCTACAGTGCAATTGCAAAACGCACAAAAACTAACAAAGCTTAGTTTAAGTCATATTTGGCTTAAAATATTGCCGAAAAAAGTTAAATGAAACAAAATATGCCAATTGCACTGAGAAAAATTAAATTAATGCATAAGCCACTCTGTATACTCGACGTAGTTATACAAGGCGAATATACAAACATAAAGAAACATATTGCTATACTTAGTATACATACATACTTAACCTACCCTAATGCAAATTATGTACTTACTATTATTATTATAATTATTATTATTATTAAAATATATACAAAGGCAAAAGAAATATTATACTTTAATCACAGCAATGGAAGAGTTATAGTAATTACCACAAGATAACCAATGAACTTGCATTAGTAAAAATTATTATAGAAATATTTGTATGTGTTGCATATTTAAAATAATGACTATACTTGATGAACATACATATACCTATACACCTAAACATACATATATACTTACCTACATGAATTAAACTCTATAACAACAACAACAACCACAAGGAAAATTAAGAATAAAATATATTGATGGAATGAATTTGTGACAAAAAGAAAAATGGTTTTTGATTTCTGTTTCTCTCAGTGTATGTACTTGAAGTTCAGCTAATGAAGTTAATACGCACATGGACGCTAGTTGGCCCTTTGAGTTACAGGGTGTTTCAAGTCAGCAAGTTAACTGTTAAATCGCATGGAAATCAGAATGTGAACAGAGCATTTTTATAGAAAGTTGTTGTCTAGTTTGAAGCAATGATACGCTGTAGTTGGGCTATATGTAATCCTTACAGAAAAGTATTAAACAAAATAATTTATAATTTAGTATTATTGAGAGTTTTTGTATTGTTGACAATAACGACAAAGTAAGTACATACGAAAATATAAGCCAGACAGACGGACAGGCTAAGTCATAAATTCGTTTTTAAAAAACCCAAACGAAATGGTTTAAATTACTTTAAATACTTTTTCTATTTGAATTAACAATATAAACGCACAATTTTTGCTTTCTCTGTATCCCACCGTTGACTCGAATAAGGTTGACCACATTTTATTTTACCCTGAGATAAATATGAAACGTTTTTGAATTTTTTACTGCACTTTTTGCTGTATTTTTTTTTTCAAACTAAGTATGTACAAGTACAACAAATTTTTTTTTGATTACTAAGAGCAAACTTAACCGATATACACGATATACGATATATATATATATATATATTTATATATATACACTAACACTTATACGCAGACAATTAATAAGCTTCAGAACATTGCATTTTCGCTGCCTTCTTAAAATGTCAGAATTATAAGAATTAGAGCTGAACATTTTTTAGCACAACAAAAAAAAAAAAAAAAAAAAAAAACAAAGAGAAGATAATTGAAAAAAAAAAAAAACAAAATAATAAATAAATATAAATAATATATACTTAACTAAAAGCCAAAAGGAGTTTCATTATATAATAGCAGTTAAAATATTTAGCAAATTTTCAAATGAAACATAAATATTTTACATATTAGCACAAATAAAAAAAAAGAAGAAAATATTTATACATATATGAAAAAAAAACCAAACAAAGTATAATTAAATATTTAATTGCATATCTCCGTAATCAAAATACAAGAAAAAATGAAATAACAACAGTGCACACAAGATCCTTCTTGGCTGGCAGTATTTATAGAATATTTATAAAAAAATCGCAAAACATTAGGCCTGCTCGAAACAGTACACAAATTAATGCGACTTAACTTCTTTAGTGTTCCCAACCATTGGTTTATAACAGAACTATATATAGATATTTACTTGGAATTTATGACAAACAAACTGTATAAAATAAAATTTATATCTGTAGCATACAGTGGTCTGATCTGATATGAAGAAATTTATTTCGTTATTACAGTATTGTAAGGAGGGTACAGTGAGTATTTCTTTTTAACAACTCAGTTTCATTTATATTATGAGAGTGTATGACACTAAAAAGTTCTTAGCGTGAATACTTCTAGCACAGAATTGCATTTTATACTTAAATATTTGCTAAACACTTTATGCCTAATAAATTAATGTATTTTACAAACAAATTTTTAGCCAGTTTCATGAAACAAGAAAAAATTAAGTAAAAAACAATTGAAAATTTATTGGAACCAAATTTTTAAATTCCAGTCTAATTGTATGGTAGATCCATAAAACTTTGAGAGACTTGCCTATTAATACATACAAGTACAAGTCTGTTTGGAATTTGAAGCAGCCGTACAATGAATGGAACTGTTTTTGTGGTACAAAAGTTCGGCGAATGTGAGGCGGTGGTTCATAAGGAACGAACATATTAAGTTTCATGCCAATATTTATTTAAATATAACATAAAAAATCTTTAAATAGGCGGTGTGTTTGTGTGGGATTACCATAAACAGTATTCGTGGCGTCAACAAACTAAAAACTTGACATAAGACAGGTCTTTGTGCTGTTTTTTCGCTAGATTTGAAATAAATTTTACTTCAAGAATAGCTATTGCATAAAATTTTTACGTTTTATTGTTCCTTTAGCACTATTTTTGAATAATATGCCATAGTACATATAACGTTACATCGTACCGAAATGTTTGTCAGTTTGTTTGTGCACGCATTACATAATACCCATTAATTGGACTTAAAATCGAATTAGTGACAGATAATAAGCTTTATTGTCAGAGATCTTTAGCTTTTAGTTCATCAAAATCGACTTGCCGAGTCAAAATATATTAATGTTAAAATATAAATTAAACTTCTAAGCTTGAAATATGCTAAATACTTAACTGTTTGCTGGCGCGTTTCAAACCTTTGCCATATGTAATGTGCTACTCAAACTGCACCAATTTAATTGGTTTAAACTATGTATCTTTGCGGATTACTACACCATTCATCCGATCAACATGAAACTTTGGTACTACTTTATCTTAATAAGCTAGCATATCAAATTTCAAGTAAAAAAAGCTGAGAGAGAGCCCCTTTTAAATATATTTAAAACATTTTGTCATTTGTGTGTAAGTTTTTCATACAAAAAAAACAAATTTTGTATGCGAAATTTTGAATGGGAACCGCTATTGAAATATATGTTAAATATTTAGTCTTATAAGCACACGTTTTAAAATATATATGAAGCATTTGTTATTAAGAAGCCACCAAATTAATTTTAAGTTGCTGATAGAACTCTTTTTATGTAAAAGTGTATATTAAGTTTGACAGACTACATTTTCTTCATCTGCTGCTAAATTCACGTCGATATAAACATTTTGTCTATTCGCATAAAGGACTAAGACTTGCATATGAACCTGAGTTTTTTATGAAAAAATATGGTTTTGGTTCACTATGCAGGAAATGACAAAATTTTGTGTATCCGTCAATTATTATAAAATATTTCTTATAGATTCAGATCGGACCACTTAAAGCAGGTTCAAGTCGGTGCAGCGTACTTAAGTGTCGAGCATATTCGAATGCAGTGTTCTTTCGTGTTTTATTTGCAAAATCGGCTCACTTAAATGCCTTTAAAAAAGTTAATTAAAAATAATGTTTATAAAAGAATTCTAACTGGAGTAAACTCCATAAAACAATTAAGTTTTTAGACTATCATGCTGAAAATTAGTTTATAAATTGGGACATTTTAATAATACAAATACTGTTATACAAAAGCTTGTCCAAAATTTTCAAAACTAATTTTTAAATTTCGGAAGTGTTTCATTTATTCAAAGGTCTGTTGACACTCTCATCAGCAAATTTCAATGACACTAACTAAGTTTCACAGTTTCTTGAAAACTATTTTAACAATTGCCAAACTTCAAAATTTTTCAAAATTATTATCAACTTCCAACATATATGATGACACTATTTGAAAATATGTAATTTAATTAAAATTTATTCAAAGAGAAAGATAGTTGTTGAAAATAATTATTTCATTATTACCATTTAATAGTTCGTAAATAATAAATACTTACTCGAATGCAATAGTAACCTACAAACAGGCATACAGATGAACACTAAAATACACAAACTCGTTAAATAGTGTTTAAACAACAACTTAACTAAAATTATTAAACGCAAACAATTATAGCTAATTGAAATATATATTTAATACGTAATATAATAAATATAATATTGTAAAAAACTAATTAAAAACTATCTATTTTATTCAGTGAGCGATTTGTTTTCAAAAATCAAATAAATAAATAAATAAATAACAAAATAAACAAAATATATTTATTAATTATAATAAATTCTTATAAACCGTGTATAAAATATTTAGTGTTTGTAATAATTGGTATAAAAAAAAGATTATATAATAATTAACTGAGAAAATGAATTATCTGAAAGTATATAAAAATGAATCAATAAAAATGTATTAAATATTGTACGAAAAATTAATGAATATATACAACTGATTAAATTTAAATGGATATAAATAAACGTCGTACATCTATATGAATAACATTTTGTAATTTATTTCTTTAGGATTTCAAATATAAGTCACGTAATTTAGAGTACATCTTACTATCTGTCTGTCTCATGCTCAAATAATGTTTTGTGACCAAGTTTAATTTTAATTACTCCCGCTCTATCTCCTCCTTTGAAGTAATTGTTCCCGTGTCTATTTTTGAGACAATTCTTTATGTCTATAATATTAATAAACGATCTTCTGCACAGAATGGTGTTGAATTACCAACAGTATCACCAACCTGCGCCAAAAAACTAAGTCCTTCTTCTTTCCTAATCCATTATCAAAATGTGAGAGGGTTATGAACTAAGCTTAGAAATTTGTATCTTAATAGTTTTTCTATTAGGGCTGATATCATTGTCTTCACTGAAACTTCATATACTTAATTCGGAGTTATTTAGTGATAATTTCGTTTCGTTCAGAAAAGATCATCCCATTCGCTATGGTAGTGGTGTACTAATCTCAGTCAAATCATCTTTAATGACAGAGGAAATTAGTAAACTAAACCAGGACATTGATTTTATATGCGTTAAAATTTCTCTTCGTAGTTTTAACCTATTCATTACTTGCTCATATATTCCGCCTGCTGCAGAAGTCAATATTTACTGTCAGCATGTCGCTGCTATCTCTTACATTGCTACTCTTCTACATAAAAAAGACTATCTTATTGTCATGGGTGATTTTAATCTACCAAATATAAGATGGTTGCATATGATAGACTCTTCTATGCTGATTCCAGCTGAAAATAATGAGTTTCTTGATAATCTATTTGAGTTGTTCTTGCAACAGTTTTTATTTGATTCTGGTTTTGACATATTTATCAAAAGGATCTCTCCTTTAACAACTCCAGAAGATAATCACCATCCAGCCTTGGAAGTTTCATTCGAGGTTGATAAAATGTTTTCTTCACAGGATAGTAATAAATGTCTTCGACGAGTCAGATGTTAAATTAAATCGAGTACTTTTAAGTACTGATTGGTCCGCTTTGAATTGCTGTACAGATATTGAATTGCCATTGGCAATATTTTTAATAAAAGTAAAACAAAACATGCGTCGCAATTCAAAATCTTTCTTTAACTTTGTAAAACGAAACGCAGTACTGCAGTACGCAGCATACCCATCTCAATTATTAGGCCCTATACCGAAGGTACAAGAGCCTATTGGTTTTGTGCAAATGTATGTAACAGGTAGAAATAATGGTCGGAGACCCCCAAAGTTACCCCCATTATGGTCAGGAGTGATAGAGGAGTCGATATAGCCATGTCCGTCTGTCCGTTCGTCCGTATGTCCGTCCTTATGAACGAATAATGGTCGAAGACCCCCAAAGTTACCCCCATTATGGTCAGGAGTGATAAAGAAGTCGATATAGCCATGTCCGTCTGTCCGTCCGTATGAACGAAAGGATCTAGGAGACAATAATAGATAGAGACTTCGGAATTTTACAAGTTTATTTTAAAATTTTGTCCCTCCCCCCCTTCCCCACAAAATCACCCCTTAGGATGAAAATTTCTTCGACACAAAAAAAAATTGAGTTTACCAGTGTAGAGATAACGCCCCTTTAGGCCAAAATCCAAAGAGTTCATCAAAATCGGATAATAAATGATTTTATAAGCAATTGAATTTGAAAGACCCCCCTTTTCTTTTCATGCATAAAAAAATGTTTTATAAGACACTTATTCGTGCAGTCGGAAGTGGTCATAAGCTTGGTGATAAGCTCGGGAAACATTTAATGTGTTTGTTAGGCGACCTGAACTGGTACAGGGCCTCTTACAGACGGTTACGCCCGATATATATATGCATTGTCTGACTCGCTAATATCCAAATTGTTTGCTGAATTTTTCCAAAGTACATACTCTAATTGCTTTGTCAATCCTACTGTTATATACCCTTACAATATAACATCATAAGACTTCATATCTCCTCCTATTATCTCTATTCAAACTATTTTAACATGTCTTCCTACCTGGACCTGATAACATTCCCAGTAGTATACTAAAACAGTGTTCTAGCATCATTTGTTTTCCTTTATTGATTCTTTTCAATCTATCTATAAGGTTATGCAACTTTCCATCTCTTTGGAAAGAATCTTTCATAATTCCACTTCATAAAAAGGCAGAAAATCTGATATATCGAATTATAGAGGTATTGTTAAGCTGAGTGCTATACCAAAATTGTTTCAAAAAATCATTACAGACCAATTGCAACAGCCGTTAAAGTCTGTTGTCAGTCCTTATCAACATGGTTTCGTAAGAGGCAAATCCATTTGCACAAATCTGTTGGAATTTTCTTATGTTGTCTGGCTGCCAAACTGATGTCATATACACAGACTTCAATAAAGCTTTTGATAGTGTGTGTCACGTGTCACAAACACCTTTTGTTTAAATTGAAAACTATAGGGTTCCCATCCTCTCTTTGCTCTTGGATTGAGTCATACTTATCCGGTAGGACTCAAAATGTTTTATTCAACAATTGTTTATCTAAAACTATTGTCGTATATTCCGGTGTTGCCAAGGGAGCCACCTTGGTGCTATATTGTTTAATATTTTTATTAATGATCTTCCCATTGCTATAAATCATGGTCATACACATATGTATGCAGACGATGTCAAATTATGTTTGTCATATTCTTATGTATCCCAAAACAGTTTGCTACAGGCTGATTTAAACTCCCTATATACATGGTGTAGCCTTAATTATATGAACTTAAATTTCTTAAAATCTAAATTTCATCGAAGAAATCCCTTTATAGTAGATTATTCTTTAAATAACAATATCCTCGGCAGAGAATATTGTTTTAATGATTTGTATCCTATGGAACCCAAAACTTATTTATTTATTATGGTAAACAAAGCAAAATCTATTCCTGGCTTTGTTAAGCGTTGTTCCAAGGAGTTTAATGATCCTTATATCAGTAAACTTCTCCAAACCTCACTTGTTCGGCCCATTTTAGAATTTGGTTCATGTGTATGGCATCATTATTATGGTATTCACCAGACCGTATTGAATCTGTTCAAAAACAGTTTCTTCTTTTTGCTCTTCGCAGTCTTAATTGGGATACCCAAGTAAATCTTCCATCTTATAAGGACCGATGAAAACTAATTGATCATCACAACCCGTTCATCACGCAGATCTATGCTCTCTGTGGTTTGTCTCCATAAAACTCTTATTGGTATAATTGATACAAAATAAAAGTATACAAAATATACACAGAATTCTTGAATCATAACTCAGCAATAGAGCATTCACAAAACGACAGAATGACTACATAACACAGGAGTCTGAAATTAAAGTTAAGTACCCCAAGGCAGCATTCTCGGTCCTATATTATATGTTCTATACACATCAGACATACCAACGGATCTCAGACTCACAATATCCACATTTACTGGTGACACATCAATCTTAAGCCGATCTCGATGCCCAATGAAAGCAATTAGACAACTAGCAGACCAGCTCATTCTTCTCGAGGAGTGGCTAGCTACTGGCGTATAAAAGTCAATGAGTAAAAAAGCAAACATGTTACATTCACTTCAAACAGAGGTACTTCTCCATCGCCGACTCGAAACAAAATTGTGATCCCACAAGCTAAGATGGCTCTCCTATCGTAAACCCCAATAAAGCTAAAAGCCAACTCCCTACACTGGGTTATAAGTTCACGGTCCCCCTTAAGCTTGGACTACAATAAAATCTATATGAAGAACACTTTGTAATTATTTGCATTAGGATTTCATACTTAATACAGTTTAGAATGATTTAAAAGTTTTGTAAATTAATTTTTTATTTATTATGATTGTTCACGCTTAAACATAGGTTTCTTCTGTGTGGTTGATAGAGTATCTGCAACTGATAAAGCGAAGCATATCTAGCGTGTAGCACCGTGCACGTGGTAAAAGAGTAACTTTTTTTTCAAGGAAGAATAAAGCACACATTGCCATCTGCTGTTAAGGACCAACGGAACATTTATGTAGTCGAAATATTTTATAAGCATGAAATCACCGAAAAATAAAAAATACCGTAGACGCAACTTCTTAATAATATGATAAAATCCTTAATTTTAATTCCGGGAATTTGGACATCATAATCAACATAGCATAATCAACGACCTCAAAACCACCATACTGTAAATTTCGTTCTCCATTTTGCTTTCGAAAATTAAATCACTAAATTTGTAAACAGCGATGAACAAACCTTTTGACCCATAACAACTTGGACTGGCTTCCACTGTGGGTGAATGTAATATTGCGTTGTTTAGGCAGCCTATATTTCTGTCGAGCTCCAGTAGTCAATGTGCCATGAATTTGTGTTAATGTTAACAGACACAAATGCTCTGAGGTGTACCTTATCCACTGCCATGTGCATTGATAGCACTCAAACCGTTTTCAGCCATCAATATTTCGACTTGTGCGCTCGAGTTCCTTCATTCATAAGTATTACATTTAAATAGCTCTGCATTTTCTTTATATTCACAATTTTATAATTTTAAACCATTTGTAGGGCGTTTAAATTATACAGAAATAAACTTTGCATTAAGCAGTCAATCAATTTTCTCTAAAGAAATTCCACGAAATTGATAAAACTCAAAGTGAGAAATCCTTTTAAAAGAGAGCTCAGCAGCGGTGACCTTTATGCAACTGTGCGGCGGAAGGATGCTATTGCAACTTACAAATAAACAGAATCAAAGCCATACAGCCGAACCCCATCCAACCTCCTGTGTTGAACAGAAAGTGCAAACATTTGACTTGAGCTACCTTGTCGTTGTATTCGGAGGCTGCTCATCTTTGAGATACATTTCGTGACCAGGTTCGTAGATAGCAAATAGGGGTCCGAAAATTTGGGAAACTATTTTGCTTTGCTTTTTGTTAATTTTTTATAATATAAATGAAGTATTTCGAAGAATGTTAAGTTATTAATTTGATGTTGTTTCATGACTTGTATTCCATGTTCTTGAAACTTAATGCAAAGCTATGCATGCAGATAATATTAATTTAGTTTGGAAAAAAAAAGTCTTTTCGTATTTTCGCCTTAATTTCAAATCTTTATAAAATTGCGCACAATCATCGGATTTAGTTCAAACAAGCGCAGTTTTGATCAATAACTTGTTGCCAACTTCAATATGCCCCACTCTATTGGCAAAAATGTAAGACATTCGATTTTCGCAAGCCTCTTTTGAGGCCAATTTCTCGCCAGCTAAATCGGTCGACATTGACAGGAAGAGATGGTAATCCGATGAGCCTAGGTCCGGACTATAAGGTGGATGCATAAGGACCTCCCACCCGAACTTCCGGAGCTTCCGTCGCGTCATAATCGAAGTGTGTGGTCTGGCGTTGTTCGGATGGATCACAATTCCTCTTTAATTGGCCAAAGATGGCCGGTTCTGGGCGATTGCTGCCTTCAAGCCGTCCATTTGTTCACAGTAGATGACCGAATTAAGCGTTTGGCCATAGGGGAGCAGCTCATAGAAGATAATTCCCTGCAAATCCCACCAAACCCACGTCCCACGTCCCAAACTGCAACGAAAGCTAGACGTCGGCAAGCTGCAATCACAATAGACTGCCCAGGCCATCTCAAACACCTACTCTCCTGACTACTGTGGGAAACCTCTCCCTTTTTTCAAGATACATCTGAGCAGTGAATACATATCAGCCGCTTCATGGATAGACCTGCAAAGGATGTCATTGGTTATACAAAATGTGTGACTTATTCTTGGTAGGGCAAGGAGTGTTGCAATGCTACTGCAGAGAAGAATACTTCCTGTCAGCGAACTCTGCAGTCGAGAGCAACGCGAGCTGTTAGAGGGCGATTGCGAGAGAAATGGAGAGAGAAGAAACGCCTTTTCAGATGCAAGAGAAAGGAGCAAGAAAGCCGTGCGTTGAGAGGTTATGTGACAGTAATGAAGCGTCAGACCGTAGGTTTTAAACCCGGAGTAACTGGTTTGTAAAGATGAAAGTGGAAATCTGCTTACATATGCTGAGAAATTAAACCACCCAAATATTTAAAAAGTTCGTCTACTACATATTTTCGCACTTTCATATAATTTTCTTTGTTATAATTTGTTTTTTGTTGTATTTAATTAGTGACTATAATTAGTAGATGGGTTCTAAGGGTCTTAAGCACTTTTGATTAATAAAAAAAAAAAAAAAAGTCAGCCCATGCTGTAATCGCGTCTTGGACGGTCAGTGATGATTAAGAATTTCAACTTCGATGGTGTAGAAAACTTCGTGTATTTTGGTTCCGAAATTACCAGTAAGAACAATTTCAGCCTGGAGATTAGGCGAAGAATCGATTCCACTGTAAGGTGCAAAGGCATGGACCGTGATTGAGTCAAACGCAACAGCATTGTAAGTCTTTTGAGAGAAAGATGCTCCGCAGTACTTTTTGTCCTGTTAGAGTCGGCGACGCATAAAATTCCAGCGGCTGCACTGGGCTGGTCACCTTATTCGAATGGATGAAAAAGCTCTAGCTTACATGGCTTGATTGGTGGACGACAAAATAGAGGACGACCGGGCACGTGTTGAATTGACCAGGTGAGTAGAAATTTCGGCGTACTTGGCATTCAAAACAAGCATGTTGCGCTTTACTCAATGCGGCCATGATCGAACGACAGTTGACGGCCACTTAAATAAGTAGTAAATTTTCTTTCGGGTAAAAGAAAATATATTACAGCTTTGATAAAGTATCTAGCGTTGAAAATGATGTTAATGAATAATCCATTGAATTGTTTTATTATTAAAAATTTATTAGTATTATTAATGTAGTCTTAATATGGATCAAGCTTAGTTTTATTTTAGAAAAAAACAGATTAGGCTTAAAAAAACTTAATAACAAAAATAAGTATAAACATTAAATTACAAAGTACAAACATATATTCCAACACTAATGCATTTATAGAAGGGCTTTTAGTCTTATCTATTTGGCTGTGGAACTTGGTCGTTCGAACTAGCGGATCCCGGTGGGATCCAAAGCATTCCTTATACCTCCTTGCTTGTGCCTGGATGACGTCGCCAACTTTAGGAACTCCTAAGTCCCGTTTGATGTCCCTGGTCCGCATGTACCATGAAGAGCACATTGTTCTTAGAACTTTGTTTCGAATTTTGTTCAGGTGGGTCTTGGCGGAAATTCCGTATACTTGAAGTACATTCTTCCATATTGGACTAAGATTGGATTTCTATATAGTCACTTTGTTAGACAGAGTTAGCTCCTTTCTTTGGGGCCAGCCGCCACCCCATTTTCCTAACTTTGGATAAAACTGTTTTCTGCATCACTAACGTACCTACATGACGGCATAATCACCATTTTGTAGATTTAAAGTTTGTTACTTAGCCATAACTTACTTGTTGGCCGTAGTAACCAGTTCAGTTTTTGGACTTAGTGCGACATGTGATGATTACCACAGGCTGGGTACAAGGAAAAGAGGGTTGGACTTAGTACACTGCCTTGGGGTACACATACAAGTATTGGTCGTATAGAAGAAAATGTGCCTTTTACTGCTACCAGGAAACTTCGTTCGAATAAGAAAGATTTTAAGCCGTTGGTAGATTTGATTTGATTTTTAGCATCAGACCCTCAATCCAAACTCGGTCTAAAGCCTGTTGAATATCTAAGAAAACAGCACAGCTGTATTGTTTCTCTTCAAAAGCATGAAGGATGTGAAGAACAACTCTGTGAACTTGCTCTGGAGTGCCGTGCTGATGTCTGAAACCGAACTGACAATCGGGCAATCATTCAAAATTGGCAATAATCTGTCCAGAAATATTTTATAAGAATAATGGGAGTTAACTGATCGGTCGACCTGTGCTTCGCGTTTTCCGGGTTTCAGTACCATCGTAATTACTGCACATTTCCATTGTGATGGAAAGTGACTGATACGTAACATGGCATTAAATAAGAGCACGAGGAACAGAATGCCATGAACTGCTAGACACTTGGCTAGTATTTATCTCCAAATTGAGGTTTAGTAACTGATCCAGTTTTAACTGAAAACAATCGATCATCCCGTAAGATGGTAACAATTTAGGCCTTATGCCCGAAAATTGAACACCCACGCTTTATTCGATAATCAACGGAATGTGGTCAGAACTTAGATCCGCGACATCAGTGTGATTTAGAAGTGATTTATTGCCTGTGGAGATTTGACGCTTGTTATTAACTTCTTGAACAGAATCGACAATGGCTTCATAGTCCATAGCTTCATCCATTATGGGATGATTTCGTGCTCTTTTCATAATTCTTTGGAGGATTTGGCGAAATAATATGTTTGGAGCGCCGTTGCAAGCTGCGTTTATACCATTATTAAGACAAAACCATTCACCAAGAGTAGTTCCAGAAGTATGGACTTTTACTGGCCACGGAGTATACGGAACTCTGAATGGAGTTGAGTGGAGACTGCATTACCTCCAGCTCTGTCTTTTAACTCTGTTTTGGTTTTTGTAATCTACGAAGCACACTTACGAGAGCCAGGCGCCAGAGCGCCAGTCGTTCGATGTAGTGCACCACCGGTTTTTACGCTTATATTCGCAAAATTATATAAATTTTTTATTTTAATTTATTTATGGATTTTTTAACAAAATTATCTGCCAACAGTAAACACAAACGGTTTTTTTTTTTAAATTAAAATAAAAATAAAAAATTAAAAATTAATTTTGTAAGTTTGCATTTTTGTCATGGAGTTATTTGAACACCTTTTATAGAATGACTTAATTAAGAAAATATAATAAAAATACGGCATAAAAATTGCTAATTGCAGTATTTAATCAAAATATTTAACCACTGGGCGAAATCTTGTTTGAATAATATGTTCGCATATGCTCTTTTGATTTGTGTACTAGCCTACCTTATTTTGAATAAAACTGAAAATGAATAAAAGGTGATTTCCATGTGTATGAAGCAGCGCCTATTTAGCACATTAAAGCCAGCAGAAAGGTTTGTCATCAAAATAGGCGCTGCACCTTGAAAAAGATGCAACCAAATGCGTCCGGCATGCAGTTTATAACATTTACGACAAATTTTTTTCAAATTATGGTTTGGTAGAATAGTTGCCGCACACCTCATCGGTAAATTAGTTTATCAATTCTGGATCTGCGTCAGCGGAAGCGCAAAAGATTGCGCACCTGACCCAGGAAAAAAGTAGGTGTCAGCTGCTGCAGAATGTGTTGCTTTTTTTGTGCTGCTTTTGAAGACGCTGCGGCATAGCTGTATATAAATTTGCCTTGCGAAACTATTCCTTGTCAGTAAGTGATTGACAGCGCTGCAGTAAAGGACTTTGAGCTCACGGTTCGCAGTATACATTTGACAATGTCTAGTCCTCATCAGTTTCTGCAGCCTAAAAAAGTATTGGTCGGTTTTTAATAATATTTAAATTATTTATGGCTCATCAGTTATTTTAAATATTTAAACGATTTACAAAGGGTTGTGCTTGTGGTTGAATACGTTTAATATTTGATTAACTTTTTAGGCCCTGTACCGAAGGTACAAGAGCCTATTGGGTTTGTGCAAATGTATGTAACAGGTAGAAATAATGGTCGGAGACCCCCCAAAGTTACCACCATTATGGTCAGGAATGAAAGAGGAGTCGATATAGCCATGTCCGTCTGTCCGTCTGTCCGTCCGTCCGTCTGTCCGTCTGTATGAACGAAAGGATCTCGGAAACGGTAATAGATAGAGACTTCGTGTTTTTTGCATTCGACTAGGATTGCTCCGGAATTTCACAAGTTTATTTTGAAGCTCCGATTTTGAAGCTGATTATAGCTATGGGAAATGTTTCTTTTTCAATTGGTGTAAAGATAGTCGCAGTACTACGATTATACTTGAAGATTTGTCCAGTCAAAGTTGAAGTTTTTTGCTATTCTCTAAGTTTTATTTGAATGTGATGTAGTAGCAACAAGTGAAAAAAGCCATAATACCACTTAGAAAATAAATGCTTCCATCTCTCCCAGGTTGCTGCCGATCAGAATTTTAATTTTATGTTCCAATTGGTGATTATCGGAAATTGGAACGTTGGCAAAACCAGCTTTCTATTACGCTACGCTGATGACACTTTCTCATCATTTGTGTCGTCTATTGGAATGGACTTCAAAGTGAAGACAGTCGTTCGAAATGATAAACGTGTCAAGCTGCACATATGGGTAAGTTCAAGCAATGTATTTTGTGATTGTCATGTTTGCATGCGGGTCGGCAAAATCGTTCTAAAAAGTCGCATTAAATCTAATCTGTGTCTATAACTTTAAGTGTGCATTCAATTTACAATGTAACTTCCGAAGTGCATGTTGTGCAAACGTATGTAACGGGCAGATTGAGACGAAATAGAACTCATAGAGCATGTCCAAGTCCGTCTGTACGCATGTATGTTTGTCCGTTGAAAGTACGAGAATTTGGAGAATTATAAAAGTTAGAGTCTTTAAGTTGGGATATTTAGAATCTCCTATTTCTCTTCAGATCACTTTTACCCAATGAACATGTGAACAGCACTCGCCAAAGGCGGTTGGCATTTACCTACAATTCTCTCTGAGTTTTTCTATAAAAAAATTATATTGATGTGGTTTATATTGCGTTAATCTGTATTAAATATTACATTTTGGAACAGTCCCACCTTACAACTATAGAAGATTGTGCAACTCTCAAAATATTACTAATGAGTGACATTTCTGAGCGCTTTCATAGTTTTGTATCACGCATTCTGAGTTCATTTTTTCGTTGCTAATATAACACAAAGTGCAACTATTTTAAGCGCGCATGCATGAAGTTTCGTCACTTATTTTATTATTATTGTTTATTACACTATGAGCACTGCATCTTATTATTGCTTATTGTTTTTAGGCTCTGTACCGAAGGTACAAGAGCCTATTGGTTTTGTGCAAATGTATGCAACAGGTAGAAATAATAATCGGAGACCCCCCAAAGTTACCCCCATTATGGTCAGGAGTGATAGAGGAGTCGATATAGACATGTCCGTCTGTCCGTCTGGCCGTCCGTATGAACGAAAGGATCTCGGAAACGGTAATAGATAGAGACTTCGTGTTTTTTGCATTCGACTAGGACTGCTCCGGAATTTTACAAGTTTATTTTAAAAACTTGCCCCTCCCCCCCCCTTCCTCATAAAATCACCCCCAAGGGTAAAAATTTCTTCGGCACAAAAAAAAAGTAAGTATGCCAGTATAGAGATATCGTCCTTCTTAGCAAAAATCCGAAAAGTTCATCAAAATCGGATAATAAATGACGATTTTATAAGCAATTGAATTTGAGCGACCCCCCTTTTCGTTTCATACATAAAAAAATGGTTTAAAAGGCACTTAGTCGTGCAGTGAGAAGTGGTCATGTGTTTGGTCATAAGCTTGGGGAACATTTAATGTGTTTGTTAGGCGACCTGCACTGGTACAGGGCCTCTTACAGTCGGTTACGCCCGACTGTGATTTTCTTACTTGTTCCTATTGCTTTCACTATATGATACGATACGAGGTTTGTTGGAAAAAAAAGGTTAATCAAAATTAGTTTTTATATACACTTGATCCAGCATGAAGTACTACTGATATATATGCGCTTTACCTCCTTCATCGTGGACAAATGCCGTCCTTTGAATACGGTGGCTGAGGTGTGATTACCGATAATGCGTCTCGAAATTGTATTCAAAGAAAACAGTGTGCAAAACCTTCACATTTGACTGAAATGACGTACCGTATTCGGTCTTGGATCTTCTGGCCGCTTCAGTTGAGATGATTGGGTTTTGGTTCCCAAAAACATTCGCAAAAATGCATAGTCTGAGCTTACAGATAGTTGGACATCCACAGCAACTTCTCTTATATTGATTCGACGATTGTCTATAACAAATTTCTTTGCTGCTTCAACATTTTCGTCGATTGTTGAGTTGCTCAAAGTCAACATTTCAAACGAGTTGGAGCGGCAGTTGTCATGAATGCCAAGGTCGCAGAGATCTCTCCATGCCTGTTTATTCTAACGCGTGACCGGTCTTCTATTACATCGTCCAACAATAAAGTTTTTGTCCTTCATCTATACCAAAGTTCTATCGCCCATTGTAATGAGGTGATCATCCCAGTGTAGCCATTGTGTTGGATTATGTCAACCTTATTGCATAGTTCATACAGGATCTAAACTCGTCGACGACTTTAATAGGACTAAAAATCCAGCGAAGAATCTTTCTCTTGAAGAATTCCAACCACGATTCGAATGATCCAATCACGGTCCATATTTCTACGCACCTAATTAGGGCTAGGAGTTTCAGCAACGTATAGATCTTGATTTTTGACGCCTGATTCTCCATTATCCAAGACGCGATGATGGTGTGTGAGAAGATACCAAGTACTTTGTCTTGTCCTCATTCATCGCTAGACCCATGAGCCGAGACTGTTTTTCAATCTTTGAGAACGCCTGCTCACTCGCCGTTCCTGTGTATCGATAATATCAACTTATACATTACTTCCTTTTGGAAGATCGAGCCCGACATGTTCAGTCTTTAAGGGAGCTGGCATCATAAGTATTCACTCAGAAGATTGAAAAAATCGCAAGACTGCACATCACCCTGCCTGAAATCTCTCTTGGAACGAACGATCTTTGCTGGGATACCTAATGCAGACAGAGCATCGAAGAAGTCTTATTCCGCGTTCATCGGACCAAATCTTACATAAAATTTGGTGCATACTCCTAACCAACTCTTCGTCTCTGATCTTGAATAACTCAGCTGGCAACCCATCAGAGCCTGCCGCTTTGTTATTTTTAAGCTTTTAAGGTTTCGTATAACCAATGACCAGCTTGGCAATTAGTTTTGCATTTTTCTTCGTGTTTAGATTTCAATAATTCATGTTTCTATTAAAATTCCGGCGCTGCCGCATTCACTTTCTTTACCCGATCGCCGACATGGAACTGCACTTGATGAGCACGATGTTTGTAGCGTTACTTCATAGTTTCTGCTGTCATAGTGAGCTTGTGCAGAGCTTCATCGTGTTCGTTTTGTAAATTCTCAGGGTTTAAGATTTGCGCAGGGTTCTGCACCGAAAACTAAATCAGCCGGTAGATGCAGATCTTTGCCCATGGCCAGCATCGATGGTGTTATAACGGTTGATGCGTGTTGCGTCGATGTGCACGCCATTAATAAAAGTGGTAATAGCCTTGGTCGGTTTTGATGAACTTTGCCAAATGGTCCAAAAATGTACGGTCAAAACGCTACACTATGCCACCAGATTGGAGGGTAACAGCAGACGTCTTAGTTTTATCTATGTCGATGATGATAGCTCACCTTCAAAAAAAACCTCTTCTTCAAAATTTCGAACTTGGTCCAAATGTATGGCATCGAAGACAGTTTCAACGGTTTGGTCTGGCAGAGCCAAACATTTTGACCACTCCCACGTGGAGTCTTAGAAAAGATATACCAGGATGTCGATTGCTATCCGTTCGAAGGGCGCACCGGATTAGCTTGGTATCAAATGACCCACTGTTCGCTTTGCAGGACCTTTACGGGAACAGCACGTTTAGCAAGAATTTACTCCAACGTTTGACATCACCATGGCGGCCGATCCAAAAAAATGGGTACAGCACCCTGAAGAGTGTCTTTCGCCGTCCAAAATGACCATTTGAAACTTTATTAAGCAATTCGTTAAGAACATTGCGCGGTACTACGACCAAATTTTTTCGTTCCCCAGTCCCAGGATCCCATTGACAAAACAATATGCCATCATGCAGTGTCGGACGTGTCCACAGGTGGCAGTAAGATTTTACTTCTGGTGAATACCCTGAAATATCAGCATTAGCCGGCCTCTCCCCTTTGTCGCACCAGATCATGACAAGTGTCGCATCAGCTCGCTGCTTCGCTGACATGTCTATGTCCTGGTTCTTTTAAATACAGATATGTGTGAAAATGTTTAACAATAAATACCACAGCAACAAGCTCCCGTTGTGTGACACAGTTGGTTGTTTTGGTATTGACTTGCACTGAAATATTCAATGACGCGTTCCTGGCCATTTTGAATTTGACTAAGTGCGGCAACAATCAGTACATTCGATGCGTCCGTATGCAAGATGAACTCTCCCTGATGGTTCGGGTATGCGAGAATGGGTAGTGTAGTTAACTTGATGCGTAGAGTATCGAATGCGGTCTACCTTCCATTGTCCAGGCAAATCGTCGTTTGAGTTCTGTGAGTTTAGTAAGACGTGTCTATGTAATGTTTCACTATGATGTACGGCCAAGTTTCATTTTACTTCGGTCGAAAATCGTCGAATACTTATCGAACAGGTTTTCGAACGCGACCTTTTCTTGCTCCTTCAGACTAGGTGGTGCCAATACATCTGCACTAAGACCGTTTGTCTTTGCTGGTGTGCCACCATAGTCAACAGAGAAAACGTCCACAGGTTGCATGGCACCGACCAGACTGCCTACTTTCAGGTTGAAGGATTGATTGCTTCCATTCATAAACTTCAGCGTAATGGCTTTATTGTGATCAACCAGTAAAGTTCGCCCGATACCCCGCCCGTGCGGCAGTATTGCGGCACAACTGTGCTCGATTATGCAAGCAGTCGTAGAATTGTCAGATGAGCGAATTACACTGATGAAGCTATCAGTGCTCGGTGGCAGTGTAATAGCCTCGTTTAGCTAGACCCTATGCTGTTGTATTCTATCAAACCAGATTCAGTGGATATACTATAAAAAACTTGTAACATTCCGGCGAAGTCCTAGTCGAATGCAAAAAGAACGAAGTCTCTACCTATTATCGTTTGCGAGATCCTTTCGTTCATACGGACGGATAGATGGCCAGACGGACATGGCTATATAATTTTGATACTAAAAAAATATTACACCATTATTCATAAATAATAACATTAGCTTTGGATTTATTTTGAGCTGGATAAACTGCTCACTGCCGGTGTTTTAGGGCTTTTTAAGTCTCATTTGCTCACTTTTGAGTACATAAATTATTCTGACAATATAACGACCATCAATTTGCACGTCTCATGGAGCGTAGGGTATGGCACATGGTCTTAAAATTAATTTGTTTCAAACTTTTGCAATGTAATAGGTGCCAAATCATTAGAGTTGGCACCAACGTATTAAAAATCCCTTTATTATGGCGTCCATGCCAGCAGTCACCTTTTTAGGCCCTGTACCGAAGGTACAAGAGCCTATTGGTTTTGTGCAAATGTATGTAACAGGTAGAAATAATAATCGGAGACCTCCCAAAGTAACCCCCATTATGGTCAGGAGCGATAGAGGAGTCGATATAGACATGTCCGTCTGTCCGTCCGTCCGTCTGGCCGTCCGTATGAACGAAAGGATCTCGGAAACGGTAATAGATAGAGACTTCGTGTTTTTTGCATTCGACTAGGACTGCTCCGGAATTTCACAAGTTTATTTTAAAAACTTGCCCCTCCCCCCTTCCCCATAAAATCACCACCAAGGGTAAAAATTTCTTCGGCACAAAAAAAAGTAAATAAGCCAGTATAGAGATATCGTCCTTTTTAGCCAAAAACCGAAAAGTTCATCAAAATCGGATAATAAATGACGGTTTTATAAGCAATTGAATTTGAGCGACCCCCCTTTTCGTTTCATACATACTTGTAAAAAAATGTTTTAAAAGGCACTTAGTCGTGCAGTGAGAAGTGGTCATGTGTTTGGTCATAAGCTAGGGGAACATTTAATGTGTTTGTTAGGCGACCTGCACTGGTACAGGGCCTCTTACAGTCGGTTACGCCCGACTGTGATTTTCTTACTTGGTTTTTTTAAATAATTTGAAATGCGCAAAAAAAAAAATTAAATTATTGCTTCGTTTCGATGCTTTAAGAATTAAATTAGAGCAATCGACTGCACACTTTGACGATCCAAATTGAAAAGGCAGATTAACTCGAGCCGAAAGGCTGGTCTGTGAACGTTAGGATTCGTGGATTTTTGAAAGAGAGAGACGGCTGTTAAATTTGTCACATACTCGGGCTTGTATATTGTTCTGGCTACCTTTCACTAGGTGTCCCTTTACGTAAAATCCTTTTAAATGTGTAATGTTCTATTTTTAAAATGGATAATTTTTAAATGAAATTCTTCTTAGTTAGGAACATTTGTAACAACTAATTTTATTTCGAGTAGAAAGCGAAAGCTGCATTGAGTTTCAGAGTTGCCGACAAAACGAATTGCATTTTAAATCAAACTTTGAATAGTTTTGCACCACTGTGTCTGATGTATAAGCTGCTGCCCGTGTTTTGCTTAAACGCAACAAGTGTATCTTGCATTGTATTATTGTTCTTTCGGTAGACATATTTCCCGTCTATAATAATTTGGCAGCCATCTATTGGCTCAGCAATGAAGGAAAATTATTGTTGGCTCTGTTGGTGATGTGAAGTTGCATATTAATGAGGGCCTGTGTGCGGATAAGCCGCACTCACGTGAATTGTTTTATAATTAGAAATAATAATGTTTCACTTCGATCTACAGGACACCGCAAGTCGGGAACGCTATCGTTCAATAACAAAAGCTTACTATCGCGGCGCCATGAATTTCATACTGATGTATGATGTGACAAACAAGGACAGCTTCAATTCAGTGCAGAATTGGTAAGCAAATATAAGATTACTATATACGTCATCAGGACATTAATTTTATAAACATTAACTTTACAGGGTAACTCAGATTAAAATCTACCCCTGGGACAATACACAAGTCATACTGGTGGGCAACAAGTGCGACATGGAGGATCAACGTGTTATTTCCTTCGAACGCGGACGACAACTGGCCGACCAGTTGGGCGTTGAGTTCTTTGAGACATCGGCCAAGGAGAATGTGAATGTCAAGGTGATGTCATGCATTAAAAAAGAAAAAAATCTATCTTGTATTTAATATGGATTTTAAATTTGTTTTTCTTTATATAGGCTGTTTTTGAGCGTTTGGTCGATATTATTAGTGACAAAATGTCCGAAGCTTAGATGCCGATCCAACGTTAGTGGGCGGCGGACAAAAGGGTCAACGACTGTCAGATCAACCACAGGGCACGCCGAATGCAAATTGTAATTGTTAAACGTTTTCTAAAGTCAACACAATTAAATCGAACACACACAGATATATACATATACACATACATACATAGAGTGTCATATATTGATATACCTATATACACTGGAAAAAAATGAATAGAAAATTATGAAAGTAACTGAAAGTAAATTATGCAGTTTGTGTGCAATATATGAAGATATAAAGCTGAATTTCTGTTAATTGTGCAGTAAAGTTAAATAGATAAAATGTGAGCAGTACATGAGAAACACTGAAAATCAGGCAAATGAATGTCTTAATGTATTGAAATGTGACGAAACATAAAGAAACATATTGCTATAGTTAGTATACATACATACTTAACCTACCCTAATGCAAGTTATGTACTTACTATTATTATTATAATTATTATTATTATTAAAATATATATAAAGGTAAAAGAAATATTATACTTTAATCACAGCAATGGAAGAGTTATAGTAATTACCACAAGATAACCAATGAACTTGCATTAGTAAAAATTATTATAGAAATATTTGTATGTGTTGCATATTTAAAATAATGAATATACTTGATGAAAATACATATACCTATGCACCTATATATACATATATACTTACCTATATGAATTAAACTACAACCACAAGGAAAGTTAACAATGAATTATATGTAATCCTCACAGTAAAGAATTAAATAAAATAATCAATATTATCAATAATCATAATTCTCTACTATATCGTTCATCAATTAAGTTTATATATATATCATGTGTGCTGAAGGATGTCCAAACTAGTGCAGCCGCTGAAATTTTAAGCGTTGTATAATTCTATATACGGGACCTAAACTAATTGCCTACGGTAACAAGTACAAAAATCCAACGGAGAGTCATTCTCTCATACGCGTGCAACATCGTTTCCTTCTGAAAGCTCGAACCCAACATTTCTATTAATTATGGGCATTGGCGTAGGATGTACTCCATTAACATCAAACTTGGTATGAAAGAGCTTGGAGGGATTGTTTTTTACTCTGATAACACTATGTGCGTACGACAGTGTGTTAATGAAAAGAAGAAGAAGAAGAAAACTTCATTTGGCGTGTCGAAAGCGCCTTTACCATATATAAATAGGTGCTATGTGTCATTGTATACATGGGCCTTCTACAGGACTCCATGCAATATTTGATTACTGGTCTAACCTATTAATGCACCCTTATATGGCTCCAGTCGTTTACACGATATGCGTTATATAAGTCTATATCCAATTGAAAGGACACTTATTCCACGGTAAAATTTGTCATCGAACACTGATATTTCAATCGTTTGGCATTTATCGGACCATATTCTACTAATATTATACATGTGCAAGTTTTTGGGAATGTATGGATAGATGTTAGGATTTTACTCTTTCACGCCTAAACCGCTAAACCAATTTGTGTAGAAATACATGGGATGTTGGAAAAGAACCTAGTCTATCTCTCGTCAAAAACGGAGGTGGTGGTGCACCGCCCCCAAATGAGCGATAAACAACAATTTGTCATATCATTTGTCATATTTTCCTAAAAATGATCAGCCCAGCAGTTACATATATGACTATATTGTTTAAAGCGATTTTTAAATGCGGATACTTTCCATCTCAGTGGAAGAAATCGATCATAGTCATGATCCCGAAACCCGGAAAGGATAAAACACAGGAAGCGTCATATAGACCCATAAGCCTACTATCCTGCCTATGCAAACTATTTGTAAAACTGGTTCTTATAAAAATCAGCTCACACATCTAGAAAGTCATTCACACTCACCAATTTGGGTTTCGTGAAAACAATGGCACTATCGAACAGGTAAACCGAATAACGTCAGAAATTCGTATAGCGTTTGAGCTGCGCGAACATTGTTCTACGATCGATGTAGCTCAAGCATTTGATCGCGTTTGGCTCGACAAACTCAAATACAAAACAAGTAAGAAAATCACAGTCGTGTATAACCAGTACAGGTCGTATAACAAACACATTAAATGTTTCCCTAGCTTTGTAAAACAAAATGATAGGAAATTAATATAAACAAGTAAGAAAATACAGTCAGGCGTAACCGACTGTGAGAGCCCTGTACCAGTTCAGGTCGCCTAACAAACACATTAAATGTTTCCCGAGCTTATGACCAAACACATGACCACTTCTCACTGCGCGAATATGAATGAGAAATTGATATTTAAATTCAATTGCTTATAAAATCGTCATTTATTATCCGATTTTGATGAACTTTTTTGATTTTGGTTTAGAAGGACGTTAACTTTGTACTACTACTGGTATACTAAATTTTGTTTGTGCCGAAGAATTTTTACCCTAAGGGGTGATTTTATGGGGAAGGGGTGGAGGGGCAAGTTTTTAAAATAAACTTGTGAAATTCCGGAGCAGTCCTAGTCGAATGCAAAAAACACGAAGTCTCTATCTATTACCGTTTCCGAGATCCTTTCGTTCATACAGACGGACAGACGGACGGACGGACATGGCTATATCGACTCCTCTATCACTCCTGACCAAAATGGGGGTAACTTTGGGGGGTCTCCGACAATTAGTTCTTCCTGTTACATACATTTGCACAAAACCAATAGGCTCTTGTACCTTCGGTACAGGGCCTAAAAATGGTACTCACGAAAAAAACTTTACACTTCCCATTTTTATATGTAAGAAAAGAAAAATGAAGAACGGAAAAAACATAGGTCGTTCAAATTCAGGGACGTTATCTATATACAAGCATATTTACTTTATTTATTTGCCGAAGAAATTTTTAGCCTTGAGGGGGATTTTAACAGAAAGGGGGGAAGGGTAAAATTTTAAAATAAACCCATGAAATTCCATCAAAGTTCTTACTTACTTACTTAAATGGCCGTCAACCGTCTACCGGTCATGGACGCATCTAGGAAGGTGCGCCAGCCTCCATAGTATTGTGCGCGCTGGTGCCAGTCGTTTTGAATGCCAAGTACGGAGAGATCTCTCTATACTTGGTCATTCCCCCCATGTAAGCCATGCGTGCTGGAGCTCTTTTATCCATTCGAATGAGGTGCCCAGCCCAGTGCAGCCGCTGGAATTTTATGCGCTGGACTATGTCAACCTCATCGAATAGCTCGTACAGCTCGCGGTTCATATGGGACCTAAACTCGTCGCCGACTCTAATAGGACCAAAGATCCTGCGAAGAATCTTCCTCTCGAAGACTTTCAACACTGTCTCGTCCGACTCAAACACGGTCCATGCCTCTGCGCCATACAATACGGTACCGGACAGGAGAAAGGGCTTTACTTCTCATTTGCTTGCTCAGCCCAAAAAAGCATCTGTTTACAAGCTGGTTGCTGGTTATCTCTGTTCCAAGATAGACGAAGTTTTCTACAACACTGAAGTTGAAATTCTCCATCGTCACTGACCGTTCAAGACGCGATGACGGCGTGCGTGAAGACACCAAGTACTTCGTCTTGTCCTCATTCACCACTAGACCCATGAGCCGAGACTGTTTTTCAATATCCGAGAACGCCTTGTTGACTCGCCGTTCCTGCGTACCGATGATATCGTAGTCATCGGCATAAGCGAGCAGCATCACTTCCTTTTGAAAGATCGAGCACAACATACTCTGAATTTACGGGCACTGGCGTAGGATGTATTCCATTAGAAGATTGAAGAGCATCGCCCTGCCTGAAACCGCTCTGGGTATCAAAGGGGTCGGAGAGGTTTTTCCCCACCCTGACAACGCTTTGTGTGTTTGATAGCGTCGTCATGCAAAGACGGACAATCTTTACCGGGATACTTAGTGCAGAAAGAGCGTCGAAAAACTTCGATCGTATCGGCGTGTCGAAAGCGGCTTTATAATCGACAAATAGGTGGTGTGTGACTTTGTTAAACTCACGGGTGTGAATATTTGGTCACTGGTCGACCTTTTTGGTCTGAAGCCACACTGATATAGTCCTATCAGTGCATCCGTATATGGTTTCAGCCTATTACACAATATGAGCGACAGAGTCTTATATCTAATGGAAAGGGGACTTAAAAAAAAGTTCGCGAAATTTTGAGACTCACCTTGTATACCTGGAGTAGATCCTAAGTACTTATTACAATAACAAATCTGTTTCCTTGGACCTTTAAAAAAACAATATGTACACGCTTTGTTTTCCACATTTTATTTAGTATGGATATACAATTAAATACACATTTTGTTTTATATTTTTTTTCTTTAATCAATTTTCTTTCACATTCAGTAAATATTTTCATCGTTTTTAAATATGCATCTTTTTATTTGTATTTGTATTTGTATACATATATATATGTAGATAGGTATCAATTATTATTCAATTATTTATTTATTTATTTATTTTATTGTATGCAACTTCACTTTTTTCTTTTTAAAGACATTGTTTATGGTTGACTTCTGCTGCTTAATTCGAGAGAACACACATTATTATTTTTATTTTTTTGTTGAATAGAATTTGTGCAACACTTAAAGAATCTAATTTTCATTTAAATTTTTTATCTTGACGAAATATTTTGACTCGTATTTATATAATTCCAATCTGACATTTAACATGCATAATTAAGCTTGAATTCTATATTTTCAAGATTTTGTACACGACACATTGAACATTTACTTCGATTGTTTATTTTGGTTTTGAATTTGTTTATTTGAGTAGCATAAAATAATTTTGTTTATTAGCAAACTGCCTCGAATTTAAACTAATTGGAATTAAAGAAGCTAAGCATTTGCATTTTGACTAAATGTTTTGTTTTATTCTTAAATATTTATTTTTATACTTTTTATTGCAAAAAGTAAGCTCAAAATTAGATTGAGGCACAGTTTAAATTTTTATGATTTATTTCTCATCGTTTTTTTTTTTTTTTTTTTTTTTTGGTTTCAAATACTTTTAATTGGCGAAATTAAGCGAAAATATTTTGAACATAAATTTTGCGCTATAAGCATATAAAATAATTATGATATAATATGATTTGAATGGCGGCAAGTCAAGATTTGTATACAATACTTATTTAAGAAATTTGTTTTTGAGCTTCATCAATTAGTTGCTTCCTAACATTTATTCAAAAATGCATAAATCAGTCTAATTTTTAAAAAATATATATCTACATATATTATATTTTGGGGGGTTTTATAATTTGTCTTGCGTCAATTTTAAAATTAAATATTGACTTTGTATTTTTTTGTTTAAAGATTTCGCTGGCATTGAATAATATATTGTATAATACGGACGACTACTGTATTCCGATTACGATAACCGATAAAAAATTTAAAATTGAAATAACTAATGAGCCAAAATGGGAATCTCTACCATATAACCATATATCTCTGGCATATTTAAGACAGAACTTGGTATTACAGATTACAGAGGCTACAAAACTTCGCAGGCTTCACTCATGCAACCAAGAATTAGTGTAGATTTTCTTGCATTGTCAAGCAAGGTAAGCCACCAAGCCTTTCCTTATCTGGGTGCCAGTGGTGTGAAACAGTACCAGTACAGCAATGGATGGAGAGTCTCTGTAAGAACTCAAAGCTTATGTTATCGAACTACAATTTTGACGCTAATTTCTCGAATCTCTGCTCAGATAAGGTTCAAAATTCACGCTAATGTTCTTATAGAAATAGAAGAGATCGTATAGCATAATTATGTGCCACAATGAGTTGTTCAATGCAATCGAAACAAACCGAAGCTACTTATTTTAGTTGCTTTAATTTGAGAAAAGCGTTCAGCTACTTCTGCGTAATACATTATATATAATTGTATTAAATAAGACAACAACTTAACAAAATGTGTTTTAATTTTAAATTTGACGCAAGTCCAATGGAAACCTCCATTTATATGATCCAAATGATTAATTTTAAGGATTTACAGTTATAAATGCATACATCTAACTGAAATATCTGTTTGTATTTTTTATTAAATAAGAAATATAAGCCGTGCTTTAATTTTTTAAAATTTTGGCGCTTTACTTATTTAGTTCCATACTTCGATTCTTTAACAGGCTTACATTAATATTTCATATCGGTTGCTATTTGGTTTGTCTGTTAATTTGACTTGGTCTGCCTGGCGTACCAAAGTTATTATTATTTATTGTATATTATATAAATTTTGGTTCGCAGAATTTGAATCCGTTGTCCGGGTTTTTCCAAAACTCTAAAAAACATCATTGTTTTTGTTTAAATCATGTGCTTGTTTTTATGCTTGAACTCGATAGAATATATATAAATCTCGGCAGAATAGTATATATTCCAAAAAATTACTAAAATCCCAAAAATGCTATAATCCGAAGTCGAGATCGGAATATTGTAATTAGCTAAATATGAAAAAAGATCGTTTCTATATTTCTATATATTTGAAAAACGGATATATTGAGTTTGTAAGAATATATGTAATATCCAGAAGGAGGCGAGAGAGAACTCATGAAGTATATACATTTTTGACCAGCATGAAAAGCTGAGTCGATAAAGACTAGTGCATCTGTCTGTCTGTGCGTATGAAAATCGAGTGCTTGGAGACTATAATAGATAGAGACTTCAATTTGGATATTAAAATTTACTTCAGATGACTAGTATTCAATGAATGAATGTCTTTACAAATGGACCAGCTAGAAACGCCGAATTTGATGTATTTGTGTCAAACCTAATAAAATTTTTTTTTTTCTCCAAATAGGACCACTAACAATAACAGATAGAGCCTTCAAGATTGAATATTTAACGACCCCCATTTCCTGTTCAGATAGTTTGTATTTAATGAATGTGCCAAACTCTCTCTAAGGGTCGATACCCATAAAAATCTCAACTTTTTTGTGTTTTTGAATGAGAAATTGTTTTTTTTTCGTTATTTTAGCTACACATGTCCAATTTGTTGCATCTTCAATTTTAATGAAATATTCTATATTGGTGCATATCAGACAACTTAAAGGGGTAGCCCCCATAAAAAACTGTCTATCCGCCGGAGGTTTTGTTAGAAAATTATTATGTAGCTTGTATGAACAAATTATTCGAATAAAACTAAATTTTTACTCAACTACAAAAATTCTAAAATTAAATTTAAAAAAAAAAAAATTTAAATATTGTCCAAAATCCATTGGAAAATAATTGTAATATGGTGTTCAAAAAAAGTTATCTGTTTTGTAAATTTGTATAATCGACATTTCGGATTTTTTTTCTCACTTTTAAGTTGTTCAGAAACTTTGGCAACTCTATACAAGCATTTTTGGGGGGAAACACTGTGGAAATGTAACAAACAAATATTTTTCGAAAACTGTTTTCAATTTAGCAGCATTATTAAATGAATTTTGTGATTAATAAAAAAAAAACCAAATGTAAGCACGGCTGTATTAGCAAAGTTTGCCTAGAAGTGTTCTAAATGATATTATCAAACAGAATTGTAGCATTTATGGACTTTAAAAACTAAATTTATTTTGTATACATATTAAAAAATATTCTTTTCTTTTTTCATAAATAGTATATATTACTAAAATTATGTTTATTTATTTACATGATATTTGAATATCGTTTTAGGGCAAACGCTATAACTCTATGACACTCGTTCTTGATGCTGTACAACATATACGAATAAATAGCAAATACAACAGCAAATAACATTCTGCAACTCGAAGCATGTTGTATTTGATGTTGACAAAAAAAAAAAAAAACAAAAAAAAAACACAAAAAAATATGTAAATGAAACATAATACATATATATAGGATTTAATTAAATGCAATTCGGTAGCAAGTTTTGTTAGTATTTAGTTACAAACAGACTATTATAAGTCTCTAAATGTATACATATGGTTGAATTCCAATATGTTATTGTATTTACATCTAATCAAGTATTTGAGAGATTCTTATTTCTTCTTCTTCTTTAAAGTTATTATGTTGTTTGCTTTTAGCATATGCTGTCTTACATGCAAAAAATTAATTATTACTTTTCATATAGTATATTCAATATTCCTTATTCTAAATACGTCGTATTGTGGCAAATTTATCCTTTTGATGTTGCACTTGTTTTTGTGGTTGCTGCTTCATTTGCTTTGATATACGACCAATCCGTCAGACAGTGGTCTCATCATCATCAATATTCCGCCTGAGATTTTATTTGGAAATAAATTTAAGCAAAAATTATAATTAAATTTTATTTGTTAAATAATACCCGTATTTCTCAATTGAATATATAGAAAGTAGTTCAAATGATTTGTTATATTGTAAGAAGCTTAAGAGATTAAACAGCTACTGTACGCTTATATATTATATTATTGTATGTACATATATATATTATATATAGATAAATCTGTGTGCATTCATGCTAGTTTATTCATATAAATCTACACAGTGCGTATACGTATTAATTATGTGCATAATTGTTAGCGTGCTTGACAAGATACAAAAGTTCAAAGTGTGAAAATATAATAAAATTCTTTAATAGTCGTTTAGTTTAGAAAGCAAATATAATTTAAATTACTGCATGAATTCATTATGAATGATATATGTATGTATGTATTTTGTATGGTATGTGTTTGCTGTTGTGTATTTCTGTATGTGTTTGTGTGTTTTTGTTTGCAGGTGTTGATATATTAATAATACGTTTTATAGGATTAAATATAATCACTTCATATTTATCAATTTAGTCCAATCAATGTTGATTGCATATATTCATTTGTTGAAATCTACTAAAAATAAATTGTTTTATTATTTTTTTCGGCATATTGAACTTAAAGCAAAATCTGCATTTTATTTGTTAACTTCTTATTAATTAAATATTCCTAACGTTAATAATCCCCTAACTCCTAATCCTAACAAACAGCCCAGTGTACGCCCTTTTATGGTAGTTTGGCCTTAAAGAAAATAGATTTTTTTTCTGGCCTAATTCATTCGTTTCGAATTGAATTTGTTTCATTTTGAGTACTGACTGCAGCGTTGGTTTCGATTCCACTGTTCCAACCTAAAAAATACCCAACTAAATGAGTTCACTTGGCTGTCAGCTGTTCAGGTACACAAGGAGAATAGCATGTAATATTCCGGTGTTCGTGTCGTAATTGTGTGCATTGTGTGCTGTGTAGCCGGGCGGAGAAAACTCTCATACAAGCGCAACCAGATTTAAATTCTTGGAGTTTCTGAAACTAGATGGCTCGGGCAAGGTGAATATTGCACCTTGGCAGGTCACTTTTCCATTTACAGTGGCCATAATCAAAGACAAGCAAAGTGTGTAGCATAATATTTGCAAAATTTTTGAAACACACGTTAATAGGGTACAAGCCAATCTCTTAACGCATAACAGCTTGATTTTAAAGCATGTTCTGCAATATAACCATTGTTCAGTGCTATGTACCTACCGACCCAGATTCAGATGATTCGGTTACTTCTACGACCAGCAGAAGTCAGAAGACAACAACAACGTTAACAGATCTTCTACCTGCAAAAACATCGCTCCTGCTCCAACTGTATGATGAATAACTGCCTTCTGTTCTCGCGCATCGCAATTTTACGGTTGGCTTGCAGCACTTCAAAATGAAGCGATGGGTTAGTAAACTTTGATTGAAGAACGCAGTTTATTGAAAGCACAACTAAATGCAACTACAGTACACGACCGCAGAAACGTTCATATAACGAATTGCAAAGGCAATTAAAAATCAGTCCTCGCGAATAAGAGGGCGTCTTTAGGCGAAAATAAGAAACGATACGCCAAATACTCCAACTAATAAGGCTAGTGTCGGGTCCAGTCTAGCGTTTGTTGAAGACCAACTGACACGCTGCAAGGAGTTATTCGAAGTCGATGACACTAAGTTAAAAATTCCCGACATTTTTAACACTGAGCAGCGTTGAAACACCTGCAGAAGCAGTTTCACTGATCCGCCCATTGGGGACGAAACAACCCTGGTCTTAAGCAAGCTAAAAACAAACATCTGTTGGGCCAGATGGTTTATCAGCTGAACTGCTTAGATAGGACGAAAGCGCAATCTTCCGGGCCCTCTATGCCATAACACGTGAGGCTTGGACATCTGCGAACATACTAGATGACTGGAAGAAGGGGTGATCGTCACTATTCCAACGAAAAAACAATGGGTTCCGACCAAATTAGTCTTATACAGATCACATTAACATACTACGCATCATTGTGGAACAATGGAGTCGGTCGAGTGGAGGTCTATATAAATTTGGAATGGCTTAGAAGTCATACCAATTTTGTATAGACATCGAACGCGCGTTTGACAGCATCAACATAATCAATGATCTCATAAAGACTCTTGTAAAGACAACAAGAGCAATAATTCCACCTTAAACAGAAATGTCCCAAAGGATTGTACACTCTCACCACATTCCCGATATCCCTGATAGATAAGTGAAACAAACACAAAAGATGTAAAATATAATAGAAGGATTCACTGAAAACTGCTATTTCTGTTACTTTAAGACTGATTGTACAATAATTAAAATGAATAAAAAAAAAAATTATTTGTAAAGAGATATTGACCTAAATAGAACATCGTATATAACTGATCGATTAGCTTGGGCGTGACATATAATTCAGATACTTTAGAACAAATAAAGACTATATCCGATCCAACCAAACATTTAAAAAAAAAAAAAAAAACCAATAACAGTAGATCGACTCCTCGCATTGAGTTGATTATATTTCGAGAAGTGGCTACATTAATGTATTTAGATAGAATCAGTGAATACTAAAATAAAGTTTGACATTTTTTAGCACGAAAGTACTCAAACGTTTTTATGTACAACCGTTATTTGTGTTGTTTACAGTGTGTTGAAAAAATCAATATGGCCAAAAAATGGAAATTTCAAGGGACGGATTTCGTGGGAATTTTTTTCACAACTTTCGACATGGATTATCTCAATGTAACACTATCGATCGTTGTAGCACCATCAAAAACCATTGCACATCGCTGGTGTGGTAAATTCAATCGTTGTCGTAGTTCGCTCAATTCCGTGAATTCCGTGAAGGTCGCTCAAAATCGCTTGTTGTGCCACAAAACATCGATGCTCTGCATGAACAGATAATGCGAGATAGTCATGTGACATACCAAGCTATTGTGGCATCCCTTTAAATAAGTTCTACCAGCGTATATAAGATTTTGCATGAACACCTAGCCGTAAAAAAGGTTTGTTCGCGTTGAATTCCACATAATTTGACAATCGCTCAAAAAAGGCTCGTGTGGATTAGTATAAAAAAAATACTGAAAAAATACGATCGTGGTATTTCAGAAGACGTTTATAAGATCGTCAGAATTGACGAATCAGCCGACAAAACAGTAATCGACCGTGTGAGTGTTCCTAGACGATACAGCCCTGATTAATCAACCAATTAATTCTTTTTATTCCGAAAACGTCAAACATAAACTGCGTTGTGAGCTTTTTTATACGCCCGAAGAAGCTGTTCATACTTTCACAACTCATGTTTTGGAGTTGCCTCAATCGGAGTGGAAAAAGTGCTTCAGAAATTGGTTTCAGCTAATGGAAAAGTCTATTAATTTTCATAAAGCCATTTTCATTTAAAAATTATTGTTATTATTTGCTACTCCCGAAATATAAATAGTGCCCCTCTTAGTATCAATTTAATAATCGATTTAGAACCAATTTTTCATAAGCTTTAAATTAAAATTTATATTGTTTGTAGATTGGATTTTTATGGGGTCACATTATTATGGCTAGTCTATGTGCCTAAGGCCAAACATCTTAAATATTGAATGGAACACTTTTTAAGTTCAAGTTCAATAATGTAGAGCAGTACTTTTTATTTTGTATAAATTATATATAAGCTAAATGTATACGGTTTATTAATGAAGGGGATGTGTATAAATTTAAGTTAAAGATTTTATATAACTTGAGTTCTCTATAATATACATATTTCATTGTATTACTGAATTATGTTATATATGTATATTATTTATGGGTTATATGAATTATTTTAAATTGACTTAGGTTATTTATTTTAATAATAATAGAGAAAAATTTATTTTGTTTTTAAAAGGCATTAGGACACAAATTATTATTTTTATTCCTCAAAACTTCAAGTCTATAAAAATATATGTGATGATAATGGGACTAAAATCGAGCAAACTGACGTTAAGGATCTACTTATTGTGCAGATGGAATGCAAGTATATTGTTTTAAGCTATATGGCAATTAAGTTGAACATATGACACGCTATGTGTTATACAGATTTTTTTCTATTTTTGTGTAGCATAAATAATATATTAGTCTAGTTTCATTTCGGTGGTGATTCGCGTTTTAAATACATGTATGTGTCATATTTACTCGGATTAATTCGTTTATTTATTTAGTTTCATACTACATATTATATTCATATGTACTTGTGTATTTGTGTAACTCTATTTTGGTATGTATGTATGCGTGTATGTTTGAATGTATGTATTTATTTTGAATCTACCAGATTGTTAGCGACCACGGATAGTGTTGCCTCGGTCGGCGTTGCAGCCAAATAATGTCGAACTGTGAAAATGTGGAAGTTGTTGTTGTAAATGATATTCCATTTTATTTTTATTTTGTTTGTTAAATTTTCATTGCACAATATTTGTTTTCATTTTAAAGCAGTTGATTTTGTGTTTATTTTGAAATGTTTCTATTGAACTTTTTGTTCTGTTTTACTATGTAAAAAAAAAAAAAGAAGTATTAAAAAAAAATATTTTTCTGATTGAATAATATAAACCATATAAAAAAAATCTTTTATATATTTATACAATAAATTCTTTACGGTAAATATAATTAGTTATGTAAATATTATATAAAGTATAAATGAAGTAAATAAAAGCCAACGAGTGTATAATTTGAAATTAAAAATTTCAAATAAATATTGTAAAGCGCTACTGATTAAGTGCAATAAATGTATGTAAATTAAGTTTATATAAAACTGAAATGAAATAATAATGTAAGAAAGCTGTCGTATTTTCATGGCTTTGAAGTACCACTCTTTCAAATAATACTCGTATGCAGACATAGTCACAGCCATAGTCTATTCTACTGTCTAATACCGTTAAGGCAGTTTGTCGGTAATGCAGGAACTCTGTATTACCGCTGTATTCTTGCGCTACATTGAACAGTGGACGACATTCGATTTTAAGCATATAATCACAAGACTAGCAGCCTTGCGACATTATTCTTTATTGCAATCACAAAATTGAAAAGACTCATGCCACGATTGAGGAAATAAAACCCGCATGGCCAGAATAGCTGAAGGATATATGCGGGCAAACTAGCTAAATATTAAATAAATATTTTTCGAGAAATTTAATTTGAAATTTCTTTTTTCAAGACATCGGACATTCTTTTATAGGCAAAATATGCGAAAGGGATATTAAAAATTTCGTAACAAAATTCAGCAGTCAAACTACTTGTGTGTCTGAGTACTTTAATACTTAAAATAAAATGTTGATGATGTTGATGATGTATAATACTCCATGCCTAAGGAGACGAATTAACCGCTGTTCGCGTGTAAAATAAAAATGTTCCTGAAGACGCTCCTCGAAGAGTGTCGAAATATATCGAACAATAAAAAACTTTTAGTTTATTTATTTATATTGGACCTCGAGCCTGCAAAATTACAATAACTTTAAATAAAATTTAAATTGAACAGAAAAAAAAAAAAAAAAAAGTTTATATAACATTGCATGCCATGAAAGTAATACCAAAACAATTATATTATACACTGTCGCGCATCTGAATGGGATCAACTATTACTATTCTACTTCAAGAATCAGTGAATTTATGAACTATGACTGGTCTCAACTTTGAAACTTCAACAAGTGCTAATAGTAACCCTTTGGTGGTGGTGAAGATTGTTTCGTGATGTTGCATAACAAGCCCTTGATGGTTGAGTCGATTAACCCTCCTACAAGCCATGCAATTCAAATAGCCTGACAGCTGTATTCCCCTTCAAGATTGTTTTTATATTACGTCTATCTACTGATATAACTGAAGATAATATTAATATTTTTTATTGCACCATTCTCAATTATTTTGACAGATCCATTCCATTTACTTTTATGTCTTGTTCAGAAAAGAAACATACTTGGGTTGCTCGTGACATTTTGCTGATTAAAGAATGTTAAGTCACGTTTATTTCAAAAAATTTAAACGCTGTGTTTCAAAATATTCTCCATGAAAATGTATGCCCCTTTGCATTCGTTCAAACGTAGAAAAACTTTCACCACGCAGTTTATTTTTGATGTTTGGGAATAAAAAGAAATCATTGGGTGATAAATCAGGACTGTACGGCGGATGACACATCAATTCTATATTTTGAGTGCTCAAAAACTCTCTATTGTAAGCCGATGTGTGAGAGCTTGCATTGTCATGGTGGAGGGTGGTTCGTCTTCGGCGGTTGCTTTTGCGAATTTCCCCGAAGACTTCAGGCAAAAAAATGGTCGTGTACCATTCAGAATAGACTGTTTTACGCTGCTTAAGCGGAACAGTGGGCACATGACCCATTCGGCCAAAGAAACAGGCGACCATTTGCTTCGCAGTGCTTCGTGCGCGAACAACTTTTGTTGGATTTGGCTCATCTTGGAACACCCACACGGTCGATTGCTACTTTGTTTCCGGCTCATACGCACATATTCACTATTCGTCAACTGTGACGATCTTATAAACGTGTTTTGAAGCACTGCAATCGTATTTTTTTCAGCATTTCTTTGCACCAATCCACACGAGCCTTTGTCAAATTATGCGGAATCCAACGCGAACAAACCTTTTCCATTTTCATTTTTTTCCCAAATTGATTTTTTCAACTCACTGTAAACAACACAAATAACGGTTGTACAATAAAACGTTGTGAGTGCATTCGTGCTAAAAAATGTCAAACTTGATTTTAGTATTCACTGATTTTACCTATTTACATTAGTGTTGCCAGTTCCCGAAATATATATATGAACTCACTAAACGCATGGTGTAAGCCTTAATTATCTTAACTTAAATTTCTCAAAATGCAATTGTGTGACATTTCGTAGTACTGTAACTTGTAACTGTAAATTTCAGTGCCACATACCTTAAATAACACTATCCTCGGTAGAGTGTACTGTTATAATGACTTAAGCATCCTTATGAAGCCCAAATTTCTTTATAATAATCACATTGGATCAATGGTATACAAAGAAAAATCTATTCTTGGCCTTTTTAAGCCGGGGTCTAAGGAGTTTAAAGAACCTTAATATCACTAAACTGCTCTATATTTCACTTGTTCGCGCAACTTTAGAATTTGGATCCTGTGTATGGCTCGTATTGACAGATTAAAATAATTTGATCTTCGAACCCTTTCATTAAGAAGATCTATGCTCTCTGTGGTTCCTCCATAAAATATTGATTCTCCTTACTTCAATTAATTTCATTGAATGCAGCATGTTGGTAGGTGTGCGCACTCGAGCTTGACCAACATATTATACAATTTGTTTTGCGTTTATAAGATAGAAATTAACAATTTCATGTTATGGAGCTCTTTAACAAAAATTAACATGAAAATGCCGTTCCGCATATTTCCACACTGCAAAGGCATGTAAATCCCAAATGCGATTGACTTTAATTGGCCTCGATATTTCCCTGACGCAAAATTTATGAAGCGGAGAGCCAATTAAAAGAAAATATTGTTGAGAACAATACAAGCATTCTATTATTTAATTTAAATACTTAATTAATCCATGCATAATTGAATTTACGAAGTTATTCTGACTAAAGAAGACAATATTCTTTCTTAATCTTTTTAAAATTTTTGAAATATTAAATATGCCGACGAATAGAGTCGCATTTCGATTTTCCTCTTCTATTATTTGACTTGCTATTTATAATTCCGATTTAATAATTCTTTTGTTCGATTACGCTAGAAAATGAACTAAAATCGACAAGTGGGCATGTTTAGTTTGGTATTTATTAGGGCGGAATAATGAAATCGGAACAAAAGACACTCCGTGATTTCTAACAAATGCCACACTGAACTTGTCTACTTGTCGATTTGTGATAGTATTGGAAAACACTTTATAGTTGTTTTTTGAAGAATTTTTTTAACAAGAAGGTGATTTGAAATTACTTATTAGTTTTTTTTTTCATTTGCTCATCAACACAGTTATTAAACACTTATAAAATATTTCTACATTTAATATTTTACAAGTGAAAATATATAAAATATTTATAACTTTATTATCTATCGAAAAATACATATGTTTGTCTGTCTATTCAGATGAGCGGCAGTGTATATCTACCTGACAAGCTAGACAAAACACAACTTAAACTTTAGTAAATATTTACAGAAGTACTTTGAGGTAACACAAAATGAAAGAAATGAAAGATTTTGGTTAGTTAAATATTTACGCACTTGATTTAATTAAGATTTAATTTAAAAGCACAAATATACAAAATCAAGTCAAGAGCAGAAATAAAACAAATATTTGTAGTTACAAACAAAAAAAAAAAAAAAACAAAATGGAATTTAGTGTCTGTAAGGACTAAGTTGAAGGCAGGAGAGTAATTGTTTTCTATTTACAATAAGATTAAAAACAAAATAGAATTTTATTGGCAAAGGAAAATAAGTAGAGAAAATATTATGAAAATGTTTTCTTTTTTTAATTTGAAAATGTTTGCTTGTTCTTGAATTACCTCTGATCTGTAGATGAGTGTTTTATGGTTGTAGTTGTTCAAAGTTATTTTCGAGTTTTAGTTGAATGTCGAATAAAATTTTAGTTGAATTAAAGTTGACCAAATTTTGTGTTCAGTGTTTTATTTTATTTTTAATTTTTTTTTGGTTTGCCATAACCCATATTTGTTACGGATTTTAAATCCATGTGTGTAGATTATATTCATTTCGGTTTTTTTGTGATATTTGTTGAGGTAATTTTTTTTTTTTTTTGCAAGCACATATTGTATTGTATTCGTTTGTGTGTTAGGTGTTAGTTTTTTTTGTTGTGTGCATTTATTTGTTGATATTTGGTAAGCCAAAGTAATGAAGTTTTCAGTTTTCATAGAAAGCGAGACAGAAACCGAACGTGTCGACGATAGAAATATAGATAGAGAGAAAGAGAAAGCATTAGATTTTCTTCAAACGTTCCCAGGACCAGCTGAAAATTTAGTTAGAAAAAGCAGTTTGCATGTGTATGTAAATGTTGTATATATATATATATGAGGCGCGTGGAAGTGTGTATGTTTTAAGGATTTAAGTGCATTCAAGTCATTTTGTAGTTCGGTTTCATTTTCATTGTTTCAGGATGTTTGTTGTTGGAAATAATTTGGTTTTATTTTTCAAAATTCGGTTTGTGGTTTTATGATTTTTGTTGTTTTTGTTTGTGGTTGTTGGTTGATTATTGGGATGTTGTTTTGGTTGATTTTGTTGTTGTTGTTGTTGTATGTAGTAGTAATCGTATGAATGACATAAAGAAAAAAGAAGTAGAAGAAACAGAAGAGAATTTGTAGGATTAATTTCTTTTTCTTTTTGTTTTGCACTTTCAATGGAATCATTTTTTGTACAAAAGGCTGAATATCTTTTCGGTTTTGCTTTTCAAATTAACGTAGAAAGAATTTTGACAAATAAACTCTTTGATATAACCTTTTTGATTTCAAACGTACGGGCTAAACGGCTACGGATTTATTTTGCGGTTAAAAATTGTCAAAAGACCGCATAAATAATCCATGCCACATTAAATCCAACTGACACCGAGCAATAAGATAGAACTAAAAAAAAAACAGAAAATGTTTGCTACTTAAGAAGAAAACACCAAAACCGCGTAAAATAAACAGCAGAAAATATTAACAAGGTAACAACATCAAAGTAATATAATCCTTGCGAAGGAAGCTAAGCTACTCACTCGGTATCTGTTATGCTGGTGAGCGGAGCTAATGGTTGCATAGGTGCCACTATGCTTGATGGCGGTGAGGAGGCGCGTGAGCCATGCCGCGAACTTGAGTTGAGCGTATGCCGGCCCAGCAGTCCGGGATTGTTGACATCATTGACCAGTTGCTGATGGTGTTGCAGCTGCTGTGAGCCATGCAAACTTGGCGGCTGCGTGTGACTCAATTTGCGCGCCGTGGCTGCTATGTGGTCCTCTTCAGCGGTGTACGGAAAGTGATAGCCATTTTTATCTGAGCCCTCTGACATGCGATCGGAATGATAATCTGTATGTTGGCCTGCTGTTGTATGCGGCAGCGTCTGGTGATGTAGTTGCTGTCGCTGTTGCTGCTGTTGATAGTCGTTCTTGAGCAAAGAATGCACCGAATGTACTGAATCTGTAGCATATGCGGGCTGTCGCTTTAAACTGTAGTGTCCATCGCGTGAGCCGTATATATCGGGAGTTATTCGATCTTTTGATAGATATGGCGATTCCGATTTGGCACCTAAATAGCCAATTGGGCGCTGTTTCTCATAGATATTATCACTGAGATAAGCGGCGTCCGGATGAAATGTACGCATATGATTAACTATCTGTGAGCCACCCACTCCACTGCCGCCACCACCGCTTCCGGGATAGTCTTTTTCGCTGCCATAGTGACTTGGCGGCTTATAGGAGCCGTACTTGTCCGCATAGTCGTTACGTCGTCCGTAGAGACTATCCTCCGCATAACCATTGTTGTCGCTGCGCACATTTTGTAGATTCTCGAGTATTGAGGGTGGCATATTGATTTTATTATGATGCTGCTGTAGGTAGGTGGTGTCTGTGAGATCAGGATTTGGCAAGGGGTTCGGTGAGATTGTCATTTTCTGTCCATGCACATGTTCATTGTCCGAGCCAGTATCTTGCGACCAGCGTCCAATATTCGGTGGTGCTTGCAGATATGCATCGGGCAGCTGACTGGACCAACGAGGCGCATATACTGGTTTATTTACGCTGGGAAACAGTTGTGGACTCTGCACAACATTTAATTCGGGTGGCGTAGTCGCTTGTACGTGCTCGGTGATATTGGGTAGATACGAAGGTGTAGCACTGACGCCCGTGCTGCGATGCGTGCCCGAAGAACGCGCGGTTCTTGATTCGTCATCATCGCTGGAATGACTGGACGCCAGTTCAAGTGAGCGACCATCAGTCTCAGAGCCTGAATCGGAATCTTTACGATGTCGTCTTGGCTTTTCTTCACGCCTACTGGTGCTGGAAGAATCGAAACCTCGCAGAAAACTTGGCGCGTCGCTAGCTGAATTGTAATTTGAGGTGGATGTCGACGTCTGACGGAGTTGACCATCGCTGGGGGGTAAATTGAATGTGTTAGTTATTTTGGCAGTCTGTAAATATTGTACATTCATATTTTTTTTGTAATTACCTGTAAGGACTCGAACTTGTCTTTGCTGTGCTGCGCGAGGTGGTGCTCGATGCGCTAATACCAATATTTCGTCTGGCTGTATCGTAATTGCCCGCCAAAAAATTATTTGGCCGCGCGGTCGCATTTACATTGTGCGAACTATTACTGACGACCATTGACGAGTCTAGCAGCGGCACTTTGCGTCCCATGCAACGCAGGCAAGTTCGTTGTAGATTCTCACGGACACGCTTATTGATTATGCAGTAGCCGATGAGGCAGAAGAGCGCGTGGAGCACCACAACGCCCGAGAGCAATATGCTCAGCAGCTGTGAGTTTTCCGATGCAGCGAGAACGGCCAGTACCCACATGACGCCCATCAACGGCAACGAGACGACAGAGAGCCACAATAATGTACGCAGATTGCCAAATCCAAGCACATGGTCCTTAAGCGTGAACGCAGCTTTCACCGAAACAAAAAGTATAAGCAAATTGACGACGGACATGCCGGCTATGGGACCGACTAGCCACCAGACAACTGGCTCATACACTGACAGCCAACAACTGTAGGAAAAAAAGCAAATATAAAATATATGTTCATAAATTCAGAAAATTTCACTTTTTTTGAAATCGAATCTCAGTTGCTACTCACAATAGACTGTTGCCGTATTCGTGCGCCCGCACGCCAACAGACAGACCAACGACAATCGCCGGCGCACCGTAGCCCATGGCAAAATAAAAGCCCATTGGACCATGATTAATATCGCGCATCTCAGTCAACATGCGATACAGATGCACGCAGTCAACTGTCGTCCAAGCGAACGCAGCCAGCCAGAAGTAATGTAGGCAAATTGCAATCAATTTGCATGGGAATTCATTTTCGAGCAAATTGCGTCGCGACTGCATGCTGACAAAGAAGAGTAGCTCGGCGAAGAAGACGCATAGTACGATGTTCTGGTGTATTGTATTCGAATTGGTTTGCTGCCCCCGGAGCAGCGCCAGCGCAATCAGCACACTGAGCAGCACCGGTAGCGATACCATGAACGCCGAGTAGGAAGTGATTTGCACTAGCAGCGAAGGCTCCGGTATGTCTTCAGGATCAATAATGTCAACAATAACAGCGTAATTGGATATGTGCGTGCACGTACAATTTACTATAATTGGCTGTCCTTCGCCAAACGAATCCTCGAAGTTGGGTATTTCGGTTTGGCAGCCGAGACGTGTCCACTGGTTCGTAAAAGAGTTCCAGCGCACGCATTGCGGATTCGTACGTGGACCAAAGCGTGCTGTGTCGATGTCTAGCCACATTTGCAGCTTAATGGGTTGCGAAAGATGAGGTGAGCCGAGCGAGCGATAACTCACAGGCTGTGCTCCATTATGCAGCTGCTCCGATGGATAGATAACCTCCACTTGACGTTTGACCAACCGTCGATCACGGTACAGCGCCTCGTTTTCACCCTTCGGCTGCTCTTGGCTGTTGGTGGTGCCTTCGTAGTTGGGATTAAGCAGTTCAGGTGAATCAATGACTTCCTCGCCCGAATTGCCATGAAACTCGATATCATCAAAGTTGACGTGTATACGTGGCTCCTCGGCATCCTCGATCTCTGTGGCTTCGTTGCTATTGTTTTCTATTTGCTCTTTGGAAGCGGGTGGCGGTATCTCATGCGCTGTGATGCGTATATTTTCAATGGTATGCTCACCACTGTCTGTCTTGGGCACATCGAATACTTCGACAAATTCCTGTTCAGTGCTACCGGCAACGCTGCTGCTCGACGTCTTTTGGCTGGATATTTTTCGGAAGGGTATCTCAATGCGTTTTTCCTCACTCTCGCTTGATGGGACAAGTATTTGCAATGAGAGTATTGGCGTCGCTACTTCGATGTCTACGCCCCAACGTCGTGTTATTGTTTCGTCGTACATATCAGGCAACAGCTGTCCCACATCCTTGTACTGCGCATATGAAACAATTGCGCGATAGTCGCTCTTGCCTTGTGTCACCTCGTTGTTCTCTGGCGGCGTTATGCCCAGCATATCGAGTGGTACAAGCACTTTTGTGTATTTATCGAACTTTTGCTTATCCTGTATGTAGTTGTTGTACTTCGGGAAGGTAATTACCGGTTTTTGTTTGGCAGAATGCTGCAGAAAAGCGCTAGTATCGGGTAAAATGACACTCTCCGTAGTAAATGCATTCGGTTTGAGATATTTAGTTCTATGGTATTCACTCAGCTGTTCGGGCTCATAACCGAACAGCGATTCTGTCGTCACAATATCGAGTGCCAGTATCATATTGTGTTGCACTATCTCGAAGGGATTTGTATATGTATCGTGCTGCGAGCGTGCTAAAATAACCATGTATTTATTGAAAGCATCTACCAGATCATCTGGACCACGTTGTATTAGCTCTGAGGCACGCTTCCACTCATTAGCATATTTGCGATCTAAAATTACGCTGGCTGCATCAACCAGGTTTTTTATGAAGTACTTGTCCTGACTGTGCGTCAGGTTCAAACCGCTTTGCATAAGCTCGTAGTTGATTAGTTCCTGCAGTATACCCTCGGTTACTAAAAGATCTGCGCCATAAAGACGGTCATGTGTAAACTTCAGTTCATCAGATAGGTAATCCATTTCCAGTTCTTGAGACCATCCATTGCCGCCGGCGTTGAGCAGAAAGGACGACTCCATTTTGTAACGTCGATTTTCCTTCAGTAAAGGCTTTTTAACAACACTTGTACGATCAACCGTTTGACATGCGTGTTGCAGATTTTCGGCCATCTTAATTGCTACAAATGAGTTCAACTCCAGATCTGATTTCTCCAATTGAGACAGCTGCCTTCGTAATTCAATAAATGGATCTGAGGTGCAGTTGAACATATCGGGAGTGTTCCAACTACCAGTAGAGCTGTCGCATGAGCGTTGACCTTTACCTCTGGCGGGCGATGGACAGTTTTCAATAGTAATGCTACCCAGTGGCGTACGTGGCCACCAAATACCAGCAGAAAAGGAGCGAGGGCATGCATCGTACACGACTTCACAGCCATTTAGCGTAACTTCAGCGTAGGGATTTGAACAGGAATCACAACGCCTGCCTATAACACCTTCACGACACTCGCACTGGCCAGTCAAACTGTTGCATGCGCTGTTAAACGAACCGATTGAATAGCAGTCGCAGGGTATGCACGCGGTTTCATTGGGTGGTTGGTAATGGTTAGTTTTGCAATAGCATTGTCCTGTGGTTTTATTACAATCTGGGTGATAGCCTTGTTGTATATTGCACTTGCATGGGCCGCACACCTTCTCTCCCCACCAGCCCCCTGGACAGGGCTGCTGAACAGTTTTTTCACAATATTCACCATGCTGATAGGTGCTATTGCATTCACACCTATAGCCACGTGGTTCGCTAATATTAGAACGGCACACGCCAGCTGCACAGGGCTTTACCGTACAAATCGGCAGGCATTCCGGACCCACGTATCCTGGAAGACATTCGCATTGTGCCTCATCCCAAGTTGTAGCGCATGTGGAGTGCATTGGGCATGTTTCAGGACATTCTGCACGTGATGCACAACCATCCTCGACATTTTCTCGTATTGTTGGTCTTGTCAGAACAGATTGTGCGGCCCCAATTCGCACATCTTGTATACAGCCCTCGAAAGGCATCAGATCGTTGACCGTACCTATAGAGCCATCGGGATTACCGATTACAATTTTTCCCACATATAGTCCCTGTACCTTTTGCGACAGAGGTACGACACCAGTACGCTGACCATAGTCCACCGAGAATTGTATTTCTGCGCCGAGCCATTTTATTTCCACACGATGCCATTCACCATCGGAGAGAAAGGCACCTGCCAGGAACATGGGTTCATTGTCGTATATATAGTAGAGCACACCATTTTTCAGACACACCACTGCCGAACTATTTTGCCCAATCTGTATCTGAATGAGGAAGGCATCACGCTGAAGCGTGCGTAGTGAGAGTGAAGTAATCCAGGGCAGTTGTATTGGTCGCAGCAGTGGGTTGAAGCTGAGGCTGCCATCACCAGAGAATCGCCACGGTGCAGGTATTGAGTCCTGACAAGCGTTTCCTGCATAGCCCTCCGGACATTCACACGTATATGTATTCCAGCCTTCATGGCAATTTCCACCATTAAAGCATGGCTCCGAAGCACAGAGTGGTGATTTCTGTGGACAGCCCGAGATAGTTCCATTGTCAGCTACAAAAGAATTTAAATCAATATAGCGTTCATCGATGCGTAGGTCCGATATACAGCCGACGAAGTCGCGATTTGCTACCGGAAAGTGTGCGGGAATGCGAGGCAGTCCGCCAACCTGTAGCGGTCCAGTAAGATCCAGGAATCGATGGCAAGTTTCTGTAAGCAGCGCACAACGTTTGTCTAGTTTGAGCGCAGTCTGATTGGCACAACTCCACCGATCACCCAAATTTCCTGCAAGAGCAACGGCCGTATCGCAGTTATCCAACACTAAAGTAACGGTGCGATTGAAATAAATTATCTCCACTTCATGCCAGTTACCATCAGAAACTTTTGTATTTTGCACAACCGGCACACTTTGTATGCTATCTCCTAGTGAGTAGGAAAAGCTGATATGTCCTTGTAGTATCTCTAGAGCAATGAAATCATGCAACTCGTTGTAACGTCCATTGTATAGCAATAAGCCATTGTCATGCACCGTGGCGAAGCGCAGCTTTAAATTGAAGCGATGACGCTGCTTAAGACTTTCGAACGTGAGAAAAGAGTTCTTGGAAAATGATCTCGAGCGTAGTTCACACGTCGCCGTATATGGTGGAGGTTGGGAGCTGAGAAAATTGTTCATGCAGGACAAACCTCCCTCACAAGCGTCCGACATGCAAGGACGCAGTTTGCTAATGTTACTTTCGCAGTTGACGCCGGTGTAGGAAGCCGAACAAACGCAAGTGTAGCCACCCTCACGCCGCAAACACGAGCCTCCATTTTCACACGGGTTCGAATAGCAGAGATCGACTTCGGTGTCGCACAGATAATGTTCCTTGCTACCAGTAAAGCCCTCGGGGCAGGAGCAAGCAAAGGTATTCACCGGGTAGATGGGTCGAAAGAGCACCGTGTCGCTGTGTATGAAATCTGAGGCATTGCCGAACTTTAACACAGTCAAACACTCTTCAAAATTGAGACATGGTTCGCGCACGCATAGATTGTCATCGAAGGGCAAAACTTCTACTGTGGCCAAACGTGCGAGTATGGCACGATTAAGATATACACGCTCCTGCAGATATTGTGGCGTGTAGAATTCCTCGTGTGATACATCTGGGCGCTTGGCTGAAAAACTTACGTTTAAAATGCGCGACGTAACATCTGTGTCGTCCTGTATGGAGAATATGAAAATGTTTTCTTTTGGACAGGGTATTATGGCAGCTAAACCATCAAGGAAAAAGTTTAGCAGTGGCGACAGAAATGCCTCCTCTGTCATTTCATTTAGACGCACAGTAACCGAGTTGAAGAGCATATCTTCGGTAATTAGGCGCACAGAAAGCTGCATTATGGCTTTCGCTTCATTGATGCCGTCCGAAACGGATACTTCCATTGTCGCAAATTTTGGTACATTTGTATTCAATTGTGGACTCAGTATGAGTCCACCTGAGCTTGTGTTCAAACGCAGCAGATTGGCATTGTTTCCGGAATGTATGCGGTACGTAAGTTTGTCGCTGACATCTGCATCGAATGCTGGAATGCGTCCAATTTCACCACTTGGAAAATGATCGCGGAAGTTGTTGAAGATCACTTGAAAGTCACGTAGCACTGGCGCATTGTCGTTGACATCCGTAACAAGTATTTCGACATGAGCATCGTTGCGCAATGGTGGACTAGCAGCTCTGACAACAAGTTCAAAGCGCTTTCGGTTCGATTCATAGTCCAGCTCGGTCATGGTCAGCAATTGTGCGCGTTCAGAACCAGGTCGTGTTACAAGTGAGAAGGCGTTGGAATCATCACCACCGATTATAGAATAGTGTACAACCGCATTAACACCTTCGTCGGGATCGTGTGCGTGAATTTCACCTACCACTGAACCCACTGGAGAATTTTCCGGTACATAAAGCGTGATTTTGTCGGATGGGAATGTGGGTGGTGAGTCATTAACGTCCTCTAAACGAATTTGCACCTCAACTGTGCTGGAGAGTGGTGGTGAACCCTTGTCCACAGCTATGGCTGTTAAGTGATATGTTGCAACACTTTCACGATCTAAGCCTTTATTAGTGCGAATGGTGCCCGATGTTGGATCAATTACAAATGACCCGTCATCCACATCACGATCACTTAGCAAATATTTTATGCGTCCATTGAGTCCAATATCAGGATCACTTGCCGATACTTGTATGACAGAAGTGCCAACTAAGGCATCCTCAAGTATAGAAGCCTGATAGAGAGGATTCTTAAAAGTAGGGGCATTGTCGTTAACATCAGTTACACTGATTTCTACATCGGTTGTGTCACTAAGCGAAGGACTACCACCGTCCTTGGCGGTTACAGTTAGCAGATATCCGCTGGTGGTCTCACGATCAAGCAAAGCGTTGGTGACAATAGCGCCCGTTTGAGGATTAATCGAGAACGGGTCGGGACTGCTAAGACCGTTGATGCTCTCTTCATTCAATGAGTATGTAATCTGCGCATTTATCCCAACATCACTGTCGGTAGCCGACACTACAAGCACTGTGGTACCAACCGGTGCATCCTCAAATACCGAGGCGCTGTAAGGCGCATTCTCAAAGATCGGCGCAAAGTTGTTGGCATCCGTAACATTGATATGGACTGTTGCTGTATCGGACCGCCCACCTGAGTCTGTCGCAGTGACGGTAAGAAGAAATCGCTTTTCTTGTTTGTAGTCCAAGGATTGTGCAATAGTTATCAGACCACGTCCGTTCTGCGACGTTATAGCAAAGCGCCCACGCGTATTGCCCGTAGTTATTTCGTAGTGTAATCGCGAGTCCTCATCGGGATCAGTGGCTGTGACTGTTGTGACTGGTGTGCCTGGTGGCTGATCTTCACCGACATTTGCTTCGTAGTATTTCGGATTAAACGTAGGATCATTATCATTAACATCCTGTACGGTGATAACAACGGAGGAACTTGCAGACTTGGGTGGTATGCCACCGTCCTTGGCAATCACTTGGAATGCGTAACGGCTCTGCTCTTCACGATCAAGCTGCTTTATCGTCTGTACCCAACCAGTACGCGGATCTACGGCTAAAGGAAAGTTATCATCGCGTTCTGCTATGCTGTAGGTGATCTCCGCATTGGCGCCTTCATCTGCATCGTAAGCTTGTACACGAATGATGTTGTACCCCACGGGCACATTTTCCAGCACAGATTCCTGAAATTGCGACGTATAGAAACGTGGCGCATTGTCGTTGGCGTCGATGACATTGACCAGCAACTGAGTGGTATTGCTGCGTGAAGGACTACCGCCATCTTGTGCACGTATAACCAAACGATAGCTGCGAACGCTCTCGTAATCCAGTGGTTTCACTAGACTTACGTCGCCGCTCATCGAATCTATCGAGAATTGAGATTGCGTATTACCACCAATGATGGCGTAGCGTATGGCTGCATTGTTGCCCAGATCTGCATCGGTAGCGCGTATATGTGCGACAACATTATCGTCACCCCACTGATCTTCCGGTACTTGTACTGTATAGGTGCGTTCGCTGAACTGCGGATAATTATCATTGTCATCCAGGATTTTTACCAAAACACTGGCGGTGGCCGTCTTGCGTTCGCTCTGTGCCGCAGCCATATCGGAGGCGGTCACTACGAGATGATAGCTATCTGATGTCTCTCGGTCAAGAGAGCTGCGCGTCGAAATGACACCGGAACGCGAGTCAATGCGAAAAATTGGCATTTCCTGGTCCTGCTGTGTACCTATGCCGTCTGCAGAAGTATATGTATATATATAAATAAGATCTACAAAGAAATAAATATTGATGCAGACTTACCCGTAACACTCTCTATACCATACTCGATTTCGGCATTCTTGCCTATATCCTGATCTGTTGCACGTAGAGTAATGACGGTGGACCCCACTGTAGCGCCTTCTCTAATGCTCGCCTCAAACTGTTCCGCCTCGAATGTGGGACTGTGGTCGTTGCAATCGAGTACATTAACCTGTAACGTTGTAGTGCCGGAGCGTGGTGGAAAACTGTCGTCTGTTGCGACGACACGGAAGTAATGCACGTCCATAAGTTCGCGATCCAGACTTGCCGAAGTAGTTACCACACCTGTGCGCGAATCCACTTTGAAAAGCGATTGAGAACGCGAATCCAACAGCGAGACCATGGAGTACACGACTGGGGAGTCCTCTGGATCTCGTGCACGCACAGTAGTTACTGCCGCACCAGACGGTTGCTCCTCCAGCACAGAGGCAACATACAGCGCCTGCTCGAAATACGGAGACTGATTGCGCAATTCACGACGCACTCGCTTCGCTATATCGGTATCATTAAACTCCTGATGATGGTAAACTATCTTTAAGCGGTGATCGGAGTCGACAATGTCATTTAGGTCGCAGCGTATATTAAACGTAATGCTGACCTTCCAGATTGATTCGTGTATACAAACGTCGCGGCTGGCCACTAAGTCACTGTTTTGATGTTCTATCGCAAAGCGTTCATCGTTCACATCAAGAAAGTTCACCTTACAGTGCTGGCAAATGGACTTTGGCAGAAATGCGTTCAAATTGTTGATGAACTGCGACTTGCGCAAGCAGATCTGATTCCATTTGTCCGTTGTATGTATGGCATAGGAGGCATATGTCTCTGAAATCCACTGCTTGGCATCGGATATGCGACGATGCAGCGATGGCTCCAATTGTAATGGATCCTTAGAGCGTCTCTTGCGACTCAGTATGCGATGCCGCATCTCATTATCGAAACTATCACCGAAAATGAGATCACCGGCACGAAAATCATTGCGGCTATTATTGTGATTATATACATCAAGCTGGTTGGTGTCCAACACTAAAACTTGAGGTTTGCCGCGTGCTAGATACTCGCCGTAGTACCGCTCATCCGGATCCAGCTCAATGTTTTGTAAATGCTCTTCCAGCACACTTCGACGTCTGCGACGTTTCGAGTAGCCCGTGTCCTCCTCCTCGTAGAGGCGGCCATGTATTTCCTCCTCAATACGTCGATCTTCGTTACAGTTATGCCCCGAAACAAAGATCCGCACCGGCAAGCTGTAATAGTCAATGCTGCGTAGGCGATTTGATGTTGAGTCCACGTAGAATGTGAACAGGTTTGGATAGTAAATACCATCACACTTGAGCGATTTTTTTAACTGAATTTGGCCATCCTTGTGATTGACCGCGACTAGATGATGCACAAAGTTCGCCGACTTATGTGCATTGATTTTATAGTGTCGCTCTGAGCCGAGCTTGTACACGGATGCATTAAAAATGATCGTGTTTGATGGTGTATCCTCGTGCACGATTATTAAATAGCCGAGCGCACTTTGCACTGCGGTCGAGATCCAGATAAGCAAAAGCAGCTGCGGCAGCCATAACCTCGTTCTTTTTGGTATTGTCCTTGCTGGTGCTGCCGCTCTTTGCTGCTGTACCAGCGAATCGCCGTGCGTTTGTGTATATGCGTGCATATTGCATAAAATTGCGTCTGTGGAATATATGAAAAAGCGAATGTGTAGCTTTGGGTTGCAATTAAGAGCTAGGTTGTCTGTTGCTTGATTTCGTGGTTAGTTGGTTGGTTGTTGGTTGAGTGATATTGAGTGCATGTGAGGCTTGCTCTTTTGTTTGGCCCGGCTAGCCCACAAACCGCAAACAATTACTGCTGCTTTTAAATGTACATGGAAGTAGCTGACCCACTGTATGACCAGCATCTGTGTGTTGCCGCTTCAGCTGAAAAAGGAAAACGGAAACTTTAGTTAGTTATTATTCTATATATAAACTATTTAAACATTTAACACTCATATCAGTGGCTAAGCGTCTTCAAAATAAATAATTAGCAGCAGTGGCCAAAATGAATGTGACACAGAAATCTTAATGTCTACTTTTCTAAGCCAATTGCAAACATAGTGAATAACAAAAAATGTAATTTTTTTCACTACCTGTGTAGGGTGCACAATTTAATACAAAAGTTTCGCGTTTACAATTACGTGATAACATTTGCAACGAACGAAAGAGTTTGAAACGAGCAAAAGTTTTGCGAATGGCACACGTGAAAACGTATTAAATTATTGTTTTATTTCATTGGATTTCTCTCTCAATCAAACGAAATAATTGTAGAAAAATAATTAAAGCATAAAACAGAAAAGTTTTGAATGAAAACAATAAATTGCATTTGTTGAATATCGTTTTAAACTTTATAATTAAACACATGACGTTTCAATAGTTAGAACTAACTGTACATGTAGATATATAAAAAAAATCCAACTGTCTACTTAATAACTTTTGCAACACTAGACAAGGTAGCAGCTGCGTTGCAAATTTCTATTTGTCACAAAAGTATTTAAGTACAAAAACTTTTAATAACCAAATGCAGAGGAAACTACTGCAAAACTATGAAATCAGAAATAGAAACAATAAAACCAGAAAAATGGTTAACTTCAGTGAAATGGGCAAAGGTATGGTTTGGTCCTTAATTTTCAATAGCAACAATTATGACAACACGGATGACTGGATTTATGGTCTAGACTTATCTGTACAAAAGAATTGGCACATACAAAGTATGCTTAATTAACTGTATAAGCTTTTAAGAAGCTGTTACAAAAACAACAACAACTACAACTATGTACTGGTACACCTGAAAAATTCATCTCTGGCAAAAAATGGAACTAAACCGTAAACATTTTCGTGCGATGATTTATTACGATTTTCGACGTGGATTATCAAGGCAAGAGTGCACCAAACAACTTAAATCAACTTTTGGGGATGAAGCTCCATCCTTGGTCACTGTGAAAAACTTATACAACGAATTCAATCGTGGCCGCAGATCGCACACCGACGAATTTCGTGAAGATCGTCTAAAATCGGTCGTTGTGACATAAAACATCGATGCTGTGTGTGAACTAATAATGCAGGATAGTCATGTGACATACCGTGAGATTGAGGAATGTCTGGGCATTAGTATGACTAGCTTACATGCACATTTAATCGTCAGAAAGGTATGTTCACGTCGGATACCGCATAATTTGGCAATCGCTCAAAAGAAGGCTTGTGTCGGTTGGTGCAAACAAATGCTGATGAAATTCATGCGAGGTGCGAGGTTGTTTCTTTTCGAAATCCGGACATGTTACGACCGTGCCGCTTGTGGAAAGAAGGATGGTCAAATCTAAATGGTATACAACCATTTGTTTGCCTGAAGTGTTCGATGAACTGTGGAAATCCAACCGACGAAGACGTATAATACTTCATCACGATAAGGCGAGCTCTCACAATTCGGCCGTAACAAATGAGTTTTTGGACGCTCAAAACATCGGATTCATGGCTCATCCGGCGTACAGCCCTGACTTGACACCAAATGAAATTTTCTTGTTCTCTCACTTCAAAAATAAACTGTGGACAGCGGTTTTCAACTCTCGAAGAAGCTGTTTGGAGTGGCAAAACTGCTTCAACGCAAAAGTGTATCGATCTTAATGGTGAACATTTTGGAAAGCAATAAAGCGATTTTTTTTTTTATAATTTACCGGTTTTTCATGGTTAGGCTAGATATATATGTAGCAACCCTCGTATTATTATGTGCGTAAGTAAATTGCAATATTTTGGAAATTATAGATTTTGTTGATATATGCGCACATCGGCATAGATTAGTAAGGCATTTGTATCCTTTTTTTTTTATTGACAGCTGTAGGGGTTTGTTTGGCGAACAACAAAGTTTTGGCATATGTTTCGCTGTAGTCTATAAACTTTAAAATAGAAAAAATAACCAAAATGTTTTCATTTTAATACTCGGGAAAAAGAGGGAACTTAAGGGTATGAGTACTACCACTTAAAGTGTGGAGGGTTTGCTACATTCATTAAACACTACCAATCTGAAGATAGAATAGGATACATTAAATATACAAACTGGAAGGCTATATCTTTTATAGTTTTATATATATTGACTTTATTTTTTCTAGATGGCCACCTCTTTTAGTGGTCCGATTTGAACCAGCGTTTCTATATGAATTAACAACACGAACAGAATTTTTTTTTATACAAAAACATAAAAATGTGAAATCTAAATTCATTAATATATACTGCCGAACTTTAAGTCGAAAAGGAGTGTAATGGATCTCTATTGAAAAGTATCGACAAACGATGTTAAATTAAGATCAAATGTTTTATGAAATTAAGGTCTCAACTGTTGCGAAACTAATGACACGCTTGCATTGAAAAACAGAAATGCGTAAAATTTTTTTATTTTTGAATGCATAATTTGTGCGTTCTGCAAGGTCATATAATTATAATATTTTACTACTTCTATAGTAGCTAGTGTACACTGTATACCATGTATATGGTACATAGTGACAAATATTTTTAAAAAAATTTTAATTAAAATATCAAGTTTAAAAAGAGTAGGGGAGAAAAACAGAGACGACAGAAGGAAAAACATAGACTTCAAACTGCGTACATTCGGAAATACACGTTTTGCATTTGTATGTCTGTGCATTATGCATTTCCGCAATGGTGGCATCTACTGCAAGCACATATTTCCGGTAAAGTTTGTAGTTTTGTTGCACACTATCAAACGCGTGGCAGACAGCACACTGAGGCAATTTACTAGCTGCCAGAGAATATAAATTAACGTATTTTCATGGTTCGTCGAGCTGAAAATTAACGTAAAATACTTTTCAACAACATAAAATTATTATATTTTCACACGATGCTGCTGCTGCTGCTAAGTTTCGTGTGGCTCGTGTAGTTGTTATTGTTCTTGTTGCTGGAGTGTGTGTGTGTGTGTGTGTAAGTGTAATAAAATATTAAACGTCGCCGTTGCATTTAACTTCATAGTGCAAAAGCGCCGGCATACCACACACTCATTTAGTCAACGTACTTAATGAAGGCGTCGAGGTGTTAAACTGCCTGTAGTATTCTGGCTCACATTGTTCTTGTTTTTCTTCTGTACCCTATACGGAGTTAAGCTTTTAAAGTACTTATGACTTATGGAGTTAGTTGAAAAGATATAATAAAAGAACACTATTTATTTAAAAATAATAAATGGAACAAACTCATTGGCAAAAGTGAGCAAATTATAGTAGATTATTTATTTGAATATATAAATTGACAGTCAAGATTTTATTTAATATTTCTGTGGAATTATATTCAATATATAGCATATTTTAAGTGAGTAGTTTAGTACAAGACTACCACTTGCAGTGGCAGTCTCCCAGATATCATCTTTTGACAGATAGAGCAACAAATCAACATTGTTATATCCATTCCCATGTTTTTAAAGGAACTCTAAATTATGGAAGAGTATGGAAATTATTTTCTATCTCTACAAAACAAACAACAACAACAAAAAACATTTAAGCTATTTGCGAGTCATATACATGGATTCAATCGAATATAAAATAGTATGTAGCAACTTAATTAGAAATCGTCGAGAAAAACTGAAATATGTTTAGACGTTGCAGATGTTGAGACCGATTTGACAAGAAAAATTTTGTGGTGATGTTTATTGGAACTTCGAATAGATGCATATGCATATATGTATTAAAATAATAGACTTAAAGTTTATATATTTTTGTTTGTGCGCGCATCACGTAAAACTCACTCATTGCATTCAATATCGATTTATTCAAAGATTAAAAGCTTTATTGTGCGTAAAAATCAAAATACAGAGTCAAAAGATATTAGTTTTAAAATATGTATTAAATTTATAAGCTTAAAATTTGCTAAACACTAACGCTATTCAAACTGTTGGCCTTTTTAGCGCTTTTTAATGTGCTACTCAAACGTTTTACAATTCAATTAACTCAAATTATATACTAAACAAGTAAGAACGCTGCTATCGAGTGTGCTTGACTTTGAGGTACCCTGTAACCCCATTGAACCATAATTTTGTATACGGGATATGTTTCTATCTGAATTCATGTAGAATATTTTATTAAAATTATTATAAGATACACAAAACTATATTCAATCACAATAAAATAAATTTTATTAGAAAACGCCAGGGGATATATATGGGAGCTAACTTTTCTAATGGTCTGAAATGGACCTTTATAGAGTATTTTGTTGGAATTAAAGATTTACCAAATTTAAAAACATTAGATAGAGGGTCCTATTTTCATAGGTACTACCCCTTGGCACGTTCATTAAATATAATGAGGGATATTAAATGAATAAACTTGAAGGCTCTATCTTCTATAGTCTCCAATTTTTTGTTGTTTGTAGCCAAATGGACGAACAGTTATATATGGATTTGACGTTTTGTAGGAACTACCTGATTTAGTGGTTTTCTTTGGTCCCTAATGGAATATTTTGTTAGGAATGACAGAAAATTCACCTAATTTGCCATTTCTAGCAGAGAAAAACACTTAATTTTTTTCATCTAAAATGGAGGGACAGATTTGTATGTCTAAAACTAAATCAATAACAATAAAATTTCTCAGAAACTCAGAATGAGGATTATGATAATCCCAATCTCCCCTTAGGAAGAGGATACAAGTGATCTGAATATTGAATTGGAGAATCTAAATATTTAGATTTGAAGTCTTTATCTAAGTTCTCGTCTTTCAGGCTTACAGGCAGCCAGACGGATGGACAGACAGACACGTCTATATCGACTCCCCTTTTGATTTTGATCGAAAGTTTAAATACTTTATGTGGTCGGTCTCGCCTCCTTCTGTCTCTTACATACAATCTTAATACACGCTTTTTCCCTATGGTAAAATGGTATAAAAATTAATGTTGTGACTAGGTACCTCACAGGCAGCTCATAAGCTCAAACTCACAGCTGCAATTTGGTCAGATTCAAAGGGAGCAATGTCCCGTCCACCATTAAGCGTTAGAGAATATTTGTCATATCTTTGCACCCATTTGAGGTACAGGGATGATATTTGGTATACGTGGGATCGGAAAAAGAATACTTATGAGTTTGGTTTGGAGTTCAGGTACAGTGATGATATTTAATGGAAACAGGAGAAGATCGGAACATACATAGACACAACATTCATTTTAAAAATAGTTAAAAATATAACCATTTAATTTAAATTGAAATTCTTCGAAAAAATTCTGTACAGAGGAAACAAAATATGCGATAAACAAGCCTCGTACTTCATCTAGCAAATTGTGCGGAACTAGTTTTATTAGAATCAATAATTTCATCCTATTTATGAGAAATATTTTTTTTCATAAATTGGAAACAAACTTAATAGATGATTTCCTCGAAATATTAAAAATGTCGTAACCTAAAATCGACTGAAAACCTAATAAACAAGTAAAAAAATTACAGTCGGGCGTAACCGAAAAGAAAAGGGGGGTCGTTCAAATTCAATTGCTTATAAAATCGTCATTTATTATCCGATTTTGACTTAGATGTACGTTATCTCTATACTGGTATACTTTTTTTTTGTACCAAAAAACACGAAGTCTCTATCTATAACCGTTTTCGAGATCCTTTCGTTCATACAGACGAACAGACGGACAGACGGACATGTCTATATCGACTCGTCTATCATTCCTGACCATAATGGGGGTAACTTTGGGGGTATCCGACCATTATTTCTATCTGTTACATACATTTGCACAAAACCAATAGGCTCTTGTACCTTTGGTACAGGGCCTAAAAATTAAGCCGTGCACGCAAAGTGTACCGATATCGCATTGTGAAGCCGATGTCGAACGATTCCGTACCAATTTGTAAATTCGATTTTTCATGCTAATTTTAATTTTTTTGTTCGTGTTTCACTGAGTGCAAATAATTTTGAATACATTTTGAAGTATTTTCTAAATCAAATGTTTTACTAAATCTTTCGAGGATTGGCCACTTGCAAGCGTTAATTTCAAAAAAATGGATTTCAGTTACTTTTGAAAATTATCTGCACATTTTTTTTTGAGAATTTAAATGATTTCTAATTAGCTTTTTACTATCTCTTTTAAATTTTTTAAAGATCATAAAGCTAAGGGATGGCAATCCGCAAATGGCTTGAAGGATAATATCAATTTTGTAGCATAAAAACAGTTCGTTTACAATGAAGCTGTATAAAAAGCGCTGTTGTACTTTTAAATTTTATGCGAATGAAGTTTACCTACGCGGAAGTAGCTCATACATAAATTGTTAACAACGTAGACACACACACACATGCACATATGTGTAAATGCAACTAATTAAGGTTTTATGATAAAGTGTTGCAAATGAGTGTTGTTGTCTCTTACTGTGTTTGTGTATGCGTGTATCTATGTGTAAGTTGTATGCTTTACGGTTATTTTTGTAGTCCTTGTACAAGTGTATTTGTCCGACCGTCCGTCTGTTTCAACATTGTTCAACGCGACACTTTGAATGCATTGCATATTTATGAAACATTTTCGTACGCAAATTGCACAAAGTAGGCAAAAGGAAGGACAGACCAAAGCGGCTTAGTGCGACAAAGAATTTTTAAGTACATCTGCAATTAAATTTAAATAAAAAGCAAAATAATCATTTCTAGTTAGTTTGCTTTTTAAAAACACTCGCAAGTATAGAGTTACAATTCAATTTAGAGCAGCTTAAATATTTACGTAGACATTTGCAAATGTTTCGCATTGCGTGTGTTTGTGTGTGTGAGTGTGTTTAATTGCAAATTCAAATGTAATTAGTCACTTTTGGAAAACTTCAGCAAGTTAGTTGGAGTGCGCGGTTCGATATATCATGCAACATTCGTCTGGCTTCTTTGCAGTATGAGAATGCGTGGGTGATTGTCTTGTATACATTAAATTGTCAAATTTTCACGAAGCCCCAATTTTTCACACAAATCAACTTACTTAAATGTAATTCAAGCTGCTGCTGCTGCCGAATACAACTCCAAAGGTGAAACATTTACTGCAAGTGAAAGGGTTTGCAAAATAAGGGTGAAAAAATTCACCCCTTGAATGTGTTTGCCATAAAAATGCGAATTTTATGAGACAGTTAGGTCTGGCGTGGAATAAGTATTAAAGAGGGGCGCAAAATAAACACCCACCAACTTTGACTCTCTTCCAAAAAGAAAAATTTCACCTGCTGTTGAAAGTTAAATTTTAGGAGAAAAAATGAGTTCATACACAGCTGGCTGGTTTGAGCACTTTAAGAGGTAAAAGCTGTAGCAGAAACGTTTAAATAGATTTTCTAACTTACCCTTGGGTCGTATGCTTACACCAAAAAATATATACATATATACTAGTAATCTTGAGCGTGCTTGCAAAAAGTAATGAAATATATTTTGTTAGCAGAAGGGACGCTTACGAATCAGTTGGAAATGAACCTATTCCGGGCATTAGTATTACGGAGTCAGTATTGTTAAGTTAGTGCACATAAGTGTTGCGTTTATGGACCAACTCACAATACGTGATTGCCGAAATTTTTAAACAGATTTCGACAATAAAAATTCTGCACAGAAATCTAAGGAAAACTCATTTCCAAAACTGTTGTGCATGTCATTACGGACAATTTGATCATGCGAAAGGTGTGTGCCATGCTGGTCCCAAAATGTCTGAAAAATAATGTTTATTGCTTTTATAAACGCAGAATGGTGGGCAGTTTTTTAGCAGTACTGTTCCTTAGATTACAATTGTCAAATCTGATAAGCGGAGACGAGCGACTAAATATCCAAACTTAAAGACTCTACTTTTCATAGGTAAAGTCTTCATTGGCAATACATTTTGTAAGGGTAGCTCCTTTCAATTGTTCAGATTTAGACCTTTACAGCAACATCGATTCTTTTTCGGTGGTCCAATCTGTGTTGACCATTTGTTTATACAAATTTCAGAAGGAGGAGGTTTGTATAGTTAGGCCAATGCCTGGAGTAATGAAGTATGTATTACTATTTGCAAGGTCGCAGACACAATGAAAATTATAATAGTGTTTTATTTAAACGTGTGGTACTTTGTTACCGACTGAAGACTGCATTATCGATCTTTTTATTTCACGACACTATATGACTAAAATTATGTATTGATATAATCAAAATTAAGATCTTAAAATCAATGTCGCAAGATGAAGATTGTTTTAAAGAAATAGTATGTATTTCCGGAAATCATGAGTACCTAATCTATGATGCATCCAACGCGTATCACTGTTTAGTGTGCTGTAAAGTAAAGCAGCAACATTGATCCTTAGAATATGTCAACTGTATCGATCAAATATGCCGAAGGTTGAAGCGCAGGACTTAAAACACACAACTCGTTTTAACATGATGTTTTTGCACCAGAAATTTTGAAACAGAGTAATCTCTAATCACGGTTACGTGCTTAGTTAGACAAGAACAATAATAAGAAAAAATGGTACTAACGAGTATTTTGCTCCTCCCACTTCACACTCCACGAATAAGTGCCTAATAAAACATTTTTTTATGTATGCAAAGAAAATCGAGGACGGAAGTATCATAGATCGTTCAAATTCAATTGGTTATAAAAATCGTCATTTATTATCCGATATTGATAAAGTTTTGGGATTTTGGGTCTATTCTGGCAAACTTATGTATTGAAATAGTGATTAAAGCCTATCACGTTTGTCAGATTGGCCGAATTGTGATATAAATTAGACCTTAGTAGTACATTTATTAGTCATAAGATCAGAGGTCTTATAAAAACTCAATATTGTTTGGACGGGCACAAACTGTGACAGTGTTGCTATTGTCCAGTAAAGAATAGCCAGTTAACTGTGCCATGTATAATACTAAATCTGCTTGGTTTAAGCGAAAATTTTATACTATTTTTAATATAAACAAATTCCAAGCAATTTGCCTCCAGTTTTTGTGTTTTATTAGTAAAAGTATTTTTGTGAATACAATTCAACAATGTGTTCCTAGTAAATTTGTAGTTAGACAAATACAATTTTTCAATCAATTCAGAATGGATTGTGTATGGTTGGCTACGTGGCACAATAGCGTATTGTTCAGTAGCTGTTGTCCTCAATTACTTTCGCACGAAGTAGAAAATCTCATTTTGCGCTGTAGTGGGTGTGAAGTTTATACTTGTTATAAAGTATTTCCCTGTTGACTTAAATGTTGTTTTTTTTTTTTTTGTTTTGCTATTTTATTACTTGAACTTCACGGAAGCTTCCGCTGATAATATTTCTTTGAGAATTTATACCTACTTATATTAAACATTCAACAGCATCTTTATTTCACTGGCTCTATATTTCGTCGTCTGTTACTTACATTTTTTTCTTATGACTACATAGAAGAATAATGGCAACGCTTGACTTAATTTTAAGAAAAAAAAAAAATGAATAAAAAAAATTGTCTGTCAAAGTTAAGCATCATAAAAGTTTATTATTACGCCGTGTTGCCTGGTGTAAAAGAGGACCGTTTGCATTCTAGCTTAAACATTAAAATTGTTTAAGGATATGCCAGCTACTTTGACTAATGAGTGTTTATGCTGACATACAATAAAGTATAAAGTATATTGAAATAATAAGGCTGATGAAAATTACCAATAAAGAAATTATAGCAAAATGAGCGTTGAATCTTGAGCACTCAAAATCTCGGCCAAGGCATTCGACAATTAAAAAAAAAAAAAATAGTCTTCAATGAAATGTTGAGCATTAAATGCAGAAATCAATAATATTATGTGTTTAAATAAAAAAATAAGTGTGCCTGGGCCACAGTGCAGAAGTGAAACTTTTTGAAAACTGTAGAGCTTTGAATATCTTATATAGGTGGGAAACATTATTCGTATGAGGCTGTCTGATTTCTCCCTTCCCTTACCACGCGCTACACCAACTTCTCCTTACCCCAGCACCTAACATCAACTAACATCTCCTCCCCACCTGTAAAATCTATTACATTCTATCGCATATACCACACATAATCATATGCTTCGCTCTATAGTCTTATACAGAGTCATGCCTAAAAGTATGCCAAGTTTTAAAATAATACAAAAGTCATTTCCGAGTCATTACCGAGAACGGAACCGGAACCATGTTATGTTGAAATTTTTCATTTTACCACAGCCGCTAAAAAAGTTTTAATTCAAAAATTATTTAATATATGTTTGCAATGCTTACAGAGTGATATATTTTCGTATAAAAGTGTTCATTTTGTTATTTTAATTTAACCTTTGACTTTGAAAGTATTTTACTTCAATTTTTAAATATTTTATTATGTGCAAAATGGTGTTGGAGTCAATTGTTACACGCAAACATTTGTAGCAACATTTTTGATAAATTTTTAATCACAGTACGACGCTCACTAGAAACAATTTCGTACAGAAAAACTTCATATAAAGTAAAGGCTGCGTAATAATATAAAAGAAAAAAAAAACAATTCGATATTTCTAAGCAACTATTTTAGGTATATGAATGACACTTGAAACATATGTAAATGGCATCGGAAGGCATATGCAACACTTTTACATTCTCAATGGATATGGCTTCAGACAGATAAGTCTTTTGTTACGTCCATAACACTCAATCATTGTTTTATTTGGTCTTAATCTGGTTCGCTTCAAAGGTTTCATTACATCTTCGCCAATTCTTTTTAATAAACGCATAAATAATGTGAACTTTGATTTGTAGATGCTCAAACTCTTTTACATTGTCGGTTAAAACGCCTAGTTGACTGCAGTCATTTGTGTTTTTTATTCAAGATTGTTTCAGTTGTATTGTTCTATCATGCGTTAAGGCAAGTTGAGGCAGCCAAATTTGGTTAAAATACTTCAATTATTTTACTACAAAATGTTTAAAATTTTTAGAACTGAAAAGAAATTGAAAGTTTCTTATGTATTCTACGAAAGTGAATGATCTACTCCAAATATAGTGCAAAAAAGCGTTTGCTAATAAAATTAACCACCAAGTATATAACTTTTTATAAGAATACATTTTAAACTTTTTTCGTTTCTCCAAAAATTCGATATGAAAAATGAGTATTTTTTTCGATAATTTATATTTTTTTGCAGACTGGAAAATAAGTCAATTTTAAGCTGCTTTATTTCCTCCAATAATTAAACAGTTATTTTGGATTCTTATTCTTTGATTAATTCTCTAACCAATGCACGCTTTAATTTTGTTCAATGCTTTCATAAAATGTTAGATTTTTTCAACCATTTTTGGCCTGAGGTTCTCACCATATATAACACTTATCCTTGAGCAACGTTCGCTCCAGCTTGGGCGTATTGTGGACGTTGAGAAGCTTTACCTACTTATGCATCAAGTATAGCTTATAGTATAAGTTGGCGTGCATCTAATAGTCTTCGAAATTTCGTTGTTCGAATATACGAACAATGGAACGATTCGGGAATCTGACATGCCTTCTTTCGTGTTATATACAATTGGAAAAAATTTAGAATACGGGCAGGGTAGGTGGAGATACAATGAAACCATTTTCAATGACAAATTATGTTAATCATTAAAAATATTTCATACTAATCTGCCCCATTTTTCTGGTTCTTCGTATGAAATATTTTTTCTTGTTGTTATTAAATTAGTGAGAAACGTCAATACTCATATATTATTGCATAAAGGTCAAAATCGGACCACTAAAAGGAGTAGGTATCATACAAAACGTTAAATCAATAAGGACATGTCCGTATGTCTGGTTGTCCGATGAACACTAAGAATTAAAAGACTTTAATTGGTAGTGCCGTCCACTATTTGGTCGCTGCCATGCTTCTTTTTCATATGAGTACTATTTATATGCTTTTTAATGAAACATTCTCTAAGGGGTAGTACTCATAATAATATGCTCCTCCTTTCATTTAGCTTAAATGGCAAAATTAAGTAAATATTACTCAATTTCTAATGAAATATTGCATGTAGGTTCATTTTAGACCACTTAAATCTGTCTCCCTTTCTGGGGATTTGTGAGATCTTGCTTCTAAACTCGATTTGGGGTAAATATTGGTATAACTAATTTGAATAATCTCTGAGAAACAGTGGCTCGAGAGCCACAAGATCATTTGCTAATATCAGGTGTAATTAAATCACTTGCGACTCGTTTGCTATGTTAAATACATTTTCACTTTTTAAATAATAAACCTTAGATACACATTTTAGCTGTCTGCATATTAATTAGTCTGTCTGCATATTATAGATTTAATTGCTATTTTGGAAACATTTCAGAAAGATTTTAACGCAGAACACATTCACCGAAAATGAGCCGCATAATGAATTGAAAGGCAACACTCGATGACAGCGCACAAAAGCCAAAAATAAAAGCTTTTGTTTATACATATCAACGCTGGTATTAAATAAATTAAGCCAATTTATTATGCTACTAGTTCTCAATAAGCTAAGTGGTCAAGGATTTGCGTGTCTAGCAGACATATGTAACAAACCAAGGAACTCACATGAAAGAAAGGACGCACAGACGACATGTTCAACTGTAGACGAAATTTTGTTTTGTGCTAAACTCTTAAGGGATTTACTCAAAGGATGTGCGTGCGTGTGTGAGTAGGTCTAGCGTACGTTAAATTTGTAGCATACTTTACGGCATTAAGCTGGCAAGCGAAAAAAAAATTAAGAAGTGAAAAACAAAAGCACGAGACTACTAAACCGCAAAATGGTTTGCGTGCCGGAAGTGCTATTGTCTCCGGTCTAGACGAAATACTAGTATAGTAAAACGTAAGGACGAAGTGGCAGACGTCGGGAAAAACACCTTTTAACTGCATTAAAAGTACATTAGGATAATATTTAATAATAGTTGGCACAATAATAACAGCAGTAATAGCGACGAACGTAGAAAATATCTGCTAAGAAAAACTTAAATTGAAATGGTGAAGCAGGAGCAGAAGGACTGCTGCTTACAACAGCAACCAAGTCGACAATGCTTGATTGGAGTGCATAATGGAAATGCTTCAAGTTGTAAGTCGGTACAACAAGTACACAACTGCTGCCACTGGCTCAACCACTTAAAACCGTACACGAAATTTATATTACGATGTTTGCTGAGAGATAGCAAGGTAGAAAATAGTAGAAATATTTCTGATGCGAATTTAGTCCAATTTAATTTAAGTTGCACTTAAATTAAATTTTTATCTGTGTAGCACTATTAAAAATATGTAATGCAATAAATAATAAGAATGTTTACTATAAAAAAATAAATCGCAACCAATTTCGTTACTTTTAGTGATGCGCAAATGACAAGAAGAAACTTAAGTTGATGGAAATAATATATTCTACTCTCGCTATCCATCTCTATATCCTTGTAACACATTTCTCTGGGAGTGGTAGCGGTACCTTATGGTGGGCATCTAGCGTTCTTTCTAACTAGGCTCTTGGTTATACAAAGTCTACATAGTTGTCATTCAAATGTTGATGGAATAGGGAACATACGTACACATGCACACACACAGAAGACAGACAAACAGACAGATATGGTTAGAACGACTCGCATTATTGCGTTGAATAAGAAACTATATACTTTATGGCATATCTTAAACCTCCTTTCAGGCATTATTTAATACCTTGCACACTCTTTGTCAAGAGTTTAAATATATAAACGAACTTCAAATTCATAATATTTTGGCAACAATTTGAAAAAAATATTTTAGCAACGCAAAAAATACGATGCGCTGAAAAAGTAGACGCTGGAACGTGGCTCAAACTTTAACTAAGAAAAATCACGCTCTCCTATTTGGTCAAAACCTACACCCAAAAAAAAATTTTCCTAAAATTTAGGAATCATTACCTAAAAATTTTTTTTTTATCTAAAACAGGAATTTAAGGTAAAATTTTGCCTAAAAATGAATTTCAAGGAAAAAGTTTCCTAATATTTTAGGTAAATTTAGGTCATAAAATTCAAAATTTTACCTTAAATTCCTGTTTTAGGTAAACAAAATTTTTTTAGGTAATGATTCCTAAATTTTAGGAAAATTTTTTTTTGGGTGTAGCCTATGTTCTTTTTCATCGTCCCATCTATCTCTATACCAAAATTCATACCAATTGGTTTAGCGGTTTAGGCGTAAGAGAGAAACATACATCCATATAAAAAAGTGAGAAAAATAGTGGATTTACCTCCCCCAGCATTCACTATAGAGGAAAAGGCAGCCGCAATAAAACATCAGAAACCCGGCAAAGCCACGGGCGACGACAAAGTATGTAACCGTATACTTAAGGCTCTGACGCAGAGCGCGCTCCACTACTTGACATTGATATTCACTTTCAGAAGATGTGGATGCAAGCACTAGTGAAGAGGGTCTAGTAACCTGGCAAGCCGTAGAGAGACCCCGAATCTTACCGGTCAATCAGTCTCCTACCCTCGCTTTCGATGCTAAGGGAACGATAGATTGCTGTCAGTATTGTGAACATCGCCGTGTTCCAGTTTATTGTAAGCTACGCGCTAGAAGCCTTTGAGCAAACAATGTACTGTAACGCTGTACTTATGGAAGTTGCTCAAGCTTTCGATCGAGTGATAAAGAGCCTTATATTCACTTGTTATAGCCCCCATGTGGAGGTAGGCCATACATACTCCGGAAAATACATATCCTGTAAAACTACGCCAAGCGAAGAATGACAGGCTGCATTTGAGGAATCCGAAACTCGCTACTTCAAAGAGATCTGCAATTGGTAGAAGTTGTCGAGCAGATCTCTTTCCATAATACTCGATTCAACGACCGACTGTTCAACAGACTAGACGGCTAGACCCACATACCGTTTACGAAGAATCACTTATATGGACATCTACTGACGACATATCGTCACACTCCCCTTCAGTGACAACAACACTCCACCTAGATTGCAACAAACAAATTTTAGTTATAGATTGATGCAACTTGTGCACAAACTTGGCGAATTTTCTAAACATGGACTATCCTATCTTGATTCTGCCTTATTTAAAAAAAAAAAAATTTTGTGGTAATGTCAAAATGCCCTTAAATACTTTTAGAGATGAAAACTAAATATAAAAGATAAATCGTTACCAAAATCGACTAATTTTTTTTCAGATGCTATGCGTAATTTCGTTCTGGTGACACAAAAGAAATTATTAATAGGTGCTGCTCTGTTTGTTTTTGAGCTGCTGATGCTACCACCAATATGAATAATAGTAAAAGGCGTCCTCTGATTTGGCTAACTCAAGAAAAAATTTTTGTGGCAAGCAATAATTTGTTTCTAATGTTGGTTTGTGTCCGCAAAGAACTGTTTGGACATCTCAGCATTGCCATTGAATGCCATTGAAGATGTAAGAAGTTTAAAGCTGCTAATTTAAGTCTATTTTTCATTATGTCTTTTTTGCACTCTGCCTCTTGACTTAAATTGAATATACGTATTGGATCCAAATTCTACTAAGCAGGGGATTGAAAGGTACAGCAAGTATAGTTAAGTGTGTTAAGTGTGGAGAGGCTTAAAAAACCTACAAAGACGCCTAGTTCTACCTTAACATATTTAGTTAGGGATGTAAAGAACGATGCCGACGAGTTGTAGACTGAGAGTTTAGGGTTGCGAACTTTATCAAAATAAAAGAAAATTCTCTAAATAGAAATTAATTTTAGAACAAAACTTATCAAAATCAACAATCGAGAACAACCATCAGCAGAGGTTAACAGTTTCATACAGACGTACAGAATCACAGTACCCACAGATGCGTAGCTATACATTTTTAAGTGAACAAAGTTTGGTATGTACCGTTTCTTCGATCTACTCGACTTGGCATACAGCCTCCACTAGGTCTCTAGGCCCACTGAAATGAATAGTCAACGTAAACGATCAAAATCCAATGACCAAAGCCAACCAAGAACAAAGCATTGCGCATTATGCTTTGAATGTTTTTAGATGATGAACGAGTTTTATTCTGAGAAAACCTAAAAGATTTTAAATAGTGTTCCACAGACCAGCCAACAGGCTCGTCTATGTGCCACGTGCAATTCTTAACATTGTCACATAGTAAAGTAATTTGGTTGAGTTTCAAATTAACTGACAAAGCAGCAGAGTTTCAAGTAAAGCTCCTCTAGCATTCACCATTGATAACCTACAAAAAAAAATTGTTTTGTTACATCAATTGAGGGCTGCAGTACTCTTACTCACTGGAACTGCCTTGATATTTCCCGCTGCACAAATTTCATTATACAAACTTTTTGCTGCATGCGAAGGGTATACAAAATTAGCATAAACCACATCAGCTGTATAACAATATGCATGAAAAAAAAAACAACAATTGCAACCGAAACCGAAAACAACGAACAACAATTGAATAGTTGTCGGAAGGATAAAGACATTCATTGCTGTGCAGTGAAAATCGGAAGAAAGGTGCGGAAAGCCAGTCGAATTAGAACAAGCTGAAGAACAAGAGCACATAGTGAAGAAAACTAAAAATTAGAGAAAAACTAAGGAAACAGGCTAACAAGCAAGAAAGCGCTTTTCCTCTTTTAAAGTGAATGCTTGTGCCTATACACACACACACACATACAACACACACTCATAGAACTGAACAATGCATTGCGTTAAAACCGACAAACGTTTGAGAACTGAAAACCTGCTTGAATACTGCAAATAATGAACTTAAATTGAGAGGCAAAAAAGAAAAATAAAAAAAAAAATAAAAGCCCTACCAGCGAATCGAGGAAAATGTTACTGAAATGTTTCGCCTCGCTTTTAAATTCGCAGAGAACATGGCGCACAAATTAAAAGTGTGCCACAGGCTAAAAAAAAGGAAACTTTAGAGCGTAACAAAGGCAACAATTGCAGATGTAAAGCAAAGTGAAACACTACGATTTGAAAACATTTCAACTATGATGCCGCTTGCTGCATACACAGCAGCCAATGAAATGTATCTGCTTGTATTTTGTATAGCATTGTGTAAATGTTATATAAACGCTGCAAGTCCTTAAGCGGCAGCGACAGATACAACTATATATATATGTATGTATGCATATGTATATATTACATCCTTTCGCAGTGTACATTGTATATCTAAAATTTTTTCATGCATAGATAGCAGCAGCCGAGAGATGCAAAGTGGCACATTTAAATTTAAATGCAAATCAAGTAACTCTCTTCGCTATTGCATCAACCAGTCATCCACCCACCGACAAAAGGCACAGACCATATTACAAACATGCATCCTTTTCTTTGTATTTTCTTCTGCTCATTGCATATTATCCTCTCGACAGCAACCTCAACCGACAATTGACATACTCAACGCTGTATATGTTGAGCATCTTTTACTAGTTTGGTTTTACTATCGTTTTTATATTTATTTCATTGGAGTTTCTTTTTTTTTTTTTTTTGTTCTTCTTCCTCACTGCAATTGCAGATGACATCAGTGGTATCAGATTTAAAATGAAATTTTCGCTTCAAGCGATATTTATTTCAGAGAATTGCATCCTTATGCGTAAATGTTCCTCCTTTGTTACTCGTATACTGCTGCCTTTGCGCTATATGCTTATATATTTGATATCGGCAGGACGCTATTCAGAATTGCATTTTATAGTAAACAATTTTATAGCAATTTAAATATGATTGCGTTTGGCTTATCTGATTAACAAGTATGCAAGGCAGTAGCTGTAATAAAATACTAGTTTAATCTAATAGCAAAATAAGCTGTGAGAACGGCTTTAATAATAAAAAAAAAAAATACGATTCGTTGCTTAAGTTCTTGAATAGAAAAATATTCTATTTTGTTTGCAAACAATTTTAATTAGTTTTAATCTATATTCATCAACAATATTCATCACATAGCCAAAGTGATGATATTTTGATTGAGCTTTTACGAAGTTGCATCCCAAAATTCTTTTATTCGATCATCTTCGAAGTCAGTTAGGCGCCTAGCTTGTTATTAAGGTGTTTAAGTCGATCTAAGTACGCTATCTGCAGAAGCCAAAAGAGTTTTGGATAAGCGTTCTATGGACAGATGAAAATTACAAAGAAAAATTTCAAGAATTTCTGTCTCTAAAAGGTTTTTATTCTAATTTATGTGTATTCTGTTAACCGAATTTAATATTTTCTCTTCTTTATTTTTTTATTTAATCGTTTATATTTTAAATTGTATAAGTATATCATTCTTATAATTAGTAAATCAAAGTATTGCATCCCTTTTTACAATCACAGACAAATGCAAATTACATATCTCCTATTTAAACTAACTTTGACCATTTTAAATACCAAAGTGCTACTAGACTCCGTTTAGTAATGCACGACATTTTTCTACCACATTTAATCATTTGATTGGTTTTTCTAGCTCTTTCATTTTTCATTTGTTCTTAAGTAATTTGTGCAAAAACTTTTGCTATTTAAATGAAAATCGATTTTTGTGAATTGGCTGTCAATGAAGGTCCAACTTATTGCAGTTTTATTTATTTCCGCCATTTTACTTTTTGTTCTATATTTTTTTTTTTTTTTTTTTGTTGTAAACTCTAACAGTGTCACTCGTATTGTCTACAATTCTTTTTATTATTTTCTTTTGTAATTGAAGCGAAATTTCCGCGCTAATGACGGCGAATCTGTCGAACAGACTCGAATCCATTGTCGACATGTAATTAATGAGCTATCGAGTTTACTTTTATTGATGACTGACTTTTGTACTAAAATAAAAAGGGAAAAACCCAAGCTTTGGGTAATACCAACGCTTAAATTTTTTTTGCAAATGGAAACTAAGATAAGCCAATCTTAACTACTGAAGCTAAAAGCGCTTTCAGTTTTTTCGTATCTAATAAATTAAACAATTTCATTTTATATATTTACTTAAAATATTTAATTATTTGTCGTGCGAATTGGCCTATTTTAATGAAATAGAAAGTATTTCGACGTTTTCATCTGGCGTTGGCACTTTCTATTTTTGTCTAGTGAAACTTATTTCGTTTGCTATAACATAAATTGGAAAAAGTTTGTGTATGGGAGCTGTAGCACCTTCAGTGGCCACATCAAAATAGTTTAAAAAATTAATTATGCATTTTCAAGTTGATATCTAAACAAGATATAATGCTGCAGTCAAGTGTGTAAGACTTTATATTACCCTGTACCCGCTTGAACTAAATTTTCTAGTGGTTGAATCTGTACTTTTATGGTTTATAAGGATTAACGTTCGCACTTAAGTCTTCACAACGGCAAATATACAAAAAGATTGATGGAATTCTATTGTAAATAAAAAAATCCATTAAATCTGAAATTTTTCTGGAATCAGTTGTCCAGTGTGTTGGAGAGAGTCTGTGTATAATATTTAGTATTATTTTTTTTACAATACGTTTATACAGTTGTCTGTCTTTAGCGTTAATAAGAAGAAGACTCTGCGAAGTAACTTACAAAATTTTGCATGATATCAAAAAATACTAAGACACAAATATTTCAATTGATTCTAATATGAATTTAAATGTGCTAATAAAATCTAGTTTTGAACTTGATCATGCAGTAGAAATGCTCAACAACCTACTACTCGAAGAACTAGATCTCAACCTTTACATCTTTCCTTTGGAAATAAAACCAATTTAAACGTAGCTAACAAAGTTTTAAAGGAACGATTACATGAACTTAAAACTGAAAGTCAAATTAAATATTTAAAAAATCTGGAACCTTATGCCGTACTTGTTCTATAAATCCTAACTAGGTAATTGAGTGACACAATGGCAGTGACAGTGGCAACATGTTTGTTGAAAGTTTGATTAAAAGAATGGAATATTAAAGTAAACTACATAAAGAGTGTAAATGTCAAGTTCTTAAATAAAAGAGATGACAGTCCAAAACTTTTATTTAAGGAACCGCACATTCCTGAAAATAATGAAGTGAATTATATTGGCTACCAACTGCACAGACGACTTATTTTCGAGAACACATTAAAGCAATACAAAAGCAGTTAAATATAAAGTTCAAATATACAAAACTATTATCAAGCCTTACTTATGGACTTACGGCATACAGTTATGTGGAACACCAATGGTTCGTATCGACTAAAAATATCGACTAAAAAATATTCCGTTGGTAAAAGTCGAAATAAAAATGTTCAATGTGTTTCTTCAAAGTCTAAGTTATCATATTATTTTAGATATTTTATTGGACGGATCTGATGCAATCAGGCGATTACACTTTCTGTAAGGATGACAATGGAAATCTGGTAATGGATGAACAGGAATCACTGAGATTATGGAGGATAGAGAAATAACACCGGAACCAACAGTTAATGATGGCACTATTGTAGAGCCACCGGACTATAACGAGGTCAATTCAGTTATTTAAAAGCTGAAAAATAGCAAAGCGGCAGGCACTGATGGGCTGCCAGCTGATTTATTTAAGACCGGCGGTGAAGAGTTGGTTAGGAGTATGCACCACCTTTTATGCAAGATATGGTCCGATGAACGCACACCCAATGACTGGAATCTTAGTGTTCTCTGTCCTATCTTTAAGAAAGGACATCCCGCTGTTTGCGCCAACTACCTCGGAATATGTCTTCTTTCAATCGGATGTAATAGGCTGAAGACATACACGGATTCACTGATAGGACTTTATCAGTGTGGCTTCAGACCAAAAAGGTCGACCAGTGACCAAATATTTACATTACGCCAAATCTTAAAAAATACCCATGAGTTCAACAAAGACGCACACCACCTATTTATCGACTATACACCGATGATATCGATATCATCGGCACGCAGGAACGGCGAGTCAGCAAGGCGTTCTCAGAGATTGAAAAACAGTCGCGGCTCATGGGTCTAGCGGTGAATGACGACAAGACGAAGTACTTGGAGTCTTCTCGCACTCCGTCATCGCGTCTTGGACGGTCAGTGACCATGAAGAATTTCAACTTCAGTGTTGTAGAAAACTTCGTCGATCTTGGATCCGAGATAATTAGCAACAACAACGTCAGCCTGGAGATCAGGCGAAGAATCACGCTTGCAAACAGGTGCTTTTTTGGGCTGAGCAAGCAAATGAGTAGTAAAGCTGTCTGAAGAGAAAATAGGATAGTCTAAATATTCAAACTTATAGTCTCCATAGACATGTCTATATCCTATGGCTGATAACCTTAAAATGCATAAAAGATTCTTAAGTAATATTCCAGTAAAAGAGTATTCACCGCAAAACTTTGGTAACACATCGACTCCCAACACAGTAACATGCTTTTGTGGTGACTGTACTTAGGAAGTAAATTATGAATAGTCTATAAAATAAAAGTGACAAGTTGTATATTATAATGTTGCATTGCATTCATTTATATCCAATTTGTGCTTTGAATTCAATCAGTAGAAGTTGTTTAAAAATTAGTATATAGGTTTGAACTAAACAGATAGACAGAACCATAAACCAAAAAGCGACACAAAGCTAAAAACTTTTAAAAAATAAATCATATCTTTAAAACCATTTGTGTGCGAAGCATTTCCATTGCAGAAGAACAAATTTGTATTTTTATTCCATGTAGCCATAGTGGAAAAGGGTGAAAGTATGAGTTCAGACTGTCCTGTTTAAGCTGAACATTTGATAGGCTAACTACAATTCATGCACTGGAAAATCCCAGAACAGTTTATAGACTAGTTTTTAAATCTTATTTTGACAGATCTTCGGTTGATTTAAGTGATCACAGTGGGATAGTACGACAGGACAACCATAGTATATGACACCAAAGATCAATTGTTTTCATTATAAAGGATTTTTAATGAATACTACTTTCTGAGTTTCTATTTATAAAAGAATATTATGATCTGGTCAGATAGCTTTGTTTCTAAAAAAATGCAGAGATATTTGACATTTCTCTTCAACGTGATTCTGTTATTATTAAAAGTGCGATCTGCTTGTGGTAGATATTCCTGTGAAGTAAATAGCCTGAGTTTTTGAAATTGGTTTTGACTAGAACGTGAATCCTGACAAGTGGATGTGCAGTGTCCTTTACAAAAAGTAAATAAGAGGAGGTTTTTATTTTCGTTTAATGAGGTGGGCTCTTCTTCAATGATAATATATAAAATTTTGCTCAGAGAAGATTGGTTAGTTCATTGGTTTTTTTGATTGAAAAAATCAATATTGTGGGAAGTATTCACAGTTAAAGCGCGCGTTTATGATGACTGTTAAATATGGCATACCAGCTTCGGGTAGATGTTGTAGGATTTTATTGCTTCATCCGTCAATACCAGAAGCTTTGCTAGCTTTAAGAATTTTAACAAGGCACTTCAGTCTAGCTAGCGTGCTTATCACTTAATTGGTTTGAGGCAAAGGATTGGACTTTATTGGATCGTTTATCGCGTTGAATAGGCTGTTGAATATGTTTACTTTTCTCGGTTTTTCTGTTTCATCTCTCTGGGTTTTTCTATAAAAAAAAAAATTTTTTAGTTTTGGTTAATTCAGTTAGAATCGCAAAATGTTGCATATTTTATGTCAAAGCTAATAAAATATTTTATAAAGTTTCAATTCGGATCACTAAAATGGATAGCACTCGTACAAAAAGTCAGACAGGCAGAAAGTCTGTCTGTCCGTATGAACATGAAGTACTTAGAAAATATCCAAAAGAGCCTTCAAGTTTGTTGTTTTAGATTCTGCTATTCCTCTGCAGATTAGTTTTCATTGAAGGCGCAATGTCAATAAAAACTGGCCAATCCTTTCTGAGATTTTGATTGAAAAAATTTTCGTTTTGCTGCTAAAAAGTTATCAATTCTAATTCTTATAAAATATTCCACATAGCTCGATATGGTACCACTAGAGTGCACCTCTGGCAAATTCCTGTGCTTTCTTTTACAGAAATACATTTTTTTGTTTAACTTAAGCAATAAATTTATTGTATCGTTCACAAATCCCAATTAAATTATACAAATTATATGTTCAGAGTATCTCGAAGTCGAGCACACTTGTTCTTACTTGTTTTGTAGTACACTTCTATGAAACTTCGCCATTTAATAGATGATAGAATGTATAGAAGGCATTAAAGCTTCCATTTGTTAAAATAAAAAACGAGATGCAAATTAGTTAAGTGAATTAGGAGTGCTGTTTAATATGAAAACATTGAAGAGACATCCTTACAAAGGAGTTTCATTCAATTAGTTATTTATGGAGAAAAATTGTTTTGCACTTAAGTAAAAGTTGCGACTGAAGTTGTAGAAAATTTAAAACTTTTGCGACATTAATTGCACCACAAAATGTTTTACATCAAAATGCTTAACATTTTCCAAAACAAAGCCAGAGAAAAGCAGAAAAAAAGCTTGAAATATGACAAATTAAATGCGTAAATGAAACGAAAGCATGATGAAACATACGATGCCAGCAGCACGGAGCGGAAACGGAAATGAACACTTGAATATAGAACGACAAAAGCGACGATAAAATAAAGCTGCCAATGCGCTTTTTAAAAGGATATGCAGCTGACATTTCAAACCACAAAGTAACGACAAAGTCTTAAACAATGCGAGTATATACATCGCTTTTCATCATTCAATCTTTTTATTTTGAACTCGCAGAGCTGACTACACAAGCAACGACTATACGAAAAGTTTGAGCAGCGAAAATAGCATAATTGGAACACAAGGCTTTGTAGCATCATGAAACGCACTGCAGTTGACTTCATTGCAGCGAGTCAAGTGATATGACGGCTGATGAGTTAAGGGTTTCAAAGTGAAAAAGAGTTGCAATATTGTAGGGTGAACTCAGTTCATTTTAATAAGTTCGTTCGATAAGCTCTGTGATCAGCTTAATAAAATATTCTGCCTTCATTCAATTTTGTTCATACGATCGACTTCTCCTTACTTGTCACTAATATGTCACTACATATTTTATTCGTTTTAGTTATTTTGTTCTTTTTCCGTAAATTCTTTCTGATTTTTACTTGTTGCGTTTTGTGTAAATAGTAACTGTAAAAAGAGTAAATGATTTCATAAAAGAACAAACAGTGTGAACATGTTCAGTCCGTTCAGTTCAGGGAATAAGTTCACGCTGTTCGTTCGTTCGTTCGCTTGTTCGTTTGTTCATAAGCAAATTCAACATTATTGTACAGCATATGAACATGTTGCTATGTTGCTGATAGAGCAGACAAGTATGACAAGTTGAAAGTAATGCAACTGCGCTCTGAAGTGGTAGCAGCTCTTTGCCGTCATAAAGTTAAAGTAGCACAGTCTAGATATGTCATACTGCTTGTATTATGCATGCACATGCGAACTTACACAGATTATGCTTTCTCAAAAGCCCACATACACACACAAACACAAGTTTAAGCCACACAGTGACAATGTTGTATGCGCTTAATCAAAAGACAATGGCTGCCGGAAATGCAATGTAATGCATTGCGTATGTGTTGTACAGAGAAGCTTTCATCTTTGTGCATAATACAATGTTACTTTGACGATTACGAGGTTAGTTCCAGTAGTACTCAAGTATTATTTATGTGTATGTAAATATATATAATACATATTGAGATATACATTTAATAATTTATTATTAAATTTAATATGATGACGTAATCCTATGTGATAGTATAGCCCAAACAACTTTCTACTCTATCGTATCGATGCATTTCTAGCGTACCAGGATGCGTTGACGATATAGCGCAAAACTTAATTATGAAAGCGTTGAATTATTTCAAATCAAAACTCCAAATTGGAGCTAAAATTTGTTTGTAGATAGAACTTGCTCGTGAGTATTAGGTTTGATCCTGTGAATTTGTGCGATCTTTGAATGGTTTTCCTAAGGCCAAACTGATGCTTAGGAATTAGCGTATTCGTCTCCATTATTGATTGCATACCATCCAAAAGAATTTTGAAAAATTGTTTAAAAAAAAAAACTGCAATACGACATTGCTTCATTTGGAGGTTCGTTAGACTTAGGTCTTATGAAGTCTTAGCGCTGCATTGATAACATTGTTCAGTTTTAAGAAACCCTTTTGCAAAAGCCTTTAACAAATTTTATAATTTCAGCTGCTGTAGTATGCCGTATATTCTCGCTCAGCTGATGATTATTATAATGCAGTATGTCTTCTTCGTCATCATCAAGTTTAAAAGTTTCGCCCAGCTGCTCAGCAAAAAGTGTAGTTTTTCAATATCGGATGTTGCCCATGTATCGGATCCTCAAAGAAGGGCTGTGCTAATTGGCTGTTTTATGATTTTTGTTACTTTCCATGACGACAACCCCTTTTATTTCATATTACTAATCACTTTCTTTAGTTTACTGATTTAAGTTTAAACCAGAAACATAGTTACATCACTTGGTGACCTAGTTTGCTGACATTTCCTCCTTTTTTTTTCGTAAGAGCAGCTTATCCAGGCTGCATGTTGAATTTTTTCAGTATACATTAGTTATTGTTGCGGATTATTTACATTTTTTATTAAGCCAATTCCATCTTCTATGAGAGATCTCAAGTATTCCCAGTCAGTTTTTGCATTAAAAATTTACGCTTTTGGTTCTTCTAGTTTTGAAGCATCGTGCAGGGTGAGATATATTGAAAAGTCTTCCGAATTCATATCAAATACATTTTGTACCTCAAGTGTGTCTAAGGGAATTATTCTTAAAATGAAACAATCTATGACGTCTTGTTTTCTTGTTTTTTCTCTTTCAGAATATTGGACTGCCAATAGATAGAAACTCACAGCCCGTGGCTAACGCTGTTTTCATAAGCTCTCTATCTTTTCCAGTGATCAAACGTGCACGCTCATGAAATGGTGTAAAAATTTCTTCTAAGTTGTCAGCTGCTTTCTTTATATTTGTCAACTTTCAAACTTAGTCAAACGCAAACATCATGAAGCAGATTGCTCTAATGATCAATGATAGAAACTTGTAACTCTTAAACACTACAAGTGCCATCTGACTTGAAGTTGTTTACTTCTGGCACTACCCACGCTTATTAGCTTGTTTTAATCTTTCTGAGTATATGATTGCATTAAGTGAGTGATAATCAGTTGACAATACTTTGTGTTGCTGAGAGAAAAGTTTGTCAAAGCGATTATACAAATTAAAGTATCTACCAACAAAAAAAAAAAAAAAAAGGAAGGCGGAAACTCCAACGAATAAAGGCACAGATTGTGTAAGTACATATAACTATGTAAAACAAAAAAAATTAAACAAAATAGAAAAGTATCTTACTACCATCAAAGCATGCACCAATTTTCAGTATGAGCGGCAACAATTTTGCTGGCAAAATTTTGTAATATTAAAATTCGAAACAAAATTAGAAAATTCTGTTGCTATGTAGTAGTTATATAAACTTTCATTTGATACGTTTCTATTTGCATATGTATGACTATCTAAAAACGTGTCCTTATATATTTATCCGTTAGTATTTTTGTCTTCTATGCACAGTTTCGGCAACTCGATTATGCTAATTCAACTTAATCCTTGAATGAAGTGTGCGTTGCGTATTTAATTTAAAATTTATGCAACTACAACAAATAATATTTCGTATTTATAAGTTAAGAAATACTCTTGAGATTAAGCTGAATTTCATTGTAAAAGCAAATAATTTATATAATTAGTAGCAGCTATAGTATGCAAGCCCTATTAAAATTAAATTGCAAATTAAAGAGCTTGTTACCCGGAAAAGAAGACGAATATCAGATACAATAGTTAAAGTAACCATAAGAAAAAAATGAAACATTTTACTACTCTTAGCTAAATGAAGGGATTAATTGAAGTGACAACGTTCGTTCGTGTCGAGCAATTTGCGCGGTTCATTCCCTTTCCAAATTACCACACAGCACAGCGCACGTCATTGCCTACGCTTTTTGCTATCACTGCTGCTTTTACTGTAGTTGCTAATGGTTTTAGTGCTGACTTAACTGATGCTTCAGCAATACAGATCAATGTGATTAAATGTGTAAGAGTGTAACAAGATACTCGCAATAGTGCAATCTTAGCTGCATTTGTAATGGATACAAATGAATGAGTGAACGAATGACTGAGTGACTGGCTGTCTTTCAATTTAAGTGTATGAACAAAAGGAAAAAACGTATAAATGAAAGAAGAAGATATACAAATGGCAAAAAAAAATGTGTTTGAGTGTGTATCTGTGAGTGCAAAGCTAAACAGAATTGACAGTGAAACAATGATAGCCATTATCAATGTGTAATGGTTTCTATAGACATTTGCTATAAAAAACACAATTTCAACAATTTGTATACGTTTTGCTATAGTGAATGACAATGAGACGGATGAGGAGAAGGGAGGGTTTCTACTCGAAGCTCACTTTCCGAAAAGCATTTCTTTAATACACCAGACTACTTGAATTAATGCATATCCAGAAGATCAAACTGGAGACTGGGCAGTGATATTTGCACCGAGGATAGATTAAGATGGGTCATTGGTACAACTCATCTGTTGTTGATGAAGTATTTCCAGCATTACTACAGAATGTCTAAGACCTTTTAACAGGCACAATGGTAAAAATGTTTTGATGTAGCCAGGCACTCGGTTATATACCGATGTGCTGGAGTAAAGCAATAGCGTTACATGCTTCTTCTCGGAAGTATTAGCTAAAATCACTCAAAGTAATGAATAACATATTAATAAAATTCTCTAAAGAAGATCCCCGTAGATCTTATAGTGAAGAAAGCCAATATAGTAATGATAACTTATAGAGTTTTGCTAGTCAGGTCAGGTCTGTGATAGCTAACGGCACAATTGTTTAGGCGGATACGGCTAAATTAACAGTAGTCAGCAAAGGGAGTACCTACGATCTAAGATAGTGAACAAAAGAAATGCCGTGAGGAACTTATGCGTCATTGGTCTGTTTTTTTTAATTTGTTACATTTTGTGATTTTTCACAGGTTTGCTTAACCATAGTCGAGGAACTTTGAAATTTGTGCACACCATTATCTCCGAGAATTTTATGTAGAGAAAAATCTACGCCAAGTACGCTAAATAATAAACTGCAACAGAACAACACATCAAGCCACACTTGATTCTCGTTGACCAACTAACTGACAAAGATACAGTGATGGTACTATAGTAATTTTTCTTAAACGCAGATAAAAATTCGATTACAAATAGTATCACCATGCGACTATAGATAGCATTTAAGAGGCTTGTTTGCATGCTTTGTAGTTTATTGCAGAATAATATATCACAAAGTCGTCGTTTTTAGTAATATTTTCAATAAATATAAATCGATTGAGATGGCTTTCGATCCCTTGGCATGTTCTCCTATGAGAGGCGGTGATTTATGATGATTTGTCTAACGGTGTCAATACCAGTTTTTCTTATTTTTATTAGTTCTAGTGTCATGCGAAGAACATACTTTCCTCACGCATGCTTTGAGATATAACCTTCTAGACCACCAGTATTGTGAGTAGATATTATATTCCATTAAAGATTTTTAGCGTTTTCTCCCATTAACCCTTTTCACAACTAAATTTTGAGGGTGAAGATTGTAGTATTGCATTCAGTACTTCTAAGGACGATGTAATAAATAAATCATTGTTTGCTTGAACTATATACAGACGATTTCTAATAGTGGTCTTATCAAGAGCTAGGTATTGGACATACACTTCTACACGCTATTTTTAAACCAAGCAAAATTTGCAATTAAAACCAGAAGCACAGACGGGCATATTTTCTTTTGATAATTACATCTATAACCGGCGATTGCGATGTTAAACTGTTTTAATCTTATTCCTTAGTAATAACAAGAGCTGATAAGTTAAATTAATTTTAAAATTACGTCAACCATAAATGTTTGTCGATGACAAATGCAAAGCTTCAATTAATTTTACTCACCTCTTATTTATTTGTTTTGCAGATTTCGCTTTTGATTGAATATAAATACAGCCGCACATCTTAAAACTGCAATTATACAATAAAGAAAGCAAAGATGTATTAGAAAATGTAACCAAGTCAACACATTAATTAGCTAATTAACAAGAATAAAATATTCTTTCATCAAAGATCAAAGCCGTGTCAACATTATGTACGCTTTCTATTAGACTTATTGTCCATGAAAGTCTAAACATATGAATTATGATATCATGTCTGATCATTGTGTACGTACATATGTCTATCATTAAAATTTGTATAAATATTTTTCATATACCCACTTCTAAAAAGTATATAGTTCCATGACAATTTTGGGAGTCTGCCAATATTAATTATATATAAAATGAATATGTAGGCACATCGAAGCACTAGTTTCACTTAAATACATGTTGAAACTAAACTATCATCAACTCTACTCAAATACACATAGACAAAGTTGAACATACAAGTCACAGCAATTTCCTTGCGGAAATCTGCGTTGAGTTTAACTAAAAATTTTCGCAATGATGTTGCAGGAAAATTAAGCTATACAGCGTCAGTTAGGCGGCATATCAAAACTTGAAAAGGATGTATGGAAGGAAGGAAATACGCCAAGTGGCAGCGAAATAAAATACATAAATGAAAATAGTCATACGAATTGAATTGCTGTGCTGGAAAACTCTAAAGTGTACTTCTATACTCGTATATTGTAGCTAACTGACAGACTCGAATGGTTGTATGACTGTACAATTTATGGCATGAAATGCGTTTAGTAAGCGTTTGAAGGATAGCAAAACCGTACAAGGGAATGTGGGAAAGTCGAGTGCAGTTTGCAGTTGAGTGAATGTGTGACTGAGTTAGTTAGTGTGCGTATACCATATACGAGTGCATTACGAGTACGTCGGAGTGTGTGCTTTTACATTGATGGCAGTTGCAAGTTATGCTGCATACTTTTGTGCGCTGCTGACAAAAACCGGAAACGGATGAGCTTAGCATGACAGAATTTTAAATACTAAATAATAAAGCTGCGTATGTAGACACATTTATTTCGGTCGGTTTCCAAACTGTCTGTCACTGTGTGCATGGGTTATTTCAAAAGTTTGCTGTTAAATGAAATCAGTATTATATATACCAGATAAGTATGTATTTGTTAAATGATAAAAAAATAAAAAAAACAGTTAAAATTAGTTATTAGCGATACTTTTTTAAGATCGTAGAGAGAGAGAGAGAGATCAGAGATTGTTAAACTATACTGAACCAAATTTTTTTTCAGTACACTATAGCAGATGATTTCAAAATATGTATATTCAAATTTATATTCAAAATTAAAAAAGTTTTGGTCTTGAATATCAGAAAAACGAACAGTGTTAAAAATAAAAAAAATTCTAATATGAAATATAGTTTGAATTTAAAACCCAATTGGCAGCAGTCAGCAGCCAATATTTAAAATTTTTCCAAGTTAGTTGCTTATTGCAATTGAAAACCCATGCAGATCTAGCAGGACTTTTTACTTAGATCTTAATAAACATACGATTTTTATCACCTACTTTAATTGCGTATCACTTACTTAGAAAGAGTGCTATATATAAAAATTTAGAAAGGAATGTGTCGTTTGTATAGAACTATGCGTTCAAATGCTGCGATCTTCAAGTAGGACACCTCAAATTGGGCGGTTCTAGCTAAATTAACAACTAAATAAAGTATATTTTATATATAACCCCAGAAAGGAGCAGCAGGTATTTGTGGGGTATATAGGTATATATATATATATATATATATATATATATGCACAAACTTAATATAGTCCTTTTTCAATATTTCATATTCGAAATCCTGTACACAAATTGATAGAAATTTCGTTTGACCCTCGAATGTCAGTTGTGCTGAATTTGTGATAATACGCTGTCGAGCTTGTTTACGCTGTCAAGATTGTCGAGATTGTAATTTTTACTTATGTTGTTATTATTGTAGTTTTTGAATATAGAGTCATATGAAAAATTTGAAAATTGTATGCAATAATTTTTTGGCATACTATATCAAAATGTTTGTTGATACAGTCAAAATTTATGATGATGCTGAGAATCAACTTGAGATTAAAGCAAACAAAGACAGAGATATACATATACACAATGAAAGCATTTATGTTTTTAAGCATAAGCTGCAAGTTTTATTTACAAATATTTTATTGTCTTCACTTATTTGCATTTTGAGTATACAAGTTTGTGCATTTACAAATGTTAACTAAGAAGAAAACATTTTATTTCAATTTACGAACTCATTTAAGCACAATGCTTAAACTTTTAAGGCATATTGCCAGCGTTGAAGTTAATCTGCATTAAGACAAACTGACTGTAGCTCATGCAAAGCCGATGCGATGAAGTGAAAATAAAATTCAATGACACCAAGCCAAGCCGGAGATACACGCAGCGTGGTGCAAATAAATTCCCATGATAAAAAGGATGTCAGACAAAAAAAAAAAAAAAAAAAAGCGTTGAGTGTGTATTTTGCTGTGTGAATACGTGCGTATAAATAACACTGTTTGTCAGTTTGTCTATCTGGAAGATTGTAAAATGGTGATACTCTCCGCACAGCATGCGGTGCAATGTGATACAATAGAGTGCAGGTTTTATTGTGCTTCAAAGTGTTAAATGGATACACAGAAGGATTCTGTCACAGTGTAATTTTCATTCAGTGGAATATGCAGCCAGAGACAATAAGATGAATAGCTGAGCAGGTGGAAGAGCGAGGGTACAAATTGTTGAGTGAGTAAAACAATAGCTTTTTACTTCTACAATATATTGGGTTGCGCGGTTGCCGCGGGGCATTTGTTGGGGCGATGCTATAACAATGAAAATAATGAATACGCTTAACTTTTAAGTCGTGCGATAAGTTTGGCGAAAATAATGTCGCGTTTAATTACAATAGCAACAAAAGCTACGAAAGCAACAACAACAAAGACAAGCGTACCATGTAACGAGTTGACGACACTTAAAATTGAACGTGATTGTGTTCATTGTTTTCGTATTGTGTTGTAATTCATGAATATATGTGTTTACCGCGCTCATTTGCTCAGATACTTTACAATTTTAATTTCATATTACAGTTAACGAGGGTCTTTTAATAGCTTCAAATATAGCATCCACAGCTCTTCTTGTTGAAAAATCGTCTAAAGTACATATTGAATTTTATCACCATTGAAAATACAACAAAAACTTTTATTTGGTCTACGATGTTATTTTCACCATTCACCGTAACTTCACTGAGCAGTCTCAGCACAAGTTTTTCAGGGTTCACAGGCTACAATATGCACGCTGAGTATACCTTCATTGTGATGAACTGCATTGTTGTATGTTTAAATGAGTGCTTAAAGTTCGAGCGTATTCAATCATTCGTACCACTCGAATCTCGTTGATAACCAGAAAACCCAACTCAGAATTTTGGTCCACACTTGCAGAATAAATACTAAAAAGTGGTTACAAGCTTAAAATATATTAAACTTCTAATCAATAATACTTAAACATTAAACTGGCTATACCACCCTCTTATTTGCTCTTATTTGACCAGTCATTGCTATCGTTTATTAAGAGTTCTGTTTTCAGAATGGTTTAATATGGAAATTAACACGTTCAATTAAATTTCATGCTGTATAATTAATTTATTTTCATGTACAAAGTTAATAGAGCAACAGAAGTGCAATTTATTTGTTCACTGTGAACAAATATTCATTATGACAAGCAGAATATTGGCATTATCAAGCTGCTATCAAATAGGTTGCAGCAAATAGTAAAGGAGACACACCGAGAGTAAATTTGATACAGCATATAAATGAGGAAATTGGTTACCGGAGCTTGACTGTTAGTATTTAATTAGTTCAAACTTCATAGCGAATTGTTTGCTGATTATAACAAAAAGAAAAACAATTACAATAACTACAAAAAAAAGACAACAGCATTTTGTATGCATGCTACAGTAATAGGAAGGTTATTATGCTTCCTAATTTCCTTTTTTCAAATTAGAAAACAATTTGTGTTCACGGCAATATGGCACACAGACATGCACAGCCTTTGCTGCTATGGTTCATTGCACGCAAAATACGATACTGCAAAAAGCGCCTAATGGTATGCAATATAATTCAGTTTGTGCACAGTAGGCATTTGATATGCTTTGTATGCTTTGACTTTGTCACGCTCGGCATGGCAGCAAACAATTGGAATTGATGCCATGCTGCACAAACACTGCCGCTGAGAATAGTGATGCAGCGTCAGTAATTGCACCTTTACTTCTCACACATATCAGCAACATTGTTGAGGTTGATAGAAAGGATCTATCAATAGGAATAGACGAACTTAAAATTATTTAAAAGTAAAAGTATTGACCCAGCGTAAAATCATAAAGTTTTATTGTACTAATAATATTATGACGTTTCAGTTATTAAACAAAATAAATAAATCGCTTTTTCTACTTGCCCAATCGGCTGTTCGTTACGAGTTCATGCACTGCTGCTGTTAATATAACACTCCAAAGAATTTAATATGGCCGAAAGTGACAATGTTCGGACATCTCTACTGGTAGATCCATCACGAGTAAACATATTCTGGCTTTTATAAATTTTAAATTGAAACATTGGCAAACTGAGCAGATATACAAACAGGAAATTGAAAGTTCAATAAAATTTTCGTATCTATTCTTGTTTGTATTATGAGGAAATGAGTTGTGAACTGCACGTTTCAATATTTGTTTTAAATGTAGGTCATAGTATGTGTCAACTATTTTTAGCAAATAAAACAAAAACAAAAAAAAAATTATTAAAAATTATTTTTCGTTTTTTGGTTCGATTGATCATAAAAGCGTGTTTTTTAGTTTTTTTTAAATATATTATTTTTTCTTTTTGATATTTAAACATATTTATAGGCACTTCTTCCCACCGCTTTGTGATTTCTGAAAAGCATATCATGCCGCATGTTGTATTGCCTAATCGCGCAGATTTTGCAAAAGTATTGCATGCTTTTAGGCGTACAGTGTGAAAGCCACTTTAAATCATAAGTTATTCATTTAATGCTGATGATCCTGGTCAGGATATTAGGTCGAAATTGTGAAATTATTGTATAGTCATCGGTCCTCGATAAGTAAACAAAGTTTAAATTAAATCTGACCATTCAAAATGGGTCAAAATAAAGTTCAAAGAAGTCGGTTACAAACAGACAAACATACAGGTGTAGCTAATATAAGCGTGTTAAAAATAGCGTATTAACAGTTGCATGTATTTATTTTTATTGTATTTTGAATAATTCATTTCGGTTGCAAATGTAAAAATTTCAAAGTGGCTTGAAAGTGTACATCACTAAATAAACAAAACAAAAACAACAAAAATTTAAACTCTTAAAAAATATTACAGCTAATTTGTACTAAGCATTTCTCTAATACGACAAATTACCACACTTCACATATATATTTAAGTAATTAAAATGTATATGTAGCAACCAATTTTTTCATAAGAGTTTATCCTGACATAAAGTTAAGCATCACTTCAGCCTTTCCTGTTTATAAGAAGAAGCAATAATTTATGTTTGTACCTGTGTACGTTTACCAGGTGCTTTAACCTTTCTCCTTATTCTATTTTGTTTTATTTTTTGCAAATACTCGTGTACATATTTGCCTTTTTTGTCGCTTTCGAAAAGTCCACTTGAGACATGTGCGACAACGAGATGCAAGCAATTCGTATGAAAGCAGAAGGCCTGACAACTGCTGCCGTTGCCAATACAGTGATTTAGTGGGTTGTCAACTCGTTAGGTGTAAATCTATATGTACGAGTGTCTGCTCAGCCGGAGGATTGCTTCAGGTTTATTTCTATTGTACGAGTATATATGTTTACAGTTGGCATTGTCATTGCCTGAAGGGGTTTTAATGTTTGGCGTGGAACGAAACGTATTCCTCACTGTTGGCATTTGACAGCATGTTCGCCTTGAATCCCTAACCAGGTGGAGGCGGAGAGATGTAGCGAAATGTTAAGCACTTTAAATAGATTTCCAGCAGTGCATATTTATTTCGCCATACTCAAAGTCTCATCTGTCGCAATAGATGCAATGGAATTTTAAACAATGACGCAGTACAATTTATATGGAATGGTTTACCCGTTTGCTAGGCTAACACCTACATCTAACCTATTAATATGCTGACTCTTGTAGATATGTGGATAAAGGATGTGCATATGGTATATAAATAGGATCAAATGTTTTTACAATATTAAAGCTTGGAATAATGTATGATATACATGAGCTGTACGTGTATACATTGCAGAGCAAATAAAAAAAAAAAAAATAGAAAACATTGAATTACGTAAATGCAGCTAAAGCCGTGTGAAGTGGGTTCTTAATGCATCCGAGCGATTTTAATTATTTTATTGCGTTTTGTTTTTCCTTGTAGTTAAATGAAATGCACTCGAGTGGTCTAGGTGAGAAATGTTGTCCATTTAATTATGCAAATATATACATGTGGATGTATTCACATATTTGTGTTTGGATTATAACTTCGACAAAAAGGGAACAATTCAATAAACTGTTATTTGTAAGCTACTTAGGATCGGAGCTGCACATAAGGAGCATGTATTTAGAGGTTTGTATGGTGGTTACAGCTACGTATTAATTGACCCAGCATCAAAATTCGTGTCGATATAGACATGTCGATCTGTCTGTATGTCCGTATATGTAAATGGAGAACATGAAGAGTATTTAGATTTTCGTATTCATTCTTTGGATCAATTGTATTTAATGAACAAGTTAACCTTCCCTTTATATAAACTTATTAACTCATTCTGAATTATACAGGATATATCGAAGATATCTGATTTTACGTCAAATCTAATCAAATAATCCACATTTAGTGGTAGCATAAATGGAAATATCAGCTTCAAGTAAGGAGCCCTATACAAGATTCAGGGTATTTCGAAGTTTAAGACTTTATATCCAACTCAGTATAAAGCATTTAAATACAACAATCAACTTTAAGAGAAAATAAGAATTATAATAATAATAAATTGTTAAGCATATATTTCTTTAATATTTTGCATACTTATTTATTTTGCAGATCCATAGAAACTCAATTTAATTTCATAAATTTAATTTTTTGTTTCTTAGCTTCTTAGCAAATTTAAGTGAGCAACGCGCGCTAACAGGCGATGAAAGGGTAGACTGGTTGGCAACGCTAATTGGCCGACGAGATGCCACCAATTATAAGCTTTCAACTCGGAAGCGCATAATGCGCGCTAATACGTTTAAGCGCTTAAAATTATTATTGCCAACGTACATATCTGTATATAGATATATATCTAGTGCTCTTTGGACCAATTAGTTGGCCAACAGTAACGGCAGCCGCAACTTTCGCAGAATACAGCAATGCCAGCAGAATTCCTATATTGCATTAAAATAAAAACAGAAAAATCAAAAAAAACTTGCCACTAAATTAAAGTATTAAAAACATTTCACTGAAGACCGCAAGGGGCTCTGAGTGGTTGAAGCAAGCGAAAAACTTAGGTGGCAAACTAAAAGCAACTCTGTTGTATACTCCGCTGTAGAACTTAGTAAGGCATTAGATTGAGTCAGTGGAGCGACCGATAAAAGGCAGAAACTGCTGTGCAATAATATTTAAGGATCTTAGGTTGTTTGTCTCCACGCCTTCTAAAACACTGAAGTATGTCTATTTTTGAGCACTTGTCAAGTGTTAGCTAGCGCAAAGTGTGTGCAAAAGTGCAAAGACGATTCGCTTTCGAGTAGCCACAAGCGTGCGGTACGTAAAGCTTCATATTCATTGTATATAGTTTTCGCCTCAAGTCTCTTGGCCACAAGCCACATTGCAACGTTGGTGACAACTCAACTTAGTAAACAAAAAAAAAGTGCTGACTAAAGCAGCACACCCTGCATACAAATGATGGATGAGTGCAGAGAAGTCACTGAAAAGCAGCACTTAGACTGTTGCACTTGTCCCCTACTGCTGAGCTTAAGCATCTGGTAGACAAACGCTCTGCGCTGGAAATCATTCAAAGTAAGTCTGCAAGATGTTTAGTTAGGTGGTTTTGCACGTCGCAGCAGTAGGTACACTGGTAGCCTACCGAGTGTAACATCAAACGTTGCCACCGTCTATATAATCACTGCTTCTTGCTTAGCTGTTTGCACTTTCAACTTGAGGCCAAATGATTCATGAAGCCGCTTGTGTACTCGTTTTCTCTTGATTGTACTTCTTTTTTTTCCCTAACAATCACAATTACAGAGAACTGCAGTTGAACTACAATTGAGCCTAACGCTTTGGCGTATTTTGTGCCGCCCATTCGCCCAATTCACTACTGCAGTCATTCTCTTCTATTTTCTTTAGCTCATTACCCTATTCTTGGCCATTTGTCTTGACCACAATGTCCCGAAAAGAATGTGCAGCCATAAACAACTTTTTAACTTGACCAACAGGCTGTACATGGAGCTAAATTTCGTTTAGTGTGATATAATCAGGGCTGGAGACATATGCTTAGAGTATTGCATTGCGTTGATCGTGTTGATTAAGCTTAAAATTAATTTTAAAATAGATTAGTTCCAGTACAACAATTTAATTTGAGAATGTTTTTGTATGGAAGCAGTAAGGGCGGAAGGAGGAGGAGATCCTATAAAGTATATATGTTCTTTATCAAAATAATCGAAAGTTGATTCGATCTAAACATGTCCATCTGTCTGTCCGAATGAAAATCAGAATCTGAATTTTAATATTAAGATTCTCCTATTTATTCTTTAGGTTAATTGTATTCAATGAACATGCTAAACTTCCCTCTCTTAGTGGGGGTTGGTACTTACCATAGTTTTTGTATGAAAAATGTTTATTGATGTTGTTAATTTAGCAAGAAATATCCTAAAATACAGTCGTTAGGAATATGGTATCTCGAAGTCGAGCCTACACGACTGCAGCAATCTTTCTCAATTAATTTAGTGTTGAGTAATTCAAATTAGAATTATTATTCTTGAAATGTTTTTCGCTGATCTGATGAGTACTCAGAAGAAGTTTGCTTCTGCTGATTAAAGTCTGCAATAATGGGCAAACCAACCCTGAAAATTTATTGATAACAATACAGCAACTGAGCCAGTTACACAAAACGAAACCAAACCATATCGAACGACCGACCGAGCCGACCAAGCCTAGCCCACTGTCAACCAGTTTAACTTGTAGTGGTTACCATTCGCTGCTGTAACATTTGGCTTTGCTCGTTGGTTGCACATTGACGACTAGACTGTAAGCGACGTAGTTGCAAAGCGTTTCGAGTTTACCAACATCAGCAGACCTGCTGCTTCTAGCTATCCCAGCTAGCCAAGTCGTCTGTCAAGCCGACATCCATTTGGCCCAAAGCCGCATTGCACGCTTTTCAACTGCTCTAAGCGAGTGCAACAACATTTCTCTTTCACGTTTTCAGATGCCGTAGCAGCACAAATTGATTGGAATCGTTTTTCGTTTCATTTCGCGTAAGTTTAGCGGCGCGACCAGAAGAGCTTACGTTTTTATTTGCCAATTTTTTCATCAGTAGTCCAGCCAGTTTTTCATCATCAAATCGGTGGCAAATGCGATACATTTCTTTTTTGCTTTTCTATGCCAATTTTGGGAACTGAGTTCGATGTTACATTTTGTGCCTGCTGCAGCATTTAACAGTGCAACAGTGTATGCAGCTAATGCACATTGGGCAGATCGTTGTTGCAAAAGCCCAACATATATTCTTTTTCTGCTTTGAGATAAAAAATGTGCGCTCCGTTTCGTTTTTGAAAAATTTGGACTGCGCCCATTAATTTCGTTCATTCTCTATCGTATGTTCACTCTTCGAAGGCCTTTTTTCGTTCCATCATGCAGTCGATATTTGCTGGTGAATGGCTTGAAACTATGAAGCTTTAACTTTGAAATTGAAACTCTGTTGAAAATGTAGAAAAACTGCTCAACTATTAGCTGTGCTTTAAATGCAACTATCTACTATGTGCAAAAATGAAAACCGGAAAATCGTGAGAAACACGCCTTTATATTTTATTAGATTCGTTTTATGGTTTTCACACTAAAATGTTTTAACACATTTAATGCTTGGTAAGAGAAACCCAACTGCAATTATCAACTGAACTAATTTTTTTGTTAAAATAATTTCATTTTACTACACATAAAACAAAAAAGTTATGCAAAACTTTATACTCACTCAAAATAATTGTACGGTCACAGAAACATACATATTCATTAAAAATATTTTGTAAACTTTTCTCACTGGACAGAAATGTTATTCATTTTAATACAATTATTTCAATGCTGAAATTTTATCAAAAGTAGAGAAAACCCGAAAAATATTTAATTATAAAGTTTAAAAATTACAAAATGTTTACAATTATTGCAAATATGTAACAAATAAAGAAAAAGTTACGAAATTGTTTTGGACTTTTAGAAAAAAAAGTTATTTAAATTAATTAAAAGAAACATATTCGATGTCGCTTTGCTTTATAATATGCCACATGACGAACGCTCCAATCGATCCAAATAATGCAAATTCAAAATAAATAAGAAAGAACGCTACAGTGGAGTGGTTTCAACTACTAACGATTTGTATAAGGACTACCGCCTTTAGTGCTCCGATTATAGTCTATATGGAATATTTTCTTAGGAATCATGAAAGACACAACAAATTTGGCGTTTTTAGTTAAATAAACAACAACAAAACAATTTGCTATTCTAGCTAAACTAACAACATCAAAAAAGTTTTTACATACAAAAACTTTTAATACAAATTTGATAAGAGATGTTTTGTTTATGCTAGAGTTTTCTTCCCACCCATGCTCTCCTTTCCATCTTAATAAACAACAAGCTATACTTCGAGCACTTATTGGATCACTTGAAACAATTTCATTTGAAGGCCATGTAGGCTCAAATACTAATGTATTCTATTTTCCTATTGCACGTTGACTTCATAGATTCTCGCAACATTATTCTGCATTATCATTCGCCGATTTTGTTGTCAAACTATACTCTGCAGAGTGTGAACGTGAGACAATTTGCTAGGAGGTGCCCCATTAAAAACAATGGCGAAATATGTCTAATGTTTGCTTCTCTTTGAAGAGTCGTTCTCACTGTCAATATTGAAGGCAGTAAGCTACGACAGGCGATTGAGGCGAACCATACGGGTAGCATCGATGGTATAAGCAATGTCGTACCGAAATGCCAAAACTAAGTGAGTAGAACTTCATACTTAGGGGCTTTCAGAATCGCTAATTACCAATCTGAAGTCAGATTTTAAATATTCAAAATGGTGAATCCAATATGGCGGACATAAAAATTAAAAATTCATTGTACATATTTCAATAAAACATGGTACCTAGGGGTTTTCTGGTTCGCTGATAACGAATGTGAAGTCATATTTAAAAAATGCAAAATGGAGGATGCAATATAGTAATCCCGAAAACGTCTCAGTATAATGTTTTCTTGAAATATTCTGAATTTTAAAATTTTGTTGTTCTCATTAACTTTTACCTAGACATAAACACAGCCCCTGCTCTAAGGGTGTAAGCGAACAGTTTGGTATAGGACTCATTTTAAAATGCATGATGCAGTCTTTAATTTCTAATATCAGCATAGTTGGTTCATAAAACATATTTGGGCATACACACTTTCATAGAATTTAATTATTGAATTTGTAAAAGGCAATTTTAAGTCTAAAATGAAAAGCTACTATTTTCACAACAATATTAAATTGTAGAGACTCAATAGACTCCTTCATATTTGTAAAGAAAATTATTGCAAGTCAAAAGTCATTCTTATTATGAATGTGTTTGATTAATACATTATTTTATTGTCTAAGCTGACAACTAATTTTCTGGATTGTATTGTCAATTAAAAACATTTCTCAAAATAAGAAAAATGTGTATATTTTCGGAATTATGAATATTTTGTAAATGAATGAATTTGTTCATCTCTTATGTATGCACAAAGTCTTAAGATAAGTAACATTGAGTGCACTGCAAAACGTCGAACGCAATTATCTGCAGAAAGTTTTAAAGTATTTCATTCTATCAGTGAAATAATTCAATGTATCCTTCAGAGCTTTTGAAAACTTTGTGCGGAATAAAGTTAATTGAAATCGCATTTTGTGGTACGTAAAAGATACATTTGCTTAAAATAAGTTTTAACATGTTGAAACATGTGAGAGCCATATATATAACCTCAAGATAACGTGCGTCCCGTCACTCCAGCGCCTTCGAGTGCGCCGACTAATCTAACCACATATTAAGTTGGAAGGATATAACTTATTTTTATAAGGAGTAGACATGAGCAGTTTGTCAATCACAGTAATAACTGCTAGTTTGTTAAATACAAAGTTGCTTCCACTTAGCAGTTTCCATTTTGTTTCACAGATAATTGCATAGCATGCCTAGTTGCTGTTGTGTCTTGGTATGAATTGTTTCTGGCACACAATTATTTTTTTAAATAAAAATTTGCAGTTAAAAATCATTTAAATAAAAAAAGAATACTTTTCAAATATGTGGGTACAACAATTTAAACAATTTATGCAAAAATAAAACAAACAAGTCGAGCGTTGTAAAAGCGTTTGAATATTTTAGAAGCAAATATGTTGCTTTTCTTTCATCGTACAAGAATAGGAAAAATATTAAGAAAGATGCATAAATAATAATATATATTGAAAAAGCAATTGTGTCTAGGCTAAGTGAAACAAGAAAGAATGTTGCAGTCGAGTATGCACGACTTCTAGATACTTTATATCTTCATTGAACATTAAATTTGTAAAGGGAATATATTCCTAACTATATTCGTGTGGGATATTTTATTAGGATAAATAGAGGACACTACACATCTGTCGTGGAAATTTAAATGAGATACATCAAATGTGGCGTATTTAGCTAAAATAAGCAAATAAACAACAATTCCTTCATTTAAAAACTCAGAAAGGAGTGACAGCTGTTTATGAGTACTGTCCCACTAGAGAACGGTAGGAAGATAATGAAAAACTGTTTATCTGAAGAAGGAAGAGAAGTGACTAATTATCCGTCACAAAGTTCGGCATATTCATACGCACAGCCAGAAAGACGGACATGTCTATATTGATACGACTTTTTCTACCAGGGCTACCGCTTTTAGTGGTTTGATTTGGACTGTTGTAAAAACAACAAAAACAGTATACAGTTTCTTACAAAAACTCAGAAGTAAGAGTTAAGTTTGTATTAATGTGATCCCCTCTTTAAATACAAGGGATCAGAAAAAGGAATAGGAGCATATAATTTCTAAACTTGGTATCTCTAGACAGACACGTCTATATCGACGCGATATACTATATACTTTATGGAGCCTGCATTGTTTTTTTCTGCCTGTTGCATACATATGTATGCATAAATTTAATACACCCATTTACCTTATGTGTATAAGGTATACAAATTTATTTTGTATAGAAACTTCAAAGCATCGGCTACCAGTTGATATGCACGTTGTTCGGTTTGAACATGGCATGCGGCAAATATGCTATGAATATTTTATCAAACTTTTTTCTACAACTTTTCATTTGACTTAACTCATATTCAAACCCACATATGCTGAAAATGTTTGCCAGCATTTTTTGCTACACAAAGTGTATATTGCACTTCAGCTGGAAAAATAGTTTTTGTAAAAGAACACAAAAAATTTACATTTAAATCTTTCAAATCTATCTAGAATTCTTGAAACCAACTAAACTTTCCATAGTCAACTAGCTCCAATTCGAATACTTTCAATAGCCATAATTATTTTTAAAGTTTATGTCGCAAGTTTCGAGATTGTAACTTAATACATTTCAAAGCCACAAGTCGTTTTATCTAACTTTGTATTTTCTAGATGAAATGTGTTTTTTGTAGTTTTTTTTATTAAGTCCATGTTTAGGTACTACATCCGATGCAAATGTTGATTTATTCCAAGGCTTCAGCGAATAGAATTAAAAGCCATCGCCTTTTTTAACACAAATTAATAGTTTAATGCTTAATTTAATTAAATGTTTTTCCATTTAAAACAATCTAATTGTAAGCCAGTAATTTCATTCAATACCACCCGCATCGCATCTCAGCAAAAAATTCCACATTTCAAAATGACTTTGAGCGCGTACGCAACTTGACTTCTGTGTGGCAGCCAAAATGCCTGACTGCCGGTCGGATAATTTGTTTGTCGGATTTTCTGGTTTCTGATGTCTGCTTGTGGCACATGCACTGCGGTAAAATCATTTGTATTTCAAACTATTGTACTCTGCTGAAACAATTAATCATGAAAAACATTTCAATTAAATTTAGCAGATTTATGGTTCGTTGAAAATTTTGCATGTGTTTGGGAAAATAATTAAAATTTTTAAGAAGAAAAATTTTATTTAAATTTGGAGCTTTTCTATCAACTTGTCGAATCAAGACGGGTCTGATTTTTGTCTGCCCGTTCCTTGCAATTGTGGATCATTTCGAGTCAACATATTCTTTTTTGTATTGTCTTGTGCCTGTGGGACAACGCAACGGTTGAAGTACCAAAAATATTATTTCACTTAAAAATTAGCTAAATATATCCATTCTACGCCGTTCAAAGGAATTGAGAATATCTAAAACCATATTATGGGGATTATGGCGTAAAAACAATGGGGTACCCTATATCATTTCAAGCGATTCTACGTATTAATCATAAAGTCGCAATCATGAATTTCACTGAAAAATAGTTTTTATCAATGATGCTAATTTTTGGCGATGGTAATAAATTAGACATTTGTTATTGGATAGCAATAATCCCACATGTGCACCCACAAAAAGTGATCGTGTGTTGTGGATTTCATGCCGTAGATGTGATTGGACCAAAGTTTTTCGTCGATGAAAATGATTGCTATATTATGTTCAATGAAGTTCGCTATCATTGCACGTTGGAAGACTATTTTTGGCTAGAATATGTTTGACATCAGTAATATGTGATTTTACCGGAACAACAATTGATCTATTGAAGGAAAAATTCCGTATTATCTCGAGTTGTGTTCAATTCGAATGACTACCTCGCTCATGCGATATATGTTAAATGTAACATATCTGGTATAAATTACAGCTCAATATCACGATTATTCTATGTTTTATTTTAATACAAAGCTATTATATTCGTCTTGAATAATAAATTATTTAAGCTTTGGTCTAACTACTAACTAACTTCTTTTCAGAGAAGTAGGAAAAGTCCGTTCAATTTAATATGAATTTTCGACAAAATTGGTCAAAAGTTTATAGCTGAAGGAGACTTTAACGCCAAACAACCTGGGTGGGGCTCACGGACTATCAATCCAAATGTATTACTGACTATCATCTCAATACCTTATCAACAGGTACTCCAACCTATTGGCCCACTGATCCCCAGAAAATTCCTGATCTACTAGACTTCTGAGTATATAAAGGGATCCCTTCAAATATTTTGAGCATAATGACGTGTGACGATCTAAGTTCAGATCACTCTGCAATCTTGGTTAACATTTGTACGATACTACCATCTCAGTAGCCACTTTAACACAAGCAGTGGAATTGATGAAGCGGTTCAATCATTTAACCAACTCATTCATCTATCACTCTATCACTCCTGACCATAATGGGGGTAACTTTGGGGGGTCTCCGACCATTATTTCTACCTGTTACATACATTTGCACAAAACCAATAGGCTCTTGTACCTTCGGTACAGGGCCTAAAAATAGAAAAAGACATAAATCTAAAGTAACTAAAAAGTACGTTTAACAAAATTCTTTAGATAGTCGTACTATACGAAAACACACACTTAACAGCTTTTCAGTTATAGATGGATGGCGTAGATAGAGAGAAATAAGCTCTTGATGTATGTATCTACAAGTAACCTGCTGTTAGGTAAACTACCGGCACTGGTCGGCCTGTATAGTCGGCCACTGAAAAAAAAACGATTAAAAAACAAGCAAATAAGAGAGAAAAAAAAAAACAGAAAACAAGAAAACGAACGAAAAATGTATAAGACAAAATAAAACAGACAAACTACTAACATGAACCAGCTACGAAAGGAGCAATGAAAAACAAGAATTTTCGAGTAAAAATGTTCAATAATGGCAGAAAGATTGGATGAGATGGAATGGGATGAGGCAGCTAGTGCAGCGTCTGCTGCTGTTGCTAGAGATGTTGTTGACGGTGATGATGGTGGATGATGATGATGATGATGTAGACGATGCCGTTGACGATGATAGCAACTGGTAACTGTTTCGAATTTGTCTGTGGTCAGTGACCCAGGTAAATTGTAGAAACCATTGTAGACAAACATGTTGCGTTCTATCGTGTGGTACATAATTGAGCTTCTTTTACTTTTACCATACTTTGGTCATTTGTATAAAAAGTACATTAAGTGTACATACATACATACATCCAAACATAATCATATGCAGATTTATATACGAGCTATATATGCTGCTGCGGTGTGATAGTCGAAAGTGTGATAGACTATAATTCGAAGACTGTTCAATCTTTAAAAGTAATTTTATTCAACGCAGCATGTTGTACGCCTTGCGTGTCAGTCAGTTGGCAACCCATAATTTGAACTCTGTGCGAGTCGTCATTAACTCGAACTCAACTTAAGCCAAGTCATTTAATACCTCCGGCGCTGCTAGTTAGTTTATAAATTATGAGACTGAAGAAAAAAGGGCGACATGAGGTAGTAGTTCCATTTGTTTTATGTTATTTGTCTAGAATTAAAGGCTGAAGATCAAGTTTGTTGCTTGAGTCTTTTGTTACTTTTTATCTTTTTCCTTTCCAACTTTTTATAGTTTTTTGTTTCTCCTCTGTGCAAAAAAAACTTAATTTTCAAAATTAAATTAATTTATGCCGGCACATTAAATTAATTGGACATCAAAAATGTTCTTACTCGGCTACTCTTAACTCGGTTTCACTTTATATTCGTATAAATCTCTTTGCTGCAGCAAAGTTAATTTGAATATCAATGTTCAAATATGAATTCTGTCTGTGAGAATTCCTTGGCTATTATTTATAGCATAGTAAGTAGTTATTATATATCATTTTCCTATGCGTACATACAGAGTGCGTGTGAATTTTCTTAAGCGCGCATATAATTTACGGTATCCACAATTGAGTGCTGTCTCTTGAACTATCCGTGTATACTATTTATGTAGAGGTGGTGTGTATCTACTTACATTTCCTCATGTTGATTTTCAAATGCTGCGGTCTGGAAATGAGAAAAAGAAAGAAAATGGAATTGCTTATTATTTCAGTTAATAAATTTTGCTTTATGTGTGAAATTTTTGTTATTGTATTATTTGGTTGTTGCTATTTGTGAAATGCTATTGTATGGTTATTTAAAATATAAATTTACTTATTAAACATGTTCACTTCATTTTGTGCGAGGCATAACATTTCTTGAGTGGTTTTGGCAGCTTATTAAACATAAATTGCAGTAGTTTACAAAATGATGAAAAAAAGTATCATATGTATGAACTTTTCTTTATTTCATTCTAATAATCAACGCAGGGCAAAATAATTTATTAAGTTTGTAACACGCAATGTCTACGGCCTTGGTTGGGGAACTTCGGCTGTTAATGATGATCATGAAGAGTAATCTACATGAAATCGATTGTATTTAAATTAATTTTTGTAGGACAGACGAGTATCTAGCTTATTGGATATAAACCATGCATAACATATTTCTGTAAGGATGAAAATGGAAATCTGAATAGGAATCACTGAGATTATGGAGGAGTCATTTTTCCAACCTACTCGGAGGTGATGAAGCGCACAATTCCGCCGATAAAGAAATGACACCGGAACCACCAGTTAATGATGACATTATTTTAGAGCCACCGGGGTATAACGAGGTCGATTCAGTTATTAAAAAGCTGAAAAATAACAAAACGGCAGGCTCTGATGGGCTACCAGCTGAGTTATTTAAGATCGGCAATTCTCCGACTTGAGATTGAAAAACAGTCTCGGCTCATGGGTCTAGCGGTGAATGAGGACAAGACGAAGTACTTAGTGTCTTCTTGCACTCCGTCATCGAGTCTTGAACGGTCAGTGACGATGGAGAATTTCAACTTCAGTGTTATAGAAAACTTCGTCTATCTTCGATTCGAGATAACCAGCAACAACAACGTCAACCTGGAGATCAGGCGAGGAATCACGCTTGCAAACAGTTACTTTTTTGGGCTGAGCAAGCAAATGAAAAGTAAAGCCCTCTCGCGAAAGACAAAAATTAAAATCTATAAGACGCTTATACTCCCGGTCCTATTGTATGGCGCAGAGGTATGGACCGTGATTGAGTCAGATGAGACAGCGTTGGAAATTGACCAGGTATGGAGAGATCTCTCTGTATTTGGCATTCAAAACGATTGGTGCCAGCGCGCACAGGACTATTGAGGCTGGCACGCCTTCCAAAATGCGGCCATGACCGGAAGACGGTTGACGGCCATTTAAGTAAGTAAGTACAACACACCAGGACCCTAATTACTTCGTGTGCGGCTGATTAGGAGCGTCTTAATGTGGCATGCTGCAGCCCGACTTAGCTTGCAAATAGTTTGAGCTACTCTTATAATATAGTATGGCTTCATACATAATATGAACATTAGAGATCATCACATCTGTATTGCTTCTCTCCAAAATGAATGTAGTAAAAAAAACTCGTTTAGGGAAGCAGATGAGCAGCGACAGATGGAGTCAATTTATCTTTCCTAGAAATGAACCAATTCACTTCAGGTGACAAGAATCTCTTTTGGCAATAGATAAGATAATCATTAAATCAATACAAAACACTTATTCCGTCAATCAAATTAGCCTCAAATATGTTCTATCGTTCTTTAATATAACACTTCGAAAATGGAGTTTTATTTATTTTTATTTCTGGGACCGGTTTGCCACAGCTACTTTAAATACAGTGGACACTTCGATTACACAGCCAAACAAAAAAAAAAAAATTCTGATCTGGAGGACTGACTATTGTTTTTTATAAGTTATCCGAGGTCTGTTTAGCCATATCAGATCAGTATTCAAAAACCTAATATGGCGGACACTTTATTGAAAAGTGAATTAAATTCGCTTTAACCTAGTTTCTCGAAGGTTTTCGCTGCCCGTGATTACAAATTTGAAACCAGTTTTAAAAAATTCAAAATGGAGAATCCAATAAATATGTTCTTTTATAGAATTGAAAACCCGAGTGTTTTAATTTACTTCATATTGTCTTATACAAGGTGTGTATCAAAAATTCCATTTCTTGGTGAGAACCTGCGTTGGAAAGGGACATCTTTCATTGACATTCCCTTCAAAATTCCATGACATTTGGAAAAGTGGAAGTGGAGTTCTACCGTCTAATGTGACAGTAAGTTTTTGTCATCAGTGCAAAAATGAGAGTTAAACACAGGGCCATTTTATCTTGGTGTTATGAGGCGTTTGTTCCGTCGTATCCGTCGTATTGAGCCAGAACATCGCGAAGAAGGAAGTTTGCGTTTGTTTCACGATAATGCGCCGTCTCATCGATCGACACTTGTTACCGATTTGTTGACCAAGAAGCGCATTTTGACCATGAACACCTCGCCATATTCGCCAGATTTGGCACCATGCGACTTTTTTCTGTTCGGCAAGCTGAATTCATCCATGAAAGGTAGGCGCTATGCTGATGTTGAGGCCATTCAATTGTTGTGCTCCGAAGTCGTAAAGGTCATTCCGGCCAACGAGCTAAAACAATCGTTTGAAAGCCTTTACTGGTAAAGCACTTTGTCAAAGGTTTTTATAAGACAGGTAAATGTTTCAAGTCGTAGTAGAAGGTATTCCCTAAACTTTCGGATGCTAAAAATAAATTAATTATTATTGACAAACTATATGACATACTAGCTCAGCTTCACTCCATCATTCACAACATATATTAAAACAAATTTCAAGATTTAGCTTAATTAATGCAATACCTGCAACTTTGTGAAAGAAGGCTATTCTTTTTTACCAGTCTCATCAAATCATGTAATATAAAAAAAATTTCGATGAATTGACAAACTCGTCCTTTTTTGAAAGCGGTTAAAACTAAATATAAACATTATATAAAATGGTTTTTACAGTTTTATATTTTTTTAGGTGGCAGCAATAGAAAAAAATATTTTTTTTTTAAGCATGATTTGAATGTTAAACAAATATCTTAAAAAAACAACCTTTACTATGCAAATTTTTAAGCGATATAATATAATAAGGAGTATCTAGAATATCGTCTGAAAGTATATTTCTTTAACTAGAGAAATATATTTTGTTTAATGAATTAAAAAATTATAAAAAAAATTTAAAATAAGTACTGTAGACATCATCTGCATTCCAAATCCAACCTAATTTCGATGCCAAGCTAAATAAATGCATTCGAATATTGTGTATGTCGTAAGGATCTCGTTAAGCAATCCATATAACAACTCTTTTGAACTAAACTCAGTACATTATGCTGTGCAACAACAACAACGACAAAAGTCTTTGATCATGTAAGTAGCTCTGTAGCTCCAGCAAAATGCAAGAAAACTTGTTAGTGTACCAACATAAATCAATTATCTTTCAAATAATAATCTTACACAACCGCCCCAAAACATAAAAGGCAAACTTTTAATATCTATTATCATATAAAAAATAAAAGGCTTGAGACGGTATAAAGCGCCATTAAATATCTTAAAATACATGCGAACAAACGCATATTAGAATTAAAATTATAAAAAGGACCTTTGTATGTACTGTAGCAGCGTGATTATAAGAAATGAACAGCGTTTTATGTGCAGAAGCCATATTATGTACGAAAACAGCAGCAACAATAACTAAGCTGAAAACAAATAACGAGATTAAACGATAACCTCGGGCAGCACCGAAACTTTAATACTCTTTACACGAACTAAAAATTTGAAGCTTATAAACTGTTTTCTGTATAAAAATCGGTATAAAAGCTATGCGGATTTTTGAGATAAAATGGTTGAGATAAAAATATCAAATATGAGAAATTAGAGATATATAATTAGGAAAAAAAAAATGTTTGTGTAATCTGCATATTTGTATTAAGTTTTAGTTTACTTTAAGGACTCTATGCAAAGTAGAAACTAGTGGAAAGTCGAGCGTTAAGCTTCTGCACCTTGAATTGTATCTGCTAACAAGCCGATAATTTTCGTTCTTAAAAGTGTAGTGTGTAGAAAACCTGTATATATAAATGGGCCTGAGCACGCCTACATACACATATGTCTGTACACACACACATATATGTTGTATCTGTACTTAACATACAAACATAGCATGCCATAAAAAGGAAAATTATTTCATAGCCGCAAGCAACGAAAAATTATTTTACAAACTTCCAACTCAATAAAAACAGCTTAATACTTCATGTGTGTGCGTGAGTTTGCATGTGTGCGCTTGTTAGCATGAATGTACACGTCTACAGCCATATCTGCTTCTATTCACGAACTGGCGGTAAGACCCGGCGTTGCCCGGTGTGCAATATATGCAAATCGTGTTTGAAATTTTTTCAATGAAGAAAAAATTTTTGCACTCTAAAGCCTAGATATTATATAGTATTAATAATATTTGTATTATTTGTAGTGTAACGTAAATCTATGACATTCTTCTTAAAAACTGCATACTTCAACTACTTTGAGAGGAATATAAGTAATCAAGATACATCATGGGTGACAAATACTGTATGCCAAGATACGTACTCCAATTCAGGACACCAATGATTTGGCGAGAACTTCGCAATCATCATGACAATTGAAAAAATGTACTTACATCAAATGCGAACATTATATGAGAAAATCGAACTACGGTAAAACGAGTTTGAATTATATAAACTCGGCATTATGAACCAAAGTTGGTGAATGTATCGAACAAATGTCCTAAGATAAGTTTAAATTAATAAAATGAGCTCGAAAAAAGTCTCTGGAAATTATTTGTATTTGCAATCTGTAATTAGTACCGGATATGTTTTCCAATTTATGACATTCTGTGTGTAGCATGAGCATTATTTACATACTCATTTGGACCGATTTACTGAAAAAAATCAACCAGAAAAAACGACTAATGGAAAAACGATAGCAAGGAAAATGAGTCACCCACATGATTACAGATTTCTGAGAAATGTTTAAAATTTGCGCTATTCATTTATAAAGGTAATTCATGAAGACTGGATACTATTAATGATTTTGGTTCTGCGCTAAATAAATGAATCAATTAGGCCAAGCATTTCAATGTATATAGAGGATATGTATTTCCGTGAGCTTTTGCATTAAAATGTTATTTATATTTGTGCGAATGTTTCATACTTTTGTTAAAACATTTAATCCTTTCTCAGCGCATTTAAAAAAGAAAATAATGTATAAGCCTCTGATTTCCAACGCCAACGCTTACAAATGCAAAAGTAAGCAAAAACGTTTGTGTGAAACATACAAGTTATTATATTATATTATTTTAAATTATATCAAGTTATTATCATATTTTTGTTTTCAATTTTGGATCCTACGAGGGCTATCTTTTATATTTCAATTATTTGTCATTTTCAGCCTTAATAGATCCCAATTGCCATTTCCTTTTAAAAATTCGATATTTTTTGGCTTAAATTTATATAAAACTTAATGATTTTTTTTTCTTTGTGATCAAATATAAATTGCAAGGTCACCACCAGAAGAGGCTGTGGTTGGGTCATACAGACTAATAAACGTATTATTCTTGTTAGACTGTTGATAGAAACAGTCTTCAAAAAGAACCATATAATATGAGAATAGATCAATCGAGTTGTTTGGCCTAAGCAGCACACTTTTGCTGCCTTAGCAAATATTTGATTGCGTTTGGCATGAAGAAGTCATCTACAAGCTTTAATCACCTTCCAACAATTCAGTATCTATTACTTAGGATTTAATTGTCTTTCCGCTATTTTATGTTTGAGCTGATCGTTCCGAACTTTGCCGCAACGGAGCGGGTGTTCCTCAGAAAAGTGGCCTTGAACCAGTTCTACCGAAAAAATGGGGTCGATATATATGTGTATGAGCTGACAACTGGCAGCGAAGCTTGCGCAGCTAATCCTGCCTAGTTTCAGCTCATCTCTGGATGTGGCAAGTAATGTCAGCAAATCGTAGTATTGTATTGTTCTACTTCAGAGAAAAAAGTCGAACTTAATGCTCATAATCTCCGGGATTTTTTATTCGTTAACAGGGTATGCAATAGAATTGAGGGCTCAAATAATCAGCGAAAATTTAGTTGGCTGGTGAGACCAGTTAATAGTTGCTTCAATCTGGCCTCAGCCGTCCACTCTAACATAAACAAGCTATCCATCTGTAATGGTTAAAGACAGGATCTTACGCAGCATTACTTCTGCGCCGTAATATATATACAAAGCGATACTCCATCGCGCTTACAAAGCTACCGTGCAACCTGAAGGACTTGTAGTTCAATGACTTATGCTTAGTTCGGAGCACAATTTAATTTTAGTTTTGTTCTTTTTTTTTGTATATCAAAGTAAAACTTCTTAAAAAATAATAATAATAATGTTCTACATATATTCTAACCATAAGAAAATTATGCCAAAACTTTCGAATGTGCGTTCGTTTGAGCTTGGTAAAACTTTTACTACTCACTCGTACTACTGCAAAGACAACTTGCCGCAGTGAAAATGAAACCAATTATACTCTGGTTATACTAAAAAGCGTACGTGTTGCGAAGACTTACAATCTAAGTAAAAACATACGAGTACACTATAACAAACTTAGTTGAGAGCAGCTAAAGAACATCAGCAACAAAAACGCGAAATTAAATTAAGCGCAAGTGTGGGAAAATGCCTTCGAGCGTGAAGTGCCAAAGTACCTGAGGCACATTCCTGTCTTGACTTGTGGCGCGTTAAAAGTTGGAAAATCTTCAAGAGACGAGAGGGAACACCAATAATATATAGCAGAAAAGTACTAACTAAATACTTAACAAAGCAAAGCGAGCGTGAAAGCCTGCGGCATATAAACTTCAAACTGCGAAGCATGTGAAACTGAATGCAACGAAGCGCGAAGGAGGGGGTCAGGACGTGGTATGGCGGCTGCAACTATAAATTAAAAAGTTTGCAATGAAATCGGTGAAAAATTAAGATCTTGCAGCGCAAGCTTGTGTCAAGGTTATCTGTGAGTTTTATGCAATCTAGCAGCAGAATGTGCCACGCCTTGATTGCCTTAGCTGCCAGCGCCACTGTCAAGCGTTGAAACCACAACCGCGATGCAATTAAATTTCACTGGCACAGACAAATGACTACAAGTGAAAAATGAAAAGAAATATTTTTAAATGAAAATATGTCATTGCTGATATATATAGCGAAGAGGGTGATTCGAAAAGTCATAAAATCAGTATAATAATATGGAAAAGTCTTTTGACATGCACCTCTGAATGCATCTTAATTATTTCAACGCATTTTCAGTTTCTGGTTAAAACCAATAAAATTACATTTACACTGGCAACAGATTATCATCATTGGCGTCCATTGCAGGGATGAGACTTTTCTGCTATATGCATAAATAAAATTTGCATTGACTCAATGCCGACAAGGGACTGCCAACAGACGCGTTGCGTATACATCCTGGTGAACCGAGCATAAAGCAGAAATAAAATAAAAATATAAAAACGGAACAAGAGAAAGTGTTTACTTCGGTATCAACGAAGCTTTAATACTCTTTACTGTTGCTCTTGGATCGGCAACGCTGAAACTTACAAAAGTTTTTAAATTTTAGTAAGTTTAGAATAAATTTTCATCCTCTGTATTCTATGTAAATATGAGCCAACTAATAGCAAGTGTTTAATAGGTAGTAGCTTTTGAATATAGATTTCGCTTTCAAATTAATTATTTAAAATCTTAATTAACAAAGAATTGGTTTTACTGCAAACAAAAAAGATTTACAACTCAAGTCACGAAATTGAAAGGCATCTCGAATTTCAGAAGCAGATGTGCAATGGGATGTAAGACTGTAAATAGTTCGATGATTTTAATCATATTGTTCACTTTGGAACATAATATGCCATGAATTGGAAAAAAAAGTTGCGGAGGACCTTCGCTTGAACTACTCTGCTCTTGGCAAGGGGCGATTTAGCAGCAAGACTTTCATTCCGTAGCGCCAGACGAGTGCAATTGTTGTCTTGTATATTTGCGTATTATTCCATAGCGACAGCTTGTCTCTGCTGTTGAAGAACAATCCCAGTTTACGTATCCTTTTGTTAATATGGGTTTTAAATGTGAGTTGTTAATCCAGATACGCCCCTTAGGTATTCATGCCCAGGCTGATGATCCAGAAGCTGATCACGATGGTATATAACCGAGCAGTTATCTCTGCGTAGCGAGTGGATTTCCGCTCATGCAATGGTCCAGGTTTATGCCTATGTTCCACCTTTTTGCACATTGTTCAAATTCGCGAAGATAAAGTGGAAGTATATCTGTGGAACTATAAAGCAGAAAAACAAAATTTTCTGACAAAGATTACAACTCGAATGACGGATGGCTGCTATAACCAAACAACTTTTCCGTAATTTTGCCAGCTTTCGCAAATTTCTTCTGTGATTTGATAATCAAAATTTTAAAATAAACTTGTAAAATTCCGGAGCAGTCCTAGTCGAATGCAAAAAACACGAAGTCTCTATCTATTACCGTTTCCGAGATCCTTTCGTTCATACAGATGGACAGACGGACGGACGGACAGACGGACGGACGGACAGACGGACATGTCTATATCGACTCCTCTATCAATCCTGACCATAATGGGGGTAACTTTGGGGGGTCTCCGACCATTATTTCTACCTGTTACATACATTTGCACACACCCAATAGGCTCTTGTACCTTCGGTAGCAGTTGAAGGACATTAACTATGATCAAACATGCTTATGACGTCAAAGACAAGTCTAACCAAAAAAAATGTGCGAAGTTCAGTCACATGCGAAGGATTCGCAAAAACAATGCATAGCGCAAACATCATTGTTTGTTTCAGATTATTTAGCCAAAAATAATCAAGCATAGGTAATCAAGTCTTTCTGGAAAGACCCATGAAAGCAAGGCGTTATGTCATAATTTTTAAGATAAAGATCTAATAACTGGAAGAGCTCAAAGCCTTATTAAAGAGCGCTGGCACAAGTATATTATATCTGAGGGAGTTTATGTTTGGTCCGAATAGATAAAAAATGATTACATAATTGTTTTTCAACAGAAATGTAGTAAAAAACAATCAGTCTTAAGTAAATACTGGATATATTTTGTATATATTCATAAATTTGATCATTAAAATCGTTACAAAGTTTCATTCGAACTGAAACCATTTTTCTCCCACTATGTCTGAAGTGTATAGAAATGCAAACAAAGCGAAAGGAATGCTGCAAAGTGAATAAGCGACTTTACGATATAAACGAATTGTTTAATAAAAAGTTGGCGCTGAAAATTGTTTAAGGAAATTCGAACAAATATAAAAAAATGAGTACAAGTTAAATTACCAATCGAACAAAGAGCGCACCAGAGTGCATGTGTATACATATATGAAGCCAGATTTCAATACTACAAATGGCGCTGTAGGATAAGAGCAACAGCAAGGATATAAAGTGAACAATTATATCAAAAGCAACATGGACATCCAATATTTATAGGCATATGAAACCGCATTGGGCGAATATCCTTATACCGCCCGTCGTCCTCACTCGCATGGTATATATGTATGTATGTATGTATTGACAGCTATGGCATATGCTCGCACTTGCTTCACATTCAATAGGACAACAACGCAATGCCTGAGTGGGCGGCCATGTTGGAATTTTTACTGCTTTACCACAAACGCACACGAGCACCAACACAAGCACCCAGACGCACACAAACTTGAATTGAACAATTACCTTTAAGCACGCAGTCATACATACTCGTAGATATATTGAAAGAGTTCGAGTCCTAGAGCGCTGCATAAAAGATTTGTGCACGCCGCCTCGTAGGCACATATATTTATGTACTACGACTATGTAAGCGTGTGTTTGTGTAAGTGACGGAAGGACCCAGCATGGTCTCATGATCCTTGTGTGTGCGTGCATTGCACATGTGTAAATCACATTAAAGTACTTCATTGCTCAGATTTCAAACAGGATTTACTCTTTTGTCGCATTTTTGTGGAAAAATTTTTAAATGAAAGTAGAAAACTGCATTACTAAAGTGCAAAAACAACTGAACTAAAATAAAACGAGAAAGAGCTAAATACAAGGTACTGGACTATAATATACCCTGCACCATTGGCGTAGCTATACATTTGGCCATTGTTAATTTTGGTTAAACATGACAGATAGAAGAATGGACAGATGGACAGACAAAATTCAGTAGCTGGGCATGCCAGAGTTGCTTCTTTCACGCAACTCCTCGTCTGAAGATGCCTAAACATAGGCGAAAGCTGCCGGTTCCATTGGTAGCTAAGCACTTTGTCTCGTTTTAATATAAAAAGTAAATATAATTGTCAAACTTGAAGGAGCATGTATGTAGCCAATTCTTTCATAGTAAGTATAATCTTTAGTACCCTTCAATTTTGAAAAACTATGCTACAGGGACAAAAGCCGATCAAAGCCATTGGAATCGAGTCGAGGTCTACACATCAACTCGGACTAAACTATCTTGGCGCAGTTAAGGTACGCACTATCCACAATAGAGATCGGCAAGCTGCAAACACAACAGGCCGCCGAACCATCATCCATACTGTGTAAACTGCTGAAGTCATATACGGATGCACGATAGGATAGTTTCAGCGTGGCTTCAAACCAAAACGATCGACCAGTCGCCAAATATAAGAGTCACATATGTACAAAAAAATTGGACTCAATCTCTCAAAAGAAAGTTTTGCTGCTCGCGTACCCGAACGACATTGACATCATTAGCACACAAGGACGGCGAATCGGAGATTAAAAAAAGTCCATTTTAATGAACGTCAAGGCATACAATGTATTGAAATAATTGATGAAATAAATGTCAATTTATGTTCAAGGCTTATTTTTTTTAACACTGCAATAAATGCGAATTATGAAATTTTAATTGAATTTTCACCGGCGACATATGACAAACAAATGAAAGCAAATGATAAAGTCAAGTCTTGATCAAAACACAAACATCTAAAAAACAATATTGGTGAAAAAAGTTATTTGCAAACGCTTTGCAGGAATGTTTGCCAACGGCCTGTGTATGTTGAAACAAAGCTTTCATCGTATGCAAATATTTTTCATTCTGAATCGCATTTTTTCTCGTATTTTTTATTTGCAAAACCTTTTGAAATCGTTTCTGATTATGAAAGCATCCAGTCGAGGCTGTAAGCGATTGCCAACATTGCATATCAGCCAACTAGAGAATTGTGATGAATTTTAATAAAAAACAAATTAATTAAGTTCATTGTAGAATAATTAAATAAATAAAAAATTTTATTTGAAATAAAAAAAAAATTTTTTTTTAAATAAAAAAACCCATTAAAGTTTAAAATGTTTAAAAATTTTGTTAAAATTTATTTGACTCCGATGTAGCTTCAATTGAAATACAACTTTTTTACATCTATTTTTTTTTTTTTTTTTGTAGGGTATAATGACTCTACTTACATTTAATATATGTATCGAACATAAATTAACACATATCCTTTACAAAATTTTCATATTTTTTTTGCAGTCAAGCTTTCCATTTAAAGCAAAGTATAATATCGAAAATATTTTTATATAATTTGGCTTCGTCCTGTAACAAAAACAGAGTTAAGGAAAAATTTAAGAGAACTGAACTAGATAACACAATATGCTTTGGTGAAACTGAATCTTTTATACGCTTTACTCGAACAAGGTTACAGCGCAATTTATTTTTTTAGGGTAGTTTCAGACGGTGGCAGAGAACTAACACTTTTATCATATTGCATTGAAAATAGTCTCAAATATTTGCAAACTTAAACTAAAGATGACAGCAATCTGAACGAAAAATTGCTTAAATAATTCTAACAATAAGTCTTGCCAGATATTAAGTTAGCAGAACTAACCAAGTGTAGATATGTCAGATAAGTACGCAGTATGTCAACGACTTTCATTGGGCGTTCTAGTAAAAAAAAAAAACACTACCGATGAATTAAAAAACCCTATTACGTATATTTCGAAAAGGGATATTTCACAGAAAAAAATCTAGGTAATATAGCCAAGTTCGTCTGTTCTATGTGAAATATGTCTGTCTGGCTGTAAGAACCCCAAAATATTAACAAAAAAAGATAATCTATAGAGCATTGAAGCTTCGGTTTCATCGAAGAGAACGTTTGCACTTGCTTTATTTTAATCCTAGCTTTACTAAAAATAAAAAGAAGAAAATAAAGAAGGCTAGCGATAAAAAAACGGCCTGCATTGACTTAAGTAATGCAACATGTATCCATAGGATTTACTCTTGTCGTTGAGCAAAATTGATTGAATTGGAACTGTACACTCCATTCGTTGGTTTTATTTTTCCATAAGGTCCTGGCCACATGCTGTTTCTCTTCTTTTCGCTCGTCTTGGTGTTGCTACTGTGGCCGAGGTTCAGATTGAACCGCACAATTTTCCAACATATCCGGGCACATATTCAGGCTGTCCTTATGCCGACCAGAAATACAAATTTCTCAACACAAACACACATTCCCAAACACATAGTTGAGTTTTTTTCGAACATAAATTTTTTTGTCGGACAACTTTTATGTGTAACTTTTTTGCCTCAATTTTTAGAATTACATTGCCATTTGCATTGGGTTAACATTTCGTTTATTCCAAATGGACAGCAAACATGTAGCTTTAGGCAAATGCGTTACATGCTTCACCACGTTTCATTCTTAAACTAAAATGTTGAAATTTTATTGAGAAATATTTAGGATATAAACTGAGGTATCAAAGCGCAAATACTCTTCAATCTTGTAAAGTAACTAATCGCCATTTTTATTAATCTTTGCATTGGATACATATAAATACTGTACATATATATACGGCTATATAGTTCCATTCAAGACAAAAACAGTTTATAATTCAAGAAAAGTTGTTTGATTTAAAATATTTTCAATATACATATATCCCATAAATCGAAAATTTAAATCACCAGAAGGGTATACAAAAAATTGCAAAAAGTTTTACTTTTCTTTTGTAAAATATTTTTATGCTTGACCATTGCATTTGTTTGTATGTTGAAAATTTAATTTGGCATGAAATTCAATTCCATTTTATGACGCATTTGCTGGTTCCAATACGCGCTCTTTTGTTTGGTTTACTAGTTTATTTGCACGTCGCATGTCCTTTACGTCGGGATTACTTAGCATGACAGCCATATTACATTTATGTGGTTTCTGTTTTTAAATATTTATCATAAAATGTAAGTAATCAGACATCTGACATTGTTATTTTATTTTTGGAAAAGTTCCATTTTATGACATCATTATTTTTAAGTAATACAAATGTTGACAAAATTTTAAACATTAAATATAGTAAAACAATCGACATCATACATATTATAATATACCCATCCCAACGAATACTATGTGAATAAAGGAAAGTGCTCTGGTAACTCAATTGACGAATGTATAGTGAAGGTACAAGAGCCTATTGGTTTTGTGCAAATGTATGCAACAAGTAGAAATGATGGTTGGAGACCCCCCAAAGTTACTCCCATTATGGTCAGGAGTGATAGAGATTTGCATTCGACAAGAAAAATTTTAAAATAAAGGTTTTTACGAGTTTATTTTAAAATTTTGCCCCTCCGCCTCCTTCCCCATAAAATCCCTCTCAAGGGTAAAAAATTCTTCGACACAAAAAGTAGACCAGTATAGAGATAAGCCAAAATCCAAAAAATTCATTAAAATCGGTCCGGGAGTCTTATAGGATTTGTTTTATGTTATATCGTTTCCCAGGAAGACAAAGTTTACTAAAATACGCCACCATACATATAAGACTTGACCTTCTCGTACGAGAAGATACCAGGAACATCGTCTTGTCCTCATTCTGACAATGCATAGCGCCATCATGCAAATTCTAATAATAACTGATGATAATAATAATTAATAATAACTAATAATAATAACTACTAACTGTCGAAAGCCACATTATCAGTGGATCCGTATATGTCTCACATAAAAAGAGAGATTTTCGACAGTATTTGAAATATTTTTTCTTAAGGATCGAACAAAGAACACTGAGATTCCAATCGTTGGGCAGAGATTCATCGGATCATATTTTGAAACTTACTCGCCGTCAGTCATTAATAACTCAACAGTGACTCTCCATTGTGCATCTGTAATCTGCCTTCCGTTTTGTTCTGTGCAGAAAGTAATGTCGTGCTTAAAATTTTTGTTCAGACGCGTGACCTTTTGATAGAATGCCGAGCTCCACTACAATCGTAAAGCCTTTTAACATATTACAGATCAAAAGTTTCTGCAACTTAAGCTGAATACCTGAGCATCCTGACACGCTTCCTGATATGTATAATATCTGTAGCACTTCTACAGTGATGAAGCCATTTTTTGTCAACCAGCTTTATTATCAAACAAAATTGCTACATTTGAGGAGAGAATCTTCTTTTCCTTTTTGTAAGGCATTTTGTAAGGTTCATGACAGCTGTCAATCTACCACAATCGGAAGACATGGACCTGGATATCATGTCGTTCCAAACATATGCTTTATTTCCAAAAGGTACAATGTAAAATGACCGAAAAGATCGTCCGATTTAATGTCGTTAGCGTGAGTTAATGTTTTGATAAAACTTAACGGGCCGTTATTAAACTGGAGACATCCAAAAATTTACCATGCAGATTAAATTCCTCTAAAATATTTTCTTAGTATTTACTCGTAAACTGGCGTTGGTAGTCAAGTTATTCACAAAATCCATATTTTCAGAGCCGCTTAGGGCCCGTGACATATTCGTCTTTTAAATTGTAACCTCCTAAGCGTTACTATTGCAGTGCGTTATATAGCATTATGTGAAAAACTTATCCATGTCAGATAAAACCAAGCAGGCTATGTCTAGTAGTATGTGCGTATAGTATTTCAAAATTTGTGGCATCTTTTTTTACTTATCAAATAATAAGCAGTGCCTGCCACATCTCCCTTTAACTGAGTGTTCTGCAGTATTAAAATGATGACATCAGCATAAATTTTATTCTTTTACAATGTGTTTCCCTATACAAATATCCTTTTCATCGTGTGACTAACTCACAGCGTGACTTACAACACATCCTACAGTTTAAGTAGTAAGTCACGTTTAACGCATAAAACAAACTCGTTCAAACAAAGTGTGCTAACATGAATGATTTCTGGCATGCGCTATAGACAATATTGCCCAAGTAGAAAGACTGCGCATTTCATTAATGATTTGGTACTGGTATAACCTAAAATATTGAACGCGACGTGACTTAAATTAAATGAACATTTAATTGCTGACGAGCGCAAAAGTGTCTGAGGCACTCGAGCGCTAAATTTAGAACTTAGTCGAATGGTTTTCCATTAACCCAAATCGTGACTGACAAATTGCGAATCGGCGACATTATTGTCTGTTGACGTTTCGAACGATTGTCCTCTGAAATTTGATTTATGTAAAAATAATTAATTTTCTTTAAACGGTAGTGACAAAAATTTCATTTCCTCTTACTAGCCGTAGTACGGGCACACGGTTCAATGGTTCAAAGATCGATTTTAACTTCATAAATTTGTTATTTGGCTTTTTGCATGAAGTGCAAATGTTTGCGTTGGTCATTGCGTCTGAAGAGTTGGCAGAAGCACAAAACAATTGAAATAAATTTGAATAGAAATAAAATAAAAGTGCAGCAACATTTCATAGAACATTTGGCAAAATTTATTTGTTCAACGCATTCTTTTATTGTATGAATCAAAATTTATATATTTCTGCACAGATTGCGTTATTAAACATTTTCAACTATGATTGTGTTTGTGCTTGTATTTGTGATATGCAAATTGCACATGAAAATCTGTTGTGCTGATGTGTAAATACGCGTGTCAGCCAAATGCAATTTAAATAACAACAAAAAATAGTGTATATTGGTACATACATATAAATAAATCAACAATTTTCTCACATTTACAGTGATTTTTCAGATATTTATGAACATATTTTTTACTCATTTTCTGTGATAAATGTACAAATAATGTTCCATTGAGGAATGTGTAAATACTCGAAAAATGTAAAACAAAATAGGAGCCACAACAAGCTGTGAATGAATGATGTCAATTTCACGCCAATAGTTAAAATAGATGTAAAAAATAACAAGGCTGCAATCTGAGCGAAATATTTTGAATTTTAATCTATATCACACCTTGCACAACGATGTGTTTTATGATGGTGGAACAGCTGTGGGAAATGATGTTTAATTGAGTTAATTTAGAGAATAACATTTAAGATAAAGTACTTCTATACTTTAACTTTTGAATAGACTAAAAAAATTATTTTCCAATTACCTATTAAGGTTAAGTTAATCAGGCCTGTCAAGATTTAGATTAAGATTATTATAGATTATTATATTAAGATTGTGCAAATGTATGTAACAGGCAAAAGAAGCCAATGCAGTCTAAATAAAGTTGATAACATGTAACTTTTCGCGGTTAATGTTTATCACGGATAGACTTTCTGTATCTGTTTTTAATGTTCTTTGCATATCTACATTTGATACGACTAAAATATTTGACCGATTTTGATAAAACATAGTAGCCTCACATATACATAAGAGTATTGTATCTAACTAATAACTGTTTATATATATATAATGTTAAAAATAAGCATTCCAACTTAATAAAGAAATGCGTTTAAGTACTTAATGCTTCATGTCCAACATCAAAGCTAAACACAGAAAACTGTTAAAACCATTTTTTCATTATTAGCATTGTTTTTTTTATTATTGTTTATTCTGCAAAAGGACGTAACTCTTACAACTCCATCGTCAGCGTTGTTTGCTTAGCTGCATTTTAAGTTTTCATTATTCAAGCTGCTGCTGTTGATGCTGTCCTCCTATTGTGCGGTATGTTAGTTTGTCTCTTCCCGTTTTATGTTTGTTCTGGGCCTTGTTCGGCCAAAAACGGCAAACATGTTTTTTTTTCATTATACGGCGGTCCATTTTACTATTTATCGTGCAACAGCACAGTGAAGAGTAGAACTTAAAGACCTACAAATGCATAAGATACTTTTGGCCTCTTTGCAACCAAAGCAATTTACGCATTCATTGCATGAAACGTGCCGCGCGCCACTAAAATTTTTATGATGCTCCAAAAACAAATACAACTCATAGTGGAACGTAAGAGCATAGAAAATAAAATTAAATTGAAAAAATGAAAGCAAGACTGGAACAAAAAGAGAAAAAAAATGAAAAAAGGAAATATTAAGCTGTACAAATAGTTCGCGAGATTCTTTTGTGCCTTGGCGCAACGCTAATGCAATGGAGCAACATTTGTCCTTTTTGCTGAAGTGTTGAGTCTCGGCAATGAGCGACGCATTAAATGCTCAGCGGCATTGGTCGAGAATAAACATAAACTTAGCAGTTGCTGCGCGAAGGCGGAGTAAAGTTAGGCGAACAATAGCTTTGAGCTGTTGGTTTATACTCATTTCGGTGTTGACTGGACGCTGACATTAAGTTTGGGCTACAGCTGCAAGTCCTTGCGGTGCATTTGAGTCGCTTTCAGTGCGTCTTAGTGCTAAACTGCTGCTCGAAGTGGCAGAAGTTATACTACAGAATACATATTGCGTCTCGGGTGCTTGGCTGAATTGTAGAGATTAACTTAGCACCATAAATTAAATAAAAACCAAATAAAAATAATGAAACAAATAGTCGTAAATACTTTGTTCATTTCTATTTTTATTATTGCTTACTAAATTACTTTGCTACTGTTTAACTTTTTAACTATATAAAAAAACAATTACTCTAAATTAAATCTATAATCTATATCTTTATTGAAATAGCAGTCATTTTCTAGATTTGTCTCTCTGTAACATTGCAAAGACTTTACTTTTTAAATACTTTGAGATACTTAAACATGTTATAGAGCCTTTGCTTACTAAATAATATAGTTTAGTCATTTGTTTACCTTTATACGATAGCAAACTATGTATTCAATAGTTTTGAATGAACTATTGTACTTTGTGTTAAAACAGTTTGTGATGAAACTACATAAAAAATTTGAAAATTATCTCATTAAAAATTCTAAATTTAAATAAATATTTAAAATTACTTGGCTGAACAATTCCAATTATACTATGGCCTCGATTGTTTTTGAATATTTTCTGTTTGAATATTAACATGCATGTTCAACCTACAATGCTCTTCCCTGCATACTTCGGATAATACATACATTTGAATTTTGGATCTGCTTTTGATAGCTCATTGCATGCGCTACAGCGCTCCTGCAAGTATGTCCTGTCATTTTAAAGCTTAATGTAAATTAATTTTTAATTTATTGCAATGTAGAGTATCGCACATAAAAGGTTTAGTTGATTCAAAATCTACTGACCTTAGCTGCCCAAGTTATGCTTATGTCATTATACCCACAACGCACACAAATATAACTAAATTGTCCTTAAGCTGACAAACAACCAAGCAACCAACCGACGCAATGTGAAATAACCATTAATAATGCTTACAAAGTCAACGTGGCAAATTAGTTTTAGTGCAGAGTCAGTTGGAAAAAATGGTATACAAAATTTAAAAAAAAAAGTATTTATGTATATATATGCTGACAACAAAATGTCGGACTTCATTATAAAATCAAAGTCAAATGAAAATGTTTTTAAAGAAGCCTTTTAATTTGTATTTCTCTCAAAATATATTTGATTTAAAATTGAATGCAAAGGAAACCAACTAATATTGTATAAGCTTAAGGAATTTGTTTTTAGTTGGATGCAATTTGAAATTGTATTCAATTCATTTATATAACAGATAAATAATAATAATAATGTTTTGGTAAGCACGGCTAGAAAGGGCTATAACTAAAATTATGTTTAATTTGCTCACCTACCTGAATGGATTTTTTACCGTGAATTGACTGAAATATGTAAAATGGTAAAACAGTTCTGCTCAAACACAAACTATATTTTATCAAAATCAAACGATTTTATTATGGCCGTAAAAAACTTGAACAATCTTAATTTATACAATTAAACACAAGGAATTTCTGTCTGGAAAATTTATAGCTATGAACATGTTGACCTCAATTTGCTTGCAATTTGTGATAAATTTCCACTAAGATTATTTTTTCCATGCTTATAAGAAAAAACTATGAATTTTTATGTATCCAATGATAAACATTGAAATTTGTATGTAAAAAAACTGAATATCACAGTCAGAGGAGCGCCGATAATTAGTAGCAGAATTCAAAACAATAGCCTTCGTAGCTCACTTCGATATTTGTAGTCAACAAGTTATTTCTCCTCACATTTATAAGTTTGTTTGGCTGAATGAATCTAGCTATATCTTAACTAAATTTTTACAATATTTGCGTCGTAATCCCATTTTTTATAGAATTTTTTAAACTTAAAACACGTCTTTGGCACAACTTCAAAGAAGTGTTTAACACAATCTGACAGGAAATGTTAACTGAGTACTTAATTTTAAAACTTTTTACTCGTATTGGGCGTATAATTTATTATTTGGATAAAACTTCACATAAAATTGTATTTAAAGCATAAATCCTTACAGCTCAGAAGCCATGACATCAATTTATGCTGTTTTTAATTTGTACCAAAAAATAAAAGGCTGGAGCTTCAGGTTAGACACACATCACACCGAGTTAAAACAAACACACGTACACATATGGTTTCTACCTCGTCCTGCCTATATGCATACGAACACATGAGGTTAGTTGCGCTTTGCTGCCTTGGAACAAAGTAATCAACTGCACACTTAATACAAACTTATTAAACATTAAGCAGAAAACTTTTGGGCAAGTCTTTAGTGCAGTTAACGGCTGTATTGAGAGCCGGCAACTGTAGCAGCTGTGTAACTCATCTGTTCTAGAATATAATAGAACTCGACGCCAGTACACAGCCCACATAAAAAAGTTGCTCACACATATATAAAAGAGAAGTAGTTTGCCTACTTGAGCACAGACTCCATTTTGTGCTTATCAAAATTTATAGAGTAGATACGAGTACGACCAACTAGCAAATGTACGCGGCAATGGACGGCAAGATTTTTGTAAAACTTGCTGAAGAAATGTTGGGAAGAAGATTTGCATTGCCGACTGCAGCTAATATTGGACAAAAGTGAGCACAACTTTTAATTTTTTTTAATTATTGAGCAGCAACAAATGTCAAGTCAATATAGCAGTTAATAATACAGCATTCATTATCGCAACCTGCATTACCGACAGCATTGACTCTTGATCATATAAGCCATATACATATGTCTGTCTGTCCGTTTATATATAAATTATAAAACAAAGCATTGTTCCAATATATACGTACAAACATACATCATGTAATTTATAATTACATAGATTTGAATTGAGTTTCCTGTGTGTTTGTGTGTGTGTTTGTGTGTGTGTTAGCTTAGAAGTAGTGGAAGAGTTGTTTGTGTAACTGGAAACAATATGTACGTTGTTTTAATACAAATTGAAATTTATTTTTTTGCTACATGATTTTCACATTAAAATTGACTTTTATGTGCAAACATTTGCGAATAATTGGCGACATATTTCCTGTAGTTAATGTGCCAACAATAGAGACAAAAATTGAAACAGATTTATATGAAAATTACATACAGAACGAAACGAAAAACGAGAAATACATTTATAGTTGATAATTTAAGAAAATATTAAGCCAAATCAACACAAGTAGTTTGAAAGAGTATTTCCAGCGATACTCCACGGTTTTATATTATAAGCAATTATGAGGTATAACCTATACCACGATCATAAGATTTTAAGCAATCTGCTTCATTAAATATTATGCTGAGAAATATGTATGCTAATACTTGACTTTTGGTTTCTGGCGATGGATTCATATTCATCCATTCATTATTTCAAAGTTTTTACTCATTTGCTTGTGAGGAAATTTTCGGCAATCACCTGCATTCTGCCCTTTCGTCTGTCTGCCTGTCTTTTATGTGTACAACCATAAACAAAATTTTGTCTCAAGATAGGTGGTTCCTCTCAAATTTATTTCTTATTTCGTTTACTTCCGAGATTTCCTTCGTAGCCGGTTTGCCTTTAATTCTTTCAGAGTGTAGCACACTTTTAGGGGCAACTGCCATTCATTGCATCTCGCATGCCCGCATTACTTTCATTTTCAATTTATTGGCACATTTAACAAAATGTAATGGTGTGTAAAATTCAACGGACTGGTCATCAGACAGTTAGTTGAATTTATTTTGGTATTCAGTGTGCTCACCCCGCCCTGCTTGAACCACAGCACATCGCAAGTACGAATATGTTAGTATTCTAAGCTGCTGGCAGACGAAATCACGTATATTATTCATAAGAGCAGCATATGCGGCGTATACGCAATTTGTCTGCCTACTTGAATTGAAAATTAATTGCACTTAAAACATTTCAATGCGTAATTATTGTATCTAAATGTTACGCAAAGACGAGCTGGGAATTTCGATGTGAATAAGTAGATTGTTCTGCTCGGATTTTCAATTCATTGGTTGCGATACTAGCATCTACGAGTGGCAGATACGCAGTCAATTGTAAATTTTCACAGGATTTATACATGAAATGAGATTAGATAAAATGAATACAGAGTGTTTCAATTGCTAAGTTTTATCAGTTTAACAGAAAGCATTTTAAATTACACATGGAATTCTAATAAAGAAAAGTCAGAACGTTTTTGCATTACGAAGAAATTCTTGTACACTCTCACATGTTTTTGCAAATGTATGCAACAGAAGTCTGTATGGCAAACAACACAAAGTACATATATATGGTCGATCAGCATCAATAGTCGCGTCGATATAGACATTTCCGTCTGTCTGGTTGCGAAATTATATGAAATGTAGCCTTCAAGCTTGGAAATTTAAGTTTTCCTATTACTTCTGCAGGTCACTTGTAATTAATGAACACCTACTCCTTATTGTGAGTTTTTGTTTGAAAAAATGTTTATTGATGTTGTTAATTTTTCTATAAATGCCAAATTTAGTCTAAATTATGTTACAGCTTAGAACACTAGAATGGTTAGCCTTCAAACAAATCTGTCCACTTTTTTGGGTATTTGCAAATTCAACTAGAAATGCTGAATTTAGTATGGTTATTTATAAATATATTTAGAATATTCTAAGAGGTGGTCGACATACAAAATGTGAGTTTGTTAAACATGTCCGTCTGTCTAGCTATGAACAATAAGAACTTGGAGAATTTAATAAATAGAGCCTTCAAGTTTTGATATTTAATTTCCGCAATTCCCTCTTTAGAGGTAGTACCTTAAATTACTGCCCGTCGTTTTTAATGCAAAAACTGTTTTTTTTTTTTTAATTTTATTTTAAAATGTCAAATTTTGTGTATCTTAAGTTCTATATAGATCCATATTGAACCACTAAAATGGGTAGTTCCCAAACTAATATGTTTCCTTTCCTGTTTCTTGTAAAAAAAACATTTTGTTGTGGCTTATACTAATTCTATTAAAGTATAACACACGAATGAAGATAATGGGGATATATACTGTAAAATTTAGGCAACAAAAAATATTCAAGAATAAACTCTAAAAGTTCTCGACTCATAAATGGTTAGATATATTTAACTCTTCCAAATGAACTGATTAAATATAAACGAAATCCCAAATACGAGTATTACAAATAGATTTATTTTTTTTGAATTGATAAGGACACCCTGTATTTTTAACGAATACACGGGATACACAATATAAACATAAAACATTCGCATTCTCATTTTTTAAAGCATTGCGTAGCCATTTCGCTTTGCGTCTTTTGCTTCAAAGTTGTAATTTTTTCCGCAAAACAGTTTTCGAAATGTACACAAAAGATACATAAAAATGTGCGGCACAGTTTCCTCAGTACCGTAAGGAAACAGACGCATCTACAGCTTTTTCTTATTCATCTTGCTATAAATTTTTTCTTCTCCTTTTTTTTGGAATTAATTGAAGCACAATTTAATGCAAAGAGGCATATTAATCACAATTAATGGCATTTCAACTGGCTTTTTAAATAATTTTTACGTAATTGTATTAATTTGATTTTTATATATTGCTGTGATTGACCTCCTATGCTTCTGAATACAGCTTGAAAAACTATGTGAAAATAAAAACACATTGTCACTGTAATTTAGCGAAGAGCCTTTATTTTATCTACAGATATATATATGGGAACAATATTCTCTAGCTGTCCGAATTGTGGTCCTATTTGGAACATTTTAATAGAATTTCAACTTTATTAAAGAAACAAAAGTACAAAAGTTTATACAAAATTTGAAAAAAACAAAACTTTATTTGAAGACGGCATAGGAGAGCCTAAGCATGCACACAGGCATCATTCATAGCCAATTAAAATAAAGTTGTTGTGTATTATTGCTCGCAAAGTGAACCAAAGTCATATGCATGTGTGCGAATAACAAGACAATGCACCGTGTATCTTGCAGACATTCTCATAAGTGCACTCATTTAGAACATAGAAGCATTATAAAAGCCCTTATAGAAGCGTGAAGTCTTTGATTACATATAATCTATAGTTGTGCTATGTTTGTAGCAGATCTCATGTATTTTTTTTTTTTTTGTAAATAATGCCATTAAAAAAGAAAACTATAAAAATTTAAAAGGACAATTATAGAGCAGCAAATATTTGATACATAAGTGTGTCTTTAGTACGTATATTAAGGGCAAGGAGAGAAATAAAATCCACTGAAAAAATGGTTATTTTGGATTATTTTTACTATATATGCTTCTGCTTCGTTTCTGCATTTCGGAGTGAATCTTTGAGAATGTTTTCTAACTCTAAAACAAATGAAAATAATGTAGAATAAATTTTTTTAAGAATTCGCAACTAAATTTTCTATTGGGATGTTACATGAACGCAAAAACAAAATCGCTCACACGAATATAAATACAATTTTCTATACACACTCACATATATATATAAATAGCGAATGGGAAAAATCAAAGGTTAATCACCCCTCGAGGCATTTGAATGAGCATATGAATGAATGAACAAACGACCGTGCGAGTAAGTATCTGAGGGGGAGCAAAGGGGACTGCCCGATGTCTGAGTAGAAACATCAATGCATTGAGCACAGTTGAGTGGCGCATGGAGTGTATCAAACACATACACAGCTAAATGCAAACATGTACATTCATATTGACTCGAAATTTTGCAAGGACTCACGCACACATATACACAGACTGCTATATAGCAATGCAAAAGTCAACTTTTCTTTGTATGAAAATGGCAAGCAAAGTTTTCTTACTGCTTGCCCTCATTCTCTTCCATACCATTCACTTGCATGCATACACACATCCACCGCTCCGAATGAGCCACAAGTTTTCTCTTCTGTCCTTTATATTTGTCGATTAGTTGCTACACATGTATGCACATGTAACTTTTCTTGTTCATTTCTTTTGCGCTTTTGTCTTTCCCTTTTTGCTTAAGCATTCGATTTGACAGAATTTCCCATAGATTTTCCATGCATGCATGATTTTCCGTGTGCAAAATTGTGAAAAAGTTTTTCATTTTGCTGCATTTTTCCATTTATTACTAAAGTTTTTTGTTACATTAAATGTTTTATGTTTGCCTTTTCGCACTACTGCATAAGAAGCTTAAGTTTAAATATTATATTATTTCAAGTACATTTCGAGCTGAAGATTATAGATTTTGATCTCAAAAGCTACTTATACGTAGCTAATCCGATTTACAAATAGATTCAGTTCTATTTGCTTTAAAATAAGATAAACAAATAAAGAAAATACTTCTACACAAATTTGGATTTTCTGAATTCAGTTTGAAGTAATTAGACAATATAACATTTATAAATGATCATTTTATGGAATATCCATATACATTTGGTGACTATAACCCGATAAAATCTATCCCTGGCTTAACACGATACATTTTAAATTTTTTGCAGAATCACGATTTTTAAACCAATTCAAAATCAAAGGCAAGAACCATGGGGCAACCTGTTCGAGATTGACGGCAAAATAATGTGCAAAGCCTTTATAAACTGCAAACGATCATCCGATTAAATAGCTTTGTACAATTTCAATCAGTTCGTGCGTGAAATTTAGCATTGATATGTTGTACTAAACTGAATAAAAAGCTGCTATGATGTCAAAAAGGATCAAGTCCAAGCACTAGCGGAGGACCGTGCTGTGTTACGAAAGCCGTTTTGTTCATTTGGTAGAATTTCCTCACTATTAAACAACGATGTTTGTTACAACGTCTATGCGAATCCAGCAATTACAAATGAGTTTACCGGTGCAGCTCTTTACATGGGCCATCCCAGCGTTGATGCATAGAATTTCGCATACAAAAGGACAACTCGAAAAAGAATGAAGTGATTAATATGCCCGATGTAATGTTCAATCCCTCGAGCATTAGAAAACGTAGTTTCTTGGTTTAATCGAAGCTCGATTCAGAAGGTGTACAGTTTAGTCGTGATCAGCGTTTACGTTGCTACAACGACTACTTGGAGGTCATGGGTCAAGCTGCGATGACAATGATCTTTGGGCCGGCAGTCCGCACGAAGTGCCGTCGTTGATGCCATTGTATGCAACATATTCGCCGAAATAATAACGGATCAGTTCTTACGTTTTATGCATGGCGATCATTATTTCTACGAATACGATTCATTATTTCTACAATTCCGAAAGACTAATCCTGGAACATTTTCGCTTTCCATTTTTGCACTTTTGATCTCCGACAATTCTGATCAATTGACGTTGCATAGTTTAAAGTCTCAAATGCTAGAGTTCGAACAGAATAACCTTACCAAAAAGGTTAGTTTGAAAATATTAAAACTTTCAAACTATTCTGCAATTTTAACTGCTCAAGCATACAGTATGAGTGAGGACAGATTTTAATTTTTGAATTTGTATTGGATCACATTACCTTATGATCTGTTTGTCATTTCAAAAAATTATCGCTTGGTGATTTAACTGCTTATTAAATTAATCTCCAGGCATAAGAAAATATAGGCTTTATACTTGTGTAGAGTTTCAAAATATAAGAAAATAATTTTGCTTGAAAGTTTACCTGATATAAAGTCTTCAAGTGCTATTTGAAAATATGTAAGTACCTGGAAAGAAAGAATTGATATTTTATTATTGTATTAACTTATATGTGGTAGTTAGATGATTTTTAGAATAGCAACATTTTGACCAGCTATTATTTATTTTGGATGCTATTTATGCCACATATTTAATTCGATTTACACGCCAACCACAATCTTAACAGCCGAACAGTTTTAAACATATGTGGATTAGATACACTCTATCTACCGATGTGCAATACCAAAATACTAGGGAGTGTTTGCAAGACAATTCATTTATAACGCATATCTAAGTAAAATGACTCTACACATGGCACGGTTTATCTGTTAAATGAACAAATGACGTTCGCACAGTCTCTCAATGAATCATCCCTCAATTAGAAAAGCAATGATGAATACCTTACTGCTGCCAACAAACCACCCTCTAATTTTTATAGGAAAAAAAGTTGAACCCTAACATTTGAACTCAATCAAAATACATAATAAATGAGCAGCTGATTATTTTTTTATTAGCGCTCCAAGCAAAATTTCCAAATGAAATAATGAAAGGAAAATTGTGAACGAAAATTTGCCAAAGTAGTTGACACGCAAAGGCGGATGTTCAAAGGACTCTAGCACACCCACAATTTTATTCAAGAGGACAGCAGTGTCATCGAACTAGAGTGTAAGAGAGAGAAAGATAGAGCATTATAGACATATACAAGAGAAAATAATAAAATGCAATTTTAAAAAAAAAAAAAAAAAAAAAAAAAGTTGAACCGAAACCCAAATCCACTTCTTAATATTTCTGTTAAAATCTTTACCTACAAGACAGATAAATGAATATTGGGTATGTAAGGGGATTGTTATATATAATAATAATATATACATATATGAATAGGAATTTATATGTGGGAACTCTGCAAAACAGAAATGGCACGGCCATTGGATTGAAGCTACTATATCGAATTTGAAGTTGATGTTGACTGCCATAGAAAAACTTTACACACAAATATCAGAAAATGGCTGGTAGGTTCTTTGGGGTCTATATTTTCCAGTGGGCGGATAACTACGGTAACTATAGCTTAGCCATGGATCACAAATCTTTACACACAATGATTCGTGTAGACAGTAAGAAACCAGACAGACAGACAGCAACACATATGGCCATGGTTAGTTCGAATTGTTCCATTTAGCTGTTCAAAAATATACATATGGGATCTCAGCTGCCATCTCTAATGCATTACAAAATTCGTCACAAAAGCATAATACTATTCAAACTACGTGTGAAGCGTATAAAAATGTCAAACTTCGTTTAATTTATTAGCATAATTTCCGGCGTATGCAACTACACACAACTAGAAATAAGTAGTAAAAATCCTTTTGAGCCAGTCAGTTGGCATATGACTCAGACTTTCACCTTTATGATTAGTGCACCCACAAAGCGGAAACCCATAAACAAACTAAAATACAGCAAACAAATGGAGAAAAATTCATTTGAAAATTATTGCATGGAAAACAAATTTATTTCGAGGGTGTGCCAAAGTGCAAATAAACAAGCGTCCTTTAATATAAAGTTACTAGTCCCTGGAACCAATGCAAACAAACCCTTAAACACGCGCATACAGGGTATGTCAATTGTTCAAACTTAACAGTGAAATACTTTCTCATTCTCAGTTCACGAAAAACTAAAACATTCTACGAAACTTTCGTATGCTCAAAATAAGATGGTTGCACTTAGAAATTTGTTATTTGAAACACCCATTACAAGCACAAAGCTGCAAAGCGGAACTGCTGCAGTTGTACGCCATTGAACATCGGCCGCCTTTGAAGGCTATATGCGAATTAGTAGGTGTGTCTGTGTGAGTTTCTGTGCTTGCATGTATTTTTAATAGAATTTAATGCAACTCTGCACAAAGGCAGCTTGCAGATTCGAAACCATTTTATTTGAATATGTTGAGAATTTTCCATTTGAATATTCTTTGTTTGTTTGTATATAGAGGGTGCACCATTTAGATTTGTCGTACTTTGTTAACCACTGAAATCTAGAATTTCGATTATTGTTTATATATTATTTTAATGTGACTATCCATCCAAATCATCGAATTTTAGATCTTAAATTCCAAATCGTTGGTTTAGTTTTTTTTTTCAAACAATCTTTCAGTTCAACACACGAGCTCGTGGATATCAATACATTTTGCTCATATCATAGGATATGAAGCTACGGAAATAATTGTCTATCAAAATCCGTTTTCATTTTATTTAAAAACAAAATACCACACATCTAAATGTAAGAGCCTTTATTATTCGTTGATATCCCTGTGTGTATGTTTGTATGAGCGCAGTGCAGCGTGAGTGCTAACAAAAAGAAGAAACCGCCGAATGTCAGAATATGCTGAATTTATTGATTTTTATCAGATAACTGCAGCGCCGTCAGCGCTACAGCAGCAGAGGCGGCGACACATGCTCCGACGAGTACAGCGTCTATTATCCTGCGGCCGACAGAGGGTGACTTTGCTAAAGTTGGCAACCCACCACAACAACATAGTAATTCGTAGCACAACAACCCGAAATAAAATAATAAACGTTGGCGCACATGTTGCGACAGGACACGAGACAGCATGAGCTAGCATGAAGCTCCTGCTCCAGCTTCTTTTTGTAGATGGTCTGTTAGAGAGATGATTCCTTTACCCTCCATTTTATCTTGAATATTACAATCGTCGCCGATTGTTGCTTCGCTTATGATATGCAAATACGCTTGTATTCGCCAGAAACAAATCGAAAAATAAAAATTAAATCAAATTTTCTGTTACGTTTAACAGACGCATGAATACACTACACTAAGTCAGTACTCAGATTTCACTCATACAAAACAACTCATCAATCAATCTTGAGCTTGTCCATGCAATTACTTCATCTGATTAAGTAATCCAAATAAATATAATGCGGTTTATATTACCCATAGAAAATTTTATACAAAATAATAAAAATGACAAGGTACATCCGAAGAAAAACAAATCTTTTCAAAAATGCTTTACTTTCAGTCTAAACTTTGTGACATTTGATTCACTGGAAGCGGAGATATTGCGCTGAATTTGAGGCATCGGTCAAAAAAAAAAAAATAATGCAAAGATAATGAATATAAGAGAAAGAATTTGACTTCTATTTCTTGGTTTCGGAACTCTTTTAAAATACATCTTGCTACGATACAAACAATTCGCGCAATAATTTGTCATCAAATTAAACATTTGGGTTCAAATTTTACAGAGTTTGAAAAAGAATTCAATATTTGTTCTTCGTTCGAAACGCTAAACCAAATTGTTATACTCAGATCAGATATTTAGCTTTCCAGTCCAGTGTTACAAATGCACACATAAACTGAGATACCTTCTTTAATTTTATGTGCGAAGTAAAAAAAGAAGCACAGCCAACAGTGGGGGCGCGCACTGTTTTGCAATGGCACCGGCATTGCGCACAGCATATAAAGTCGAGGGTTGCATGATAAGTCATAAATAATTAACAAAAGTTTTGGTAGTTGGTAGGGTTACCCTTCGGAATCTTTCAAGAGTGAGAGCAGTTCGAAATAAAAGAGTTGGTTTCGAAAGTACTTTGCCTCACCGGTATCGAGTGCTCCGAAGAAACGAAAAGTGCTTCCATTGGCAGAGTGGTCAAAAGTACCGAAAACATGGTTCAAATATTATATTCGAATCAAATTTGATGGAGACCTTTAAACAGCGTATTGTTTTGGCAGACATCAACAAATTGAAACATCATTGGACTAAGTAAAGATACAGTGTTGCAAAATTAAATATTTCCGGAAAAAAATATGTGTTTTCTTATCTCGGCCAATTACTCCGCAAGCTACTCTCATATATAGATTATTTTTAAATGTTTATAAAACATTTATTGAGAAATTGCAAACTGAATAATGCCTGATTTTAGTAACCAAATTGCGTAAATATTTCAGACTTAACCTACAGCCCTCTTTTGGGTTCTTGGCTCTGTATCTGTATGCACGCCATAATGAAGGAAATCAGGCAACACAAACATTGCACGCTCCAAGTGCTTCTTGTGCTTTTCTTCCAATGCTCTGCCTCTACTGATATGGTGGGCCCAGTAAAAGCAGGAGTACGCAGCACTTGCGTCACATTTGTATACTCAAGGAATGCTGCAGCAATGACTCTGATGACGTTGGCTAAGGAAATTTAAAAAAAAAAATATGGGAAGATGTTTGCTTTTTTTAATAGAACACCACAAAAGATGCCAGAAGTGAGCTTTGTGATATTTAATCCGTGTTGGGTAATGAATTTACTAAACAGAGAAAATAAAAATAAGTTTTTGTACGAACAATTTTATTGATATTGTTAAATTTGCTAGAAATACCAAATTTGGTCTACTTTACCTTAATTCATATAAAATATTATATTTAGATCCAAATAGGTTCATTAGAAAGGAAGCTCTCATACAAATCTGTACCATCTCTCAGGATTTTTGTATACAAATTTTTTTTTATTCTGCCAGAAAAGTTCGAATATGGTGTAATTTGTGTCAATAAAAAAAAATATTCCATAACTAAATACATCAATAGATTGCAAACTATGGAAGATTGAGCCATCCATCTTTCATCTTATACTAATTTCAATAATAATTCCTACACGGCTCCAGAGAGGCACTTATCTCCCCATCCTTAATTTAAGGTTCAAGGTTCACATTAAACAAGTAAGAATGCTGCAGTCGGGAGTTCATATTTTCGAAATACTTTGTACCTCTTTTTTTGTATGGCCTTTAAAAAAGCAAAAAGTGGGCGTTGTGGGCGTGACACTCACACGTTTTTATTTACTTTATCTGCGTACAGATGAGAGAAGTCTAAATTCATAAACCAGATATCTCTAGCTCTTAGAGAGATCTGGCTGTACACACATACGTACGATGAATAAACGGACACCCACAACATACGACTAAAGTTTAGACCCTAAACTAGAACATATCTTCTATCTATTGTATATATTTGCACAAACTTAGTCATTGGTCCTAAGATCCGTACGATGTGTGTCACATCAATATTAAAAAGTGATATGAAAATCATATAAAGATCAATATGATCTGACTTCAAATCATATTCCACTTCTAAAGTAGGAAAACATGGTGCGAGAGAGATGGAAAATGTTTAACTTCGTGTCTAAAAGAGAACCGAAAAATAAATATTCTATTTCGCAATATTATCTCTGTTGTGGCCAAATATCTGAAATAAGACAAAAGTTATGACACTAAGGTTCTACTATACGATTTAAATGTTCGAGTTTGCCGACTTCCAACTAGAAAAACATTTTATTGTTGCCATATACAAATATTTGGAAAGTTTGTTTAACTATTTGGAGCTACACAACCAAACGCAATAACGAGACTGAGTTAAATAAATTAAAGAATATGCTTTAAATATTATTGGAGATACATCTCGTAATTATTTTCGGTTATTTGCATCTTTCAGTTGATGGATTAAATTTTTGCATCAAATGGCTGATATCTTAATAATCAAACCAGCACTAAATTCTCTTTCTGCGTTGTTTACTCGTATAACCACTCAAATTGTTCGTTGCAATTTATAATTAAATGCAAATAAATATTCAAGCTTCTTGATGTGCCCAAGGTAGATGTCTAAAGTAGTAGTCTAGGCCCCAAAGCAATACAAAACTACAACTTTATGTGGATTGTACGTTCATTATAACAGCAACAGCAAACAGCAATGACAACTCAAGCAGGAATTACTGCAGACATCTTCCTAGTCATCATGCAAGGATATGTATGTCATGTGCCTCTGATGACATCTGTTTGTTTGTATGTAATTTTGTAGTAGTAGAAGAATCTCGTATAGGCATACCATACACAAGTGCGAGTACGAAAATTTGCCACACATGAATGAACATGCACTCGAAAAGCGCTGAATTGCAGCAACAAACAACAAAGCCAAGAGCAAATTCAGAAAAGATTTTAATATTTACTTACCGAAACACATTCACATAAACAGATATATGTATACATAAATACAGGGTGTTTATAAAAAGTATCGGATAAAGATTCGGAAAGAAAATTTATATAAAATACTGCTAAAAAATATTATAATATGACTCGTGCATTTCCATGAAGCGAATCTTAGGGACTGCGAAATGTACTTTAAACGAACATTTGTGCCTTATTACTAGAACAGTTGTCATTCTAAGCAACAGAAAAAATGTCGGCGGGCCATTTATATGGGCTGGGAAACTGTTGTGTTAGCGGTCTTGAGAAGTTAGTAGATCCTTACTGCATGACCCTAATGCTGTTTACAATTCACGGAAATCGCTGGCCTCATTCAATTGACATTACTTTTTAATTATATCCAGATTAAAATGGCTATTTGCATTCGAGATACAAATTTAAACATGTCGCGTAAACATTGTTCGCTGCCGTTGGCTCTTGACATTGACGGGTGGATCAGTGCGATGATTATGTAGTATCACTTAAAAGCTGCAGTAATAGGCTCACAAATTTTCCCCGTATCATAATCAACGTCTCCGTACCCGTTTTTTTTTTTCAAGATCAACACATAATTTTATTGCGTAGCGCTTTTGAAGAGATCACTTCGGAATCGGAAAAAAACACAAACTATTCCCGATACTCTTTACATATGTTACACCCTGTTCTCATTGGTAACATATAAGAAGAATAATGCATTCGTACTTGCCGTTTTTTCAGGCTGTTTACAAGCTAAACACCCGCCGGGCACAGTCTCAGATGCAGACGTCGATGAAAGCCGCACGGACAGCACAGCGCGCATGGCATGGAAAACTCACCTGAATTGAATGAGTCATCAGTGCTTTAGCTGCTGCTGGCAAAGAGCAGCACAGCAAATGGAAACAAATGACGGCGAGTTCATTATCAAAAAAAGCATTTCAGAGGCATAGTCATTCTGTTGTCTGCAGCCGCGCAGTTGACGTTAGCAGCGACGCTAACGTAGCGGGCGAAAACCACCCCTAAATAAGTAAAGCGAATCAAAGGAAATAAGTAAAGCAAACAAAGCAATTGTAGCAGCAGGAGCTGCAGGAGCAGCAGCAGAGAAAAGCCGGCTCTGCTTCTAGCGTTGCGCATGGTGTAAACTTGTTTAATATTATGAACACACACACACACACACAGAGATGCACAGCTACGAATGTATGTACCAACACATATCCAAATTAACAAATATATTTCATGTCGTATGTGTACACTTGCAACAGAACAGACACTTGGCCCTTTACGAAAAGCCACCCCTAGGCGTAAGGCACTAAACAACCAAAACCAGCTGCCGTTGCCGCGCCAACCCCCATGCGACTTCTGTCGCGTGACAATGTCAATAGCAAATGCTAGCGATATGTTGCACGAATATATATGTTCTTAGAGATACGCGTTTTATAATAATTTTACTCATCATGGCACCAAAATGCGTCGACATTATGTTGCTAGCTGTAGTGGCAACATGTTGCAGCAACCAAAGTAAAAGGTCAACAGCAAAACTTTGCTTTGATTATGCATGGTCACACATACACACACATAGATAGTTGTAGGCGCTCAGCTGTATTTTATGCTGACATTTATTGTTGTTTTTGTTGTTTTGTTGCTGCTGATATCTCTGTCATTGATATTTAAGTTGTTGAATTGCTCCCATTCTTACCACATGACAGCTTGGCCTGTCTCGTCCATGTGGCGCCCTCGCATGTCTAAGGCTTCCTTTGTAACGTCAATGTATGCATTCAAGTCATGCAAATTTTGTTTGAAACTACTGACTGATCCTGCTGATTCCGCCTTTATACGTTTTAATCAGTGGCAAATTGTTGAAAATGAAGAGGTCTGCATTTGACTGCACTAAGCTTTTGATATAACTTAAGAATGAACAGCAATACGAAGCATACACAACGGATAACGGATGTTACTAGAAAAATCTCCATCTAATGCATTAATTTGTTATCAGAAATCTACATTATCTATATTTTATTAGACATGTTGTGTAGACTTTAGTTATATTCAATAAAATTCAATGCCAAGTTTTTTTTATCCGAAAATCTTTTCCACAATTCCACCATGAAAAAAGCGATGCATTTTAATTTCTTTACTTGCTTCTACATTAAATTAAAGTCTGCTAGGAATGGAATATTACATTCCAATTGTGATTCTCCAAAGTAATATCGGAAATATGACCAAATGGATGAAGTTTCTACGGGAAATAAAGTTCCATAAACAAAAATTCTATTAGAACAAAATTCAGCACATCTGAATAGAGCACCCTTTATAAACGGCATAGTGCTTTCGAATGTTCAATGCTAAAACTTCACGACATTTGGTCCACTAGAAGCAGAGATATCACGCCCAAAATTATAATGTGTTTGTGCCATGTGGCAAATGAACTTCGAACGAAGAGCAAGTTTAATTAGGTTCTGTTTGAAACTCGTTTAAACTTTTATTGAAGAAACGATTAATTTGATGAAATAACTTTATGGTAAATATTGCTTTAAGCGGTTCAGATAGATACGGAAGACTACAAATAGGAATTCACTTCGAATTCAAGATTGCAAAAACTAGGTTAAAGAGTTAATAAGGTCCAAACTTCATCGTGATTGGTGAAGAGATTTGGGAGATTATAAAAACTACAAAAACATAGGGTTTATTTTTGTATATATTATATAAAGGGTAGGTATAAAATCTTGTGATAACGTTATTATTGTGAAGATATGGCTTTGTGTTCACACCGATCCACGCTAGAGAAAGAGGTTTGCCTGTGAGTCGGTGTCGCTGACCATTTGGTGTTAAGACGCTGGTGTACTCAAAGTTTTTTTTTTTTTTTCGATATTTTAAAAAAAAAGATTGAAGAAACGAAATGAGTTGTTTTTAGGCCCTGTACCGAAGGTACAAGAGCCTATTGGTTTTGTGCAAATGTATGTAACAGGAAGAACTAATTGTCGGAGACCCCCCAAAGTTACCCCCATTATGGTCAGGAGTGATAGAGGAGTCGATATAGCCATGTCCTTCTGTCCGTTCGTCCGTCCGTCCGTCCGTCTGTGTGAACGAAAGGATAAACTAGGACTCGACTAGGACTGCTCCGGAATTTCACAAGTTTATTTTAAAATTTAAAAAAAAAAAACGATAGATTCCAGAACTTCTTGAATAGTGTGACTTATGATCGTACCTCAATCATAAAAAAAATTGAATTTATTATGTTTTACAGATCATTAAAAAATAGTACAAGCAACATATATTTTGTGTTATATCCAAATCATTTCAAGTCAAACGATTCAGTAGATCTTAAGAAATTAGTTCAGAATTTTTTACAAAATTTGTTTCGAGAAAAAAGCGTATAGTAGAGATTTCACAAAAACTTAACATAAAGGCTCGTTCTTTAAAATGGCTAAAAGTCCACAAATATGTGAGATTTAAAAAAAAATTGTTAAGAATGCACACTCAGTATAGAGTACAAGGCCTGATAACCGTTGATTACCGAGATCTTAGAGACTATAAAAAACTTTGCAATCTTCAGATCACTAGTATTCACGTCTCCACGCTAAGAGGGGTTTGGCACTTACCATGCATACCTACTCCTCATTACTTTTGCTAGAATTTGGGTTACCTTACATTAATACTGATCAAATATTCCATTCAAGTACAGATCGGACAACTAAAATGGTTAGTCCCCATAAAATATGTTCAACCTTTCTGAGTTTTTGTATGAACCTTTTTTTTTTTTTTTTTTGTTTTTTTAATTAGCTAGAGATGTTAAATTTTCTGTATCTTGAAGGATTCTTTGGAAAATATTCGAAGATCAGACCTACTCATACAAATCATAAGGAACAGGATATATCATGGTCGACTGTAGTGTTCTCTCTTGTTTTCTAACTGTCAACGTTTCCTACTGCGTGGATGTTCCAAAAAGATTATTCGCTGTTACCTTGGAGACCACATGAGACTAAATGAATGAGCATTAACCAAAAATATTTTTCTTTTAGATACTTCCAATGCATCGGCCGAACAAAACCACAAATATAATTATCAATATATATATATAGACAAACGAATCGAAACTAATGAAATGAAATTATTGTGAAAGACACAAACGATAAACTAATATCCTTTTAATTATCAGCGTCAATAACTCTCAAATGAAATGAAACAAAGGCAAGTGACAGGCAGTGAGTTACATAATCGAATAAGCAGATGAAGACATTCAGACTCGGAGCCAGTTGTAGATGCTCATAATTCCTTTTCGTAGACCGAAAGCAAAATAATATTTAAATCAACTTCAGCTAAAGACTGTGCCATGTACATGTAGACGAGGATGTTTTCAAATAGTTTAATAATTGAGAACAAATTTATGCTTAGTAAATGTGCAACCTTACGCCAGGCAAAAGGATAATGTTAAAATAAATATCAAGCATACATTCGCATGCACCATAAGTTTTGCGACAAACAAACCGCAAGTGTGTGTGAGTGTGTGTATATACACAACTAAAATACACTCAAATCTAATTCAAATAATAGCAACAAGAACAAGACAAAGATTGTGGCATGCTCCGTCAGTTAGTTGGCAACACTGTTTGCGTTGCCGGCTAGCGCAAATTCAATTTGCACAAATTGCCAATGGGGTTGTTGTCGTCCTTATTGTTATTGAGTTGATACGGCGAAAAGGACCTGCTTCCGTTTCCGTACGCGCAATTCATGACTGAAAGTGCGTTTGCAGTAACGTATAGCACACAAATACAACCATATGTGAATATTTTCGCTTGAAGCACACACACACGTACACAAATACACATGGTCTTGCCAACATTGCCAGCACGTAGAGCGTCAATTCCACGCGGTTTAACAACTTATTTCGTCGCTTATCTCACTGACGTTGCCATTGCCGACAAAACTCTGCATCCAAGCACTGACTTGGACAGTCAAATAAACTTCACGGGGATGAATACGAATAGCAGCAGCAGCAACTAAACTAAACTAAACCGAGGGTTGTTTTACCACTTGCTGCACGATGCTGCACCCCATGGCCACTATATATGAGGAAATATATATATATTTATAAAGGACGAGTAACATCAATACCACTGCACTCAGGAGCATCCTTATGTGCGGCTTTTCATTTGCATTGCGTCAGTTTCAATTTTACTATTAATTCTGGAATTTTTGCCATGGTTTCATTTTTTGTTTTTCACTCGCCAGCATTTATATCAATTCCGTGTTTTATTTATTCAGATCACTTCTTTTTTCGCTCATCTAAAACTTCTGTTCATATTTAATTTGATTTTCCTCTTTTGTGTTGTTCCGCGTTTGAGTATTCGTTTTACTGCACAAAAGCGAGTTGAAATTCATTTAGCCTTTTTTTCAGGTTTATTTCAAAAAATTCTACAAATTCTTAGATTTTAAAAAGTTTTTTTTTTTAAGATAATTGGTTTGAAATTGAAAGTAAATCTTTTTTAATAGTGGATTTTAATAAATACTTTAAATGGGTGTGAGAACAATTACTGTGAAAAAATGGCAGAAAAACTGAACTGACAGAAAAAAACCTAAAAGCGAGAAACTTAAAAACAAAAATCTTTTCCGAACAATTTACTTTCTATTAAATAAATGTAAAAACTAAATAAATGAATGAAAATGAAATTTAAGAACTTTGTAACAGATAAGTAAATCCAAGCTTAGGTTTTAAAATATAAATGGGAAACATAAAGGTATCATGGAACACCTGAAAATAACGAAGCTCTATATACGTATTATGCTTTACATATAAGTATTGAGAGCATTGCAATTGAAGTGCGCTATGTAGCAGCGTTACCAAAAGCAGAAAAATATACAAATATAAATACAGAGCGAAACAGTTACAGTTAAAAAGCGGTGCATCTTTTCCACCTGATAGCTGTTGCGGTTTGCTACTGCATCTAATGCATCCACCTCTTTCTCATTTTCACTACTAATGGTTTCACTCTTCAAGTAAGCCATTAGTATATAACTTTTAGTTTGGAACTACTATTGGTGAATTTGCTTTCTTACAATAAATGATCCAATAAATTTTCAGCATTAATATTTGAATTTTTTTTTTCGAATTAACGCATTATTTTTCCACTTAAAAATTTCAGTTTTTAAACCAATTACGGAAACCCGACTTTTCCTCCTTACTTGAACAAGATTGGAGTATGCTGAATGCTAAATGAAATTGTGGACTTTATAAACGCAACGATTTTGGCGATGAATGCTTTACAGCAAACCCAAGCCCGGGCAACCATCAACATAAACCATAAATATTTATGCTCTGCAGAAGGGTGTTATGCAATATGAACTATTTAGTCCGTTGAAAATTAAATACAAGCAATGGATGCGGTATCATAGAAAGAAAGACACTTTGAGAAGAGACACAAAACATTGATATCAAAGCACATCAAAATTTTTGATCCCATCTTCAAAAACGGTAATTTGCAAATATAATATATAAAAACTCGATCGCTTTTATTTTAGAATAATCAATATGACATGTGCGAAAATATCAAAAAGATAGTTTTAAACATGGCTAAGTGATCTCTGAGCCACCATCACTAAACAAAACAGTTTATAAACTATTAAATTGAATTAAATTAAATTTTGGCATATATCGGGATCCAAAATGTTTCCAAATTATTATAATAATTCTAATATTTAAATAATTTTAACATAGTTCATATGAGTATAAATCAATCTGCTGAGTAATATTTATCCGTTAGTTGTTCATGTGTGATATTGGGTGTTTGTAGTTAGGAGATAGTCTATAGCCATATATAGTGATGCAACTTCATGCATGCACTCTCTAAATAGTTGCACTTCGTTCTATATTAACAGCAAATAATTGCACAGTTTGAGTGATTTCAGTATGATAAATTGAGTAAGTTAAAAAAAATTATGCTGGGAAAGTAAATATAATCGGCAGAGACTATTGTGAATAGTGAGAGGGACAAAATCCCGAGAAATATGCTGGGAGACATATTGAAAGGGGCTGAAGACTGTAACTGATCGCACTGAGCTTTATTGGCGCAGATTGTGATGGCCGAGAGCGTATAGGGAATAGTGTGGTAGTCTTTGAATCTTGACTAAGGCGGATAAAGATTATAAATTACATATTATAATTAATAAAGTTTGCAGCTATTCCTTGCATAACCAGTCTATCGCCATTCTCAATATCTCATCATCTTGTCCACTTGAGCCTTTATACATACGAATTACTGACTTGCTGAATAAAGGCAGGGTCCGACAGTGACACATAAATCTTATTGCATTAAAAGTATTTTCAAATATCTTCAAATTTTAAACTAAAAGTGACAACGAAAACATTTAGGAAACCAGATACTTGCAAGACATCTGTCTTAGTCGATATGATAATTATGTCCGTCTGTCTGCCAGTTCGTATGAAAATCGAAAACTTGGAGTCCATAAGAGGTACAGCTATCCAGTTTAGATATTTAGACTCTCCATTCTATTCCTTCTGCAGACAACTAGTACTCAATGAACGTACCAACCCCTCTCTAAGGGGCAGCATCCATAACATACATGTGTATTAATGCTTTTCATCTATACTTCAATTCGAAAAATTTACATTTATTATAAGTAATAAGTAAGCTAAAATATTTTTTATTTATTATTATTATTAACAACTACATAAATTAATTCAGTTGCATTAAAAATATTTTAAGACTAAGTTGCTCACTGAACATCTAATTACTAACTTAACGCTAAAATAGAAGGAAAGTTACGACCACTCAGACCCGTTGTTTTCTAATAATCATCATTTCAAATCTTAATATTCTATACAACCCCAATCGACAAATAAAAACCATCTGTTACAATCAACAAATTGTTAACTGAATAAATTATTAAAAAAATAAAAATTATAAATCGCATAAAGTGAAAATAAATGTTCAGCAACAACTGAAAATATTGTAAAACTATTCTGACGATGATGACAGTACGTAATGCGCAACATTCCATTATAACGAGCGAACAAATACATAAATAATAAAAACTTTTATTGCACAAAACAGAATAAAAATCATTATGGCTGAGAGTGGCATATAGGTTTGTATGTGTTATGCATAACAACAAGTGGAACAACATCCTTCAGAAAAATATTAAATAAAAATCTACTATGCCACCCTCTAAGAGAGCACATAACAATAAAAGCGAAAAAAACGAAATACAATTCATAAAAATAATTGTCCTGATTAATTTACATATGCTACATTCATTTCCATAAACTTAATATTAAAGCTACCCAAGCTGCATAAAGTCGGTTCAAAAAGTTGATCAATATTAATGAATATATGTATTCTTAAATTTACTACCAACTTTTATGAAAACTGACAATTTTGTTTTCAAACTATCTGGAAAAATTATTTAAAAAAAAATCATAAACATGTACTTTCTGCGAACGAATTCGCGGGAATTTGAGACTGTTTCGTGTATTGAGTATGAGTTGGAGTAGTGGAAAACAAAAGAAAGCGTGGCATACTTCAGTTGAATTTCATAAAAGTAAAATGAAAATGACTAAGAATGACAACAACTAGACTAACCGGGGCTAAGGATGCGCGAACAGAAACGGGAATAGGAGTAAAGCGAAACAAACAAGTAAAACTATAAACAAGGATATTAAATTAGAACAATATGATAGTGTTGAAAATTTTCAAACGACAGAACAACGATTTAATTTAATTTTTGTTCTGCAAATTTAGTTCTATTGAAATTTTTTTTACCCTTTGGATTATGGAGGAGTCATTTCTCCAACCTACTCGGAGGCGATGAAGCGCGATGAATACCGTCGATAGAGAAAGGACACCGGAACCACCAGTTAATGATGGCACTATTGTAGAGCCACCGGACTATAACAAGGTCGATTCAGTTATTAAAAAGCTGAAAAATAACAAAGCGGCAGGCTCTGATGGGTTGCCAGCTGAGTTATTTAAGACAGGCGGCGAAAAGTTGGTTAGGAATGTGTACCAACTTTTATGCAAGATATGGTCCGATGAACGCATACCTAATGACTGGAATCTCAGTGTTATCTGTCCTATCTTTAAGAAAGGAAACGCCGCTGTTTGCGCCAACTATCGCGGAATAAGTCTCCTTTCCTTTGGATATAAGACTCTGTCGCGGGTATTATGTAATAGGTTGAAGCCATATACGGATTCACTGATAGGACTATATCAGTGTGGCTTCGGACTAAAAAGGTCGACCAGTGACCAAATATTCACATTACGCCAAATCTTGGAAAAGACTCGTGAGTTCAACAAAGACACACACCACCTATTTGTCGATTATAAAGCCGCTTTCGACACGCCGATACGATCGAAATTTTTCGACGCCCTGTCTGCACTAGGTATCCCGGCAAAGATTGTTCGTCTTTGCATGACGACGCTATCTAACACACAAAGCATTGTCAGGGTGGGGAAAAACTTCTCCGATTCCTTTGATACCAAGAGAGATTTCAGGCAGGGCGATGCTCTGTCGTGCGTTTTTTTCTATCTTCTTCCGTACATACAGAGTATGTCGGGCTCGATCTTCCAAAAGGAAGTGATGCTGCTCGCTTATGCCGATGACTTCGATATCATCGGTACGCAGGAACGGCGAGTCAGCAAGGCGTTCTCGGAGATTGAAAAACAGTCTCGGCTCATGGGTCTAGCGGTGAATGAGGACAAGACGAAGTACTTGGTGTCTTCTCGCACGCCGTCATCGCATCTTGGACGGTCAGTGACGATGGAGAATTTCAACTTCAGTGTTGTAGAAAACTTCGTCTATCTTGGAACCGAGATATCAAGCAACAACAACGTAAGCATGGAGATCGGGCGAAGAATCACGCTTGCAAACAGATGCTTTTTTAGGCTGAGCAAGCAAATGAGTAGTAAAGCCCTCTCTCGACAGACGAAAGTATAGATCTACAAGACGCTGATACTCCCGGTCCTACTGTATGGCGCAGAGGCATGGACCGTTATTGAGTCGAATGAGACAGCGTTAAAAGTCTTCGAAGTGAAGATTCTTCGCAGGATTTCCGTATTCCGTATGAACCGCGAGCTGTACGAGCTACTCGATGAGATTGACATTGTCCAGCGCATAAAATTCCAGCGTCTGCACTGGGCTGGACACCTCATTCGAATGGATGAAAGACCTCCAGCACGTATGGTTTATTATATTGCTTTATGAATTCTAAGTTTGTTGTCAAGCAATAATTTGGATTTTTTCCCAAGTTGCCAGTTTAATTGTTTAAATTTGTGTCTAATTTCGTATGGTTTGTGTGGTTTCCATGTCAGCTTAGAGTAAATTGTTATTCCTAAGTATTTTATATAGGAATTAATTTTTATTTTGTTGTTATTTATTGTAATATGGTAAGTTTTTCGTTTTAAGGCCCTGTACCGAAGGTACAAGAACCTATTGGTTTTGTGCAAATGTATGTAACAGGTAGAAATAATGGTCGGAGACCCCCCAAAAGTTACTCCCATTATGGTAAGGAGTGATACAGGAGTCGATATAGCCATGTCCGTCTGGCCGTCCGTATGAACGAAAGGATGTCGGAAACGGTAATAGATAGAGACTTCGTGCTTTTTGCATTCGACTAGGACCTCTCCGGAATTTTACAAGTTTATTTTAAAATTTTAACCAAGCAACCAAATATTTCATAAGGCACATATTCGTGCAGTGAGAAGTGGGAGGAGCAAAATACTTTTCGTCAGTACTATATTTCTTATTTATTTCCACCCTTTTTGTTTTGAAAATATTTAAGGTGTCTATTTGGCGACCTGTACTGGTACAGGGCCTCTTACAGTCGGTTACGCTCGACTGTAATTTTCTTACTTGTTCTATTTGTATAAATATCTTGGACTGTTTTATTCTGATTTACCTCTATGCCCCATTTTAGAAACCAGTCAATTGTGTGGCTTAGAATTTCTTGGAGTGTGTTTGTTGCTTTCTTTTCGTCACAATTAGAGGATAATAAAACTGTATCGTCCGCAAATATTGCTATCATAGACACATTGCTTGTAGGTGTCGGAAAGTCTGCTGTATATATAGGAGATATAGCAATGGTCCCAGTACGCTGCCTTAAGGTACGCCTGCTGTCATTCTTAATACGTCAGAATATCCATCATCGTATTTCACATAAAAGTGTCTGTCGCATATATAACTTTCCAGCTGTTTATACATCTAGTATATAGTATCTTATGCATAACTCTATGTATTTGTTGAATAGTAGAATGTTTTCTTCTAAAACCAAATTTATGGCTTGAAATAGTTTGTTGTTGTGTGAGGATTGGTTCTATTCTATCAAATAATATTTTTTCAAATATTTTGGATAATATGGATGGTATGTATAAGTTAGTATTTGTTTCTTCTTTATTAGGCTTAGGTATAGGATTTATTTGTGCGACTTTCCACACTGCAGGAAAATATGTTTGCCTGATTGCCGCATTGTAGATATTTCTGATATAACAAATTGCCAATGAAAATTTGAAATTGCTTTGTTTAGCGCTCTGACAAAGGGATTTTGAGATAATTAAAGCGCAAAGCATTGACAATTCAATAGTCATGGCGATATCCTTTGCTCATGTTGCCATGTCCTGGTAAACATCGGAAGCAAGGCGGAAATGGAGACAACGCCTTGAAGGGCAATTTGCGATGATAATGTTGATGAACCGTATATGTCAACAGCAATACACAAAATTACTTACACACTAGGAAGTAATTAAACACATAAATGTGCATGTGGAAACGCTGTTGTGGCTTCGGCTTTGACTAATGATGCGAAATTGTGATAGCATATTGCAAAATTGTGGGTGCTTTTGATTCATATACATTAATTACTTAGCTCGATATTCAATCAACGATATTTGTAGTTCATCTTATTCAAACGCAAATGTTGATTAAATGTCTTAAAAATGTAATGCGTTACAATTTGAATGCTTATGACATTTATATTGATATCATGATAGTATTTAGAAGACAATAACTTAAATTATTGAAATTGTTGTATTTACTGAATTAACAACAACAACAGCATATTAAACATATATATATATATTTCTTTTTGTTGCTTTGAATCAGAAGAAGAATATACAAGCTATAAGTAATGAGATATAAAAAAAGCATGAATCAAAAGTATTCTCCACAGTTAGACAGCCATAAAAGCGAACATATTCGAGTTTTGATGCTTATCAGGTATATGACGTTTGCACCTGTGTGCAAATAAAAATAAAATATTTCAATATCGGTGCCGTATACTCTTCGCCAATGCGCTAAGCATATAAGCCATTTTTCTAAAGTAATTATATAAACAAACCCTTAAATTAACATCCGAATGAAAGTAATTTCCTTTTTTTCGCCTAATGAACACATAAATCCGAGACGAGTGCAAAAATAAAAAACAAAAAAAAATGTCGTGACAGCCCCAACGCTTCAAGTGTCACAAAAAACAACCCTTTTTCTGCTTATTTATTGTAAGCTTCTCGAATGGCCAAAGTGACGCCATTTTGTTGGCAGCCAACAGCGCAATAATAATAGCAACAGCTCCCAATACAATCCAGATACGTTCCAGCACGGCACTCTCCATCAACAAGAGCACGGCGCGGCAAAAGCTGACAAATTGCATTCAATTTATATCATTCTATTCGCCTTTTTCGCACAAGATGCGTGACTGACATGCAAATTGTGATAAATTAGAGAGAAAGGAAAAGATTGCGTTAAGTTAAGTTAAGTAGATGCCCCGAGTAGGATGTTGGCTTAGCGTTTCATGATGCCTGCTTCGCGGCGTCTTTGAATTACCAAGACAAGCAACCCAATGATGATGGAATAGTATGACAAATTGACAGTGAAGTAGGCACAAAAGCTGCCACATTGTGCATGATTTTGCTATTTTAAAGCAGTCAAGTGTGCTACTGTTTTCTGTTTTTAATATTTCATTCAATTTCATTGACAGAGCAACAGTGCCATGCGAACAAACTCGATTAAATCATTCCACAAATTTGTACATACAAATGGAGAGCAGCCAATCACTTTCTTAGCCTTTTCTCAGCCATCTATTTACCTATCTATTTGAATTCATTAAAATGCACGCTTCCTGCCAGTAAAATACTTGGCTTGAAGTGCAGTCGCGACAAGTTCTTCGAAGTCAATTCAATGGAATCGAGTATTCAATCTAGTGCTGACAGCTAGTGCTGACAAAAGCGAAAGCGTGTAATTTAATTAAGTAAAGTAAATAAATTAATGAAGCATGCGCTTGCACTACAAATATATGCGGCGGATTTAAAATGCAAAAAATCATTTAGTTATGCAAGGTCCACGCTTCGTAAGCAATGCGCAGACAAACAGGAATACTCGTATCAGCCAAAGTACATTAATTAAAGCGCTCCAGCGCTGTAAGCGTAAATTAAATTAACTTCGTATTATGCAGAACAACGCGAATATATCACATATGTACTATATATCGAAGGAATGTATAAATTCTACGACAATAGGGTTTTTCGAATCCTCTCACATAAAAGATTTAATATAGATGGGACGATGGAAAAACACATAGGCTATGATTTGACAAAATTTAACAGAATTTGCCATATCTTTGCATTAATGTAAGGTACATAGATGGTATACATGTTAAAAGGATCAGTAGAAGTCAACCTGTTAAGTTTGGTCAAAATCGGAGGGGGAGATACAACACCACCAGACAGAATGGGCTTTGGGTTCGACACCATAACCATATACTCATGTTTCGTCTCCAGATATGACCATTTTGTTCAAATCTCGATCGAGATTGACGTCATTCAACAGCACATGCGACGGTTTTTTGTTCAAAAATTGGCAATTTTGGAGCAAACTTCGTTGTCACATGGCAAATCGGTTTTCACGGTTGTTCTGGGACGTTTAGGGCGTACATTGTCTTTAACATGTGCCCGGCTTTCTGTGAATAGCTTGCGCCACTTGGATAAACTTTTTTGACTCAAAATATATTCGCCAAATGCTACACTCAACTTAATTTTTTAAACCCCATGATACCGATGCTGATCTGCTGCAAATCGCAGACAAAAGTTTCAAGATTTTTATTTCCACATTTATAATGATTTTCAATAGACTCTTTGATCCACTTTATTCGATAGTGCATAATCCCAAGCACACCATAACACATTTACATTTGACAAAAACAAATCCAAAAGCATTTCAACACATCGGAAACTCACTCGAAAACTCACCTTTCTTTTAACAAACCTCGTATAATATATTAATTTGTACTTACATATGTACACACACATCTGTAATATTCTCCATACATTTCATGAGCGTATAATTCCAATGAAACTCAAATAAAAAACAAAAATATGACAACGAATAAATAAAATGAATAATTTTTAATTAACTTTTCAACGAAACATAAAGCAGATAAAAAAAACAAATAAATTGGTATGGCTCCATGCAACCACATGAAGAAGTGTACGAATGAAGAACAAAAGAGAACATTTTTGATTATTAAACTAATGATATGAAGCGTGAAGTACAGATACATATTGCATTGCAAGCACATGTAAAAACCAAAGTGCAAATTAATTGATGTTCACACATGAACTCATTTACACATATATACGTATTTCCTTGATTGTCTAATTGATCAAATTAGGCTATATCTTCGCAGCAGATACAACAATTAATTCAATCATCATGCAAAACTGAACTGCGACGAAAGTCGCGAGATACATACACGCAAAGCTGTTTCACCAGTGATAGTCAAATTTCAGGCTATGTGGCTCATTAGCATAAATGATGCGGCTTGTTAATTGAATTAAAACTAATGTGTATGCTTTCCATAAATGTGCATAGATACAAGATACATTCATGTAAATGTTCTTTCTCTTAATGCATCTTTAATTGCATGAAAGAGAAGAACTTTCCAGCAGACATCGTTAATAATGATAATGCAATAGAAAACATAATAATTGTGTCACATGTCAGTAATGAGTTTATTCTTAGCGAGGCACACGATGACAGATATAAAAGTCAACTTTTGAACAGGATTGACAATTACTGCAATCGTTGGCCATGTGCCACGCGAATGAACACGTCTTCATTCAAATTGTTTTGCAATTATTGGTCTAATTGAACTTGAAACACGTTTGCAATCGAAAAACTGATGCGCACCATGGCAAGCAAATACTGAACGCGCACACAATTTATTGGAATATAAACTACGTGCAAAAAAGCTTCACGAAGTGACACGTTATCCTTGCATGTTGCTGTTGTGGATTGTCTATGTCCTTGTTTAAAGGTATACATTATTCACGCTTACAACGGAAATGACCCAGTTTCAGCTAGAACGCGCATAAATATGCATTCATATGTAAAACCGGATGCAGATACTTGTATGTATCTAAAGTTGCACTTATGCATATTCTTTTAACAGATGTAGCTATGCAAACATACAAATGATAGTAATATACGAAAATAGCAAATTTTGTAAACAATATACGTTCATTTTTCTATTGTTTCAATTGATTGAAATTAATTTGATTTTTCATACGGAAACATGTTTGAGATACATGGCAGCATAATTTCAATAGTTAAAACAAATAAAAATTTTTGAAGCATTCACATTTTAGCATAGAATGTACCTCAAGTACAGAACAACTTCACATAAAACAATGCTCAATGTTCCTTTTTTCTGTGCTGCGTTGCCACATATTTAACATTTTCCTGATAATACTAAAGTACAGAAACACATATTTCCGCATTTCAGCCTAGATTGCTTAAATATTTTGAATGCAAAATACAGAATAAAAAAAAGAAAAAAAGAATGACGAAAAAGTGAATTTAATATCACGACTTACACCAGAAGAAATTCTGGTTTGCTTTCATAGTCATCACTGCTCAACAGAATAATAGACGTTCTTACATCTGAGTACTGCACGAGTATACTTGAATTTACTCAAAAAGCCTACAAACGAAATCACAATACGTTATGTATAAATTAAATAGGGCTACTTGAAAAAATATCCAAAATTGCTTCTTATTGATTTCGTACTCATTTTCCGAGTTCAAATGGTTCGAATATCCGAGTTAATCGAAATACTTATCTTTATTTTCTCACCAAGTTAATATATTGTCTAATTTTCAGATTAATTTTGTTCTTATAAATAGCATGTGAGTTGCAAAGCTAGCTATGGATAAATTATCAGCGTCGCATAATTGGGTGTTTTGACTTTTTTGATTGTAAAAATCATAACTTCTAAACTAATGAAAAACATATTTTTAAATTTAAAAAGTATTAAAAAGATGATGCTTCAATCTTTAATCAACTATAAACTATGTTGGTAAACTTGAACTTTGTTTTGAAAAGCAACCTATTGCCAATATATTGTAAAGACCCACATTGTTGAGTCCGTGAAATCTTGCATATCTGGTATATCCATACTTCTTGCAATCTTTGTTTATGCAGTATGGGGCTTCTTCACCCTACTCTTAGTCTCAGCTTCTTGAAAAATGCTTCCTGCACAATTATTTTTTTAGATTTTGTTTTTCTCTTTTGGTGGAGTGTCTTCATCAAAAGTATTTCTATCTCCATCTAGCTTCAAGATGAACTCCTTACATCTAATACTGTCGTACAGTAGATAAATTCCATATCCGTATTTCTGCTCTTCTTTTGTTGAATCGCTCAAATTTTGAAAGTCTATCTGCTAACTGGGAGATTGGGACTCGTTTGCTCAAGTTCACATTGTGAGAAAAGTTGTTGACTGCCATTCACTTGGGAATGGCCAACAATGATTCTTGTTACAAACGGTCCAAGCAACTCACACGTCCGTTAGGACACGTATCTCCTGGGTAGCTTCTGAACACCAGTTCAGAGGTGAGCTAACGTGAGAAGGCGTAGGGGCCCCCACTCCTTTAATAAGGGGTTGGAGCTTGGGATCCAAGCTTGGGACCCGCCACTTTAAAAAAACAAACCTCCAATGAACACGACTAAGAAGCCGACGACCGTGCACTCGATGGAATGACCAGGTATGAAGAGATCTCTCCGTACTTGGCATTCAAAACGACTGGCGCCAGCACGCACATGACTATGGAGGCTGGCGCACCTTTCTAAACGCGGCCATGACTGGTAGACGGCTGACGACCACTTAAGTAAGTAATCTGCTAACTGCAGCTTTGATGAGCTCTGAAGATTGCTTTAATCAAATAAAATCGTATAACAAAAAACTGACAAAGGCTGTATTCTGCTAAAATTCTTCGTAAGGGAACAAGACTTGCTATAAACATAATCTTACCTGAAACAGTACCGTTCCTCGTAACTATTTTTTGCTTTTTAGCGCTCTATCCGCATTATCCATCACATGCCCACTTAGTGATCAAGGTGAAGTTTTCAGGAAGTAATTCTCTTCCAAAACTAGTGTTTGACATGTGTTTTAATGAAAAGATTATCTGGATACCTTATCAGGGATTTTATGATCCATTTGCTAAAAATAAGAAAATCAATAATGACTTACTGCTGCCATTTCTGCAGATGCCGTAGATACTTTTCTTCCACCCTCATTTTCTTTTACAACTCTTTTTCTTCCAAATTTTATTATTAGGCCCTGTACCGAAGGTACAAAAGCCTATTGGTTTTGTGCAAATGTATGTAACAGGAAGAAATAATGGTCGGAGACCCCCAAAGTTACCCCCATTATGATCAGGAGTGATAGAGGAATCGATATAGACATGTCCGTCTGTCCGTCCGTCTGTATGAACGAAAAGATCTCGGAAACGGTAATAGATAGAGACTTCGTGTTTTTTGCATTCGACTAGGACTGCTCCGGAATTTTACAAGTTTATTTTGAAATTTTGCCCCTCCCCATAAAATCACCACCAAGGCTAAAAATTTCTTCGGCACAAAAATTGATAATGTTTTATAAGGCACTTATTCGTGCAGTGAGAAGTGGTCATAAGCTTGTTCATAAGCTAGGGAAACATTTAATGTGTTTGTTAGGCGACCTGTACTGGTACAGGGCCTCTAACAGTCGGTTACGCCCGACTGTAATTTTCTTACTTGTTTTAGCATGCGTTTAGACAAGTTTAGGCAGCCAAGTCTTGTTAAAATACTTAAAGTATTTAAGAACAAACTGTTTTTAATTTTTAGAACTTAAAACCAATTGAAACTTTTTTATCTGCACTATACTTCTACTACTATTCCAAACACAGCAGAGCAAACCACCAAGTATATAACTTATTCTGAAAAATATTTCAAGTTAGTACAGTTTTCAAATACATCAACAAAATATACGATCGTTTGGGAAGTTTTCCTAAAATTCCGATTATTTAATCGAGTCAAAAATAAGTTTACTTTCAGCTGCTCTACCTCCACAATAATGAATCAAAATCAACAGTTATTTTGGATACTTAACCTTTGATTAATTTTCTATTCGATGCATATTTTCATTTTGTTCCATGATTTCACCAAATTTTTGATTTTTGCAACGTTTTTTGTCCTAAGGATCCACTGTGCATCGACGTTAAAATCTGGGCCCGGTATTCAACAAAATTAAAATTAATTTTCGATGTGAATAAGAGAAAAATTTGTTTGTAAGCGTTTATTTTTTTTCTTTTTTATTAAATAGCTTTTGATAAATAACAAATTTTTTTTGTCTATTATATGGGGGTCAACATCTATTATTATATTGAAGTTTATTAGGGGCATCCTCAAGCATGGTTAGTCAGGAGTCAGCAAAAAAAAATCTGCCTAAACTCACGAAGTTCTTAAGTCTAGGAAATCGCATCTTTATAGACGAATGGCTAAACTGTTATCAATAAGTGATTTGGCTTGCATTTTATATATATTACATATATATATATATATATATATATATATATTATATAATGTTATATTCAAAAGAGTATTAAAGTGTCTACAATCCATACCGAATAACATTGAACTACAAATTGTTGCAGTTTTCAATATACTCCATTCATGAAATGCCAAATTCAAAATATTTCTTCACTTACTATATATGTTTTATATATGCTTTCAAATGATTTGCGCACATAATTCAAACCGAAATCTGATGTACATTTCTATGTAGCAAAACTCTGTGCTCCTAAATCAGTTGCCAGTATCGAAAATACTTTGTAAATTTAAGTGTTTGATGCAAATAATTTAATTACATGTCTGTTCATTAGCGCGAAATTTCTCTTCTGATTTATTCGGCACAATATACGAGTAAACGGCATATCTGTCCGAATGCATTTTGTATAATTAATTGCATATTTGACTGAAATGTTATCAGATACATACTTGATATTTGGCATTTTGAAATGTGTTTGCATAAATAAAACAACGCATTTGAATGCGAATGTGTATACATAAAGTTTATTTAATTTATAATCCAATATTGCTAATTTTTGTGCAAACAAACACAAACAAAATAATTTTAATTGAAAATTTTGCATCGTGCAAAACAATCGTTTTTAATAATAAATGAAATAGATTGTAGACCACGAAGTATTTCATTATTTTCAAATTTCATTACTTTTAAATTCGCTTGCTGATCTGTTTGTATACTTTTTTCTACAGACTTTTCTATGGACCACAGTGGTCTTACAGAATCAAGTACATAGCTACTTGTAGATATTAAAAATGCTGCTCACATTCATTTTTATAAATGAAATAACTTCTTCAACAAGAGATAAATCTTCTTTTCTATTATGAATATAAAAATTTATGATGCTTTAATTGAAGTCATATTCTTATGTATCAAATGTTTAAATTTCGATGTATAAAACCTGTTTGAATCAACAACAGCAGCTTTGTCCGTAAGTCGAAGTGTGAAGTGGACTACCTACACAGAGACTCGAAAAATTTAAGAAAAAAAGAACGACTCATTTACGCAACTTAAAGTATGTTTGAGTCAAAAAGCAACGTTGTAGGTTGTCAATAGAGCAAAAATAAATAAATAAATAAATCCAATTTCAATCGAAATGTTTTAGCACAACAAACAATTGACTCTTTGGCAATTACCATAAAAACCTCCGACCGAATTTTTATGTTGTTATTAATTTCGCTCAAGAGCTCAAATTTGGTTTATCTTAACTTTATCATAATAAATTATTTCATATAGGTCCATATAGGTCGTAGTAATACGATAGCACTAGGAGATAGCCCAATGCATATCTGAGCCAACTTTCTGGCACTGTAAGAAAAATAATTTGTTGTTCTTATTAATTCAGCTAGAAACAACAAATTTGGTGTATGTTACATCAATCCTAATAAAATATTTCAAAATATTCAAAATCGGACCATTACATGGATTAGCCTCCTATACACAAAGTCAAGCCGATATACACATGTCCGTCTGTCTGGTCTATCCATATGAACAACATGAATTTGTAGAATATAAAAGATAAAGCCTTCACGTTTATATATTTAGTCTATCGTACCTCTCCAAGGAGTAGTACCCATAGAAACTACCCCTCCTTTCTAAGTTTCTGTTTAAACGAGAATTTAAGTTTCCATTTACAAAGATCCATATCGCACCACTTGGAGGAATAGCTTCCATTAGATTTTTTAAGAAATACATGTTTTGCTGGTTTAGTTCTGCTTGAAACAATAAATCTATTGTATCTTCGCGTAGCTTAATAAAATATCGCACACTTAACCAGATTGGAATATATTACCTCCCAAAATTATAGTTCAATGTGGATACAGGGTATCTCAAAATCGAGCACACTCGACTGCAGCGTGCCTCATGTTAAATTTACATAAATACACAAGTTGACACTTACCTTTTGTCGATATAAGTTTTTAAAATTCCATAAATTCTGTCTGAATTCAAGCGAGTAGCTGCAAAATAAGATAAACACAAGAAGTGAAATAAATTAAATAAATAATATTTACGTTTTAAATTGCTTGGCACGCATCAACTTTGTCACATCAAAATGTTAATTAATTAAAATAGAAATGTTTAAAATGAAGAAGTAAAACAAGCTGCTGCGAAGCGCTTTGGTAGCCAATTGGACTGTGCGCACACCAGGCAGCATAAACAAGTTTTAAAGTAAATAAAAATAATTTAAACGCGCCGTGAGTTAGGTTAGTTAATGCTTGGACAAGGCAGACGGACAAATTATGCTAAAAGCACTAAAGACAGAGAGAGAAAATCTTGAATGAAAAAAAAAACGGCTAACTGAATAAGAGATCTTTTCTTATAGCGATTTAGTAGAATTTAGTTCGTTAAAACTGCGAGCAGCTGCGCATGTGTAGATATTTTTTTTCTGTAGCTATAGTTTGCTAACAGTAATTTCTGATGAATATTAATGCTGTATGCTAAACAAGTTTCACAGGATATTTTTTGTAGCCAACATTTTAAATGGTTTCGTAATATCACTAAAAGATACATTTGTAATTTTTGTAATCTGCACATAAAATAGTTGTCGCAGTGTATATTGGGTTTGATATTGAAATATTAAACTGTGTGCAGCATAACTGCGAGTCGATTTAGCTATATACGTTCATCCAACCTTTCCTCTTATTTATCTCTGCGCTAAAGTTTCTCTGCATATAGAAGACTTAGTAGATAATGCATTGCACTGTTTATCGTAGAGCCAAAAGACATTCCTTGATATGTTTGGTATGTCTTGACTTGCTTCAGAATGATATCTTGGCCTACTTTGTTCCATATCTTGTATAAACAAATTGTACAAAAATCAAGGTATACCATGTTGTATGATCGAGCAAACACTCTTCAATATATGAACATATTAAAACATCTTCCAATTATGGATATTTGAGGTTATTTTATATGGCTATGATGCCCTTCTGATCTATCAAACTGAGCTACAAATGTTTGTTAGTAACGATGTTGTTTTTGATTCAAAAGTCATGTGCAAGCAACCATTTGTGAGCAAGTGCAATATCGTGATGCAAAAACCATTAATTGTTCTATCACAAATATGTCGTATTTACCGTTAGACCTTCTGGCAAGAAAGGAAGATGCATCACGCCATTCTAAGATAATAAAATGATCTACAAATAATTTACATTTGACTCAACTTTGCGTGCCTTTTTCGATCTGCGCTCTTCTGATGGATAATAATCACTCGTTATCATTTGGCAGATATTTTCCTGACAAAACGACAAAATTTTACTGACAATAAAAACAAAAAAAAGGAAGGAAAGAATAATTTACTACATTAAAAAATTGAAATTATTTAAAAACAAATTCAAATTATGTGTATCAGGATATAAAAAGGCTCAAATCCATTCAATCACCTGTGCCAACATCTGCAGTACACTACCCGAGCAGCTGCAACGTGACGCCACAATTGTAATTGCTTGGGAATGATAGCCTGTTTGCTGCTGGCTGCTTTTGTATGAATGTATCTTGTAGGTAGCACCACCAGCAGCAGCAGCACGTGTACCGCTCGCCCTTCACCTGTGTTGCACATAGTTGCTAAGCGGCAACCGGAGCACGTTTGCCTGCCTGTCAGTCCGTCAGCCAACATAGCAAACAGCAGCTAGCAAGTCAAGAAATTCGAAACAAAATAAAATTAAAATAAAAAAAGAGAAAAAGTAAAAACTCGTTTTACAACAATTTCCTGCGCTTCTTTAGCCGCCAAGTATGTATGTATATCGCTGCAGCTTATTTTCCTTCTTCTTCGTCTTTTTCTATGCTACCTCAACTGCGGTTTGCTCCTTATTCGTGCAGCTACTATTTCAACATGTAGCGGCGCAAAGCGTTTCGATTTTTCTGATTGGCATGCACACGCATGCATCGTACAAGAATTCCAATTCGAATAAAAATAATGTTGCTGAAATCTAGCCTTGAGTTACAATATCTATAGCACACATACAAATTTAGTTAGGTGCTTGTGTAGATACTCACAGCAAAAAGTTGCAGCACTAATTTAGATTTAGTAACATCGCCAAAACAAAATGATATGAGTTGATTAAAATGGCGTCTTTTGCTTTAAGCACTTATTAAATAAATATAGAATTAAATTTAAACAATTTTGAAATATATATATTTCGCTTGACTGACACAACCGCGCCGCATAATGTATCGAGCAGATAAGTTTGTTGCTTGGAATAATTTATGTTACAACTTTTGTTTTATGTTGCTGTAGACAAGAAAACAGGGAAAGGGCAGCGTTGTAGTAAAACAAAATCTAAAAAGCTTAGCCCAAAGAATAACAAAACTAAAAGCATTTCGTGAGATACACAGTGTCAGATACAAAGAGTCGTCAGATACAAGTTGGCGCGTTGAGTCGACTGTTCATTCACTCATTGCCACTTTTGCGTTTGTCGGTATGGGTACGACTCGCTCATTCACTCGCTGGGTTTTTTGGCTTTCAGCTCAAGCCACAGATACTACCTACAGTACTCCCAGCTCCACGTTTTAATGTGAATTTTATTGCGCCTTTTGTCTTTTGTATTGTTTTTCTGTTTGTTGTCCGTCTGTCTCTTTTTCTCTCTTATTTTGTATGCATTGTGTGTGTTTGCCGCTTGGGATCTTTGAGTTTGACTTTTTATTTTTTTTTATTTTGGTCTTTGTATTTGCTTTGAACTTTTAACTGTTTCATGCTACAAACAACAACAAAAAGCGAGAAAAAAATGTAATAGTGTACTTGCAGCTTTGGCTACATTTTTAAAACTATCCGCGAAATACACAGCAAGAATAAATTTGAACTTGCATTTGTATTTACATTTAAACTTTGATATACGAAATATTAATACTTGCAAGCGTACGGTGAGTACTTCATATTGTAATCATTTCTATAGATCTGATCTCAAATAGTTCTAAATATAGTTCAATAAGTACGTACTAGAATAAAAATAACTCTAGTATGCTCGACTTTGAGATATGGGCATATATTCTGATCTTAATCAGTCTGAGATATTTTATTACAAAACCCCATGAAAGGCAAAGATTTCTATGGGAGCTAAACCTTCCAAAGGTTATTAGAATTGAAATAAGAAAATTTTTTTAGTTCAAAAACTCAGAATGGATGTCTGATTTTTATGGGAACTATACCTAAAGAGAGGAGTTTCCACCTTCATTAAATAATCTTAAGAAGGAATATGATACATTTAAAGTCCAAACTTAAAGGCTCTATATTTTATATTGCCCAGATCTTGTTGTGGTCCTATTTGAACCGTAATTGAACATTTTATTAGGATTCCCACAAAATATACCAAAATCACCCAAAAAAGTGGGACTGATTTGTATGGTGTCTACCACTTTCAGTAGTTCGATCTAAGCAAAAAATAAATATTTTATAAGGATAACCGAAAATTAGAAAAATCTTGCTGTTTCCAGCAAAATAAACAACGTCAATATTTTTTTTTTCATACAAAAACTCAAAATGAGGTGTGATCTGAAGAAGGAATAAGACAATCTAAATATGCTAACTGGAAGGTTCTATCTCTTATAGTGTCCATTTCAAACGGACAGACAGACAGACAGACAGACGAACATTTTTATGTCTTTTGATGCTGATCAACAATATTACGAATTCTTAGACAAATATTTTCAGTTTCTTACTTTTTACTGTTAAGATTTGTCTAGTTCCGTCCATATTATAGAAATTTTTATGGAAGTGTTACAAAAGGGCAGTCAAACAGTAGTCAAGCTCTACACGTGCAGATACAAGTATTTCTTTCTGTGTAGTGCAGCTATGAGCATAAAAGAAACTAATAAAATATTTAAAACAACATTTATATAGAATAATTGTATCTATACAAACGTTGAAATTTTTTATTGTAATAACTTATTTTAACCCTACGTATTTTTTAGTCTGGAATTGCTTACATTCAGAACATGAAAAAAAAATATTTGTTTTTGGTGCGTACGATAATAGAATTTTTAAACGTTCGTTGGCATAACTTAAAGCGGTCGAGAGATAAAAAAAACCCTGCCTTTATTTCTTAAATAAAACTAAATTATTTAACTGTAGAAAAATGTAGAAAGGCATTTCCTTTATGTAAAGAATGTCTATACATAATCTCGAATAACAGAAATATCATTCGAATCAAAGGCAAATTATTAAAACTTTTCGAATAAATGTGAGGTTTGCAAAAACTGAAGGAAGTGAGTCCAGGTAGATATGATTTAAAACAGAAATTCAAAAGATTTATAAACATGTCAGTAATGTTTATTTATTATGTTTTTGATTGCAACAAAACCAATATGCAATACTTTATATTCAAAGCATCTCAGTGCTCAATACTCAATAAGTATGTCACATGCCAGTGTCAGATGCGTCTGTTGGAAATCTCTCTTTAGATATATATTGTTTTTATTTTTATTTAATTGAAACATATGTATTGATATCTTAGTTTTGTTCAGTTAGTTGCATCAAGTCTTACATACATAAATTTAAGATCTTTACTTACAAACTCATATTTCATGGTAGTTAATTTATCTTTAACAATTTAAAGCATAGTCTATCATACACAGACAGACTACAAATGAGGGCTATCGTATTCATGGTGGGTCTAGAAAATGCTAAACACTCCACAAGAACATTTTTTTTTTCAAACTACTAGCTCCGGTTTAATTTCTTGCGACATCCTTATCGTAGTATATATATTGATCCAAATTATAAATAGCTGACCAAAACTTGCGAATATGAAACCAATATCATTTCTGATTTAAAACAGCGGACCCATTTGTATTTTTAATCAGAGGTCAGGAGGTTAAGCTGTCATCGATAGAAAATCCAATTTCAAAATATGTGAAAATAAAATAAACAAGTAAGGAAATTTCAGTCGGGCGTAACCGACTGTAAGAGGCCCTGTACCAGTTCACGTCGCCTAACAAACACATTAAATGTTTCCCGAGCATATGACCAAACACATGACCACTTCTCACTGCGTGAATATGAATGAAAAGAAAAGGGGGGGTCATTCAAATTCAATTGCTTATAAAATCGTCATTTATAATCCGATTTTGATGAACTTTTTTGATTTGGGCTAAGAAGGACGGTAACTTTATACTGGTGTATTTTTGTTGTGCCGAAGAAATTTTTACCCTAAGGGGTGATTTTATGGAGAAGGGGGGGAGGGGCAAAATTTTAAAATAAACTTGTGAAATTCCGAAGCAGTCCTAGTCGAATGCAAAAAACACGAAGTCTCTATCTATTACCGTTTCCGAGATCCTTTCGTTCATACAGACGGACAGACGGACATGGCTATATCGACTCCTCTATCACTCCTGACCATAATGGGGGTAACTTTGGGGGGTCTCCGACAATTAGTTCTTCCTGTTACATACATTTGCACAAAACCAATAGGCTCTTGTACCTTCGGTACAGGGCCTAAAAATAAAGGTCTAAAATGGTGGAACCATATTAAAATTTTTTTTTTTTAAATAATAAGTCCAATTGAATTTTTGTATATGTTTAAGAAATGCGATGGCGAAATTTTCGAAACAATTTGGATTGAAACGGTAGACTAATTTTTTATTTAATATTGAATTATTGAAACTTTAATATATAAGGTTTGAAGGGATTTCGTATTACGAATCCGATATCAAATATACGAAATTAATAATGCAGAAATTTGAAAATATTGTATAGTAAATAATTTGTTTATTAACTCATAGAAAACTACCTAACTAAATGCGCAATGAAGGATTTCAACAATAAATATATTCAAGATTACAATCCATTTGGCGGAATTCCGGTAACTCCATTCATGCAAGTCCGAAAAAAAAAAATTCTATTTTGTGAAAGTTTCTGTTGCTCTGATTTGGTAAACAATAAATCAGTTTGTGGAGAAAATTATGACTAATTAAAGCTATGAAATGGTCTTACTAAGTCCTAGGAAGCATTTTTGAGCATTATAAATTAATAGACGAATTTCGTTTTACTTTTGGTCAAAATTATTTAGCATGAATTGTTCGATTTTTTTAAATATGTCTAAACTTTACAAAAAATTGCATTGTAATATTTTCTTAGCCTAATTTTTAACAGTGTTATTAGAAAGTAAAGTTATAGAAGAATCAAGGCATACTATGGAAGAAATATGGCGTGTCCAAGATATAAAATAACCGAGCTCTTCGACTATAGGTGTTACTGGTTTTGAAAAGGATGTGAAATACTAAATTTTTATAGATAAAGAAAAAACTTACCAATATTTTTTTCATATTGCAAATTTTTTTAATATCATATATAGCACTGTGTATTATCCACTTATAAATATATATATATATATGTTTCGTGACAATAGAAATATTATTTTGCAATATTTATTTAATTTTAACACTCAGCTATACGCAAATACGACATGTACAATATTTATGTATGTAAATATTTGTTGACACTTGAACTATTTTTAATAATTCGTAAATATTTTATTTAACTATGAGAATTTATTTTAACACTGCGAATAATTCTATATATGTATATGTATATTTTTTTTAGACACACTTTATATATGCATACACAACTTGTATCTATGTTTAATTAATTTCAAAACCACATTCAAATATTTTTTTTTACTTTCAAATAACTTTTATGCATATATATACGTACATAAATAAGTGTGTGCGAGCGAGGGAGAGAGCGAGAGTACGCGCGCTAATGTTATAAATCATGCAATTATGCTCTAAGCCATAATTACGACGTTGACGTCGATGTTAACAGCGCTGCTTCAACTATGGCTATGCAACATCGATACAGATGGCGGATGCGGTGGCGGCGGCGGCGATGGCGTCTGTTGCCATTTTCTTGTCAAACGACGTGACGCGAAAAAATTCACAAAAAGGAAATCAGCAAACGAAACAACTAACAAAACAAAATACCAAATGAACGAACCGGCGGCGTTGGCGTTAGCGTCGCTGCGACGCAGTTGCAGAGCAGCTACTAGTATGAACGTTTAAACGAATGAAGAAAACCAATTCACGCGTTTTTGTTGTGTTTACTGTTGTTGTTGTGGTTTGGCCAAAAAAAACCGGTAACTTTAACACACACACACGCACACTAACAGAAACAAATTTCTTGTATAAACAATTTTTTCTTTCCTTTTTCTTGCCACTCAACTACTGCTGCCACTTCTTCTTCTTCTTCTTATGACCACTTCTTTAACACTCTGTGCTTCTCTTTATTTTATTATTTTTGTGTTCTCTTTTTTTATTTTCATGCCATTCTCTATTGTGTTTATTTGTTTAATAAGCGCGCACTGCGTTTTCCACCACTTTTAAACATCCGCTCAACGCGTCTGCAACGCACGGCAACGCAAAAGTATCTGAAGTTGTAGCGTAAAAGTATCTCAAGTTGAACCAAACATTTTTCCTGTTAACACTTATGTTGGAAACATTGCTTAGCAACATGTTGATATGTGCTGCAGCATTAATGTTGCTAAGTTGAAGAATAAAACATGTTGCTCTGTTTTAAGACAGAAAATTTTGGCATTAAATTTCAAAAGACCATATTGTTTGACAAGTGCCAGTGCTATGAGTGGTGATACCGATTTTTTGATACCCTATACTCAAATCCGTTTAATAAGTTTAATCGAAGCTATATATGTATATAGTCAAAAAGGCTCCAGGAGTTTTTTAATAAATTTTCATTTAATCATAAACATTTATTTTATAATTTCAAAATAGGTTGCAGCACTTTTTTCCAATTCATCTCTGTACCTTAAATAAATAAAAGAATATGAAGAATTTTTGTTATATGGGGGTGAATCTTCGCCTTCTCCAATTTTGACGAAACTTAATAAGACTTTTTCTCTCGGTCGCACTAACTTACTTTGGTCTTCAACCGTCGTGCTGTGATCTTCTGCAAGTTAACGCGAGTTGTTTGGCATGGCAATTACTCATAGATCTCTCCATACCTGATAATTCCATCACATGCCCGATCGTCTTTTGTAACGTCGTTCACCAATCAAGTAGAACCGGGAGTGACAGTATGTTGAAGACTTTGTTTTCTGTCTTTTAAGGGAGGTCTTTACTACTAATTTGCTTGCTCAGCCCAAAATAACATCTATTAGCAAGCGTGATTCTTTAAATGATCTCCAGGCTGACGTTTTTTTGTTGGTTATTTCGTATCCAAGATATACGAAGTTTTCTACAACATTGAAGTTGAAATTCTTCATCGTCATAGGTCGTCCAAGACGTGATGATGGCCTGCAAGACGTTACTAAATCTTGCCCTCATTCACTGCTGGACCCATTAGCCGACTCTGTTTTTTGATCTCCGAGAACGCCTTGCTGACTCGCTGTTTTTAGGCCCTGTACCGAAGGTACAAGAGCCTATTGGTTTTGTGCAAATGTATGTAACAGGAAGAACTAATTGTCGGAGACCCCCCAAAGTTACCCCCATTATGGTCAGGAGTGATAGAGGAGTCGATATAGCCATGTCCGTCTGTCCGTCCGTCCGTCTGTGTGAACGAAAGGATCTCGGAAACGGTAATAGATAGAGACTTCGTGTTTTTTGCATTCGACTAGGACTGCTCCGGAATTTCACAAGTTTATTTTAAAATTTTTCTGTCACATAAACTCTCAACATCTTCAAACTCACGGATTTCTTTCTCCTTTTTCTTCCGTCTGAAAAGACGTTTCGCGTATCTCTGTTTCTTTTGATATCGCTGTGTAACAGCTCCCGATTCGCTGTTACGCGGCGTTCTTGTCTGCAGTAGCATTGCGTCACTCCTTGTCGTACCGAGAGTTACTCACAGGGTTTGCATAACTAATGATCTCTTTGGAAGGCCGGTCGACGGAGCGGGTGATGAGATCTGGATTTGAAAAATCTGGTGCTGCTAGCTACCATGTTCCGAACTGCGGCAAAGTCAATTAGCCTCTCTTTTATTGGAGGTATTGTCGTGAAGGCAAAATTTTCAGAAGATTGGGCCAAAGATTTATATTTTCCTAATTTTGGCGTTTCAAGCGTTCGTAGAATTCGTTCTTAGCATCGTTGTCTTTTTCTTCAGTCGAGGCGTACGCACAAAAAGCCAAGCCATAAAGCGTACCGCGGCTAAGTGGTTGCCAATAGATTTTAATCTGAAGACGAGGGTATTTAGTTTCCTATTTACCTCGAAACTGCATCCAAATTTGTGTTTAGTCATGGTAGCTATATAAGATGTCAAATGACGCTTTTTTCTAACAGTCCTGTCCTATTCATCTTATTTCCTGGATTGCAGTGATGTCAAGCTTGTAAGACACCAACCAGCTGGATATTTGTACTATCCCTATTAATGGTGCGGACATTCCAGGTGCATATCCTTAAACCGTGGTCCTTATATCGTTTACTGTGGTCGTCATCATATGGGTGTCTTATCCAAGACTTCCTTTTTGTTTTTATTGCAGCTATATATTTTACGGTGGCGGGTCCCAAGCCCAGGAGTCTTTGTCGCCTTCTCACAGTTTGCTCACTTCCGAACAGCTGTCCAGAGATTATCCAGTAGATACGTGTTCTGACGAACGTGTGTGAGCTGCATGATCCATTTGCTTATTCGTTATTAGCCATTCCAACGTGAGTGAGAGTCAACCAATTTTCTGACAATTTGAACTTCTTCAAATGATCCTATCTCCAATGATCCCATTAATATAGATACTAAATTTTATCTCTGTACCTCATATGGATCCAAAGACATAATTAGATAGAAGATAGAGTAACGGTGACGTCTGCAAATGTTGCTTGCATACCCGAATCGTTATATTCGCTATATTGAATGAAGAAATATCGGTCGTGTAGGTAGGTTTTCTAATTCTAATCGGTCTGTAGGATAATCGTTTGGTAACATCTTTACCTGGTTTTGGTATTGGTATAATTTGAGATACTTTCCACTGTTTTGGAAAGTGTTAAGCTTTTATTTCAACATATATCGTTTCTTTGATTTTTTTATTCTTGTGATTCCTGATAAGTCTGTTAAAAGCTACAAATAATTAATGCATTAATGCCCACGAGCCATCATCTTAGGATATATTTTTTGTAGCTCGCCACAGCGAGTAGTTAGTTTCGGAAATGGCTGTTAAGTTATGAAGATATTTTGAGAATGAGATATTGAGAACCGAAATGAAAAATGATTAGAGATACCAAGTGTCTATTTAATGGTACCCAACTAAATATAGTTTGTCGATTTTTTTTTTTTTTTTTTTGCCTCGAGTTAAAGTCAAATCATGACCCACTAAAAAGTTCCACCCATTTACGGACTACTACAGAGAAAATGAAACTGAAACTCAATGTGAAACTGCTAGCACTGCCCGAAATGACATAGAAATGTAGCTCTTTAAACTGTAGTGCAATAATACAGAGAACTCTACAGAAACTGATGAAAACCCAAATCAAATGCTTCAAATACTTATTTCACAAAAATGGATACCGTAAACTAAAAAAGTGACATGGAGTAGATGTGTTACTTCTTTTCGAGATCACAGGCAATGCATTTTACGCTACAAATCACCCTCATTGCGAAAACGAATTTTAGTAAGCATTACTTGCTTGAGCCATATTCAACAAATTATTTTCAACTAACATCTATTTGCGCCCAAGAAACCTACGTTAGAAAAAGTCTCAGCAGTTTACTATCCACTCAGGTTCTTATGTATACAGACTGTTTTAAAAAAATATTCAACAGTCTTGGATCTTGATTACTCGAAGCAGGTGACTTTATTGCCTAACACCCACACTGGGGATCGAGATTGGCTACCCCAAGGGGTTTTTCAATCCAAGCTCTTTAATCCAAGTAATAGTTTGGATTTTATCTTCCCCGGTCGGCGAACGTACTGGCACCACAATCAAAGCGAAAACTTCAGACAGCTACATCTCGCGAACCAATGCCATAATATAGCAAAATAAATCTAGAAAGAGCTCCTAAGTTGGAAGAAAGTCAATCACAAAAACTATTCATCGAAAGTCTATTTCCAAATTTATCAAACTGCAGACAGAAACAGACTCACTAATAATACTGGTCTCGAAGTGAAGAATATGAAGCAAGTCTTTCTGCAAATTATCTGCAAAAAGTTTTCAAGCCCAATCCACTCTCACTCTCTTTGCTGACGCATCTACATCCCACTGCTTTCGAAACACACTTCAGAGAGATTAATAGTATTGTGTTGAATAAACTAAAAGCAAATAAGTCACTAGGGAACGATCTTATCATACCGAAATTCCTTATAAGGTTTCCCAAATCTGTTCTTACCTAAAAAAACCTTCCTGAATCCCACATGTCCATAGCCCTGCACCCCAAAAAAACTCAAAACACATCTGCAAACTCAAAATATTATTCCGTCGCATCAGTTTGTATTTCGGAAAAAACACGGTGCCATTGAACAAGTGAACCGAATCGTGAATGAAATTAGAACACCGTGAATATTGCGCGATCTATGACATTAGTTACTTGAATCATATTTAACTCACAGATGCTGCAAAGTTAGATACAAAGTTCACATTTCAAGTTCATTTCCATACTATCGGGCGTATCTTAAGGCAGTGTGTTTGGACCAATAATTTATTAATAATTCACCTCGGATATACCCACTAGTCAGAGTCAATTAAAATCAAATTTGCCGACGACTCTGCAAAACAGCCGACGACTCTACAAAAGTCAAAGCATGTAACTTTTACGCTCACCGGTCACGGTCGAAACTCGTATACTCAAGTCCTAATGTACGCTATAAAAAAATTCGTTACAGATATGGGCTTTAGACTCGTATCTAATGTGTTAGTTCTAGGCTACCACATTGCATAAACTGCATGCGATTCCTCAAGTAAGAATATATTAATCGACAAACAAATGAAGAAAAATTGAACACGACTAATGCAATTAAGGTTTCATATGAGCTTATAATTTGAGTACATTTCTCAACTGAATGCAGTTTAATGAAGTAAACATTGCTTTGAACTGTTCAACTTTCGCATTATATTCGAATTACTCACATTTATGCAGTGCCCAACGTTTAATTTGTCCAAACGAAAGCTAAATAATTATATTTATTCAATGTATTCTTGTGTATTTACTTCGAATAATTCAAAACATTTAAAAACTTTATGAAATAGTAGTTCTATGCAAGCGAATACAAGCAAAACAAATATGAACGCAATTAAAAGTGCCACAGTTGAAATGGCTTCTACCGGCAATGTTGACTCCTGACCCAAAATAAAACACTTTAGCAACCCATTCAACCGAAGGCTGGCTTCTGGTTGGACCAAAATTGCTGAGCTGGCCAATACCAGAGCCGATGCAGCCAGCATTCATTTATGTTGCGGCTGCACTTTGATATATGATTTCGAATGGGTAGCCAAGGCTAACTAAGCAGAAGACTAACAAATACACACAAAGGCGGCAAATGTATCTAACAAACTGACACAGATGCGTAGCGACAAGCTCAAGTGTAAGGACCTGTAAGTAGGTAAGTTTATCTGTATGGGTGCGAGATTGAATGTATACATAATGGCAAACATGTGCTAAACATGCTACATCTGCTGTTGTTTGCCATTGTTGTTGTTGCTGTGCGTTTGCTCTAACATTTGATTAATTATCTTTGGTCGCTTTCCAAATCATTGATTTGGAATAATTTAACAGTTGTTAGCTGTATGTCCTTACTCTTTGTCAGAACAGCGGCAATATGTATGAATCTGTATCTGTCTGTTCGTTTATGCGGTGCTTTCTAGATGTGTCTAGATACAAATTTAATGTTTGTTAGATTTGTTGCACTTAATCAGAACTAACTTAGTTTAGCATTAATAAACGAGGTTTGTACAAACTGAGGTGACATTTATTTTTCTCGATAATTATTTATGTATTCATAAATATCCGTCAAAAAAATCATCCTGAGATATTAATACACTTTGTTATTTCATGAGTCTTTTTAGTTTTGGAAACAGAAAAAGTTGACAACATTCTAAAACGCAAAACACAAAAAAAAAAAAATGCATGGCATGACGTACCAATATACTAACTTCTCAACTCGCAATTCGATGATTCTCCATTAACACATTCTCGACCTTCTGTGAAGATCTTGTACCACTTATAAAAATTTTGTTTATAGATCTAAGTAAACTCGTTAAGTACACCTCGCACCATATAACCGATAAACTAAATTCGCCATATCTTTGCATTCATTTGAGGTACAGAGATGAGATTTGGATAGCAAGTTAATGGGATCAGGAGAAGTAAGAACTATTGGAAAAGTAGGGACGGTTTGGATCTCTATAGGAAACATGTATATATGTACAACATAAATACAAATGTTATGCAATTCTGAAAAGAAGCCTACGAGAGATTTAGATGGATAAAGATTATCCGGAGTATTAGGATAAATGTAAAGTCATATATATTATGCTCCGTTTGTCCTCGCACGAGGGCTTCTATAAGGAACAACAATATCAATATTTGGGATTTCTACGATGTCATCATTATTCATCCACGTCTCGGAAAGAACAAGAAAATTAGACGAAAATTAGAAAGGTAAACAGTAATAGTTGAAGGTAAAGGTAAACAGTGGCATCCCTTTCCGTGCATTTAAAAAATCATAAAAATCAAATAAATTTTCAATCTTTTCAAGTCGATATAGATTTGCGAGCCTTTCAAATTCAGCTCTCAATTCAATTGTAAATACTGATGTTCTTCGACAATGATAAAATTTATGAGCATTCGTTTCGTTATCAGTATGCTTCGTAAATTTATGAATACCGATCCAAGTCCGAACAAAGGCACGCATTGAAATGAGCATAGAACACAACTCGAATTATATAGTTTTCGTATGTTATGCACTCCCAATCTTTCGCACCCGGCTTTTTCAAGTCTTTTTTTACAATATTTAATGTATCATGGCATGCTTTGTGTTTCTTTTTTATGAGAACACGTCACAACATGTATCTAGTGATTATAGATGATATCTGACGTAAAAACATTATTGGTGAAGCACTCAAATTTGATCAATTTGCAAAATGTTCTCCATTACGAAGTTTGAATGAGGTTCAAAACTGCCTCGAATTCGAAGATAAGTTTAATAAACTTTATTAAATCGTTAAAGCGTCTCCAGTTTCACTCCAGATTTCAACATGGCTTTGTCCCAAGTCCCAAGTGGCGGAAAGCGCCATTAACAACAGTTCGGCAGTCTGTGGTTTCTCAGTCACATTCTAACGACTGTTCTAGGAAACGTCTCCATCATCTGAAGGTATATGTAAGCAGAGCAGATATAAACCGCCCAAATATGGTTATACAAAACCTGTGACTAACTCTTGGTACGAGGAGGAGTTTCGCAATGCTTCTACAGAGAAAAAACGCCTTCTATCAACGAGCTCTGCAGTAGGGAGCAACGCGAGATTTTGTTCGCGTGAAAAATAAATCCTGAAGACGATCCTCGAAGAGTTTGAAATATATCGAATATCAATATATGAAACATTGAGCTTTATGTGAGTGGACCTCGAGCCCTCGAATAAAGATTAAAAATAAACAAAGTCGAATTAATTAAGTATAATAGTTGCGAGTAATAAAATTTGAATATAAACTTGTAGTAGTGCTGCACGTAGAGAGTTTCCCTAAGTCTTCTCAGGAGTGCTGATGGTCATGTCTAGGTTAACCCATCTTTATAGAGTTTGTGTTGCTTGTTTCGGTATGTTAGTGCAAGTGACACAATACAATCTGCTATTAATATTTTTTAAGCATAAATATTAACAATTGGTTCGATGGCTTTAGGATTTGAATATCATATTTTGTATTTTGTAATGCAGTGTTGAATCTAATTACCTCTTTGTGGCTGAGTCACAAGAAGGCCCCATCGCCGAGATCCTTCAGTTAAGACACAGTATATCCAATTTTAGTTGAACTTAATTTATTCCGAGATAATGTAGCTTTCTAAGAGAGGTTATATGTATGTACCACATATGGGTCCAAGTATTGAAAAATTTTCAATCTTCCTCAGTTATAAACATAAATGTTTTTTAAACGATTCCTACATATAATTCGAGCATTTAAATATTAATTTTTTAACATTAATGTTTTTATACAATTTTTTATTTTATCTTTAAGTGAGTATAGATTTTCATGTATTCTCTACTGCGCTCTTCTTGCTCTTTTCTTGTTTTCTGCATTCAATTTTCCGCCAATAAATTTAATGTTCACTCACTTCGACAGCACTTTTGATTTTTATTTCATTTTTTTTTTTTAAACATCTTCAATTCCAATTTTCTGCAGTTGAATTTTAAATTGTTTCGCTTCTTGTTTGACATTAAACAAATGAAACTGAAGTCACTTGACACAATTTGCTGACTTCACTCATGACACGATGGCAAACGAGTCGTTGTAAAATAAATTCAAAGCATTCCGCGATCGGAAAGTACTTTGCAACGGATGCATTCAGCAGCACCAGCACCAAACCAAGTGCAGCATTAAATGTCGCCGTCATGTCCAGAGATATATGCAAAAGACTATACTCAAAGTGGAAGAAAAAGACAAATAGAACAAAAAGGAAAAATTGCAAGCAAATGTTGAACTAAAATGTGCAAAGTAAAAATGGAAGACGGTTGCATGGAAAAGTTGAATCGCTTTTTACTTCGATGCACCTCAATACAGCAAACTATATGCAGTCACTTTACATACAGACGACATGCACAATTGCAGGAATGCAAAAGGACACTCGCACTCAGTCATTCGCACGTCTGGCAAAACTTTGATATCCAAGCGCCAAGTTTATGTTCGCCAAAGTTCATCGCGTGGAAGTTATAGTTGTCAAGCGAATTATCTTCATAACTGAGCGTACGAAATTCAAATTCGAATAACTTGAAATATTTTTCATCGTCTTTTTAGGCAAAACTATTTCAACTTAAATGCCATGCGACCCAATCAAATTGTCTGCAAAGAAAAAAAAAATAAAACAAAAAATACAATGCCAGCGAGGACAACGCATTAAAAAAGCCAAGAAATCAAGCGAACTCGCTACGGCCACTGGGGTAATTTAAAAATCCATTTGTGTTTTGAGATTTTTGCGGTATTTTTCATGACTACATGGCTGCGTTTAGCTTGGCTCACTTCAATATAACTCGCCTGCATTGTTGGTGTAGCGAAGCTATGGTGGACACTCCTGATGCGAGAGTAGTTCTCCCTCACCCCTAAACCCGAACAGCTTCAACAGCAGCAGCGGATGTGGCAGCCGAACTCGTTGTTCACAATGCCAACACCAATGCTGTCCCCGGTCGTCGGTTGCTTGACTGCGTGACACAATTTCAATTTGCATTGACAGCATGAATTATAGGAAATAATCCGAGAAAATGCCATTTTTCACTCTTCTTTTTTCACAGTGCGTCCCTGTTCTGCATAGCTTCACTTGCAGAGCTGTCGAAAATTTCCACGTTACCGCATTTTGGCCGGAGAAATTGAGTAGCGTAATAGAGTTGGCTTAAATTATATTGGGTATATGCAAAGCAAATTTCGTGAAATCTGTTCATGGTTTATTACGCGCTTTTATTTCTTTTACTTATTTTGCATAGTTTGAATTTTAATTTAAAGTTTATTTAAATTAAGATTGATATATTGTTAGGATTTAATAAACACACAACTGCATATTTAAAGCATATTGAAAATGTTATACCCTGCATAGTTCATATTTGCATTCAATTTGTTGAAATGTCTAGTATTAATTTCTTGTAAAAATTATAATATAACGTATATACTATAAAGCAGACACTGCACACCCCAAAAAGTATATACAAATGTTCCAGATTAGCTTGAGCAGATGTTCTCGCCATGCACGCCTATCTATTCGCATATGACTACGCATGCTTTGATTTGGGTTTTATTTGAAAATATGTATGGAGACTTTTATAACTATAAGGAACAAACTAAAGAAGGTCGCACCGATATAACCAAAGTATACTCCATCCAAAATGTTTATTTTCGATCAAATTTGCCACAAATGGCCACAGATCGACAATAGAGTCTATTCATGTTAACGTAGGAAAACATTAGAATTAAACTTAAAGTTTAGAATCAAACCTTTGGTTTTTCCATGTTTCTTACGAACCTTTACATATATCACAATAACCACCATTTATCTTAAAACGTGTTTAAACGAGGGAGATAATAGCAATTTTCATCTCATGATTTCCTAATACGGCGTGCTTGTACAGTAAATAAGTTTATACGAAGATTAAAAGCAATTTTCATGAACTTAGGAATTGCCTTTCTCACCTAACTAGCTGAACCCGGCTCGCTTCACTACGCCTTGCAAAACTTTTATCAAAATGAATGTTGTAAGTATGTATGATTCCTATAGAAAGCAAAATCATCCCCACTATTCCAAAGCATCTTACTTCTCCTGTTCCCATTAAAACGTATACCAAATATCTTTCGCACCTCAATAGATGCATTTTGTTTATCGCTTATACGCCCCCACCGATTTTAAACAAATGGAGCCTATGTTACTCAGGGATAATGTTGCATTTTTTGAAATCGGTCTAGTTTTTGAGTTTATTCGTTACATACAAACAAAAGCACAAAAATACATTAGTATGATAAGCTTAAATTTGTGAAACCATAAATTTGCGAAAAGTGAACAGCAGGCAAATGCTTTTGTCCATCATCTGGAGGATAGAGTCACCATACACGACGTGGTCACTTTGGATGGCCTTAAGCATTGCAATGTGGTATTCGTTGACATACAGCAACCATTCTAAAGGAAAAAAATGTTTTTGCCAAAGGGTCGCTTATGCATTTTTCGTTCTTACCTCGAAGGGCGAGAATTATAGGTTAGGTACTATGACACCTGTTCTCCTCCCCCCTCCCCACAGATGAGACGCAGCATACCACCTGTTGACAAATTTAATCATTTAAGCCGAACTGCGAAGCATCTTTATAAAATATTAAATAAGAAGAAAAATTCACTAAACTCCTGCTCCTCGTTTACATATATAAAATTCTTCGTGCGGTATGTGGAAGGTTCGTTTCTTGTTAAAGTTCATCTATATATTTTAGTTACTTAAATAATAAAAAAAAACCGGCCAAAAGAAAAACACAATGAAAGCATACAACGAATAATATTCACAAATAATTTCATTTAATTAAATTTGTGTGCCTACCCATTTAGTTCTATCATACCAACGCCCAAAAGTATGCTATAAATAAAATAAATATCAAGTGGAAACGCGAAAGCCACTCATTAGCTCTAAACTCAACTGTCTGCAACTGAACGTCAAAATAATAAGCAGTCTCTTTACTTCAGCCGAACCGACAACTTGAGTCTATACTATTTATACGCTACGTGCTCAAGTGCTGCACGAGAAACTATGTCAAATAGTTCAAATTTTGCACGTCGAGTTGCAGCTCAAACCAAAAGTGTATAAAAAACACAGACAAAAAACCCCAAAGAGAGTGTATGGCTGGGAGACGCTGCAAGCAGGTGCTAAAATTGTCTCTTAAAACTGTGCGAAATTATATGCAAATTATTTCGAAGTCGCAAACTATGGCATCCATGGTAAAAGCAAGCACAGCAGCAGCTGTAAATCAGACTTTAAAGGAACTTATACGCTGGAAGACGTGCCTGCGTCGACGAAATTGCGATACTACGAGCCTTCGATGTTGCAACATCATCAAGTATATTGACATATCGTACCAGAAATACAGACAAACATATTCAATCTATGAAAGACGACACGGTGCCGCCAAGCGTCAATTCTATATAAGTAAATCAATGTGGAGTGAAGGCTTTGCAATAGAAATAGAGACGTAGAAATCACACAGTCATGTCACGTGACATCACTTGGTATCGCATCACTGCGCAGCAAATCACATCACATCAAAATGTCAGCCAAATAATCGTATGCTAGAAAAGTATTAATGCTTAATATTTTCTCTTGTTTATAAAATTATTTTATTCGAATAACCTTAACTTTTTGGCCTCGGTTTATTTATATTACGCCTTCGTAGACTAAGTCTATCAATGAGCGTAGGAAATTTATAAGTTCCTTCTTCTACCTCGTATATTTTGCGTACTGTCAATGAGCTAAACTCCTGTTACGAACAGTATATATTGTGTTGTAGATATGTCCTTTTTATAATAGCGTTCCCGGCGAGCATTGCAACTGTTGTTCTCATATATTGCATCTTGGCACTGCCCATTTTTCCAGTAAACCATCTATCTCCTAATACTTTTTACATTTAGCAAAGCTTTGCATCCATCTACGTCAAATAGTTTTACAGAAATCTTCTTAATTGTATATGGTTTAAAATGATTGCAACTAATTACGCAGTTTTTTTTTGTTTTAATTTTTTGCTCAGCCAGGTAAGTGATGTATTTAAAATATTTCTTAGTTTTATAATGATCGTTTCGATTTGTTTTCAATTGAAAATATTGAATTGAGTCTTTTCCATCTTGATAACACAATACAAAAAAAAAACATGAAAATTACAGTTGTGTGTAACCGACTGTGCGACATTAAAAAATAAACTCATAAAATTCCGGCAAAGTCTTTATCTATTATCGTTTACGAGATCATTTCGTTAATACGGACGGACATGGCTACATCGGATGAATCGTTAGACTCCCTAACATAAAATGGCATTCAATACCAAGGCAATGCTGACGAAGTGGTAATTGTTTGTAAAGGGAAATACGAAGACACACTTTATGATGCAATTTAAATGGGCAATAATATGACATGATCTCGGTGCACCAAAGCAGGACTGAGTATCAACGCAGCTAAAACTTTTGTTCAATAATCTGGGAACTATAAACTGAAATCGCTCAAGCCAATATGAGTGAATGGCACGTTGTTACAATTCTCCAAGGTGATCAAATTTCTAGCAGTATCTCACAATAGTTAGGATAATGGTCAGGCCTGTGATATGGGCATATAGAGCTAAACTAACAGTAGCAAACCTAGGTATAATGATGAACTCTATCAGAAGAATGAAGGTAGGAAGCAGCACTAAAGGAAAATGGAAAAATTTATCGCTGAACTACGATGTCGCGGGGGTTTTTGGACCTCGCACTAAATACTTTGGTATCCTTGGGCAATTCACCAGTATCTTTCAGGCTGAAATGTATGCAATAAAAATAAATAGGAGGTACAAGAACCAGAACATCGGTATTTTCTCCGATACCCAGACGGCTATTAAAGAAATAAGCACACCATCAATCGAATCAATTAAATCTAAACTGGTCATGGAATGCATCGGTAAATTTAACAACCTTGGAAGATTCAACAAGATTATTCTATGCAGAGAACTCGGTCATGCGGGCATACCAGTTAATGAGCAAGGAGCTGAGCTGGCAACATGAGGAGGCGCATCTCCCATTACAGATCCAGAGCCATTCTGCGGACTGGTAAAATAGAAGGACAAAAAAAGGGAGTTTTTCTGGGAGAAGTATAAAGACATAATACAAAGTATAAAACTGATAGGCTCTTGCAATAAAATGAGATCGGAAATCTGCAACGATCTAAGAATGGTTTTATGCTTCCTGACTGGACACTGCAGAATGAGAAGACACATGTAAAATTGGAATAGAAATTGACAGCACTTGCAGATTTAGTCTAGAAGACATATAGAGCATATCTTGGGACATTGTTCAGTTTTGACCCTAACGAGACAAAAGTTTCTTGGCAATTAGCAAGTAACAGGAAGGGCAGTGCATGCACACAACCCTAAAAACCTCGTGGATTTTTTCAGTGCAGCAATGCTTGATGAAATGTTCTAGGTAAAACTACAGTCAGGGCACAATAGACTTACAAAGGCCACAATGCCTATTACTAATAATTATAAATTATATTTTAATCATTTAAACTCTCTCTTTTCAAGTCGCAGAATATAAATTGCAACGCTCGTTCATACTGAAAAATAAAACTAAGCATTCTAAAGTTAAAAACTGAAATTAAAACCAACGTGTAAAAGATATTTAAGCTTCGTTCCACGATTTCTGTTTTTTTCATTTTTTTTTTCAAACAAAAATGTATACATGCGACTGCTATACAACACAAAAAATTTGGTAAGCGGTATTAAAGTTTCGGTTTCACAAGTCTTTTTTTATATTTTTTTTTTTTTTCTTTGTATATATAACACTCTAAAATGCCTTTGCAAACGAATTGGAACATTCCACATGCATAACAACAACATGCTACACTTCTTCTTGTTGATGTATTTGCATCGTTGTTGTTGTTGTTGTTGTTGATATTGTCGCATACAAATGCATCGTGTTAACATAGATCTCCCTTTTGTAGTCCTCTCATGCATTGCCTGGTTGTTCTCCACTTGGCTCGTGCGCATGACTTGGCGCTAACAAAAGCACTTGCCACTACTCAGCTACCAATTTTCTCAGTTGCATACTTTTTTGCACGTTTGCTGTTTCCTGTTGAAATTATTATAACAACGCTTGTCGATACTTAAGCATTTTTACTCCTTGCCTCGCATCGGGCCAGCCAATGCGTTGTAAAAGATTCGCTGTGCAGCGCCCTTGCACTGACAGTCTTTTTAATTAAGAAACCGTCATAGTTGGCACGAGCTCTCATCTTTATGGAGTGGTGACAATGGCGATGGTGTCATCGAGACGAGTTTGCTGAACGCAAAAGTGAAGTGAAGCGGCTTGCCATGGCCTGCTACAAGGATGCGCTGCAATCATTGCCTAGCATCGTGGCATGTCGTTGGCAATTATGCAGCAAAAGCAAACTAAATTAAATTTACTTTTATTCACAAATTAATTGAATTTATTTTCTTTTCTTTGTGGTTTCAAGCTGTTTGTACGCAAGGCTGTCTATAAGCTTATGTTCAGTGTACACTGTACACATATGGCTCTGTCAGTCCGTGCGAGAATTAAAAGCATGCTTGCTGAAACTTTCACAAGTCGTTTGGAAGTCGTTTATTTGCTGCTTCCATATCACATGCGCATTCGACATTCGCATACTCGTATATTAAATGTGGCTAGCATTTTTCTAACAAAGTAAAACATTTCTTAATGAACGCAGTTTCTGGTTTTGCATAAAAACTCTTGCTTACTTAGGTCATTATGAATTTTGTATTAAGTATAATAAATTTTCCAGGGAAAGGTTGCTATGTTCATTTCGTTAGTTGTGTCACTTGTGACATATTTGAACAAGTAATAGAGTTGTAAAATTGTTTGAACTACTGATAGAGTGGAGAATATGTTATTTAACTTAAAACCAGAGAAAATATTAATTCCGAAAAGTCTTATATTTGTCATTTTTAGCGACATATTTATGTATTTTTTTTTTCTCTATCTTTTTTAAGTTGCCTGTACTCTATTTTACTCTTTAGCGCTTCAATCGTGACTACCGGAGCAGTCGTGGTTTAGGCACTCTATCTGCTAATAGCGTTTAAAACGTGACTACCGGACCACTCGTGATTTACGCGTTCTATAGGCTAATTTCGTTTCAATCGTGAATACCGGAGCAGTCGTGATTTACGCTATCTATCTTTTAATAGCGTTTCAATCGTGACTGCCTGGAACAGTCGTGATTTACACTGACTATTCTGTGTTTTAATCGTGACTACCTGGAACAGTCGTGATTTACACTGTATACTCGTGACTGCATTTAACACTCGTGTTTTACACTGTAAACTCTGCGTTTCAATCGTGACTGCCTGGAACAGTCGTGATTTACACTGTATACTCTGCGTTTTAATCGTGACTGCCAGGAACAGTCGTGATTTACACTGTATACTCGTGACTGCATTTAACACTCGTGATTTACACTGTCTACTCTGCGTTTCAATCGTGACTGGATCGATGGCCATCGTGATTTATACTACTGTACAATCTACTTACACTTCAATCGTGATGACGTCGTGAGGGCCGTCGTGATTTACGCCTACTAATTTTCTACTGAGCAACCGAATTTTTTAATAAAAACTTCTTTTTCAAATTACTTCTAAATAATACCAAAAAATTAATTATTTATAAAAATTTTTAAATCCTTTCGCCATACCAGCGCGGCATGGTCAACCATTTGTGGTACAGTTTATACAGGTCATCGGACGCGTCCTGGGTTATTTATTCGTGTTCCATCATTCGCGATCTTTTATTTTTGAAATTCTAAAAACAACAGTTGGTTTCTTTGTAGCGGCGTCACAACATGGACACTTTTTAAGAAAAGGAAGAATATGGTACGCTTTAAAAAACACGATGAGCAAGGCAGCGCTTTACGGGGCTAAAATTTAAGATTGTGAATATCAAAAATTATCGATTACTTTAGAAAAATCCAAAACTGTGGAAGTTTCCTATTAAAAAAGTTACAGGAATTTGTATTCCATTTGGAAGTGACATTCACCCCATTTAAGTACTGCTTACCACAAGAAGAAACGGAAACTTTGGAATTCTTAGACTGCTGATCAGATGGAGTTAACCCATTTCTGCTTCAAGAAATCATTAAGTAAATTGCCTGCCTAAAAGTATGCCTCAGTATACCTAGCTATGATAAAATAGATCTCTGAACGCTTCCAAATAAAACTTTGTTGCTGTTCATGGCAAAGGCTTAGTTACTTTCATGAGCAATGGAAATGTGTGGAGATAATTATGATTTTCAAATCATGGACGACCGAAAATAAACCCTACTCCTATTCTCCGAGTAATTTGCTACCAAGGCACTCTAAAGCTGAACTTTCAGATCCAGATCACCACGATATCGAATGTAGAAGCTTTCACTGCAAGAGAAAGAAACTGCTTGAACAAATTGCTAGCTTTATATATAAATATGTTCATAGACTCAAGCTTCATGAAAACTTTCTGATAGTGAACATATGATACAACACTATATAAATATTTCCTCTCTAAGTAACTAATATTAATTTAATATTCTTCAAGTCGATTTCACACAAATCTACTTGGAAGCCAAGTTATAATCAAGTCAAATATTTCCTCATTGTCAGATGGTTTGAAGCGATAATAATTACAGTAAATCAAAGAAATAACTAGCACAAGAGAGAAAATGTCATACGGGCTACTGGTAGATCTGGGAAAAAAATCTTCGTTGGCATATATGATACCAAAAACCGTATCAATCTGCAGTCAACAGCATCAATTTGAGCAAAACCCGTTTGCAACATCATCACATCAACATCAACTGTAGCAACATCTCAATTTCAGCAACAACGACAACGTGCTGTCCTCAACTTTGCAACTATCATCGCAACGTCGTCAGCTGTCAGTCAGCCATGCACTTGTCACGCCATCATATCAGATGGTATCAGCTTTACCAGCGACTGCAGGACACGTCATTGGTTCGCGAAAATGAATGCCACTTCATCTACAGGCACGTCATCTGCTCCTGTTGCTACTGTTGCCGCTCAGCGCTAGAGCACAAATATCTCAGTGCCATTTTTCCCCATTTTATGACGCGTCAACTAATTAACCGCAAACTATGACAGTTTTGTGTCAATTACGCCAACACCTGCATCAAGGCCCGCACCAAGTCCCAACGACGCTCAAACATATACTTGTATACATGCATACATTCATGCAGCTCTATAAATATTTTCCAAGGACATCTCGGTCAAAACTGTGTTTTTGTATCTTTTGTAAATTTCTCGGTGTGGACAAATATATTTTTACATATTTTTCGAAGGCAGCTTGTAGCTCAGATAGAGTTGCAGTGGTAGATACAGATACATTTACATAGCAACTGCATTCATCAGTCGACAGCAGTTGTTGCCAAGCATCGTGGAAATAGTTGAATGTATGTATTTGTATTTTTGTTTTTTACAATGGTATTTGTATCTTTGTGGCGAAACCACCTCGAATCATGTTCTCGAAGACGGACGGTACATTGACAACACATGCACATTTCTGTATTGTTTAAGGTTTTTACTTGGCTTTAAATAATCTTTATTTCCGCGGTATTCATTTCAAATTCCATTTGTTGCTGTGCGAAATGTATGCCTATATACGAGGGCTGTTTAATGTGACTTAAAGAATTTCCCAAATAGTAACTTTATATGCATCACTTAGTTTGAGTTTGGCAGCCATAGAATGCAGACAGTGTCGTAAGATTTAATGAAAATTATTTTTGCATTTCTCTTTTATGAAACGACGCCACAACATGTATCTAGTGACTATAGATTGTCCTGATATCTTTAGCTGGGTATGGGTTGAATTTTAAAAAAAGCCAAGAATACTATTCTCTCAACACGTGCTCCCCGAACACAATCTGCGCCGATAACTCTCTATCTTATCATATACAGTCTTCGCCCCATTACAATATCTCTCCCAGCAGTTTCTTCGCGACTTTTCTGCTCAAATAATTACCATTACATACTCCCTATTACATTCACCTTCCTAGCACACTTTGCCTTTCCGTGCACATTACCACGAATTATAGGTGCTTTTAATTAAAAACAAATCGCCGTATCACTACATTTATTTATTTATTGCTGACATCAGTAAAAAAATGTGTAGAGTCTGGTCCATTTCCGGAAACCATTCAATGCAGTGATCAGGTGGCAGTACAAATGGAAGTGTTTCTCTTTGCAAAATGGACACTCATTAATCCAATAGCAACGATTTGCTGTGAATTGTAATCAATTGACATGTTATTATTGAAGCCGGCTAGATAAGGACTAATCGCCACATTTCTACGTTGTTGATTTCGATTCCGTTCAACTTCATTTCGAGCATTGCGTTGCCCGTCAGTCTCATTTGCTCGTATATATCTTTGACCTGCAGTAGTGGTGTCATTTTGATGAACCAATTGCAACTGAAATAAAAATTTCACTCCAATAGCGTTGCTGTATAACCATGTACATATATGCCACGTGCTAGTTTATCAAATCTTTCCAAAAATCGACATTGATTGCGTTGAACTCAAAAACACACTCAACAAACGCAAAACTGGATGTCCGTTCAGATCGAATGAACTAATAAATGAATTTTTTCAATCGTCTTTTTCTGGATTTCTACATTACATTTTTTTAACGAAAAACATTTTTAAGAACAATAAATAAAATTTTAAATTTAAAAAAATTCTGGATCGTGATCTTTGCTACATATCGGATTGTTCTTTCCGTAAAAAACTTTTACAAAGTACATATTAATAAAATTAAAAAAAAAATGAATTATACTAACTTAACAAACCATCCTCGTAATTTTGATATGTCATGCTAAATTCCGGTATATAAGCTTATCTTTGTTCAAAGTACATAAAAGCATTGATATGTTACACTTCCTTTTTGGGTAGACCCATACAAGTCCACACCTTTCCTGTTTTTTTGTATGAAACATTTATTTAATTAAATCAATACAGTGGTGGTCGACATGTCCACTTTACTTACCTATACTAATTTGCATATCTCCTCACTTTTTACGACATTCTCCATAGAAACCCAACCATCATCAATGGTATTTTATGTGATTCACCGATTCACATACATATACTAACCTTGCCTTGTCTTACAGTAAAGCAAAAGCCATTATCACTATATGATCAGATCATCAAAAAATAGTAAAAATAAAACATAAAAATAAAAATAGAAAAAAAACAGAAAAAGCCAAAATAAAGACAAATGAAATAGAAAACCATATGTGTTAAATTAATGTATATACACTTGATACGAGAGTCACTGTTTGAATTGTCAGCCCAATAAGAAAAAAACCGTTAAGTAAAAATGAGAAATTAAAACTAACCACACAGCCTTCTAAACACCGTTCCGAATTGTGCTTCAATTAAAATAAAATTCTTTAGCTACTGTTTCAGTTTGGGAGTATATTTCAAGTCTTAAGGGTAAATGACCATTTTTTTCAGCACCGATTCCATTGGATCGCCCAATTAAATACCTATATAAGTTTTTAAAAATACTATACAGAAATTTTTTTTAATCCACATTTCTCAGCACGAATAGAATTCATTAAGTTTTGATTACTTTTTCGCAGTTTATTTTCTTTTTGGCAGACAGGGTATGAATCTCATTAGTTCTTTGTAAGATATCTGGTTTTTTCGCTTAATGACTTACGCGCTTTTGCTTTCGTTTAAACAAATTATTCAAATATGTACTCTAATATCACCTTTTTCAAAGCTTTAATATTTTATTTATGGTCAGTTGCACGATATAACAAAATACGATCTTGCTTTAGCAGTTTTATACAGCATCAATGTTTTTCTTAACTCAGCAAAAAATTGCGATATGAGTCGTATTAAGTTTAACGAGGCACTTTTGTTGAAATAATTTAAATCGGAACTCATAGTAAACTAATTAGTTTTAAGTCACTAAACAACAACACAAAATGTGCCCAAATAAAGCTCATAATATAAATGGTTATACTCGTATGCAGATGAAAACTTGCTGCGCTCAAAAGTATGCAACTGTTTTGGTTCAGCACCGGGAAAGTTTTCCAGTTATGCAGCGACACAATACTTTGAAAAAAATCTGTTTAAGCCAAATTGTTTCGCTATCACGCTATCACAGAGGTACAACAGAAAAGTATAACGGTAAATAGTCAAAAGATAAAATAGTAGCGTATACACTTTAGAAACTTCGAGTTACATTGGAAAAGAAATTAAATAGCAGAAAAACTTGAATAAAGTAAACAAGTTGGACTTTTTACTTGACGGTCGTTGAAAGGTAGCCGTGGCATGAAACTTGTGTAATTTAAAGTGCGCAAAACTTTTCCATAACGAATTGTGTTGACGCAGCCGCTGCCAGTGTTGGACACTGTGCGTATACGTAATCCGAACTAAATTAAGAAGTGTAGTTTATAAAAAAAATATTAATTATAGACAGGTTCCATTATGAAAGTAAAAAGCATAATTTCTTTGGCATAAACTAAATAATTTTTAAATATACTAACAGCAAAATCCTTAAGATTCGAGACATTGTCGACATTGAGACATTTTTCTCTGTGCAACTTTTTGCGTTTATATTACACCAAAGTTCCTTTCAAAAGCAGCGGAAAAATTAAAAAAAAAAAATACTTTTACAAAGTATTCATTCGCGCAAGAAAGTACGAAACTAGTAGCAAAATCATAGGAAGCAACAGTAGCGCAGTCATTTTCTTGCAAAAATAATTGCCACCTTATAGCTGCGGCAGTGCAGCTTACCTCGACTAACTTATAATTGCAAAGAGACGAGTACGCGCCTACGGCCACATCAGCCTTCACGAGTTTAACTGCTTAACTCTTTCATAAAAATTAAGATACAAAGCTCGCGCGCTTGCCTCTACTGACATTGGACATCGGAGCTAGAGTTAAAAACAAATCAGCCTGCAATAGGGCTAATTACAAAAGTGACCCTTGTCAAAATGGCCGGCAAACAAGCATGGAGCAAGCGCTGGTGGACATAATTGAATTCACGGTTGAAAGTTAAAATTGTGCTTGTTTTGAAATCAATAGAATCTTGCTTACTTGGAGCAGGTATTTTCATGTAAATTAAATACTTCAAGTATGTTTCTGCAGGATCCTTCTTTCGAATAATAATAACAAACCTTAAACAAAGAAATAATAATAACAAACCTTAAACAAAGAAATATATCATCCGAATATATATGTATTAAGTTGCTGCATATGTATATTTTAAGTGTTTAAAATAGTTTCCATAAATTCAAATACTCCTACATAGTACAATTGAAATAATGGCCATGAAGGCTGCTAGCACCAATACTAATGCATATTATACAAATTCATTAACAATAAGACATTTCTTCTGACAGTCGAACACATATCAAAAGTGTTTAAACGACAGGGTTGGGCACGACTAATATTTAAGCTAACCGCAATAACGATTTTGCTTTCTTTGAGTGAGAAATAGTTTATAGAGTTTATATTTACCATCGATAGATATGGGGCTATTCAAAATTTGTGAGGATATAGTTATGAAAGATCCACATTATACTTAAAGATAAAAACATGTTAGTTATGGCTTCATCGATATGATGTGTGTACAACGGAAACGGAACATTATGTAAAATTAATGAAGACTAGTACTTTGGCAAGTATACTGTTTATCCTTACTTGCAGACTAATCTTCATGATATTTGGTCCAATGGATATCAGCTTTATCAGCTTTATCAGGAAGTTTGTAACGCAATAAAGGTAACATCGTAGAACCCAAGCCATGTCTGTCCCTATTGTGTACAAAATGGAATCAAGTTTTAATACTACTCATTTATTTCCTTATTTTGTGATACAAATGTTATAAGTGGCTTATAATAACTAAAACTAAATAAAAATAATCATGTGTCCACTGTGTTTATAGAGCGTGTAAATATAGTGTCTATCATTGGTCCATACTTTTTTTTATTTTGGATCATTTGACATGGTCAAATACGATTTTTCTTACAGAAAATTTAATAATAATTTTTTGATAATTATTGTATTTGTTGTTGTTTGTATTTTAAATTTATTAGAGTTGAAGCGCTACTAAGCAAAATAGTATCTTAACAATCTCAATTATATAAATAAGAAAAGGCAAAGCTCATGCTCTGAGCATGAGGACTTATTATGTACTAATTTGTATTAAAATTATTCTTACTATTTATATACACATATATACATATTAGGATAGCATTTTTGTTGTCCAGGGGGTTTACCTACTGTCTTGGCTAACCCCACTCTCTTTAACCGTCTTAGAAGCCTGTTGGGGAGAAGGCGCCTCGCGAGCATACTGCGGTGTCTTAGCAACCTATCATTGTATCTGCTGGTGTGTCTTCCTATTTTTTCTTCTACTGTATGAAGTTTGAGGTCACAATGCAGGGTGGAGCCGCGCACACACCACTGGCAATTCGTAATGCTTCTGAACCTGAATGCATTAATAGTTTGATTTTGCGACAATCCCCCATATACCCACCGTAGTTGCTGCATTCGCTGGCCACATTTTTTGTTAGTGGCTTTCAAGTGTGGGCCAGAAGTAAATCGCTTATCCAGTGTTATGCCGAGATGCTTTGCCTGTGAGGGTTGGTCCAGAGTGACTCCTTCCAACTGTATAGGTAGTGTATGATCAACCAGTGTTTTTAGGGTGAAGCATGGATTGCTCTGTCGTCCGATTTTTTTCAATCTTCTGATGGAATACATCCTACGCCAATGCCCGTACATACAGAGTATGTCGGGCTCGATCTTCCAAAAGGAAGTGATGCTGCTCGTTTACGCCGATGACATCGATATTATCGGTACGCAGGAACGGCGAGTCAACAAGTCGTTCTCGGAGATTGAAAAACAGTCTCGGCTCATGGGTCTAGCGGTGAACGAGGACAAGACGAAGTACTTAGTGTCATCGCGCACTTCGTTATCGCGTCTTCGACGGTCAGTGACGATGGAGAATTTCAACTTCAGTATTGTAGAAAACTTCGTCTATCTTGGAACATAGATAACCGATAACAACAACGTCAGCCTGGAGATCAGGCGAAGAATAACGCTTTCAAACAGATGCTTTTTTGAGCTGAGGAAGCAATATATAAGACGCTGATACTCCCGTTATGGCGCAGAGGCATGGACCGTGATTGAGTCGGACGAGAAAGCGTTGGAAGTCTTCGAGAGGAAGATTCTTCGCAGGATTTTCGGTCCTAGTAGAGTCGGCGATGAGTTTAGGTCCCGTATGAACCGCGAGCTGTACGAGCTATTCGATGAGGTTGACATAGTCCAGTGCTTAAAATTCCAGCGGCTGCATTGGGCTTGGCACCTCATTCGAATGGATGAAAGAGCTTCAGCACGCATGGTTTACATGAGGGCCCAAACTTGATTGGTGGACGCCAAAATAGATGACGACCGGGCACTCGATGGAATAACCAAGTATGGAGAGATCTCTCTGTAATTGGCATTCAAAACGACTAGCGCCAGCGCGCACAAAATTATGGAGGCTGGCGCGCCTTCCTAGACGCGGCCATGACCGGCAGACGGTTGATGGCCACATAAGTAAGTAAGTAAGTATGGATTGATAGTCTTCAAGGGAGTGGCCTTAAACCTTAAACTTTCGCTCTGCCAGATATTCTCTTAGGAGACCATAGTAGGGAGCTGGCAAGTACAGCTTTATTTTAAACAAAATTCCATGCCTCACTCTATCAAATGTCTGTTGTATGACAATGAATACTGCATTGCAGTACTCAAGGTTATCAAAAGCCTGCAAAATGTGCAACGCTAGTCTATGGATCTGTTCCACGGTTCCGTGTCCCTTTCTGAAGGCAAACTGATATTTCGGCAATATATTGTCTTGAAGTAAGACTTCACCTAGCCGATTGACAACAAGCCTCTCCCACACTCTGGATAAGGACGGCAGGAGACTAATTGGCCTATAAGACTTGCATTCAGTTTCTGCTTTGCCTGGCTTGTGAATCATCCAGGTGCATTTTTTATTAGCAGTGTCTTAATTATCTCCGCTATCTCCTCAATCCTTATTGGCTTTATGGGGAGAGACTTCTGCAGTCTTGGGTTTCGCTCACATGTTCCGTTGTGGCAAAGTCATAATAGGTAAAACGAGATTCCAAGTAGTGTAAAAAAGCATTAGCCTGTTCCATCCATTCTTAGCCAGGCCACCTCCAGGGCACTGGACAGGAACCTGCTGAAGAGCAGTCTTTTAAGCGATTTGGTACACTTCCAAAGGGAATCGTTTGCATCAACGGTGTAGTACATAGCCACACAAATATTCATTGATTGTAATTATTTCAGCATGCTTGTTTCACTATTGTTATTTCACCATGCACAAAACCAAACTGCAGCAACAACAACAATAGTATATCGCTCTCTTGCTCATGCATAAGCACTAATTCTCCTCATTCTCTATGTTTCAAACTCACAAGCCAATGCTTTTTCTCTTTTGAATTCCTTTTCAAATTGGTCACTATTGAAGTTAAAAATGTACTTTACACACACACGCTCTCTCCCCACTATTTAAAAGATTTTATGCATGCTACGCGAGCATTTATCCTTTTCTTCCATTCTGTACTTTCACTCAAAGTTTCTACTCATCGCCAGATTTAGCCTCCGTAACTTACTTTAAAATGCCATTGAAGGACGACACCCTAGTTTTCTTCTTTTTAGGCCCTGTACCGAAGGTACAAGAGCCTATTGGTTTTATGCAAATGTATGTAACAGGTAGAAATAATGGTCGGAGACCCCCCAAAGTTACCACCATTATGGTCAGGAGTGATAGAGGAGTCGATATATACATGCCCGTCTGTCCGTCTGTCCGTCCGTCTGTCCATCCGTATGAACGTAAGAATCTCGGAAACGGCAATAGGTAGAGTTTTTTGCATTCGACTAGGACTGCTCCGGAATTTTACAAGTTTATTTTAAAATTTTGACCCTCCCCCCTTCCCCATAAAATCACCCCCAAGGCTAAAAATTTCTCCGGCAAAAAAAAAATTGAGCATGCCAGTATAGAGATAACGTTCCTTTTAGCCAAAATCCAAAAAGTTCATCAAAATCGGATTATAAATGACGATTTTATAAGCAATTGAATTTGAACGACCCCCTTTTCTTTTCATTCATATTCGCGCAGTGAGAAGTGGTCATGTGTTTGGTCATAAGCTCGGGAAAAATTTAATGTGTTTGTTATGCGACCTGAACTGGTACAGGGCCTCTTACAGTCGGTTACGCTCGACTGTTATTTCCTTACTTGCTATTAATATATTCTTTTGTTTATTGAATCTTGTCTTTTATTGAGACTAACGATAATTTTTCAAATCTTAAAATCTAATTGTGTATACTAACCCTGAGGTTAGTAACTTATATAGATACAGCGGCTCTAAGACTCATCACAGAGCTGGGAGGTTCTTTCTCCTGATCTTACGTGTGGGTTTGGGTAAGAATTGAATTTACATTTAAAATTCAGCTTGAAGCGATCTGTTTCAATTTTATCAGTTGGGATGTTTAACTCATTTTGAATGTTATTGTTGCGAATATTCCAGAGGTTCTAATTATTATCAATTGAACTCTTTTTATTATATTCACGTTGCTGTCTGTGTTTTATTGTTTCCGGGCTTCGTAAACATGACTATTACCGAGGTCTTTCACTGAGTTGGAAATTTCCCATTTTAGAAATCTCATTAAAAGTTTGTAATATACATAACATCTGGTCTGGGATTGGTATGAACTCTGATGGGCTCATATTTCGTAGTTTTTTGACGAATTGGGTGAAACACATTTCTTAAATGAGTTGCCAGAACTTCTGCCTTCTCTTTGTCCGTGCTGGAATTCCCTTCTTAGAAACCGTTTTGTCATAACTAATATGATTGGTGGTTCATCGAGCTGCAGTCAGAGTTTTCAATATCGATTTCGTTGCTTATTACTGGGTTCAGTTGAGTGCTTATGTACTTTTTATATATGTATGTAGTAAGTTTATTGCGATACTCTTTAAGTCAGCTCTCCAGTAAGCTAAAAAGAACTGGAGAATGATCCGATGAGAGATCTCCAAGAGATTCAGCAGATATTAGACGATTACATCTACGTGATTTTGAAAAATCAATGAGATCTATAATCGGATATACAGTCCAGTATTTTTGATTACATGTAACTGTTTTGTAAATTTGGTTTCCTCTGGGATATGAGGGCTTTGAATCCTAATTTGTGTTGTCCACATTAAAATCTCCTGCGGCTATGAAGCGGTCACCTAGAGTGTTGAAGTATTCAATAAACTAGAGTTGTGCATCCTGCTTTGATGAATTGATTTTTTGTCGTAGTGAATCTGATTTACTTGCTGTGCATGTATTGAGGTATTGAGGAGCTCCCCAGGCAACGTAGAGCATAGTGTGCAATATATTTTGCTGTGTCGAAACTCGAATTTGAGAAGAAGGTTTTGGTATGGCTGACAATCGGTCCAAATGGAATATCACAATGTATTTAGGGGAATGCATTAAAGCAGCGACTGATTCCATATATTAGAGCTAACTATGAAAACAACTTCTTGTTCTCGCCCGACAAAATATTTCATATTACGCTAAAGTGGTGGTACAGCATATGAAACAAGAGAACATAAATTTGAATGCCAAGGAAGAAAATTTTACCAACGTTTTGCCTTATGACCCGTTAAACTTCTATAACAGTAGATTGCCTTTCAGTTTCGGTCAATGAAGGACTTATAAACTTGATCTTGTCATCAATGTGAGACAATTTTTAAATATGTAAAAACATATATGTATAAGAAAAACCATTGCTCAATATTGAATGGACGTCGCATATTCACTATAGTGAAAGGCTTTACCTATGACAATTTGTAGATTTGGCATGAAAAAATCTTTAGAACTATATGCGAAAAGTAATAAAATTTCAGTTGTTATCAAGGCAACACTTCCACTCGCACTTGCTATAATACTTTTATCAATTGTTGCAACCCTGAAAAATGACTTTACTTACTTTAACAGCTACAGCGATTGTTACATATACACATACATGAGCATTTTGTATAAATTCTACATTCGGCACAGCTATGAATATGCTTATAAGCCTTTATTAAGGTATGCAGGTATGTTGTACAACGTACACATCCACAAATATTATTTTACTTCGTTGTAAATGCTGCATTGAACTCAGAAAGCACTTTGAACTTAAGTAAAACGAAGTGATTATATACGCCATTTGTGGGTATTAGGTACGTGAACATGCATCAACAATTTAATGAAATTTTGAGGCCATTATGTGGATAATAGAACTCTGACCCGAATATGTATATTAAACAATGTTCGCTCTTAATTAAAACGAACATCATAAACTTTTACTAGAAATGACATTAACAGAGAAACATTTAAAAGTGCATTAATAGTTTGTCAATAAATTTGTAACGCAGTGAACATTTTCTCGTCTCAATGTTTATGATATCTAATTCAAGGGTATATTAAATTGGCGCAGATGTATGTAACAGGCAGAAGTAAGTAAGACAGATCCCATAAAGTATACATATAAGTATATATATTCTTGATCAACATCAAAAGCTGAGTCGATATACATACGTCTGTCTGACTGGCTGTCCGTATTAACAATGCGAACTTGGAGACTATAAAAGATTGAGCCTATAAATTTGGATATCTGGATTATCATATTCCTTCCTTAGAGGACTTGTATTCAATGTACATTCCAACCCCTCTCCCTAAGAGAAAGGATATCACAAACCAAACAAACATATCCTTCTTTCTGAATATTTTTATAAAGAAATAATTCTTGTTATTAATTTAGCTGAAAATGTTAAATTTTGTAAATCTTAAGTCAATCATATATATAACGTGCTCAACATAATTATACGACACTTAACAATACGATGCACAGTCGCAGTGTAAAAGCTCTTGAAAATCCACCCCACACCATAACGGATCTTCCATCGATAATTCTGTTGAAATCCATCGGGACCATCCAAATTGAACTTTATTTTCATCAGAAAAATAAATTCCGTGTGTAGTGTCCAAGTTATTCTGTAAATTGATTCCGAGCTGTGTTATGACGAGGTAGCACAGTGGAAGCTCTTTTAATGAACCTCTGTCTATGTCTTTTGATCTGTTTAAGGTTCGCCAGGGGACGTTATCTCTATACTGGAATACTTACTTTGAGGGTGATTTTATGGGAATGGGGTGATTCATTGGGAAGGGAGGTGATTTTATGGGCAGAGGGAGGGGCAAAATTTTAAAATAAACTTGTACCTTCGGTACAGGACATAAAAATGTGTTGTTGTTGTTGATTATTTAGCTAGAAACTACTTAAAATTTGGTGTATTTTATGTCAATCCTAGTAAAATATTCCATAAATGTCCAAACCGAACCACTAAAAAGTAAAGCCCCTTACAAAAAGTCGAGTCGGTGTAAATATGTCCGTCTGTCTGGCTTATGAACAGTGACAACTATAAAATATGCTTCAAGTATGGATACATAGTCTCTCATATTCCCTCTTCAGATAAGTATCATGTACTTTATGTACCAACCGTACATTAAGAGGTAATACTCCTTATTTTGAATTTTTTTTAAATTAAAAATATTCGGATCACATACGGATCCACATAGGAATACTCCGTTGTGCATTTATACGAGGGTGGTCTCATAAGTTAGTGACTTTTTGCTTTTCTCCGCGCAATAACTTTAAATGAAAAGTTTACCAGTCAACTGCCATCATAAAAAACATCACCGAAACATACAAAACATTTTAATATTAAGGGGACTCTACACCAGTATTTTTATGAAGTTTCGCTGTGGTCATACCAGCACAAGCGACGCTAAACCTTCAGCATTAAATCGCTTAATTATCTGTTATGCAAAAAGTCACTGAATTATCATACCACCCTCTCTTTTATGGGTATCTCCCATATAAACCTACTGCTAAATTGTGGTATTTTGATGTCAAGACCTTATTTATTTCAATAAATATCAGTTTGATATTTGCTAAGGTGACATCTGAAGAGTAAATTCTTCTTACATAATATCATTGAGACATAATATCATTGTGACGCGCTCACTTTTGAGTTTTTATTACAATTTAAGATAATAAATACTTAACTGATATTTAGATGGCAGCTTCTTATATTCATACCAATGGGCGTGTAACTTAAACCTGCATGAAGCATCTGTAATAAATACAGATACAAAGAGGTAATCTTTGTTATAGCGCATTAAAACTTCGAGTGAAACGAAATTTTCGACTCAATTAATAAATTAAAATTAATTTCGAACACAATACTCGTTCGAGTACATTTGTATATAGTTACGTAACTAATTATTAATGTTCATAAATGAGTCTGAGTGCTTGTTGGTTTATCTTGCATTCAACTTAATGTTCTCAGCAGGTTACGAAATTGCCAATTAGTGACAAAACACTAAAGCAACATGTGTCAAATTGCATTAGAGAATAGCTTCTATACATGCATTATGCTTCACAAATAGCCATAATTGTATTTCAAACCATTTGTTTGCTTTGGTTCGTTTGTCTAGTATTGCGCAAGGTTGAACGCCTAATTCTGAACACTATTGCATGAAATTTCATATTGTGCTGATTACTTTATAAATTGTGCATGAAAATATTATTAAATTGTACAGAAAAAAAGATTGAGATAACATTTCATGCCAATATCGCTTTATGCTGAGGCAATAAATAATAAATGCTTTGATAAACTATTCTCAAAGCTGTTGTTATTTACACCTTTAAAATATTTGTTGATACTTTACATAAATTATGAAATGAACTATTTTATCGATTAAATTCAAGCTGCGCCAATTAAATAGCTTCGAACCTCTTCAATGGTACACTCGAAAAGTCGAATGTCATGGCCCGATGCCAACGATCAAAGACAATGCATTTTGTTTTTAATCAAAGTATATCATAGCCAGCTATGAAGTGCAGCACAGAGCACGTATAAGTACAGCCAACAGCAGTAGCAGAGGGACACAAACAGTAGGACACTGATGCGTCTGCAGTGTCTGATAATGATGTTGATGAGAGTTTTCAAACGAATGGACGAGGTGAAAAAGCAAATGAATTGACTGTCAGACAGACAGGCAGACACAAGCTGGTGTGGAAAAGCTAACTTCATCCATGGTCAAATGGTGAGCAAATGTGTGGGCGTGACGCAACAGACAAAAACAAACAAGTTGGCTGACGTTCAAAGCTTTGTTAGCAAAGACGGAACCTAATCGCTCGCACAGATAGACACGCTCATTTGTCCCATTTCAGTAGTGCGAAAGTAACTGCAACAACAAGTAGGAATGGTGAAATCGTGTGTGTACGACTTCGAAATACCGTACTTAGTCGTTATTATACTTATTGAACTAACTAACCAGATAAAAATTTCCATATTGTGGGCATGGTGATTGAGTCATCCTACAAAACTTTACCTGCATGTGTAACAGGCGAATCTAAAATACGTTCCGTGATCTCATAGAAGCAGACGAACATAACTACATCAATGTGACTTCAGCTGCATGTTACACGCATTTGCACAAATGTAATATATCCTTGGCCCTACTGGGTAGGGTATAACAATAGCATTTAACTATGAGCAAGCTGACAAACAGTCAGACGCATGGAACGGTACCGACAGATAAATGAAAAGATGACTGTCACCCGATGCGCGCCACAAAGTATGCAATGCTTCCGGGTTTGAGCAACGTGCTCGATGATAGTGTTTGTTCTGTGCACATCATCTAGGTTGTGTCACTCTGTCACAATCCTCTACTCAATTATTGTCTGCACGCATTGTTTTCAAGCAAGGTTTTGATGAACAAATAATCTCGAATTTGTACATTGAAATTTGTAATTGAAGCTTATAATGAGCCTCTTTCAGAAAGGTATTGTTCGAAAAAATTTGAAAAAGAATATGTAATGCGAAATCTTGTAGATATGAGTTTCTTGTAGGCTTTTAGTCATTCTATGATACGAAATGTGTATGTAAAGATGGAACAAGGACAAGAACTTTTTGTTTTACAAAAATTGCCGCAAGCTACGGAGACAATTGTTTTAAATTCAATTTGATATATTTGTGTACAGTTCACAAACACTACGAAAGATGCATTTGACCACAGGTTTTCACGTATTACCGGTAGTATTTTTCGAAAACAATCTCAAAGTGTACCTCATGAAATAGCTCATACAACACACGGTTCATACGGCACTTAAACAGAAGGGACGGAAGCATCTGCGTCTTTTACATCTCGATTCTCGTCTTTCACGAAAGGCTAACGTTGTAGTTGCTGATCATTTCGGATCTAAGGTAGACGAAGTTTTCTACAACATTAAAGTTGAAATTCTCAAACGTCACAGAACGTCCAAGTCGCTATGACCGCGTGCGAGAAGACACCAAGTACTTCGTTCAGTCCTCATTCACCGCAAATCCCATGAGACTTGACGCCTTGCTGACTCGCCGTTCCTGTGTACTGAAGATATTAATATCATCCACGAGCAGCATTATTCCTTTTGGAAGATCGAATCCGACATTTTCTGAATGTACGTGCATTGGCGTAGAATGTATTCTGTCAGAAGATTGAAAAAATCGCAAGACAGCGAAGCCTCTCTTGGTATCAAAAGGTTCGAAGAGGTTCTTTCCTAACCTTATAACGCTAGTGCAGACAGGGCGTTGAAAAATGTCATTCATATTGCCGTGTCAAAGGCGGCTTTATAGTCGAGAAATATGTGGTAAGTGTCTTTGTTAATCTCACGGGTCTATTCCAGGATTTGTCGTAATGTGAATCACTGGTCGAGCGTTTTGGTTTAAAGCCAAATCCGTATATGGCTGCAGCCTATTTCAGTATCTTATATCCGATGGAAAGAAGACTTATTCCTCGGCAGTTGGCGCAAACAGCGGGGTCTCCTTTCTTAAAGATAATACAGAGAACACTGAGATTCCAGTCATTGGGTATGTGTTCATCGGACCATAGCTTGTATAAAAATTAGTGTATACTCCTAACCAATTCTTCGCCGCCAGTCGTGAATAACTTAGATAGCAGCTAACCATACCCTTAGTCCCATCATTAACTGGTTCTGTTTGATCGCCTCCAAGTAAATTAGAAAAATGACAGGTGCTACTAACTACCATGTATCGACCTGCGGCGAAATCGATTAGCCTCTCTCCATTGTTGGAGGTAGTGCCATGAAGTTTACATTTTTCGACGGTTTGGCCAAAGATTTCTTCTATTTCCATTTTGTCATTGAAATCGCCGAATACGATTTTTACGTTCGCAAAGACGTTCCAAGCGCTCGTAGAATTCATCTTTAGCATCGTCGTTTTTCTTTCTAGAGACGTGGCTACTTAGCTATAGTAGATGCCATAGGACGCATTTTTCCGGGTGAATATCCTTAAATCGTGGTCTTTACATCATTTGTGTGGGTCATCATCAGAGGACGCAACCGAAACTTTCTTTCTCTTTTCATTGGATCGTTTTTAGGCCCTGTACCGAAGGTACAAGATCCTATTGGTTTTGTGCAAATGTATGTAACAGGTAGAAATAATGGTCGGAGACCCCCAAAGTTACCACCATTATGGTCAGGAGTGATAGAGGAGTCTATATATACATGTCCGTCTGTCCGTCCGTCTGTCCGTCCGTACGTCCGTCTGTCCGTCTGTATGAACGAAAGGATCTCGGAAACGGTAATAGATAGAGACTTCGTGTTTTTTGCATTCGACTAGGACTGCTCCGGAATTTTACAAGTTTATTTTTAAATTTTGCCCCTCCCCTCTTCCCCATAAAATCACTCCCAAGGCTAAAAATTGAGTATACCAGCATAGAAATAACGTCCTTCTAAGCCAAAATCCAAAAAGTTCATCAAAATCGGATAATAAATGACGATTTTATAGGCAATTGAATTTGAACGACCCCCCTTTTCTTTTCATACATAAAAAAATGTTTTATAAGACACTTATTCGTGCAGTAGGAAGTGGGCATAAGCTTGGTCATAAGCTCGGGAAACATTTAATGTGTTTGTTAGGCGACCTGAACTTGTACAGGGCCTCTTATAGTCGGTTACGCCCGACTGTAATTTCCTTACTTGTTCTTTTTACGATTGCGGTACCCACACAAAAAGTCGATTGGATAGAGACATTTCCGTCTATCTGGCTGACTATAAAAGAGAGAACCATCAAGTTTGTATATTTAGTCTATCCTATTCCATTTTCAGATAATTAGTATTAAATGAAGCGCTAACCCCACTCTTAGGGACAGTAATCAATACAAAAACTTGCACCTCCTTTCTAAGTTTTTGAATTAACGCCAAATTTGGAGTATCTTACATCAATTGTACTAAAATATTTCTTATAAGAACAACATGTATTTTGGTAGTATCATACACTATTTGTAATAAAATATCCCACATGGATTCAGATATGTTAATTACCCATACGAACTTTTTATACATGCAATGTCGTGTGTCCGTTTTTCATATTTTCAAAGCAAGTGACAATAGAACTCTTAGAAGATTTTTAATAATTTAAAAAAAAAGTTTCAGTCAGCAAATTTTTTACTTTCTTAACCAAAAAAAAAAAAAAATATTAATTTCAGAAAAAAAAATTTCTACTGTATAATACGTACCCTGTTATCTGCCAATTGAATCAATTCAATACGCTGGCAACAACATTTCAGCTGAAAGGACTTTCATGCTTCGCTTAATGAAGCGTGTCTAGTGTCAAAGATTACTGGTCGACAGGAAAAACACACCGAGCTGCAAATGACACGTGCACTTAAACGCATCTAAAAAACAACATGTTTACAACACAAAACTCAACGGCCGAGAGCAAAAACCCATTCTATTCAATCTGCAGTGCACTAATGCAGGCTACATCAGCGCGTTGACAGCTAAAAAGGAAAACCGGAAATGTTACTGAGGACCTCGATGAGCGTGCATATCTGAAGGTGTGAGGCGTGCTTTGTATTAAATTTGTATACAAGTGCGAGTTGTATGTGTTTAAGTGGCAGCTGCATGGTTTGCGTTTATTTTACTGAATACTATCGCTCCCTACTATCAGAAGGCATCTTTTCCCCTACTGCACGGCGTCTACTTATTCTATTGTGCAGACAAAATTTATTTATGAGCGAACTAAATACATTAACCACAAATCAAGTTAGCCATAATATTATTTTCTTCACAGCTTTAAACTAAATTATGTTTATTGCCTCAGCTCAGCACAACGATGTCGATGAAGATGCGGAGATATGCTGCCGGCAACACGCGGCGATGCACGTCGCGCCAGTCCCACAAGTAACTGAACGTTGTCGTTGGCGGTACTGCATTGGAGTCGAAGATAAATATGATATACTTTTATGCTGAACGAATTTGACGCGAGTTCATATTTTTCTCCGATTTTTTTTTTCGCAATCTCCGTGTGGAAATTTTCACATTTACAAGTACAGCAGTGACAAACGAAATACACAGCACTTAGCCAAGCGCAAACAACTACGCGTCTTATATAAGTAAATACTTTCTGTAACAGATTCGTTAGATATTGAAAAAAGGTGTTTTTTACAAGGCATACAACTTTTCTAAAAACAATTTCACAATATGATCGAAATTCTATCATTGAGAATTAATAACACAACAACAGGGAACAACCTGAATCCACAATCAATGTATTTGGCTCAAAACATTACTTGATCTGGTAAATTGAGAATGATTTTTCTTTTCTAAACCAATTTTCCTTATAATTGAATCAGTACATCGTTAGAAACAAAACTCCAGTCGACAAAAGTTTCCGTGCACAAAGCACTGCGAAGCAAATGGTCGCCTGATTCTACATGTGGCCACTGTTCCGCTTGAACAATGTAGGACGGTCAATTCTGAATGGTACACGACGATTTGACTTCGGAGAAATTCGCAAAACCAACCGCCGAAGTCGAATCATCCTCCACCATTATAATGCACACACATCGGCTCACACAAGAGAGTTTTTGAGCAATCAAGATATCGAATTGATGGGTCATCCGCCGTACAGCCGTGATTTATCAATCAATCATTTCTTTTCATTCCAAAGCATCAAAAATAAACTGCTTGGTGAACGTTTTTCTAAGCCCATTTTTTGCAGGTGCCACAATCGGAGTGGAAAAAGTGCTTCGAAAATTGGATTGAGTGAATGCAAAAATGGATAAATTTTCATGAAGAATATTTTGAAAAACAATAAAAGCATTTCCACTGTTTATTACTATTTGCTATTTCCGAAATATAAAAAGTGCCCCTCGAAATATACTCTGGCTGACAGATTGTTCCTAAAATCGTTCGAGCTGAACTGTTATGCCTTTCCCTGGTTAAATAGATGTTGTAGTTAAACCCAAATCTACACATACAATTGAGGTAAAATTTAACAAAGCAATTTTTTTTTTCATGTTGAAAAAATATATGGAAGACATGACGAATTTTTTTATAGACTATATTTTGTTTAGGTATTGGCCTCTTCCAAATTTGATCAAACGTATGATATATTAATTTTCGTCTCCGTATTTTGACGAATTATAGGTATCCCATATATGTGAGCAGTGTATCGCCCCCTACACTAGTTATTATAATTAACACAGAGTGTAAATTTGTATTATCGGTTTGTAGGAAAGTATACCTTCTTGAACTGCTCCTCGAAAGAAGTCGATCTAGCTTTGTCTGTCTGTCCGTCTTTGTTTTGATGATATACATTTTTGAGATATCTGACATTATTTCGTTATAGAGACTAATTTTTGGCGTTATCAGATAGTGAATAAATGTTGATATGTCATGCCAATCCTTTTTCCGTTTTTATATCAAAAACGTTTTTATTTAAGTCAATATGAGTTTTTGTGATGTGCTCGTTTATACGGAACATAAAATTACAAAATCTTCCATAAGTATACAATACATGAAGTGAAGTCCAATATATACGGAAGCGTGCTTCTTGTCTAAGTTTATTCAACATAAAAGTAGAATATAAAAGATAAAAATGACAAATTTAAAAGTTATCGCTAATGGAAAAAGAGACCCTTTCAAATAAATATTCATACGTAAAAAAAGGAGATAAATTTTTATAAGAACACCTGAGCTACTTTGCGCTTTAACGTTACCCTGTCAAGTGCACTCTGCGCTGTCGCATCATTTTTGTAAGGCAATTTGTATCTTTTCATAATGTTTGTGTTTTTACTCATTTGCTTTCTTTGCAGAGTTTTCTAATATCCGAAGTGCCACCATCAATCAATAGCAGAAATGTCATTCAAACTAAAAACAGCAACGACGAACCCTCTTCATGTGGTTTTATAATATTTCATGTCATGCATGGCGTATGCGCGATGTACATTTACTTAATTAAAAGTCAAACTAAATTTGTGCACTGCACGCACACACACACACACAGCGTTATTTAAAATTCCAATTCAAAATCTGCGCAAATTGTATGTAAATTACTATATTTACATTTAAATTACAAACCGAAAGCATATTTTTTTCTCATTTATCGTATTTCTTTGTGTAATTAAAAAACAATATTTAGAAAATATGGCGCAAGGCAATCAAATTAAAATACATTTATTCATCTATTCAAAACTAATTGCAGTTAAATTTTTTATTTAAATTAACATTTTCAATTACATATTCTATTAAATGAAGTTAATTACACTCTTCACACTGCATTGTTGTGAATTGTTTTATAATTTAGTCAAAATGTTTGTGAAGCATATAAAGTATGGAGAATTTTATTTTAGGCAAAAGCAAGACTGATTTTGAACTACAACGCTAAAATCTTTTTGTAACCGACAGAAAAGTTATTTATATATTTTTATTTAGGTATATTTGTTTTGTTGAAATGTTCATTTGTAAGTCTGGCCGCACGTCCGACTGTATGTATGTCTAGGAGAAAATAACTCTGAGTAGGGCTCTCTACTAAATTGATAACATAAGACAATCTATGTGTTACGGTGTTATAAATTTATCTTTAAATCTCATTTTGACATACCAGAAACACATTTAACTGACAAATATTATTTTCTATTCGGTGGTTCCAATTATATTTTACAATCCTGCCTTCTTGCACCTCTTGCAAGATGCGACATAGCATAAACTTACATCCTGTGCCGCCAGGCTTACGTATCGTTTCGCTGAGATGTCTTGAGATATGCGTTTTGAAAGTGAGTCGCCTATTCAGATAGACAGCCAGATTTCCGTGCACAGGCTGGTGATCCAGAAGCTGCTTCTGGAGATAGACTCTCAAGCAGTCGCATTTGTTGAGGTTTATACTGATGTTCCAGCATTTTACCTATTGTCCAAACTCGCGAAGATATAGTTGGAGTACATCGGTACCAATGTAAACACATTTATCTATGGCCAGAATAGCGATCAATAGATCATCCACGCCATCTATAGGAATCGAAAAGCCTGTGGACATATCGCTGGTGAAATCGAATTCTATACAGAACAACTGAGAAAGTCATGTCTGTCAAATAATTTTGTACTAGCATGAACAGTTGAGGCGTATACTCTTGAACTTAAATAGGAGGCCATCATGCCACACTCTATCAAAGGCCTGTCTTACATCAAGATAAGAGGTCACCACGTACTCTTTGGGTTCATATCCGTCTAAGATGAACTTTATTACCCTATTCAGCTTTTCCGGCGCACCATGGGACCAACGGAAGCCAAACTGAAAGGGATTAAGATGTTGCTTTCTGATTATATGGGCAACTCTGGGGTAAACCATAGTAAGATCCCGGGTGCGGCAGTACTGCCGCCTTAGTCTCCTATTTACCAACAGCGGTACTGCCATAGCTGGTTGAAGTCTGTTTTTCAGCCTTCTTGGTTCTTGCGTTGGGCTTTCAGATGTATAAATAAGGGCATCAGTGTGTACCTTATTAAGGAAGGTCGCGTATGCAACCCTTGTGGTTGATTGCGAAATATAGCCATGTTAACACTCGGTGGCAAAAGGCGTCCTTTAGGAGTCTTGGTCTGCGGGATGTAGTCAAATGTTAGGGGCAGGTGCTTTCAGGAGAGCTGGTACTCAGCCGTTATTCTTAACTCTTTCGCTCCCAAGCCTACCACAACAGCTGGTGAGCCCTCCTAAATGCAGCCAGAACCGAACGACGGTTGAAAGCTACCAAAGTAAAAAAAGTAGTAGAAGTTATAATTCGCGTTTATGTTGGGAAGGTGGGAAATTGTGGTAATCGGCTAGAACTATTGAGGGAAAAGCGGATAGAGCGTGTTGAGTGTGCTGGGCTATAACTTTTGCTTTCTTCACAATCCCACCCATATGCGGCTAAAAGTTATGTATTACAATTTATAAACATTGCAGCCTACCTTAAGCATAGAGGGCAAGAGCAGATATCAGGGAATCTTTAGTCACTAAATACATATTGTAACGTGTTTTCATAAAAAAGAAACACAAAGGTTTCCGTAGCAGAGCACGTCATGTCAACTGAAAATCGTAGCATGCCTTGTTAAATCAAATATTGTAAAATATCAATCTTCGTGATGGCTCATGTATAAGAAAGGAACACAAAGAAGCATATCCGGTAGTATTGTTATATCTTTTTTTTTTTTTTTGTGTTTTAGATCTTAAGATTTTGCAAATATATAACGAATTTTCTTTATCGCTTATATGGTGGCAGGGTAACACCCCCTCCGATATTGACCAATCTTATGATGTTATCTTACTTCGCCCGATAGAATTAACATATATATACCATTTATCATCCCTTTACCTCAAATCGATAGAAAGTTACGTTGAATTTTGTTGTATCTCTTGTATGGGGGTCGAGTATACCGAACAAACATACATACATACTTTCATTTTTATATAATATAGAGGATATATATTGACAAAAAATACTGTGTCTTAAGTATTCTTATACGTCTGTAACCGATGAAACTTTTAATCGGCTTTCATTATCCTGCTTAAATAAAAAAAAAAGTGATGAAGACGTTAGCCTTGTTCCTGCTGCAGGCATTAAAAACTAAAGATTCGCCAAATCCTTCTGATATCCTTAACCAGTACCCTTTAGTTAATGTTATATAAAATACGAACTTTACTGCAAGCAAAATTTTTGTCAGGATTCTCAGAAAGAAATTCTGCGTTGCTGCATCTAGTTACAAAATTTAATAAATTGAATTCGTAAACAACAAAATGATTGAAATTCCGATTTTTTCATGTAAAATAATATCAAAATGATTAAAAAAATTTAACTATTTTATTGTTTGCTAGCATGATTGCAGCAACAATCGATAACCCGTGAAATAGCGAAACAGAAGCCCAAATACAAAACATAGCACAACAAAAATAGTAGAGAAATAAATATCATCAATACGGGAAATCGAAATATTTGCTCAACAATAGGAAAAACAACAAAAACTATTTGTACGCAGGACCGTAGAGTTGGTAATTGTTGTTGCGCGTTGAATTGCAGCAACACATATCCTTTTTGTACACTACACACGTTGTACGAAAAGTGTATTATCAATTTCACTAAGAGTTTGGAACGCATTGAAAATTATCTTTTAAAACAATTTTAAAAGATAATTTTCAAACTTTAAATCAAGGATGCTACGATACAGGGTACTTCAAAATATGTTGTTAAACTTATTAAATATTTGATGTAGTTTTGCTGTTAATCGTTTCATATTTAATAAATCAATTATTTACGAAAATTATTCATATTCTTATTGAAATATATTTTTGTAATTAAATATTAATAATTTAATTCTCTTCAAAAGAATTCATCAATATTGGTATTGGATGGAATATTTAATAAAGCAAACATTTCTGAACTACAAGTATAAACTTTGTCTTACAAATGAAATTAATGGATGTGAAGAGGCTGCCAACATATTTTAAGGGTCGTTTCTAGTTTCATTGGATGGGGTGTCTTCGTCAAATGATTATCAATCTCACGCATGAGAAAAAGAAAATTTATCCGGAATATATAACTGTTAGCGAATCACACGCTAAAGTAGAGCTTCAAAATTTAGCGGACAATACCAAAACCGTTCTATCGAGTGAACAACCTTAAACCTTAAAAAAATTAGGTTTTGACGGAAGTTCTGAGTACAGCGAATACAAGAAGAAAGTGAAGAGCAATTTGATTTTAATTTATTAAAGAGCCAACTCAAATTAGCATCGACGAAGAAAAGTATTTTTAAAAGAAAATATGGATGCTTGTTCCGACTAAAATTATTGGTGGTGATAAATCATTATATGTTCACCATATTTTGCAGCTCACTATAGTGGATGGTAAGATTTGTACAGCCTTGACTCAAACTTCATCTTCAAAGTGTTATATATGCAACGCGAAAACACACAGAAATGAACAACATTGAGAAATGATTGCAGAAAAAAGATAAAAAATAATCGATTTGAATTCGGATTGTCACCTCTGCATGCATATAAGTATATGTTTTTTTTTTTTTTTAATTCTTTTTTTCACTTGTCATACAAACTGGAAGTAAAGGTCGGCCAAATTAGATCCCATGGATATGGAAAGAAAAAAAGTTCAAACGGAATAATATTTTAATTCACGTCCCTGCAATTATTGAAAATGCTCTCGTATCGATTGGGGAATTCTCAGAGGAAGCTCCTGAGCCAAGAAAGGAAGTTTCACGCAGCTACTATTTCATACAGCTGTCTCTCTATTTATTTATTAATCTGTTTTATGGGGTTGGAGCGTAGGTTTGTGGTTGGTGTGGTGGTGTTTTTGGAGGTGCAAAATCTATTATTATTACAACAAAAAAAAAAATTTTAATTTAATATCTCCACTGAAAGTATTTTTAGCTGCTCGCTCCATACAAGCCTGACCACTATGCCATATGAGAGACTACCATTTATACATCTAGAAAGTGCACCAGCAGTTTGTGGCCGACGATTATGCTAAATGTCATAATTGCCATTTTTTTCATGATATAGTGAACGTGAAGTCTTCCACTTTGGTCGAAAAAATTACCGAGGTATTCGATCTCCTTGTACCATTGTCTTTCCGTTAAACTGGAAAACATTATTTTTAAATTTTTTTTATATAATTAATATTTCATGTGTAGGTCATTAAAGTTTCGCGTGCACCGAAACTAAATTTTTTACTTGTTTAATGCTTACATCATCTCCCGATCTCTTACACTCTGATTGTCGGTTATCGCGTTGGAGCTGCTGCTGCTCCTGCTGCAGATGAGGTTGATGATGACAATGTTTTTGTTAAAACTTTTTTTTTATTTGTTTGCTTGTCTGGCACGTGAAGTTGTTGTCGCTGGGTGGTGCTTTTGTTGCCTCTGTTGATGATGAAACAATCAGCAGGAATCACAACACAAAAGTGTTGAAATCGCTGCCGGCACTTAACGCTTAAACAATCAAATTGTGTTTCCCAACATCAATTGTGTGGATGCTCGTGCATTTTAATACAAAAGAATTGTTAAAGATATTTAATATATTGCATTATAAAAATTTGTATAATTTTTTGTCGCTTCGACAATACAACTGCTATTAAAATTTTATTTCAATTGTGGTAGTATGCAGTAATTAAATTATTTCAAATATGCAAGAGAACTAAAAATATTTTTGAAATTACTTTCAATGATGACATTAAGCGAAAAACAAAGCAAAATTAATGTTGAGATACTCGCCTCTATTATACACTGTAAACACAAGGCTGCAGAAACACTTGCTATTAAAACTCATACAAAACAAAGTTCAGGCATACTTTAAAATGAGATAACAATTTCGAATAGGGTATATATATTTTTGGGAGATTGGGATTCGTTTGCTCAAGTGCACATAGTGTGGAAAGTTGTTGACTGCCATACACCTGGGAATGGCCAACAATGATTCTTGTGTCAAACGGTCCAAGCAACTCACACGTCCGTTAGGACACGTATCTCCTGGGTAGCCTCTGAACATCCGTTCAGAGGTGAGCTAACGTGAGAAGGCGAAGGGGCCCCCTCTCCTTTAAAAAGGGGTTGGTGCGCTGGGCTTGGACCCGCCCACTTAAAAAAAACCCCCCAATGAAAACGAACAAAAAGCCTCGGAACGGACCCTTTGATGACGACCCCCGCAAACGCTATAAGGATCACGATATACGGATATGCACCTGGAATGTCCGCACCCTTAATTGGGATGGTGCAAGTATCCAGCTGGCTGATGTCCTCGAAAAATGCAAGGCTGACATCACCGCAATCCAAGAAATCCGATGGATAGGGCAGGGTTGCTCTAAAAAAGCATCCTGTGACATCTACTACAGCTGCCATGCGAGTAAGCACGAATTTGGATGTGGTTTCGTGGTGAGTAGGAAACTACGTGGCCTCGTCTCTAGGTTCACACCTGTTGACGAGCGTCTAGCCGCGATACGCATCAAGGCTAAATATTTTTATATTAGCCTGATTTGTGCGCACGCCCCGACGGAAGAGAAAGACGACGATGCTAAAGATGAATTCTATGAGCGCTTGGAACGCCTGTACGAGCGCTGTCCCAAACACGATGTCAAAATCGTGCTTGGCGATTTCAACGCCAAGATTGGGAAGGAAGGAATCAAGGCTTTGGCCCAACCGTCGGAAAATTTAGCCTTCACGACACTACCTCCAATAATGGAGAGAGGCTAATCGATTTCGCCGCAGGTCGGAACATGGTAGTTAGTAGTACCAGATTTCAACATCTTAACATCCACAAGGCTACATGGCTGAGTCCTGATCAAAAAACACGCAACCAAATTGATCATGTTCTGATTGACGGAAGGCACGCATCGAGCGTGTTGGACGTGCGAACGTTACGTGGTCCCAACATTGACTCGGACCACTATCTTGTCGCAGCCAAGGTACGCACTAGGCTCAGCGTAGTGCATGCCGCACGTTCCAACATGCAACGAAGGCTAGACGTCGGCAAGCTGCAATCAGAGCAGACCGCCACAGCCTTCTCAAACACACTCTCCCGACTGCTCCGGGAAACCTCTCCGATTTCTCGAGATATATGTGAGCAGTGGACACATATTACCCGCTCCATAGATAGGGCTGCCAAGGATGTCATTGGTTATACAAAACCTGTGAGAATTCTTGGTACGACGAGGAGTGAGCCTGTCTCAGAGAAGAACGCTTCCTATCAGCGAACTCTGCAGTCGGGAGCAACGCGAGCTGTTAGAGAGCGATATCGAGAGAAACGGAGAGAGGAGAAACGCCTTTTCAGACGCAAGAAAAAGGAGCAAGAAAGGCGGGAGTTTGAGGATGTTGAGATGTTCCGTAACAGAAATGAAGCTCGAAAATTCTACCAAAAGGTCAAGCGTCTGACTGAAGGTTTTAAGCCCGGAGTAATTTCTGTAAGGATGAGAATGGAAGTCTGGTAACGGATGAACAGGAATCACTGAGATTATGGAGGAGTCATTTCTCCAACCTACTCTGGCGATGAAGCGCACAATACCGCCGAAAGAGAAATGACACCGGAACCACCAGTTAATGATGGCACTATTGTAGAGCCACCGGACTATTACGAGGTCGATTCAGTTATTAAAAAGCTGAAAAATAACAAAGCGGCAGGCTCTGATGGGCTGCCAGCTGAGTTATTTAAGACCGGCGGCGAGAGTAAGTATGCTCCAGGAGTATGCAAGATATGGTCCGATGAACGCATACCCAATGACTGGAATCTCAGTGTTCTCTGTCCTATCTTTAAGAAAGGAGACCCCGCTGTTTGCGCCAACTATCGCGGAATAAGTCTCCTTTCCATTGGATATAAGACTTTGTCGGGCGTATTGTGTAATAGGCTGAAGCCATATACCGACTCACTGATAGGACGATATCAGTGTGGCTTCAGACCAAAAAGGTCGACCAGTGACCAAATATTCACATTACGCCAAATCTTGGAAAAGACCCGTGAGTTCAACAAAGACACTCACCACCTATTTGTCGATTACAAAGCCGCATTCGACACGCCGATAAGAGCGAAGTTCTTCGACGCCCTGTCTGCACTAGGTATCCCGGCAAAGATTGTCCGTCTTTGCATGGCGACGCTATCTAACACACAAAGCGTTGTCAGGGTGGGGAAAAACCTCTCCGACCCCTTTGATACCAAGAGAGGTTTCAGGCAGGGCGATGCTCTATCGTGCGAGTTTTTTCAATCTCCTGATGGAATACATCCTACGCCAATGCCCGTACATACAGTATGTCGGGCTCGATCTTCCAAAAGGAAGTGATGCTGCTCGCTTACGCCGATGACATGGATCTCATCGGTACGCAGGAAAGGCGAGTCAGCAAGGCGTTCTCGGAGATTGAAAAACAGTCTCGGCTCATGGGTCTAGCGGTGAACGAGGACAAGACGAAGTACTTGGTGTCTTCTCGCACTCCGTCAATGCGTCTTGGACGGTCAGTGACGATGGAGAATTTCAACTTCAGTGTTGTAGAAAACTTCGTCTATCTCGGAACAGAGATCACCAGCAACAACAACGTCAGCCTGGAGATCAGGCGAAGAATCACGCTTGCAAACAGATGTTTTTTTGGGCTGAGCAAGCAAATGAGAAGTAAAGCCCTCTCTCGACGGACGAAAATAAAGATATATAAGACGCTGATACTCCCGGTCCTACTGTATGGCGCAGAGGCATGGACCGTGGTTGAGTCGGATGAGACAGCGTTGGAAGTCTTCGAGAGGAAGATTCTTCGCAGGATCTTTGGTCCTATTAGAGTCGGCGACGAGTTTAGGTCCCGCATGAACCGCGAGCTGTACGAGCTATTCAATGAGGTTGACATAGTCCAGCGCATAAAATTCCAGCGGCTGCACTGGGCTGGGCACCTCATTCGAATGGACGAAGGAGCTCCAGCACGCATGGTTTACATGGGGGGCCCAAACTTGATTGGTGGACGCCGACTTAGAGGACGACCGGGCACTCGATGGAATGACCAGGTATGGAGAGACCTCTCCGTACTTGGCATTCAGAGCGACTGGCGCCAGCGCGCACAGGATTATGGAGGCTGGCGCGCTTTCCTGGACGCGGCCATGACCGGTAGACGGTTGATGGCCATTTAAGTAAGTAAGTAAGTATATATATTTGCCAATGTGGTTAAACGATAGACAGTAGTGAAATTTGATGCAAACTGATAACATATAACACGAGTTGGGTTTCTGTACAGCTTATAGACTCTGAGAAGCACACTCTCAACCAGATGGATAGACTGACAAAGATGCAAATGCTCAGTTTTATTATTTTTTTTTTTTTTAAATTATATGTTGTAGATGCTGACAATCCAATATACACTTTTTGCAAATATTTTTGTGCAGTGTATAGCAATGAATAATTGAATGCACAGACATGCAAAAGGCGCCAGAAGATGTCATAGAAATATAATAATCGCTTGTAGAAGGCGTTTGCTTTTTCATGTATTAGAATGGCGTGCCTGACTGCAGCCAAGTGAACTTCAAATTTTTAATTTACACAGAACAAGCCAAAGCTATGCAAATGGAGCGAGATTCATTGTCAAGAGCAGTTTTAGATTTTCAGGGATGGTTATGAAAAAAAGTGAATAAAAAAAAATAAAGTATGGCAGAAATCTTACAGGATATACAGTCGTATTGTAAAGAATTACCACAAAACTCATGTTCAAGCAGACAACATTAAATTCCTGAGCAACATCAAAATTGTTTTCTCTCAGTGTGGCTGTAAATTTGAAAAATGAGATCTTGGAGACTTGGATATTTAAAAGCTTAAATTTCCTCTTTAAATAAAGTATTATATGAGTGGGGTTACCCTTTAATAAGAGTAGACCGAATACAAACCCATTATAAATCATAATGAAAAATCTCACATATATTCAGATCGGACCACCAAAAAACAACACAGTTTTAAGATTTTATATGATTTATTTTTTTAATTAGGGTAAAAAAGTCAAATTTAGTATAACTTGCTCCAATCCTAAAAAAATATCCGTTAAACAAATTTATAGTTCGAGATGCGAATGCAGCGTTCTTTCTAGTTGACTATCTTAAAAAAGGTCTTCATACAAAACGAAAAATTAGACGTTATGGAGGCCATTTTTATTTTAATTTTTTTTTATACATAGGGTGGTATAGAACACAAAGCAATTGATTAGTTCTCCATCATCGTACTCACTTGGTGTGGATGAATCAATGCAAAATTCCTGGCTTACAAAGCCCGTGTGTCGGTAGTTGCCTTAACTAGTTATCCTGCTATCCACACCGATACTGTGAGCAGGTGACTAACGAACTTTAATGCTTCGTGTCCTAGTGAGCCTCTGACGCCGACTTCCTCACGCTGTCCTCAGCGTTCGCAGTACAGGATCGTTTGGTTCCTGCAATCACCTCTAAGATAGCCTTTTCGATCACATCTCCAACGCCGGTTCTGATCTTTGCTACCCATTGAAATATTGGACATTCCCGGTACTCAAGCTCTAGGTGCAGAGTCACCGGTGTTCCTCGCCTGACTTGTGACTCCACGTAATTCCTTGATATCTCCAGCCATGTTTATCAGCTCTGATAACATTGAAAATTTATCTTCTTTTAATGAACAGCTAAATGTCAGGGTGACTATTTGGATAGATTCGCTTGAGCTGTTACTCCGGTGAATATCCGGCAGGTCTTATCATTGTCTGCAATGCTAGGACTAATAGTTTAAATCCTTCTTTTGTCCCCTAGATATGACTCCAAAACGATCCTCTAACTTCTCATAGAAGCGTTCCTCCATAAATAAACTTACGAGTGCTTCACGAAAATCCTTGCATCTGCTACGGAAGTGCGTTTTTGTTGCTAATTCTGTGCCACTGTAAGAACATTATTTTGAAACTTCAGTTCAATATCTCACTTAGAAGAAGGCAAACATCCAACATGAGCAATATGGTATGTATCGAACCTCGAAGATACACCACGCTATGAACGGTCCACAGTTATTGAAAGCAATACAACTTCAGCCTTGATCATGACTGACCGGCATCTCAATATATGAGAGATTGCGGTGTACCTCGGTGTGCATCATACACAAGCTTGGACAGCCCAGCAAGTGCGAACACGACCAACAACGACTCGAACTCCTTGCTAAAGCAACATTTTTGAAGTGGTTGAAGGGTAGATCGTCAAACATCATCATTATGTATAAGCGGTCCTATTTGATGCGTAGTTAACCACCAGGAACGACGGCGAAAGACGGATTGTTTACAAAGAAGTTAATCTTGTCTGTCTATTTGGTGTGATTGCAGGGACGTTATTTATTATTTTATTTTTTCCGTTTTTTTTTATGTTTGTACATATGCTGCCAACATATGTTCATATGATCAGCAAATTGTCATTTTTTTTTTTTGTTTGACACTTATAAAGTTTAGAAGTGTTTTAGTGTGCTACGCCCAAGTATGCCAACAACCGATGAACACGTTAAATCAGTAAAGAAAATTTTATAGATTATCGTCGAATCACTATTAGAGAAGTTGCTGTGGATGTCGGCATGTCAGTTGGCTTGTGTCATGGAATTTTTTGGCTTGTTTCCTCGGTTAAAAGTTTGGCAGCGAAATTTGTTTCGAAGCTGCTACTAACGGGTATGATCATATTTCTGGAGCTCTTGAATGACGTTAATATTGATCCAGAATGGTGAAAAAACATGGGTATTTGGTTATGATATCGAAAGCAAAGCCCAATCATCCCAATGGAAGTGATCAGAAGAGCCAAGATCGAAAAAAACACATGAAGTTTGCTTAACTCTTTTTTTCGACTATAAAGTCCTTGTGCATTGTGAGTTATTGCCGGAAGATGTTACTGTCAATAAGGAATATCACCTTGAATTTAATTATTCAAAGTAATACTTGCACCAACTTAATATCAGCTGAAACTTCGTGCCACTTCTAAGGGGCTTATAGAAAATCATCATTTGCTTCTTAACACTCAACGTGACACTTTATCGGGCACCTTGACTATTTTGTAGAACCTTGTTATAAGAGTTTTATGAAATTTCTTATTTGCAATGAGTGGTTTCTAAATATTATTTACTCACAAAATTTATGCTTCAAAAGGAAAATACAAAATAGAAATACCATCCCTGCGTCTAAGGTTCTTTTTTTACTTTTACTGTCATTTTAGTTGGCATTTAGCCAAACACTAATGCTAATAAGCCAACACGACTCAACTGATGCCGACAAAAAAATGTTTGCACTTCTTCATTCCTTTTTTTACAGGTTTTTATTTTTTTTTTGCACAGTAGTTACTGAAAAGTGGTAGTTAGTCTTTAGTAAACAGCAAAAAAAAATGTTTCATTCATCGTTTAAAAAAAATTTAACAGCTGCATTCACTAAAAACTCTGTGAAACTTTTCATTTTTGCGCTAGTGAACAGAGTAATTAAAAATTCATCATACGCCACGTTTGCCAGCACCAAAACATGCCAAACAATCAACAGACTGCAGATAAACTAAAACGAAAGTACGTACATATGAAAAAAATTCATAGAAGCGAGCTAATTTAAAAATAATGAAGCGTTTTCTTTTCGTCCTTCTTGAAACATATGCATGCAAAAGAGGAATGTTTTTATAAAATGGATTTACGCTACACTAAAATTGCGTAGAATTTTGGCTTTCAAACGAAACTAAAAACTAAAAAAAAAGGCGGAAATAGTTTTATTTTATGCAACCTTTGTGCTGAAACTCCAGCAGCAAAATGATAAATTAAACTTGTTAACGTAGAATGGCAAGCATTTGCAACAAGTCATAATTCAAATGTTGAAAATGGTCTCTGGCTATTCGCTGTTACTACATCTTGGTTAACTTTTTCTTTTAGTTTATTTTCGAAACTATTTATAAGAAACAACGAATCGAAAGCTAAGCAGCAAAATGTCAAACTTTTCCTCTGCAGTAATGCAGGTAATTGAAAAACTTCGACGCTTCACCGACAGGCAACCAGGCTAGAAAAGGATGTTGAAAGAGACAGCTACTGTTGCGCAATTTCCGCGTAGCGACAACTCAATCAGTTGTAGGTGCTCAAGATTTTAGTGGTATTGAGCAATCTTCTTTAATGTTAATTAAAAACATTGCGGATGGTTGATAGAAATTATAAAATGTATTTTTTTTAAGCAATTCTACAGAAGTTATTTGTTTTTTGAATTACTATTTCATTTAACAGTATACATTGTAAAAATCAGCTTTTTTCCAACAAGTATTTTATTGTTCTTTATTTTTACTGTTTCATAATGGAAAATACTGTTTCCGGTATATAGAATATATTAGATTAACAAAGTCTGTCCTTTTTTGGGTACTGTCTTGTCGTGGTGTTTTTTTTTTTTTTTTTTTGTTATTTAGACGAACCTTACCTAAATTTTTAATTTGGGAATGGTCATTTACGATTATTTTGCAACGTTCGTTAAAACACGTATCCCTCGGATAACCTCACCATAACCCTTCAGAGGTAACCATCGCAAGGCTACTGCTGCGGGAAACGCCTCTTATTAACGAACTCTGCAGTCGGGCATACCGAACTTTTACAGAGCGATATCGATTGCAACGGAGAGAGAAGAAACGTCGTTTTAGACGCAAGAAAAAGGAGTAAGAAAGCAATGAAGATGTTGATAGTTTATGTGGCAGAAATGAAGCACTAAAATTCTATCAAAAGGTAACCGTGTGACCGTGTCTTAAACCCAAAGTAACTATCTGTAAAAACGAAAATTGAAATCTGGTTACAGATGCAAAGGAATAACTAAGAAAATGGAGTCATTTTTCTATCCCACTTGGGGGCGATGACGTACACAATACTAGTAATTGGTTGTAGTATTGTAGACGTTTTGGACTATGACGAGGTCATTTCGCTTATTTAGAAGATCAAAAATAATACAGAGGTAAGCTCCGATGGCTTGTCAGCTGAGTTATTTACGACCGGTGGCGAAGGGTTGGTTAGGAGTTTGCACCAAGTTTTATGCAAGTTATGGTCCGATGAATACGTGCCCAATGACTGGAATACATTTTCTTTCCATCGGATATAAGAATCTGTCGCACATAATGTGTAATTGGCTGCAGCCACATACGAACTCAATGATAGTACAATCACAATATGGTTTCAGGTCAAAAAGGTCGACCAGTAACCAAATATTCACATTACGACAAATCCTGGAAAAAACCCATGACTTTTAACTAAGACACACACCAACTATTGATCGATCACAAAGCCGCTTTCGATACGCAGAAAACTCGGATGAAAACGATGTTGTCGCCGCAGTATAGCTGCGCAACACTTAGTTCTTCATTGATGATTTCGAAGCATGACGAAACGATGCTCATAGTGTTACGCGTTGGTAGCACGGAGTTGGGTTCTTAGGGATCAATGATGTCATAACGGTGTTCACAAGAGTTGCCCTTGTTGTTCATGAAGTGTTGGATAGTAACGAAGTTTGCAGTTCGGTTATCGATTGTAATCTTGAAGAGTCAATCGATGTATTGCTAGAAGACATAATGATTATTCATCTCGATGTTTCATGATGGTGAAGTGATATTACTTCACTAAGTCTACCTTTTGCAACTGGAGTTATATGTGCTGTTTGGGTCGTGAAAAATTGAACCCTGGCGTTTGATCCAAAATGTTACAAGTAATCTTGTTACTTTATTAACTTGATTACGTCAGTCGACTGATGGCTTATTCAGTACGCGGGGATTTCGAACAGCCCTATGAACTTCGATTCATATCAACTCGTTTGGATGAGTTGCCTAGGCGCTGAAACGCGGTAGCTGTCGTTTAATACTCACTGCGGGGAGGATATATTCCCAGTATCCGATGTGGAGTTGCATTGCAACCAACTCTGCCTTATTTTCACATCCAACTGCAACTTCATAGACAGCAGGAGCTTAAGATAGTCTCCGATATCTTTACCAAGGTGAGAAGTTGACCCACAAAATCTATTTCTGCTTATTATTTTTTACTATTTACTATTATTCTGCAGGGATCGTTATATGGAGTATCTTATCGTACGCGATACCGTGTAATTAAGCCAACATGGCAGGTGTACAGTTAAACAATATTGGACTTCTGTCTTGTCACTCGCTGTCATCGTGTGTTAGACGGTCAGTGACGAAGGAGAATTTCCACTGTAATATTGTAGAAAACTTCATTTATCTTGGACCCGAAATAACCAGCAAGAACAAGCCTGGAGATCAGGCGAAGAATCACGCTTTCAAATAGATGCTATTTTATGCTGAGTAAGCAAACTAGAAGTAAAACCCTCTCTCTCAAAAGACAAAAATCAAGATCTATAAGACGCTGATAATCCCGGTCCTATTGTATGGCGCAGAGGCATAAATCGTGATTGAGTCAGATGAAACGGTGTTGGAAGTCTCCAAGGATTTTTGGTCCTATTATAGATGGCGACGAGTTAAGGTCCCCTACGAGCTGTATGAGCTATTCGATGTGGTTGACATAGTCCAGTGCATAGAATTCCAGTGCAGCCGCTAGAATTATATACGCTGGACTAGCTTGAACACGAATGGCTTACATAGGGGGCTCAGGTATGGAGAAATAGATGCGTTCTTGGCATTGAAAAAAAACAGGCTCCAGCGGGCACAAGACCACAGCAGCTGGTGCGCCTTCCGTAATGCGGCCATGACGGAACGTCTGTTGAAGTCCATTTAAACAAGAGAGCACTCTAACATTAATGGGAACAACATCGACTACACACTTCCAACGTAAATAGTAATTAAAACACCAGCAAACGTCAAGTTCTTAAAAAAAAGAACAACAAATTTGTTTTTATTAAACAAACGTTTAATGGGATTGGAAGAAAGCCACTTCATGGTACGGTGCCCCACCGCCTAGACGTACTAACTGGGAAATGTACCAAAGTCGCCTTAAGAGTAACTAAGAAGACTTAAATAATTATAAAAGAGCAAACTCACCATTAAACCTTGAAATAATGGTTGTTGGCTACAATGCAGACGTCATAGCTGAAAACAAATAGAAGTCTGCCAAAGACACTTCCTGGTACAACATGGATTTAGAAAGACTTAGGAAAGTAGTCTCTAACCTCCTTAATAAATCCAAGCACACTGAACAGTCTTCAGAGTCTACAGTGACTATTTAGGAATAATATACCACTTCATCAGAAGATTTAAGGTAGGGCTCAGCTCAAAAGGAAAATGGGAAAATTTAGCGCTAAGCTACGATGTCAAGCCAGAGGGAATCAGCTGGTATACAGACAGCTTCCTAAAAGATAAAGGAACTGGCGCATGGGTTTTCGGAACTCGCACTAAATACTTCGAATCGGTAGGGAAATTCGCCAGTATCTTTGAGGCAGAAATACATGCGATAGAAAGATGTACCCAATTCAAACTAAATAGGGGGTACAAGAACCAAAACATCGGCATTTTCTCATACGGCTATTAGAGCAGCAGCACAACAACCTAGGAAGATTTAACAAGATTACTCTATACTGGGTACCCGGTCATTCGGGCATACCAGGAAACGAGCAAGCAGATGAGCTGGCAACAAGAGGAGCAGCATCTCCTTTCACAGGTCCACAGCCATTCTGCGGACTCGGACCAGGTACAATAAAAATTCAAGTAAAACAAAATACTCTTTCTGGAAGAAATTACAAAGTAAAAAATGGTTAGGCCCTTATAACAAGAACCGATCGGTAATCTGCAGAGGTCTTTAAAGGAACGACATAAGAATGGTTTCGGGCTTCCTGACTGTATATTAATCGTCAGTGATAGCACTTGCAGACTTTGTGTAGAATATGACGAGACTCCGGAACATATCTTGGGGGAGTGTCCAGCTGACCCTAAACAAACCAATTACCAAGGGACAGGAAGGGCGGTGCATGCACTTAATCACAAAAGCATGGCCTTTTTCGGGGCAGTTAGGCAGTAAGAATAATAATAATTGTTCAAGCGTTAATTTATGCTCTAGCGAAATGCGAAATTAAAGTTCACGATTTTTACTGGGACGCTGCTAATAATAAAAAAAAACATACAGGGTTATTCATTAAAATATAAATTTAGATGGTAATAGTATTTTAAGATCTTTATAAATATGAGCGCCATTCTAAATAAACTGATTGATGCGCGAAGAATAATAATAAAAAAACGAAAATCATGAACCAAAAATTTAAATCAAATTTACCATAAAGAAATGAAATTTTTCAACATAAACATTTTTTTCAACCACATCAAAGCATATTTGAATAAGCAATAAAAGCAAAACTAACCACACATGCGAATTTCCTTTGCGTCTCGCTTCGCCGGAGGCTCTTCCTGCCACTTCCGGTTGTGCCAGCATGCAACGAACGGAACGGAAATGCAACAAATCATTTTCTTTTGTGTTCGACGGACGTCGACGACTACGACTGAAAGGAAAACTATTAGAAATATGTATGGTACATAGTATTTACATACATATATATATAAATATATATATATACATAAGTTTGCAAGAGAAGGATGTACATTGTGCATGTTGAACATGATGTCACTGGTTGTGTAACAACTCCCACAACGAGTCCAACGAAGACGAACTAAAGTGAACTTTGTAATCTTACCAAAAACCTAAAAACACAAACATACAAATACATACATTCAAACAATATGGCGTTTTGTGTAAACATATGAATACATAGTATGTCGCTTTGCATTGTTGCGCTGGCTGTGTGTCTGTTCTATAAACATCTCTTCACTCCTGCAATCACTACTTGATTGTTTAGAATGCAACGGGTCCCTCTGTCAAATAGTTGGCAACATGCGAAATGCAATCATGAGATATCTCTATTGAAGTTTCCGAAATGTAAAAAAAGGAGATTAAAAAAGCTAAAACAAGTTGCGAAAAAGACTGCACACACTCTAACAGACACAAACAAATATGAAAAAAAATATTCATTGAAAGTAAAACAATGCCGTGCAAAAGTTTTTTCCCAATAGAACAACGTGCTCCTATAAAACTAACAACAACAATTATACTAGAGTGCTGCTGCACATTGTGTCAGTAGTATCTGTGTGTAATCACATTCATGTGTTGGAATGTGCATCAACATAGCGAAAAGCTAAAGCGGAAACGGAAACGCATATAACACCATTGAAATACAAAAAAGAAGCGAAGCTAACGAAATATCAGCACATACACGGAAAAAAGTTAAAAAATTCCCAGAGGTGACAAGTAAAAAATAAAAGAAATTATCCATCCATAACAATGATATAAGAACTAAAACTGAGAATTTCTGAAGAAGTTTGTGCAGCTATGAATAATATGAAATAAGTTTTAATGCAAGAAGATCCAGAATTATGCGTTATATGTTGTGTAAAATGTTCATACCGCTTTAGAAGAGATTCTGTGTCGGTCAAACTATGCAAAATGGGAGTCAATTAAAAACATGAAATTTGTTTTCTACAAAATCGCATTAAGTTTCTTTAATTTTTTGCCATATTTTTTAAAACAGTCTGTTCGAAGAAGTGTTACTTGTAATAAATATAATTTTAAGTATGTAGCGCTGCTAACCCCAAAATAGCAAAATACTTATAAGCGTGAAATTCTCCATCGTCACAAACCGTCCAAGTCGCGATGACGGCGTGCGAGAAGACACCAATTACTTCGTCATGTTCTCATTTAACCCTAGACCCATGAGCAGAGATTTTTTCAATCTCCGAGAGCGTCTTGCTAACTCGCAGTTCTTGTGTAGCGATGTTAGCAATTTCATCCGCGTATGCGAACAGCATCACTTCCTTTTTGAAGATCAAGCCAGACATTGAAAAAATTCCACGACAGCGCATCACCCAGCCTAAAACCTCTCCTGATATCAAAAGGTTCGGTTAGATTCATTCCCACCCTGACAATACACCTTATGTGATAGCGTTAATATGCAAAGATAAGCGTTCTTTGTCGGATACCTATTGCAGGCAGGGCATCGAAAAACTTCGTTCGTATCGGCGTGTCAAAAGTGGCTTAAAGTCTACAAATAAATGGTGTGTCTCTTTGTTAAACTCACCGGTTTTCTCCAGTATTGGACGTGGTGTGAATATTTCGTCGCTGGTCGACCTTTTCGGTCTGAAACACCACCTATTAGTGAATCCGTATATGGCTTCAGCCTAATACACAATATGCGTCATAGAATCTTATACACAATTGAAAGCAGACTTATTTCGCGGAAGTTAACGCCAACGACATAGGAGGGAGAACACTGAGATTCCAGTCATTGGGCATGCATTCATCGGACCATAATTTGCATATTAATTGGTAAATAATGCTAACCAACACTTGGCTTCCGGTCTTGAATAACTCAGCTGGCAGCTCATCAGAACCTGACGCTTTGTTATATTTCAGCATTTTGAAAATCGAATCGACTACGTTTTAGTCCGTGGCTCTACAATAGGGCCATCATTAAATGGTGGCTATAGTGTATATATTTCTCTATTGGCGGTATTTTGTGTTTTATTGCCTCCAATCTGGTGTTGTGTGTTTGATCGTGCAGCATGCACCACGCTAAGCTTACCTTGGCTGCAACAAGATCGGTTCGAGTCGATATGCGGCCCACGTAATGTTCGCACGTCCAACACGTCCTATGCGTGCTTGCCGACAATCACAACATGATCAATTTGGTTGCGTGTAATTTGATCTGGACTCAGCCATGTAACCTTATGTTAAGATCTGGTTCTGCTAACTACCATAATCCGTCCTGCGGCGAAGTTGATTAGCCTCTCTCCATTTTTGGTGGTTGTGTCGTGGAAGCTAAATTTTCCGGTTTGGCAAAAGATTCCTTCCTTTCCAATTTTGACGCTTAAAGCGCTAAGCACGATTTTCACATCGTGTTTGAGGCAAAGCTCGTAAAGACGTTCCCAGTGCTCGTAAAAATATTCTTTATCATCGTCGGAAGAGATTCCGTTTGGACATGTGCTTATATTAAAATATTAAGACGAGGACATCAACCAGCTGAATATTTACACCATCCCTATTAAGGGTGCGGACATTCCAGGAGCATATCCTTAAATCGTTGTTCTTATATCGTTTGCAAGGGTCGTCATCGTAGAGGTGTCTTATCCGAGGCTTTCTTTTTGTTTTCACTGAACTTATATACTGTACGGTGATGGTCCGCCATCCTATCACAACCACCCCTTATTACAGAGGTGTTTGTTTCATTCTTAAAATTTGCTCACCTCTGAAAAGCTGTTCAGAGGCTACCCAAGAGATACTTCTTTTAACGGACGTTTGTGAGCTGATTGGGCCGTTTGCAAAATCGTTATTGGCCATTCCCAAGTGAAAGTTGGTCAACAACTTTTCTCACAACGTAAACGTAAGAAAAAAATTCCAATTTCACTCTTCATAAATTATCAGATGTGACTTCCTCAAAAATCGGTCGTTTGATGAATTTGGGCTAATAGTAGTTGACTTCCAAATTTCTTCCAGTGTACACGTAATTGATGTAACACTTATACTATAGACACAATAACTATTGGAACTGACTATTTCATATCTGGCTCACATACATATAATACGTTGGGATTGCTCAGAGTTCAAATAACTTGTGCTGCGTCAAAACAAAAGCGAAAAATGCAACATCAATTTATGTTGCAACAAAAACGGAGAGTTCAACGCCATTTCAATAACTTGTATCGATGCTATTTCAACTAGCAACAAATTAAATCTTTTAAATTATACTTGCAACAGGAAAAAAATCTAGCAAACAAGCCAGATAATTAAAATCCAAAGCGAAATATGACCGCAAGCCAATTAAATTCTTTTAAAACACGCGCAAGTGGACCACTCGAACTTTGACAGACACCACAACAAAAACTAGCAAAACTCGCAACTGAAAACTTCTTAGAAATGCGGAAATTACAGTTGCGGTTAAAAATGGCGTAACGAGCAGCATAACAAGGATGCGTTTGGCTTTTAGCCTTGTACTTCTATGCATACAAGGCAAACTCTTCTGTTGAATGTTCTGAGCATTTGCGGCAACAAGCTGCTGTTGCCGCACTGTCATCCAAAGTTTCTGAAGCAATAAAGATGTAGAAAAGGCGCTCTCTTCTACCCACTTTAACTACACTCGAAGCGCACCACTGCATTTCCGGGCGCGCAATCGCCCATAAGTATGCAGCAAATTCGTGCGAATGCATTAAATCCGCACACATTATTTTGAGGCAACAGCAGAAAACCGGAAATTTCAAAAAAAAACAAGAAACAATTCTTTACATATTTTTCGCTCACACTTGTTTTTGAAATATTACCAAATAAATAAACGGTACTTTTTCTCAGTACATAGTATATGTTTAAGTAGGAAGTGATTTACAATTTTTTGTCAATTAAAACATTTGATGGTTGAACATGCTGTGCAGGCCTTTTATGAGGATACCTCGGTGTCGGTACAATATGTCCATTGTACATATCCAAGGGAAGTTTCGCCGCTTCAATTTGGTCAACCGCAACGCCTAATAGATTTGGAACCCCATCAACGATGCTGGGTCTTTGTATAATTCCAGTTTGAATCGGCTGAGAATTAAGTGGTGCAATTGGTTTTTCAGGTCTAGGTGGCCCTGGACGTGAAACTATATCAACTGCAGGTAATGCGGCAACGCTGACCAACAGCATGGCGAATGAGCAAAAAGACGTCAACTGCATGTTGCTTGGCGTAGGAAACTAATGGTTGACACATCGTGTTTAAGACCTTAAATACTTATAAGATTATGCAGCACAATTGCTCAAAGAAATTAATTAAAGCTTCATTTTCTTATCAAAAATTTGTTTAGCATTTTTTTTTTTTTTTTTTGTTGAACTGCGAACATAGTCTAATTGAATTCCTCTCGATTAGATTAGGCATGTATGCGGAAATTTAAGCAGTTTTATTAGAATTACGATGATGTAAGCGCTAATTCAAAATGTTTGAAAATTTTAGTTATATTGTTCAGAGTATTTATTGCTTAAAGTAGACTTTTTACACAGACAAATTAGTTACTCAAGTTGACAGTCATTCACCATTGAGGCCAACACCATACCAAAACTATACCACTTGCCATAGTCTAAAATAATTTGTTTATACCTTTTAGATGTAGTGCGGAAAATGTGTTAATTATATTACGAACTTTGTACCCACTAATAGGAGGCATTAGGGACCCTATAACGTATATATGAAGTACTTATATACATTCTAGGTGTAAATTTCCAATATCAATAACTCTCAACCGTTTCACCAGTTTAAAAAAAAGAAAACGAATCATGGAAGCGATTTTCTAATACAATAAGATATGTTGCTTTGAATCAAATTTTTATCTTTACTCCGTTTTAGCTTAACATAAATTCATATATTCTGACCAAATGATCTTCACCACAACTTGCCAGCTGAAAGCGATTTACAAGCGATGTAGGTCTAAATTGTAGACGTTTGACCGTCAGATGATGAGATTGGCTACAAAAAGAAATATATACATTTATACATATTAGTAGAATATTATTTTTATATATAAAATTGTACTCACTCTCTGCCTAGCTCCGTCAACAGCTCCCATTGAGTTGTAGCGAGACGATACAAATGCACAAGTCCACTTTCCAAACCTAAAGCCAGCACGTAAGTGCCAATCGATTCAGTGTTCGGCGCAAATGTAACAGCTGTAATCGATTCACTTTTCAGTTCTATCGTATGTACTGAATACCAGTCATTTAGTGATGTTTTCTGCACCGTTGCTATAGAGTCTTTGCGTGTCCATACGACCACTTTACCATCGCGTGAACTGGTTGCAAAGTATTTACCATCATGTGACCAATCACAGGACCAAATGATACGCGAATGCACACCATTGGTTTTGTCTGTACTTGCACAAAGTTCATAGCTAAGTGTCGTATCTACTTCAAGCGACTGTCGTTCGAACAATGACCAACGCCGATCGCGCGATACAGATAACAGGTAATGGCCATCGGGTGAAAAACGTAGTTGTGTTACAGTAAGTTGATGTGAACTGAGTTTTTGCAATTGCTTCCAATTGGTAGTATTCCAAAGTATGATCTGTGCATGTTCTGCGTTTGTAGCACGACAGCTCGACGCAAGTAGCTGACCATCAGGCGTTGCAGCCAAAGCATAAATCTCATAGCCATGACCGTACAGCTTCTGTACTTCCGGCCATAGTGTGTTCTGCATTAGTGTCTCTTCCTGTGGTGGTGTATCAAGTGTAACAGGCACAAAGTAATTTTCTGGATATTCGTCTTTGGCATGACGTGCTTCTGTTGACGGTTCCTCGAGTTTATACACTGCCTTATTGGAAAGTCCCAGCGAAGGCACAGATGCTCCCTTAGGTAATACTGTAATTCATATTGAAAATTTTATGATCAAACTTTAACTAAACAGTTAGTCTCTTACATTCCAACAGTGCGTTGCCTTCTGCATCATTGTTTACTTTACATAGATGCTGGAAGTTCTCTATGAAATTCGCAGATGCTTGGAATGTGCGTACAATTTTTTCTTCTGCTCCACTGGCAAATTTATAACGAGAGAGCAACGCCAAAGTTTGCATATCATAGCCATGCACCTGTGGACGCGCCAGTTCATGCCAAGTGTCTTTAGTTTCATCCTCCGCTTGGCGCCAAGGTGCATGTATACGCGTTGTCTGATCAGCTGACAACGTCATCAAATATTCGCCATGCGGATCCCAAGCTAAATCTCGAACTTCCGCGAAATGACCACCAACAATGACATTAGGTGTCCAATGACTGGCATTCGTTTCAGACTGATTCCAGATGTGAAATGTCCCTTGGTAGCCATGTCCCAAAATCGACTTGCCATCTTTTGAGAATTTGGCTCCAAAAAAACCAAGTGAATTGCCGCCTACTTCACCAACACGCACCTTTTCCATCCAAACACCATCTTCGGTAGGTTCCCAGATAATGAGCGTCTTGTCTATGGAAGCTGATAATAATCGTAGCCCTACAAAGCAAACAATTTGTCTAAAAATTCATAATAATTTGAATGAATACGCACCATGTTGTTCTGAATTGTGCCATTGCACTCCATAAACCCAACCCTCGTGTCCATACAATACTGATTCCAAGCTAACAGCAAACCACGTTTGTGCACCCAATTCCAAAATTTTTTCCTCCACACGTATTTCACCGCTGTTCTCATCGTACAATTTAAAAATATCAACAGTGTTCTCTCGCATTTGCGTCTCCGTGCGTGGTGCTATGCGCCACATACGTATGAAATTGTCTTGTGATGCACTAGCCAACAACAAATCATCACCGTCATTGACGAAATCCAAGCAGCGTACCCAATCTTCGTGTCCAACGAGTTTGTGTACACGAACAAACTGATGCTTTATTGAGGGTTCAACTTCCTCTCCAGGCTGTTGTGCCAAGAGTGATATTGTTTCATCGTCCGAACTGAATGCCAACAGCACATGTTCGCTTTTTGGTAGCAAAGTAAGACTTATTGAGAAACAAAAACCACCACTCAGAAGCAACGTTTGAAAGCAATTAACTTCATTCTGTGCGAATGTCCATAGCTTCAGTGTACTGTCTGCAGCAGCGGTAGCAATAAGCCAAGATCCATTGTTACGTAGCACACCAGACAAGGCATTTACACCGCTTTCATGTCCTTTAAGTATATAGAACTCTGGCGCATTGTAATCTTTCAGTTCCCAAAGTACAACGAGCCCATCATCTGCTCCAGAGAGAAGTAAATCCGCACTACCATCGGCCGAATTACTACTCAGCCACTGCACCGTATTAACGCGCTTTGTATGTTGCACGTAGGTATGCAGTATTTTAGCGGAATTGCCATTAAACTGTATGGTGTAAGGTAGTAGAGAACGTTTTTATTTTGAAGATTACATTTTCAACAAATGATTCATACCCTCGGATCCATGATAGCAACTGCATTGCAAGCGCCAAATGCAACCAGTCCATTCGAGCCCCAGTCCGCACATTCTGTTGTGCGGTTGCAAGCAATTGATGTGTAGATGTTGTCCACTTTCATGGTCGCAACTTCGGATTATAAAAAGTGCTCTAAATGTTAACTTTCCGGTAAATAGTTCTTTTACACGTGCAATAATAACAGCTGATTATCAGCTGCTTAATTTATTTGGTTTATCTGTTTGCCACTATACTTTACTCTTTCGCACTAATGCGAAGACAGTAATCAAACTATATAAACAAATGCTTTCTCCCTTGCACCTTTCACCCTAGCAATCTGTTTGTATTAAAAATACCAAAAACAAATATTTTTTACAAGCGGTTACACTGTGTTGTGTTGCAGCTAAACGCCCCGCACCCCCGCGACCTATTTATTAAAGTGAAAAAATACAAAACAATTAAAGCACCATTCATGGATGTATTAATTGACTCGGCCCGTTCATTTAGTTATTGCACATAATGATTTGTCAGTGTCTGCAGTGAGTCAGCCGCGATAGGTCCGAATGTGTTTTGCCAGCAGCATAGTCGAAGCGCATAAAAAGTTATTTATAGCACCAACATTACCACAGCCGCCGGAGATTCGTTATAGTGACACAACGCCCACAAGTGGAAGCAGCAACAACAACAAGGGCGCACGCAGGGCGTCAGCGTCGATCAGCAAAATGACGTCGCGCAGTAAATCACGGCTGCAAATGGAAGTCTGTGGGGACTGTGGTGCCACCGGTAAGAAAGCCTTAGTTATTTATAACTTTATAATTATATTTTATGTATGCACATAGACCCCTCCTGGGCATCAATCAACCGTGGCATACTGCTTTGTGCCGATTGCTGTTCGGTGCATCGTAGCCTAGGACGTCACATTTCCATTGTAAAGTCACTGCGTCAGGGTAACTGGGAGCCATCTGTGCTGAATTTTGTCAACTCATTGAATGCACACGCTAATAGTGTATGGGAACACCATCTGTTGGATGGTGCTACAAATGTAGTAGGCGGTAAAAATGCTACGCGTTGGCGCAAACCTACTGCTAAGGACCCACTACCAATCAAATCTGATTTTATAAAAGCAAAACACGTTAATCTTGCTTTTGTACTGAAACCTAGTCTACAGGACGACGATGAAGTGTGCGGCAGCAATCTGGAGCACGAATTGAGCAAGCAATTACACGCCAGTGTGCGTACAAGCAATCTGGAAACTTCACTGCGTTTTCTCGTGCAAGGGGCTGACCCGAATTTCTATCATGATGAAAAGTGCTCAACACCATTGCATGTCGCTGCCAAATTCGGACAAGCATCGCAAATTGAAATGCTACTGATCAATGGTGCAGATGTGAATGCATTAGATGGCAATGGTATGACTCCCTTAGACGTGGCCAGAGCGAATAATCATAGCACAACCGCTGAACGTCTACTGGATGCTATGTACGATGTTACTGATCGTATAATTATGTTTATGGGTGGCAAGAAACCAGATCATACGGTAGGTAGAGTAGACCTGCATATCGAGCTAAAGTTCAAACATTTTTTTTTTTATTTTAAAGACTGGTCGTCACTTGATTATACCGGATTCATGTAATGCAGAAATAAGTGAACAACTAAAAATAGCGCGAGGTCGTTTGCAGTTGGTGCCGAATAAAATGTTTGAAGAGCTTGTTATGGATTTATACGACGAGGTGGATCGGCGCGAGTGTGAAGCTAGTGAGTGGTTGAACATTGATGCTTTATAAATGCAGCAAACATATATATAACTTTAATATCATTAAACAGTCTGGGGTACCAGTGCTCTAAACGCGGAACATGCGACGGTGCCATTTTTACCAGCTAATCCATTTCTTAGTGCAACGCGCAATCAGGTTAGTCATTGAATTTATTCAGCTCATTTCCTATATTAATCAGTTAAATATTATTTTTTCAGGGTCGTCAAAAGCTTGCACGTTTCAGTCGTGCTGAATTTGCTGGTCTTTTAACGGATGTGTTAATTGATGCACGTCGGCGCCAGAACATGGCAAATTTACGGCCACTCGATGGTCCCGCACAACAATCACTCAATGCGAACCACACATCGGCTACATACAATTCGTATGAACCAGAACATGATCCTAATTTATCAGATGATGAACCCATCTACGATCCCGTAGCCAGTGATGATGATTATGCCCCTGTACCACCCATAGCACAGCAGGTAAACCTAATGCGTCAGAAAATACTTAAGCTGAATAATAGTTTTGGTTAGATGTAATTAATGTTTAAATGGAAGCTATTTATGGACAAAGACTGATCGCTAAAACATGTAGCTTATTTCTGTGTTCAATTTGTCAAATCATACTCAAGTAGTTTCATATAATATGCTAAACATAATTATACCCTATCATATATACATGTGTATTTACTTGCATCAACGCATCATACGCATATAATGACTAAGCGACATGGCTTGATTTTTAGAAATACAATTTCCGAATTTTAAATGCATTAACATTTGTGTACAATCTAGTCGATTCAATTGTAGCCAGTGTTGAATGTTACATTAATAAATTTAGATACTAAATCCATGTGTATAATCTTTATTAAGACAACCCATTTATGATGCTCAATAGTTTTAGCTTTTGTTTTATTATTTTTTAAGTATTTATCATTTAATTTTATTTTTTGCTTTCAAAAATGCTTAGGCGCTTATACACACACCGCCCGGTGGCGGCATATCCAGAGTCGAAATGGAAACTCTTCGCAAGCAGATCAGTGAATATCAATGTGAGATCAGTCAATTGAAAACGGTTGTTAAAAAACTCTCAAGTGAGAACTCACAGCTGAAATCGAAATTTTCAAGTGCATCCAATAACAGCGTCTACGATGAGCCCTTGTAAGCAATGCAGATTTTGTTTTCAATTGTTTTTTTTTTTTTATAATTTTATTTATTTCTATTTTGCATATTTTTTTTTTATTTCTATTAATTTTTGCGTATGTTATTAAGACGGATTGATCTTAACAGTCCTGATGTTGAACATCACGAACCACTCTCGCTGCCCGAGGGCATAACAAGCGGTGGTGGCGATAACTCCTCGTCTGCCTCATCATCGGCAAATAATTCAAATCAATCGACCATTAAACGCCCAGCGAGTATGTACGAGCGTCGCATGCTGCCCAACTTCACGAAACAGAATAACGATACACGCACCACAACCAGTATGTATCAAATGCCTGGTGATGCTGGCATACCCTTTGGGGAAGAAGTGAAGCAACGTTCTGATTTAGTGACACGTCGACTGAAAGAACTTATACAGGCCATGCAACCAAACACAGAGGAGCAGCAAAAGCCAGCCATGGTTGCGCATGGTGAACGTATACGCACAGCTGTAAATGAATTTGTTGCGCTCTACTCAACACCGGTGAGTTATTTAATTAAACTGACTTAATTGAATCAGCCGTTGTAATATGAATGCGCAATTTTCAATTAAACAGAAGTTAACTGCCACCAATGAAACAACACGGGAAACGCTGCAGCAACTTTCGCGATACAATGTGCTTATACAACGCGAATGTGAAAACCTTCAAACATCATTTGAAGCGGATGATAAGTCTGCTATTGAAAAAAACACGTTAGAGGTGCGCGAATGTGCCTACCATATTGCCAGAGCCATGAAAACTTTGGTGTTGCAATTCTACTGATGAGAGCATTATAAATTATTGTAAGGCCTACTAATACACTAACTGTCTAATTAGCATTTAAACAGACTGTAACCCACATTATTAAGCTGTATTCAGAATTTTTATGAAATTAGAGTGTAACCTTCGTACCTAGTACTCCGATGACTTGGCGTTTAAACATATTAACCACCTTCCAAACTATATAAGCCTTAAAGTAACAAAAAAAAAAAAGCAAAAAATTACATTTGCCAAATTGTTTTATGTACGATATTATAAGCGTATGTATCTAGTGTTTAATATGCCCTTTATAAAACAAGCAAACAAAATATATAAAAATATTTAATAAACTAGACTCCACTCAAAAGTGTTTTCGAATTGCGTGTTTGTTCATGGACGAAAAAACAAAATCGACATTTTTATAAGGTAAATAAGAATTTAATAAAACGAATTTCGTTAAACAAATTACAAAATTTAACAATATATAATACATTTTTCAGTTTTTCTAGTTAATAATTAACTTAATTTGTATTTGCTAATTAGTGCAAATTTAGAAGGAAACAATAAAATAATATCATTTATTGACTATATAGAACTGATTTGAAACTTTTTACTTAAAAATAGGCGGTAACACAAATTTAAGCGTGCTCTTAAATAAATTTTGATGTCATCATTTACATTGACATATGTGTATGTACCTGTTTGTATTTATGTATGTGTAATAGTTCAGAAATATACATTCATATGCTGTTTGGTGAAACTTATACACTAAAAAGACAAGTACAAGTTTTTAGTTACAATTAGCTATGAGTAATACGTAAATGTTGTTGCTTAATTATTAGGTATATATTTTTTAAAACACATATAATTATTCATTTTCTTCCTATTCATGCTATGGACATAAATTGTTTTATATTGTTTGTATTTGTATACATTTATATGTTTATTGGGAGCTTATTTTCATTTGATTAATGTAGTTTGTGTTAATGCATGTTTCTTTTTTAAAAATAGAAACTATTGTTTGGTTTAGTTAACTTTACGTTCATTAAATTGGTTTTCATCTAATTTATGTTTCCCATTTGAAAAGAATTTGATTATGTTTCATGGAATTTAATTACTACAAATTTTATTCTGTTCTTTGAATTGCATGCGTTACCAATCTCATTGTAGCTATGTATCTTAGCAATCTGGACAGCAGAACTCTTATGCGCATATGCACATCTTTAAAAGCACAAAAATATACACATCTCTGTAGCCTAGCCCATCAATAAAAATATTGCTTGCCTTTCAATCAATTTTGTTTCACAATGTTAAATGTTTCTTTATCTTTCTGTATAAATAACGTATCTAATTTATTTAAAATGTTATAAACCGACAGCGTTTGCTAAAAACTTATGCTTAAAAGCATATTTTACAAATTTTATTTTACATTTGACACGCTGGGCGCAAAAGGGAAACAGATCGTACATTTGTTTCGCTTTTCCACTCAGCCTGTCATATGGTGTTAATTATTATTTATTTATTTAAATTATTCTTGACTTTTCCAATAACAAAGTGTTAAGTGCATAAAACTGTTTGCATTTTTATTCATTGTTTTTTTTTTATATTTATTTTATTTGTTTCCTTCTATGTTTTGTTGTGTGCATTTTAAATGTTAAAGCTCTTCTTCATGTACTAAATTCACTTTAATTTTTGTAAATATATTTTTAAAAAAAGTCTTATTTTGATTTAGTAGTAGATGTTTTTTTTTTTTTTTTTTTTGTAAAGAACTAGGAGCAAATTATATGTATCTTTCATCTTCTTTACTTAAATAGTTAGCTTTGAAACTAAAAAAAAATAAAAAGAAAAACAAATAAATGCAAAATTAAAAGTCTGAATATGAATGTCAGGCAAATTGAATAGTAGCTTTACTCGTCCTCAGCTTCGGTAATAGTTGAATTCCGAATAGATGTCTCTTTTTTTAAAAGCAGCTGATTGTAGTGCTAAAATAAATTAAATTAGAGATTTAAGTGCATACAAAAAAGTTTTTTACATAATTGAATTTATAAACAAAAAAGAAGTAAAATTGTTCTACCTCAACATTTTGTATTCGTATGATGCGATGTTCAATTTTTGGCGACAACTGACAGCTAGACTGCTCTAAGTCATCCAACGAAGCACGACGCAGCATCTACAAAGAGACAATTCAATTAAAATGTACAAAATATATTCGCTCTACATACCTTTGTTGCATTAGCATGCGTTAGGTCAATAGACTTGGCATGATGGCCAACAGATAGTTTGCGTATGGGCGATGGACCGTCTAGATCAAGATTGTCCAGCATCTGCACCATGCTATGTCGTCGTGAAAGTGTCACCAGCGACTGTCGATGTTTGGTATGATGACCGCATTTACGTGCACTAATTGCCTTAAAGTGATTTTGTACTGTCAGGCCTAGCTCAGGACAGGAATCGTCATCCATCTGCGCAAAAAGTTTTCATTTTTGTTTTAATGAGATAAATATTAAGCACTTACCAAAACTTTGGCATTCTTAAACATTGTAAATCCATCACAACCATTGTAAATGTAACTCTTAATACAAATTTTGTACTGTTGCTCTAGTTTTAAGTAGTCATCGGCAACTTGTATAAGCTGTGGATCGATACGTTTACCCGGTGGTTTGGTTGGATCAAATGCGAACACTAAGCCCGACACTTGCGGGAATCTGCCTTCCAATTTAGGATAACCGGAGACTGCATTCTCCAGTGCTGCCCACAAGCACTTGCCACTAATCTCCAATAGTATCAAAGGGTCGCGCATTGGTATAATATTAACAAGATCGCGCATGCTAAATGGACCCGGTGCATGAATTTGATCCGAACGGAAAGTGCCCGAATTTATGATGACAACGTCAGCGCCGGTTGCAGCTAGCACAACATCGCAAACCCAATCGCCCAGATTAGTCTCCTGCGTCCGAATGGTCGAAAAGCGACCATCAAGCTCAACAGTGAAATTTCCCAATATTTCAGTCATTTTGGCCTCAATGACATCTGGCGAATGATTCAGTTCATATATATAAGCTAACAATAATCGCACATTAAATCTACGTACCCGAATACTTTGCTAACTCCTCCTTAAGTGTCGCATCCTCACTATAATCTGATGTTACATTAACCGGTTCCACAGCGACCTTTACGCGGCCGTTTGCATCACGTTCTTTCTCCAGCGTTATTTTTGAGAACTGTCGGAAATCTGTGCCCGACTTGACAATTTTAATACCATTAATTTCTATAATCTCATAGACATGATCGTGACCACCGAGTATGATATCAATGCCGGGGCAGTTCCGCGCCAAATTAATATCGTTCGGTGTGCGCATGTGTGTCAGTGCAATAATAATATCGCAACCTTCATTGCGCAGTTCGGTCGAAAGTTTATTACCCGCATGTACATAATCAATAAATGTCACTTCCTTGGGATCAATCGTTGGCAACGTCTCAAGCCATTCCTTCTCGACTAGTCCTATTAAACCAATCGACAGCTGGTTGTGAAATATAAAATGTGAAATTTTACCACCACCAAGTGGGCGCCCAGTTTCATTGTCCACAACATTGGACATGAGCCAGGGGAAATCTGTCTTTTTAATAAGATCCACTAGCACATCCAGACCGTGATCTACAATATCGTAATAGTATAAAACAAATTAAAATTCTATATTTTTGATGGTCAATTTAGATGATTAACTTGCCAAAATCATGATTTCCAAAAACAGCGCAATGTGTATTGACTGAGTTTAGCACTGGAATCATCTGCTCGCCTTGGGTAAAGGTGCTTACTGCAATGACACCAAATATTTTACTTACGAAATTAGGAGAATTTAAACATAAATTCAGTAGCCAAACTTACACATGCTCGGTGAAAAGATGTCACCGCTGAAGAGCACTAACGGATCCAGATCAGCCAATGACTTAATGGCCGTACAGAATCGCGCCGCACCTCCCACTGGCTCCTTATCCGAGTTCGCTTCGATGTTGTACACATCGTTGTAATGGAGAATCGTCAACGGTCGATTGTTGCTGTCAGTCATCTTTAGCAAATTCTTTGTTTTTTCCAATTGTGAAAGTATCGAAGTAGAACGTCGATAACCTGTGGCTAAATGATCGCGACCACGTCTAATACGTGGACTCTGCGGTTGGCTAACGGATGAAGAACGCGCCGTGCGTGTTAGCAAATGACCAGCAGAACCGCTCGGTTCTTGCGAATGTGTCAGCGATTTTGTATCGTACTTATCGTCGTCAATTTCTCCGCTACTGCCGCCTCGTATACCGACCAAATGATCGTTGCTGCCGCTGGTGATGCCAATGCAAGCTGCCGCCGCCGATGTAGTGCCCAGACAGGAGTCTCCGGCATGCAAACCACTAAAACCTCTACCACCACCTCTATCAACTTCGTCGTCGTCGTCTTCGTCGTCGTCCAAGTCCAATGAACGGAAATTCGGATTAGAGCTTTGAATTTGAGAGACAGCACGTTTGCCTGCTTCGCGCACCTCAATGGACGCCTGCGAATGAAATGTAAAGGGACGCTTTAGAACTTGAATTCAAATGCCGCGTAAAATAAGCAAACTATAATCAAGTCTAGGGTGAACACCCCATTGCGAGCATTGCTTTTCGCTGGCAAAAAGCACAATTGAAGCGCTGGAGCGGAGAACACGGTTTAAGAAATTAACCAAAAACAAAAAATCAAAATCAACTAAACTTGATTTGGGATTTCATAAGTGTTTTGATAGAATTTAAAGTGGAATCTAATAGTTTTATTGTTTAAAGCTTTAATTGTAATAAGGCATATACATATGTGTGTGTAATTTGTATGTTTTGTGTGTTTCTATTGGGCAGAATCTTAATTGGGAATGTATAAACAAGCGTTCACAACACCAATTTTTTTTTTTTTTTTTTTAGAGAGTATTATTTATTCAAAAACCTGTTTTAACCAGCCAACAACATTTCGCAGTCCTTTAGTAACCTCGGTTGTTTCATTTACTGCTGCTGTTTTGTTTTCGGCAAGATCAGCCAAGGTACCCAATTTAGCGCGAGATCCCGATTGCGTTGATGTCAAATCGGCCATAGTACTAATTAGATGTAATGAATAAATTTATTTATTTAAAGTTAGGATGTAATAAATTTGTAGACACGATACATTCATATAAAATAACACTTAAAATATACATACTCGAATACATATATATATTATATGCATATGGAGATGTATATATTTGAAATTCCACATTACGTTCTTATAAATCATAAATTAATTAAATTTCCACATACATAGATAATTCTATCGGTGATACTTTCGAAAAACGTATTCATTTATTTCTGGTTTCTATGTTTCATGGTTACCTCAAATCTTCTAAAGTAGTGCACTCGGAGACTATAAATGAAAAAGCCATTAAGTTTAGATATATAGTATTTCCTAACCCTACCCCAGATAAAGAAAAGGGAATAAATGCGTCACAATAAAAACATTATTAGTTCTTTTTATAAAAAACTATTTTTGTACTTAAGGTAAAATTAACAAAAATGGATGTTTCTTTAATGTTAGAATCAAAATCCAGATCCAGTTGTAGAATACTAATAAAATATTCCATTGAGGCGAATTGACTTGATTCCGTACTAAGTAGAATTGACTCAAAAGGGTGCTGGATTTTGTGAAGGAAATTTTGATGACTGTCTGATAGTGTTAATAAGCACCAAATTCATGAAACAGCTGTCCCAAACAGTAACTCGAACAAAGAGTTACTGTTTGGGACAGCGTTTGGCTTACAAACCGTATTTGGACCAATTGCCTTCAAAGTTGGGGAGACAGTCATTGGTAATCGATATTGGTAAATATTAGCACATTTTATTTAACCGTAAATGCTTCAAAAGGTCTAAATGACTTCTAGTACCAATAAAACGGCATGCCCTGTCATACTGCAGGCCAAACAATAAAGTTTTTACCGACATCTCTTCACGTGTGATGTCGAAAAATGGTAAAATTGACTGGCCACCAAAATCATTATATTTGACCTACTTTTTGTGGGTTTATTTGAACAGAAAACAGAAATGCAAGTATGTACATAACAAGGACCTTCGCTTACGCCTTGTAAAATAGAATTATTTTTAAATAGAATAATTATTTTATTTTGAACACGAAAATATGGAATTACCAAATAAACTCATCTACATATGATATATGTATGTATTATATTTTTGTAGGTATATACATTTTTGCGATGCCACAATTTTTTACACATACGACAAAAAAAAAAAAAACTTACAATAACAACTTAATATGCTTCATAGCTAAAATTTTTCAGAAGCACATCTAACAATGAAAATGCAATTATAAAACAGTTTTGTATAATATGCAATTAATTTTATTTTTTTTGTTGTTTTCAATTTGCTTTTTCTGAAAACACTCAAAGCGCTCTAGTGGTACACGCTGCACAACGGAATCTCAACAAACAACTAAAATAATTTAAACTCAGATATATATCTTTTTTCGTTAAGGAAAGGAAAAAGGCAAATGCATTTCTTTGTAGCAATAAAAGAAAATACGAAGAAAGCAAAACAAAATATTATTAATAACAAACAAATTGGCAAAAGTAGCTAGCAAAATAAAAAAGATACACGAATGGTTAGGTTAGCTGCAAATAAAATAATATATTTCGTTATTTTTATATACACATAGAAAAATGAGAAGAATATTAAGAATATAAAATGTATCGAAAGATTAAAGAAAACAAATACAATCAGAGTTCATTCAAAATCAAGAGTAGACCTTTTAACTCTGTGAAATGTGGAACCGTTTATACACTTCACAAGTGTTAATAATGACTTAATTTTATTATAGATATAACGTGGAAGATTTTTTATAATCAGATAAAACAAATATTGGTATGAATGCGTTTTCAGTTAGAAACAAAATTTGGTTATATCCTATAAGCTATAGCTAACTGATTCCGACTAGTTTGGAATATAACGGATTACAAAATTTAGACATACACAGCTATATAAATACTAGCTTAACCTACGACTTCGCTCGTTTACAGAAAAACTAAACTATTCACACTTATTCAATGGATCTTATTTTTCTGCCATTACTATATGTACATATAAATCAAATTCCATCTCTGTACCTGAAATGGAAATTGAAAAATAAAACGAATTTTATTTATCGTATATAGGGCCCGCCCCCTTCAACTTCGACCAAAATAATAGGATTACTTCTCCCTATCCAATTAACATATTTATCAAATTTCAAATCTGCAACTTAAATCGATACAAAGATATGACAAATTTTTTTATCGCTTATATGGGGTGAGCCAACGCCCCCTTCGATACCAAAGAATCCGTCAGAAATAACACAATTTGCATGTGGCCGCCGGATTAATTTGTACTACAATTTGGTAACATTTTGGGATTTTCGACAATTTTCAAAATTGGAAAAAAAATTTAATTTTGACATAAAAAATTCAAAATATTTTTTAAATCGTAACTTCTAGAATTTTTTAGTGTTTTCCTTATTTAATATTTTTTCAATAACAAAAATATTAAATAACAAAGTATTCAACTAATGATTAGTTTTAAATGGGATTGTATTGGCACGTCCACTAAACAAAAGAAGAAGGAATAGGATACATTAAATATCCAAATTTAAAGGCACTATCTTCAATATATTTAATTATGACTGATGCAGAATACAGCAAACTAGGCATAACTATCTGGATCTAAATAGCATTTCTAGCAAAATAACAACATTATTTGAATATTTTTTAATACTAAAACTCAGAATGAGCAGCAGGTTTTCATGGTTAGTGCTAAATTATAACCTTCCCAAATGAACCACTAAATATGCAAAATTTAGTGCCGATTTTTATACAGGCAACCCGTCAGACAGACAAACGAACATGTATATATCGACTGGACTTCAGATGCGTATCAAAAATATATACTTTATGGAGTCTGCCATGCATCCTTCTGCCTGTTTCATTATGTGCACAAACTTAATATACCATTTTACACTATTGCCCATAGGGTATAAAATAGAGAGAAAGAGAATATAGTTCTCAAAAGTTAAGAAAACTGTCTAACGCTCCCACAAGTGACATTGATAAGAAAATTCAAAAATAAACATTCAAAATGAACGCACAAAAGCATAAAAGTTGAAAAGACATTTTTTGCTTTTCCTATGTACGAGGTCAGTTATCAAGGTCACAGAAAAATTGTAGCTCAAGTTCAAGTTGATGCGCATCTCATTTGTTCTGTCGACTAATGCGGGACCCTCTTATGAATTCAACAGGTACAGTCGAGTTAAGGAAAAGAACTATGCACCTACGCTTCTCTTTATACTCGAATGCATCTGTAAATATAAAAATCCAGCAGCAGAGAGAGCTCATGAATGGTTGCCATGGATGCTTTACTGCGTTGTGAATCTACCCAACTTCAACTCTGTGTTTGAACAGTGTAAAACTACCAGCTCACTTGCATGCGTCCATCAGCAAAAAAAACGAATGAAATAAACAATTGAAATTTTTGCAAAGGTGTATTACTTTGCGCAACTAAGACACGCCTCTGTTCCCAGAACATCCAATAAACTGTATATGAAATGTGTGCAGAAAAAAAGGATCTTTTGAAATGCAAAAATAGCATCAATTCGAGCTGAAACACAATGAATATGTACCTTCCACGTGCATACGCAAATGTAGGAGTACATTTGTTTGCTCTGCTCCATTTGAGACAACATGTCAGCAACACTGCAGCCGGGTCAGCAATGTTCAATGTCAAAACGCCGTACATTTTCCAGTGTTCAGCGTCTATTCTTATGGTCAAAGTCAGGTTATTTCATAACCATTTAACACCTACTGAGCTCATAACCTTTGCTGTACGGCCTAATACCGCATTTCCAGTTAACTCCCGATAGCTATGTACAATCACACAATTCGTATAAGCGCTGTCGGCTCCTTACAGACACAAAAGTGGTCTTTGTATTTGACCAAACCCACCTACCGATATTTAGTTCGATTAGGTGAATCTGAATCTAAAGTTTATTTAGCCCGTTAATCCTTCGAAATTTGAGTAAAATGCGAAAAACTGCAAAAATTGCATTTTCAAACTAGAAACAAAATCAAATACGCCAATGTTTTATCAGCTGTTAAACCACAGAAGCAGTGGTCGAGGATAAAATTATAACTGCTGAAGAGATGGATGTGGAAGAAGAAGAAGAAATGCAAAGAAAAAATGATGAAGAAAACTTGCCAGATGGGAAAACAAAAATTCCTGAAACATTTAGCCGAGAAGAACTCAATGATCTTATGCGACATTTAGGTTTACCTAACAATGAAAAAATAGAATTGTTGGCTAAAGAAGTATCAGCTTACTTTTATCGAAAAACAGAAGAGGAGCTCCGGCACGACGATGAGAAATCGGTATCATACTGTTCGATTGTATAAAGACAATGAATGGAGACTCTTTATAGATTCATCAACAATTAGTCTTAAAGCTCATGCCACTATTCCAATAGCTCATTCGACTAAACTTAAAGATAAAAGTCTTATATTTATATTGATAAAATAAAGTATTCGGAATATCAATGGAAAGTTTGTGGTGATCAAAAATTTGCAAACACTACTTTTCAACAAAAATGACACGACTACAGAAATAATAAAGGAACGCTACTACTGGGGTCTTTTATAGAAAAAATGTTGATATGTAATAATATATATATTTATATACATGTATGTATATACATTAGGGAACATCGATTAAAAATGGTACCCAATATTCATAATTTACGGTCAATGCTAAGATATTTTCACCAAGAAACCATAGTTCTAAAATCAATTTCTGGTCCGAATTATTCGAATTCTTAGTTAACAAAAATATTTTTCTTCCTAACTTGTTTGGCATTTGCTGCGATTGAGAAGTTACCAACACTGGCCGAAGATTCAATGTCAAGTTCTACAGTTCTGATGCATGTGGAAATGCACTGGTTTACAAATTTATGAAAACGACGGAATATTTACCACCAAATCTTCGAGAAATTTTTTATACTGTTGTCAGTTGTCAGATGATGGAAAATCTATCCGTGAGAGAGCCATAAACCAATTCTGCATTATCGTGATTAGCTGTAAGACCCAACAAAACTAAGAGCTTATAAAAAGCATGCTATGAATTTTGATATTATTTGGTAAACCTAGATGATGACAATATTTTATCCGCATTCCATAAGAACATTTGTTAGAGTACGTAGAGTTTGACGATCCACCATTGCCTGTTCCAGAAATTCATTCACATATTCAAGGTACTGAGCGATGTGTACAACTGTTAAATACTGTTTCACAACGCGTAACATATATATATATATATACATGTATATGTACTTTATTCTTATAATATGCATTGTATATGTATATATATATAAATTTTATATTTTATCGTGTAATTGGGTATATTTTACAAAATTTATGATTTTGATAGTATTATCGGTGGTGGGAATAAATGGGACATGTATGGGATCAGAATAAGTTCTCAAATGAGAGCAGATAGAGAATATATGCTGGACGGATATTGTAACATTTCGATTACAAAAACTACAAACATTACTTAAGGAGTGGTCGAAAAGGTGTTTGTGAGTTAGGTTGGTATTTTCTAGGCGGAGTCTAATTATTTTGCGTCGATTTAAAATGGGTTCTCGCTTTTTAAAGGAATTTTTTATTTCTAAGAAACATTTTTGAAAATTTGTTGTTGGTGTTGTCGATTTGAAAAGTGAGTAAAGGTGGATTGTTGCTAGTTTTGATTGATATTGGTTTTACTGGTATGTAAAGTTCTTTGATTAGTTCAATTGCACGATGTAAAGAAGACGTGTTTCATTGAACTTTTTTGCTTTTAAAATGTTAAATACTGTTAAATATAGGAGAGTTCTTAGAGTGTAGAATAGACTTCATTAGGTTGGCGGTGTACATTTTTTTCTACATTCTAAATTCATAATATTCAATTCATTGATCTAAGGCTCCCAGAGCGATTCGTATAGCAGAATGATAGATTGACTTAATTTTAGAAGTTAAATTGTTTATGAGAGTCAATTGTTCTTTTGAGTCTATTGAAGGCAATAAGAAAGAGCATAACAGATAGGGGTCAGCCTTGAGAGATACCATTATGCTGGGGGAGTATTTGTAAGTAATGGTTATTTACAAATATGTACATTTATTTTTCTGTTTGTCATAAAGTTTATAATGTTATTTGTAATCTTGGACCCTATTTTTCACTTGTATATTTCATCTATGATAGAATGAATGCCTATTTTATCTAAAGAGACGATAGAAAAATGATTTCTTGAAGAGAGGGCAGATGAAATCTGGTAGTCTATAGCAAGTATAGAGTCAGATATTGGTTTGGCCTTTTTAAATCCAGTTTGGCGATTATCGGTTGATTTGCAGCGAGATACAAACCACCATAATCGGTTTGCAATTATTTTATCAAAAGTTTTGGCCAAGCAAAAGTTAAGTGAGATTAGTCTGTAGGAGTTAAGGAATGTTTTATTAGAATTAGGTTTAATAATTGAAATAATTTTACTGATTTTGTATTCTATAGGTTTAGGAGTCTATGTTTAACGGAAGTATGAAGATTTTTCAGCAGAGAATAAGAAATTTTTCCAATGCCGGATGTTTTGCCTTTTAATTTTGAAAGTGCGGCATTAAGTTCAATATAACTTATAGGTTCTTCTAGTTTTTGGGAAGTAATTGAAGGAATAATGTTTACATTGAGGTGAATAATTTGTTTGTTAAGACATGACCGCCCACCACACACATCATTTCGCATAATTAAAATGCGCGCACGATACTTAAACTCTTATATCTCCTAAGATATTTATTAAAATCAAATTATGTAAGGGCAACTTTGTCCAAATTTTATTTGTAATAAATAACATATTTATTTGAATAAGGATCAATACCATGTTTATAAAAACACCTTCGCAAATAATCAATGATTTTAGAACGAATGTAATTACCATTATATTGAACCAACCTTAAAATGATATAACATATCGCAGATCGTTTTAGAACGTTTTAAGAGGAAAAATTTCGTCATACATGATTGTTGCGTAACTTTAACCATTTACGAAGCGTAAGCAACGCCAGCTCTTAATAAGAATAAATGTTCCTCGTTGGTGCAACATTTTTCATTGATGCTCTGCTCCTATTGGTCGTACTGTGATGATATATAGCGCTTCTCGATAAATGGGCTATCACAACCTTCAAGTTTGGATATGATGTTTAGTCACTTCTATGTCCCCTTCAGATTACTAGCATTCAACAAACATGCCAAACTGTCCATGTGAAACAAGTTTAGGGATTCTTATTATTTTAGCTAAAAACATCAAATTTGGTGTACCATACTTCAATTCTAATAATATATTCAATATAGGTACAGATCAGATCACTAGAAGGGCTACATCCATACAAACAGTGTCCCTTTTCTGTGTTTTGTATGAAAAACATTTTTTTTGTGGTTTAGTTTATCTTAAAATTACTAATTTATTACATAAATATTTAAGGTTCAATAGGGACATAGGGTATCTTGAAGTCGCCTGCAGCGTTCTGGTTTTGAAAATGACGCATTACATTGAAAGATGAATCCAATTAGGGTTAATATTGCACATCGAATATAAAAGTTGATATTGGATAAATTGTGCGTTTTTATCGATATAAAGAGTGGCGTTACCGAACCAAGAGCAAGTGTAAAGAGTATTTAAGCTTATAATTTTTGTTGCAAGTTCAACAAACTTAAACTTTTGAGCTATAAATAGACATAAAGTTATGAATCTATGTTTAAAACTCAGTTTATATAAATTTATATCCATTAAACTGTATTTTAGCCAATAATAGAACCGCTCTTTGTGGATGTTATTAGTGATTCGAAGTTAACGAGTTCCTTGTTTTGATTAATCTGTCTAATTATCATTGAACCAAACACTACAAACGACTGATAATTTAAAGAGAGCAAACTCAATTTAAACATTAAAACAAATTTTCTTCTTTTTGATATACAAGAAATTATTTAAGGTCACAGAAAAATTGTAGCTCAAGTTCAAGTTGATGCGCATCTCATTTCTTCTGCCGACTAATGCGGGACCCTCTTATGAATTCAACAGGTACAGTCGAGTTAAGGAAAAGAACTATGCACCTACGCTTCTCTTTATACTCGAATGCATCTGTAAATATAAAAATCCAGCAGCAGAGAGAGCTCATGAATGGTTGCCATGGATGCTTTAATGCTGTTTTTGAACAGTGTAAAACTACCAGCTCACTTGCATGCGTCCATCAGCAAAAAAAACGAATGAAATAAACAATTGAAATTTTTGCAAAGGTGTATTACGTTGCGCAACCAAGACACGCCTATGTTCCCAGAACATCCAATAAACTGTATATGAAATGTTTGCAAAAAAAATCTTTTGAAATGCAAAAAATAGCATCAATTCGAGCTGAAACACAGTGAATATGTACCTTCGAGGTGCATACGCAAATGTAGGAGTACATTTGTTTGCTCTGCTCCATTTGAGTTGTTATGTATGTAGGTTGGGCTGGCGTTCAAGTTCAATGTCAAGACGCCGTTCTTTTTCCAGTGCTCAGCTTCTATTGTTATAGCCAAGGTTATGTTGCTTCGAAGTCATCTATCACCTACTGAGCTAATAACAAGCTTTGCTGCATGGCATCATACTCCATTTCCAGTTAACTCCCTATAACTATGTGCAATCGCACAATTCGTATAAGCGCTGTATGCTGCTTACAGACACACACACAAATCAATTACCAGGGAATAATTGCTCCGACAACTATGATCCAACAACAATAGCTGTGTGTTCATAAAGCAATCAGTGATGGATGTGCAGAGCAATGGTCATGTCCTGGATCCGTATTCTGTGTGGGCGTCTATTGTTTCACACGCATTTATCAACAAGTGATGAGACATGCGTTAGTTGCGAGAATAATACGCAAAATGCAGTCGAAACATGGGTGTGGCACTGCAGTGCGTTTTAGGAATGAAGTTTTTGCATTGAATTTCAACCGAATCGCTCATATCAATGCCAGCAGCAACATGTGGCCTTCCATTGCACGATTTGTGGTTTTGATTTTATACAAATACGGACACGCATACGAAAGTCAAGGCCAAATTATATCTGTGGGTGATAAATGCTTTTATGTGCATGTACAACTAGCTATTAATTAACTTAAGCTTTCGAATTTCGATTAATGACATTATTGTACTACCTCTCCTTCTTGGCTTTTGTATAAAACATTTTTATCGTTGTTGTATATTGAACATTCATAAAAAAAACTTATAAAATATTTAATAAAGGTCTATCAAAAAGTTATATTAATAAGAAGACGAATGAATTTAGACATCATACATACTTGTATACATTATTTTTTTTATGTAATTTATTAATTTTAAAGATTTTTGGCTGTTATCCGTACGAACTCATATGTAAACATAGGTTAGCCCATTACTAATCAAATCATACAAACATGTTTTTGTATGATCAGATCCGACATGGTGGTTTTTCATAGTTGCTCGTTTCACATATATATATTGATTGGCATATATACATATGTATATATAATTTGTGAGTCCTGCCACACATTCTGTCTCATATACACATTTGCACAAACTTAATATACGCTTCTTCTCTATGGAAAAAGATTATAAAAAATATACAAGTGTTCTGTAGTAGAATCTAAATATACAAACTAGAAGATCCTACCTCTATGTCTTTGTTTAACATGAGCATAAGAAGAGCAAAGCTCACAGAATTTGCACAAAAATTAAGAGATATTAATTTGTGTCTCATTTCTTAGCAAATTGATAGAAGCAGTAATTCTGCAACATCAAGCTAGAAGGAATGTGAAAAGTATTTGAAAGATCTTTTCATCAAGAACATTAAAGTAGGAATTTTTTGGATTTTTCTCTCCCAATTCCGCCACTTTTAAAAAGTTGCAGAAAAATTGTCTTAGTTTTAATTGTACAAAATAAGATTTTTCATTAAATCGTCAAACATTTAAAAAATCATAACTTTTCGTTCTCATTAGGACTCGTCTCGGTGCTCAAAAAACAACAAATAATAAGATATGAGCGTCAATGCCCATTTTTTTAAACTTTTCAGAATATTATTTTCAAGATGTGGCATACAAAACCGTATTAAGCTGGTTGAAAAGTATACAAACTTGTTTTCTATATTTTAGGGTATACTGCCTTCAAAGTGTTGGAGAAACGATTAATGGTAGAAGATGCATTTGCTCTGCTGGGGCTATTTATAAAGTAAAAAAAGCGACAAAAGCGACATTGATAAGAAAATTCAAAAAGAGAAAATATTTAATTCAAAATAGACGCAAAAACGTATAAAAATGTTAAATATATTCTCTGATTTTCCGACATACAAGAAAGAAAAGATTCAAGGTGATAGACGCGTTGTAGCCCAAGTTCAAGTTGATGCGTATCTGACTCGTTCACCGTATAATTCACTTAAATTAGTAAAGAGCTCTGTACACATTTTGTACAAACAAATAGAGCTTATGAATGGTTGCCATGGCTGTTGAGCTATGTTCCGGATGATTGCAGCTGCAGTTGATTTACATATGTGTTTGAACAATGCAAAACCACCAGCTCATCTGGACCAGAAAAAAAGAAAGGAATGTAGGTTGATATTGCTTACAAGGGTTGCATGTGCAGCAACTCTTGCAGAACATCCGATATTTAAAATGTTTGCAGAAAACAAGGTTACATTGAAATGCGTTTTAAATACGTCCCACAATTTAATAAGAAATATCATTTTGGGCTTCATATGTATCTGCTGCACACACATTCAGTAAGCAAAACTATGTAAGTTGGCCCGGAGTTCAAGTTCAGCTACAGGCCGAAGGCCGTGCATATTCCTACGGTTATGGTCAAGAATGAACTGCTTCATATCCATACCTCACCGGCCGAACTAATAAAAGCTTTGCGGTTTGGCAACACAATGCATATCCAGTTAACTCCCGATAACAATGCTCTATCATACAATTCATATTACGGCTGTCGACTGTACACAGCAATTTAGAGACACAGCCTCAAGCACATAAATCTCTTACCAGGAAACAATGGCTCAGGCAGCTATTGCTAAGCGCCCACGCGTGCAACCAGTAAACCAAGAACAATAGCTATTCAAAATGCATGTGACGTGCTATGTATTGACAGGATATATTTTAGAACCAGCGTTGCCCGACGTAATATTCAAAATTCGAATAAACATTCATTTAAATAAACTTTGACCAACGTAACAGATGGAAGAATAGCGTTAAGAGGTTAGCTTTTATACGTAGAACAGAAGCTATGCGAACTAGTCTACTTGTACTATTGAATAGTAGGCGAATGAACCCATCCTTAGGCTAAGAAGAAATAATAGTGAGTAATGCTTACGTCAACAATCGAGCAAGGAATTTCTGACGGACGTCCACTCATTACTACTATACACTAGTGACAACCTCGGTATAAAGAACCACTTTATCAGAAGAAAGGAAATGAGAAAATAAAGCATTGCACTATAGCTGGTTTACAGATGGATTTCTAACAGATGAAGGAACTGGCACAGCGGTTTTCGGACCTCGCAATTGAGTTGCTAGTGAAATACTTTAGTATATAAAGCTATTGCATATGAAGCCATTTGTGCAGTAAATTGATGGTAAGAGGCTGGTCAAGCAGTGATTGTTACTGCTGCTCGATATCTCGACATGTCAACACAACTCTTTCTGTCGAAATCGGGTGATATGAATGTGAAGAAATATATGCGAGTGAAAGATGTGTCTAATTTAAACTCAAACCAGGTACACTGACGATTTGAAGAAAGAGAACAAAGTCAGGGATTTTTCTTATTTTTCCTGCTTTTTTTTTTCACTGCTTGGTCATAAGCTAGGGAAACATTTATAGTGTTTGTTAGGCGACCTGTACTGGTACAGGGCCTCTTACAGTCGGTCGGTCATGCCTGACTGAAATTTTCTTATTTGTTGTTTTTTTTTTTTTTTTGGCGAACTGTGATGGTTTAAGACAGAGTAAACAACTGTTAAGTGCTTACAATAACAAAATACCAAAAATTTCCTATGGACTCAAGAAGAACCATCGAAGAATGGTTTTAGGCTTTCTAACAGGGCAATACAAACTTAGAATACTGAGAGTAACAGCGCTTGTAGATACTGTTTCGAAGATGACGAAACTTCAGAGCATATTTTGGGGCAGCTTTGACCATAACCATACACAAGTAACTTTGCAATAACTTGGCAATGAATAACAAAAAAAAAAACCCATAGAATCTATAAACAATTAAATATTCACCTTCGTTTTATACTCTAGTTTGAAAGCGATGAAAATAAAATTTAGTCCAATATAAGCTTTTTACAATTCATATAATCGTTGATTCACAATCTTTTTCAATCTTTAGGGAAATTTTTGCATTTTGACTATAAATGGAATATAAAAAACAATAACTGTTCCCGTCCTTCGTAAATGTTGAGTCAATCAGTCAAGTCGAGTATTCTTTTATGTATCTTTCACCTTTTATATGCAAATTTCGTTACTTTTAATTAAAATAAAATACAACTAATTTTGCGTTTCTAATTGTTCATACGGATAGCCAGATAGACAGACAGACAGCCGAACATGTCTATATAAACTCGACTCTTAATGTTGATCAAGCATATATTTACTATACAGAATCTGCCTAGCCTACTTCCGTTTGTTATATATATTTGCACAAACTATTTATACGATTTTATGCTATGAGTACAAGGAATTAAAATTCTCAAAGCTTATAACTCCAGATTCAAAATCAGCAAATTTTGGAAAATAGTGCTGGATCTTTATCTCACAACCTCTTCTTCAAAATATAGAAATCACAAATAAAAACCAAGTTCATCTGAAATATAAAATAATAAGGTAATCTGCCTTTATTTATTTTCTAATTTTAAGCGAATCAATTTTTTATTACACAATAAGTATAACCATTTCTATGAAGGGTATTAAAACTTTGTTTAATGGTTTTTCCCTTTTTTTTTTCAAATAAAATTTTTATATGAAATATAATAAATTTTTGTATTCTTCTTTAGGTTCTGTTGAAAAATTTATAGTAAATAAACAGTTTTTAAGTTTAAGAAATTGTGCACAAAAAAGTCTCTTGGTTTTTTAAAATACGTTCATTCGTTTAAAAGTTATGTGGATTCGAAAATTTGGTTGCAAAAAAGTTTGGCCCCTTAACGCCTGGTAACCCTGCCATACACGGACCTAAAACCATATTTTTTTAGTATTTTTTTTTTTTAAGTGGCATTTTCCTCAGAGTGCCTCATATATATGTACTACATATTTCAAAATTTTGCCTACTAAAAAAAAAAAATTACAAAGTTAGCCCCCTGGTTACGCCCTTGCATACGAGTATGTTTGCATTTTTTAGAAAAAGAAAAAATTATGTCTAATTATTCTAAATATTTGTATAAATGCAGAACATGCGAGCATAATTGGGTAAATAAAAAAGTTAGTGCTAAAAACTCAAATATTGTATTCAAATGAAACGGTTGAAAGAATATGATAAAATTTCAAAGGCAAACTTTTTACCACACGATGGCATATATATGTGTATTACATATTTATATATGTATGCACAATATTTGCTTTTGCTTTCTATATAAATGTAGAATTAAAAAAAATAAAAACATGCACCAGTCTATACACATATCAAACTACTAGGCCAACGGAACAACAACAATAGAAATAACAAGGATATTCGGTAAATCAAGAACAAGTTCAAAAGGCTCAAGTCGTCTTCACTTGTACTTGATGCAGTGGGCATACATTTATCTACATACGAGGGTAACCATATATATTGCGAGTCTAATAATAAAAAAAAACCGCAGCAATAGTTTGTCTCTTAAAATGGTTTTATTTTATTTTTATATTTTCATTTTTCTCCTCCTACGTTGTCCATTTGTCATAAAACTTTTTCCACAAGACATCTTCAACACATGATTGTCCACGCATTTTCTATTTGATATACGGTACTGTACTGTGGGTGATTCATCAATTCGCTGATTTGAGTGCTGAAACTGCGCAGATTGTTCTCAATTCTTCATACACAATGTACAGCCATACGTTGCTTAGCAAATGTCCGGTTTTTGCAAAGAAACAGGCGACCATTTGTTTCGAGGTGCTTCCACCGCGAAAAATTTCTATGGAGTTTAGCTCGTCTTTCAAAATCCAAAACGTCGACTTTTAATTGCTCTCAAACTAATATTTTTTGCATAGATTAACACTTTCAACAACACAAATAGTGCTCATACGTCAAAACGTTCTGCGTACGTTGCTGTTAAAACAAACTTTCAACTGGCTATGACAGCTGACACCTAACAGCACTTAGTGTCACAATATAAACATTTACCCTCGTACTCTGTACATAAGTGTATGTAAGATATACATACAAGTAAATATGTATAAAAGCGTATATCGCTTCGGCTATGAATGTCAATGTGCGCACAAAAGACGACATCGTTGAAAATGAAAATAAGGACAACACCGAAAGTCAAGGGTCAAATCACAAATCAAAAAGTGAAAAGGACAAAATATGATAAGAAAGATACTCTTAGATACTTCGACAACAACTTAAGTGAAAACGTTTTACATTTTGCAAATTATATAGTGGTTAATTAGTGAGAAGTGACAAAAGGACGACACCGTAAGCGTTAACTAGAAAAACAGACAAGATAGAGAGAGGCTGAATAATACTACACACACACACACACATATATACATGTACAAATCTACAACGAATTATCCTTGCAGGCGTCTACTGTGCACGAGTTCATTATCATATTGTATAAGTGGTACACTTTACTTTTCCACATTAAACCAAGTTGAGCAACACCGAAATAGAATACAGGATAATAAAAGCACGGTATGTACTTACCTTTCTTTATTTATTTGGCTTTTTCTTGACCAAAGTTTTGTTGTAGCTATGTATTTATTTTCTATATTTGCATACGACAACGACGCAGACAGTCAGCTGTAATAAGTGCCACAGCTCCTCTCGCTTATGAATTGACCAACAGTTGTTCGTGGCCTTTGCACTGCAGGTTCTGAAAAAAAAAAAAACAAAAAACAAAAAACGATTAAGTAAAAGAGTGTAAAAAAATGCTATTAAACTCTTATTTTTTCATTTATCCTTGCAAGAATTCTATTAGATTATTATATTATGTATTTTTGCGATGTTGTCATTCCATTTGAATATTGATTCTCAAACCGTTTGATAAAAATTGAGTTAACTTTCATATTTATCGTTTTGCAACATTTTTTATCCTGCACATTATTAAACCAATTTTTTAGCTGTAATCACATTATAATTTTTTTTCAACATGAATCGGCATTACGCTTCACTTGTATTAATAATACATATGCTGTACAAGCGTATATATGTATGTACATACTTACATATATAGATATGTATAAAAACTTCCTGCCCACACTCACTGCAAGGATGTTGAATTTATTGAGACAAATAAAATGCGCGCACACATACAGCCACAGACAAACACAAACATTGACTGAAATAAAATAAGGAAGCGCACCTGTTCTATCCGGTGCTGGTTCTATCAACGCCTGTCCAACGCAAGCTGCACTGCCAAACTGATGCGGACTCTGTTGTATGCCGCCACCGAATTTGCTCAATCGGTCGACATCGTGATAACAATCGGCAGTAAAGCGCCGTATACGAACGCTTTATACTCTTCCCATTGTCAAATTGTTGTCCATCAAATAAGTATCTCGTACTCATCGCATACTACTTAGATATTGACTTAGGATTTTAATAGTTTAAGCCAATTTGCAAATTCATATAATTTTTGCAGATTTTATTATTTGATTAGTAATTATAGTTCAATATAATTTTGGGAACAATAGGCTGTGGGCGTTTCGTTTTTAAGGTTACCAAAATTTTTTTTTTTGTTTGACCATTCAATACCATTTTACTATCGTTTTTTTTTTTATTTATTTTGTGCATTTTTACTTTTTTTACTGAACAATTTCACTCATTAAATTTATAAATTTGGTAATTTGACAATCAAAATTTAATATAATATAATATTGTATTAGTTTATATTTCTTCCATGCATGTCCAATTTCAGTTTGATCCGAACCTTAAAAAGTGCTTAAAATTGTGTTCCTAGTTCGGTTTAAACATCTCTTTTTTTGTTTTTCCGATCATATAGCACATTCCTAAATAAGAAGTATCGCACGAAACCTCTTAATACAAATATAGATAATACCAACTCAAAAATATAGTCTGTTGGATAAAAATTATGCAAATTCAAATATTATAAAATTAAGTACTATTCAAAGTCAAGGGTGTATATAGTAGTTATTTAAAATATTATAAAGACTAAACCAGTACTGCCTTAGACTTTACCACTTTTGACCTGCAATTAGGTCGACGTCATTTAAATAAAATTTAAAAGTTGAACTTTACTATTTAGCTTTGTGTTCTGAAAAATTAAAAGTTTATAACTGTTCATGCTTTTTTATTTATTTAAAACTTATTTTTTGTATTTTATTTTACACAATACTTCTTCATTCAATCTGACAGATAAACATACCGATATCATGTAATTTAAAACAACATTTTTTTTATACAAATTCTCCCGAAATTATTACTGTTCAGTAAATAATTAATAGGTAACTGGATGTCAGACACAATATTTTATTTGTAGTTTTTAACTTTTCTGAATATTTTTTAAATGTTACGAGTCGCCATCTAATTTTTGAACACCCTTCACACTTTATACAAAGGGTGAAAATTTGTATGAATGAAACGAAAAGCTTTTCCGCTGCTGTTCGGCAGCTCTCTTTTGTGTACTGTAGGACGGCCCCCTAGCATACTTTCTTGCAAGTAATGTTTCCAACTTTATGCTCTCTCGTTCTCCCTATTTATTTAGGCTCTCGAAACACTTGTTGTTGCTATTTTTGCGCGCGCTCTTGGCTCAGAGAACCAAGTTGCGTCGTCTCGATGTCATGGTTATGGTTGCTATTACCAAAATCGTCGCTTTTGTTGTTATTATGCGCACGTGGTGCTTCTTCCTATTTTATTTTTTTTTTTTGCGTTACACATACAGTCAAACGTATTTACTAGTTAACAAAATAAATCAGCTGGCGGTAATGAGAGAGTATTACTCACTTAGTGATACTTTCTGTTTTTCACCAAAGAGCGTAGTAAAATATATTGTGTTGGGGGGCGCGAGGAACTATTGTTCTTGAAGCGGACATATATTTTTGATATAGAATTTATTAACATATACATATATGTAAGTTAAAATAATTTTGACAATTTTAAAAGTAATTGTTGATACTGAAAAATACTATTGCTTGTTTCATCAGGTTTGTAACAGTGCGGCACATAAAGAGGCTCATTTCATGAGCTCCAAAAAAATGTATATATACGTAAGAGGTATTAAGCTCGCTGATTTCGAATGTGATGTCATAATTTCCGGTAACGAAATGGGTCTCTTGGGTCTCTATGGATTATCTAAATCCAAAGTGGTCCAATATTGTAAATACTCTTCTGAAAAAAATTATCTTGAATTCTTATTTTCCTAATGAATTTTCTGAATAATCAACACCAATTACTAATAAAGTGGCCACAAGGTATCGGAGAGAACTCCCGTTAAAAATAAGTTATTGAATATTTTCATAACAACAGCTAGCTGATTATAATAAATAATTTGCTTTTAATGTGTACTACATATATATTTTTTTTTTAAATTGACTAAAAGAAAACCTTTGCTAAAATTGCTCATGTAGTAAATTGGATTTACAAAAAGGCATACTTTACATAAATTTTCTTGGGCCATAAACAAATTGTGTGCTGCGGAATATCAACCGAAAGACACTTTTTTCACGAATTGCGATTAGAAAACATTATTGTTGCGGTGAAGGACCAAATCTGTTACCTGTAAAGGTGCAAATATGTTTGTACTTATCCGGCTTGAATGACGAAATCCTATTATTTGTTTTTGTTGCACTATGTGTATTTTTATTAACTAAAATATGATTAAAGCTATATACTTATGTGTATTAATTATTTTGTGTTATTAATTATTTTCCGTTACAATATGTATATGTAATAACAAACACGACCTATTCTTTTGATTTTCAACACACGACTGATTCTCGCTTCTTCAATCGGTCTCATCGTTCGATCCATTGTTCTTATTTGCGATAACGATTTTTTCTTAACACTGTTTATCGATAAGCTTGTTGCATATTCAATTTAAGCTTAACATTAACGTATGTTTTTAAGTAATTACATACATAGTTTCTCAACAATTATATTTCTAAACCTTTCTTTTTTACTACTGTCCAGATTTTTTGTGACTCGTGCTGATTGGGAACATATATACTGTCTGCGAGCTCAAATGCTTCCTAGCCTAGTAAGACAGTTGAATCGATCTAGTAATGTTAATCTATTCGTCTATCTGTCTCCTCAAATTTTAAGATATTAACCTGAAATTAGGCATTCAGATTTCATGTAGTCTAAGGCGGATTAATATATAGAAATTAAAATATAATAAAGTAATCAATATTAATGCTGTTTTGGGTCGCTGAATCCGAATCATGCATTTTGTTATTAGCTTTTATTCTTTATATTAGTCTCAAAAAACAGTTTATTTCGTATCCTGAATTATATATTTTTTTGGCTGTTTATAAAACATAAAAGGAGAATTTAGCTCAAAATTTTTACGATTGGATCCAGTTATGTCCGCATACAAATCTGTGTGTGCATGCGAAAACATATCTATTAGTTTTCATTCATCCATATCCATTTTTTTTAAGTACGGCACTGATTTTTTTGGAGTTACACAGCTTTAAATTAAAATAAAATAAAGAAAAATATTTTTAATATCAATTAAATTAGCTTTATTGGATAGAAGCTCACAAAATTTTGTATGGAGTATCAAGCTCAATAATAATTTGTGCTTCAGCCCAACGTTTGGCTTTGATTCCTGCATAAGTTGAATCTCAAATGTTTTTCAGCCAAGATCCTTTCGAAAAATATTCCACAAAACAATCTGTATTAATACCTAAAACCTTATTCATTCCGGTTTCCGCATCCGAAAATTCAGATTTAGATAATTCAGAATTGATTCCGAATAAGAAGATTGTATTTAAAAATTGTCTTGCGCTCTTTAAAACTCATTTCCAATCAACAACACCCCCCCCTCCCCCTTCCACAGTTTTTAGCTAGTTTTTTTACGCGGAATTCATGAACCACGGTATAACTGATTGAGGAGTTTATAAATATGCATACTCTATCTTTTAGTGTCTCCAAGACATCATGATCAATTTTTGGTGCGTATCAAAAATAAATATTCTTTATAGGGTTTGTCTCTCCTCCTTCTGATTTTTTCATATATTTGCACACCACTTTTGTTTTCGGAACATCGACTTTATTCAACGAGATTTTACGGTATATTACTCAGTACAGCTCCTCATCCAGAGATTCGAGATCGACGTGTTTCTATTGTGCATGCTAAATTTTGTCCTATTCGAATGCAAGAAGAACGAAGTCTTTATCTATCTATAACCGTTTCCGAGATCCTTTCGTTCATACGGACGGACAAACGGACATGGCTATATAGACTCCTCTATCACTCCAGACCATAATGGTGATAACTTTGAGGGGTTTCCGACCTTTATTTCTACCGGTTACATACATTTGCACAAAACCAATAGGCTCTTGTACCTTCGGTATAGAGCCTAAAAAACCAACGAATTCCAATTCAACAACCCAAAATCAATAAACTGGGATCACTCTGCTCTGTCGAAGATTTGTTCATCTTGTATAATTATGTTTGTGCAAATGTATGTAACAGGCAGAGGAGATTAGGCAGTACTCATAAATTATAAACATTCAGCATCAAAAATCAAGTCAAGACATGTTCATCTCTCTGGCTGTCCATATGAAGACTCGCTTATTTTCTCTTCAGATAACTAATTTTCGTTGAATGTGTCTCTACTGTGTAGTACCCACACAAACCTACTCTTCCTTTCTGTTGTATTGTTGTAGTAGTTGGTAATTTAACTAGAAACGTCGAATAAAATGTGTCTTACATCTATCTTAATAAAATAATACATGCAGGTCCAGATAAAACCAATAAAAATAGCTACCTTATGAAAATTGTAAATTTAGTTTCTCCAATTGATTCTTCAGATAATTTGTATTATGCTACGCTAATCCACACACCGACCTCCCCCTTTTATGCAAAAACCAAATTTGGGTTAACTTACGTTAATCCTTTTCAAATATTCCATTTAGGTACAGATCGGACCACTAAAAGGGGTAGCACCCACATAAATCTGTCCAACCTTTCTGAGTTTTTGTCTGAAAAATGTTTTATTGTTGTTGTTTATTTAGCTAGAAACGGCAAGTTTTGTTTATATTGCATATTGTATATTATAGGCCAAAAACAGACCAGTGGAAGGGATATCCCAGAGACAAATTGTTGGAAACAGGGTCGAGCACAATCGAATGCAGCGTTCTTTCTTGTCTCTTCTGTTTTTTTTTTGTATGAAAACAATTTATTGTTCAGCTAGAACGACAAATTTGATTTATCTTCATTAATCCTAGTAAAATATTCTGCAAAATACAGGTACAAATATATCAACCATAAAATTAGGGCTTGAAGGGTGTACAGAATATCTCGAAATCTTTTTTTTTTTTTTTTTGTGGTTTGCTTATTAAATTCAAAAACCTTCTTCAATCTACACACATGCACAACGCACGCAGCCCCAAAAACTCAGCACTCAAAATTATTCTCTTTTGTGCTCACCATGCTCGCAATGTCTCCTTCCTTCTAACCTTACTAGTAACGCTTTCAAGCAGTCTCGCTATATCTCTCTTTTTCCCCCTTTTACTAACTGATTGACGCTTAGTGGTTTTGTTGTTTCGACTGTTCTTGACAAAATACTTTGCGGCATTTTCAAAGTCTATTTTACTGAAAAATTCAAAAAATGAATAAGTATCAGTTTGGGTCTTGACATAAATTTGTGACAGAAATCAAATTCAAAAATTAATATAAATAAGAGCATAGACATTACCGATGGTATTTGTGCGTATATAGTTTTTTATACGAAAAATCCAATTGCGGTTTTAAGTGGTAACTTGCTGGCAAAAACAGTCTTCAGCTTGAGTACATTATTTTTTAAAGCACCATTTTTAGCTAGGCCTACTTGATGCGATTTAAACTTGAACCACAGAGTACACCCACCAGCTGTCAAGAACATTCAATTATGTACATAAATATGTATATATACATATATATACATATTCGTATATACGATGCATGTACATATTTTTACACATATGTATGTGTATATATGAAATTGTAGTTGCAAAGCAACAAACTAAAAAGGTTAAGCAAAGTTTTTATAAGGAATTGTTTTCGTATTTCACACTTCGCATAGAAAATTACGCAGCACAAAAAATAAAAACTTTTAAATTGTTTTAAGTAATATATTAAATAAACGGCATGTTTGAAGTACCTACTGAATTAGGTTTAACTAAATAAATGCCATTTAAATTTATTTAGTTTGACATTAATTTATTTTATTTTTTTTTGCACATTGTGTTGAAAAATTTAACTTTTTGCGACTTATGTCAGTCATAATATATTTATTGTGGTCATGTACATACATATGTATATAGAACTGAACAATGTGTATATGGAAGAGATATATACAGATTAAAGAAAAGTCTAACTACAATTGTTCATTTAAAAAAATGTGTATTATAAGAATAAAAAAACAAGTGTATTTAATCTTACTTCACTCCGTGTACTCTCCTTATATGTTATATACTTTAATTCAATGATTTATTAATTAATTCACTTTCACTTAGCCAGACGCGTCCAACGCACTTTGTATTTAATAATCAATACAAAAATTACAGATACTTATATACATACATATATGTACATGTTATTTTATTATTTGTTCAATAATAAAATAACAAGAACTTCAAACTGATAGCAAGTCGTATAAAAATATTGATTTATAATTCTCATTACTTCCTTACTGGCAAAGATGTTTTTCACTTGGTTTATGATTCAATAATGTTTAGTTGTTAAAATGCATAACTTCTAAACATGAAAACACTGCGTTTTTAATAAACTTAATACACGTGTGTATATATATACATATTTTAGCACGTTATAAATATATTAAATCAAATATATTTCAAAACGTGAGAGAGCAAACACCGCAAACTGTTTTACACCGCTCCGTTGAACTGCCCGTGCGAAACTGAAATCGCGGTGCCAATGCAAGTCAGAAAACAAGAGAATAGAAATCTTAGCTTCGGCAGAACCAACGCAATAGTACCCTGCACACGATTTTTTCAAACTATGTAGTCGCAGTTATAAAGAAAGAAAAAAAAATATAAAACTTATAATTCTTATACAAAACGTGTATGGTAAGTTCCTTTGAGAGCAATATAGAGCGTCCACCATAAAAAGCTAAAAGTTGACGGAGGTTTGTATGGAGGCAAACACAAATTGTGACTATAGCAAGTCAATATGTAATACCTGCTGGATTTCAGCTGGATATCTTGAAAATTAAATCTGAAAAAATTCCGCATCAACTACTAGGCAGACAGACCAACATTGCTGGATCGACATATCTCGACAAGCTCATCAAGAATATATGTATATACATACTTTATATGTTTAATGCATTAAAAGCTTTCTGACAAACTAAAATACATAAAACTGTTTAAATACAATAATTCGGTTTTAAAGAGAGAGGGAGAGAGAATACACAGAATGAGAGCGCATTTAATAATACACTTTGATATTTGAGTGTATCAGCACAATTGTAATAAAGATGAAAGATCAGTAACTACCGGCAAAATTGTAATACCAGAAGGTTTGCAAAGAACTTCGACTTTGAGATACCCTGTAGCCCCATTGAACGTTAAATTTGTTTGAGAAATACATACATGCCTATCATGAACTGTGTGTGCAATTTTATGAGGATTAGTGTAAATTATACGAAATTTGTCGTATAAAACTAAACTAAAGCACAACAAATTGGGACCCTTTTTAGTGGTCCGTTTTGGACCATAATGGCATATTTTATTACGATTGACGCAAAATATATTAAATTTGTCATTTTTAGCTTAATTAACAGCAACCGCAAAATTTTGTTCATACAAAAACACAGAAAGGTCTGATCTGCACCTAAATTTAAGGATTAACGTAAAATCAGATTTGGTGTTTCTAGCAAAATTAACCATATCAATAAAAAATTTTCATGACCAACTCAGAATGATGGATAGGTTTCAATTATAACTGGCAACCTCCCTTAGGAAAGGGGATTGCTAATTGATCTAAAGAATAAATAGGAGAATCTAAATATTCAACTTTAAAGGCTCTAACTCTAATAGTGTCAAAGATCTCGATTTTGATATAGATAACCAAACAGATAACTTGTCTATATCAACTTAACTTTTGATGTTGATAAAAATTATTTACTTTATAGGTTCTGTATCGTCTTTTTCTGCCTGTTACATACATTTGCATAAACTTAATATGCGAACAGAATATAAAAAAAAAGAATTTAATATGGTTACTGTTGAACAAGTTTTTTTTTCCACCTAAGAATATCGGACAGAAATACATAGTATTCTTTTCATCAATACAATTGGAAAAGCTATTTGCATATTTCTTTCGAGCTCAGAAAACATCAGGGTTATCTCTCACGACATCAAAGTTTCAAATCTGCTAGCATTTGAGACCTCCATTGGCACTACTTTGTATTAATGTAACATTGTCTAGCACCTTGCATTAATGTTCGATTAATTAAAATTTTTTTTTTTTCCAACAAAAAAGTGTTATGCCACCCACTATACATTTACTAAATTGACACTCTTTGGTCCCAACAGAAGTTTAAGGACTTATTTCATTAGTGTTATTAGCAGATTCACTGCAACGCTTTTCACGCCCACTCCTTCAAAGTTCTACCGTTGATACAAATACCACCAAGTCTCATTTTTGAAAATCATATACATAGTTGATTAATTTGGTACGTTTCTTTTAATGGTTGAAACAATGTACAAAGTTTCATAATTCTATCGCAAACGGTTACGGAACTATAAAATGTGTTGTGTTGACCACTTTATGAACCGCCTATTTTTTCAGTTTATTTTAATTGTCCCGGCGTGTTCTATATATACCAAATTTTAGCATTCTGCGTGGAAAGTTGCTACAATATTATGAATGTGGGGTTTTCTCATATAAGCTCTACATTTTCCCATTCAATAAATCGTTTTTATTTCCTGTCATTGAAACTCTCGTCAAAATCGGTTCTAGAATGGAACCTAACAACCAAAGCACTAACAACTTAGTTATATTTGAAGTGCAAAAAACCCTTGGAGTATCTTTTAACGACGTCAAGTATCGATCATGATTTAATAGTTCTCTCTATATTATTTTAAATCAAACATTAACAACTGTGTATAGCAGACAGAAGTCGAATTCAGAGAGTCCTTAAGGTATGTTCATATATCTTTAACAGCTGATGAGATGATCAAGCCATGTAAATATATCATGGTGTTAATTATTAAAATTTAAGAATTGAGACTAGAGATGTTTAATATATTGAAACCAATTTGCAGCACCGACTTTAAAGAATTGTCTCTATACATATGATAGCCGGTTACTTTTATAAGCACTCTTCAAAAATATTTCAGTTATTTATATATATTTAATTTATAGATATTTCTAACAATATAATTCTTACAATAATAAAACTAATGTTCTGCTTACTGTGTCGAAATTATGTTGCGCATCTGTCGTATCGCTGTCACCAAACGCGGTTCACAGCCACTGCTCAATGTTAGATAATTTTCCGGTGAAGCTTTAAGCAACGTCAAAATCTGTGATAGGTGTAGATTTAGGGAAAGACCAAGCTCTTCGAGGACATTCGATAAGTATTCAATATCTACCGAAAGTTGTGTTGCAGCTGATGCTGGCAAATTTTTTATTTGCAATATCTGTGTTTGATACAGCACACAGCACTGTTCGACAACAAGTGAGAGCAGAATGTCGGCACAGAGTACATCTGACTGCGTATATTTGATGTTGCAAAACTCCAGCGCCTGCTTAAGCAACGCAGACGGTGTAAGTAAAAGCGGTTCCAAATGCTGTGGTAAAGTTAACAAATACTGACCAATCTGCGTTATGCATTCTTGTGGTGCAAAACTAAACGAGGGCATATCCATTGCAACAACCGGTGAATTTGCATGTACATCCACCGGTGGTTGTATGTGAGTCAATTGTGCTTCTATCGGTTGCAGCAATATGCTCAGCGTTATGTCATGCGTTTCATTGAAATGAGTTTTCAGAGCGGTATAAATTTGTGGAAATATTCCAAGTGTTTCTACATTCGATCCGCTAATTTCTGCGCGCTTTTGCTGATAGTCTGCAATGCTACTGATTAGCTGCTGTTTTGCATTGCGATCATGTGTGCAGTAGATGTTAATGCTTTGTAATTTAGCGCTGCTACGCAGTTTGTCCAAAAGCACTGACATTCGTGTATGCAAGGACTGCTCAAACTTATGCAACTTCAATTGAAAATCTGCTAGACACTGTAGCAGAGACATCGTATACTGCAACATGGACCAGTTTTCGTTACTAGAATGCGCATTAGCGCCCAAATTAAGACTTATCTGGCGCTGTGTCTTGCTAAAATTTTCTAATTGTCGCTTAAAGATGCCATTGAGCATTGCTATAAGTTTACACAGTGCAAGATCACTGGTAATTTGCTCACAGCGTTCACATGCTTCGCGTAGCCAATCGAACAACTTGCGCGTGCTATCCTCTAAATGACGTACAGCATCGCTAGGTGTTGCTTGGTTTACTATAAGCCGATCAACCATAGTAGAGAGTTGTGTCTCTTCGAGTCGCGGATATTGCTGTATGAATTTATGGAAGAATTCATAGATGGCATCGCTCAGCTGACGCAGCATATCCACTGACAGCGAAATATTTGACTGTGTAAGAAAGGCATTAAGATGCAGCACAAAATTGTGATTGGCTAAAGCATACTGCGCGAGCAAATCCAAACGGTCATTTGAGGTTTTTAATAGCTGAAGTATATGCGCATCTCGTGTCGGCTGGAGCGAAGGCAAAAGTTCCGAAATAACTAGTAGTGGCTGCAAGTGACCCACGAGGGCATTATCGCTGTACTCATCCGTAAAAAGTTGCATGCACCACTTCAGCTGGCGCTGACAGTGCTCCAGCAGATGGTCATAGTATAATGCGAGAAAATGTTGCTGTTGCGCCATTGTATTTGATTCAGAAGCCTGTAGTTCGAGCGTCTGCTTCCACTGTTGCTGCAATGCATTCTTTTGAACAGCTCGATAATACTGCTGCAGCTGCGGTAAACGTTGTATACCTAAAAAAATCTGTACATAGCGTTGCGCCTGTTCTAGATTCGTTTCTGCGAAACACTGCACTACGCTGGGGGAGGCTAGAGCTTCTAGCCGATTTTTGAAATCTTCGACCTGCGTCTGACGTTCAGAATGACCACTCAACTGCTCCTGAGCAAGCAATGACTTCTGCAATGCAATCAACTTTTCACAAACACCCTAAAGAAAACAAATAAGCCATTAAATTCATAATTATATCATTTTTAACAACACACCGTCAAATCATTGCGCTCGAAACAATCTTCCAAAGCCGAAAGCAAATTTCCCCAACCATCCGATTCCTGCAGTGATTCCTTTTCTGCTTGTAATTTTATCTGCAGTGAATTTAGTTGCTCCAGCTCAGCCATACATTCACCGGTCTCGGATTGCACTGCTGCCATTTCCTCACGCATTGCATTCATGCGTCGCTTCAACTGTTGTACATCATTCTGCAACGTCGCAGCCTCTTTAACAATCCGTGGCATACTGGCCACCACATGCTGGCTGGACTCTTCAATGGCATACGTAACCTGCTGCACATATAACTGCAGCTTCGACAAACTCTGTATGAATTCCAGCGACGTGGCGGTATTTTCGGCCGCATCACCGGATGTTGTTTTTACTTTGCTGCCGGCAGCTGCTCGCTCCTGTAAGAATTTTTGGTAGTGTGAGTTTATCCAATCGGTGGCATTAAAGTTATCTTCGGATAGCGCCGATATATCCATTTTCGTAGTAAAACTAAAATTTTTTCACTGCGGTAATGTTTTGATTTGTCCACCTACTTCTTTCGAAAAGACATTCACAGCGCCCGTTGACAAATCAGCTGAGTTTGTTTGTATACAATTCAGAAAGCATTACGATAATGCTCTTAGTGATGGGTGGAAATTAATGAAGGGCTAAGGGCTACGGTCAAATATTTCACTTCGAAATTAAATTCGTAGAGCTGGTGTCTTACTGAACAATATTTTAAAGTAATTTCTTCAATCTTTCTCTAACCAGCCAAAGGGAACAATGAGAGCTAACGGTTCTAGTTTGAGCTCCCATAAGTATGTTCAATATAGTGTGAAGAAATTGAATAGGACGGTCAATTAATATAAGTTCCGTTAGTGGTCACCCAAATTTTAGGACCGTCGCTGTAAATTGTACGATCCTGGTGAGCAGTTGTGAAGGTCACTCTGTAGACAAGCTATTCACCGAACTTTTGCGATAATAAACCTATTTTAATAGAGCTGTATGGTTAGTTGAACCATCTTGTTGAAAATAAAGGACTGTGTGGTGAGTTGAACCATTTTTGGATTCGTCTGCATTATTTAATAGTATTTCATATTTAAATATAAATTAATTTAAACATATTTGCTCTTTATTTTTACTGATAAATGTTGCCACCTCGTTTAGAAGTGGCTACTTTTAGTTAATTTCATGAAATTGAAAATATCGTATTAACGGCGATTTTTCTTATTCATGAAATTTACAATTTCATGAAATGTGTCGTATAAACGTAATATGTCATTATGCTCCTTTTTTCTTTTAAAGAAATATGCCTCTGTGATACAGTCGTACCAAAATGCACACCAATCTCTGAAAGCGTTTAATGCATTTTAGAATTCCAATAATAGAAGAGCCTAGTTCTGTAGGACGTCGAGAAAAGTATACATTTTTATCGTATTTAACACTGGCTCTTCAGTAGACCCATTTTCTTCACTATTAGTGATTTCATACACGGGTTGCAGGCTACTGGTCGTGTAGAGTAGACTTAAGGGTGTATAGCGCGCTCAGTAGGCGCAGCATAATGAATTTCCAATAATTGTTTAGAAAAACTATATATACATTGGAAGTTACACCAGTTTTACCCATTATCTACCTTAATCCATTACGATAATTTTCCTTAACGTCAGCTTATCTTTATATATATGAAAGATTGTTGACCATAGATTTGTGTCGAACACTTCTTCTTTATTTTGAACCCGGTGTCTTTAATTTGAACCAGCTACATGGCGTTGGAATTTACTCGTTAAATAAAGGCCCTTTGAGAAGTTAAATAAAATAAAATTATAGCTTAATATTCTAGCTTAATTTAGCTTTAAACTCCATTATATGAACAAATTCCCACATAAAAGAAAACCAAAAACGGGTCGTACCAGTGCACACCGGGTATGCCTTGTTTCTATATAAATGTGTAACATTTCTAACATGCCATATAGAGGGCCCACACTAGAGTAACTTTTACGTATCGTTAATCAAAACAATGGTAAAATATAAAAATAATTAATTTCAAAATGCAATATTAAATTTCGTATTACTTTTAATTTTATTTTAATTTCTGATTTTGTAAATTACATCATATTACATTTATTTATAATTTTATTACATTCTTCATCTATTGTAGTCATATGTATTCAAATATTTGCATCAATTTTATTATTTATATTGTTACCACGCCAGCCAACACGTCTCATTAAAACGTTTGCTCTATATATGTAGATTCAAGTATGCTAGTAATATTTCTTAGAAATACTTGACTTAAAAATATGTAAAGTTAAATTTTTATTATCTTATATTTTTTTCTTTTTAATTGTTCTTGCGACAATTTAACAATATAGTGTTTGATATACATATATATGTATATATATATTTGTTTTCTTTTTCCTTTTAGATTTATTAATTTTATAATAAATTATATATATGTATATAGTAAATTTAATTTGATATATTATTCAAATTTGTCCAATGCACAAATTAACAAATAAATGTGAAATTAATGTATAAATTAAAATACCTATAAATCATTGCATTCAGTTCTAACACTTGAGGATAGTTGCATGTTTTCGGTGAAGGTAGTTAAGTGGCGAACTAATAATTAAAATATTTAAGCGTTTACAATCTAAAGAAATAATAGTAATAAAATGTATTGGTATTTACAAATTGTGTTATATTCTTGTTTATGTCTAAGTAAAATCAAATAAAGAAATTAATCAAAAAATGTTTTGCCTTTATAATTATTAATGGAAGCTACTAAAAGGTATTTTTTCTTGGTATGGGTTTGGGCATTTGTTATAAAATTTCTCGTTTTAGTTTCTCTTAGGGAAATTAGCTAATGAAACACTTGGTTGTTTTTACCATACGCGCCCGCTCTCTCTTAGCATTAGGTACTTATTTTACATGAGAGCTAAGTTGTAAATTTAAGTCCCCAGAGATTGATTTGTTGGATAAATTTAAAAAAGTTTAAGTTGCTATTAAAAGACGAAGCCTTTCCAAATATGATTTCATCAAGTTTCGTCTATGATTTCGTAAATAAAAATGTTCCTTCACACAAACCTAAAATATTTCATATGCCTTCTCACTAGCAAAACTAGAAGACTAAAAATTTAAAACAAGTAATTATTTATTGTTTACATTTCTCTGATGAATTCACTTCAAAAATAACGTTTTAAATGGAGAAATAGATATATCGCCAATTTATATGGCTTTTTGAAAAATCCAACCAACTAATTTATCATCAAATTTACATCAAAAAGTATCTGTGCGATAAACTTTGCAAGAACTAAATAAATACAAACTTCATATTTAAAAACTTTTATAACTCACAAAGAAGTTCGTCTTTTTGTTTATTTTTAACAGTTTTGTTTATTAATTTGTAAATTATATATCTATTGAAGGAGTCTAATTCAAAAGATTTATTTGCATTTTACTTTTGTAACTAAAGCTAATGAATGTTACATTTTTAAGTGCTTACATTTGTAGTTGCTTGATTTCTTTATAAATTACAATTAATTTTATTTATTTGTTTTATATAAGTCGTTTCAACAAGATTTCTTTTGATATTTCATTTTAAAAAGTTATTTAAAGACATCATCCGCTTATCCCTATTCGATAAACGTTTTACAATTTTATCTTGCGTATATCAAAAATACATGTTACATATCTCCATTGTTGATTTCTTTGCTTCTATTTAGTTTTACTTCAAATAAGTTTACTTTAACCTGCTACAATGTATGTTTATATACTCTTTGTTGAAATTTCAATTAAACCTTTAAAATGTTTACTTAAATGTTGATTATTTTTATTCTTTTATGTAAGATTCTATTTTTTTTTTATTTTTTTTTTTTAATCCATGTACGAAATATAACTTTTAGCAGTACTTTTACTTTGCTTTTATATTTACGCTCCACTTGTCCTAATAGAGTTCGTTCCTCGGTTTAAAAACGATCGACTACAAATTAAGTGAAGTAATCAGTTTCCTTTTCGTGTTAATAAATTTATTTTAATTATACCCGAAAAGAAGTGTGGCGGCGGTTTTGTATATATGCTCCTACGTGTACATCATTTCGATAAGTAAACGCGTCGTTTTGATCTCAGAGAAATAAAAACGGGAAGAAACAATAAGCAAACTACCACGTCCTCACTATTCAATCCAAACTATTTTTCAGTCTTACTCTATGCCAACATTAATCAAATTAATAATAACAATATTTGCTAATTTTCTCAACTATTTAAATAACTTGTTGAAAAATAAATAAAAAAAAAAAATGTTGTTCTAGAATTTTAATTCATACTTTTAAAACCTTGAAATTAAATTATGAAAATCCACCTTTAACTTAAATTCTATGCAGCTGCTAATCGATTTGAATATTTACATTATTGAATCTTACACATTATCTACTGTGTATAACAATATATGCAAATACTTCCGCTTTATACATTTTCGAAATAATAAGAATGCAAAACATTTTGTAACATTTTGCCGCCAACACTTCGCGTGAAAATAGAGATGAACTTTAAAAAGATATGAACGAAAACACCCTTCTTCTGTACCACAACATACTTAAACTTTTTTGCTGATTTTTCTATTTGTCTAATGTTTCTGGTACGTCAACTGATCTTTCTTCATTCTACGTCCGTGGGATAGATTTGAATAGTTTTGACATTAAATTTCATATTATTAACTTCGCCGCTAGAACACAGCCGCCTTCTGCCCTTCGATTGTCCTCAACGTTTGCTTCTAGTTGATTTTTTACGCTTGTTTGTAGTAGTGCCGCTGGCCGTGGCGGCAGCGCTTGTTGAGGGTGTTGCAGTTATGCCGACCACAGTCGCCGATGATGCCGTTGCTAGCGCAGCTTGCAGTGATTCTCAACTTCTCTCGGGCGTACCGTGATGTTGATAGATCTGCTGAAGTTGCTGCTGTTGTCCGGCATGGGCGATTTGACTGCTGGAAGTTACGACATCCTGTTGTGAGATATGTTGCGGCTGCTGGCCATGATGTTGCGTTTGCTGCTGCTGTAGATGAACTACGTGTTGCTGCAAGTGCTGCGGCGTCTGTGACGGTAGTGGCGTACTGTGATGCTGCGGTTGCTGCTGATGCGGCGACGGACTGTAAGGGAACTGTTGCTGCAACATATGCAACTTGATCATCAAAAGGGAAGAAATTGAAGCAATTGTTATAGTTAATTCAGTAAGTTCAGTTTATAATGACAAATTAGTGTGGTATTAGTTGTGACCTCCATATGATGATGTGGCAGATGGTAGGGAATATTGCTGATCATTACTCATACTCACAGAATTCTCCTGACTATGCTCGATAATTTCAATGCTGCCGGATGTATTGCCTGATGTGTTGTTTAGCGAGGTACCGCTCGCGTTTGATACATCGTATTTTCCGCGCTTAAATCGTCCGTAGAGCGAACTGTAGGGCAGGTTGAAGTGGATTGCCGCCTGGTTGATGGACATGTGTCCAACACTTTGGTATTAAGTAAAATATGCACTTTATTGGTTAGAACATTAAAGAACATTTTTGAAATACTCACCGAACTGAATTTAAAGCTTCATTCATTGCTTCCTCGGACCAAGGCGTTGGATTGGAGCGCGATAGTTCGATACCCTCGCGCTTGCAGCGACCGTAGAGTGTTCCTTTTGATATTATACAAAAATATTTGTTATTTCATAATTTAAACAAATATTCCAACACATAATAGAATGAAGAGAATTTAGAAACGAGTACATGGAACCGAGATGTTTACAATGGCAAACAAAATAGTATTAGTGCTAGAGTATTCCAATCAATTAGAAGCACAATACGATTATATTTGTCGAATTTGAGATGTTTTTGTTATCATAGTTTAGTGCACACAACAACATTCCGAAGTGTATGCTACACAACAGCAACACGTATAACACTAAGAAGCAATAACTAACGTATAAAGAGCGATAAAACAAGTAGTTTTCCAATTTCCCAGTGATTATGCTGCTTCAACGCGACTCACCTGTGGGTATGCCAAATTCAGCACTCGCTTTCTGTACGGACGTATTACCGGCGCGTATTGCCTCCAATGCACGCTCCAAATCCTCGGGTGTCCACGTGGTTGGCGCGGCATTGAAGGGCGCTGCCAGACGTATACCCTCGCGACGTGCAATCTTGTACAGTGTCGACGATGGTATACCAAAGGCTTTGGACGCTTTATTCGCCGATATCTGTCCAGAACGTAGTGCTTCCAAGGCATTATTCAATGCATCTTCATTCCACGATTTCGTGCCGCCCTCCTTCTTTGGCGTTTCAATGCCCATGCGGTGAGCACGTTGCCAGAGAGTGGTCGACGGTATACCATAGGTGGTGGATGCTTTCGTCAGGCTCATATTTTGATTCTTTAATGCATCTAAAGCTGAATTCATATCATCTTGTGTCCAAGTTTTAGGACCATTAAACTGACCTTTCATCTCACCACCACCGCCACCACCAGCACCGCTGCCGCCATGCTGCTGATCCAAATTCGTATAATGCGGCTCATTTTGATCATGCGGCGACCCGTTAGCGATCATCATTGAATCCTCGCTCGTATCGGAATTGTACATATCTGAACATTTAAAGCAAGATGGAAAAAATTAAATAATTTAAACTAAATTATTAATCATTTAAAGATTTTACTCACCCATATGCCCAGCGCCCATCATATTGACAATCTCGGGCGTGATAATCATGCCCGGTTCGTGTTTGATTTGGCTCGGATCAATCTCCATTACAGTGCCAGTCGCCAACTCCGAATGCTGTGACTGTTGATGGTGATGCACCTGCTGTTGGTGCGCATGTGCCTGCTGTTGTTGCTGTGAATGCGCCTGCGCCACAAGCTGCTGTGCATGAAGCTGTGCGTGTTGCTGCGCGGCGTGATGCTGCTGAACAGCAGCATGATGTGCTGCAGCTGCAGCCTGCTGTTGTGCCAACTGCTTAGCTTCGATTATCTCACTTTTGATGTGCTGCACGAGATTCGAGTTGCTCTCGTCACCAGTTTGATGATGTGCGATGGAGTGCATTGGAGATTGATCGAGCCGGTGCATGTGCTGTGCCAAGTGATTGTCGATATCGAGCGCTTCGGTGGGATCTGAAATACATTAAGAATGTTTCATAAATATTACTGACATTTTTTAATAATTGGTAAATTATATAAACAAGAACAATAGATGATATCACATTACTATTATCGAATGAAAATTAATCTATCAAAAGAAACATGTACTACGTAATTTTACCGAAAAAAAAACTCACTTGATAGATCACGTGTATCCGTGCTGGGATTACAAGAGAGGTCGACGTGTTCCGTTACGGTGACTGGTGTGGCTGATGGTGCTGGTGGTTCGGGTGTAAAATCCAAAAATCCCATGGGTACGCCTAGCAAGCCTCCATTCTGTATGTGGAAAGAGAATACGCGCGCACAAGACGAACGCGAAAAGAGCAAATGCATATTTATGTAGAGAAATACAGATTCACACGCACAACAAAACAAACAAAAGCAAAAGAAGAAAAAAATTAAAATTTGTACACTCACAAACTAAAAAACAGTATAACAACTTAACTAGCAGACCGACAGGACGGATAGACCGACCGACTGACTGACTGACCAACCGACCGACTAAACGAACGACTGGCAGATGCATCAACAAATCAAGCAAACAACAAAACACCAGCCGTACACAGCGGTAGACAGAGGAGATACAAAATTATGTACGTAGCACTGCGTTGTATTTTAACGCAATTGCAATATTAGTCATTGGTATGTCTTATATCCGCCGCTATAGCGTTGATGATGCTGTAGCTATACTTGCCACCGCCTCTGCCTTTGCCGTTGCAGCTACCGCCACCGACGACACTTACCATGCCCATGCCTAAACTAGTCATATTCTTTTCTTTTCCGTCGCGCGCTACTACAATTTGTGTTACAATAGCTGTGCCCGGTGGTGCTGCTCCTCCTCCACCTCCTCCTGCGCCACAGCTGCCACTGCTCCCTGTTGTTGTCACTGATGTCAAACTAGCTGCTGCGTTTGCACTTGTGGCATTATTTGAGTTAGACGATGTCGATGCCGGCGATGCGGCTGACGTTTCAGTTTTGCAGATCTTCTGCAATGACGGTTTATCAACGTCAATAGAGTCGTCGTCACAAGCAATATGCGTGCCGCCACCAGCTATGCTTGTCGTGACTGTTTGTACTCCGGATACGGGTATATAACTACCGCTTTGCAAACTGACAATCGATGTTTGGTCCTGACTCTGTATAAGTATGGTCTGTGGATGATGTTGTGCCTGTTGCAGTTGCAGATCTGGTGATTTTGAACGCTTCCGTACTCGTGATTTTCGTGATAACTGTTGCTGTTGTTGTTGCTGTTGTTGTTGTTGTTGCTGCTGTTGTTGTTGTTGTTGTGACTGGTGCAAGCTACTGCTGCTTGACGTGGGCGTTGTGGCAATCAATTGACCACCGACTGTCAGCTGCGCGTTACTTGCTCCAATGGTATGTTGCGTCAGCACTGCACTCTGTTGTTGTGCAATCTGCTGCTGCAGCTGTTGCTGTTGTTGTTGTTGTACTTGTAGTTGTTGCTGTTGTTGTGAATTGGGTGATTCTGCGCCTGGTACTATCGTCGTATTAACAATATTACCGACGACAGTTTGCTGAATATTCTCGGAAACAGTAATTGTCGCTGTGGCAGCGTCGTTTAGATCATCAGCGTTCTCGGCGGTTTCACAGAGTCCTTTGATTTTCAACTGTTCGGCGGTGCGTAATAAACCCTGAAATTGATTAACAAACAAAAAAATATAGATAAGCAATTTGTTATGAAAAAATAAAAAAATTAAGTGTATAAATAGTGGTAGATATTGAAATTAATAAGACTTTCCTTTGCCGCTCCCTCAACAAAATAATTACTGAATTTTCAATTGTTCAAACAACAATTGCAGACTATAAGAAATATAGAACGTAGGAACGTCGATTAAAAGCACCAAAGACTATCGGCAGTGTATTGAACGGGCCGGCAATCAAGTATTTGCTGGTTGTGTCAACCGACTGACTATGAATGTGACTCCTCCTCAGCAGAGTCGTCGTTGCATGAGCAACTGAACTGTTGTATATAACCGCCAATACCCCATGCCATAAGCGAACACCAATGACACACAACATCCTCAACGCCCAATTCAATACCACCACCACAAACTCTAGCGAACAAGCGACCAAACGACTGAGCCAGCAATTGGACAGACAAATATTTACTTGAGAATTTTTTCTTTTAAGTTTTTTTTTCGCTTCGTAAGATTTTTTTCCCCCTTTCCTTTTTAAGAATTTTTACGGAAGTCATGTTTAAACTGACCATCCATGCCGATTGAATTTTTGTCAACGGATCCACTTATGTATGCTACAGAGCGAATCCAACGATAAGAAATAGACAAACTAAAAACATGGAGTCTATAAATACTACCCTGAATGAAGCAAATTGGAAAAATTTGGCTCGACTTTTTCTAAAGAATATGTACAAGAACCTGGTAAAACGTCTTACTAAAATCCAAGCCTTTCAATATTTTTATACTGCAGAATACATTATATAAATTTGATATATTACTTAAAAATAATCATTATATGTTTTGACCTAATCACCTAATTATAATCTAAACAAAATGTTTATATGTTGTACAAGACCTTCATAGAATGCCGAGAAGCCGTAATGACTATACACAAAAAGAGAAGTAATTTGTTGTATTGGGGAATCCTCGCATCATTATTAGAGAAGTTTATGACGATGTCAACATATCGGTTGGCTCATATTATACAATTTTTTTATCATGTTATATGCAACACGATAATACACCTGTTTACACATCGTTGCTTGTTTAAAATTTTTGCCGAAAACAACACCGTAATCATACTTCAGTCACCGAATTCACGGGTGAATTCCAAAACTGAAAATATCAAGCAGAGGACGGCACTTTTCCATGATTAAGTAAATAAAAACTGCATCGCTTGAAGAACTTCGAGATTAAAAGACTGACAGACGTGTATTATATCAGAGGGGTATTACTTTAAAGGGAACAAAATAGATTTTCATGAATATAGAATACGTTAGAATGAAGGCGATCTAGATAAAAGACGCTATCCCTTCTTCGCTTAGTTTTATGCGTGATATATTGAAAGCAAAATCTACGACACGCCCTTCTTGCGTCTGATATATATTTATTATTTTTCAAAAGCAACATTATCTTCACATAAAATAAACAACGATGGTCTGCTTAATCACGATTCGCATTTTAAACAAAAAAAAATCAAAAACAAAAAAATTAAAGTGAAAATTAAAGGAAACAACTGCTGAACCGTGGGCCCAAGAAAAAATTCTTATTACAGCCATTTTATGCAAAAAAGAAAAAAATACACAGAATAAGAGCATGCGAAAGGAAGAGAAAAAAATCAAGAAAAAGAAATTAAGAAAAAATTGTATAGGATGGTCGAAAAAAAAATTCGTAATGCCACACACCCCTTTTTTTTTCTTTATTATTTCCACTTCTTTTTCAAGCTGTCCAAAGGAGCACAAAAAAAATTAAAATGAAATGGGAAAAATTCCCAGGCCGCCACAAACTGTTGTGCGACTTCAATGCTGCCAAGAAAAACTCCTTTAAACCAAAACAACAATTTTTCCATGTCTCTTTGCCTTGCCACAGAGCAGTGAGAAAAAATTCTTATTGGAGATGCAAATAGCTAGCGCCGGAAATAACGCTTGACAGCACTGTGGTGGCAGGCGACGGGAGCAAGGAGCCCAGTCAGTTGAGTTGGGTTAAGGGTTGCTACCGCTGCTATGGATGCTTAAGCCTTTGTGAGCTCAATGCAAGTGGAAGATGGAGTTGGTCACCCGGTCGGTCGAATGCTTGCTCGCTCGTTCTTTGCGCACTTGGCTGGAATTGTGGTCGTAGCTGCTGGTGATGGCTACAGCAGCGTTGGTCATCAACGCCAACTTCGTATTTGTTTTTTTTTTCACGTTTCTTTGCTGCCGCATATCTTCTTTAACCCCCCCCCCCTCGCCCCTTTGCTTTCAAGCTGATATTTATTTAAGTTAAAAAAGTACATAACAAATTTACGCAATTTTCTTTTTTTTTTTTTTCTTTTTTTTCAGTAGGTACTTTATTAAAAATAACAAGCAAAGAAAAAACGCATTTCCGTTTGAGTGAGAGAGCAGGCATGCGACGACTTTGGCTCGAGGTTGGGTATTAATTTGTTTTTCTTTATTTCTTTCTTTTTTTTATCATTAAGCGTAGTCGCAGTCATAAGGGCAGAGGAAGCGAGAGAGAATTAAAGGGTGACAGGCGCAGTAGTGTTCGGTTTTGAATTCTTAAAAAAAAAAATATTTTATTTTATTTAATTTTTTCTTTAATTACACGCTCAGAGTGATGTACAAGACGAACAGTAGAGAATAAGAAGCACAAGATGTGGGTGGAAGATGATGCCAACGAATAACAAACGCAGATGAAGAAAGCGCTTAGCAACTAATGGCTTCTTTTTTCCTTTGATTTGCAAGTCTAAATGATTGGATGCATAATTAATTAAAGAAAAAATGGAAAACTATTTAAAAAAAAAATATATATATATAAAAGCTAACCCACACTTTAAACAAAAAGCCGGTACACCACCTCCAAGTACATACAGTGTTATGCATGAAAAGCAACGAAAACAATTTTTAACCTGACGTTTTTGGGTCTTAGATTTCTCAACTTGAAAGTAGTCACGAAGCGCCAGTCCAGAGATTCGGTAAAAGCTCAAAAAACGAAACTGTTTCGGATTGAAAGTTTTCAATATCAATAAAATATACACTTTATGTGGTCTGACTCTCACAAACTTAATATGTATGTACACCCTTTTCCCCTATGGAAACCCGGTTCAAAAAATAATTGTTTTTTTTTCAAACTTCTAAAATATTTTGTAGATGTCAGTAGCACCATTTTATAACATCAGTTATTGATCATAGATGTCTCCACAACCTGATTTATTTCGTGTCAATTCAGAGCAATAAAACCTTTCAGAGCATACACAAGTCTGTACAAAAAAATATTTTTTGGACTTGCAGTGCGTTTTCTAATAGATGAACTTATCAGAGTTCTACAAAATATATCGTAGAGTGTTGAATGTAAGCACTTTTATAATCTGTCATTATGGGTTTCTAGGTCTAGTAAAAAGTCTTGTTATCCATTGTAAAAACGTTTAAAAGGCACAAAACTTAAAAAAAAAAAAAAAAATTATATATTGAGTTTGCAATTTTGTTGTATTTCCAACAACATCTTATGTTGCGTAAGCGTTTACAATATTATGGAAAACTACGGGAGCTCAATGTCGAAAATACAGAAATAGCACAATTCTGGTCCATCCATCTACACTTAAAACTAACAAAAAGTCAAAAATTTAAAAAGAACCATTTTTTGTCCGACAATAATCTTTTAACGGAGTTAGCTGTCAAACTGTCTGGCCAAAAAAAACTCTCCCACGGCTAAAGTTGGCCGTCAGATGATTGTAGCGTTAAAAGGAATTTCAAAAAGAAAGCTAAACACGATTCTAATATTACTATACGAAAGGTAATTCGAAGATTTAAGTGCTGCTAAGCGAGCACATGACCCATCGACAATAACAGGTGGTAGTCGGAAGAGACCATGACTGGTGAATAAGCGGCATGCGGTAGCACCTGGCAGCTGAGTGTCTTCAAGTTACTGTCAAAATCCGATGCAGATACGTCTTTCTTTTTTGTCTGGCGAATAATATATTTCGATCGATTCATGTGGTACCCGAATTTTCCGATCCTTTGAATCTTTCCCATGGTACGTAGGCGCATTGATATGGCTTTTTGAGTAACAGCCAATTGCGCGGCAAGCATTTCTTGCAGTGTAAAGCCAACGGTCAAAAGAGCCTGCAACAGAATCTTTAACAGCCGATTTTCAAGCTCCTTTTTGCTTATTGCCATATATGAACCGATGACACCAATCTTTACTTGGAATTACTTGGAAGAGTACAAAATAAATATTTAAGAATAATGGAACTTTTTTGTATTATGTATATTTAGACTTTTCGTGCAACATGAAAAATTTAAACTTTCAGATCTTACAGAAGTTAGCGACGCCAAAAATATATGTTTTTTATAAGTTTAAGGGATACATTTAATGACTGTACCAACCCTTTTGAATCATGATCTCGCTACTTCGACTTTATTGTATGCTAATATTTCAGTTTAATTCGCGTAACTCTTTTCATTTCCACATTTCCAAATAGTGCAGTTTTCCACAAATCATAACCACTTTCCGTTATATAAAGCTGTAAGAAACGTATTCTAAGAATCCCTTTGATTCACATTTATTAATTAATGTGCAACTGCAGCAGAAGATTTGCTCTGTGCTTTCAGCAAACAACCAATGTGATGAACCAAACACACATCAGATGCAAAGCAAAAATTTCAATTAAAAAATCTAGTTTAAGTCAAATGAAAGTCGAGGTCCGGCAAGAAAAACTATAAGCAATGTGAGGATACAAGAGGATACGCTTCAAGAAAGGTGAAAATAGAGGTAAAAAATAGGAGAGCAAATGAAAATGAACAAACAATAATATGCCTGTGCGTGTAGGCAGATATAGACTATGACTATTTCTGTGCGTAGAAAGTCAGCAAAAAATTTTTTTTATATCTAAGCATGTCCTTCAACGCTGCGTATGCGTGTTGTGAATTAAAGACGAACATGTAATTAAATCCAGTTATTTCCCGTTTCATTTTGAAAAATGCTACTTTTTTAATTCTTTTATTTAAAAAATAAGCATGAAAATTTATCATAGTCACTCATTGTTAGTTTCCAGAAAAAAAAACGGAAAAATCTCAAATTTCGCTAAGAACAAAAAAATCCAGACTCATTGAGGCCAACGAATGGGGGATGGATGCATATACAGTAGATGTATGCATGGGTGGGTGGCGTCGGAAAAAAATCGATAATTACCAATGTAACTAAATACAATTAAAAAAGAAAGAAAAGAAAAAATGAGAATGGAAAAAATATCTAAAGTCTGGTGCCTTCTCTCCTTGCTTACTTACAGTCCAATTGGCAAACGGTTTGAATGGGGGCAACGACAACGTGCAGCAGAAATGGGTTCGGTGCGCTTGAATCGAGCTTTACGCTGTGCTGCTATAGCTCGAGGTGGGTTGGTCGGTTAGCTGTTTGTTGGTGCTAATGGCAAAGAAAGTTGCAGCGGTTTTAAGAAGGTAGCGCGGCAGGCAGTATTTGGGCGCCTGCCATGCCAGTGGAAGACCAAACGAACAGCCGGACGACCGACCATCCAGTCCATATATATATATATATATATATATATATATATATAATATATATATATATACCAGTCAGTCAGTGTCGTCTATGCGGCGCATGCAGAGCAATCAAAAAGACAAAACGACCCAAGGGTCTGAAATTTAAGTATTTTTTCACTTTAGAGAATGACGACGCTACCGTTGTTGCATGGAATACATTTAAAAAATTTTTTCCAGCATTTCGCCAGTTACAGTCTCACATTCGTTTCAGAAAAGGCTGTGCCATCTATGCTATCCGCCTATTCAAACTAATACAACGGTAATATCCTCAGAGAATACATGTAGAAATCTATCTTATCTATCTATGTATATACAGTTCTGCACAATTTTTCTCCATTTTTTTGTGTGTACTTCTTGTGTTAGTTGCTCGCAGCCAACACAAAACATTTATTATTATCACTTTACATTGTCGATTGCTGTTCTGTTGAATGCAGCTGAAAATGAAGTTATCGCCTGCAATCAGTTTTAGATATGCAAAATGAAACTGAAGTTGAATTTTATTAATTACTGCCGTAAAGTACAATATATAAAACGGAACGGATTTCTGCAGGAATCGATAAAAAATGTTTTAATCTTTATATACTTCTCAGCCCTTTGATTATTACATTGACATCTCCAATGCTTGTACGTATATAAGCCGAAATTTGATTTTGTCTAGGGTTGAGGGAGGGCAATGTTTGGTGTTAGGTGGTGGTTGTTCGATGTTAAAAAAATATGCAAATCAGCCGATTTAAGCAAAGAAAAAAGGTTACATTCTACAAAAAAAAAGGTGATAAATTACAAAATATATAAGAATATTTTACTTCAAATAAAATCAAATTGTATATATACATATTTAAAATATTTCTTGAAATAGAAATACAGTACGAAAAAAATATTAGGTCTACTACTACACAGTCTTATTTATTTCCATTCTAATTATTATGGTCTCCAAACTCTAAAAGTTGATTGTTGCTTCCCCCTGCGCAAGAATTACATATGTAAATGTGCTCGCAGAATATATCAAGCCATACAAGTTAAGACATGCTCTTCATAAGTTCTACAAAATTTCGTTTAGATGCTCTGAATGCGGGCACCACGTACATTTATTGCGAGATATACTACACATTTTTATACACAGTACCCATTGAATAATCTCAAAGTGCGCTTTTATTCAGATATACATACATAGATTTTAATGCGATATTCGAAAGGAGTGCTAATAAAACCCCTCTAAAAAGGGTAGTCATAATTCCAAATTTCACACATTTTTCAGATTTTTGTATGAAAAATAATTTTGTTATTTAAAGAAATGCCAAATTTGGTGACTTGTAAAATATTTTATGTTGATGGTAAACATGTTTCCAATATATATGATCACCCATTTTACATGTTTAATTTTTTTTTTGGACAAAAAACATTTTTTTATTAGTGGTACAAGCTCTTCATAGAAGGCCAAGAATATGTTAATGACTATGCCAGCCCTGAAGCCCCCAGCACGTCAACAACCTATGAAAAAGTTAAAGCAGTGAAGAAACTTGTTATACAGAATCGCTGAATCACTATTATGAAACTGCCGAGAATGGTATTGATCATGCCATACTATTTTTTGGAGGTTTCAGACATGAAACGAGTGGCACCGAAATTTGTTCCGAAATTGCGCCAATTTTTACGAAATCGCTCAGAAGCTGTTGAATAATGTCAACGACGTTACTGATTTGCTTAAAAGTGTCACATAACTGGTGACAAAACATGGTTATGTGGCTATGACGTTGAAATTAAAGACCCAATGGAAGCAGTCAGAAGAGACAGAAAAAAAAATCACACCAACTTCGTTCAAATGTTCATAAGAATTATTTCCTAGAAGTTATGCGCCAACTGTATAAAGATAATGCACCTTACCTTCTCTTACATCGTTGCTTATTCGTTATTTTTTGTACAATATAAAAACCCCTTGACGACTTTTTCCTATTCCCATAACTGAAAAGACCCATTAATGGATGACGTTTTACCACCATTAAGAAGTTAAAGATAGCATCACTGCAAAAGCTCAAGGATGTACTGAAAAGCGCATATCATTATTTCGCGTATAGGAAAAATCGCTGGTTCAAATGTCTTATATCTGAAGGGTATTACTTTGAAGAGCACAAACATACATTAATGAGTATATTTTTTCAAAATTAGAATCATTATAACTGGCTCGTTCACATTAAAGCTTTGAGGAAGTTGGGTTGTTTACTGGAAGTCTTTGTGCGTAACTTTCATAAAGTTTTTTATAAAGCGGCACTGATCCACAATCTTCATAATATAGTATATTGCAGTTCCTGGATGATTTCAGCAGATGAGTCAATCGCTGGCATGTGACCGTTAATGGCAACAAGTCGCTGCACTCTATTTTGCGTTCCAGAGGGGAAATTGTATTGGAGGCACACTTAACCACCTGAAGCTAGTTCATGTAAATTATGTTAGCTACCTGGATATGCGCCTAAATCGGTAAGCTTATGCACATCCGTAAAAATGTGACAGCATGTGTGACAAAGATTGAACTAGCTGTTAAGACAGACCGTCATCCAAGCTTTGTTTGAGCTATAAGGACATTAAAGCAGCTTCATTCAATGATTCCAACGAATTTGCCAATGTTCCTTGAAAACATCGTTAGAGATTACTTTTAATAAGTGCTAGAGTCAAACCTTCTCTTTTCTTGGAATCGACGGTCAACTCTATATATTGCTTTATTACGATTTGGAAATCTATAATAATATTATTAAGAGGTATTGTTTGTAATACTTTCACTGAGTACCGTGAATCTGACAGTTATCTCGCAGTAATAACTTTTTCCCGTTGAGTTTGCTGTCACATTAAGTTAAAATTTTTACATATTTGAAATTACTTTCAATGCAACTTGATGAGAGTATCACTGCCTGCAGACAGGGAAGATCAGAACAACATCTGCGGAGCCGCTAGTTCGATATATTTTATAGATATGTTTCATAGGTTAAGTTAGCTATTGTACTTATACGATGTCGATTTATGTAGATAACACTTTCGGGAGATAAATTTAAAAAAACAAACAAACAAAAAATACTCCGTTCACTAAATATTCCTCCATTTCTTCAAGACCAATCCAAATAATCTCTTCCAATTTTACAGTGATGTATATCTCATTTCAATTCATGAATGTGCATTGATTGAATAATTAGCATCTGCAGATCTTGATGTCACAAGCGACCGACAACTGAATTAATTGAACTTTCGAAACATTCGAATGAATGAATGATTTCAAATAACCGCACTTTTAAAGCGAATTAAATTAATATTTCATGAAAAAAAAAAAATGAAAAAACATTTTAAATTGCTCAAGATCCAAATGCCTAAATTTTCGCTCCGTTCAACTTTTTTTATCCAATATATATTCCAATATAATCAATGGAGTTCAATATGATCTTACTAAAGAACACTTAAAGAAAAGTTTTTGTAGTTTCTATGCATCAAACCTTCGTATTTTGCAACATTTACCTGCAAAGAAAAAGAGAAATTGTGCAATTAGCTTTGCATTCTTATAAAATAGATGTTTTATTTATATTATTAAAATAATAAATAAATGTAGCTCATACATATCTCATATAATGTAATATTTATGTTTCGAAAGCGGAACTAAAAACCTGGTTGTTGATAGCAACAAGATGTTGTGCGATGGTACTCAACAACATCATAATTAAGATAAGCAGAATATCATCATCGTTGTAATTATTATTGAGAAAACATTTGCCAATACAAAAAGCAACAACAAAAGCATCAAGTTCAACTAATTGTCAAAAATTAGAAGAAACCAAGTTACAAATAATGAAAAAAATCTAATGACATAGCAAATACATACATACACATGTATGTATGTATGCGCAAGTTACATGTGATGCCTTTCGCTGAGCTTGGGAAAATGCGATTGTCAGCGTTAATTGAATTAAGGTATATCATACACACAAACAAATAAATAAATATGTGTGTATGTATAGTCTTCTCAAGCTTAGAACCCAATGAGCTTAACTGCTCGTGTGGTCAGGTCAGCAATATTAAGATAGTGAGGTGCGGGCGGCGCAACATTTAACAAAAATAGATTTGAAGAAGCGGCACTGATTGCGAAAAAAAAATCTATTGCAAAAAAAAAAATTCATATGACAAAAACTACAAAAACAAAAAATAATAGAAATTACTCAAGTGCTGATTGTGCCGAATAGAAGCAAACAGTTTTCTTCAGGGGAGAGGGTCGATGCTGAACGAAACAGCGGCGAAGTAACAGCCAGTGGTAGCGAAGAGTTAGTCGTATGCGAGAGCGTGTGAGAATATGAATACGAGTGCCGGTAGCGGCGACTCAACGAGTTTATTGAACTTTTTTTCAATACAATTTTTTTTTTTTGTTTTTGTCGCTTTTTTTTATAGCTTCATTATAATTTTGTTGCTTAAGGTGAGACAGAGACGACGTATTAGCAATAACAATTGCATATTAATGAGCGTAGCGTTTCAGCGAATTGTATGTGTATGTGTGTTTTTGTGCTTAAGTGATAAATTAACACAAAACTACCGCGGAAAAGAAAAAAAAAATATATATATATATTTTGAGCAGTCTAAAAAGAACAAAAATGTTACAATTGTGATTACAAGACTTCGAAATACCCTGCTAACTTTCTCACGTACTCGATGCTGAAACTCTACATATCAGTGACGCTCTTAACTAAAGTTCGATAACTTGACCTCAAGCTATGAGCGGCATATTGTGGATGTGGCATATGTTAATTTCTCTACGCCTTACCAGCACATGATTCAGACAAATCAAAAAATTTAATGTATTATTTATATACTACGTTTATACGACACATTTCATGAAATCAAAAAATCAATGTTTATACGACAAAAGAATATTCAAAATATGTAATTTATAAATAGTTATGAAATACTATTAGATAATGCGAAGGAATACAAAAAAGGTTTAATTTAACGCAATTGCATTATTTTCGTTCTGGGAAACTAAAAACAAAATAAAGTCAAGCATTTGACATACAACATCATATGTAATAGCTGGCAACGACGGAAGAAATATATGAAATATAGAAAAATATTCACAAAAGGTTTTCATGATGATCAGCATTTCATGAAAAAGCGTTTTTCTTTTTTTTTTTCACTTTTCATGAAATGTTTGCTCATGTTTGCTTTTGATGATCATCTGACATCTGTCATGTCAAAGTAGTTTCCAGTAAAATTTAATTTATACAAAAATTTATAAATATTGAAGCAAGCCCGTTATTCCTTTATAGTGAGTAGAAGATTCGATGAAAATAGTGGTTATTTTTTTTGTTTATAAACCAGAAATTTAGTTGTGAAATGAAAGTTCTGTAATAATTCTTCTCAATATTGAAACCATCTTCTGTACAATGTACAATGCACTTATGCCAATGTGTTCTCCAATTCTTGAAATAGTTGTTTAATTCGTTCTCTGAAATAACCTTCCATTTTTATCGCTTAAAAAAGGAGTTCTCTCCGGATCGAAAGCATAGATCATATCCAATAATGATGCGTTTCATGGTATTTTGGAAGTCCGAGAGCATAATTTCACACAAACTAACACAAGTGTTCGAGGGTGTTTTTGAAACCAATTAACATTTGACCCTTATTAGGCACAGAATAACTTTTAAAATTAACTGAACTGCTGCATTATCAGCAAGTCTGGACGGTCTGGATGGATTTCAAGCACTTGTTCTTTAATTTAAATTAGAAAATCCTGATCATATACATAGAATGCGCAAAGATCGTTACTATTTGTTGTGTATACTATATGAAATAAGTATAGAAACTATAGATTTCACCCATATAACGTTTAACTACTATTCCACCCTAGTAATTCGGATTTCCAAAACAATTTGCATTTGAAAACGCAAGAAAAGTTACTAAAGTTACTTAAATGACATAAATTGCACAAACTTGGGTCCTAGAATGCCAAATATTTGTTATATTGGTGTATTTTCATTTCATATTCTCCAAATACCATATGAATTAAAAAGAGATAAGCAACAGTAAAATTGTAAGAGAAAAATAAAAGGAGAGAAAACTTAACGGCGTAACTTTAACAAATAAATTGAAAGGAAGTGTTCAACCGAGAGGTCAAATAAGACTTGAAATGAAATTGAGTTTCAATAACGTTTAGCTCTCTTTCAACACTCAACGTAATGCAAGAACGTGTTACGTTATTGCATATTAATAAAAATAATACGTAGCAGAGCAGACGAGCGTAGAGGAGGAGAGGAACACAAAAACGTTGAGAAATCATGTCAATGTTAAAGAAATAAAAAAAAACTAAAAAATAATAAGAACATAAAACAAAATATAGCAAACAAAAATAGAACAGGCAAGTGTACAACTTAGAGAATGAAAAAAAAAAACACAATTGACAAAAACAACAAAAAATAGCGAAAAGACGGGACAAAACACACAATCGCTAAACGATAATAGCAAAACAAAAAGAATACAACTAAAATACGAAAATGTTAAGGAAACGAAACAAACAAAAAAAATATGATAATAAAAACTCAAAGAAGAAAACGACGAAAGGGCAAACTGAGAAAATATATATAATAAAAAAAGAAAAAAAAAAAAAAAAAGTAAAAGTTGAATTTTTCCAAAGAAGCTGTGTAGCAAAACACAGAATTGCGCGAAAAATATATATGAGAAGTAAAAGAAAAATACATAATAATAAAAAAATAAAAAAAAAACATGTGGGAGCTCTCTCCTCTGCTGCTGAAAGGAGACGAACGAAATATAATAGAAGAAGGTAATAAGCAACGACGACAAAAGAAGCTGTTTAGCTTGAAAATTAAGGAGGAAAGCAAGCAACGCGTTGATAGCGTCTATTATAGTAACGAAGGAAATGCTGCTCACATTTTATATAGCGCCGCTCCTCCTTCTCCTCTACGACACTTCGGCAGCGTATTTTCGTTACTTTTTTACTACACGTTAAACTCATACATAATACACACACACATATTTAATGTTAACAACCTGTCTTGTCTAGTCGAGCCAGCAGACAGACAAGTTCAGATGAAAGCGCATGTAGAAAGGAACAATAACCGAGTATATCCTTTGACTATAAAGTTAAACACTGTGCAAAATTTTTTTATTGTTTTTTAGTTTTGAGAATATAGTAGATACTTTCTAATACTTCAAAAAGTACTAGATCGGACATATTGAAGTAAATAATACATAAAGTTTGCAATGAGTGGCCTTCGCGTCAATGCCAAGAGTCCCAACTTAACCACATGCAACGTTCTCCTGGCAAGTCAATCTCAAGAACCAGTCTCCGACGCATAATTCAAGACCATATATGTATATTATTATTACAACTTCTTGCTTTCTTTCGAAGAACACATATATCGTGCCGACATTCTCGTTTATTAGACCCACAGGACAAAATTGCGACGGGTTGAATCTAATCTGGATTTAAAAAGCATATCTTATTCGACTTAAAGGTAAATTAACAACAACAATAAGCATTTTTCCCTTACATTAAATTGGAAAAGCGACCATCGAAAACGTAAATGATCCTGATTTTGTATGTAGCCTGCCTGAACCTCAACAGTTTAATCAAGCAGAATTGAAAGATATGATAGGAGATTTAAATTTATCAGCAGCAGCTTCAGAAATACATATTGGCAACTTGTTTAAAAGAGAATCGTGATAACCGTTAACATATATTTCACATGATAATGAGTTGGTTTTTTTTTTTTTTTTGGAAGTGTACCAACAGTCATACATACTATCCACTAAGTTCTCTTTAAATTCACTTGGAATATTTTCCCATTCTGTCTTTACAAGGTTCCAAAGCTGCTCTGTGGTGGTAGGTGCTCGATTGTGTTGTACCAATCTCCTATACATATAATGTAAACTATAGTCCACAAATCGATTGAAGTTAGGTTTGGGTTTTTGCCCAGACAGCCAACTTTAGAGAATCTTTAAAGTGTGTTTGAGGTTTGAAAAATGTGGAGGTAGTCTTCATTCTTCATTATTTGATTAATTCTTATAAGCGGTACCAAATTCAATCAAGTAAAACCACTCCAAACCCTCAAGCTACTTCCGCCTTGTTTGACAGTTTGTTTTACTTGATGCTTTTGAATAGCTTCATAAGGTATACTCCAAAAATATTCATTTCCATGCTAACAATTGGAATCAGTTTTGTCTCATCGTACCAAATAACCCGTTTCCAATCGTATATGGTCCAATGCTGCCACAAATCGGATTCTGTGAAGCGCTCTACGTGTAATCAATTCACTTATGTGTTTGCTTGGGAATTTTCATAATTTTTTTTTTCAACTCTCGTATCATTAATCGCGCTTATGGATCGTTTAATAATCTAGGATGACCTTCAATATTCGGCATAGGAGCTACAACAATTGCGGTGCTTTGACTCATTTTGAATTTCTTACTCTGGATTAGGACCACTTTTACTCCATAGCAACTATAATGTTTTCGGTGTCTATGTTGATTTTCTTCATTATTTTCTTAATTTTGTAATGAACAAGTGTTAATGCCGATAACAAACAATAATAATTCATCGCATATAACAAGAGTATAAATATAAACTAAATGCGTATTATAAGCTACCAGCCATATATAACGGTAAATTTTTAACTACCCAGAAAAGTACAGCGTATATGTATTTCACTTATTGAAAACGTGCAAAACTCAGTGAATGCTGCATTATCTACATCGCGATTCACAGTTTTTATAATTTGTGTAGCAATTATAATTCTCAAATAGTTTTTAGGCACATTCGGTCCATTCACGCAGTCGATTTCTGACTTTTCCCATACAAAAATTTTTATTGTTGGCCAATGTTATTTAAAGTGTGAATAGGATTATTATATGTAGAAACTTGAAGACGCTCTTTATCTTTGAGTCTCATTATACATATGGAGACAGAAGAGCAGCGACGCGACTTCTGATGCTGATCAAGAACATACATACATATGTACATATATATTTTATTGTGGTCTGTCTCGCCTCTTTTTAACATATGTTTGGCAACGTTCAAGCAGCAACTCCAATGCCTTATTGCATGCACATATGAAGATTACCAGAGCTTCATGTAATAATTAAACTAGCAACCGAAGAAGATAAGAAAAATATCGATGGACAACGATGATGGCAGGAAATCATGCGCCTGCGAGTTCAAAGCGCAAAAATTTATGAAGTATTGAATAATAAGAAGCTCATATATACAACAACAACAACTGTAAGAACACCAAAGGGACTTATGGGCTGATGATAAGTACAAGTTGATGATGTACTATAGAATGATGCATGTATACATATGTATATGTCATATATATAAGTAATATGTATGTACAAAGTGCTTGTATCTTGAAGCGGGACAAAAGCCAAGACAGGAAATATTCAGTCACTCGTTGTTCTCGTGTTTATTGCGCATAAGTAAGGCAAATACACATTTGCCCATACATACCATACCATACCATACACTCTATCCCTTGAGGGGCATTGAATTGAAAACTTATAAATAAAAATCAACTGAAACCAAAACTGAGCTCAACTCAACCAAAGTCGCCAAAACGCACAAGACCCGACGACCGATGAGGAGCTTCCATGCCAATCGTACAAATCGTGAGGCTTAATATGCATGGCTGGATAAATTGCCGCCCGTCGCCAGCGACGAACAAGCAAATTGTGTTATAGAGACGAGGAGACTGACTGCCACAGTCAGTCACACCGTCCATCCGTCCATCCATCCATCCATTCAACCAACCAACCAACAATCCATCCGTCCAGTCGTCTCTATGTCCGTCCGTCTGTCAGTCATTCAGCAACGTGTGGCAGCAAACGACATTTGGCTGTGTTGTTTGTGGCTTCGCTCGAAATGCGGCATTGCTTGCTAAGGGCTCGCATACACAAACACAGCCACACACAAGTTTTCACATAAACAATATATATAAATATATATTGTACGAGTATATATATATATATATATATATATATATATGTATATACAATATATGTTGTATATATGTCCATGATAGGCCTTGTTGTTGCCTTTGGATAATTTGCCATTTTTATGGTTTCATGCCTTTGCATGATGCCAGCGACTGAGGAAAGCCTAGACATGACTAAATAGCTCACTATCCGACAGTTAACTCAGCTAAGAAAAGAAAATCACGTTCAATTCCTAAATACAAATGCACAAAATATCTATTAAGTCAAGCTACTTCCCAGCTTGATTTTATAAATTTTCTGCAGCTTGAAAACAATTCGGACCGATTAAAATTTATGACTTAGAATACAAGAACTACGCATAGCATGCACAAAATAATTTTGTCTCCAAAACGTGGGAGTATAAAAACATTTTTCGAGTTTTCTCATTTAGATTTTTTTTTTTTTTGTTCTTACTAAATTACAAAACGTAATCATTTATGCAGATATGCAGACCGATAACGTTCCCTCGTATTTATATGTACGTATTTAGATAAAAAAAATTTTCTTCTTTTAAGTTTCAGATATGCATAAATTTACATACACGACGACTTGCCCATCAAAGCTATCAGACAGACATTTCTACAGATATACAGATTTAGATGGCCCGCCATCGCATACGCTACACATATATTTTTGCAATGCAAATATCTGTAAGATACTTGAATATATATGCACATATATACAAATTTATTTATACATATGTATATACATCATATTATTTGCTTTCAGCTTAGCAAACTAAAAACTTTCTCGAAATAAAAATAAAAAGTGATTGAAACTTTTTCTTTAATTTATATGCGAAACTGACAGAAAATAAAAATCAATGAAATATTTATATGTATATGTTAAACTTTCTTACAAACAAATAAAAAACATCAACCAATGAGTGCAAATAATCGGCCAATAAACAACTATTTTTAAGTCAAAACTTTTCTATAAAATTAAAGAATTTGTTAAAAAAAAAAAAACAAATTTAAGATTTTGTTTTTATATTTTACTAGCGTTTGATTTGTTTTATATTGGATCTAATCACAAAATTCTACAAACTACCCAATTTTTAAACAACCTGAAGCTTCCAATCTCTAATCAGCGAAAACCCCGAAAACTTCGCTTGGATCAATATAAATATTTTTTGAAACACATATTAAAACAAACGGTGGACACAATTAAGAGCTTGGTGAGAGTTGGATATTCGAACAAGACAATAATACGAAACACACTGCAAAGATTGTTAAAGATTGGCTAATACACAATAATTTTATTTTTGTTTAAAAATGAAGTAGGCGAGCGATAAATAAAATTGGTCATAGCTTTGCATCCATTTGGGGTACAGAGATGCAATTTGACATAAATATGTTAAGGGGGTCGGGAAAAGTATCTCTGGTAAGTTTGATCAAAATCGGAGGGGGCGATGCATCGTTTTGAATTCATTTGAGGAAAAGAGATGAAAAATCCCAAGTTTGTCTATTCTAGGTGCGGGTAAAGCTAGTTATATGTATATAAAAGATGGTAATGATGTAGAATGAATTCGCTGTCTGTTATTCAATCGAAATTTTGTGTAGCTTTCTATATCATGCGATGTGCTCAGGTAGTTTTTCGTGAATCGTGAACATGGAATTATTCGATTTGATAATTGTACTGCTCATGTGACAAGACCCTGGAATATTTATTGACTCGTATATGATTTTTGTAATTTAGTGCATAAATCAATATAAACATATGTCCACTACGCCACTGCTAGTAGCTAAAGATGCAAAAGGAACGTGAAAACGAATACACATCGGTAGCCCCTTCTGATGACAGCAAATTTTTTAAAATTGGAATTAATTTCATGTGCGTAGATTTTATACAAGCAACCATTCACTCATTCATACAAACAACTTCAAAGCTTGCCACATACAAATTCATTAAGTATTTCCATATACAAATTACACAAAAGATTTGAAACAATTGCTCATGGGTGATTCAAATACATTCTGACGTCTTGGTGGATTGACTATATCTTTCGACAAATATATGCTATATCTCTGCTAACAGCAATTTATTATCAAACAAAATATGTGCACAAAATTTTGGTATCAATTCTTGACAAATAGCCAAGCCTTAAAGCGTTACATATTTAAAGAAAAAATTTAACTATTGAATGGGTGGTCCGGGTCGATTTGCCTAATTTTGGGATCAATGGACTTGTCACTTTGTCTGGTATAAATTATTATATAAGAAAAATCCTTGTTTCTCTTTTTTTTATTTTTTGGCTGGGGTGATCAGTTTTCTAAATTTTTTACATTTGCTGAATGTATGTACGTTGCAAGCAAGACATCAGAGAAATCTTCAAATTACTCTTCAAATTTCCTGCAACCGCACTGATGTGCGCTTTCGTCACTTATGCGGACTACCGCTCACATAAATATAAATTGTACTTTAATTACACAAAATTCAAAGCAACTTCCAAAAATAAAACAAGTAAGGAAATTTCCGTCGGGCGTAACCGACTGTAAGAGGCCCTGTACCAGTTCAGGTCGCCTAAGAAACACATTAAATATTCCCCTAGCTTATGACCAAACACATGACCACTTCTCACTGCACGACTAAGTGCCTTTAGAACATTTTTTTATGTACGAAACGAAAAGGGGGTCGCTCAAATTCAATTGCTTATAAAATCGTCATTTATTATCCGATTTTGATGAACTTTTTGGATTTTGGCTAAGAAGGACGATATCTCTATACTGGCATACTTCCTTTTGTGCCGAAGAAATTTTTAACCTTGGGGCTGATTTTATGGGAAAGGGGGGGGGGATAGGGGAGGGACAAGTTTTTAAAATAAACTTGTGAAATTCCGGAGCAGTCCTAGTTGAATGCAAAAAACACGAAGTCTCTATCTATTACCGCTTCCGAGATCCTTTCGTTCATACGGACGGACAGACGGACATGTCTATATCGACTCCTCTATCGCTCCTGACCATAATTGGGGTAACTTTGGGGGGTCTCCGATTATTATTTCTACATGTTACATACATTTGCACAAAACCAATAGGCTCTTGTACCTTCGGTACAGGGCCTAAAAATAAGAGAAAAAAGCATGTGAAAAAAACTTAGTCACACACATATACATGTATACACAATTAAGTAACGACCGAACAAAGATCAATCGATCAATGCTCAAAGAGAGCCATAAAAACAAGAGAACTTCGCTTTCAGCATAAATCCAATGAGCAGCATATACAGAGGAAAAAAAAACTTTATTCGCTTGTCTGTATTTGTGTTCAGCAAATGATGATCGTGAGTTGAAAAACGTGCGAACGAACACCAATTACAACAATAACAACAACAAAAGCATAAACTTTTAAAACACCAGCAACAACAACAACATCGTTGTGAAACTTTGTGCCGCAAAAAACTCGTTTTGTGCGACAGCCAGATATAGTATATACATATATACATACATACATATATAGTTAACAAAGTAAAAGAAATAAAACTTTGAGGTACACAAGACTGCGACGACGCCATGTTACTATTATGTAGGTACACATACATATAAGCATGCATGTACATAAACTCATTTTGGTTGTATGGCTGTATTTGTTGTTGGTTTCGCGTTTCAACAAAGTTTCCCAGCTGTTTGTTGACCTCAAAGCTATGTCATGGTTATGGCCACGGGGTAACAGCAGCAGAAAAAGAAGTCGTACATAGAGGAAGCAACAGCAGCGCAATAGTTAATAATAGACCAAATTAGGAACGAAGTTAAGTTAAACAGTGTGAGGGGAAGAAACGGTAAGTCAGTGTAATAGCAGTAGCTGCTGAACACAATTGTTGTGCAAGCAACTAGAATAGAAGAACTATACCAGTTTGAATGTTTTTGTAGTTGAAGATGGATGACAAAAACAAAAAAAAACAAAAAAAAAATCAAATAGTTTCTTCTTTCATTTTTCTCTACCGGCTTCTTAACAACAATTTACTGAAACGATATAGATATATATATATATGTATATATCTGATGTTTGAATTGACAAATTCTGCAATTTGTAATTGTTGTCAAAATTATGTAGAACTAAATGAGAATTATAAATCATCAAAATCGGCCCACACGTTTGGTCTCAACAAAGGAACAAACATACATACATATACAGTTAAACACATTACCCTTATTTTTGCGTTGCTCAGTCGGGTAAAAATAGCACACAAATGTCGCATTCAGCAAAACCCTTTATAGATTGATTGGAGTAGCTAACCAATCACTGCAGTATAAGCTATTACATTAAGAAAACCCTACAGATTAAATGAATTTACAATTTAATATAGTAGGTGGGAATTTTAATTTCGACGTTTTTTTATTTGAAAATTAAAACGCAAACGTTTTTTACTTTTGGTTTGTATTTGGTTTGTATTGCTTCGATTTGGACTAAAATTAATAGTCAAATGGATGCAAAGATATGATATAAGAGGTGAGGCACCGCCCCCTCCGATTTTAACAAAAACTAACCTATTTTATTTTTAAACGTCCCATCTATTTATATACCAAAATTCATAAAAATTGGTTTAGCGGTTTAGGCGTGACGCGCGGACAAACAAACAAAACTTCGTCTACCTTGACAAAAGGTTCTATTATATTTTCTGAGCCAACTCTATATAACATAATTTGTAGAAAGCAAAATTGTAGGTAAATCAAGGTCTTTTGTAGAAAATATGGAAAGTGCAGGGTACAAAAATATCCTTTCGACTACAGGTGGAATGATCATAATCACTTATAACCCGTATTCACCAGCGAAAACGAAGATTATCAAATATTGTTGGTATTTTTGAATATTAGAGAATTTTTTTCTATAAATTGTGTTACCAAGCTCTGTTCCACAATTTTAAGAGAAACATTAAACTAACCCGTGGTTTGTAAGAAGTACAATAAAACTCTATCAGATGACACTTAACTAAATCAGAAATACTTTATAGTTCTTCTACTTCTTCCACTAAAGCAGTTCAGCCATCTCATTAAGAGATCTGTGGCAGCTGATTACAGACTTTGAATTATTTGAAACTTTAGGATCTTTAAATATGTACATATTTCTTTTATTGCTAAAAAAAAATCTGTCTAAATAACTGTGCAGTGCACTGGCAATCTAAGAGATTTTGAAGCGTAAAATCTTAATATTAGAACTGCAGAAGTTAATTATAGTTTGCAATTGTGCAAGGGCACCCGAATGACAATAGCAGCATAGGATCAATTGACTATTTTCCAGAGCATGTCCCATCTTAAGCCTACTCTTAAGCCACACAAGTAGATATTAGCTTTTCTCGTTCGTGCTTTTAAATTCAGCTTCCAAACGAAGGAGTAATTACTTAAAAGCTTAATGGAGAGAATTCCACTAACTTTGGTACACGTCTTCAGAGCTTTCTTAATTTTAAGGTTAGGTCGTCATTCCAATGGATCACACGCACGCCGTAGCCTACCAATCGAACACTGCGAAACGCCTGCCTGTCATTAAACTTCAGACCAAGAAAAAGAATTCAAAAAATGTTTAATATAGCCTTAAACAACGCATGATGGCATCTCCGGAATGCTGAATGCCGCTGCTGTGGCTCTACACAGAATCAAAGAGCTAAAAGGTAGAGAAATACAGAAACTGGTACAAAAACAAAAGAAAAGCGTCATGTTGTAAAAGAGAAGAAAAAAATTATATAAAATGAAATAAAAAGTAAAATATGTAACGAAAAAAAAAAAAAAAAAATGTTTCAAGGACGTATGCAAGGTAAACATATGCGAAAGTTAAAGAAAAACGCAAAAAACAAAAAAGTCAAGCGTAAAAGCGAAAATATGTTAAAAGGAAAAACGAAGAAGAAGAAAACGTCAGCGACAAAATTGACTTATAAAGCCGGCAAACGGCGTCGTCGACGTATGAGCGAGCGCGACCCTCATGTATCTATATGTATAATCGTTTTTATATATGCTGCTGCTGCCGATGCCAAGCACTCGAGGAGTCAGCTAACTACCATCCAAGGAGCAGCTTTGGAAAACTCGTTTTGAAAAATATCCAAGGCAGCTAAAGCAGCAACAACATCATCATCATCATAACGTAGGTAAGGTAATAACAACAACAGCAACAAAAACGAAAATTTAATAAAATTACAACTGTGATCTCAGACATCATCATATATATATATGTATATATGTTTGTACACACATACATAGAAGAAATACTGCTAGACATAACCGGCAAGCGATGTAGTAGTAAAATGAAAGCAAAGTGGCTGGCTATAAACCGTCCAAAAAGAAAAAATAGATGGTAAGGCAAACGCCACGCGGCGAAGGAGTTGAGCCAGACAAGAAGAAAAAGTGTGCCAACAGCGTCACCGTCAGCGCAACTAAGCGACCAACTGAGTTAGTGTGTCTAGGAGTGCTGTTCGTATAGGAAAAGCAAGCAGCAATATAATAAGATAAAGACGACGAAAAAAAAGCATATAAAAATTCAGGCTAGACACATGCGAGCAAGTGAGTGTAGCCTACTTTTAAGTGAATCAGCTGCAGCAGCAGCAGCGGCTGTAGTAGTTGTTGCATTGAAAATATCATAAATTATGCAAGAAATAGTAGACCAAACAGAATCGTATGACGTGCGTGGTAGTTGCTGAAGGCGGGGTGCTAGCGGGGCAGTTGTTGCATAAAACAGGTCATACAATTTGCAGCAAAGTACAAACAAAGTTCAAGCAACTATAATAGACAACAAACTAGATGTGCATATACATACATACATACACATATGGACTAAAAAGTGCAATGAACAGAAAGTAGTAAAACCGCCAAGTGACCGAATTATTATACAGACTGTGTAGTGTAATAATTTAATAAATGACATTACTCTCATATCATAGAAAACATAAAAACATAAACTTTTTATTGATAACAAATATATTATTATAAGTATTAAAAAATACCTTTATAAATTAATAGTGATGGCAAAAGTTAGATATTAATAGAAAATGTATAAAAAATTCCAAACATATTCGATAAATTATTTTTTATCGCTTAATAAAAAGATATAAAAAGTTCGATCGATAAATTAGTTTCGAATGACTGCGTCAAAAGCAATATTTAGATAATATTCTAGCATATTGAAGACAATGGTAAACGATAACTTTGCGTGCCAAACTGTTGACGCACATACACCGTAGAACGGCATAGGCTCACTCCGGCACAAACATATGTGCTTTGACTGTGACAAAACGTCAAATAACTTTGGACTCGTTTCCATCAAAATAGTGCCTTGAGCATTTCGTGTATTTAAGAACGAAAGAACCATATGACAGACAGCGAGTCGGGCCGTGTCATTTCGGGCATTAAAAAAAATTTGCTGTGCGAGCTTCAGCCGTGCCCATATCTAGCAAACAGATGATGTATACCACAGTCTTCGGACTTCTTTAATTATTAAATTGTACAAGCTAATTTGGTATTGAACTATACCATTCAAGAAGTTATATCCTTTACTCTTTAGTAGTTCAAGCAGAAGTTCACCATTTTAAGCTGAAAACTTAAGATTCCGAACAGTGTTCAAATTTTCAGCAATTCCCTAAATAGATATTAATTAATGGCCGAGTGAGTATAAAATGTAACAATCATCAGCACATATCACCCATTTTATACAAACAGGAAGACATCTGTGCATCCTACAGAAATATAGATTAAACATGAAGGTGGTGAGAAGTTCAAACTGCAACACAAACATCTAAATTCTACATATGAGACCTTTGATTCGCCTCGACAAAGTTAACTTTGGGAGATAGCAAAGTTTTTCCTCTATTACTTAGATTCGCTTGTTTTCCATATAGCTAACCGATTTTTTGAACTTTGCCAAGGAGTCAAACTTAAAACAAAAGGGAGAAAACGCACTTTCAGGACTGAAATTCAATGAGAAAGAAAAAAAAATACAGCTTAGGAAGCAAAGAACCATAAGTCCAAATTCTGAAATACTGTTCCCAGCTTAAACATAGGACTGCATGTATCATGTATTATTGAAGCTAGACTACAATAACAAATTTTCACTTTCCACATTATTCTACTACAAACTTGCACCGAAATATAGAAGAAAAATTAAAAGAATATAAAAAACAATTGTGTGAAATGTTATTGGAAATATTTATCGTGCGTTTTACCATACATATTCCTTAACATCTTAAGAGATCAAAGTTCAAAGCATGTAAACAAAAAAAATTATGATTACATCACTTTTGGATTCAATGTACCACCACAGCACTCCTTGCCATTTTGACAAGACAAACAGAGGTATACAATCTCCCACATACACATAAAGAGATTCCAACATGAACACAGCAGGTTTTTCACAGCAGGCAACAAATAAATGATTTGGCCTATTCTTCGAATGCCTCCTCCTTACGCTCCTCTATTTTAACGAGTTTCCTTCAATTTCTTGGTCAAGTTCGAAAACAGGTTCTACGCATTAAAAATGTGAACAAATCCTGCTACCTGCTTTACTGACACTTGTTAGACGATAGACCGACCGACCGACGCTCGATGGCTCGCATTATTCTGCCGTTTTTTTCGTTCCTTCGATTGAGATTCAGGTTTAGTGCGCCAAAGTGTTACAAATGGTTTGCTTATTTGGCACAGACAAAGGGGCGAAACGCAGTCATAAACTCTAAGACATTTAAAATTGAAAGTCACTTTCAGCTGTGAGTGAGTACACTTTGAAAGGAATTCTATTTCGAGCCCACATACGAATATAAGCGGATTGTAGAGTCAGTTTAAAATTAAGAAAAACCTGACTATGACGATTTGATTGAGTGATTTCATATAGGAAGGAGGGCATTGTCTACAATTTGTATGTATCCATATAGAAAACACCATTACAGGTGTATGTAAGGTATACGCATACAAGTCGTCATACTGAGTTGTTTAATTATCTTGGGAGCGTGAGTAATTATGTGCTAGTTATAAACGCCGAAGAATGCTGCTGGCAGCGTCTAAAGGCAAACGCATGTTACGCACCATATTTTATTTTATACTCTTGCCAAGTTTTTCAAGGTCTAATGAGTTTGTTACCACGAAGAAATAGCTAGAGACACAAAAACAAAATCGTTTTTAGGAGGAAGAAATCATCAGCGCGGCAATAATAATAAATGATTAAATTGTAGTTTTTAGGTAGGTACGAGTGGAGTGGTATAAGCCGCCGTCGATGCGAGCGTTCAAATAACAATCACCAACGAAACAACATCATTTGAACCACCAAACCGGCGACAAAGACAAGTTCAAGGTTAATATTTGACGGCGCGTTTCCAACGATTCTATAGACTTGCAAAGTTCGAAGTTCGTTTGAAAAATTTTCGCATTAATTTGGCAATACCGGACCGACGGTCCATATATGAAGTGGCGGTGGTGATGGTAGCGACCAACAATCACCAGCATCGATGTTAAAACTTCATTCAAATGTTGCGCATGCGCTTTGTAAGTTTAGTTTTAGTTTGGTTTGGTTTTTGTCTTGGAATTAGTGATTAATTAGTGTTAATTACACAAACTTATTTTTTTTTTTTCTTAATGTTACAAACGCGCCATCGTTGCTTTAGCCAATCTTTTCGAACAAAAATTATACAATCTAATCGAAAATTTTTTCGTATAAAAATTTTGTAATAGTGACGACGAAGTCGTTGTGTCATAAAAGCCCGCAAACGATTGTACGACACCAAGCCATTGATTAGTTAAATTTTTTGGTATGAATTTGATTGTACCCGGTTTTTGTTTGCGCTTCAAGTGATGGAAGAGCGTTTCAAAACAAAATAATGTGTTCCTTAAACCAAAAATATTCATTTTCATGAAACATCTGCAGCAGAGTGTCATTTTTTATATCGAGTTTGAGAAAGATTCTATGAAAACTGATAGATGCACTTGGTAAGTATTGTTGCGTTAATGTAAATATGTAAAATAAATGTTTTAATGTCAAACTAACAGCTTTTTAAAATGTTTATCTATCGGGATGTTTGTTGTTCCGTATAATCTCGGAAACGGCTGAACCGATTTTGACGCGACTTTCACTGCCTGTTAGCTTATATCATAAGCAGTAACTTAGTCTACATTTATTTCCATAAAAAACTTATATAAATGTTAAATAAATTTCGACATATCTATGGCTTCATTTAAGGTACGTGGATGATATTTGGTAAACATGTTAAAGGGATCGGAAGAACACATTAGGAATTTGCTCCGAATTGGAGGGGACTATATAAACAAAGTTAACAAGTTAACTATTTGCATCCATTGGAAAAATGTGGATGGTTTCATTGTCTATAAAGAAAAAAAAACCAAAAATATACACAACATTCATTTTGATATTTTTTAAGGGACGCAGCTATGAGAGACGGCTACGCCTAGTTAAAAATAAGTAAACAATTTCCCATCAACGATATACAATGAAATTCCAAACGGTAAATCTAAACACTATTGAAATAGTTACTCAATAAATGAAAAAATAAAAATTATTCATGTGACGGTATACCGGCATAGAATCGAAATTATTGAACACTATATAAAAATGCTTCAGACACTTAAAACAAACAATTCTTTAAGAGAATTGAATCGAGACTTTTATTTTATACCCTTTACATGAATCTTCTAAAAGTGTATATAGAAACTATAAAGTTTGTTGAATAATTTAATACATTCAATTCAATTTCCATGTATCACAAGCAGGTTTGAAGATTGAAGAAGATTAGCTACAACAATAAACAAGATTGTGCAAAATTTTAAAATAAACTTGTAGAATTCCGGAGAATTTCTAGTCGAATTCAAAAAACACGAAGTCTCTATCTATTACCGTTTCCGAGATCCTTTCGTTCACGGACAGACGGACATGGCTATATCGACTCCTCTATCACTCCAGACCATAATGGGGTAACTTTGGGGGTGTCCGACCATTATTTCTACCTGATACATACATTTGCACAAAACCAATAGGCTCTTGTACCTTCGGTACAGGGCCTAAATATAAAGAACACTGCAGAAACAAAAATTAGTTAGAGATATAACTTTGTACTTCTTTGAAGAAAGATACATTTAATACACAATACCTATACACATTGACTATAGTCGTCACATATACTGTTTTCTTGACATATTTGTCTGTCTCCCTAGTTGCTATATCATATGAAAAAAAAAATAAAAGAAAGAACATTGCTTAAAGTAAAAATACTCTGCAACATTTTAATTCCAAATTTGTTTGGTGGATATATTCATAACTGCATCTGTTTGATATATTTTATTAAATTTTAAATAAGATTCCCCAAATTTGACGCTCTCCAACTGAAACACAAAAAGGGGCCAAAAGATTTCAATGTGGCTACCTTTTTATTTTAATATTTCATTACTTGGGTGCTACCCATTTTAAGTGGTCCGATCTAGACCTTTATGAAAAATTTTATTAGAATTAATGTAAAAAGATCAAAATTGGCGGTGCTAGCAAAATAACAAAGTTTTCCGTGCTTAGACTCAGATAGGCAGCAGTTGGCTCGTTCTTTAAATAATAATAATTAGAAGGGTTAATACGAGATTTTAAATATGCAAACTTGAAGAAACTCTGTCTTATAGTATTCAAGTTCGCATTGCTTATATGGACGGGTATCGATACGACTTTTGATGCTGACCAAAAAAAATAATACACATTATGGGGTCTAATTCGCCGCATGCTGGCTGTTGCATATATTTGCACAAACCTAATATACCCCTTTAACAGATTTAATAAGGTTGATGATATTGATATGCAGTATTCTAGTTCTAAGAGGGCTGCAATGTTTGTGACAAACGAAGACGACGAATTCTAGCATTGGTAGACTAACTTCGTATGGATAAGAAATATCTAATCTTAAAGGCTCTATGTCTTATAGTATCAAGGATTTGATTGTTCAATCGGCTTTTGATGTTTATCAAGAATATATGTATATCCTTCTGCTGATGTATAGTATATTTACTCTAACTTATTATACCCTTTTACCCCATATGACTACAGACTATATAGAATTAAGTTGTTAATTGAGTTCACAACATATTGATCAAGACTGCAATATGGAGCGAACGAACTAAAGTAGAGAAATCTTAGTACAATCACAATACATATCGTTATATACATATACATATACTACAATATCATTTCTATACAAAAAAAAAAAAAAAAAGATTCGTTTTACTTGATAATTGGTTCCGCTGCTCTGTAGCAAAAATCACGATGCGCACGTACGCAAAAGTGTTAATTGCGAAAGAAAAGTGCGGTTTTATAAACTGAGTTATTGACTGTCGGGCAACACATAAACTATGTATGAATTATAGATATAGAGACCGAACAGCAGCAGCAGCAACTGAAATGTTGAAATGCAAACATAAACTTGGTAATATGGTGCAGCATTTGCAGTTGCAGTCGAGTTAATGAAGATGATGCACATGAAAAGCAGGCAACAAGCAGCTAAAAGACAGCTCTATACAACCCAACCAATCAGTGGACCATCATGTGTAACCGTTACGCTGGAAACTTTTGAATCACAGTTCTGCGCATGCGTTGATGGCGTTAATCAAGTCAAGAAATCATTTCGTTTATATTAAGAATGTACGTATGTCTGAGTGTGAGTGTAAGAAAGTCGACAGTGAAACTCGACTATCACTCAAAATTGGAATTCAGAAATCGATTATAAATTTAAATTGAGTAAGAATTCGCATGTGTTTTTTTTTTTTTTTATAGGAGAACGCTTTCACTATTCTTTACACGCAAACTTTTATGATATATATTTACAAATGAAAATTTTTCCGAAACCCAATTAGCAAACTATTATCCGAGATAAAAAATAATACGATTGCGTTTGCAAATTGTGACCATGCAAAAGCCCATCCAACGATTATATATACATGTACTTAGCAGATTTATTATATATACAATAAATAGTTATGTGTGCGTATATATCAGCAGTTCTATGTACATATTTTTGTATATACTTGTATTTAAAAATATATACAACTAATGACGTGTCAAGTGGTGTGATATTTCTTATATATATGTGTATACATATGTATGTAGTATTTCCAAACGTATTTTTAATACATATATGTACAACAATCGGTTGGAATGTTCTGGCAATAGACATCAACAATTGGATTATGGTGCTACGACAGACCACCATAAGAGGTAGGTCGTTCAATGGATGGATGGATGGATGGATGGTTGGTTTGTTGGTTGGTTGGCCAACAACGCTTTTAACGTGTGTTTAGTTTCGTAGTTTAAGATAGAAATAGTTTAACTATTAACAAACACTCATACACACACCAACTATACGCCGTACAACCGGTTTTATACGGCAATTCTGTAGGTACGGTCTGGAGCGCTATGTAGCTGCGTGCAAGTAGTATCCGTCCAGTTGTACTTTGTCGCGTTGCGGAAAGGCGAGGCAATACAAGTCATACGCGTCAGCAATAATTAATCAATCAATAATTGTGGCAGACCGACTAGCAGCAACAGCAATAACAACAACAACAACAACTAATACTATAATATAATGGCATACGCATTATAAACTAATGACAGCAGCAGCAATTGACAGTTTTACAAAATGGTTGCCACTGCCTACATCCGGCGACAGAAAACAATTTCTTTTTTTTTTTTTTAAATGTATATAATTTATTTTTTTTACCTTTACCAACGAGCTGTCGTGTTGTATGTAAATCCACTACAAAATTTTTCCAGTTTTTATTTCAGCAAACCAAATTATTTGACAAGTCTTGTTTAGAATTTTAAACGAAAAGAAAAACGCGAAAATTTGTTACCGAAAATTTTTACAACAAATAGCGACGACACTGTCCGAAATGAAGAAAGCAGCAACACCAAATTTCGAATTTCGAAAAACAAATTACCGAAATACTTTTGAATGAGCGAAAAGCAAGCAAAGAGCGTACGAAATTTTGCACAAACAACTTTCTTGGGTGCTTTCTTTTATTTTACTTCTTTTTTTTTTTTTTTTCTTTTTTCTTGAATTCGATTAACTCGATCGTTTACTTGATTTCTTTATTCAACTTTTATTTTTCCGAAAACACACTTTATTCTTTCGTTTTAGGTCTTTTGCACGTTTTTCGTACTATTTTCTTTTTTTTTTTAATTTTTTATGTATGTATTTTATTATATTCTTCCTGCACTTTTCTTATGCTCGCGTCTTCGATTTTGACGTTGTTGTAAATATATCACAAAAACCACCAGGTGAGGCGAACGTGTGACGCGTAGTCGGTGAATAGTGTAATGTATAGAAATCGAAGACTGAACTGAAACTGAAAGAAGAGCAAAGAAGAAAAAATTCCAAAACCCAATTTTTTTTTTACGCTGCTGCTGCTGGCATGACAGACGGAAAGACAGAGACCACAAACGGCGACGACGAAGACTTTCGAAAAGAAACGACAAACGACGTCGTATCCCATTTGTGTGCAATGCCGGGTCTTACGAAGTGTTAAAAGAGAAAAAGAGAGAGCCAGAGAGCCATGTGGCAGCAACAACAAAATCAATATGTATAACGCGGCTTAGCGGCGGCGGTGTTCGGGCCTGACTTTGTCCATCATCGGTCATTCGTGTATCTGAGTGAATAAGCAAATATGCCGGTCGAAAAACACAGACGCGCATGTGTGCATGTGTGTGGTGTTTTCTTTGTATGCGTGCACAACATGTTGCGCTTGTGTAGCTAAGCCGTATACCACCGCCGAAGAAGCCATGAACAGGTAGCAAGCAAGCAACCAACAGACCGTCCACAGACGCTAACATCAGCAATGATGATGTTGTTGACGACGACGACGACGCCGGCTCACAAAACTACTCGGCTTAATTTTACGGCTTAAAATGAACAACAACAACAACGAATCACTCATGCACACAAAAAAATTCAGTTGTATATATGCATGTATTTATGTATAGGAAAGCGTGACACCATGTAAAAAGTAGGTGCAACAACAAAAATAACAATACACAAGTAAAATGATGTTTTGTTTGTATGTAGAAAAAAAAAAAAAAAATCCAGATCTGCTCCATAAACTCATTTTTAATATTTATGTATAGAATCTTTAATATTTAATCTCCATGCACGACTTGTCCTGATCGTATATGCGCCGAATTTACCGTTTACAGCGTTTATCGATCTTAGTGGGTCTGATTTCTGATTTACGAGAATGTTCGAAATGGTGTTTCTTTGACGAATGACTCTAGTGGTCTGCCTCCGACCAATATTTTCCACATGGCTTTTTAAAGGCCAAATGAACATACTCATACGTAATAAATAGCACCAAAGTTTGCACATATACTTATTTTGTAAAAAAACCACGTGCTGTCAGGACTCTTGGAGCAGGTTGAATTACATAACATTTACCCACAAAAACATGCATACCTAAAAAGTACCGTTAAGTTTTGAGAAAATACATGCAAAAACAAAATGCACATATACTTATTTCCTTAAGGTATTTTTCAACATAAATAGAGAAACAATTACAAGTTTTAAATAACACAGATTGAATAGCTACGTAGACACGTGATTTGAATCCCGCTACGAATTTTCAACAGTTTTATGGCTGTGACCTTGCAAATTGTGTTATTTATATTATCTTGCTATGAAAAGCGAAATGTGAATTTTACAGTTTTCATGTACATAAATGAAAAACATCAGAAACAAACTCAAATATTTAAACATGAAAAGGTAGCCGAAGAAGCAATTGAACGTAATCCGGACTAGTTTTTGAAACGTTTTGTAAACCGTGATCGAAACATGGATCCGTCGAAACACACCAGAAACTAAGCGATAGTCAAAACAGTGGCGAATTCTTTTGGAATTATTCAGAATAATTTACAATGGCTATCTTATAAAAGCAAAAACACATTCGGAAATTAAATTAGCACACTCCGTCATTACTAAGCGCATTGTAACTTTCTAATGAAAAGTTTGTATCAAATTTCGCGGAATGCAAAGCACAACCGTAAGTTCAAACTTTGGTTTGCTCCACTTTTGAACAACTCTTTGTGGAATATTTTAGACGAATTGGCACTTAAGCACATTTATCGCTACTTCTACTGATATAAGTTATTTAGCTTAAAAAACAGCAATTTAATATATTTTTCTAAAAAGAAAGGTGCTCTTTTTTTTATTAATTTATTGACTATTTATTTTAAAATTTGAAGTTTAACTAATCTTTTTCGAGAATATACACGATTATTTAGTCACAGTTGATATGTAAACAAAACTTACAAACAATGCATTAATTTTTAAAGTTTTGTTATTATTATAAATCGGTAACTATGAAACTAATATAATTAATTGGTTTCAATAGTTCTGGTTCACATTTTTATAAAAATATCAAAATGCGTAATTCACTTTTAAGTGCAACTTTTGAATCGTGCCTAATAGATGTGTACAACAAATTCGCGCGTGAGTAATTTGTTTCACATATAAGAACATCCAAGCCGATTTTAGTCGAGTTGCCGTTGATGTTTTGTGAGGTTTCCTTGGCTACACACACATATGTCAAACGCGCAAGAGTGTGAGAGCGCAACAGCGAGAGCGCAATAACAGGTATAGCAATACAATCCAATAAGCATACATATCTGCATGTGAATGCGTCATTATCGATATTCGATACCATATGCGAATTATGCCATGCCTGAAATATTATACAGGCGAGAGAGCAAGAGGGACATTGGTCCCGATGGAAGCACGTTTTTTATATTATATTCTTTATTTTGCACAAAGCAAAAATTATATTTGCAAAGTTGCTAACCAAATAAAAATGGAAAAATCTTTCCACACACACACATATGTATACGCATATAGAAAAACTCTTTTTTGACCTGTTATGACTAACTTAATTAGCGTTTTATGTTGTCTTTTTTTAATTGCCTAAACTACGACACTTTATTTGGTACTTGGGCATTCATAGTACGTATAAAAACTCAACAAGAAATAGAGAGCGGGAGCGAGAGTTTCAAATTCTAAATTCAAATTTATTGTGTATTAGCAGCGAATTATGTTCAAAACTCCTAAGCAAAAATTCTGCATAAACAAAAATCTAGTGATGGGCATCGATAATCGATTGTTTGTCTCACAGTTGATCGACAAAACAGAACATGTCAAGTGAGAGAGATGAGCTCAAATGCAAAATTTTTTATTGGCAGTATTGGATTATTTTTTACAACTTTCAACGTGGATAATCTGAACAAGAGTGTATCGAATGAACTCAGTTATTTGTAGTATGGCGATGAACCACCATCAAAAATTACTGTATAAAGCTGGTATAGTGGATTCAATCTTGGTCGTAGTTTGTTCAGCGACGAATTCCGCGAAGGTCGCTTAAAATCAAAAAAAATCAAACGCGGTGCTTCAAAGACGTTTGTAAGATCGTCAAAGATGACAAAATCATGTATTAATGCGTTTGAGAAATTTGCAAAACCAATCTGCGAAGACGAATTACACTCCGCCATGACAATGTAAGCTCTCACACATCGGCTCACACAAGAGAATTTTTGAGCACTCAAAATATCGATTTGATGGATCATCCGTCGTACAGCCCTGATATGTCACCAAATGATGTCTTTTTATTCCCAAACATCAAAAATTAACTGCGTGCTGAACGTTTTTCGAAGCCCGAAGAAGCTGTTGCAAACATTGGAGATACAGGGACGGCATTTGAAATACATGTTAATGGTATCGGACAAAGTATGATCCATTGGAAAAGTGAGCATGGTTTTTTGCATAAGTGTGAGTGAGCAACAATGTAATATATACATACTTATACCCTAAAGCATCACAAATCGAACAATAGCCTGCTTCTATGAAGTTTATACTTAGAAAACTGAGTCGATATAGACTTATTAGTCTTGTCGTCCAGAGACTACAACAGTTAGCAACATAGACTTTGAATATTTGAATTATACAGATCGTATGGGAGTTATATCTGCAAGTGGGCGTAACATGGTGACTAAGCCTTACATATCTTCAGCTTAAGAACAAAACAAGTCTCCAACAATTACAGAATGATATTTCAAAAACTTGCGGAATAGTTTTGCCTCATACTGACAGGAGATAGACAGAGACGACATGGCTAGTACGATTCGTCTGGTCAAGCTGATCAAGAATATATATATACACTTTATAGGAGTCTCCGCTGCTGACGATAAATATCTATTTCTACCAATATTATCAAAGTGAAATTAACGAAATGTGGTTTTCAAAAATGTACTAAACCTTGCCACCAAACCCTTACAAATTACAGAGAGTTAGAAACTCCTTTGACTTTTTTTACTAACACAATCAAAGCATTAAAACAAACAAGTGTCCGTATACTCTTAGGTATAGAGCTTGGCCTGCTACAATTATGACCAACTATTACACTTCACTCGACGTCGTCGACACTAAGCTATTTCCAAGAAACGCTTGACCAACTCCGCAACGAAAAGTCTGCGCGCGTAAGAGCAAAGCGACGAGTTACAAAATCAAGAACCATAACGCCACTTCGCTGAAGTACGAGATACATCCATATATAGGTGTGTATTTATATACAACTGCAAGTACACTCAAAGTCCCGTGAGAGATCTCAGCATTAGCTAAGATCAATACAGAACCAACAGTTGCCGTCAAGTCGAACTCCGTTCTGCACGAATGAATGTGCATTGAATGAATGCGAGTGAGTAACTCTGTGTTAGTGTGTATCTGTTAGTGAATGCCTGCATGTGCTCATTTATTTATTTCACCTTTTTTTTTCAGAAAAAATAAGCAACAGGTAATTTCAAAAATATTTGGGGAGTGTTTCATTTTGAATTTGGTTCGAAGGCAAGTGAACGCAGAACGCACAACTTGACCAAAAAAAAAAAAAAATGGTAACTCAAATAAGCATGCAGTATCTGTCTCTGACTGCCAAGACAGTTTCCGCCCATTCGTCGAATTGTCTACAATCCGTCAGGCAGGCGATCTACAAAAAACCTGAGACAAGAAATTTTAATTTTTTTTCTCAGATGCATTTTAATACCAAATTGTTTGGTTTTTATTTCTTTTTTTATTATATTGTCTTATATTAAAATATTTTGATCATTCACGTATGCCAAAATTAAGTGGGATCTGTCGAGTTTAATCGTTTTATGAATGCAGTTGAAAACTTTAAGAATTCTCATTTTTGGAGACACAATTTTTATTGTTTTTTCTTTACTTTTCTTCGATACTTACACAGTTACTTTCTCTAATTGAATAATTTTAAATTTCGTTTACCTGTAATGAAAAATATAATAAAAGAAAATAAATTAGTAAACGAATTAAAATTGTGTAAGTCTTCTTCACTATGAATCAAAATTATCTAAAAAAAAAATTAAGTTGGAAGTGTATCTTTAAATTATTTTAGGAGAAGAAAGAGTAAATACTTCGTAAATTTTATAAATTTTGGGTTGACCGGTTAAGTATGTACTCGTTGCACTTGACTTGGAAACTAGATATCTGGGAGGCATTGATTTTGTTCTTATTTTGGGTTCTAATAATTAAAATACAAACAATTTAAAAGTAAAATAAGTACAAAAAGAAATGTCAAATTTTGACCCAAAAAAGTCGAAAGTTGATTTATTATTTGCGACCAAAAGCACCTCATATAATAATGATATTTGGATTCCTTATCGCTTCACGAATTTAAAAATCGCCGAGATTTTGTCTCGCTGCGACGACGCCTTAAATGGGTGTCGCACAATTATACAAAATAAAGTGATGCCATTAAAAATTATCCAATGAAACATCAAAGGATATACACATAATTTCCCTTGAAGAAACCCATATACAACATACAAACTCTATCCCAATAATCCGAACCAAACTAACAACAATACCACCAACAGGTTTGGTGGAGATGCTTTATTATTGCACAAATCCATGCATAACTCAGAAAAAAATATTCAAAATGACTTCGAAACATTAGCAATCGAGACAATGTCACATAAAATATTGACAATAAATACAGCATAAATATCTCCTAGCAAAACATTTACCAAAACCAACCTAGCGAACACCCTCTCAACCCACATAGTAACGACAGCTCGGTGACTTTGACAGTTGGTACCCCAACTGGGCCTCTCCTAAAACCCACAGAAGAGGTACACTAATAGCAAAATACATAGACCAATCGAACTACGTTTTACTGAACTACAAATCACCTACTCACTCTCCACACACAACACTTTTACCCAGGTCAACCTATCGTTTATCATTTTTGCCACAAGCCCCTCCTAACCAAGTCAACCTATCGTTTATCATTTTTGCCACAAGCCCCTCCTAACCAACTTTGAAACATAAATCCACAGACTGTAACCTGTACCAAAGCTAAATTAGAACCATTAACACAGCTAAACAACCAAGCAACAACAACAATATTAAAGCGATAGCAAAAACCATAACACTAATCGCCCACCTTTCCATACTACAAAACTCTACGTTCAAATTAAAAAAATAAAAACAAATGATGGTCTATTCTTATAAATCAAATTTCTAAAACAAAACATTATAGAATTTAAAAAAGCTAACGCAAAATTCCGGAGAGCAATAAGAGAGTTTAAAGTACAAGCACTTCACATATTTACATCTGAAATTCAATCCCGCTCAGACTCTTCTAGAATATTATCAAATATTAAATGAATCTGCGACCTCCACCCAACCAATTTCAAAAAAGTTATGGTGGTTTGTTTTAACTAACAAAAACTAATTCAGAACAGTTACAGTTACATTCCCTCATACACCGACTGCAAGAGAGATTCAAAGAATAGTCTTTGTGATATGTCTATTATCTCAGTTTCTATTTAAAATACATTATTTTTTCGTTACACACTTTGGACCTTCAATTGTTTACAATATTTCTCTTCGAATTTTATAACTGAAATGATTACATCTTGCTTTCATTAATGGCAAACGTGTCCTTATCCATTGTCTTTGAAGTGCGTTTCTAATTTCGAGTAACCGCCATATATGGTTTGGAAGTTTGAGCTTAATAACGCGTACACATTTCTGCGGAACTGCCCTTATATAAATTCATGATTTATTAGTTTAGTGAAAGAGTCAATTAAAGCATCAGTGTGATACCTATTCCTTCAGAGAAAGTCATATCATTAGTAATATCTTTGAATAGGCCCCAATTAGCATTGCGGATTATAACATAAATTTTTTCAGTAAGCACAAATCGGTTCGAGTATTTAATAGTCACAGCTAAGTGATCTGAAAAAATATCATTCGATGCTATTGTATTTGTTTTTGTGCCAACCTTTGTCCTTAGTATTTCAAAAAGGTAACTTAAGGATATCTTATATGAGACAGACCCCATAACTCTATATATGTATAACAATTTGTTTATGTTCGTTACTAATGGATTCCTAAACCGTTAATCCAAATTACAATCAAACTTTGCTGAGTTCTTGTGCACACGCCCATGAAAATTATCCATAATACTCCCGTCCGGTCAGATACAATTTTCTAAACTAAGGAATGAGTCAAGAGAGTGAGCGACTTGGACGAGAGAGTGTGAGTAGGTGAGAGTAATACAGCAATTTTTTTTTAACTAAAAGCACATATAATTCAGGTTAAGATGCAAGGAAAGGGAAAGTATACTGGGAAGTTCAATGTAATAGGGAGAGAGTAATGGAGATTGTGTGCGGGGAAACATCCCGCAAAGAGAGCTGATCGGACAAAGTGTTACCGGCGCATAGCGTGTTCGGGAAGCCGGCAAACAGTTATGTATTACATTTAATAAAGTTTGTAGCCTACAAGCTAACAGCAGATATCAGGACTATCTATAGTAACTATGTACATGTTCTGACGTGGTCTTATAAAGGAGTAACACAAACACCAGAGCTGTCGTTAAATATTCAAGATTCCAATTCTTTTTTGATTTTTCTTAATATATAAAAATCGGTTTAATGTTTTGGGCGTAAAGCAAACATGCTCTCGGCATATATGTGTCTATGATTGTCTGGTGTCAAAACTTTCAATACTCTGCAGAACTGCGGGTGGACCCATATCTAATCAGCTGACTAGTTTAGCCATAATCTTCTTTGCTATTTGCCATTTTTTAATGAAAATATCCTAAGCAAGCTTACGCGTCTAACTTTAAAACAGCTAATCGAGGACCAGCAGTGTGATCAGATCGTGCGGAAACAACACAACCACAGCGTGTTGTTGTAAAAGTTTCTGATGCGAGCTTGGCCAGCTGTCCATTTTTTTCAGATGAGCAGTGCATCTGCCTTGTACAGACATTATCTAGACAGTGCGAGCCAGATATGGACCACCCAAGAGATCATGCTTTTACCTGAACACTTCACGCTTAAAGCCATATATTCTATAATATGTTTGCGATTGAAATAATCCGAAAAATCAATATGTTCCATTTCAAGGTTAGAATCGTTTTTCAATCACCCTTAATCTTACAAATCTAAAATTGTCCTTGTTCTTTCCTTTGCTATGTAACACACATTTCAATATTTCAACAAATTTAAAATATACCATTCAAAAATTATTCAAATCAGTAACATTAAGGATTATAGCTACATATACATATTTCCAATTCCAATCCAATCGAAAAAATCGCATACCCTCAAAGTATTTAATCAGGTAAAAAATGAAAGAGAACTTACAATTCGATTTACGAAACTAATAAATATTAAAACCAGATATTGCTAATACTACAAAGTACATTCAAAACGAGAGATTAATGCACAGAATAGCATCAGAATTCTGTTTTACAAACGCATTCTTGCATGTTTTAGCGGATCGTTGTAAAAAAAAAAGAAAAGCAGAAGAAGCAGTTTGAATACAAAGCTCTGCTTCAAAACGAATTTTAATTACAAGTACAGAATTTATACGTTTCCACTTGGAAACAGTGAAAATAAAAAAATTAAACAAAAATGTGGGTAGAAAAAAAAAACAACAACAAAATGCTCGTTACTAGAAAAGAAAAGAAGTACGGTACGAACCACGGCAAAGGAAATCAGCATGCAGATTAAGGAAGTGCTGTGGCTATGTACCGGACACAAACTGCGCTCCTTTTCTAGCACGCGCCCGAGTACAGAAGAAGAGACTAGATATAATACTATATGATTTGTAGTGGGGTGAAGAATGCTACAGATTGAATTGTTGTTGCTCAAAGTGCATAAGAAAAATTCGATTATCTAGAAGAGGAAAACTGTAATTAAATGTGTGGGATGTAGAGGAGAGAGAGAAAAAAAATAGTGTGGAAAATGAGAAAAAATCTATAAAAAAAAGTGAGTGCAACATAGAAAAATGTGAAATTGTTGAAGAAAAAATGCAATGAAATCACGTAAAGCAAACTAATACCAAAACAAGGAATGCAGATTGCCCACCAGACAAGTACGGCAGTCAGTCAGTCAGTCGAAAGGATAAAGCCAAAGAGAGAAGTAAGAATTGAAGGAAATGAATGCTTTGCCTCAGCTACGATATTGGTAAGAAGTGCATAAAGAGGGCTTCCTATGTATCATATACGTACGGACGAGCGGTCTGGGATTAGCAGACGTTAGAAGAACAAAAAAAAACGCAAATTGTGGGCCAAAAGAGCCAAAGCCGAGCAACTTCATTAGTATGAAACAAGAAACAAAAAAATTAAACGGAAACTATACGACTGAGAAAGAGGCAGGGGGCGTATAGATGGATGTGCTATATGTAGTATATGAGCTGCACTTTACTGTCTATATATGTATGTTAATGAAAGATCGGCTTCGCATCAGGACCCAACCATAAGTGGGAAAGAGAGTGAAATATTCAAAAGGAAGAAATGCAAAAGAAAGTATTCACAAAAGTTGAAATGGGAAAAAAATGTTCTGAAAAAAAAGCCCCAATATAGAAGAAGGAAGATGTGCGCGACTATGACGTGAACGGGCGGTAAAGAAAAAATGGCGGCATAAAGTAGAACTTACGTCGGAACTGAGCAATGGCTGGCATGCTGGGGCGGAATAGATGGCTGGCACAAGGTTTGGCTCCAGTGCCAGTCAAGGTGGTAGCGATGGCAACGTTGCCAACTAAATAATGTCGAAACAGAACACAAAAGAAATTAATTTCATTTTTTTTTCAACTCCTTTCTTCTTCTTCGTTGCAAAATTTTTTTGCAACTAGAACTTTTGCAGAAATTTCTGCTAAACCAAACATTGATTGTCAGTTGAGAAGCGCCCAGGGAGCATAGCTAGCCAGCCAGCCAGCCAGCCAGCTATCCAGCCAAGCAGAATGCAACAGCCAACCAGCACATTTGAAGCTTTGAGCTACGCTGCTCTAGTTGGGATAAGGATGCTCAAGCATAAGCACAACGAAAAGGATGTGCGGTGCAAAGAGCCAACAGTAGTTAGCAGAACAAAAGCTATGAAAAAAATATACAAAACGGAACACTTTGCATGCGAAAAAAAAAAATTTTACACTACATATGCAAAACTTGCACGAAAGAGAAAGAACTAGAAAAAATGTGATTTAACGAGAGGAGAAAAGAAAATGAGTTTGGAGAAGGCGGTCAGTGAAGAAGAAGCAACATCAGCAGCAGAAAAAACTGTGGCAAGATGCGCGCGGAAGTTACTGAAGATTGCTGAGCGCGCCAGGAGCAGCAGTAGCAACAACGTTGACGACGACAGCGACAAGTGAAAAACCATTGTTGCTGGACAGCATTGGAAAAAAATTTTAAATAAAGCTACAGCAAACATACACACATACGTGCGCCGTACGTACGGCCATTTTGGCAGCAGCGGCGGAAATGAGTGTTTTGTCCGCCATCCGAGCAATGCTGCAATGAGCGAAAGAGAACGCGCTAATATACTAGTGGCGCCCTCTATTGGATCAAGCTACCAAGCAAATGCACATAAGAAAACGGAAAGAGTTAGTCTGGAGTATTATATGTGTATGTGCGCCTGTTTGTAGGAAGTTAGGTTAAATGCTGTATATTTGCATGTGTGTGTGTGTGTGTGTGTGTGTAGTTGTAGTCACGCTGTGCGTCCGTCTCTCTCTCTGCATGATGTACACAAAGACAATGCCATATATTTTTTTTCTTCTTTACCACGTTAGTACATAACTCTTTGATTTTTCTTATTTTTTTCCTAAGTTACACTATGCCATCTTCTGCTGCTTTCTTGTACACTATTTCACTGAGAAACGTATGACTTTACTCGTTAACTTCCTGTTTTGCAAATCAACAAAAAAAATGAGTTTAAAATTTGGTTTCCCAACTATTGTTAACTCTCCTACATACATACATACAAACACACCAAGAAAAACAAAAAAAGAAATCAATTTTAAACATACAAAATACAGAAGAACAAATTTTATTTACATTTTTCACAAAATAGCTATGTGTAAAGGAACATTTTTAACCCTGTTCCCATGGGGCAAATGGGTATATTAAGTTAGTGCAAATGTATGTAATAGGCAAAAGGAGGAGAGATCTATAAAGTATGTATATATATTCTTGACCAGCATCAAATTCAAGTCGATATATACTTGTCCTTCTGACCGTCTGTATGTCTGTTCGTATGAAAATCGACTTGGAGACTATAAGAAATAGAGCTATTAAATTTAAAAATTTTTTCTACACTCTAAAGATAACTTTTTTTCAATAATAATATAATGAAAAGTGCGGCCGAGGTTCATCAAATCTTATTGGAAGTGAACAATATTGTCAGAGGTGGTTTTGTCTCTTCAAAAGTAGTGACTTTGAATTCGAACACAAGAAAAGTTGAAGAATTAGTATCTTCTCACTATGTGGATCAATGCCAAACACTTCAAGAGTTGTCATAAACATTGGGAGTTGGTGAAAGCCATAGGATCGATTTAAATACAAGAAAACTGGCTGCCATAAGAATTGAAGCCACACGATGTCGAAATGATTCTTCGCTTGTAAACAGTTCTTTGAACGCCAAAAGAGGAAGGGTTTTTGCATCGCGTTACGACGCAAATTATTAAATGAGACCAGATTAGAGAACGGTGGTCAATCGATGATTTATTCAATTACAATATCGGCTGCATTATTAACCTGCGAAATTCAGGAACTGGTTTTCCATATTTCATATCTGTTCTGCCGAGCAAACTATTTATATAATATTAATTAAAAACTTTGGTACTTTTTTGATAGAATATACAATAAAACATTTTATCCGAACAGCTAACATCGTAAACTAAAATTTGAAAGAAAGGTCTGAACTAATATCAAGAGAACCCCCAGTGGGTGTCGTATAAATTTAAAAAAATCCATATCTATTAATTTTGTTAAGTGCTCATTTCTTCCACTGAAAATCTTCTCAATTACTTTCGCCGGGCTGGAATAGTAAATTATAATATTTAATTTGCAAAACGCCGGTAAAAATGAATACACGTGCAGCTTCATACTTATATCTATCTAAGCATATACCTACATACGTATAATATTTAGATACGCGCGCGCAAGTAAAAATAATAAATTGTCAAGCATTTACTCGAAAAGCCGGCTAGTAGCAAAAAATGATAATGATGACGACATGGGAAAAGAAGCAGCAAAATAATAAAAGATGTAGAATCAACAGACAGCAAACAACAAAACGTTGATGGTGTCAAAGAAGAGTAAAATATGTACGATAATAAAAGAAAACATGTGAGTCAAGTAAAAATAGACATAAAAATCGCAAGGACGTTGGCTGTTGAAAGCTAAAAATATAAAAGAGTAGCAATAAAAGCTGTGTGCAACAACAAAACGCAAACACATTCAGCTCCAAAAGACGCGAAAAAGCTGAAGAAGCTAATATAAATTTAAAGCTGGAAAAACGAAAAACAAAATATGATAAAAAATAGATGTACGACGAACGACGGGGCAAGCCAAAAAGGAGGTGAGAATAAAGAAATAATCAAATTGCTGACAGCAAATGCAGCAACAACGTTGCCAATGTTTTTGTCGCGAAAAAGCACCAAAAGACTATATAAAAAGAATAAGTAAACGAACAGAAATGAAAAATACAAATATAAGAAAACATATGAGCAGCAGCAAGTGTTGTAAGAAAAAGAAATAAAATAGAAAAAGCAATGAAAGCAGCTGAGTATAGGGCGCAAAAGTGAAAAAATAAATGCCGGCATTATTATTTTCGTTTAGATATTTTTTGTTTTCCTTTTCAACCGATTTTCTGAGCAAGAATTTGTCATATTACTGGTATTTTTACTACTGCCGCCGCCGCTTTTTCGCGTGTAATGCGGTCACATGAGTTGATTGCATTTATCACTTATACTCCCATCCAGCTATCCCGTTTTTTTTTATTTCTCTCTATCTATGTACCTCTTTAAGTGCGACTGTTCCACTTCTACTTTTCATTATTCTGTAATATTTTGCTAATTTTCGATTTATTTAAGCTTTACAACGGCATTTTTTCTTTTTAAACAAACGCTTAAAGCAAAAAAGTAGAAGAAACCCGTTGCCTACTTACAGGCGCAACTTTGAAGCAAATTACTTTTTGTATGTATGTGTGTTTGGCTGATGGTCAAGAAAGTCGTACCCAAAAAAAAATTTTAATTAAAATTTATATCAAGAAAAAAAGTTTTTTTCTTCTTCAAAAAAAAAATGCAAATTAAGCAAAAGAAAAATGGGTAAAGAAAAAAAGGTAAAGGGTGTGCCATTTCGAAGTGTAGAGCTTTATTATAGACTGTAATCTAAATTATTTACTTTTTAGGTACAAGAAGGCTCTTGGTTTTGTGCAAATGTATGTAACAGGTAGAAATAATGGGCGGATACCCCCATTGTGGTCAGGAGCGTTTAAGGAGTCGATATAGCCATGTCCGTTCGTCCGTCCGTATGAACAAAAGGATCTCGGAAACGGTAATATATAGAGACTTCGTTCTTTTTGCATTTGACTAGGACAGGTGTTGTGATAAATCACGAATCGTCAGCCATTCATATAAAAACAAAATATAATACGTCTTAATGAAACACCCATTAAAAATATACAAGTATTACACGAAAACTTTTTTGTGTGTTTTCTTACACACATAACTCGTTTTCCCACAACAACAACAACAGTAGCATGCACAGCACGATTTGGTATACTAAAAAACATCTAATGTACAATCAAATATTATATAGGTATGTTTTGTGCATATAACTTGGTTATTTGTATTTGTACTTCTGACCAAGCCGCCATTTTATTTTCTCAAAGCATGCTTTGCAAGTTTTTCTTTTTGCGGTTATTTTTTATTTTTATTTTTCTTGGAAACAAGAACTTTCATTTGAGTTGTTTTAATTTCTTTCTCTTTTAACAAAAAGGCAAGAAAAAATATCATTATAACGGGACAATGTTGACAAAGTTAAAAAGATGTAGTTGACGGAAGCAAAAATTAATATTTTGTTCAAATTTAATTATGTAAACCCAAAACTAAATTAAAATAAGAGGGTGAGTGAGGACTCATATATAACTTATTAAAAATTCTCATTACAAGCATTCCCAACATAATATAATACTACTTTCTCAGGGAACGTGTTATATATGTATATGTAGAAAAGTAAAATATTTAAGGAACCATTAAGATTAAAAGAAAATTAACAAGGCGGCAGCTGATTGAAGACCGGAGGCCAAAAGTTGGTTATGCATCAACTTTTAACTATCATATGTGGCTTCAGACGAAAAAGGTCACCAGTGACTAAATGTTCACATTGCGACAAATCTTGGAAAGGGTCTTGAGCTTAAGAAAGGCACATACCACCTATTTGTCGATTATAAAAACGCTTACGACACGCCGTTACGATCGAAGTTTTTCGACGCTCTGTCTGCACTTGGTATCCCGGCCAAGATCGTTCGTCTGTGCATGTAGACGCTATCATACAAACAAAGCGTTGTCAGAGTAGCAAAAAAACCTCTCCGAATCAGAAACGGCGAGTCAACAATGCGTTCTGAGACATTGAAGAACAGTCTCGGCACATACATAGGTGGACAAAGTACTTGGTGTCTTCTCGCACGCCATCATCGCATCTTGGACGGTCAGTAACAATGGATAATTTCAACTTCAATGTTTTATTTATTTCGGATCGTCTAATCTTGGATCCGACATAACCAGCAAAAACAACGTCAGCCTGTAGATTTAGCGAAGAATAAAGCTTGCAAATTGATGCTATTTTGGGCGGAACAAGCAAATTAGAATTAAAGCCTCCTCTCGAAAGACGAAAATGTACTGTACGGCGCAGAAGCATGAACCGTGATAAGAGTCAGACGAAAAGGCGTTCGAAGTCTTCAAGAGCAATATTCTCCGCTGGATTTTAGGTGATATAAGTGTCTTCGACGAATTTAAGTCCTGTATGAACATAGTCCAGAGAAAAAAATTACAGCGGCTGTACTGAGCTGGTCACCTCATTCGTATGAATGAAAGAGCTCCAGCACGCATGCTTTTAATGAGGGCCAAAACTTGATTAGAGAACAACGAAATAGAGGACGACCGCATTCCAATGACAAGGTATGGAGAGATCTCAGCATACTTGGCATTCAAAGCAACGCGCACAAGATTACAGCCTTCTGAAATGTGACCATGATTGATCATCGACAGTTGAAGGCCATTTAAATAAGTACTTAATAGCGAGATATTACTAGATTTATGAAAATGTTCTTCATATAAACTACATAACAAATATGTTGCGTCTTCTAAAATCAAAACATAAGAGGTAATTGAAGAAATTTCCAAGTCAAACGCAAAACAGAAGGATATTTGAATTCGAAATCATTAACAGAAGAACCACTTTTAAAATGTTTAAATATAAGCCTAATAACAACGAAAAAATATATATATGACCTTACATGGGTGAACAATTTAGGAACAATGTGTTCTATCTTGAAGTAGAACATGGTTTGCCTAAAAACAAATTCAGCTGCAAAGAACAATAGAGATGTTCTGAATATCAATATGCAGTATTATGCCGAAAAACAATAAATTTAGATCCTTCACGTTTATAAGTTACAGAGAAACTGTACAACGACATTCTAACATTTCTACAATTTCAAAAGAGTAAATTCGTTCGAGAACACATACGGCTACAAGGAAACTGGCTAAAACCATCTATAGGATAGGAACGGTTTTTTAAATTTTTCATACAAAAACTCAGAAATGTTGGACAGATTTTTGTGGTCCGATATGTGTCTAAATGAAACATTTATTAACGATTAACGTAAGATAACCCAAATTGGGTGTTTCAAACAAAATTAACTATGAAAAATAAAAATTTTTTTTTGAATAACTGTTGTACAACCCCACCCAACTTGCTGCAAAGCTGTTTTTTCTTACGCAAATATATGTTATGTAGCTGCTATATATATATATATTATATAAACATCACTTGTAAGTTTTCGGGCCAAGGCACACTACAAAAAAAAAATGCCAATGCTAGTTGTAGTGGTTTGAGTTTGGGGAGAAAACGAAACGAGATAGTATTTACGTACGTATGCATGTATGCAGTTATCTGCACAAGCACAATCATAGTTCTGTCTGCCTGTCTACGTCTGTATTTGTGTGCTCGCCATTTTTTTTAAAAAAAAATTTTTTTTTCTTTTGAAACTTTTTATGTAATTATAACATTGTTCAATGAGCGCAAAGCTGCATACAACAACAAGACACTAATACATAAGAGTGATAAAAAAAAAGCGCATTCATGACAAATGTAGTGTAACTACGTTACTAAGATTGCACACATACACATATATAATATATGTATATAATTTCGTATATACAGTAAGACTTGGGTCGTAATTAGTCAATGCATGCGTGTGCGAAAGTATAGTTTAAGCTGACATTTGCATGAGCGTTTGCTAGTCAACATTACGCATCATATAAGGTAAGCCTCGGTTTAAAAAAAATATATTAAATAATAAAAAAAATTAAACAATAGAAAGACATCACGTAATATGGTAAAACAATTGCGCTGCATGCGCACACACTGCTACAACTAGCTTCGCTATGCTTTGAATGGATTGCGAGTGAGTGAAACACAGGTAAGAAAGAAATAAAAGCAATAACAATTATTCTCACTGCAACAGATAATTTTGCTATATATTTCTTGTGATAATTTGTATAAAGGTCTAAATTTGGGGGTCGCTTTGCAGAGGAAAGTGTATAAATCGAACAGCAGTGGCCAACGCCTGAGTATTTTCTTAAAGATGTCAAAAATTTCAAAATTTTACACCTTTGCCTGGCGCAGTTTAAACGGTTATTTAAAAAATGGTGGCGTTTCAATTGTTACTGAAAATGGATTTAAATTGTACGCCAGACAAGTTACTTAGCACCTTGTATCCTGAAGAATAGTCAGTCAGTAAAGACCGTCGTCGTGTACACATATATCACCAACTCAGACAGTAAAGATTATTATAGAATTTATTCAGGAAATATAGATTGTCTACATTCCTGAGGTTTTAGCTATATGAATTTAAATACGAGTCCAGCAATACCAAAAATAAATATGATGCTGTATTTTCCAGTTATTTAGAACAGTTGAAGTTAACTGTATACGTATCATATTTCAGCTTTCACAAAGTATTATCATTTTTACATCTCGAACAAATCTTTCTATTCTTTCATTAATATCAGCGACTTGAAGCTATTGCTCCTATATCTAACATTTTAAAATAGAAGTCACACCTTAAGTGGTTTCCCCCTTCTGTTGCTTAACCAATGTTAAGAAATAGCTGCAAGGGGTGCGATTCAATGCTAATTTTTAACGAAGAGAGTTCAGATAGACATAGTTTTCATTTAAGAAATGCTTGTGGAGTTTGTTACCTAGTTTGTGCCATATTCTCAGAATTATTTTAAAGTTTTTTTTTCACGATCAATAGCAAAAACAAAAAGCTAATAGCTAATAGCAAAAATGAAAAAAACCTATTTTATGCATAGATAGCAGCTTAGTTGATAAACAAAAATACTGCATACTTGTAGGCGTTTTTCTTGAACTGCAAACAAGCCTTTGCTTTGATCACAAACTGCTGATGCAGTTCCCTGATTTTTTTTTTTTTTTTGGTTAGTTGCATGCTGCAGTGATGGGTTGTTTGCTGTACAAGCAAAGCGCCTACAAGTATGCAAAATTTTTATTGCAGTTTAGCTTTTGCACACATGTGTGCTCTCAACTGCAAACTTGATGCATCCTACGCATACAAATAAAACTGAATACAATATGAAAATGCAAATGGTTAGATGAAAAACCAATATGTTTATGCGTACAAGCCGTTCCAAAATGAACTCTTTGACGCGTCATACTCACAAACCAAACAAACTGACATACTAAAAATGAAGGAAAAGGATGGCGCAAGCCCATCTTTACTTCGTAGCACTTTCTTTATTTTGAAAAAAAAAAAAAAAAACCAAACCCGCACAATTCAGTGGCCGAGTGAAAAAATGTTGCTCATTTTTAATTTCTTTATACGTTAGCATTTTTTCCTGACGCATTCTTTTTTTTTTTTTTTCTTTCAATAAACCAAAGAAAAGAAAATACCGGAAATACATTGAGCTAAGAGAATGAATGCATTGTGCAACAAAGAAAAAAATGAGAAGCAATAAAGAATACACAATAAATAAATGCATTAAATATGGGAGAACAAATGAGAGCGAGAAGGTAAAAAGTTCAATGTTAATAATTAAAAGCAACAAAAAATATTGAAAAAAAAAGGTGAATTGATTTCCCTATTAAACACATATGGACAACAGAGTCTAAAGATAACAGGAATTTTAAAAAAGTGCATTTCTCAGCTTTGTCACCTAAAAAGCGTTGGAAAGGTACAAGCTTTCCCAACTTTTAGTTAAACTTTTCACTAGAACGTAGCTATATTTCGTCTGAAAATACAGTTTCCGATTTTATATCAAAACTTAAAAAAAGTAAAATGAAATTTAAATTTTTTTTATTTACTTCTTTAGACCTATTCAAACGATTGGAATTGTCTATGCATTTGTGAAAGTCTTTTAGAATATTCAAAACCCAAACCAAGCCATTTCCACTTCCGAAAGCCAATAACAATCGGAAAGTATGGATACACAATCATGAAATGCAATCGTGCATATACTGAATGCCAGTTACAGTCCGAGTGAAATGAAAAATCCATGTAATTTCAAGGCGAACATGTAGAAATGACGCGAAAAATAAAGAAAAAATAAGAAAAATGTTAATAAATAAACTTAAAAAAAGTATAATGCTAAATGAGTACTTCACACCCACATCCCAGCACAGCAAACCGCATGAAACCCATTTCTTACACAATAACGTCCGGCCCAATGACGAACACCGCTTGATCGATCGATTAAAGCAATCAACCAAAGGCTAACTGAAGAAGGCGTATGCGTGCGTTACGGGAATGCCAACCCCTTACACACCACACTGCAGTAGGGATGAAGTAAAAACATCAGCAAAGAATGGCATGATTGCAGCAACAACAACAGAGTCGATTTCTTATAGTTTTATTCCTTAGAGTGGGTCAGTCAAAACATGTGAATATATATACTTGAATATCTTTTGTCTCTTATTTTCAAGTTCTTTATATTATTTGATATATAAATGAATGAAATTTTGCTTGTACCCATGAAAACCTGCCACCCTTTCTAAATAATTTCCATTTTTCTCGTATTTTTAGCTAAAAAAAAACTAATTTTGATATATATTGAACCACTAGAAAAGGTAGTCTACATTCTAATCTGGATAAAAAACATTTTTCATTCTAGTTTACACTGATCCCAAAAAAACATTCAACATGGATCCAGTTTAATATATATATTCCCCTACAAATGTAAGGTCAGTAGGGGTTCAGAGTATATCGAAGTCGAGCTCACTCGTCTTCAGTGTTCTTTCTTATTTTATAATTAAATCTTAAATAAATTTTTGGCGGTCCGCCTCAGTGTACAACAATTATGACGCTTCAACTTCGGATATACATATATAGACGCTCCTCAAATTGCTCTTGAAGTGTGAATTGAGATATGGTGCTGTAACCAATACGCAAGGATACAACGATTCTGTGGATGACATGATTGGAATGATTTCTCATTCACATACTTAAGAAAAAACAATTAAGGAAATTTCAGTCGGTTCAAAATTTTAAAATAAACTTGTGAAATTCCGGAGCAGTCCTAGTTGAAATAAAAAAACACGAAGTCTCATCTATTACCGCTTCCGAGATCCTTTCGTTCATACAGGCGGACGGGCGGACATGGCTATATCGACTCCTCTATCACTCCTGACCATAATGGGGGTAACTTTGGGGGTCTCCGACAATTAGTTCTTCCTGTTACATACATTTGCACAAAACCAATAGGCTCTTGTACCTTCGGTACAGGACCTAATTACTTCGAGTGCAATTTATTGTAATAAAAAACAGAGCCCAACATCACTAACTAATGAGTGAGTCACTTGTAAGCAGATCCTTACTGAGGTGAGGAGTTTGAACAATAACTCCATAATTAGCGCCGGTCAGTTCCGACAAGTGGCTTAAGAAGTACGTAAGGTAAAGATTGAATGTGGATTCACCGCATGTGGGCTGATAACTTGACGTTGTGAAATTTTAATAAAATTATTCAAATAGATATTATTTCTAAGTCATTACGACCGTCTATGACCGCTGATTGAGACAATTCTAAGATACTCGATCACCAAATCGTAGCGCCACCCAACCTAACATCACTCGGAATACAGAATGGGAACTCCAGCTAGTTTCCATTGTTGTCAGTTTTTTCGTGTCAGATACAATGAAATCTTCCGGATGTGTGTTGTAACCCACCATATCATAATGGTAGGATCACAGCTCTATATTTATAGCCTATTCAGTTTAAGGAACCTAACTTGATAGGTTTGTGAATATAATAAATTTTGTTGAACAATCATTGGTTGTTTATACCAAGGTCAAAAACTTGATGTTCCCCTAGCAACAGCAACAGGTTGCTCAAAGTCGAAGTCTGTTGGCTGTTGCAATATATAAATTCACAGTCTAAACAAATGTTCCTTCACCTGACAATTTTGTCTCCAAGAATATAAATTGTTGACCGACATAAAGCAATGAGAAAAGCCATGCGACTATCTGGCATATTTTAAGCAAAAACTTAGCCCATTGGCGTTCAGAAGTAATGTAAAGTGATTCTGATTCTTCTCTGATGAAGCACACACTTTTTGCTCAAATTGCATAATTATCGTTAATGATCGTATGTGGACTTGGCAAAAACAAAATATGGAATAGGAAAGTCTTAATATGCAAACTTGATGTTTCCAACAGAAGGTTAAAAATTTTTCGATTCTCCTTTCGATGCTGATCAAGTAAATACATAAAATAAGTTTTTTATTATTCTTGTCCCATTGGATACAGGGTATACAAATGTGCATCATTTCAATGATTTTCACTTTATTCTTAAAACTTAAAAAAACATTTTATTCGCAAAAAATAAAAAACTAAGACAAAATAGAGAAGTGAATAAAATCAAAGAAACAAATTATACTACATACATAAAAAATACAAAAAAAAAAAATCACAGCTCGGAAATACCCTGATTACGATATCTGACATTAACCACCCAATGCAACCCATTTCATGCCGTTCAAGTCACGGTCGGCGGAGGGCTGCCAACAACACAATCATGCAATCAGCAGTGACAACAACAACAACACCACTGCTACTATACACAACTAAACTAGAGTGAACAGAAAATACTTAGAAGAAGATACATACTCAACTTTGAACGAGCAGTCTCTCTGTAGGCAGTTGAAAAAACGCTTGACGATAAGCTGCGCTTAGCTCACGCTCTACTCTATTTGTTTAAATGGATGTGCGGACAAAGTGGGTGAGCGGATGTGTGCGTTTATTTCTGTAAGTGGTTTGTCTGTGACTTGATAACCCGCTATTGTGCTTAGATACTTATTGACTGACTTTGATTTCTATTCAACTATTTTTTTTTTCTTTTCTCAATTTAAGTGAAATTAAATGATGCATTCGTATGGATCAATGGAACCTTTTCTTAATCATCTTCAGAAAATTACATTAACCAATGTATCGATCTTCTGCAATCAAAAATAGCTTGCGTTAATAGCATTATAGCTGATTTTCTATAAATGTAGTTGACAATCTAACCTTCATTGAAGTAATAACTCCCAAACAAACAAAAAAAAAAAACATCTACAAAATTATAGAAAAATTTCAAAATAAACTTGTGAAATTCCTAGTCGAATGCAAAAAACACGAAGTCTCTATCTATTACCGTTTCCGAGATCCTTTCGTTCATACAGACGGACAGACGGACGGACGGACATGGCTATATCGACTCCTCTTTCATTCCTGACCATAATGGTGGTAACTTTGGGGGTCTCCGACCATTATTTCTACCTGTTACATACATTTGCACAAACCCAATAGGCTCTTGTACCTTCGGTACAGAGCCTAAAAAGTATGAAAATGCACATCAGACCAGTGTAGGAATGATAAAACCTTAAAACATGTATCTGGGAAGATATACAAGACCAAATGATTCACACCAAGTATTAATAGAAGCAACTGATAATATATAAATACGAAATGTCGCCCCATGCCCATCATACCCTGCAAATAATGAGTTTCTTTGCAAAAGTCATGAAAGCAGTAGCAATAGCCATTGGAGCACGTTTTTTCCTTAAATTGTAGTCTTTTTATATGATTAGCAGTGATTAGCAGAGGAAGAAGAATAGTTCTACACAGATATTGTGCAACAAGAACGCTGCAGTCGAGTGGGCTCGACTACGAGATACTCTGTTCCTAACGATTTGAGAGCTACCCCTACTAGTGGCTCGATCTTTAAATATATGGAATAATTTCCTAGTTATTTTAAAAGATAATGGTTGGTTATAATATCTCCGTATCGTTATTTGAAAAGCATCCTGTGACATCTACTGTAGCTGTCATGCGGTTTAGTGGTAAGTAAAAAACGTAGCCAGATTCATACCTGTTATTGAGCTCCTAGCCGCAATACGCATCAAGACTGAATACTTTAATATACACCTGATGTGTGCGCACACCCCGACGGAAGAGAAGGATAACGATGCTAAAGATTACTTCAAGATAATACTACCTATTTGTCGGCTATAAACCCGTTTTCGACAAGCCGATACGAACGATTGTTCGTCTTTGCCTGATGACGCTATCAAACACACAAAGCGTGCCCAGTGTTGGAAAGAACCATTCTGAACCCTTTGACACCAAAAGAGGTTTCAGGCAGAGTGATGCGCTGTCGTGCGATTTTATTCAATTAAAAGGAAGTGATGCAGCTCGTGTACGCGGATTATATTGATATCATCGGTACACAAGAACGGCGAGCCAGCAAGGCGTTCTCAGAGATTGAAAAACAGTCTAGGCTCATATGGTTCTAGCGGTGAATGAGAACAAAACGAAGTACTTGGTGTCTTCTCGCACGCCGTCATCGTCATCGCATCTTGTACGGTCAGAAACAATGGTGAATTTCACTTCAATGTTGGAGAAAACTTCGTATATCCTGGATCCGAAATAACCAGCAACAACAACGTAAGCCTGGGTATCAGGCGGAGAATCACGCTTGCAAATAGATGCTATTTTTAGCTGTGCAAGCAAATTAGCTTTTTGGATGAGGTTGACATAGTCCAGCGCATAAAATTCTAGCGAGTGCATTGGGCTGGTCACCTCATTCGAATGTATAAAAGAGCTCCAGCACGCATGGTTTACATGGGGGCCCAAACTTGATAAGTGAACGACGAAAAAGAGGACATGCTTGAAATGACTAGGTATGGAGAGATCTCAGACTACACAAGACTACAGCACCGAACTGCGGTAAAATTCCATTTAAGTAAGAATGATTGACCTTCAATGATTGTTTGAGAAAATTTTCCATATCCGACCGAATTGTTTCAAACTTGGTTTGTATACTCTACGCAAAAAATAACCAAAAACGTTTTTCTATAATTATCAACGGCAGTCAAAGATTATATGGATTTAATTTGGGGTTGTATAGCAATTATATAGAAAATTTTTTTTTTTTTTGATTCGATATGGGTTATGCGATGCAGAATTTCGCCCATTGCAAACTTGTACTAGTTTAGAACTATAAATCGGAAGAGTTTAGGTGCATCGTCTGTACGCAGTTTGAAATTGATATAACTTTATTTTTTAAGTTGTTGCAGTTTCTTTTTTTTCTGCCTTTTTATAATTTTCAAATTCTGAATTTACTTTATATTGACATCTTTTTTCTACCAACACCGAGGAGCAGCAAAAAAAACTGTCAATAACTTTGACGTAGCCTTTACAACAACGTTGGTCGTCGACTTTGATGTTGTCATGGCTTTTTGTTTCCCTCTACGTCTTTGTCGCCAATATCTTGCTTGTCGTTGATTACTTATTGGAAAATGAAATCATGAAAAAATAAAACAGCAGGCACCTTGCAACATTTTGCTTATAATCGTCAAACAAACAAGTAAACAAATAAAGCATTCAACTTTTCCAAAGACACTTGGACAGACAGACAAGCTAGTTCAATAGACGAAGCATTATTTCTATGGTCAGCTTGGGTGCGCCCGTCGGATAAAATCCTCGACTATTGATGACTCCAATGGCTTTTTGAGAGACAACAAAAAATAAACACACACACAGACACACAGTACGGTAGTCAGTCATCAGTTGACTTTACTTTGTAGATAGCATGAATGTTTGTGTATCTGCCATTTTTTCCAAGTGTCACGGCTGAGTGTATTTAGCTATGCCTTAATACCTACTAATTACGTATGTATGTACTTATATATGTACGTATGTACGTATATATCTACAAACTTACAATGCACAAGAAGGGCAACGGAGTTATATTTTTTTTTTTTTTTATTAATGAAATAGTTTAAATAATAATTTTGACTAGCCAATAAAATAAAATACAATTTTATACATTTTTTTACAAGCATCGAACAAGTCTATTTGGCTTAAAAGTATGCAATGGTTTTTATTGGAACTTAATTAAAATACATGGGTTACAACATGGTTCACCATTACCCCTCTGACCATTACCTAAGAATATGTGTACAAATTAAAGTTCTGAGGATTGCCGTTTGTTGTTGACACAAGAAAAAAAGACGGTTTTGGTTTCAGTTCGATGTTGAAGATTGAATATTGCAAATATGGATTATGGCGAAATAAACTCCCCAATAACTATTGGAAAAAATTGTGTATCATTGTTGTCCAGTCTTCGATCAATTATTGTAGAACACGATTCACTCTTCAAGTGTCCTCCATTGTTCGATGCATCAATTGAGATTTATGGATGCAACCAATTGAGGTAACTTTTTGCTCACTTCATAGCTAGAGTGGGTTTTTCTATGTATTTCTTTATTTGTTGTTCAGCGTTTTTTGATCTCTACAAACTAAAAGCGTTAACCGATTTTGATAGTTTTTAAGTCGTATTTTAATCTTGCGATCATCACTAAAGATATGACGGTAAAATTCAATATGCTGACAATTACATTTTGAAAATCATCTTTAGGATTCTTTTCATTTTGAATAACCATTAATGATCTATAACAACTAACAGTTGCATCCAGCTACCATTCATTCTTTCTCTCTCTTTCATTCATTGTTCTCAAAATTCTCAATTTGTTCTTGCTTACAGCAGTAGTTCGTAAAATTGCTATTGGTTTTGTTGCACTCGGGTTTTAACAATTACTTCTTACTTGTAAGCCCGCTATAAAACTTGACTGTTTTATTTCCAGATAAAATTCATTTGTTTATAACATACCTTGTTTTCTTATAATTTTCATCGCTTATCCTTGTTTGTAAACTGATATTCGCCGAAAAAGACCGTAATAGACAAATTGTAGTAGTCGACGTGACGGAATCAATTACAAAATTTAATTTAATTTACTTTTTTTATATAAAAGCAAAAAAAAAGTGTGGAGAAAACTTAAAGGCAACTAAATGAACTCTTCTCTGCAAAACACATGCACACAAACACACACTGATTTAGTGAGAAATGAAGAGAGTGAGTGAGCGATTGATTTATATTGTACAATTCGATATACGATCAAAAACACTCTCTATTCTCTTCTTTCTTTTTTTATAAGTTGGTTATCGATTGATTCGTTAAAATTTGTTTCTTTATTTTAATAAAACTTCTTCTTTTCGATTTTTGCTGAAATTGAGAGCATAAATGAATTTTAGAACAAGCTGCAAGAAATAACAATATCAACAATATAAGAAACAAGTGAGTGTAGTGGGCGGCGCAATAATAAAAATAAATTAAAAAATAATGCAAAATAATTTTATGACTGTTTCTTTTTTATTTATGTATGTATGTAGTTATTATTTAAGCACAGCTTGTACCGTTAGAAGCACATGGAATTTTTGTTATTCGCTTTTTGTTACATTTCGTAGTGTTTTATGCATTTTAGCTTTTGAGGTCAATAAAACCGGCGACAGAAAGCAAATATAACACACACACATATGTAAGTGTATTTCTACGCGCAGAGCGAAATTGCAAAAATAAAACGCATAATAGAATAGCATATGAAGCCAAAAGAGAAGAATGTGCATTAAACAAACAAACTCACAAGCCATATAGGCGACACTATTTCTTATAAGAAAAACAAATTTTCAAATGTATGCTGTAAAGAAGCAGCAGCAGCTGGTGAGACACATGCTATGCGGGAGTATGTGTGAAAACGGGCAAGAGAGCTAAAAAAAAACAGCATACAAACAACCGAATTTGCAGCTCAGTGCAAGGCAATGTGTGTGTGTTTGTTTGATGGAATGTGTTGTAATATGCCGCGACAGCGACGGCAAAGTTGTCTACGTAACGTAGACGACGACGAAAAAAGGAGAAAAACACATAAGACTCCATATTTTTTATTACTTGTCTGTGCTGATTTTCGCATATGTTTGGCGGCGCGACGGTAACTACATACATATTTAAGTATATACATATGTGTGTGTGAGAATGTTTGCCGTTTTTTTTTTAACACGAAAAGAACAACAGCGATTTGAGCAAAGCGAAACGTTCAAAAAATAAAACCAATTGCAGTAGCTACGTAAGAAAAGCGGCATATGTGTATATAATAATAAACGTAGATGTGGAAGCAAAGAATAGAAAAAAAAATATGCCGCTTGAACTTGAATTTTCGTTAACTGTTGTAGCAAATAATAAAGAATAAAAAAGGTATAAAAAAAAAATTATATGACATGAATGATGAATAGAGGAATACTACGTAAGCAGATAATGTTGGAGGGAAGACAACAAACAAAAAGCGAAAGCATAGCAATGCGCTGGTGCTACTGCGCTGTGTGCTAACGGTACATTATCGGCTTATTTAAGGAACTGTTAGGCACACTTTATTTATTTTGTTATATGTATTATATATTAATATTAAAGATTTTTTTTATCGAGCACCGTTTTTTTTTTTTATTTATAATTTTTTCTTTTGCAGTTTTATTCTTGATTATACAAAAAAGCTGGGCGCGCAATTGCATTTGACGATCGCAAACGATTAATTTGTGCACCGAATGGACCACCGAGCCCGATGACAATTACGACAGAACGAAAATGACAAGAAATACTTTACCGACAAAAAGACGTGTTTGTAACGTTATGTTAACGCGACAAATGCGACTGCAAGACTACGACGCCGACTAAAGGCAATAGCAACGGCTACAATCGACACGGCACAAAAGACAGAGCGAATGGAAGAGCGAAAGAGAGAGAAAGTACACGCGAGCGCCAAGTAAAAAAAAAAAGTAGTGGGGACTGTCTATTTGACTGTGTGTCTGTCAGCGACACCGACGGCGGCGGCGACCAGTGAGCGAGCGAAACAGCATGCGAGTGAGCGAGTGGGAAAACGAATGAGACAACAACAACAAACAACACAACTACTACACTACATACTACTCAAATGCCACCGTCTGTCTCACAGAAGCAGCAAGCTCCCTCGATGAACGATGATGATGAACCGAATTACAAATAAAAGATGATGCCAAAAGACGACGACAACAACAAAAACAACAATAAGCAATGACGACGACGACAACGATTAGCAGCAAGGAGCAGCAGCAACAACGGCGGCGGCGGCAACAGAAAAAAATCGGTCGCAATCGGAAAAAAATTGCAGAGAGCAACCAGCGCACACACACACAAGTATATAGAAGAGCGCGGCGCGCAAAAAAAAACCTACAGCATACTCAAGCAGCAGCAAAGAAAAAATGGACGCAAAAAGAGAAAAAATCCAATTGGGATAAATGAGAAGGAGCAGAAAAAAAATTTTGCGGCAACACGCGCACAGTGGAGCAAACAGCTGCGATTAAAGAAAAATAAAACTGCAGACAACAAAAATTTGTATTATTGATGAGCGCAAGTTTTTTTATTTTTTGCTTTGTGACTTGCTTTAGCTATATACATACTTATGTGTGCGTGTAAAAGAGAATAAACGTAAAGTTGGGGGAGTATGTGCGAAAGTAGTGCTGTCAAAGGACAGCTCAAGAAAAGAAAGCAACCATGTTACGCACAGCGGTGGTTAAAAAAAAAACATCTTGCACACAGCCGCACACACAAACACCAATACAATAAGATGTGCAGCTGTGTCGTTCGTAAAAAAATGGGAGAAAAAATTATATATATGTATGTTATATATATACATAACACCCCATATATCCAACAACAAAGCCAAATGCATACACTCAAGTTGTATGCCACGCAGTCAACTTACCACCCACTGCTCACCCCACATTATGATAACATCTCTAGTGCTTCAAACGCTGGCGCTGCACGGCAGCGTGTCCAAGTGTCCGAGTGAGTGTCTATGACTGCAAAAGAATTCTCATGATTTGTTGTTGTTGTATATGTGCTTAGGTCTTGCTTATTGTATATGAATCTGCACGCGTGTGCCTGTGATAAAGTACAGTGGTGTCGTTTCGCGTAACTAGGAGTGCCTCATTTTTCGTAGAATGGGTGACGCGGCACGTTATATGTATACATGTACGAGTGTCTCCAGTCGGCCGGAAAAAAAAGGTCGGAAGGAAAGGAAGTTCGAGAAATGTGGCAATGGTAGTTGAGTAGTTTACTTGGGGTGGCAGTGGAGGGAAGTGGTAACGACAGTCATCAGAAGATGACGAAAACATGATTTGCTCAAAACAATGGGCAGCAATTGACTCAAGTTGTAGCTGCTTTCCTGTTTTCTGCAGTTCTGAGTCAGAGCAAGAGGGCGCAGCATTAGCAGGTGACTGGAGAAATTTGACTGTGGAATGGTTTCAAAATAAATATTTTTAATTAGAAATAAAAACGCAGGATTTTAATTACAATACATGTTTTTGTTTTTCTATTTTATAATTTTTTTTAAATAATTTTGCAGATATAGATAGTTTAAAACATCACTCAGCCGTGACCGAAAGTTTTCATTAAAGTAGGGTCGGTCATGTAGGTTTGTTTCAGCAATATACTACTAGAAAGTTAACATTAAAAGCGGAGTCGATAGTTTGAAAGAATAAATGTTATTTGGAGATATGATAAATGGTTTATTCAAAATATGCTTCTCCATCGATAATTGCATATATTTTATCTTTCGGGCAATTTGTGTTTATTAATATATTTCCCTTCGTTCGCGAATGATTTATACTATCTATTTAGCAATACCACCAACCGAAATTTATTTTTATCTAATGTCAAAATTAACAAACAAAAATATTTAGTTTCCAATTTCTATTAAAAAACAAATTTTTAATCTATATTTTGTATAACTTGAATAAAAAAAATAGTTGTATTGTAACTGTGATCAACAGGAAAAGTGGATCTATCGTTGCTCGTCTCAGAGATAGTTTCTCGGAGTTTAGAAAACTTATTTCTTATTCTGTCAAACAGTTACTATAAAAAAATAGTGTGTGCAAGATATAAAATAGTGTACCACCTCTACCATAGCGTTAACTTACATTTTTTTTTTTTTTTGAATTGAGATAAGCATAATTTTTTCTTTATTTCCTAATAATGATTTGTAATTAACACTTCTGGCCTAATTATTAAAGCTTTGATGGTAATTGGACTTATTATTTTCCAAATTATTTTCCGTTAGGATTTATAGACGTTTGCATGAACTTAAACCAATTTTTCATAGTACCGATTTTGAACGATCTTCACGGAATTGTTCAAGCTTCATCGCCGAGTTAATTCCATTTTCATTTAATTAATTCCATTACCATTTAATTCCATTTTATACAGGTTAAAAAAAAAATACATCCTTCAAGCGAATTTTTTTTTTTTGGCAGCACAAAATAAATTTCTGCGAATTCAATTTTTTTTTATTTAATTTAAGTAAATTACTACACATTTTCACACACTGTGCAACAAAAACAATGCGCATTTGCCTTTGAACCGTGAGCTGACAACATAAAAAAATGTCCATTTAAAAAAACGGCATCGGCACACTCGAATGCCAGCTGATAAGAGGCCAGTGGGCAAGCGCTTGGAATTGTACAGCTAACAAAGGGCAGAACGAAAGAGAAGATGCTTACATACAATGTGGTGCGACGGCGTGTCTTATTGGAAGTCCATTGGTATTGCAAGAACATTTCTTTTTTATAATTTTCTTTTCTTCCTGAGCACCACTCGCACTCACTCAATTGAAACTTTTTCTCCAATTCTTTTGGACTTTTTTTCTTTCCAACACTCGTCTTCGACTACTTTTCACTCAAATTGGGAATACAACTTCAGCATCAGCTCCTTCTTTGAAATGTTCAAGCTTTGAGTTGCGTTTTCACACACATACAAACGTGTATGCATGTACATATAAAGAAATGGCGACCAGCAGCAAGCAGAGAAAATAAAAATAAAGGAAAAATCACACACACATTCAACGTAAATGAGCGAAAAAATTCTGCACAGAAAATAAAAATTTCTGTAAGAAAAGTGGAGCAGGGAGGAAAGGAAGACAGTCACAACCAAAGCGAACGAAGAAATAAAGAAAACTAAGAAAAAATCGAAAAAAAAGCAAAGTAGTAGCCAAGAGGGATGACGCCAGCGACGATACTCGATGATGAGTGATGTGATGGTTACCAATGAGGACAATGAGCAGTGGGGGAATATTCATATATGTATGTATGTACACATATTTTATATATGGCCAGAAAGAGACAGTGCAGCATACGCGAATGCATGGCAGCATGATGTGTGAGCATAAGTATAGGTAGGCAGGTTCTTCATACACATGCATACAAACATACATATGTACGTGTTAGATGCATTTGCATTAAGGTACGGGCGGTGTGCAAGTGAAGGAACGAAGACTTTCAAGTGTTGGCAAGCGAAAAGATACAAAGAAAAAAAATGCAATAGAAATAATACAACAACAACAGCTGTTATAGCGACATATGCACACAAATACATACAAACGTACATATGCATAGCTACAAGCAGGCCAACAAATGTACTACAACTAGACTAACAAACATATAAACTAGGCTGTGAGAAAATAAAAATATAGGGGCAGCAGATGATGAGCACAACAAAAAAGAACTAGCAAACAAAACGTTAAAACATACATACATAATTATTGCCATTCTTCTGCCTCTTTTACCACGCTACCATTGGACAAACTGCTCCACCAAGTCTAGCTGGAACTTATGCGAGATTCTGTTAAGTTTGCAAAAACAATTCAAGGCAAAGAACAACAACAGAAATGTAAAAAAAAAAAGAAAGATGCACACACACGAACAAACGTAAGCTCTGTCCACCAAACACCTTTTTCTCACACACCACTGCAATAGCGACAGTCAACACTAACACATTAAAAACAGTTACAATAAAAAGTTTGTGGTCGCGGCCCACAGTCGTCGTCCGATAGACAGACGGTAAGGGAGCCCCTTAAAAGTGGATGCCGAAACTCATTCGGCCAGGCGGTGAACCAAAAAAAAAAAATTAACAAAAACAGTAAAGACAGCATAAAGAACAAGGACAAATACAACAAGAACAGCAGCAGCAACAAAAAATAAAAAGCACCACACAAAAAAATTGGGCGAAAAAATGCTGCAGGAATAAAAATCACTCAAACTTCAAGAAGAGCTCTACATATGTTGTCTGTGTGTGTGTGTGTGCGTGTCTGCTGAGAAGTAGCAGAAGCAGATGGCGACGTCGTGGATCCACTTCCACATTGCCACCAACAACAACACAAAGACAGTAAACCAAACACACACACACATCTGGCCGCGTGTTGCAGAGTGCAAAAAAAATTCGAAAAAAAAGCTGAGGAGGTCAGGGCGAAGGCACAAACAAAAGATAAAAAAAGCGAACAAAAAAATGTGGCACTCTTTGCAGCGAAAATAAAAATGGAACGCGAGCACAACAACAAAAATATACGATGTAGAATGCATGAATGGATGTCGTGAGTCGAATCGTGTAGTAAGTAGTAGATAAACAGTAAAGAAGAGGAAGGGTGCAACGAAAGTTTGCTAGAAAGACACGAATGGTTTTGTTGTTGTTGTTTGAGATGGCTTTTGATGTGCGCCAGAGTTTCTTTTTTGCTTTTATGATTTTTTTCCCTTTGCTCAACGTGTTTTAGTTTCGTGTTTAGAAGTTAGAAAAAGAAATAATCGTTCTTAATAGTAAAATTATCACTTTAAAAACTGATTATTGCAAATTACACAACCTAACAAAAAATCGAATCTCACAGTACAGTAGACATTCGCTAAGCAAAACGTTTTTCTATATTGTAAATAGATGATATACATATATGTATATGTATAATGTATTTGCTAATGTGCTACATTTAGCATAGTGACAACTGATTTTTATGAATGAACTTTTCGTGTTTTTACTGTAATAAGCGTCGCACAGTGAGGCAAAATGAATAAACAAATTCAATTAATGCGGTGAAGTTTATAAAGAGAAATTGTAAAGTAAAAATACAGAACTACGAAAATGTGTCTGGATTGATTTGTTAAAAGCAATTTACATTTAGCTCAACATTGGATTTTTAAAAGGAAAAATAGGTAATTTTATTGTGAATGAATGGAGCCCTATATTATAGTAGGGTACATCACTTGCCACTACTCTTTCTATTTTCTGATTAGCCACGCATCGACCTGATTTTTGGGTCTACTTAGACACGCCATGTATCATTAAACGAAAAAGGTGGAACTAAGAAGAAGCAACGTTTAATGAATTCAACGGTTGAGATAAAACTTCCCGATTAATGCGTTTCCAAAATGATTTTTCAATATGTGTATGCTGTAGCCTAGTGTAACTCATGAGCGTTTAATATGAGCAATAGTGTAATAATACATAGTGAAGCCACTTCAGCCATACGCTCTCAAAAAATAGCTACGGTTGAAAGTGAATAGCTGCACCATGGTATAATTATAGAAGGTAGCGCAACTCTCACAATGAATGTAGCTAAGAGCAGAAGAGGAAGACGTTCAGTCGCATACTGAAGTGGCTTCACTATTATTACACTATGAGCTGCACTCAGTATGCGACTGAACGTCTCTTTCTTCTGCTCTTAGCTACATTCGTTGTGAGAGTTGCGCTACCTTCTATAATTGTACCATGATATGAGCAACTTATAACACACGACTCCAAACCTGATTCCACTAAATAAAAAAAGAGGCTAAATTTGAACGTTTAAAGGTAATAAAATGGGGTATCACGCAAGAGGAGAAACGTTGAATGAAAGTACAAAATGTAGGAGAAGGGGAAATGCTTGCCTAGGAGGCCCTATATATTTTAAAGAGTGGGGAGAGCGCGTGTATGTCTATAGTACATTTCCAATTTCAAAAGTGTGCAAAGTGAAACGGAATTCAAGAGATGTAAATCATTGGTATGTGAGTCTGACACATAGAGAATGAGTGTTTATGCATGCGTAAGAGAGATGCTTTTGTTGTTGTTGCTGCTTTTGCGTTTTGTGCATGGTGAAATAATTACAATCCATGGATATCTTCTCTCTTGTAGCCGATGAGAGCGTTATGTTGCGAGAGAGGTAAGAGAGAAAGGTAAATAGTTAATAGATAATTTGCTATTCCGTTCTTTCGTTTCTATTGTGCTACTGAAAAATATTCTTTAAGAATTAAAACCAAATGTAGGTATTTTTCAGCTGTAGTTGAAATTCAAGAAGATAATTCTACACTCTTATATTAATTTGAAGAAGCTAAAATTCTTAAATTTAGCTTAGAAAAAAACCTATATAATTCTCATAGGAGATTTCAATGTAGATTTTACCAAAAAATCATCAGCTTCACTTTAAATTTTCTCCGACAAAATCATAAACAAAACATGGAGCAATGATAGACGCTATATTTATTTTGTTTTCTTTTTTTGAATTATTCCCAATGATTTTATATGATGTGGAATGTAATTCAAAATAACTGACTTAAAACTAGAACGAACTGATGAACACTTTTTCCACTAAGCCATGACCACAAAACTCATGAATTTGCAAAGCTCCACCAATATGGTCATGCGGCGCAGCTATGTTTCACATTTGTGGACTTCAAGTGGAACATATTTCATTTTCAGTTTGTTCCAAAAACAAATAATTTTTTAAATATTTTGTTCAAGTTTGCAGTACATATTTTTTTTTTTAAATTTTGAGAATTTTTTTCAGAATTTGTTTTGATTATTAAATGTCAAAACAGCAATAAAAAAATAAATGCACGGATTATGGATTTTGTGTATTGGTGTAGAAATAATTTAGGAGTCAAGGGTGTGTCTCCCATGTTCCGCTTTTTTTTTAACACACTTTTCAACAAACTATCCTGAACACATTTAAAGAAAATACAATAAATAAAATAATACTCAAATGCCTTCAATAAAGGTGTGTGTTTTAAAGGACATATGCCATTTCGATAAACAGGAAGCCTTTGTAACATAGAACAGTTGCAAACAGAATTATTTCGATGCTCAACGATCTTAATTTAAAGAGTTCTGGTATTTTTCTATATATTTTTTTCACAATATTTTCTCGTTAATTTTAATAACGCACCCTGTTTGTTCGAGTGAGTACTATGCAAAATAGTTCACATACTCTTTTCTTTTGTATTGTTATGATATATGCGACTATCTTTTGTTGTTGTAATTTACGCTACAATTAACGATATCGATTCAATTGTCTATCGAAGCACACACGAACACAAACACAGCGGAGTCCACACAATACAAAATCGATATTAATTAAAAATTTACAATAAAACAAGTGGCAAATGTGAAGTACGGTAAGAACGAAACCTTAATACGCTCCAATAGAACCACAAAGAACGCTGCAGTCGAGTGTGCTTTACTTCGAATGATACTTTGGATTTGTATGAATTGGACACAATCAATAGATAGATTTTTATGACCATATTAGTAGTCTGATCTGGACCTATTACCATTTTTTCCCTGCTTAAACATAGAGAGGATAGAAAGATTTATGTGGGGTCACCTCTTTGGAAAGAACGGCGTATTCTTTTACAAGTTATCTAAAGAGGGAATGGAGGAGTAGAAATACACAATCCATCTCTTATAGTCTTCAAGTTCTAGTTGTACAAAAAATCCATGCGGTTTAACGTTTAACTTAATTAATTGTTAAGAGCCTTGCTTCTACAGGTACCAAACCGAAGTCACGTTAATTGGACGTCCAACTTTGCTCCATGGTAAGTGCAGTCGAGGCCTTTATAAAACCTCTTTTGGTCTATTGGTACCAACACCCAATTGTGAACGCAACTCCAGGTCAAGCTTCCGAAAAAACTTTACTCGCATTTCGGTGGTAACCACAGCCACCACATTAGTTCCCGAAGGGCATCACCAACAGCCAGGGTCAAGTAACTATTAAGTACACCTCGCGGGTCCTTGACCCCCGTGGTTTTAAGCCTCGTAATCTAGAACAAATACTAGTTATACTTGCAATTCGAATCTGCAAACAGTTTCGGGTTGCTGACTTATTCAAAAAATCAAGTATAGCTGTATAAATAGCAATGCAAGTTTTTGTTATGGGCCAAATGTGGTACAAATGGTCCTCAGCCTGCCGACGTACGATACATAAAGGCAACCCGCGCAAAAAAACAGTATGCCCTTACACCATCTATCGTGGAAAGAACCCTACTTATAATATCCCACCATCAGAACGTACAACCCTCCACGCTGTGTGGTCCCTGATATCCTCATACAGTGGGCATTCAAAGATAACATGTTTTAATGTCTTCTCGTGAAACCCACAACGGCAAGCAGAACTGGTATGTAGGCCTCCTTTAAGCAAGAATGCATTCAGAGAACCATGACAAGTCAAGAAAGAGGTTGAACCCAAAGTCATTCACAGTAAAACCGTCGTTACGGATGTACTCGTACATAGCCCGCCCCTTATCACTAATATCTCACCAATCTTGCCTACTTGAGAGTACACACTCACCAAGTACCCTTTTCCCTTGGTATAAACCTAAACTCTCCACGTCTATATCGGACAACCATTCACCCTATAGCAAAGGAAGTTGCCCGTACAACTTCAAGATAAATAGGAGGAAGCCCCATGCATAGCCTCGGCCGAAAGCATAACACGCTGACAGGACAAGATTTTTGCTCGACCAGCAGCAGCATAACTGTTTTGTGCCATACAGACGTTCCACGTATGTTGCACATTCAACAAACAAACCAACATATATGGCACGTACAGCACGTCTACTAAAGCCGAAACATGTCCTTAAAATACGTCGCAACTGGTTCACTACACCAAGTAATCGTTCCCTCTAGCTGGAAATATGAGGGAGGATATACATCCTCTCTTTCAAACAATATCTAACTTCCGTTACATATCTTAGACTGACATTGTCTAATATGACAATAGGAGGCCGACTACGTGTCAACTTGCCCTTAGGAAGCATACAACATCCTTTTACATTGCCACACTGTCTCCGAGCCGTAATTGCCCCTCAACAATTATGAGCAGATCATCCGCATATGTACAGCACTTGGTAACTAGTTCCCGTAGCTTCAAAAGGAAATCCATAATAGGGGTCCAAATGTGTAGCCCACAGATGAAGCTTTGTGGACAGCCACCAACCACATCTACATTGCTCCACAACAAAAAATCAAAAGCCCCCATAAAGTCCACAAAAATTCCAAGCTCATATTTGAGCGTGCTGGATCCAACATTGTCAGTCACATACCTCCAAGCGTCCTCAACGTATTTGCCAGGTGTGAAGCCGAACTGTCTATCAGACATTCAATCTAAAACTAAAACATTCAGCCGCTCAACCGGTACCCGCTCAAGAACCTTGCCGAAAAATAGAAGCAGACTGAGACTTCAAGAGCACATTTACGCTGACACACTTTCACGCATCGGAAAAGTAGCCCTCACTGACACACTTACTTTATAGGGCACACAGATATTTTGGAACAATCTTCCAGACGCTTTTACACATCTCTCTAGTGACCCCATCTAGGGACCGGCGACTTCGTACGGACAGTCCGATATCCTGCGATATAATATTATTATACAAAGTGAAGCAACTTCATGCATGTGCGCTCAAAATAGTTGCACTTTGTTCTGTATTAGCAACGAGTAGTTGCACTCAGTATGATGAAATTTCACTCAGTTGCTTATATTTTGAGAGTGACACCACTTCGTATTATTACGCTAAGGTCAATTATTCATTTGAGTTCTGCAATAGTTTCATTTGTTTAAAGGGTGGCTCATTCAAATAACGTTTTGAGTGCATTCACGCAATAGAACAGCAGATTAGTAAATAACACCCGTAATGTTTTATATCGCATAGAGTGTATACTGAAACACAGCACGTGAATCCAGTAGACAGTTCGAATATAGAAACCATTGAGTCGCTAGTTTGCTTAAAAAATCAATCAACTGTTTTAATGATGCAAACAGACAATGCTGGGACAACAAAATACCGTACTCCAATGATTATTGGAAGGGGCATAGGCACAGACACATACAACTGTGTGATATCAAGCCTAGCAACAACAATTACCGCCGCTATCAATTTAAGTTGATTGTTGGCTTCACTGTCATTCATGTGCACATAAATAGTACTAATGTACTTTGCACACACACAGAGTGTTTTTTTTTTTAGTATAAATAGTTTTACATACAATACAAACGAATATACTAGATGCGAGACCGAAATATAAATTGATAAAATAGGAGAATAAACATAGAGTAAATGCGAATGCATTTTCTAGTTATTTTGATAAATAAAAATATATATACTATTGTATTTTGATTAGTTAGTTAAGTGGAAACAGCTTTCAAATACACTTCAAACAATTTTCTTTTGTCATGTTACTAAGTTTTCCTTTATTCGATTAAAATTTACTGAAAAAAAAAAAATAGCACAAAAAACGTTTATTTGCTGACATCAATGCAATAAAAAAACTGCAAAAACAATTAAAAAAAGAAATACCCTGCCAACATTATCTTTAAGTCATACACACTTGAATGCGAAGACTTCGCGCACCTTTACGTTTTTTCAGACTTTAAAATATTATACGAAAAAGCAAGATCACGTTATTTGCGCCTTCTACTGCCCAATGTGGGCATTATATAGACCAGACCAAGTTTGCTTCATACTAACAGACAGATGGACATAAACAGTTGTATACAAACATCGTGTTCTAGCTTCATTTCATTTCATTTAACTTCTCAATTCTTTTCAATCTATTCTTCAGGTTAAGTTAGGCAAATTTTCATTCCTTTGGAAATAATCTTACATTATCCCACTTTATAAAGCTATGTCGAATTATAGAGGAACATAATGGTTAGGCAGAGTGCTAAAAATCATGACAGAATTGCAACAATCATTAAAACCTGTTGTCCGTACTTTTCAACTTGATAGTGTGTGTCACATATATTATTAATTTAAGTTAAAAACTAAAAATTTTCCACAATTTATTGGATTGAGCCATACTTTATCCGTTTGCATACAAAAAAAAACACTAATTTTACAAATGTTTATCCACAAATTTTTGTCTTTGTAGTGTTTTCTTGATTTGAAAGGCTAATTTAAATTCGAAACCTCTCGCTTTAAATTCTGAACAACACAAATCTACAACGCAGATTCAAAAGATTTCATCCTTTAGATCTTCCAAATCGTCAAAAATAAGTCATTCTGCATTTATAATGCTTTTTATGTTTCTAATTTAATAATTTATAATATACTAACGCCCCTTCTTTGTCTTCTGTTTGTACACATGAACTATCACCGAGACTGAAATTTTTCATGTCCAATTTTACAATATTTGATGCCGACATGCTCTGCTATGGATCTCTCTGTGTGCCTCTTATATGAGACTGTGTCACAACATGTATCTAGTGACCTAGATTCCCTGATATTTACTATTACTTCTACGCATAAGATTATACATATCTTTTAGCTACCTATGGGTTAAATTTTGAAGAAAGCCAAGAAGTGTAGCCCAGCATACTTCCTTCAATACTCTCTCTTCGCTGTTCACTTAACAGCTCTATCCTATTAGCACACATTTCCTTCCTCGCATCAAAACCTTAAATTATTAGTGGTTTCATTAAAAAAATAACCCTATCACTGTCAAATACTCATCACACTCTCAATCCTCAATCTCCCGTGACACACCACATAGACATCTGCAGGAAATGGTGGGGGAGTCAGTGATGGCAATTTCACTTTGCCATTAAGGCAACATAATCCAGGCGTTTCTGCCGCAAACTTTAAACACCGTCCATTTGATTATTCCGAACGAAAGGATGCAAGACGTAATCATTTTACCAATAATATAGAAACGCTGCTAGATACAAATCTACACTTGATCCCTTTCTTCTTACGCATCGAATATTCTAGATTTCTGCGATGATCTCGAAGATTTCTGACAGCCAACAGTTTCATTCCACGGGCTGCCTCTCTTTGCTCTTGTGTTTGAGGAGCACGAAGTCTGGCCGTACTAACTAGGGGTTCTTTTCGTTTGATATTTCGTTCTTCTTAATTGGATTTGTCGGCTTTTTTAATAATAAATTTTCGAATGATAAGATTTATTAAGTTTGATACGGTAGCTTATATTCAACTAAATATTTATTTATTTGTTTAGTTAGCATACTTTTGCACTGGCAAGGTCTTGAATATTATCGTACAAAAGTACTAAAATCACGATTTTCCAACAAACCAAATGTCTTTAAAATCGGTTCAGCCGTTCTTGAGTTATAAGTGTAGTAACTTACACAACTTTGTTTAATATATATAGATTTAATTAATTTAATGTCTAACGATATACCTTGTATATATAATTAGCATGAAACAAGTAAGGAAATTACAGTCGGAAATTAAAACAAACTTGTAAAATTCCGGAGCAGTCCTAGTCGAATGCAAAAAACACGAAGTCTCTATCTATTACCGTTTCCGAGATCCTTTCGTTCATACAGACGGACGGAAGGACATGTCTATATCGACTCCTCTATCACTCCTGGCCATAATGGGGGTAACTTTGGGGGGTATCCGACCATTGTTTCTACCTGTTACATACATTTGCACAAAACCAATAGGCTCTAGTACCTTCGGTACAGGGCCTAAAAAATATGCCTCTTATACGAAGCGTATATGTTTATCTAAAGCAACGTTTAAATGTATATATATATTTTTTTTTTGACACGCCTGCCAGTACAATTAAAGATAAATGATTCAAATCGACCTGCTTTGATCTAAAAATGATTTTCTTTAAAATTGCCAGCAATCTGCTCAGCATAAATAAAAAATTTTATATGTATTTAAGACAGTTTTTGATGAGAAAGAAAAATGTTTAAACTTGGCATCCAGACAAATTAACATTGAAAGTACCACGGATGTTGATCGACTCTCCAAAGTTCCAATATACATGGTAAAGATCCACAAAATAATATTTAAGACGACACTGCTTACATAGTATATTTTTAGTAAGCAAATTGAGATATCTACGTCAACCAATTTTATAATAGTAGTCTATATCTAATATGACTACTAAATTTTATATTAAAGCAAATTTAAAAGTTTGTATGCTTAGTGTATTCCCTGGAGTTAATACGATTTAGAGAATATTTTCACAAACCACTCGAAAATTCGAAGTGATTCGGTTCGGTTTTGTTTCTCGTACCAAAATAGTACAGCAGTCGAGTGTACTGCATCGAAAGACCCTATACCCACTTGAACCCTAATTATGTGAATTACTTCTTAGGCCGAGGGTGTCACGTTCATCGAACCTCCCTCATGAGAAGAGGAGGTTGGACGTCAGCGTGTTCACTAAATACAAATTATCTAAAGAATGAATAAGAGAATCTAAATATAAAATTTCAAAGATCTCGATTTTCATACGAACAGCCATACAGACGGACATTTTTACACCGACTCGACTTTTGATAAAAAATATCAAATTTATGGGGTATGTCGCGCCTCTTTCTGCCTGTTACATACATTTACACAAAACTTATTATTATGCACTTTTCCCCTATGGGCATAGGGTATAAAAACGAAATTCATCATAGCCAACCTATATGGAGGACTTTGGTATTTAAGAAAAGGGCATCGAAAGAAATAATGCGCGGTGTTGGCATATAATAGACGGTGACAACAAGGAGGCGTAGCAGCGCACACCGGACCCGCTAGTATCATATAAGATATAATATATGATAATATATATAGATCCGCTGGTCTGGTGTGCGCGGCTTAGAAAACTTTAAATTTAAGCCAATAATTTTTTTTTTTCTGGAGCAAGAAGCTAATGTGAAGAGTATTTAGACTTCGGTTCTATTAAAGTGAACGTTTTCTCTTGATTAAAGATAAGATAATTCTTATGAATTCATCTAATTAGGTCATTTCTCTAAAATGTTAAGTATAAAACAATTTCTGTTATGTTGCGGTAACATCGAGAGGTTATATCTGTCGTCTTTTATATTTTCTTTTAAGTTCTCTTTGGTGAAAAAGTGAAACGATCCTAACATTACGGTTTTTACAATTTAAGTGCTGATTAGTGTAAAACACTTTCTGGATCTCCTATGTCTACTCCGTTCCAATTGTTTTCTTCTCTTCCTTTTAAAAACTTTTTTAAAACAAATCAATAAAAAACATTACGCATATTCATCGTTTGAACCGTGAGTTATGGTGTCTATAGTTCATACAAAAATTACCAAGAAAAAAAAAGTGATCTCATTTCTGTTAAAAAATACGTACTTCAAAAAAAAAAATTTTCTATAACCCACCTGTAATTCGGATTCGGTAACATCAATTTCGCCACGATAAACAAAATCAATAATTGTCTTTAGATCTGTGAATATTATATCGGCGGGTAGTATGATCGTCGGATGTTTGCAGGGATTCTCGAGTAGCAGTTTTTGAAAATATGACGAGCAGGCGGAGAGCACGACCTAGAGCAAAACGTAATAATGTATAAAATATGTTTATAGATATATGATAAAACTATATACAACTTACCTTATGCGCCTTGAGTGAACCATGCTCACAGGACAAGGTCACATCGACAAAGGAAAGATCCTCACGCAACTGTTGGAATACCGATGTCATTGTATTCTGATAGTTGTTCCAACGCAGACTGAAATATTGATGTCCACGTACTGCTGCCATTTTGAAACTAGTTTCTGAGCTGAGGTCCAGGTTGTTTTTGGTTAATGAAAATAGATTTGGCGAGAGTTAAGAAGTAGCGCGAGGCGTCGAGGTTTGACTTAAGGCGTTAACGAATATGCGTTGAGATTGAGATGAGTGTATAATTTTGAACTGTAATTGAATAAAAAATTTAAATAATTATTAATTACATGTACTTGTAAAATATTAGGTACAATAAAAAAAAAACCTCTTCAAAACTAAATATACACATATTCACATGTTCCACTATCCTCGATATTGCATAGCTATTTATAAACAATATTCGTGTGTACGTTCATTATTTATTTAAATGCATTGCATTTAATATGAATACCACAAGGCAGCATCGATTTACTGCATGCCAATTCAGTCCTCAACGACTGACTGCATCGCAAAAGTTTGTCAATAGTCTCGCTACAACAATAACAATGTACGAGTATATTTAAAGTTTAATGCGGTATGATGTTGTTGTACTTGTGAACTTCAATAGCAAAATCCCTAGGAAAAAAAAGGAAAATAGTTTCGTATCCGAGTTTCCGCGCATAAAAATGCCAAAAACCAGTTTTTCGTTTTTGTTTGCACGAAAAAAATAAAATAAAAATTTAAAAAACCACCGCATTGAGCTTAAAAAGTGAAATATTCAAGCAGCCACTGCTGCAGCAAGCATCCTTTGCGGCAATTGAATAGTTAAAACCAAGTTAAGAACGCTCTTTTTGGTTCAAGCGAATGTGCGCAGACCATACAAAAAGGTTAAGTTGAATTTCTACCCAGAGTAAACGAGGTTTGTTAAAAAAAGTAACAACTTTTCGTCTTTTGATATGCTGGTGAACATGTTCCCAAAATATGTTGGCATGGTCAGTCATTTTCTTCACATAAGGACGAGAAGATGTTAATGACGATGGCCGCTTTTGACGTCAGAGTTATGAAGAATCCTCGAATTACTATTAGAGAAGTTGCTTAGGATGTCGGCACATCGGTTGGTTCATGGTGGAATAAAATTGGGTGCACCGTTGCGAATCAATAGTGACTAGTCTACTGCAGTCTTCTCTTAGCTAATTTTTGGTATCGTTTATGCGTGCGTAAAAGAGATAAAACATTTCTGTGTTTGTTTACATATTTCAATCAAAATGTAATGGTTCTACGACTGCTACTAAAAGAAGGTACTCTCGGTGACCGGCTACCTTGTTGATATTCCACCATGCGTTGGCTTATGCCATGCAATTTTTCAGATGTTTTAGACATGAAACGTGTGACGGCGCTGTGTGTTCCTAAATTGCTAAATTTCGAGTCAAAGTACCGTTACATGGGCAACGCTGAGTTTTTGAATGAATGACGTCATCCACATTATCCACTATATTCACCATTTGCTCAAAAACTTTATAACAGCAAATGAAACATGGTTGTGACGTCAAAACAAAAGCCCAATCAACATAATTCGATTTATGCCAAGGCAATCCATGTTGGTAAGGTACAGAGCATTGCTTGTTCGTGAAACAATAAAGTAATCATGGCTCAGTCAACCACTTTTTCTTGTTTCTACAACTAAAAAAAAAAAACCATGAAAGTACAGAGTTTTGCCGCGATTGAGGAGATAAAGACCAATCCACGAATCATATCAGAAATTTTAGAAATATACCAAGCGCTGTCAAAAGTGTATTAAGTCTCAGAGGGATTACTTTGAAGAGGACGAAATAGATATTAATAAATAAAATTTTTTTCAAAAATGCAGTCACTATTTTTTTTAGCAAACCTCGTATACGTCAGTATACGGTCCCGAATCGCGACCGAAAAGCGTCGCATCGAATCGCCTAGACTAAAAACAAAACAAGATCAACAAATACAACAACCAGACAACGATGACTTTGAATGTTTTCCATAGCTAGGACTCTGCTTTAAGCCAAACTAAGGGCTTACGAATTCACTTAACTTTGTTACAACAGAGTTGCCATATGAATATTCTACATTAAAGGGTGTCCACTTTCGCACATTGATTTATTGGTTCTTTTCCCATCACTCCATTCAGACAAACTGATAAAACTATTTCACACTATAATACATATTTTAAGCAGTTAGAACTTTTACTTTATGGTAAATAGAAGCTTTGTTTAAGTACTTTTTAGTTTGAAAATTATCCACATAAACATGAGGCTAATTCCCTTGGTATTGGCGGCCAAATGTCGTCGTCAACACATGAAATTTTACTTTCTGAAAACTTCATGCGTAATAAAGACAAATTCTCCAGTGATTTTCTAAAAAAGAAACATTCCAAACACTTTGATACCAAGAGAGGTTTTAGATAGGGTCGTGCGATTTTTTCAATCTACGGATGGAATATATATTACGCCAGTGCCCGTATATACGGAATATTGAACTGGATCTTCCAAAAGGAAGTGATATTGATACTATCGGTACACAGGCAAGGATTTTAGACGAAGTACTTTGTGTATTCTCGTACGCCGTCATCGCGTCTTGAACAGTCAGTGACGATAGCAAATTTCAACGTCAATGTGGTAGAAACTTCGTCTATCATGGATCCGAAATGACAAGCATCGTTAGACTGGAGATCAGGCGAAGAATCAAGAAAAACGATGCTATTTTAGGCAGAGCAAACATATTAGAAGTGCTCTATCGAAAGACGAAAATCAAGATCTACATGACGCCTATACTCCCAGTCCTATTTTATGGCAAAGTGGAATAGACCGTGATTGAGGCAGACGAAACGACGTAAGTTTTTGAGAGAAAAATTCTCCTCATGATTTTTGGTCTCGTATGAACCGCGAGCTGTATTAGCTATTCGATGAAATCATATAATGGATAAAAGAGCTCCAGCACGCATAGTTAACATAGAGGACGACCGAGCAGGTATGGAGACATCTCAGCGTACTTGGCATTCATAACAAGTGACGACAGCGCGCATAAGACTATAGCAGCTGGTGCACCTTCCTAAATCCTCAGAAAATTAAATCAAATAACATAGCGAATTTCAATACGAATTATCAAACTTATCAAATAATCCGGCAACACACTGCATTCTAGAATACACAAATTTACAACATTCTTCGTTTTAACCACATTCGCTGACTCTTAAGCAAATTCTTTTTAACAAAAACTTTGAAATCGAGTCGATTTAGATTCGGAGTCTACGACTACAAGAAGGACGAGTTTGACGGTAGTTGACCGTCTCTACACGTTATTATTGTGGTTGTTGATGTTAGTATTATTGTTGCATGCCGCAACCGCAGAGGTGGAAATAATGGATGCTGTCGCTGCATACGAACAACTGCAACAACAAAAACAATTACAAAAGCAACAAAAAAACATTTCATTCTTTGGTTCCGGTTACTAAAAATAAAGTAAAGCAAAATAAAATTTGTATAAAGCACACAAACAACCACAGATGACGACGACATTGCCTTATCGACAACTAACAATAAGTTTATTACATTTATTGCTGCTTCAAAGTTTCTTTTTACAACTTTTAATGTTTTGCTTCTTCTTCTTCGACAATGCTTCTTCTTCCTCAAGCAACATGCAAACAAGTTGCTATCACAAAATTCTGTTGACGACGTCCGTCGCAGCTACCAACTGCGAAATCAAATTTACGCGCTAAAATTTTTTTACGCAATAAAAGAAAGAAAGCGAGTACGAAACGAATAACGACTAAATATATACGTGAAATCAAAAAGTCCAAATCAAAACAATGAAAGCGAAAAAATCAAAAGCCGAAAGGAAGAAAAGAAAACCACCCCCGCCGCCAAATCGTTTACTTCCTCACACTTCTCGCCCGCATACATTAACAATAACCAACAACTCACTTTCGGTCGCAGTTTGCTTCTTTGCGTTTAGTTGCATCCACGACCCTTCCAAGCGTTTTTCTATTATTCCCGTCGCCATTACCAGACCATTCAAATTGTTGCCGCCACTTTTTCTCTTTTGGACATTTCTTGTGCACGTTTTTGTTGTTGTTCCATGTTTGTTTTCCAAATGTATTTTCAATGTTGTTGTTGTTGATACTGGTTTTTATTTGCCTTCTTTGGACTTTTCTTTACTTTTCCATTACACTCTTGAATGTTATATGAATTTATTATACTATCTATTATTGTTGTTTAGTGTCAGTATTTCTCACTCTTCTGCTTTTGAGTACATCTTTTTGCTATTTTTATGGTAACAAACACCCTACAAATACGAGGTACTTAAATAAATTCATTCATTTATTAAGAAACATTAATTTTTAAAAAGGACGGACAAGACAGACGTGTATAATTTTGTGATGTAACCCAAGCTAAAATTTTCTTTGTGCTTTTGAACACTTGGCACAATATATTCAAAGTTCGTTTCAAATGTCAAACCCTAAATCGGTTATGTTTTCAAAAAACGTCAGAAAAACTCAATACTTTTCACAATTGCCCATGGCTCGCCAACAATTGTGACAAACTATCAAACTAATATCTAAAAAAATTTGGGAATATGGCGGAAATATACACATAGAAAGAAAGTCGTATATGGCTAGATTAAGACGCCGTGACGTGTTGATCACGAATATATATACTTTATGACGTTGCCAAAATTCAGATTTTTTAGAAATATTTTAGAATCGACTTCACCGCCATGAAATCGTCATTTGTATGAAACTTTCAGTAAATGTCTGCTCTAAAACTTTTATTAATAAAAATTAAAATTAATGAAAGACTCCATATATAAAAAATTAGTAGGCACCTAGTATTGTCAAGTACTAGTATGTATGCACATGTATTTCTTAAGATTTTCACAAGAAAAGGGAATGTCTGTTTCTAATGCATCTTTCTTCTCCTGATCACACCAACGTGTTTACCAAATTACATCCCCGTACCTCAACCGTTGTTTTAGATGGAGTGGAGTCAACTGCGAGAGATATCAATGCAGGTGTACCACAAGGAAGCGTATTGGGGCCAACACTTTATTCGCTTTTCACTAGCGATATGCCAACGGGCTCCTCTCTCCCTACAGATGAAGTGCACGACATTATGATTGCTACATTTGCTGATGACACAGCCATCCTGGCAAGGGACACATGTGTCTACAGTGCAACTGATTCACTCCAACTTTTTCTTAGAGAGTATGAACAATGGGCAAAACGATGGAACATTTGCATTAACTTGGATAAGTGCGTCAGCGTGACCCATTCGCTGTACAGAGATGACTGCCCGGGTGTATACCTTCAGGATGAACTTCTTAATCATCAGACTGGGCATAAATACCTCGGGGTGTATCTGGATAGGCGTCTCACTTTTAAAACGCACATTTACAAAGTTGTAAATTCGTTAAAGGAAAGGTTACGTAAACTGGGCTGGCTTTTCAATAGCAGAAACAAACATGTCACTGTGGAATACGGTGCAAATTTACAAATCAATAATTGCAACTGCATGGCGCTACGGAATGCAAGTGTATGGATTGCTGCCAAATCACACCTTAACAAAATGAGGGTCCTCCAAGCGAAGATTCTTCGCGGCTTCTCTGGCGCTCACTGGTACATGAGGACGTCTAACCTTGAAAGGGACTTGGATGTTCCCAAGATTGGCGATGTCCTCAACCAGCAAGAAGCGACGTACAAAAGTGCTAGCTAGGCGCCTGCTCAGGAGGCGCAAGAGATCTATAAAATAAAATATCCACGATCTCATACTAAAAATCTCATTTTGTTATAATAACTAAGTTGCTATATTCATTCTTCTTTTAAATTTAAAATAAGTTGTTTTTTTAATAACAGTATTATTAAATTAAATAAATGTTAAAAAAGCAATGAAGCTCATTTTTTGTTAAATGGGTACGTTAAGTAAGCAAATTTGTCACATTTGGAGTCAAGATAATCTACAAGCATTTTTCGAAACACCATTTTTTTTCTTTGGGGTTATGTTAAGTCACTTGCCAAGGCTGATAATCCAGTGAGTTTTTGAACTACCAGATTGCGTCTAGTAAGCGCCAACCATGGCGATGTTTAATTGATGAAAAATATTTTTCTTTGTTTTATTATAATTTAAAGTTGTTTATCTCTAAAAAAAACAGCCTTAATTTATGATAAACGGCAAATGTGAACGGTATAACACTCTTTTGGCGCCAAATTTGCATTTTAGCTGAATTCGTTTTGTTTTACGTTTCCAAGAATGGAAACAACAAAATTGCGGTGAACTGGACCTTTTTTGAATTTCTCTGAATTATGTAATAGTACTTCGTATTTATTGATAAATTAAATTGAACATTTTTGCTATTTATTTTTAAACAATGTTCAGACGGTGGAATATATTGGACACGCTCATCAAGTTGCATTGAAAATAATTTCAAATATGTAAAAATTTTCATGAATTGTGTCGTATAAACGTAATGCGTGAGGAGTATATAAAGTAGCATATTTTTTCATTATTCATGCGAATGGCTAGCACCTTAGTCCTAGCGATTTGTTAAGCAACGATCTTTCGCTTGATTAACGTCGTACCGTTCAATCCAATGTTTTGCCTAGTCAGGCAGTTAGTTGGGGTATATCGCAAGTGCAACCTTACAACAGGATTACATTTTATACTCTTTAGTATTTTTAGCATTTAGTACTTTATTTTAAGCAAAGCTTTTGTAACTTTTTAAACTTAATATAGTCCGAATGCCAGACTGTTTATACACGCCTAATTTCCACTATATATATATAAATATTGGATCAATACAAAAACACTTTTATTGTATTTCAAATGATTTTTTTTAAAAACCTATTTTTTTAAATATATAAATACTTATTTATAAAATCCATACTAATATCATTATTAATAATTGATATTGTATAAATTGTACACTGCAATTAAATATTAGAAGGATAGTAGCCAGTTTACCAGACAATTGAGATATTGCAATTGTCTAGAATACTGCTTAGCGTTTCGTAACATACTGATATGCAGATCCCTATTGAATGCCAGTCCCAGGGTCTGATTTTAAAACTATTCATTAAAAAACTATGAACCCAATATTAAAGAACGGTGCTATGAAAACTGATCTGACTTTTTCATACATCTTTTTTTTTTGCTGAGTTTGAAAACTATGTGCAGAATTAAGCATACTATTCACTATATGTGAAGCGTATATAAATGCCCATAAAATAAGTGTATGCAAAAAGTGTAGTGTGCACTTAGGTGTTGATACAGCTGATTAAAAACATAGTTCCATCTGTTAATCATTTCCACAATTTTTATTGTGCTCAACTCGTTTCACAACAAAGCGGGTCGCGCGACGTATTGCCTGATATACTATTTTCTTCTTCTTTCATTTTTTGTACAATGGTCGATACAATGGTATGAGTGAGATGGCATTATGCTTAAAGTTACACAGAAATAGAGAAGACAATGCAGAAGCAGGCATTGTCGTCGGCAAAGAGTAAGAAGCAGCACAGAGAACAGTCAAACAACAATGACAAATGAAGGAAAGAGATAGAGTGGGAGAAAAAAAAAGAAAAGGTGGCAAACGAGGTTTTTTAAACATTTTTGTTTTGATTATTTTTGTTCGGCGAGTAGCGTTGCCGCGGCGCATGTTGAAAACATGCTATGACAAAGAAGATGCGGAGGAGGAGAATAAGACGACGGTATACGAATAATGAAATTGATAGATTAAAAAAAAATAATACACGCTACAGTCGAGTATGCTCGACTTCTAAATACCCTGTGCAGCCATTGAACATAAAATTAGTATGGGAGATTTACACCTACATATCTGGATCCGTGTTTTTATGGAGTGTGTTTATTGTGCAAAGTGCAAGATACACCGAAATTGTAGTTTCAAGATAAACTAAACAACAGCCAAATGTTTTACCGTATAAAACCTACGACATCAGAATTGAAAAAATAGAAAATCATATATTTTCGTTTTTAACAAAAAAAAGAAAAACAATTTGTTCATATAAAATATAAAATCGCAGATTTCTTTTTTTACATACTACCCCTAGGAAGGTATTATCCATAAAATCCAAGGACAGATGGACTTTTATTTATATATACTTTAATATGTATACCCTTTCACTGAATGGGTACAGGGAAATGTATATGTACATACATATTTATTATAGGGTATACATTGAAATTTAAATGAACGCTGATGCGTTGAGTTTATACTACATATATGTATATGTATGTAGATATCTAAAAGTCAGATTATTGTTGTCGTCATGAAAGCATATATAATTGAAATCAATTGAATTGGATGTATTTCTTTGCATAGTCTTAGATACAAAACTAAAATGTAATACAATTTATTTCCAAAACATTAACAATTTGATTCGCAAATAGTATTTAATATAAATATCTTAATAAATTCACAAATATGACTTTAGATTGAGAATAATACCTTTTCCAAGCGACGTGGCTTGCTCACTACATCTTTTTTGTAATTTATTCGTAAAATATTACGTCTTCTACGCTTAACATAACAAGAACGTTACAGTGAGAGTGGTCGACTACGATGTACCCTTGCACTGTACATTGCTGTGCTCATAGATTTTTAATTTTTCTATAGTAGAGCCTCACTCGAATGTACTCGTTTCATTTCCATTTTGCATTCACTGAATAATATACATAAATACTTGTAATTTTGCATATATTTTGTAATCACTAGTACATTATTTAATAATTACTAGATTTCGCTTATTATAGTGTGAATAAGTTATTGCAATTCCGTGTGTCAGTAGTTTATGTTAAGCTATGTTAAAACTGTTTGTGAATTAGAAGCGTATTTAAATAAAAACTAAATAAATCGATTGATAGAATGAAACGCTTGCATATACCAAGGATCTTCACAACAAAAGCAACCAATAATCTATTTCAAAAAAGGTACTTGTGTTGCTGTGCCTGTTGAACTATGAATTCGATATAAAATTCATTTAGTAAGAAACTTATAACCTAATTTCTTGTTGGTTTACTATTTCTTTTCGACACTTCATTCATACCTGCATCATACATGTAAAATATTGCCTCTGTGCCTTACTCAAAGACTGAGAAAACAGTAAGACAAAAAATTGCTTCACGGATTTATATAATAAATCATTCAATTACAGTACAACCTCGTTTATCTGAGGTAATCTGGGGAAGAAGTACCTTGGATAAGCGAAAACTCGGATAACACGGAGGGAATGAAGAATTCTACAATTTCAATCATTTGCTACATATTTTGGATGGTGAAATATATAAAGGTGAAAATGTATTGACATACATAATGCAAAGTAACGGCTTTTTATGGATGCCCGTTCAAACTAGTTTACTTAGCAACAAATAATAGCACGGATTAAGTGATTTCAGTATGTATTAAACTATGGTGACAAGTATATTCGGTCAAAAAGCTCTATACGCTAGTATATACCCATAACTTTTAAGCGCCCACAGAAATGCATTATTTCGACAGCTACATAGCTTCTGATGTGTTAAATGGAATTTTATTTTGTCCGTGGTTAAGAAAAGGTTTATGGTTGAACGTCAAAAATGGTTATGAAAAACTTTTATTGAATTTCCCAGCCCCTCAAAAATTTTACTGCAAAATAATATAAGATTGTTATCAGAAACTTAATTCCGAATTCCTTTATTTTTAATTCCTAAAACATTAGAGAAATGATGGGCTTATAAAGTTGTCCTAAAAGAATGTGTTTTTTTTTTATTTCGGTCCATAGCCATTATCTAAAAGAACATCCAAAATACATATAATAAATTGGTTTGTTAAATAATTGTAAAATTTTGATTTTTGATAAACACTCAAGAGAAAAACCAAAGGGATCAAATAAATCAATTTTTACAACCACTTGTGGAAAAGACTCGATGTTAGTATGACTGGTGCGTGAATTCTGCAATATTCTTAAATACGTCAATAGAATAGAATTATTCTTAAAACATTCAACTGAATGAACTAAGATTGGTGGTATATTTCGTTACTACAATTTTGTAAACATATTGACAAATTAACAAAAGATCCAGGTATAAAAATACAAAACAAAGAGCGCGGTAGATTTATATCAAGCCATGTGGGAAACTTCCGTCCATAAAAAGCTACCACACAAAATAATTTTCCATACAAGAATCGAAAAATGGGCGGTCGGCTTGAATAGGAAATATCTCCTAACGCGGACGCCCCATCCCATCCATAGGAAGCTAATATAACGTACATAACACTGATAAACAGACGTAAGTGGTGCCAGTCTTTATTTCGAGTTGAGTTGATGACAAGATTTGTTAACGGTAGAAAATTCTAATAATCCGCGAAGTGAACTCCGTCTACACATTGTTTCTACCGACTGACCCATGTCAAGTATGCCCCACAAACTTAAACATTTGGTTACTCTATTTATTTTTGTGCAGGATCCAGGTAGCAGTAATATCTTCGCGCATCTTTCCAAAGTAATCGGGAATTTGACTACATTGCCAGTACGTCCTTGAGGTAATAAATTTTATATTCTTCATTTCAAAATTCAAAACGATATACATACACATATTCGTCTTACAAAGAGGTCTTGGATCCTTGTACTAAATGAATGTTCCGATATTTCCTTTTATGCGTTCGAAAATGAAAATACTACATATTTACACTATGTGTGAAGAGTATATAATGAGTAGGAAACAATACTGCAATTATGCACTAAACTATTCATTTTGTGTCTTTGCGGTTGCAGGGTATTCAAACGAAACGATATGTGCTATTTCTATGTCAATTGCTGTAATACAAAAACACACTGTATTGGACTTTTGTCACTGGCGTGGACAGCCGTCCACATTGATACAATTGACGCTATTTGCTTGTTGCTTCTCCTTCTCTGCTCGCTGATCTTATTCTTGTTCTTTTTTGTTGTCATTATTTGTAGCTTGATGCTTGTTGTTGTTGCTTACCTTTTGCTATTTTTATGTTTGATTTTTGCGCTTTATTGAAAATGCTGAATGCAATATTTATTTTCTTTTTCGTTTTTGCTTTGCTTCGTTTTTATTTTTACAGTTCAGCGCCACTTTTCTTGCTGCTCTTGTTTGGCTGCGCTGCTGCTTCAACGATTGTCGTAGTGATAGTTGTATTTGTTGTTGTTTTTACTATTTTGCATAATTAGCCGCTGCAAATTTTGTTTCTTTTTTTTTAATTTCTATTACAAACACTGTGGCACTTCACGTTATTTGGCTACGTAATAATAATCGACGTTGGGCACTGTTAAATTACGGTGTTTTGCATTGTATATGGCTTATTAAATTTTTGTTAATGTATTTTGTAATGAATTCCTTAAATTTTACTTTGAATTTACGCGCAGTTTTTTTTGCTTTTACAAAATTTATTTTTACTCCGTTCGCATTTCTATGCAACTTATATGTATTTTTTTTCTATTCTTCGCACAAATTGTGGACAGTGTGCTCGTTGCTTGGCCTTTTTTGCAGTTCGGCGCGTTTCTCGCACACACAGACATATGCTAACTAAGAGCAAATTACACGTTCAATTGGCTTTAATTTGGTTCTGCTATTTCGTTTTGATTTTTTTTTAATTTGCAAATTTAATTATATTCAATATTTTGAATGCTTCTCTTTCGTTGCATATTCCACACATTTCTTCGTTCACTTTACACAACCGTATGTAGATTAATAGCATAAACTAAAAATTTTGTTGTTGTTGCAACGTTGCTTCGCACAACTTTAGCACATTACTTTTTTCATTATAGATTTTCTGCGTTTGATTTTTTTTCCTTACGTTGGAATTTCACTGCCAAAACGGAATTTAAAAATAATTTTTTTTCAGCTCATACACTTCGTTCATCGTCGGTTCGCCATTTCCATTTTCCAATGGCTGCTGCTTGTTGTTGCTGCTCCTGGGTATAGTGCTGTTGGTACTTTTAACTTTAGCAGCACCGCACCTGAACAATTCAATTTATACGTAGACAGCTGTTGGTGCTTTTAACTTTAGCAGCGTCTCATCTGAACAGTTCAATTTGTACAGCTATATATTTTAAACAGGCTGGTAGCGCCGCGATCTGTACAGCTGCGCATTTTTTAGGCAAGAGTGAGCGAGAGTCGCGTTCGACGATGAGACCGAACCCATCGTCGAACATGGGTTGTGTATGGTGCTTACACAGTCAACTTCGGTGTTTACACTGTCGAACATCGTGGGTTTGGCGATAGGTTCAGACCCATCGTCAAACCCAGTCAACCGGAAACTGGTGAATGTCCCGTTATAACCGTTATGAACCGCTTAAATTACAATTAATTTCCGGTTTACCATTATCGGAACCCGTTATACAGTTATTACTTGGAGTGGCGTGTTTTCTTTGGTAATTTAAATTGTTACCGGTGGTGTTTTACCTACACTGATGCTAGCTATATTCGAGGTATTAGCCACCCGCTACATCAGTGTGGCATCTTTTCCTGTGTTTTTGTTGCTGCTGCTGGTAATTGTTGTCGGTGAGTATTGGTGGTGAGTACAATTCCCCGCAAGTGGTTTTACGAATTATGAGCTTTCGCAGGGAATACCTACTGCAAGTCCACAACCACAGTTTTCACGGCGGCGTCAAACCGTCTTATATATCTTTATTTCCGTCCGTCGAGAGAGGGCTTTACTTCTCATTTGCTTGCTCAGCCCAAAAAAACATCTGTTTGCAAGCGTGATTCTTCGCCTGATCTCCAGGCTGACGTTGTTGTTGCTGGTTATCTCTGTCCCAAGATAGACGAAGTTTTCTACAACACTGAAGTTGAAATTCTCCATCGGCACTGACCGTCCAAGACGCATTGACGGAGTGCGAGAAGACACCAAGTACTTCGTCTTGTCCTCGTTCACCGCTAGACCCATGAGCCGAGACTGTTTTTCAATCTCCGAGAACGCCTTGCTGACTCGCCGTTCCTGCGTACCGATGATATCGATGTCATCGGCGTAAGCGAGCAACATCACTTCCTTTTGGAAGATCGAGCCCGACATACTCTGTATGTACGGGCATTGGCGTAGGATGTATGTAATCCATCAGGAAATTGAAAAAATCGCACGACAGAGCGACTTCCTGATAGGGGAACCGCTGCTAACAGCACAGGCAGACAGGATTCACACAGTCAAAAAACTGTCTTTGGGGCAGAGATGGGAACAGGTCTCCAGGTTAAAATATGCATTCTGGCAGCAGTGGTATGAGGAATATTTGCAACAGCTCCAGCAAAAACAAAAATGGACCAAATCCTTTAACAACCTTAAGGAAGGAACATTGGTTGTAATAAAAGAAGACAACGTTCCAATACGACAATGGCCACTGGGGCGAGTCATTAAATTATATCCCGGAGCAGATGGATATGTACGGGTAGCAGACTTAAAAACTGAACGTGGAATTTTCAAACGTTCAATCCAACATTTAGCGCCAATTATGCCAGAAGATGAGGAGACAAGGAAACATGAACCTGATGATGATCCACCCAAGCTTACAAAGAAGCAAAGGACATCAACCGGAGCATATCTATGGACAACGATGCTTATAACGTTGCTACTACTTCCCTTGGCTATGGCTTCTCCACTGGTTGAAGTGACAAAGTTTGCATCACAACCAGGCATTTTCTTTTTTGAAGGCATTGGATCAACGAGACTTGCTATCAGTGATTGGCATGTAATAGTTTATTACGATTTGGAACCTTATCGACAAGATTTGGACACATTCATCAACGGAACAAAGGCACTACAAGATATATGTTCTAAACTACCAAACATCTCCACTTGTTCTAGTACGGCACAGCATTTTCTTCATACGGAAGCAGAAATAAAGATGGAAAATGAACTGCTTACTAAGCATCGTCATCGCAGAGCAGCATTGGACATTATCGGAAACATTGCGCGTGGTTTATTTGGAGTACTGGACTCTAACTACGCAGAAGAAATGACGAAAACGATTCAAAAAGTTGAAAGCAATGAACAATATTTGTTGGAGTTGCTGAAAAATCAAACATCAGTAATTGACTCAACAATTAATATAATGAAGAGAACCGAAAACATAACAAATCTTCGTTTATCTCAAATACAACAGCAATTACAGGATATTTCATTGGCAGCAGGACCAAATCGCGTCTTCCAATGGTATATCACCTTGAGACGACACAGTTAACAATTATTGCATCTAATTTGCAAAGAGTTCAAAGTCAAATCATAGATGTACTCACTGATGCCCGACATAACAAGATCAGCCCATCATTATTAACGGCGCAGCAACTAAGAGCACAACTAGAACAAATGCGTGTTCATTTAAAACCGGGACAAACGCTTCCCATAAACGACGAAGATTTATTTCAACTATACAAGTTGTTAAAGGTAGAAGGCACAGTCACTCGAGAGCATGTTGTGTTCAAGGTGACTATTCCTCTGGTAATGAATGAACAATTTGATTTGTTCAACATAGTACCAATTCCAGTAATTGGCGGTTTAAGTATTAAAACGATCCGCGTCGAAGCACCTATTCTTGCTATCAATAATCATCGAGACCAAGGTTTCTTAATGAACTGGGATAATTTAAGAAACTGTCACGCACTCAACACGGAATCCTTCATTTGCTATAACAAGCAATCAATTTACTCGACAAATGTTGGTTGTGAATTTCAAATGTTCAACAACAAAACATCTCTGAACATTGTAAACTCGAGGACACAAACAAATTGTTTGTATGGTTTCCATTACGTCATAAAAACAGATGGATTTTTGGGACAAATTCAAAACAGGAATTGTCTGCAGTCTGTGGCGAATATGCATCTACATTTCAATTGGAGCAATCGGGACTTGTAACGCTCGACTCCAGCTGCACCATTCGGAACCAACAAATTATGGTAACTGGATATAGCGCAACAACACGGTCAGTACGAGTATCTTATGCTCGATTCAGCCAAGATACGTCACGGTCAACTAACAAGTCTCCGCCCATCACCACTTCCACGCTAGACAGCCAAGATGAGCTAACACGCTTACAAAAACAACTTCACAAACATTTGAAGTTACCATTCGAAAACATGGATAATCAAGATCATCGCATCATATCATATATAGCACTGGGCATTTCACTAGCAGCGATATTATTTTACTTCATCAGATTAACCATCAAGAAGCAAGCAGCAACAACTAACGCACGTGATGTAGAACAACTGCCAGTACCAACAGTCAACACCAGCAACTCTACGCAGCCATCACCGTTTTCTTTTAATATAAGCTAGGTTAAATAAATATTCAACCGGGCGGGGAGAATGTAGAATCTTAAAATAAGAATTATATTTCAAACGCACTTGAAAAACAATAAAATGTTCTATTTGTTTATCTATAGTTTTTACACGCATGAGCAACAGCAAGAACACATGCAGATTACATATCGATAATCAAGCATCGAGTACCAACGCATTGATTTGTACATGGTGACAAAATGCACATTGCGCATGCACAGCCGAATATCGATAATGTAGCAGGATAGTTTATGACATACCAATAAAAAATGACATTAAATAAACTCAAGTACATAATTTACGACATTATTTAGAAAAACTAAAACATGCACATACGATTATAGTAGCTATTAAGAACATAATGTAAACATATATTTGTAATTTCATATTTCAGTATAAGAACAAAAATTGTATATAAACCTCAAGATTATTCAAATAAATTGTCACTCTTTGAAAGGCAACCAAACAAGGCTATACGTTTTTTTGAGCTCTTCAAAGATTGATCAAAAGAATTCTAAGTTCCAAGTGCTTAGTTTTCTACTAACGCAAATAAACACTAAGTTCCAAGTACTTAGTGTATATAGGCAAATTATTTCACTTAGGTGCACCTCAGGTTCAAGTGCTTGAGCGTGCATTCTAAGATTTGTATTATCCTTTCAATAGCGTTTAATTGCACCACAAGTTACAAGTGCTTGTGAGTGAAATTCAATTATTCGTTTCCTTGTCCGGATATATACAAAGTTGCGGTAAGCCAACAAATTCATATATTTGTTGACGCATCCGAAAAGGCGTATGGAGCTGCTGCATATATCAGATCTGTTCACCTTTTCGGATGCGTCAACAAATATATGAATTTGTTGGCTTACCGCAACTTCTCCATTGCTGACATGCCTTTTAATTGTCGCTCGATTAAGGTTAATCAAGTCCTTTCTGTAGGCTTGCCAATCGGCCTCCAGCGAGCCCGGAATTTTATCATCCCAATCCAATTTTGCGATGCCATAGCTCTTGCATGAATATTTTCCCCCGTACTACTACTGGAGCAAAGAGACCGAGTGGATCAAATATTCGAGCTAAATCAGAACAGATGCTTCTCTTGGTAACGGGAATGTTCAAAAATGTATATATCCGGACAAGGAAACGAATAATTGAATTTCACTCACAAGCACTTGTAACTTGTGGTGCAATTAAACGCTATTGAAAGGATAATACAAATCTTAGAATGCACGCTCAAGCACTTGAACTTGAGGTGCACCTAAGTGAATACCTTTGCCTATATACACTAAGTACTTGGAACTTAGTGTTTATTTGCGTTGGTAGAAAAACTAAGCACTTGGAACTTAGAATTCTTTTGATCAATCTTTGAAGAGCTCAAAAAAACGTATAGCCTTGTTGGTTGCCTTTCAAAGAGTGACCAAAAGAATTCTAAGTTCCAAGTGCTTAGTTTTTCTACCAACGCAAATAAACACTAAGTTCCAAGTACTTAGTGTATATAGGCAAAGGTATTCACTTAGGTGCTGCACCTCAAGTTCAAGTGCTTGAGCGTGCATTCTAAGATTTGTATTATCCTTTCAATAGCGTTTAATTGCACCACAAGTTACAAGTGCTTGTGAGTGAAATTCAATTATTCGTTTCCTTGTCCGGATATATACATTTTTGGTGACCCCTACAAAAAGAAAAAAAATCACAGATATCCTAGAACAAAAAATCCTGGAGGATAGTTCTGGATAATCAGCGGATAAATCCTTCAAAGTCAAGATAGACTAAGGATCCGTAATAGGGAGTAAAAGATACAATAGATTGTACATTTACAGATTCCCTTCGCTAAATTATTTTTGTGTGCACAGATATTTTATTTGCTATCTTTATACCAATCTTCGGTTGTGAGTAGAGGCACAGCCAGTCCAAGACAAACCAAATTACCTCCAACGGGTCAAGATAAAGCAAATATAGTACAAGCACCAACTTAATTTATACATATATATATATATATACACAAAGAAAAAATGGCTACTGTTGTAAATTTATTTGCTGAACAAAGCAGCAGGATCGGGAACCTGAAGTTGGTTCGCAATTATAAAAAAGATTCCCAAGATCGGAAGAATGAAAAGGGATATTTCGAAAACCGATTGCAACAGTTGCAGATGTTGCAGGAACAATTGGAGAAAGGAGATAATGTATTGAAAGGTCATCCTGATATTCTCCAATATCAACAGCATGAGTACTTTACAAAGTTGTATTTCGATGAAGTACAAAAAACATGCATTGAATACACAAAAGAGTTCACTGATTCTGTCAAGATATTGACAGAAACTACAGAAAATAGCCCGTTGATCGTACAAATCAGACGACAAAAAGCTATGCTGGCATCATTAGCCAGGTTTTTGGAGCAAGAAAGTCCAAACAAAGCCTCAGTAGAACGGCTATGGATTTTAATTGAAACACTCCACTTCGATATTTTCGGAAATCATGTAAATCCACTAGAGCATGGATATGATATGAATATGTATATTCAAGCCGAATCAGCAGTCAATAGGATGCAAGGATTTCCACAAGCTGCAACTATTAAAAATTAAAACACAATGTGGACCTCAACAGACATTAGTCCATCTGCCAAAAATAGCCATACCAAAATTTGAGGGTGACTACACTAAATGGCAACAATTTCATGACATTTTTAATAAAATGATTCATGAAACTCAATTGTCATCAATTGAGAAAATGTGGTATTTAAAAACAAATATCACAGGTGAAGCAGAAAGACTAATTCGCCACCTCTCATTGACAGAGAGCAATTACGAAACTGCCTGGGCAACATTGAAGGATCGTTTTGATAACAAACGTATCACAACTTCAGTATTGTTCCAGAAGCTCTTTGATCATCCTCCAATAAGCAATGAATGCAATCAAGTCAAGGACTTTCATGACACGATAAAAGAATCGTTGTCAGCATTACAAAATATAAATATTGATACAAGCACATGGGATCCAATATTAATATATTTGCTCACAAAAAAACTCGATAAACATAATCACATGTTATACGAGCAATCAACATCAAATTCGCGAGATCTTCAGTCATTGACTGAATTTATTGCTTTTGCTTTCCTTGAACAACGGTTCAGAGCATTGGAAGCATTTGGTCGAAAGGAGAAGTCATTTGAAAAGGTCAAAAAGATCACAACCGCTACAACATCAAAACCGTTTATTTGCAAGTTCTGTAATAAAGAAAGTCATCCATTGTTTCGTTGTGACCAATTTTTGAAGAAATCGGCACAAGAGCGCCTCAATTGGGTGCAAAAACAACGTCTTTGTGTAAACTGCTTTAGGAATGACCATCAAGCCAAAACTTGCACTTGGAGAAGCTGCACAAAATGTGACAAAAAACATAACACCTTGCTTCATTTAGAAGTTAAAATGGATCTTTCAGAACCAAGGTTGGTGGCTGCGGCAAATAATAAAAAATCAAAAGACTATGTTCTTTTGGCAACAGCTAGAGTCATTATCGAAGGAAATAATGGTTTAGCTGGCGAGTTTCGAGCACTTTTAGATTCGGGTTCTCAAGTTAACCTAGTATCAGAAAGAATTATAAGAAAGTTAGCCATTAAAACATCAAACTCTGCGCTAAGCTAAGCATTGAAGGTATTGGTGGTAAGGCGAAATCATCATCAGCTCGCACAAACGTTACACTGAAATCTCGTCATGGAGATTATTCCACTCGTTTGGAGGCCTTCGTTCTGTCACGCATTATAAATGATCAGCCGTCGCAGTACATAGAAAAAGGTCTTTGTCAACTACCGGAAGATCTGCAGTTAGCTGATCCAAGATTTAACCAACCGGGAAAAATTGATTTGCTTCTTGGTGCAGAGTTCTATCATGCTCTGATGAAACCAGAACAAATTAATGTAAACAACCATCAACCTATACTCCAAAACACGAAGTTGGGATGGGTTGTGATTGGCAAAATTAAAACTTTTGGGCCCGGAAGAACACTCTGCGCTGTGTTATCAACGGATGAATTATTGGAACGGTTCTGGAAATTGGATGAGTTAAATACAGCAGAGCCCCAACGAACAACTGTGGAAAATCAGTGCGAAAAGCATTTTCAGCATAACGTACAAACGGCACAGGATGGTAAATTTATTGTACGTCTTCCGCTTCCGTTTTCAGACAGCGTTGATGCACTTGGAGACTCACGAGAGATTGCTACCAGAAGATTTTTAGCACTCGAGAGACGGCTTCAAAAGGATCCAGGTCTTCATGCCGAGTATACCAAATTCTTGGCAGATTACGAATCCCTGGGTCACATGAAGAAGTTAAGACGTGGTGAGCTGCCTTTAAAACATTATTTTATGCCGCATCATTGTGTTTTGAAACCACAAAGCACCACCACAAAGCTACGAGTAGTTTTTGATGCTTCCTCAAAATCATCGTCAGGCAAATCACTTAATAACATCTTACATGCGGGACCTACGGTGCAAAGCGAATTATTTTCAATTATGCTACGTTTTAGAATACATAAATATGTATTCACCGCCGATATAGAAAAAATGTATCGGCAAGTCTGGATCAATCCTGCAGATCAGTATTATCAACTGATTATGTGGAGAGAGAAACCGACAGATGACATATGTTACTATCGTTTAAAAACCGTAACATATGGAACTACATCGGCACCGTATTTAGATTTAGCAACAAAATGTCTACAGCATTTGGCGTCTCAAAAGAAAAACAATTATCCTTTGGGAGCTAAGGCTCTGCTAGATGACTTCTATGTAGATGATTGCTTAACTGGAGCTGACAACATAATGGACGCTTTAGAGATTCAACGACAACTAAAAATAATGTTGTATGGAGCTGGTTTTAATTTACGCAAATGGTGCGCCAATCATCACCAACTATTGACAAATATTCCTGCAGAAGACAAAGATATTATGTTAAACTTTGACTCATCAGAGATGAACACAACAAAAACTTTGGGTATGATTTGGAACCCCAAAACTGATCAACTTTGTGGCAAGGTGCAAATTGATACCAACATTCCCGTTACCAAGAGAAGCATCTGTTCTGATTTAGCTCGAATATTTGATCCACTCGGTCTCTTTGCTCCAGTAGGAGTACGCGGGAAAATATTCATGCAAGAGCTATGGCATCGCAAATTGGATTGGGATGATAAAATTCCGGGCTCGCTGGAGGCCGATTGGCAAGCCTACACTACAGAAAGGACTTGATTAACCTTAATCGAGCGACAATTAAAAGGCATGTCAGCAATGGAGAAGTTGCGGTAAGCCAACAAATTCATATATTTGTTGACGCATCCGAAAAGGCGTATGGAGCTGCTGCATATATCAGATCTGTTCACCTTTTCGGATGCGTCAACAAATATATGAATTTGTTGGCTTACCGCAACTTCTCCATTGCTGACATGCCTTTTAATTGTCGCTCGATTAAGGTTAATCAAGTCCTTTCTGTAGGCTTGCCAATCGGCCTCCAGCGAGCCCGGAATTTTATCATCCCAATCCAATTTGCGATGCCATAGCTCTTGCATGAATATTTTCCCCCGTACTACTACTGGAGCAAAGAGACCGAGTGGATCAAATATTCGAGCTAAATCAGAACAGATGCTTCTCTTGGTAACGGGAATGTTCAAAAATGTATATATCCGGACAAGGAAACGAATAATTGAATTTCACTCACAAGCACTTGTAACTTGTGGTGCAATTAAACGCTATTGAAAGGATAAGGATAATACAAATCTTAGAATGCACGCTCAAGCACTTGAACTTGAGGTGCACCTAAGTGAATACCTTTGCCTATATACACTAAGTACTTGGAACTTAGTGTTTATTTGCGTTGGTAGAAAAACTAAGCACTTGGAACTTAGAATTCTTTTGATCAATCTTTGAAGAGCTCAAAAAAACGTATAGCCTTGTTGGTTGCCTTTCAAAGAGTGACAATTTATTTGAATAATCTTGAGGTTTATATACAATTTTTGTTCTTATACTGAAATATGAAATTACAAATATATGTTTACATTATGTTCTTAATAGCTACTATAATCGTATGTGCATGTTTTAGTTTTTCTAAATAATGTCGTAAATTATGTACTTGAGTTTATTTAATGTCATTTTTTATTGGTATGTCATAAACTATCCTGCTACATTATCGATATTCGGCTGTGCATGCGCAATGTGCATTTTGTCACCATGTACAAATCAATGCGTTGGTACTCGATGCTTGATTATCGATATGTAATCTGCATGTGTTCTTGCCTTGCTGTTGCTCATGCGTGTAAAAACTATAGATAAACAAATAGAACATTTTATTGTTTTTCAAGTGCGTTTGAAATATAATTCTTATTTTAAGATTCTACAATCGCCCTGCCTAAAACCTCTCTTGGTATCAAAGGGGTCGGAGAGGTTTTTCCCCATCCTGACAACGCTTTGTGTGTTAGATAGCGTCGCCATGCAAAGACGGACAATCTTTGCCAGGATACCTAGTGCAGACAGGGCGTCGAAGAACTTCGCTCTTATCGGCGTGTCGAAAGCGGCTTTGTAATCGACAAATAGGTGGTGAGTGTCTTTGTTGAACTCACGGGTCTTTTCCAAGATTTGGCGTAATGTGAATATTTGGTCACTGGTCGACCTTTTTGGTCTGAAGCCACACTGATATCGTCCTATCAGTGAGTCGGTATATGGCTTCAGCCTATTACACAATACGCCCGACAGAGTCTTATATCCAATGGAAAGGAGACTTATTCCGCGGTAGTTGTCGCAAACAGCGGGGTCTTCTTTCTTAAAAAGATAGGACAGAGAACACTGAGATTCCAGTCATTGGGTACCATATCTTGCATAAAAGCTGGTGCATACTCCTAACCAGCTCTTCGCCGCCGGTCTTAAATAACTCAGCTGGCAGCCCATCAGAGCCTGCCGCTTTGTTATTTTTCAGCTTTTTAATAACTGAATCGACCTCGTAATAGACCGGTGGCTCTACAATAGTGCCATCATTAACTGGTGGTTCCGGTGTCATTTCTCTTTCGGCGGTATTGTGCGCTTCATCGCCGAGTAGGTTGGAGAAATGACTCCTCCATAATCTCAGTGATTCCTGTTCATCCGTTACCATACTTCCATTCTCATCCTTACAGAAAGTTACTCTGCCACCATATTTGGTGGAAATTCGGATTAAGCGTGGTAATTCAACATGGGTTCAACTCCATCAGTTTTACGAAAGTATAACTCTGCAGACTATAACTTAATCGAATCTGGGATTTATGGGAGCAAGAGCTGGGTGTGGGAGTCCGGCAGGGTTTCCACACTTCTGTAAGCCAAGAAGTCAAAGCTTTAGAGGCGGCTGCAATCCATCTTTAGTTATCCAGCCATCAAAGTTAGGCTCTAGAAAAGGTCCAGCACAAGACTGGAACGAGGACCAGATGGTTGATGTGGTTACATTTGTGATTCATAGTTTGATGCAACAAAGTATGAACAAAATTCCATTGAAAAACATGAGTATTAAGACCACCAATTTAGATTGTTCTCGACAGAAAAGCCTCCCAAATTCAAGTCCCCCACCCTTAATATATTTTAAGAACTAGAGGTATTAAGAAGTAGTTGTAGGTTATTAAATAGAGTTAGTTCGCGAGCCATTTGATAACAAACAATCGTTCTTTTTTAAGACCACCGAACAAAATAAGAGATTGATATTTTCAAACAAATGGTTTAATAACTCAGGATACATTTGAGTGATTTTCTGATGTGGTGGCCTTCTTAAATGCTGGCTCTTATTAAAGCCCTTTTTTGGAGATGCTTAAGGGCGATTAACAATAATATGTTTGAAACCATTGACAATGGAATTATTTAGATCCGGTGTGGTAAAGAGACATACTGCGACCACACTGCGATAATACTACTTGGCAGATTTTCTATACTAGTTCTTTAGTAGTTTTAAGTTGAAATTAAGTCCTGTACTCCATTAAGTTTTGGTTTGGGAAATAATCACACAAAGCGATATGATCGAAGTAGTCTTCATTCGAAGAAGATACAAACTTTTAGTCGCCTGCAACTGTTTATTACCGTTAAAGCACGTAATAAAAAGCATTTCGACGTCATCAACAAGTGATAGACCAAACATTTAATGAAATCAACCCGACCGATACATTTTTAATAAGTCCAATAACGGTTCAAGTCACATGACCAACACATGATCCTCTTCGAAAGTTTGAAGCCAATTCAATTTCCGCAGCATGCCGTGATGAACTTTTGTCCAAGATCTGACCGAATTTACTGATTCTTGCATATCCGCGTTGAGAATTAAATATAAGAGTGATCACTGTCTTACTGAAGACTCTAAAAGAGAAATCGCTAGGAAGGCTCCTTTAAACAATATGTACTGCTTTTCTGGAAGAAGGACCTTCAGTATACAAATTCCTGTTAATATGCAGTAGAACCGCGTTTTCGATCATTCTACCTATCTGCTAGAGGAACCGCTTAAACTATATATGCATACTTACATGTACTTATACTCTTAGGATTGTATTCTGATCTTCATTTATTTATAATTCACCTAGATTCTACGAATTTGGTTTTCCTAAAGTCACGAGTTTGCAACTGTCTGAACATCTACAGCATTGCCACCTTAAATACGCATGGACAGCACTGAACATCAATCAGCTGCTGCCAATAACGGTTATATTTTAATGGTCAATTTTGTAAAAATATGGAAAATATTTGAATATGCAGTCACTTGCATTCATTTCTGAGCAGAGAATACTTGTAGTTCCTACTTTGCCCCCCAGAATAAATAGATGCCAAACAAACTATTTTGAAGAATATCAGGAGTCGGTAGTTTGTGTAAGATTATTATTGTTTTTAAAATGATTTCAGGCTAACGAGTAGACGGCCATGAAGAAAGCCAGTCGTTCTAGCTATTTCGAGGATTACAGGTAGACAGATATCCGTAATCTTTGAAATATTGGTTTAACAGTTTGTATATGAAGAATTAATATAACGGAAAACAACATAAAAGTGAATATGGCCGAGTTGTTTCTGCTAGAAATAAATTTTCCTGGTTTCCATTACCCAATCGTACTCAAAAATGATTGAACAAAGTTCTCGTATGAAATTTTGATTTAATAGAACATATTGATCTTGATTGAAATTGATCTTTACTTTGAAACGATAGATGATACCATCAGCTTTTTTGCGTATAGACAGATATGCAGACCGATATTTATCGATATTTGTATGTAAACTAGGAAGAACACTTTATAAAAACGAAGAATTTTGGTCTTAATCGAATAAATTATTCCAAACAAATTATAAATTTTATTGGTCATTTAATTAGATCTGACGAATAAATTGTTTGAGAGAAGGGTTCGTTTGCAGAGGTTTACATTAGAGAGAAAAGTTATTGACTGCCATTCACTTGGGACGCCTAAACATCTCACAAACGTCCTTTCGAACACGTATCATTTGTGATTCGTGCGCCAACATAAAAATATAAAATACCTGTGAAGACACAAAGGAAGCTTTGGATAAGACACCCCTATGATGACGATTCTTCCTCAAACGATATAAGGAGCACGAATTAAGGAATGACGGCACCCTTAAAAGGGACTGTGCAAATATCTAGATGATTAATGTCCTCGAAAGATACAAGGCTGCCATCGCTGAAATTCAGGAAATAGGATGGAGAGGACAGGGCTGCTCTAAAAAGCATCTTGTGACATCTACTACAGCAACCATGAGAGCATGAATTTGGATACAATTTCGTGGTAAGTAGGAAACAACGTAGCCGCGACTCCAGTTTTGATGAGCTCCTGGCCTCGATACACATTAAAGCTAAATATACTAATATAAGCCTTATGTGTGCACACGCTCCAAAGAAGAAGAAATACGACGAAGGTAAATATGCATTTTACGAGCGTTTGGCACGCCTGTCGAAAACTTGCTTGGAGATTTCAACATCAACATTGGGAAGGAAGGAATGTTTGGCCCCACCGTCAGCAAATTTAGCCTTCATGACACTACCTCCAACAATGGGTAGATGTTAATTACATGCAAACCAATTCGATCATGTAGTGATCGACTCGGACCGTTATCTTACGCAGCTAAAATACGCACTAGGCTCAGCGTGTTGTATGCCGCACCTCCTAACACTCAACGAAAGCTAGGCGTCGGCAGGCTGCAATCAGAACAGAGAGCCCAAGCCTTCTCAGCCACACTCTCCCGACTACTGCGGAAAACCTCTTCGTCTACTGAAGATATATGTGAGCAGTGAAGACATATCACCCACTCCATATATAGGGCGGCTAAAGAGGTCATTGATTATACAAAACCTGTGACTAATTCTTGGTACGGCGAGGAGTATCGCAATGCCACTCCAGAGAAGAACGGCTCCTAACAGCGAACTCTGCAGTCGTGAGTAACGCGAGCTGTTAAAGAGCGGTATCGAGAGAAACGGAGAAAGCAGAAACGTCTTTTCAGTCACGAGAAAAAGGAGCAAAGAAGGCGTGAGTTTGAGAATGTGGAGAGTTTATTTGACAGAAATGAAGCTCGAATATTTTATCAAAAGGTCAAAGGACTGACCGAAGGTTTTAAACATGGAATTACTTTCTGATAAGACGAAAGTGCAAATCTGATTACAGATGCACAGTAATCACTGAGATTATGGAAGAGTCACTTCTCTATCCTACTATGAGACGAATGAATGATGAAGCGAAAAATGCCACCAATAGAGAAATAGTTATTAATACCACTGGACTATAACAAGATTAAAAAGCTGAAAAATAACAAAGTGGCAGGTTCTGATAGGATGCCAGCTGAGTTATACAACACTGGCGGCGATAAGTTGATGAGTATGTACCAACTTTTATGCAAGATATGGTCCGATGAACGCATACCCAATGACTGGAAGCTCAGTGTCCCTTCTTTAAGAAAGAAGACCCCGCTGTTAGCGCCAACTTCCGCATAGTATATCTCCTTTCCTTCAGATATAAGACTGAAGACTATATAATAGACTGAAGTGAAGTGAGGCTTCAGACCGAAAAGGTCGACCAGTGACAAAATATGCATAGTACGACAAATTGTGGATAAAACCGGTGAGTTTAACAAAGAGACACAACATTTTGTCGACTATAAAGCCTCATTCGACACACAAAAATCGTTTGTCTATGCATGATGGCGATATAACATGTACAAAGCGTTTTCGGGTTAGGAAAGATCTTTTCCGAACACTTTAAGACCAAGAGAGGTTTGAAGGAGGCTGATGCGTGCCATTTTTTCAAACTGCTGAAGGAATACATTTTCCAAGAGAAAGTGATGCTTTATCAACTGTCAGGACGGCCAGTCATAAGGACAAGACTTTGTACTTGGTATCTTCTCGCACGCCGTCATCGCGTCTTGCACGAACTGTGACTATGGAGAATTTCAACTTGAGTGTTGTAGAAAGCTTCATCTACCTTGGATTCAAAATGATCAGCAGCAACAATGTCAGAATCACACTTGCAAATAAATGCTACTTTGGGCTTAGAAAGCAAATTATGTAGAAGTAAAGCACAGCATGATGCGCCTTCATGAATGCGGCCATGATGGTTGAAAGATGGTTGACGGCCATCTAAGTAAGCCAAATTAGGAGTTGTAAAAGAAAAGTTTATTAGGGCCTTTCCATTCATATGCATTTAATAAAAATTTGTTATTTTTACATTAAAATTATTTGATCTATTGGAGATCAATAAGCTTTCTATATTTTAGTATCTATTTGGAGAAGATAGATGAGATATGGTACAAATGAAAATATGTTATATCAACTAGAAAATGGGGTGGTAACTTCCACATGTAGATAAGTCAACATATGAGAGATTAGCAAATGTATGCATATCAATGCATGCTGGCACGAGGGTTTAGGTGTTTATGAAGAACATATATATGTACATATATAGACAATATTTATATTAATGTTTTTTTAATGGGCACGGCAAAGCGTGCCGGATACCGATAGTACATATGTATGTATGTATGTATATACAATTTAATGTTGTGTTCTATCTATGCATGCACCTTATAGGAAACCAAACCGTTCAATCGATTGCGCTAAATTTCACAGATGAATTGTTATTACGCCCGAAAAGGAATCCAACTAATTTTGGTCAAAATGAAGTATCAACGCATAAAAAAAGTATGTCCATATGATGTCTTCAACAAACTAATAGAAAACAGTTTCATAAACTACGCCACTGTGTACATGCATTGTAAATGGATTAAAAATTATAGTTTGTCAGTGTCGAATTTGTAGTAACATCAATGTACAAAGATATTTATTGTATTTAAATGCAAAATATGATTGAAAAATTTAGCTCTCCTCCTCTATTTCTGCTATGCATAAACAGATATTCACATATATGTATAACCAGTTTTGATATAATTTAAAGACTGCGACCATCAACTTTATGTGCAACATGCCATGTTTTCTAATGTGTAATAATTCAAAACGTACATGAAAACAGAAGTACGTAAAGGGTGTCCCAAAATTCATTCATACATAAAATCCATAAAATCGAAAAGGAGCCAACAGAGATCCCATTATTATACAAACATATATATTTTCGATCAGCTTAACAAAACGAGTCTATTTTAGTCATGTCGTTCTGACTCTCTTTGTGTATGAATACGAGATCTATAACAACTCGATGTATATTTATTGTATGGGATATTTATTCTGTGCCTCTTTTAAAAAGTTTCAGTGATTTTGACTTAATTGTAATACTTTTCACATACAGACTGTGTGAAGACTATAGAAAACTTACAACTTGAACTTTACTATTTTGGAGCACCCTTTAAAAACAAACAATCATACTAACATAGCGTGGTGTCCATATCTACAATATGCAATGTAAAAATATATATCAGTGCATATCAACATTTAAAAAATGTCGTAAAGCAAATCGAAGCATTAACCAACAAAAAAAAATAAAAAACATTTAATTTCACTTAGAGGGAGTCGGCGAAGCGACGATGACATCGAACTATGTATGTATGTATGTATACGAAGCAGTTGATGATTTGATTATTTCTGCGGGGAGAGAATTCGAGAGCGTTTGGACAGACATGCTGCCCAGCGGCAGGTACATAGCAGAATAGGAATAGAGCACAATGTATCTGACTAGCTCGATCTTAATGTGTGCGAGCAATATTTTTTTTTTGCAAGGTCACATTAGCAATTATTTGAGTTTGAGTGCAACAATGTTGAACGAGTGCCGCAGGTATACACCGCACCACACCTAATATATGTATACAAACTCGTATGCGTACCTACATATGCATGTACATATGTATGTATGTATGTGTTGATATATTTAAGTATAAAAATTATTGTTTTTATGTGCGCAATGGCATATGAACATGCATACATATATACTGGCATACTGTAATTAACAATAACTTTGCATTATGATCATAAAGCGAAACAAAATTATTAAAGCAAACCAAAAATAAAAAACAAAAAAAATATACATTTTCGTACAATAAAGCTGAAACAGATGCAAACACAATATTAAATATTAGGGCTGGAATGTTTCTTAAATTTTCGAAGTAGCCTCTCACTCATCCAAACAGATATGCAGACGGGTGGATTATGAATATATGTATGTACCTACTAGCTGAACCCCGCCCGGTTCGCCCGCGTGCAGTAAATCCACACTTTTCCAATGGATCCTACTTCCGATCCCATTACCAAACTAAATTTTATCATACGGAACCTAAACTCGTTGCCATCTCTAATAGGTCGAAAAATCTTTCTCTCAAAGTCTTGTAACGCCGTTTCGTCTGACTCAACCACGGTCGATACATCTGCGCAATACAGTCGGACCGGCAGTGCTGCAAAACGATCTTGATTTTAGTCTTTCGGAGTTGTTGTTGCTGATCATTTTGGATCCAAGGTAGATGAAGCTTTCTACAACACTGAATTTCTACATCATCACAGTTCGTCCAATACGCGATGACAACATATGAGAAGATACCAAGTACCAAGTCTTGTCCTTATTTACCGCTAAACCCATGATCCAAAACTGTTTTCCAATCTCTCAGAACGCCTTGCTGGCTGGCCGTTCTTGTGTATCGATTATATTAACATCATCTGTGTACACGGGTTGCATCACTTCCCTGTGGAAGATCAAGCCCCACATGTTCTGTATATCAGACATTGATGTAGGATTTATTCCATTATATGATTTAAAAAAAAATCACGACAACGCATCACCCTGCCTGAAACCTCTCTTGGTATCAAAGGGTTCGGAGCGGTGCTTTAATACCCTGACAACGCTTTGTGTGTGTATTAGAGTCATCATGCAAAGACAAACGAGTTATACCGGGATACCTAGGGCAAACAGGATACTTCTTACCGACCTTTTCGCCGCCGGTCTTAAATAACTATGCTGGCAGGCCATCAGAGAATACTGCTTGGTTACTTTTCACATTTTCGATTAGCTAATCGACCTTGTTATAGTCCGGCGGATCTACCATAGTGCTATCATTTATTGCTGGTTCTATCGGCAGTATTGTATGCTTCATCGCCTCCACGTAGGTCAGGAAAATAACTCCACCATAATCTCAGCAAATCCTTTGCATCTGTAACCAGATTTCCACTATCGTCTTTACAGAAAGTTACTCCGTGCTTAAAACATTCGGTCAGACGCTTTACCTTTTGATAAAATTGTCTACATTCATTTTTGTCACATAAACTCACAACATCCTCAAACTTACGCCCTTCCTCCTTTTTCTTGCGTCGGAAAAGGCGTTTCTCCCCTCTCCGTTTCTCTCGATATCGCACTCTAACAGCTCGCGTTGCTCCCGACTGTAGAGTTTGCTGATAGGAGCCGCTCTTCTCTACAGTAGCATTGCGACACTCCTCGCCGTGCCAAGAATTAGTCACAGATTTTTTGTATAAGCAATGACCTTCTTGGTACCCCTATCCATGGAGCGAGTGATATGTTTCTAATGCTCACATACATACATATGTATATCTTGAGAAGATGGAGAGCTTTCCGGGAGCAGTATATGTTCGTACCTATATTTTTGATCGTGGAGTCGTATTTATTTGCAGTGCATTCATTGGAATAAATCATTCTATGTTATGTGCATACATATGTACATACATATGTAAGTGTTCATGGAAAAATCAATAACTTTTTACGCCCATTCAAATATGTATGCATGTAGATACATACATATGTACATATGTTGCTATTCCGACAATAACAAACGTGAAGTTAATATTCTCTTACCTCATTGATTGCATGTCACTGGGCAATGCTTTCATCAACTGTGACCATGTATGTATGTCATAATTATAATATACAGAACACGATCAATAGCATAAAACACGCATACATTCCCATGCAAACATATGTATGTATATGTACATATATATTAAATAGTCTGTACATTAATTATATGAAAATTACTGATAACTACAATTTCCACATGCTCGTTAAGTTTGTGAAAAATCGATCGAAATGAACACCAGCTCAAATTTCGCATTTGTGCGCATGTTTGAGCAGTATCAAGTTGGTAAGAAGGAGCGAGTGAGCAAGTGAATGATTCTGAACAGCATGCCACACACACATGTGTATGTAAAAGTTATGCACACAGATGCATAAACATGCAAACACATGCTCCAGCAATTAACGGAAATAGCAACAAAAAGCAACAAACAACACAAAAGATCCCCCAAACACCACGAAAACGAAACAAGGCGACGAGCAGAGCAGAATAACGTTAAAAATGCATGTGTTCTACGAGTGAGGTGGGCGGTGTTGGGTGGCGAAGCACACGAATAGAACATATCGTGTGGGTGTACGAACAACTTCGAAAGAGCGCTCATAAACGATTAATGAGCGAGTAACTGCATTTCAGAGAGAGAGAGAGAGAGAGAGAAAGAGTGAGTAAGAGTGATATATGTATGTATGCATGCACAAATAGTACATACATTTTACGCTTGGCAACAACAGATAATAAACTAAACTATCGCAAAATTGCAACTGCTCCACAGCTCACTCCACTGCTTAAACCTAGTTTCATAATTGCATTTAAATTAGCTTTTTTCACTTTCTATAGGCCCTTTGCCTAGTTTAGCTAAACTCGTTGTTGTGCACTCACACTCTCTCTCTCTCTGTCTCTCTCACGCTTTCATTTGTTTGTGGTATGTGTTGTAAACAAACACTAACTAATGTCGCTAGATGGCGCTACTATGACTGTTTTTAAATTGGAGCATCGCTGCCGTGTATAAATAAAAAGTAGACCTTGAAAAATTTGTATGTATTTATGTTTGTATGTAAATATGTATTCAGCCCCTACTCATAGAATTACCCAACACCACGCAGCATTGGTCCCTTTCAAGTACCATGAGGCTCTTAGCCCACCGTTTGGTACGTCATTTGAGCTTTTGATACTCTGCAAAAACAAGCTAAAATTTGTATCAATTTGTTCACAGGCTTGCGACAATAGACGGTTCTGAAGCGTTTGTAAAAGTTTTATTGATGACTATGTCTACAAATACCCGACAATAAGCCACAATCGCTACTCTAACCATAAGAATATACATACATATAAGTACTATAATTATCAATGAAATTTATAAAAAAGAATCGGTACGAATGTACTGCAATTAGACTTCAAAATATTGACCCAAATTTTTATGCGGTTATATGGATATATATTATTAAAATTACTAAAGAATGAAACCAAATTTGGCTTTCGTAGGTAACCAAAAAACTTTTTCATACTAACACGCAGAAAGGAGAGAAAATATTTGTATTGGCGCTACCCTTTCTAGAGGTCCGTTCTGAACATCTATGGTATATTTTATTACGATTGACATAAAATAAACCAAGTTCAATTTAATTTCTAGTTAAATTATAAACAATAGAAACTTATGGAAAAGGTTTACGGGGGGCTACTCCTTGTAGGGGAACTGCATCTCTAATTCACACTAATTTGAAGAAAAAATAAAAGACTATAAATACTAAGCATTAAAATTATATCTCTTATAGCCTCCAACTTCTCGTTGTTAATAGGGACAGACTAACGGATTAGTCTACATATTTGCAATGGTGATCAAGAATACATGTGCACAAACTAAATATACAATATGTGTGTACATATATGCAAGATTATTGGTTGGTAATGGGTTTAACTCGCTAACACTTTTATGGAAACGCTTAAAAAAATGTTTATGATAAAAATATGTTGCTGCATATCAAAGTCCAAGGAAATTCGAGTAAATATGCAGAGTTAATTGTGAAAACGCGAAAATTTAGTAAAAAGTATGCCCAAATCTTCATTGCGATATATGATAATGGAATTGAATTTTTCCCAAAATTCAATTCATTGCATTTTGACCAATAATTTTAAGTTATGAATGCTTTGTACACGGTTAGTTCCATATAGCCGGTAGCGGATATATTCCGGACACAGATAGCTACCTTATGGATCCATTATTGATTTCACCATTGCACCAGTCTTGATTAAAGAGAATCAAAAATGAATGAAAACCTCATAAAATTCATCGTGCCTGTTGCCAACCAACTTAAAGTTTGAAGTTCGTTTTTCGACCAATACCACAGAAAAGCTTTCACTTTAGTGCATTGTTTTACGATGGACCAATGGATATGTTTAGCCTGAAAGTAACGAAAGGCGTTAAACTTTCGAATGCACTAGTTCACATATAGATAGCGCTTCTAATCTATTTAATTATTTTTTTTTTTTTTTTAATAATTTAAATTTTTTGTTGGATACACTTAGTATAATGTATGAAGTTGTAGGTGGACTCGTCGTACAGACCACATATGTATATAGAGTCTCCTATATAACAAACATTTCGACTGGTCAACAAACCCTATTCAAATACATATGTACATACATATATAATTTTTGTGTATAAATTAATTTTTTTAAAAATGCAAGTTTCTAGTTCACCTCACCCATTTTTCCAATTAGAGCGATAAGAAGCGCATGAAAGCTTCGGCTCTGTCGTAATTAATGCTTTCTCTTCTTTATTGTTTTTTTCTCGCACAATCACTAACAAGCGCTCTCTTTTTCTCTCCATATAAATATGCAAGTGCATACCGTGCCTGAAATTATATGAATATATTGTGTGTGTGTGTTTAAACATTTTATCAGAGTATTAGTGCGCGTGTACGCCGTCAAGTGCATATTTTATTCTAGGCAACATATGCATGTCAGCTCCACACGTCGCTAGTGCGCCTACACTTCACGTTAAGGCCATAAATGCATAAAATTGCAAGCAATGAAAATTATTTTCATTAGTTGCCTTATTTTTTTATATTTTGTGGCCCGTTACTGCGATAAGACAACAGCAACAAGAACAACAGCATTTATCAGTCAAATAACTTTGTCAGCCAAATAACTTCTACCCCCTCCCACCAGCCATTATCATTAGAATTTTTCCGCCCAATGCATACGAAACACTAGACCGCTTTGCCTTTGCCTGCATTGACGTACATATGTATGTATACTTGAGTCACAAATAGCAGCAAGAAACAACAACAATGTCAATATATGCGCGTATATATGTATGTACATGATTGTATGTACATACATATATATTTAACTTAGTAAAAAAAAGCAACACTTGTCGCGTGTTTCGAAGCCCTTCAAATAGTTTAGCTGTTTCTCTCGCCCTATTGCCCATGCTCCCCTCGCACTTAGGCACACTCACTCGAGCCCTTGTACGAGTAAGTTGTTTTTACTTATTTAGTTACTTAACAGATCGTCAGCGAATTTATGATGCACATTGCAATGCGGCGCCATTTACGTGTCTCGTCTATACACACACACACATCCATACATACATACGAACTTAACTTGGTACAGTTAAATATAGCTGGAAATATTTTTTCTCGCTCTGCTCGGCCGTGATTTCACTCCTGTTTTAATGTGTTGCAGTATTTGTTTAATGCGTCATCTATCATCTGCAAATGAAAATATGTAGCAACATCCGGTCTTTATTTCACCAGAAAATCACTGAATTTAAAACGGTGCCTAAATTCAAACAAAAAACGCAAGTTTATTGATTGATAATCTAAGTCATCTATAAGTAATAAACAAAGTCTCTGGATGAGGTAAAAAGTGAGTTACAGCCAACGATCGCAACGATTTTTATTATAAATTTTGATACTAGATATTGACTGTAATATTTATTTAACTGAATTTTCCCCATCATCCACTTGGATAACTGCAGAAACATTGTACAGCTAATCCAATTCAAAGTAAATGGATAAATTCTAGAAAGGCTTCGATATCCAAAGGAGTTATTCTTGGCTTATGTACATACATATGTACATATGTGATATTTATTATTAGAAATACTATTTATGTATGTATGTATATTGGGGACATATTTCTATTTGGATCTGAATTTGTATAGAGGCTATCACTTCTAGATTCCGGTTTGAATTTTTGAAGAACATTTTATTTTGTAGCTATAAAGAAAACTCAGCATCTTGGAAGAACAATTTTGGAACTATTAAAGGTTGTGGAAATCCAATTTTCACACACTTTTCGGAACACTTGCGGCCTTATTTCGCCAATAACTCGAAAAATTTTGGTTTCCAGGTTCAATTGTTTCTCGTTTATCGGCTTAGGCAAGTAACGTTACATAACCACAAAGAAAATAATCTAATGGAGTTAAATCACACGATGTTGGTGTCCAATACGTTTAATTATTTGTTCATCAAAAGTTTCTTTGAGTAAATCAATTGTAGCTTGCGCTGCGTGGTATGTGGGTCCGTCCTGTTGGCACCACATGTCAGCAAGTTTAATACCAGCAAATTGAGATACGAAAAAATTTCTAATCCTGCCTCTATATCGTTCACAGTTGATATTTACATTCGGACCATAATCCTTTTTGACAACATATGCACCAATGACTCCGCCAGCTCATAAAGCGCACCAAACAGTAATTTTCTGTAGTTATAATGGTATTTCGACAAAAGCTTGTGGATTATCTTGACTCCAAATGCGACCATTTTGCTTATTACCTCTAAAAACACTCTGTAAAACAACCTAAACGAACAATTGATGACCTTTAGGACCGTTTCAGTTAGTTTATATTAAGAAACTTATGGCAGCTGGGTGAATCTAATTAGGTTTGACATTCAGTTTACATAATTTAAGTTAATATTGAATAAATTGAACATTTATATTAACATAAAGAGTTGAGGCCTAGATATCTCAAACTAAATATTTTTTCTTTTTTTATATTACTTAATAATTTAAGACGGTTTATATGCTTATTTGCTTAACGCAAAAATGCATTAGTTTAACCCACTGTGGAACGCGGAAAAAATTCGTCATATCATACTTCCTATCCTATCCTATAATATTGGATGGATGGATGTTCCTCTCTTATGTCTAAACCGCATATAAGCACCCATATAAGCGATAAACAAAATTTGTCATATCCTTGCATCCATTTTAAGTTCAGAGATGAAATTTGGTATAAAAGTTAAGAGGATAAGGAGAAGTCAACCTATTAAGTGTGGTCAAAATCGGAGGGAGCAATGCTCCACCCCCATTTAAGCGATAATCAAAATTTGTCATATCTCTGCATCCATTTAAGGTCCAGATATGAAATTTGGTATACATGTTAAGCAGTTCTGGAAAAGTAAACGTTTTAAGTTTAGCCAAAATCGGAGAGGGTAATGACCCACCCCCCCCATATAAGCGATATTCAAAATTTGTCATATGTCTTCATCCTTTTAAGAGGATAAGAAGTCAGCCTGTTAAGTTTGGTCAAAATCGGAGGGGGTGTTACAAAAATCAAAATTTACCTTCCTCGGGGGAATAGACCCGACACGTCTTAATAATTTGTTGTGTAGAGTAAACGAATCGAGTTTGCAGAATATTCGATGAAATAAAATTTTCTCCCTATTAAGCTATGAGCCTTGTTTTCTCCCTATGGATGTAAAATTTTCAGCGAAATGTTTGTTTAATTTTTTTATGTGTAGAACTTACAAATCTAGTTTAAAAACGATTGAAAAAACTATTTTTCCCTTTTTAAAATTTTTCAAATCTATTCAGATTATAAATTTCGAAACACACTGTTCATCTTGCATCTTATATTTGTGTGGTAGTATATTCAAATCTATATCAATGTGGGTTACAAACATCAAATTTTACATTTTTAACCAAATATAAAAAATATAAAAAAAATAACAATGAAACAAAAAAAAAAAGAGTATATTTCTTTGGGGACTACACCTTCTAGAAGTCAGAATTTGTTATATGTTGTTGTACTTATATGTTTTATTAGGATTGACATTACATAGACCAAAGGCTTTGTCAATAACTTTAAGGCTATATTTTTTATAGACACTAAGAACATGATTTTCAAAAAGGCAGACATGGTTTTATTGACTCGGACTTTTTAAGATGATCAAGAATACGTTGGAACCCTGCTTTATTAAGCATTTTTACCATATTTGGAAGCTTATTGTTGGATCAAGGAATGTATGAATCGGTCAGCTCAAGCATGCTGTATATCTTCATATGTATGTATTTGTGTATGGCATACATTCGTATACATATTCCAGTAACCACTTCACCATGCGACAGATGGATCTGCATTTTTGGTTTGACTGATTAAAACGTTTGTTGGCCTTGAGTATGACATAATGCATGATATAAGCACATATACAAGTGCTTATGCATGTATGTATGTAAGTGTATGTATTTATATATATATATATATAATAATTAATGCGTACTAAGTCGATAAACTCGTTTGTTTTGAAATAATTTACAGTTATTGCAGCCGCGCTTATACTACATATTCTTTGCAGTTATTAAAAAGTTGTTGTTTATTTGAGCATTTTTTAATTAAATTTAATTAACGTCTGTGTATTAATTCATTTTTTTTTTGTTTGAAAAATAAATCTTAGTTTATGTTAGCCATCTCCAGCCAATCGTTTGCACCCTTACAGCATGCTCTCATTATGATTCTCATTATGTTCGAAAAGTTTTTCGAACATTCTTGTTTAATTTTTTTTTTTTTTTTTGAATATAAATTTCTTTTTGCTCAGTGCGCTCTCACACATGCGCTTATATCTCCACTTTAGGATCTTCCCTACTCTGGCCGCGCTGGTTACTGTGACGTTCCACATGCCCAACTGCCCGTACAGCCTAATCTCCAGCCCTCTTCTTCAGCAGCCAACTAATTCACAATCGAGTCGCCTGCTCGTCCACCCGTCATGCCGTATATATGTATGCATGTACATGTTTCACCAACCCACTTCCCTCGCATGTAGCAAGAATTCAGTGTAGCACCCCTCCAACGTTGACGACAAGCCTGATCCCAGCTAACCGTACCGAGCGATAGGGTAGTTTTATTGCTACTCTCAGTTGTGTTTGTGTTGTACTTTGTCCCTGAACATTGTTCGTTTGTTGGCAACTGCTTCTATTGTGTTGCCGTTGCTGTTGTTGTTGTTGGTATTACATTTATTATCGTTCAATCGATGTCAGCAACCCCCCAAATTTAGGGTTGAAACGCAACGCCGACCGACAAAGAACAAACGACGAGGGGATCATGCTGCCTCAGCTGTTTCGCTAACATTTCATTATTTTACATTGGGTGACGTACATACATATGTACATACACACACATGTACATGCATACATAGATACTCGTACTTGGGTACATTTTTGGGTTTCACTTGCCATTTGTTGTATTTGCTTTTTGTAATTACAAACTCTATTGTTGTTGTTAATGTTTTTTATTGTATGCAGACATTTAAAAGATAGCTAGACACGCGTTCAATAAAAGAAAAAAACACATTTAATTTTATAAACCCTCAGGCTAAACTGTCTGTATGATGCCCATACCCACACCCGCTGCTCCTCATTTGCCTCTTGGGTTGTGTGTTTTTTCCTTTTTGGCATGGGATCGGATCAGCGTCGCCGTCAATTAAAAAAAAATACATGAAAATATTTTATTTTTTTATAGTAGTTATATTTTTTTTCCCATTATAATACATCAATACAACCCATGCAACTTTCTATGTATGAAATTTAAATATAAATCTTCAATTTTTTTCCTTTTCTTTTTCGACAATTGCAAAACTTGATTTTGACGCTTGAAAATAAATTATTACTTGTTCATTTCAAAAAAAAAATTAAGCTATGAAAAAAAACTACAGCTATAAAAAAGAGTAACCATAATTGCGTCGAACTTCTAGAAACATAAGAGGGGCATATGATAAGTTTGATATAAATAAGTGATACAGCTGTAATTGCCGAAATGCCGGTAAAGCAGAAAAAAGGAGTCTAGCCGCAAACATTCTCCGCTCAAGAACAAATAACGCGAAGGATTAAAAAAAAAGTTCGGATTGTTTGGTGCGAAAAAAGGCTCAATAAATAAAACCAACCAACTACCAAATACTGATCAACCTCCAACACGACAAATCGAACGCATCATCTCAGCACATCGGTTGAAACAAGTAATAGGATAGCTGATGTACAAAGTGAAGTTGAAGCTGTTGATGCTTTCAAAAGTATTTTTCGGAGGTATTTCTAGCGGAGTTGCAACAAAAATGGAACGATGGAGTCGAATGTGCTCGAACTACCCAGAACCGCTTTAGACCTGAAATTGTTGAGTTATTTTATTAAGAATAAAATCTCAAAATAGTGATCTATTGAGCCCATTTGGACCTACATATATGGACCTATTTTCGTACAAAAACTTAATAAAGAGTGTAGGTTTCTAGTGATTTTATATGAACCAATGTGAGATATTTTATTAGACCAAATTTGGCGATTTTACCAAAATAACAACAAGAAGAATAAAACATGGAATATATCTCTTAAAATACGGTTGACACGTACTTTTAGTACGTGTTATCTGAAGTGGAAATATGAGAGTATAAATATTTCAATTCGAAGGCTTTATCTCTTACAGTCTCTAATATTTGTCGTCTATATCGAATTGATACCAACTACCACCTTAGACAGAATTACGGTGGTAGTTAGAATCATTTGACCATAATAAATTGTAAAGGTAAAATTATGCATTGAAGTCAAAATTGGGGAGTTAAGTTTTTAGACCCTGTACCGAAGGTACAAGGATCTATTTGTTTTGTGCAAATGTATGTATGTAGCAGGTAGAAATAATGGTCGGAGAGCCCCCAAACTTACCCCCATTATGGTCAGGAGTGATAGACGAGTCGATATAGATATGTTTGTCCGTCTGTATGAACGAAAGGATCTCGGAAACGGTAATATGTAGATAGAGACTTCGTGTTTTTTGCATTCGACTAGGACTGCTCCGAAATTTTACAAGTTTATTTTAAAATTTTGCCCCTCCCCCTTCCCCATAAAATCACCCCCAAGGCTAAAAGTATCTTCGGCACTACAAAAATTGAGTATACCAGTATAGAGATAACGTTCCTCAAAATCCAAAAAGTTCATCAAAATCGGATAATAAATGACGATTTTATAAGCAACTGAATTTAAACGACCCCCCTTTTCTTTTCATACATAAAAAAATGTTTTATAAGGCACTTATTCGTGCAGTAGGAAGTGGGCATAAGCTTGGTCAATAAGCTCGGGAAACATTTAATGTGTTTGTTAGGCGACCTGAACTGGTACAGGGCCTCTTACAGTCGGTTAAGCCCAACTGTAATTTTCTTACTTGTTTTTCGGTTAGTTACGAATTCTAAAATTTAGGTTTGAAGCTCCCGATCATAAAGATAATCGTGACAATCGAATCCGAAGTCGTTTCGGATTCAAACTCCAGAGATCCGGATCCATAAGTAGGATTGAGCTTTAGCTAGGCTTTCAATCAACCTAATGGTCGAAATTTGCTTTTGTCAAATGTTAAATTTTCCAAACCTATCATCATTACTAAGTCATCGTTTGACCCTCGTGCTGATCAGTTTCAATTTTGATCTCCTCCGTCTCACTTCTTTGAAAAATAATCACAAAGCCAGATTCAGTATTCTACATAGAGATTTGTGAAACCTGCGCATTAGGAATTGTTAAAAAGAGAAGGTGGCAACTGAAATTTTTTTTCCCCATAGAGCGCTTAAGAGATGCTGTCACTCAGGCTTCGAATGCAAAAACAACTACATACAGCTGAAAATTGAATGACGAAGAAAATATTAAAAAAAAAACAAACAAAAATAAAACTCGTTTCATTTAAAAAAAATTTTTTTTTTTTTGGCAACATTAAATTTTGATTTTGGCTTTAAGTGATTTTTGCTGTGCTGGTCGTGTTGTTGTCGTTGCTTTATTTTAATGTGCAAAGTGAAAATTTTTGCCGCACCCCGCTCACTAAAAGTAGCAACCATAATTTGGAGAGTAAAAGACAAAAACATGTAGAAATTCCAATGGCGCAGTCCAAGTCAATACAGGGCATATTTTTTTTTTTGTATCTTTTGTATGAACATTCGTTCTAATTGTTGTTGATTTGTTCAAACCCAATCTTCAAAAGTTCCATTGGTTTTCATCTTCAAGCGTTGCTGTCGCTTTTCATCGTTTAAACTTTGCTTTTCAGTTAAATTTAGATTTTTATTCTGTACACTAAAGGTAAAGGGTGTGCCAATTATACGCGTGTTGCTTTGCTATTAAATAAGACCAAAATCACCGGAATAACCGTTGTAATATTCCGTTTCAAGACTGGAATCGTTATTGGTTCATTGTCATTCTCTTTGTCCCTCTTGTAGCGTTATAGATAATAGGCCTCGACGAAAGTTTGCTCGTTTTAGAAATCAATATTGAGGTAAGTTGCGTATGGTATGGCAAAATTATGTTGGATCCACATATGCACAAAAAACAACGCTTCAACCTCTGAAATAAGAAAGTTCTTTCAACATCTCATGATCGGCATGATGTCATGATAAGGTTCAATGATAACATCGGCCCATAGACCCCAGTGCATGCATTGGCTATTCTTGTGACTTTTGTGGATTTTCAAAGCTTCCTTTTTTCTCCTGTACTGTATAAAATGAATGAGCCAACACTACTAAAAAGGGTAGTCCCTGTGGAAACCTGCCCTGCAGTTTTTGAATTTTTAAACGTAGATTACGCTATACGGGAGTATAAAACCGTAAACGAAGTTCAGTTCACTGCAAGCATTGTTCTATACTTTATATACACAAATAAAAATTTTAAAGACTACAGACCTCTCAATTAACATGTTTACTTACCAATTATATTCTAAAAAGAGAAGAACAATACAAGCAGGGTGACCCATTCTGTGCAAATATTACTTTTATTACTTACTTACTTAAATGGTCATCTTCCGGTCATGGCCGCATCCAGGAAGGCGCACCAGCCTAAATAGTCTAGTGCGCGCTGGCGCCAGTCGTTTTGAATGCCAAGTACGGAGAGATCTCTCCAATCAAGTTTGGGCCCCCATGTAATCCATGCGTGCTGGAGCTCTTTCATCCATTCGAATGAGGTGTCCAGCCCAGTGTAGCCGCGGACTCTAATAGGACCGAAAATCCAGCGAAGAATCTTCCTCTCGAAGACTTCAATCACGGTACATGCCTCTGCGCCATACAATAGGACCAGGAGTATCAGTGTTATATAGATCTTGATTTTGGTCTTTCGGGAGAGGGCTTTACTTCTCATTTGCTGGCTCAGCAAAAAAAGAATCTGTTTGCAAGTGTGATTCTTCGCCTGATCTCCATGCTGACGTTGTTGTTGCTGGCTATCTCGGATCCAAGATCGACGAAGTTTTCAGCGTCATCATGCAAAGACGAACGATCTTTGCCGGGATACCTAGAGCAGACAGGGCGTTGAAAAATTTCTACAAATAGGTGGTGTGTATCTTCGATAAACTCACGAGTCCTTTTCAAGATTTGTCGTAATGTAAATTTTTGGTCACTGGTCGACCTTTTTTGTCTGAAGCCACATTTATATTCTCCTACCATTGAATTGATATATAACTGTAGTCTATTTCACAATACGCGTAACAGAATCTTATATTCGATGGAAAGGACACTTTTTCCGTGGTAATAAGCGCAAACAGCGCGATCTCTAATCTCAAAGATAGAACAAAGAGCACTGAAAATCACATAAAAGTTGGTGCATACTCCTAACCAACTCTTCGGCGTCGGTGTTAAATAACTCAGCTGGCAGCCCATCAGAGCCTGCTGCTTTATTATTTTTCAGCTTTTTAAAAACCGAATCGACCTCGTTATAGTCCGGTGGCTCTACAATTGTACCAGCATTACTTGATGGTTCCGGTGTCATTTCTATTTCGGTGGTACTGTGCGTTTCATTATCTCCTAGAAGGTTAGAAAATTCTCAGTGATTCCTGCGCATCAGAACTAGATTATCACTCTCGTCCTTACAGAAAGTTACTCTGGACTTAAAACTTTCGATCAGACGCTTGACCTTTTAATAAAATTTTCGAGCTTCATTTCTGTCACATAACCTCTTAACATTCTCAAACTCACGCCTTTCGTGCTCCTTTGTCTTGCATTTGGAAAGGCGTTTCTGCTCTCTCCGTTTCTCTCGATATCGCACTCTGACAGCGCGCGTTGGATAGGGACCGTTCTTCTCTGGAGTAGCATTGCGACACTCCTCGTCGTACCAAGAATTAGTCACACGTTTTGTATAATCAACGATCTCCTTGGCTGCCCTATCCATGGAGTGGGTGCTATATCTCCAGCGCTCACATATATATTGAGAAGACGGAGAGCTGACCCCGAGCAATCGGGAGAGTGTGTTTGTGTAGGCTTCGGCGGTCTGTTCTGATTGCTGCTTAGCGATGTCTAGGGACGTGCGGCGTTTACCATGCTGAGCCTAGTGCGTACCTTGGCTGCGACAAGATAGTGGTCCGAGTCGTTATTGGGACCACATAACATTGGCACGTCCAACAAGCTCAATGCGTGCCTTCCGTAAATCACAATATTATAAATTTGGTTTCGTGTTATTTGATCGGGACTTAGCCATGTAGCCTTAGTTTAGGTGTTGAAATCTGGTTCGACCTGCGGCGAAATCGATTGACATCTAGCCATTATTGGAGGTAGTGTCGTGAAGGTTAAATTTTCCGAAGGTTGGGCCAAAGATTTCTTCCTTCCTAATTTTGGCGTTGAAATCGCTCGTAGATTTCATCTATAGCATCGTCGTCTTTCTCTTCCATCGGCGCGTTTGCACAAATCAGGCTAGGCGCTTATCAACAGGTGTGAATTTGGAAACGAGGCCATGTAGTTTCCAACTTACCATTAAACGCGTCCTTATATCGTTTGCGGGGGGTGGTCATCATAGGGTCCAATCCGAGGATAACTTGTTGTTTTCATTTGATTTTTTTTTTACGGTGGCGGGTCCCAATCGCAGCGCACCAACCCCTAATTAGCGGAGTGATTTCCGCCTTCTCACTGTTTTTTCACCTCCGAACGGCTGTTCAGAGGTTATCCAGGAGATACATGGTTTGGCGGACGTTTGTGAGCTGCTTAGACCGTTTTCACAAGAATCGTTGTGGGCCATTCTCAAATGAATGGCAGTCAACAACTTTTCTCACAATGTGAACTTCTGCTAACGACCTTATCTCTCATTCGATTGAGTCAATTCGTATTATGTATACCAAAAACTCTATAAAATTTCTTTTTTGGTTTTCAGAACATGCACTTTTTTGGGTGAGATTACGCGGTGTCCTAACAGCTCCTCCTCAATTGTTAAGTATTCAGTTCATTTGTATATATGTTTCGGTGACCCAAAATCCCTAAATTTAATAATTCTAAAAAAAAATAAGGTTTGATGAGCATGTACGCAGTCAGTGGCGTAGATAAGAGTGTCAATTTCTCCCTGTAACATTCTTTTAAAATGTAAATTGCGAATTTGAGAATACCTTCAAATGCAATCGCGTGAATTTATCGAAATCTCCAAAGTAAAAATTAGAGCACGACTTATAATCAAAAGCTTGTATGTATTTATTATATTGTCGTGTTTCCGCTATTCAGAACAACACTCTATATTCAAGTACATATTTTGCTACAATTAACTACCCTTTTAGAAACTTGCAATTAGGGATCGTTGTACCTTCTCCCACATATTCAAAAACCTTGAATATACATATATACATACATATACAATATCTCCCTCGCTTTTCCGCTTACAACACACAGAAAATTTTCGTTCATTGCTGTTGTTTGATCTGTGTATACTATAACTTAGATGTACATGCACACATTTGCAAGTATATGTGCTCCATTTTAAGGGTTGTTCATCGCCACAGCGAAACGAAAGCTTTTCAAAGTGTATTCGTTTGCGCGTGTCAAAGCCAGCAGACGGCAGCAGCATCGCAAGCAGTTGGCATGATTATACGCTTTAATCATCGGGTGGACGTACGGTCCGGGCGGTTAGACGTTTCAAGTGAACGAGCAACCAAGCTACCGACCAGGTCCAATACTTTTCAACCCCCATTTGGTTTGGTTTAGGGTTGAAATGGCTCGACCGACCGAGGGGATCAGATCATGCTGCTGCATCGCATGGCTAAGGCGCCGCCACATGTACGAAGTTTGTTTTCGTTATTTAATTTATTGAAATTTAGTTTCCGACTGCCTTTTTTCTTACTCGATGTTCTTGGTTAAGTTTCCGCTCGCTCAGCTCGCTTCAATCAACCCCAAACACGAACTACCTCTCGCACTTTCTGTCTGTCTGTCTGTCTGGCTGCGTGTCCCTTTGCTGTGTGTATTCGATTGAATTTTTCTATTATAATAATACGATTTATTTTATATATGTATGTATATTTCGGAGGAAATGGAAAATCGATAAGGGCGGATCAGCAATGCTATTGCTGTAGTGCCGATGATGTTGAGATTGAGTAGGACGATGATGAATTCGTTTTTGTTGCTTTTGCTTGAGAAATACTTTTAGTTTATGTTATACACACACGCACTCATTCAATAAATACTTATTTAAATCCAATAAGATTAATTTTCGAGCTTGCTTAATAAATTTTTATCACAGTTTTCCATTAAATGCATACATAATATATATTTTTATACTTTATCCTTAGGACCAAGGGTATACTAAGTTGTTGCAAATGTATGTAAAAGGCAGAAAAAGTCTTGATCAACATCTAAAGTCAAGTCGATACAGTTACATTCATCCGTCTGTCCGTCGTTCAATGTCAAGCTAAAGACTAGTATTTAGATTTGTCTTACCTGTACTAAACAGCTGTTTGTCCTTCATAAGCACAAGTTACAAGTCGTTCAGCCGAAAAAAATATTTTTTGTAGGAAGAAAATTTGTGGCACTCCCATTAAATAATTATTTAAAATTTAAAATCAGTATCAATAATATTGAAGAGTACATCAAAATAAACTTAAAACATTACAGAATAAACCAAAAATACATTCAAATGCAAGGAAGTGATTATTTGTGTGAAATATTGCATTTACTTTTCAATCCACTAGTGGAATTGCAAATATCCAGCTGGTTGATGTGCTCGAATGATAAAAGGCGGACATCACTGCCATCCAAGAAATACGATGAATAGGACAGGTTGCTCCAAAATATACGTTAACTTTGGTGGAATTAAAGCTTGCCTTTGGCACCGCAAGTGTATTACACAGTTGACCTATCCAGGCCACAACTCTGTACATATATCGTAAATTTAATTATTTCAAATTGGATTCACTTAATAGTTTCTTTTAATAGCTTTAATTTAATTGCTGCAATTAGTTTTGTAAGGGAGCGGTATTGTCTTTCCCGGTCTTTCACGTTTCAAGCTTTAATTTAAGACCTTTAGAAACCACTCCAATATGAACAAGTAAATTACAGTCGGGCTTAACCGACTGTAAGAGGCCATGTACCAGTTCAGGTCGCTTAACAAACACATTAAAGGTTTCCCGAGCTTATGACCACTTCTTACTGCACGAATAAGTGCCTTATAAATAATTTTTTTATGTATGAAAAGAAAAGGGGGGTCGTTCAAATTCAGTTGCTTATAAAATCGTCATTTATTATCGGATTTTGATGAAATTTTTGGATTTTTGCTTAGAGGTACGTTATCTCTATACTGGTATACTCATACTTTTTGTTGAGCCGAAGAAACTTTTAGCCTTAGGTGTGATTTTATGGGGAAGTGTGGAGGGGCAACATTTTAAAATAAACTTGTAAAATTCCGGAGCAGTCCTAGTCGAATGCAAAATCACGAAATCTCTATCTATTACCGTTTCCGAGATCCTTTCGTTCATACAGACGGACGGACATGTCTACATCGACTCCTCTATCACTCCTAACCATAATGGGGGTAATTTTGGGGGTATCCGACCATTGTTTCTACCTGTTACATACATTTGCACAAAACCAAAAGGCTCTAGTACCTTCGGTACAGGGCCTAAAAATCTAACTTTAGAAAAAAAAGGCAGAAGGACACGAGTTGATAAATAAATATCCATCCACCTCGTTGTCTGTGTGTCTTTAAGATATAGTGCTTCCAAGTTTGAATATTCAGAACTTTCTTCATTTTACTTGTATTATACAAACGTACCAACCTCTTTATAAGCGGTACATAACTGCAAACAACGGCTCCCCTTTCATATTTCTTGTTCTAATAGTAAAAGATTAATAATGCATCATTAAAGTTGATTTTATTGGTATTTTAATATATTCTCCATGAAGATCAATTAACTTTTGAAAGCGTTCGAACCAATTATCAAAGTTTGAGCGTTTTGAATAAGTTAAAAATTGTTTTTGATTGTCGGAAACAAAAAGAAGTCCTTAGGGGCCGAGTCAGGGCTGTAAGACGGATAACCCATTAAATCGTTGTTTCGAGTGTCCAAAAAACCTATTGTTTGAGGCGATGTATTGGAGCTAGTAGTATTGGATTTCCTCAATCATCTCAAAACTTCAACAAACCAATTAACTTTTCTACATTACTCCAACGGAGCAGTTGCCACATGGCAACAGATTTAGCTAATTTTGGAACACCCATACTGTCGATTGTTGATTTGTTTTGGGCGCATATGCATACATATGTACATATGTATATGCGGAACTCGTCACCTCTTACGATGTCATTATGTTAAGAGGTTTCGTAGTTCACAGCCCATCTTGCTTCATCAGTTCACGCACAGCATCAATTGTTTCTAGAAAACTCAGAATACTGGAAGAGCAGCAACTCCCATACAAATGTGGCACATAATAGTTTTTTGTTTTTTACTTCTCAGATCTTTTTTTTTTGAGATTTTTCCTGTCGCTTACTCGTGAAAGTCAAAACTTTTATAATGGATGCGAGTACTGCGTAATATTTAAAGTTTCTGTTATGATTTTTTCATCAAATTTACTTTAATAAGCAGGCAATCAATTTTACACAATGTGAACAATTTTTTTTCCTATTTTTATATACATAACTGTATATGCCATTAAATTAATGGCTTGGTCGATTGGCAGTGGAGTCTAGTCCGTATCTCAGTAAGTGAAAACCTCCAGCTGCGATCGTAGAAACTTCCTCTGCACTTTTTGGGAACAAAGAAAACTACCCCTAAACATATTATTATGGTTTCGTTGTATACATAAAAGTGAGGAGTATAAAGAAAATGTACAATAGGGGAGACAAATATTTTTTTGCAGAAAATTTGAGTAACATATGCTGCTGTATTCAACGAGAAAAAAATTGCAAACAAGATGAAGGATCCCTTAACGACGACCCCAGTGCTATATGCAGGCGGATTGCGTGCGGCAGAGAATGAAAAGGAGAATGCAAACAAGAGTGCAATATGTGAGAGTTTGAAATGCATATACAAAAAAAAAAAATAAAAATGCACGAGCCAAGCGAATTGCAAAAACAACAACGTTAATGTAGTGAAGGGGGCATAACGCAAGACAGAGCAGAGACATAAATTTCCCGTTTATACTTTAGGTGCCTCTTTGTTGTTGTAGTTGTTGGGTTTTTCTGCCTTTTGGCAACGAGAACGAACGAACGAACGAACCAAATGAAGGGAACTGAAACACGTCGCCAGTTGGCACGAATGAAACATCTGCTCTTAAACAAGCACACACACACACAAACAGATATGTATTTTGGCTCTACGCTCTCACAAATGATCACGCGCTTCCACTTCTTCCGCCCTTTTGTTGGAAACCCAAACTACCCTTGAAGCTGCACCATTGTTCTTTATAGTTTGGTTTTTTTTATGGATCCAGTGATCAACTTGATTGATCGGGGTACATGAGTGGTATGCATCTCATTTGTATGTATGCAAGTTTGTGTTTACTCATACTAGCCCAACACAGTAGAGCCTCCCCGCCACTGATATGGAACTCCATTGAATTCAATTGACGCAATGAATAGGAAATGAGCATGAAATGCAAAAAAAAAAAAACGAAATAATAAAGCAACTACAACAACATCACTGCACAGCGAGGGTCTTATAAAACGGAAAAATTGAAAGTACATACAACAGGCAAGAGTGAGAGATAAAGCGTTGCGCATCTGCTCTTTTGGCGTTTGGTTCATACGTCATTCTCCATTTTTTTTTACCCGAAGTTTTGCACATTTCCACGTAAATGTATGAAAACGGCTTCAAGGTTAAAATTAAACGAAGTGCGTGAAAAGAGAAAAATAGAGGACTATGAGTTTGGTATCGGTGTATCTTATTATACATATTTCTTACTGACTCGCTACCGCCCACACAGCTCGATGTGTTTGAAAAGATTTTATATAATTTAGATTTCGAGTTCTTTAGATTTCGGTTAAAATTTAACAAATGTTATTCTCAAAAATTGTGTTAAATTTTAACCAACAGATAGTTAAATTTTAACCGGGCATTGAGCTATTATCGAACATTGAGGTGTTTTAACGAATTTCAATAAAAAATTTAGTCAAATTATTTTATATAATCATCTCAAGCGGCAACAGGAAAAGGGGTATAAAAAAACTTTGAATTCAGTCAAAAATATTTTAAAAATGTACTAATTGACCACGTTAGTAGAGAGAGAGTTAGTTTACATAGATTTTTGTGCGTCATTTTTGAACTGTGAGTGGTTCGGGAAGGGTGGAGATAATTTTTATGTTGCAATAGATACAATGTCGCTGTTAAAGTGCAATTTTCTTCAGACAGTAAATCGAAAAAAAAATTAAAGATAGGGGAAACAGGACAGGTACTCAGATTTTCACTTACCACAATTCATTATTTGGATTGCGCATTCATTATGATTCTTTTCGCGACTACTGTGAATGGTTGTCCACGTAAGTGACAAAAGCTCACCTCAATATGATTGGACCCACGAGCATTATAGATCAAGTACATACTTCAATTTTCTCCAAAGCTAAACTTACTACTAAACGCGGAATGGAACCATTAAAAAATATTATGCAAGGAAGTACATATTATCAAAAGTTTTATGAGTTGCAGGTAGGCTTTCGTCACTTAGTTCTTACTTCGTCAAGAGGTTTTTATTTGATATATGTATGTACATTTTTCCATGCATATTTCTACGAGAGTTTTGTGCTAAAATTAAACTTTGGGATATTATCATGAAACAGCTGCAACAACAAAGCAATACATTTTTTTCTTCGCTGCTACATACCCAAAATACATATGTACACGAATATGTATGTATGTATGTACTAACATACACATGTACATATATGTAGTAAAAAGTTGTTAAATATGTGGCCAAAGTGTAATAAATGACACTTGTTCGATTTGATTTTATTATTTATGCATATTATTATTCCCTTTGTATATTAAGTCCCTCCTTACATACATATGTTTGCATAAGAAGCCGAGAAGCACATCTTAAAGTACGTATAATATTTCTGTTCTCAACATCCAAAGTCAGGTCAATATGTATACCCAATTCCGTCTATCTGGCTGTTTATTTGAATATCGAGAACTGGAAGACTATAAAAGATATCGGCTTTGAAATTTAGACTGTCCTAATTATTATTATAGGCAAATAATTTCTCTTTCCCCTTTAATATACAGATATTTTTTAAACACCACTACTTTCCAGAAAAACTTCGATTAAGATTTGTATTAGAGTAGAAGACCTTCTCATTGCAGTATTTTGGCAATTATCGGAAAAATGCTCGAATGGTCGGAAAATTGAATTGCTTGGGTGAGACTACAACCGCCGTAGCCCGGACAGCAACGAGTTATAAGAAAACCGAGACTTCATGTGTTAAGAAGATGCTTCAAGCTTCAAAATAATGTTACAAGCAGGTCTTCTAGAATGCAAGTTCTTCCTAATTGATTCAATCCATGGCAGAGTGTACGAATCGTAAGATTTGAATTCGAAAATTTGTTTATGTTAATCAAATTCAAAATCGACGCGCCCGAGCATGATAAAATTATGTATGGACGTGAGTCCCAGTTATCAAACAATAAAAATGAGCGAGTTGTGCAGGGAGATTGGGATCGTTTGCTCAAGTTCACATTATGAGAAAAGCTGTTGACTGCCATTCACCTGTGAATGGCCAACAATGATTCTTGTGTCAAACGGTCCAAGCAACACACACGTCCGTTAGGACACGTATCTCCTGGGTAGCCTCTGAACATCAGTTCAGAGAAGGCAAAGGGGCCGCCTCTCCTTTAATAAGGGTTTGGTGCGCTGGGCTTGGGACCAGCCACTTTAAAAAAAAAAAACCCCAATGAAAACGAACAGGAAGCCTCGGAGGGACCCCTTTGATGACGACCCCCGCAAACGGTATAAGGATCATGAATTGAGGATATGCATCTGGAATGTCCGCACCCTTAATTGGGATGGTGCAAGTATCCAGCTGGTTGATGTCCTCGAAAAATGAAAGGCTGACATCACCGTAATCCAAGAAATCCGATGGATAGGGCAGGGTTGCTCTAAAAAAGCATCCTGTGACATCTACTACAGCTGCCATGCGAGTATGCACGAATTTGGTTGTGGTTTCGTGGTGAGTAGGAAACTACGTGGCCTCGTCTCTAGGTTCACGCCTGTTGACGAGCGCCTAGCCGCGATACACATCAAGGCTAAATATTTTTATATTAGCCTGAAAGACGACGATGCCAAATATGAGTTCTATGCGCGCTTGGAACGTCTGTACGAGCGCTTTCCCAAACACGATGTCAAAATCGTGCATGGCGATTTCAACGCCACGATTGGGAAGGAAGGAATCTTTGGGCCAACCGTCGGAAAATTTAACCTTCACAACACTACCTCCAATAATGGAGAGAGGCTAATCGATTTAGCCGCAGGTCGGAACATGGTAGTTAGTAGTACCAGATTTTAACATCTTAACATCCACAAGGCTACATGGCTGAGTCCTGATCAAAAAACACGCAACCAAATTGAACATGTTCTGATTGACGGAAGGCACGCATCGAGCGTGTTGGACGTGCAAACGTTACGTGGTCCCAACATTGACTCGGACCACTATCTTGTCGCAGCCAAGATACGAGTTGGTTAGGAGTATGCACCAACTTTTATGCAAGATATGGTCCGATGAACGCATACCCAATGACTGGAATCTCAATGTTCTCTGTCCTATTTTTAAGAAAGGAGACCCCGCTGTTTGCGCCAACTACCGCGGAATGAGTCTCCTTTCCATTGGATATAAGACTCTGTCGAGCGTATTGTGTAATAGGTTGAAGCCATATACCGACTCACTGATAGGACGATATCAGTGTGGCTTCAGACCAAAAAGGTCGACCAGCGACCAACTATTCATATTACGCCAAATCATCTATTTGTCGACTACAAAGCCGCTTTCGATACGCCGATACGATCGAAGTTCTTCGACGCCCTGTCTGCAATAGGTATCCCGGCAAAGATTGTCCGTCTTTGCATGGCGACGCTATCTAACACACTAAGCGTTGTCAGGATGGGGAAAAACCTCTCCGACCCCTTTGATACCAAGAGATTTTTTCAATTTCCTGATGGATTACATACATCCTACGATATCAGTGTGGCTTCAGACCAAAAAGGTCGACCAGTGACCAACTATTCATATTACGCCAAATCTTGGAAAAGACCCGTGAGTTCAACAAAGTCACTCACCACCTATTTGTCGACTACAAAGCCGCTTTCGACACGCCGATACGATCGAAGTTCTTCGACGCCCTGTCTGCAATAGGTATCCCGGCAAAGATTGTCCGTCTTTGCATGGCGACGCTATCTAACACACAAAGCGTTGTCAGGGTGGGGAAAAACCTCTCTGACCCCTTTGACACCAAGAGAGGTTTTAGGCAGGGCGATGCTCTGTCGTGCGATTTTTTCAATTTCCTGATGGAATACATACATCCTACGCCAATGCTCGTACATACAGAGTATGTCGGGCTCGATCTTCCAAAAGGAAGTGATGTTGCTCGCTTACGCCGATGACATCGATATCATCGGTACGCAGGAACGGCGAGTCAGCAAGGCGTTCTCGGAGATTGAAAAACAGTCTCGGCTCATGGGTGTAGCGGTGAACGAGGACAAGACGAAGTACTTGGTGTTTTCTCGCACTCCGTCAATGCGTCTTGGACGGTCAGTGACGATGGAGAATTTCTACTTCAGTGTTGTAGAAAACTTCGTCTATCTTGGGACAGAGATAACCAGCAACAACAACGTCAGCCTGGAGATCAGGCGAAGAATCACGCTTGCAAACCGATGCTTTTTTGGGCTGAGCAAGCAAATGAGAAGTAAAGCCCTCTCTCGACGGACGAAAATAAAGATATATAAGACGCTGATACTCCCAGTCCTACTGTATGGCGCAGAGGCATGGACCGTGATTGAGTCGGACGAGTCAGCGTTGGAAGTCTTCGAGAGGAAGATTCTTCGCAGGATCTTTGGCCCTATTACAGTCGGCGACGAGTTTAGGTGCCGTATGAACCGCGAGCTGTACGAGCTATTCGATGAGGTTGACATAGTCCAGCGCATATAATTCGAGAGGCTTTACTGGGCTGGTCACCACATTCGAATGGATGAAAGAGCTCCAGCATGCATGTCTTTCATGGGGGGCCCAAACATGATTGGAGGACGACGAAATAGAGGAATACCGAGCACGCGTTGGAATGACCAGGTATGTAGATATCTCTGCGTAATTAACATTCGAAACAACTGGCGAAAGACTATAGCACCTAGTTTGCCTTCCTTAATGCGGCCACGACCGAAAGACGGTTGAAGATCATCTAAGTAAGTAAAATTTCTCTAAGTAGGCAACACACGGTTACTATTTTATCTTAAAACTTCACTGCAAACAGACTCAGAAACCATTAATTGATCATATCTTTGCATCCATTTGAGGGACAGAGATTAATATTAATGGATTCGGAAGTAGTTCACATCATGAGTTTGGTCGGAAGAGGCGGTGCCCTACAAGTGGAAATGGTTTGGCTGTATGTAGGGAACACACATATTTACAACAAACATTTTGACAAAAGTTTTTATGGTGCGTAGTTAAGCGTGCCGTGTACAGCTAGTAGAAGATAATAAATTGAGAAATTGTCGAGTTTTTAATTTTTCGTTACAAACTACTTCCTACTTATATTATAAATGCGAAAGTTTGTATGTCTGGATGTATGTTCCTCTCTTACGGCTAAACCGCTAAACCAATTGGTATGAATTTTAGATAGATGGGACGATGGAAAAAAATATATTCACAGTTTTGACAAAATTGAACAGGGTGTTGCCTCAAAAAATAACTAGTATGTACTAGGAACTAAGAGCGCTGTGAAGGGGGCAGGATAGCCAAGTTTGAAGAGTTTCCATAAACATGAGAGTACATATGCGTATACATAAGTACATACATATGTATATACATACATGTGCATACTTACATGTCAATATGTACAAAATATTTTTTAACACTTGTTTTCGCTGCTGCGTCGATCAACATCCCAACAACAACTCCAATATTAACTCGCTAATTAGATATTTTCTATATTGACCTCAAAAAAAGCTCTAAAAATAAGATAAAGATCTTGGGCTACATGTGCAAAATGAAAACCAGAAACTTCCATTAACATATTTCATTTTTTGTCTCTTTCATTTACTATTTTTTTCTTCGTCGCTTTGTATTTTGGACAACTTTACTACATGCCATGAAGTGGCAAGCATAGAAACGAAAAGCGTCAAATCCAATTGGGAAGCTGAAAATCGGGCGTCATCAATCATTGAAAGCGTGCTGGCAAAGTAGCAGCAATAATAATGCTACCTTCTACAAAAACAAATACACACACACATGCACACGAATTGCACATAATGTATCTAGTTATATACAGGCATACATACATACATACGTAAATCGTCAAAAGAATAAAAAGCCAAATTCCGCTGAAAAACAAAGTTTAAGCGCTGGAAAGCTACAGCAGCCCACGAAGAAGAGTGAAGCAGAAGAGTAACAGACAACAATCGCAGAAAACAAATACATATGTATGTAAAAAGAAAAAAACATAAATAAATAAATGCTTTTGAAGATTTGGTATCAACAAGAGCAACAACAACAACAACAACGATCAAATATGCCATTTATTGAGTTGAACTGCGGCATTTTGGAATTTCTACAAGTTTTCGTCTTTTACTCTCCAAATTATTTTATTTTTTTTTTTTATTGTATTATTTCGTGTCTTTGCTGTTTTTGTGTTGTTGCTTTCAGTGAACGGGGTGCGGCATAAATTTTCACTTTACGCGCTTTAAAAAGTTAAAAAAAAAACATCCAACACCAGCACTTTAGCCAAATCGAAAAATTTAATGTTGCCAAAAAATTCGAAACAAGTTTTTATTGTTGTTGCTGTTTTTTTTTTTTTTTTCGTTTTATATTTGTATTTTCTTCGTCATTCAGTTTTCAGCAGTTGTTGTTGTTGCTTTCGAAATCTGAGTGACAGCATCTCTTAAGAGTTTTGCAAACCCGAAAATGTAAAACCTCGCCACCTTCTCTTTGAAACAATACCTAATGCTGCGTCGCAGATTTCACAAATTCTCGGTTTAGAATTTTAAAACTGGCTCAAAAGGCGATAAGTGAGGACGGGTTTGTGGGAAACGGCGAAATAGTATCTCAAAAGCTGCAAAATTTCTAGAAATTCAACGCAATTATGGTTACTTATTTTTTTTTTTTGTAATTTGTTTTGAATGAACAAGCAATAAATTATATTTAAGCGTCAAAATCAAGTTTTATAAATGTTAAGAAAAGCAAGTAGCAAAATAATATAGAAAGAATTTTATTTTGGCATTTCTTATTAAATTTTGAATAAACCTTATTGAGCAGTGCTGCATTATTCAAGGACAGGCACTTAAAAAAAATTGAGTGGCCCTACATACATATGTATTACACGACAGTATTGAATTTTTTTTTTTTAAATAGCGGTATATATGTAAACATATATGAAACATAAATTTCTACTTTTGATAGAATCTATCGTTCAATTATTCATGGCGACAAATCGATTATAAATTTCTGCCCCAGCATGACACTAACCATATAAACCTATTCCTCGCTCTGAGTATTTGTTTTGAAAAAATTGCCCACTTGTCCAATGGATCTTATTTCTCCCGATCTCATAATACCAAATTTCATCTCTGTACCCAAAACGGTTGCATGATAAATTTTGTATATCGCTAATATGGGTGGCTGGGCATAACCCTCTCTCCAACTCGGTCTTAAATGAATAGTGATCTTCCGATCCCATTAACATGTACCTTTGCACCTCAATTTTACAATATTTGGTTTATCATGGCATGCTTCGATCTTGATTGTCTCGACATGTTCTGCTATTCTGTGTTTCTTTTTTTATGAGACTACGTTAAAACATGCTTCTAGTAACTATAGATTTCTTGATATCTGTTGTAACCTTCTGCGCAGAAAGTTATACATAACCGATAGGGTTGGATTGTGATGAAAGCCAAGATTTATAGATCAGCACACTTGCCTCAACACGCTTTCTCCGCTCTTCCCTCAACCACTCTGTCCGATTGTCACAATTCCCCTCCCTCGCATCATAACATTGAATTATAAAATAGCCCTATTAGACAACCGCCTATCACAGTCACACAGCGAAACATAACGCATAAATATCATTCAGGAGACTAGTATGATACTCATATGAAAAATATTTTTTTACTATTTTATGGATGATCGGATAATGATTAATTTTTATATATGTATATATAGGTATATAAACTACCAGCCTTCATGCAAAATCGTTCTCTCTTTTCTGGGTTTTTGTATTTAAAAAGTTCTATTGTTGTTAAGTCAGTCAGAAATGACAAATTTAGTGTCTATTACTTTAAAAATACTAATAAAATATTCGATACATCTTTCCTTTCAATTTCATCTTTCCTGAAGACTTAAAGAATATTTTTTTTTTTTCAATGAATAAAGTTGAAGTTAAAAACTTAATTAATTCTGCTGGAATTGCGGCAGATTTTCCTTAAATTTTCGGTTCAAATACATCAATTTATATTGATAATGACAAATTTTGTCCAAAAAGTGAAAGTCAGACAATACTTATCTCTAATATGTACACATTTTTGTAATCACCGAGCTTGAACTTAATTTGAGTTTCTCATTATTTAGACCATTCAAACCTAGTCGACAGATTTTATATCAATTTTTGAGATATCTAGCTGAAAATTCCATATAATGGCAATTTATGGTTGCAAAAATCTAAACTACTTCCATGGAGTTACCTAGAGAAATTATTGCGATCAACATTTACTGTTACACATACATATAGTGAATAAAGACGATCAAGTAAAGATTTTTTACAATTTGGTCCAAGGTACACCATTTCCCCTATATACGTATATATATATACATAAATATATACATAAATAAATATTATGTTTTTGCATTTTCAACTTCGCCTACATATTATGTATATATGTATGTACATATACATATTTTTCTTTTCTGCTGCTTTTGCTGCCGCCAGCGCTATGCAGCTTTTCCGAATTGTCGCTGGCAACGAACAAAAGAAGAAGAATAATTAAATCAAGTGAGCGATATACTTCGCTCTCTCACGCAAACCTACTTTCGTATGCTACTCTCTCTTTCTCTACGTTCGTTTTGCTCTCATCACTAACACTTTTAACTGATCATCGTCTGTGTGCAGTGCAAAACTTCGTTTTGTCGTCTCTTTACATTGCAGTTTGGTTCGTTTATATATGTATGCGTGTACATTCGTACTTCGGTTCGTTCGTGTTGAAGCTATACGCCATGCTTTTCAACACTTTTTCCGTTTCGTTTTGTTGCAGTAACAACAATAATTCTCAGGAATACGGACGTTGTCGGTCGAATGAATTCAGACGACGGCAACGACTGATGTAAAACAACAAAAGCAACATAATTTAATATTTGCTAAATTCAATTTCTGTGTCAAATATTAATTTTTGCTTCCTCACTTATTACAATCGTTTTCAACAAACACCACATACAAAATCACATCACACAAATACACACAATAAAATAACAACAAATAGCGTTAGCTTCAATCAAGTGCGCAAAAGTGTTAAATGCAATACACTGCGTTGGAAAAGCAAAGTGAATTTTTAGATACATACATACATACACATGTGTTAGAAGAGAAATAAAGTGTCATAAAAATGTAAATTAAAGTCAAAATTAAAAGCTGATAAACCAAAGAAAAAAAAAAACAAACGCATAATAAGAAAAAAGTTCATCGTGTTCTGTATTGTTACTTGTGCTTACATATAATAATTTATTTTCTCTTTGCACTGTGCTCCGAGAAAAGTTGAGTGCATTTGTATGTACTTTATATATGTATGTGTGTGTGTGTGCATTCAAAGATGGATGTGGTGAAAACTTTTCTACATTTTGAAAACTTGTGATCATCTTGAAGATGTTCCTTTTGGGGTAGCTGTTTATCAAATATTTTTACACTCTGGAGTCGGTAAGTTTTATGTCAATTCATTCTGAAATAAATTAAGTTCGGTGGAACCGAGACTTTAATACCCTACGCTTGAATTTTTAAACTGTATATCACTGATAAACATGTCTATAGTAAGCATCAAAAAGAAAAAATTAAAAGTAGAAGGTTGTCGGCTATCTTAAAAATGGGCGGATGAAATATTACCGTCCAGACGAGGTCATATAACTGATCTAATATATTAATTAAACAACAACATAAAAGCGGCTGATGATAGATAGATAAATATATATGTATGTATAATTTATCTATCTATCATCAGTCATAATCCCATTTTCACTTTTTTTTTGCTTTGCGTGGTCCCTTCAAAACGCAAAAAATGCTATCGATATGTTTCATTTGTAATGTGTTTTACATAGGATGTTATCGGTTATCGGGTGTACGCAAATGGTGCGAATGCGAATATGGGATCATGGTTGTACTTACATACATAAATGTTCTTATTGAAAAAAAAGCAACGTCAATGGTTACCTTCTCTGCTTCTTTGTTCACATTTTTCCCTTTATACTTTGCTAACTTCTCTACATATTCAAAGCAAACAAAACCCATTATTATTAATATTATTTGCTTTGCAAAAACAATTTGTTTTGCTTTTTTGACTCGTAGACATTAAATGATTACGAATGAGTACATCAGTGTTCTTATGGTAAAAATTTTAAAGAGTAATGAATGTCTTATTAATTATCTATGAATAACGTGTCAGAGTAGACATTTACAATAGTTTTTATTTTTGAAATTTTTATATATGTTTCTGATCGATGTCCTGGAGCATACACTTAATATCTAGAGACATGATTGTATTGAAATAAATTGAGAAGCTTTGGAGGAGGTGCCACATATGTATATTTTTCATTAAAATGTTACAAGAACAATTTTTCGTTAAAAAATTTAATACACTTTCCACAGATTTTATTCCTGATACTAAAAAAGTTGGAAATTCCAGTTTAATTTTGGTTTCCACATATTTTTTTATTATGTTCGCACCATGTAGAATTTCGCGTAAGTTCGCTAATTGCAAACATGAACAGAAATAAACGCTCGTATATACATAAATAGACATATGTACATATATGTACAAGAATATATGTATATACATAAAAACTGCTGAACGTGAAGTCATACTTGAACTTAAAATTAAATGGTCGTTCATAAAACTAATTTTCATAATTTTTCATTGACTTCAACATACCCCGTAGCTTCTCGAAGATTTTTTATTTGAAACATAGATATGTAGGGTACAGTATGTATTATAAAATGTGGTTCTATCTGTTGCATTAAAATTAACATATACAAACATATATCAAAAATTTGGAAGTCCATGCGGTGTGTATGGAGCAAACATTAATAAATTTTCATTCATAAATTTACCTATTACACTATATCCCTCAATGTTTATGAGAAATTTACATATATCATGAGGCGGCAACACATTCATATATCAGCAAATGCTCAGAGTTTTATCTGATAAGTATTTGATTTTATAAAAATTTTCCTTGAGTTGGCATCATTTTTAATTGAAATTTGTAACAAGTTTCAAGGCCAGACGTGAAGGTGTTAGATATCTTCCGAAGCTGCCTTAATAGTAAATGGGATTTAATCTGAAACTGTTTTGTTGTTGTCGCGCTTGGTAACTGAAAACAAATTTAAAAATTAAATTTTAATTAATTTATTTAATTTTTGTCGCTAAACCAGTACCATATGGTGGAAACGTCGTCGGAATTAAAAATAATTTCATGCATTTTTCTTAATAATCTAAGTTTTCAATAAAAACACCAGTACCTCTAGCATTGATGTTGATCAAGAATATACATACATATATGTATATGTGGGTACACAATGGCTATTGACTGTTACAAACCTTCGTACGAACTTTATATTCCATTTTACCCATTAGTTGCAGGCTATCGAAATGCAACTCTGCTTGTCAAAGCAGGAAACCGTTAAGAGCAGAGTTCCACATTTCTTTATGTCCACGTTTTTCTTTCTTCTGCTGGCTGCTAATTGGCGAAAAATACAACAACAAATATGCAACTACATGCTTCATCATGCATACGTACATATGTACAGAACTGTGTGATGCATGTAAGCCCTTTTTTTATATTTTACATTATCATTGCATTTTAACGCATATTTACGTCACATTTTTATATAATATACATACGCATGCATATATGTATGTACATACAAACGCAGTCATGTTATTTTATTATTTTCAACCTACTCCGCGCCTCCCACACTATGCTGTGTTGTTGGTGATTGCACACGTACACGATCTAAACTTCACTGCTGACAGTAGAGTTGTCACATCTTAATACAAATATAAATGCACATATCAACTCTGCGTTTAATCAACCCATGATTTTCATGTGCCTTTAAGTTTATTATTTACATTAACTGGTTTTTTACAGTTTATTAAATAAACTTAACTAATTCAGTAGGCGTAGAAAACATAATTTTTTTTCATCTATTGACAACTCTGCAGAACTCATGCACTCCCTCTCACACCAACACCTAATAAATACTAAAACAACAACAACATTTTTCTCTCGCTGCTCACTGACATATACATTTGCTCTTTTGCCGAAGTTAATTTCGAACTCGCAAACGACAAATTCAGTTTTTTCGAAGATATGCGAAGCTCTGCGACTCGTTCAAAACTTTTCACTCGCTCAGTCGTGAGTTTTTGGCTCCGCGCGTTGTCGGAATTTTTCTGTTGTGCGGCTGCAGCACTACAACAGCAGCAAATATTTTTCATTAAAAAAAAAAAAACCTAAAACCAACAACATAAAAAAGCTCCACAACAAAATAATGAAAATAAATTCATTTTTATTGCTTTTTCCGCCGCGTTTTTTATGTGTTTAATGATTGCTGCTTTCTTCTACTTGTGTATTTTTACTGTGAAAAACGTATGGAAATAAATATTTTTGTGCGCTACTACGCATAAAATATAAAGGAAGAGAAGAAAACGAAGTTGCAGAAAAATTCTCTACGACGGAACACGACTGTGATGCCTTTTTCGGTGTGTATATGCTTAAAGAAATATGAAAAGAAAAAAGAAATTTTAACTGTACTTTGAAAAACTTGAAGGAAAAGTATGCTTGTGTGAAGATGTTTGTGTTAAAAAGAAAATTGCTTATGTATGTATGCGTACTTTTTTATATTGATTTTTCATTAATTTTGACGTCAGAGCTTTCCATGCTGTTCTAAAAGAAAATTAAAAGCTTTCTGCATAACATTAAAAGTAATGCATTTTTTTTTTTTTTTTTTAATAAAATTTCCAACGTCAGCCGCCCCCTTGTCACTTGTATGTATGTACGCCCTTTAGCTGTTAGGCCTTGTATGCATTGGTTTTCATTTTATAAAATGAGGTCAAGTATTGCAGTGAAGCAGTAAAAATTTTTCTCCATTTTCATCAAGCTTCATGTATGTGTGCGTGAGTTTTATGGTGAAGCGCGCCACATTTCAAGTTGGTTACATAAGTTTTGGGGTTTTTTTCGCTCACTACTTGGGAAAAACTAATCGCAACAACGAAATGTGGTGCATTAATTTTTCAATGGACCTAATAAAACAACAGCAAAAAAATTAAATTTAATTTAGGTTGCTTTAAATAGAGAATAAACTTGTTAAGACGATAGACGGCAATGTGAAAAAACCCCATATCATACTGTGGCAGCTATGTCCGCCATTTTGATTTTCTTCTGTCGTTCCCTCGCGGCTAAAACTTTGCTGCGCATAACACACATTTCACATATTTTTAACACACTTTGCGCTCGTCTCGGCACGATTTGCTACAATTTTCTACTCTCTCGATTTTGCTGCTTGTGCTTTTTCTATGCTTCCCACATATCGAACAACAAGCATGTACGAAGTTTTCTTTTTCGAAGAGCACAACACGAATCTCTCTGATAGTATGTGATTGACTCTCTCACTCGTGCAGAGTTGTTGCTACTACTGTAGCTTGCATATGCTTTTCTTTTTGTTGTTATATTTTCGTCTTTATCGCTTTTTTTTTTTTTTTTGTTGCTTTTTGCTGTACTGCTGCTTTGCTCGCACCAGACACGTTTACATTTTCAATTTTCATATTTTTTCGTAGACTTCTTCGTTGCACGCTTGTCGCCCCTTGTACTTTTTATATTTAATCGGTGGGGAGCAAGAGCGCATATAGCTATGTACATATATAGTAGATGATTTGTTTCGTTGTTTGTACGTCACCGCAGCCGCCTCTCACTTGTCTGAATTTCATCATTAATGCGCGAGCGATGTTGCCAAATTTCACTTAATATTTTTTTTGTATGGAATTTTTTTTTAACAATATATTTATGATTCTTTGGAATTTTTCTAATCATTTTCTTCATATTGGGCTTGTGTTTTCATTGCATACACGGTAAAGCGTTTGTGGCTGCACTCTCTTTATTCATAAACTTTTAAACAGCTTTTTTAAGTTTCATTTGTTTACATTTTTTCGTCTACTTTTTTCTTTGCACGTGAGCTGGTAACACTACAAAATAAATTATTATAAATAAAAGCAATAAGCTTTATCTTAATACCATTAGCTTGGAGGAAAAACAACTCAAAAATGTAGTCTGCGTTCTATTTTACTTTTTTTTTTCTAATACAATATGCGATATTATTGCAGTTCTTTTGTTGCCACACTTCTTGTTGCCAGCTTTTCTAAGCTTTTTGTCTGTTATTGTATTTTGACGCAATTTTGTTTTCTTTATTTTTATTGTGAAAGGCCATTCATCGTCACACTTTTAAAGAGGTTTTTTGTTTTTGTTTTGTATAAACAATATTTTGTTTCTTCTTTTTCGTTAAAATGTTATCGTTTATTCCATTTTATCATGCTCTTTTTAATTTTTGCAAATTATTGTTATTATTTTTGTTCCCCGTAAATTATTTGATAGTTTGCTATTTGGTTTTGGCAGCAAGTTCATTGAACTTATTGTTGTGTATTTGGGCTTAAAGTTGATTGCTTATGGGCAATAATTTCACTTTCACTAATTGCGTTTATTTTTTTTTTTATTATTATTCCTTGGCATTTTTACTATGTTTATGTGTTTATAGATATATTTTATTGATAAAAAATAAATGAAAAAGTACATTAATTCAAAAAATAACCAAATTGGTGGTACGGAAGCTTAAATACTTTTCACACTTACATAGACTATTGATACTATTAAACCATGAATGAAATAGATTAAAAAAATTTTATCGAGAGCAATCCTACAGCAATCCTCAGTTGATTATTGATATATGTTCTTATCTCAGAGCTGTATGCACAAGCCTGTTGCTTCTGGTTATAAAAAGTCTCCATGTCATCTTTAATACCCGTATCTAAAATACAGATGGGCTCTGTTTAGAATAATGCTCCTTTTAGATCTTATTACTTTAATTTTTAATTTCAGCTGGCTTTTCCCAGTAGGAAATCGATCCAATTTTAAAGTAATTTAATATAAGTTTTTAATAAATACAACTTTTTGATAAAGTGACTATAAAAAAATATATTAAATAGCCAGTTAATAATTAGTGTTTTTCATCAACCGTGTTCTTTCGATTGTTTTTTTTTTTTGTCATATTTTGCTGTCATAGTGTAACAACTAAATATGGTCTTTAAGGTAGCTAAGGTTTTCAAGTCACATATTTGGACGTCGTATTGTTTATGCGATCGAAAGAAGTGTAGTTCGCGCAAAAATAACAACATATTCAATTTCACACATAAATTGCATTTAGCACGACCTCTCTCCGTCTACGGCGAACAAATTAAAAAAGGGGCGCCTAACTTGACACTCACTATTATGCCAATCACTTGCAATGATTTCAAATACATGCGACACATGCTCACGTTTACGGTCTGTACTAACATTTGTGTACTGAAAGGGCCGCTGTATGCTACTCGATGCTGCGTTAAATTGTTTTAGATAAAATTGTGAAAATTATACCTCATTATCTATATTATAGATATTTATTATGTTTTATAGACTGCTATAACATATATATTTTTTTAATTTTGCGAATTTAAATATGTGGTAGCCATAAAGTATCTACCTATATATGTACATATGTCGAAATCTTCTAGTCCAAAAATCAACTATGTATAGATTTCACGAAAAAGATTAATTAATCGCCTCTTCTCCAAACACTTACCAATCTCAATCTCTTTGTAATACTGAAAACAGATATTAACAATATTACAAAGTAATTGAGTAGCACAACTATTTAATTTTATTATAATGATTCGTTTACAGAAACAAAATTAAAGAATACGAATCATCTAAGCTATATACGATATATGCTTGCTTCATTTTTAATTATTCATCAATTCGAAGAATCAGTCATACAATTCAGTTTTCTTGCAAATCAATTCATTGCCAAAAACCACAAATGCAGACACTCACACCAGACACAAAGGAAAATACAGTGCGTCAGCAAAATTAAATCTGTTTTACATACAACGTTTTTTCTTACATTTTCTAGCTAGATTTACTCGTATATATAGATGACAAGCCAAATGAATACTCCAGCATCTTTCAGACTCGTACTTGTACATACAAAAGCCCTTGGACTAAGATTTACATATATTTACATTTTGTTAATAACTTGAAGTTATTTTCTCTCTATACATACATTTATATATATACATATGTATGTGTGTGGGTAAGGGCTTAAAGAACGCCTACGTGCAAAATAGTTTTACAGTCAGAAATAAAATTCTTGGTCGCTTCCTCGCTAGTTTCTTTTTTTTTTTGTTCTGACAAATATATTTTTCTGGTTTTCTGAGTTTTTTTTTCGGTGTGTATGGGTCGTAAATACAAAATTTTTATGACTTGAAAACAGCTTCGCAAAAAAAAAAATACTTAAAACAACAACAAAAAAACGAAAGAAACAATCTACTTTATGCAAATGTTGTAGGGGGAATTTTTAAAACGTTTTTTTTTTTATTCTTTTCACAGCAGAGTTGAATTGTGCTTCTTTTTCGAATGTTTTCTTCGGTAAGACATTTGCGTTCCATTATACCCTTCAGCATACTTGGTGTAAAAGCGTATTTTTAGTTTCTGAAATATTTTACAAAACAAAATAAAGGCGACTAGAGTGCCTACTATATGTTCATATTATACATATGTATATGTATAGGGTATATTGAAACATGTATGTAGTTTTTGCATAGAAGTTGCCTGTGCCCCATGCGAAACTAAAATAGAATTGCAGAACTTAAGAGCCAACCTGCTCTATGCTTGTAAGAATAATCGAGTGAGAAATATACTGCTTTTGCATTTGCATGAGTACGCTCAAAATATTTAACCGATTTTGCTAAAATATAAAAAAGTGCATATGTTGCATTTAAGCCATTTAAGTGGTTCTAAACTCCTTGTAACCTTGCCTATTTATATATGACTGTACGATTATAAGTTAATGTTTCGAGTTATTAAGAAATATATTTGTTATTATAGGGCTGCAAGTTTTGCACTTTTAAGCAAATTTCTTTTATGTTGATCTCTGGAACAAAACACTTGCTGTAGTGCCTGCTTAAGGTTTATAGTGTACAAATGTTTCGATATTAGCAAAGTTATTGTTTTCTTGAATTTTTTGAATCTTGATTTTCTTTGCTGCTTGCTTTTTTTCATCTGTTTAAACGCTTTTATATTTCGCTTATGTTTCTTAACAATAAACTGGTTTTTCTACCAAGAACTTGACGTTAGTAAAGTAAATGGCACAGTTCTTAATGAAACCGGTTTGTTTCTTTGACTTAAGAACTTTTGCGAATGGTTTATTTTAAATTAAAAAGAAAAAAAATAAAAAATCGAATTATAAAATGCTTAAAACGTATGATCCATTTTGGATCACTCCTTCAGTTCTATATTCTCGCATGGTCCGCTTGTTTTGCTTTCAGTGCAAGCGAATCATTTCCGGTAGCAACTTCCTGTGCGATTGATTCGTAAATGTCCTTTCCTCGTCAAAGCACATTTGGTTGAAAGCGACAAACACGCCAGCAGCTGGTTATGTCTTGTGTCCTTTAGTGTAGGGAGGGGGATCGATCCTGACCACATGTGCACCTTTATATCTGCCGCTTCTGTTGTCAAAATAGGGGTTGTCTCGAACTCAGCCAACTGCTGCCTTTATATGTGGCTATGGTGCACCCTATTTGTCTGACAAACCTACTAGTACACATTTATTCACTCATTACCCCATTTCGAATGTGCATGCATGGTCTGGCCGATATCCTTTTGTTGTATGTAGAGTTTTATTAAAATCCGGTTTTGTTAACTAATGAAAAAGCCGAATCGTTGAACCGAAACAAAAATTATAATATATTCAAGCTTATGTTTGGCGCGTGTGCCTTTTGATAGATCTAAGTTGTATTTAGTGGCCCATGACTATTTAAAATAAGTTCAAAAATTAATTACATATGATCTTACTTTTATTGGGTAGACGGAAAAGTTATGATGCATGTAAGGTGATACATGTAAACGCAATCAACTTAATTTTCGAATCGATTTTGAAAAAATGAATGCTGAAAATGGATGACCATTTTCGTCATAATCTGATATTACTATTTCCACAAAAAATGGATTGTTTAAAACAATGTTTAATGGACGTCCAAAGCCGAACTTCACCAAAAGATAGTTATGATCTTAATATCTCACTGGTATTTTTCGAACTCCAAACGAGAAACCAGTCCATTATTAATTATAGCAAATCGACAAAAAGCAATCGACTGAAGCACTTTAGTTATTAAAATAGGTGCATATAAACGATATATCTTATGTACTTTTTATAACCAGTGCAATATAAAATTTTAAGAGAGTTTTTCGCTAACATCGCACGTATTTTGTTATTATTAGTGCGAAGTTTGATAGTAGTTCTTTCTACAAATAAATATTGCTTATTTTTAAATTGTCCTTTCAACACTGTTTGCATGTTCCAGATGTCTCCAGTTGTTCGCCTTTCTTTAAACTAATGCAACTAGGCATCGTTAGGGATAAATAAGGTTATTTATCATAAACGTATATAAGTATATAACTCGGAATTAAAGAACGCATTTATTTTTGATAAGTAGTGTTGGAAATTGTTCTTTCCACATTTTTTCAACTTTATGCTATATCAAAACTTTTTCAAATGAGTTTTTCGCTAACAATGTCCTTATCAAAAATCTATATAGGCATAGTTTGATAGTAGTGCTCTTTACAAGCCTATTTAGTAATGATTTATTAAATATATATAGGTATTTATGTTTAATTCGGAATTATAGAACGCATTTAGTTATGTTAACAGTGTTGGAAATTGTTCTTTCCACATTTTTTCAACTTTATGCTATATCAAAACTTTTTCAAATGAGTTTTTCGCTAAAAATGTCCTTATCAAAAATCTATATAGGCATCGTTTGATAGTAGTGCTCTTTACAAGCCTATTTAGTAATGATTTATTAAATATATATAGGTATTTATGTTTAATTCGGAATTATAGAACGCATTTAGTTATGTTAACAGTGTTGGAAATTGTTCTTTCCACATTTTTTCAACTTTATGCTATATCAAAACTTTTTCAAATGAGTTTTTCGCTAACAATGTCCTTATCCAAAACCTATATAGGCATCGTTTGATAGTAGTGCTCTTTACAAGCCTATTTAGTAATGATTTATTAAATATATATAGGTATTTATGTTTAATTCGGAATTATAGAACGCATTTAGTTATGTTAACAGTGTTGGAAATTGTTCTTTCCACATTTTTTCAACTTTATGCTATATCAAAACTTTTTCAAATGAGTTTTTCGCTAACAATGTCCTTATCAAAAATCTATATAGGCATAGTTTGATAGTAGTGCTCTTTACAAGCCTATTTAGTAATGATTTATTAAATATATATAGGTATTTATGTTTAATTCGGAATTATAGAACGCATTTAGTTATGTTAACAGTGTTGGAAATTGTTTTTTCCACATTTTTTCAACTTTATGCTATATCAAAACTTTTTCAAATGAGTTTTTCGCTAACAATGTCCTTATCCAAAACCTATATAGGCATCGTTTGATAGTAGTGCTCTTTACAAGCCTATTTAGTAATGATTTATTAAATATATATAGGTATTTATGTTTAATTCGGAATTATAGAACGCATTTAGTTATGTTAACAGTGTTGGAAATTGTTCTTTCCACATTTTTTCAACTTTATGCTATATCAAAACTTTTTCAAATGAGTTTTTCGCTAACAATGTCCTTATCAAAAATCTATATAGGCATCGTTTGATAGTAGTGCTCTTTACAAGCCTATTTAGTAATGATTTATTAAATATATATAGGTATTTATGTTTAATTCGGAATTATAGAACGCATTTAGTTATGTTAACAGTGTTGGAAATTGTTCTTTCCACATTTTTTCAACTTTATGCTATATCAAAACTTTTTCAAATGAGTTTTTCGCTAACAATGTCCTTATCAAAAATCTATATAGGCATCGTTTGATAGTAGTGCTCTTTACAAGCCTATTTAGTAATGATTTATTAAATATATATAGGTATTTATGTTTAATTCGGAATTATAGAACGCATTTAGTTATGTTAACAGTGTTGGAAATTGTTCTTTCCACATTTTTTCAACTTTATGCTATATCAAAACTTTTTCAAATGAGTTTTTCGCTAACAATGTCCTTATCAAAAATCTATATAGGCATCGTTTGATAGTAGTGCTCTTTACAAGCCTATTTAGTAATGATTTATTAAATATATATAGGTATTTATGTTTAATTCGGAATTATAGAACGCATTTAGTTATGTTAACAGTGTTGGAAATTGTTCTTTCCACATTTTTTCAACTTTATGCTATATCAAAACTTTTTCAAATGAGTTTTTCGCTAACAATGTCCTTATCAAAAATCTATATAGGCATAGTTTGATAGTAGTGCTCATTACAATTTAATAAAAATAGTTTTATGTATGTTGACCATCCTTATGCATCGATTATTGTTAGCAGTGTTGATTTTGAAATATATTATTCGACACTATCCCATCTTGATGCTATATAAACTTTATTCAGATGAGTTTTTCGCTAACAACGCCTTTAAATATTACTAATGGGTGTCGTTTGATAGTAGAGCTCATTACAAAAAAAAAAATAAAAATAATAATATTATTATATATTAAGGTGTATATAACTTTTCACTAATATCTCAAAGGTTTGAAAAATATAGTATAAACAGAAGGACATGGCTAGAATTTATAGCATTGTTGGGCCATTCATTTATATTTATGTACATACATACATATAATGTAATGTAATTTCCGAAGCTTCCTTCTCAATTTCATATATGTATACATTTTTTCAGTCATAACAAACAAACCCTGCTACAAAGTTTATTTGATTAAAAATGTAGATAAATCAATTTTTATAAGTAGATTGCTCTTTGTTGATAGTTCAGCACATCCCCTTGTTGCAGGCTTTTCGAAATCCGTCTACTCTTTCACTCTAAAGAATAATTTAATCCATAGTTTCAATCCGTAACATTGGCGACGACAAAGGCTCAGACTTGTCAGCGAACAATGGTAAATTTTTAAATGAAGGAAATGATACACACGGTGAGTTGGTGTGGTATATGTTCTAGGAATTTTAAAAGCCAAAAGTACACATCAATTTAAATTTTCAGGTAGCAAAGACATAGACACAGATTCAACTATTCAGAAAAAACAATTAAAAACTCATTATATTAGCATTATGTATAGTCACCCGATGCAATAAAGTTTTATACACTAAATTAAGTTTGAAATGTGTGCACCTATTTAGTTTATAGTGTTTGAAAGAATGTTTATACTTTTTAATGCTACTCTAATGTGTGCTAGATTAAATATCTGAAGAGTTTTTCGCTAACAACGTCTGAAAAAATGTATGGGCGTCGTTTGATAGTAGAGCTCATTACAATATACCTTGTTCCATATAAATAATTAATTGAACCATGAATGAACATATAAAAAGATCTTTGATAAGCTCGAGAAAACGCACTTATCGACCCTAAGTTGTATTAAAGAGTACTACAAACTCTCTCGTAAATCATATGGATACATACAAATCTATAGTCCAGTAAAGGATTATGGTATAGAAAACTTTATTATTGAAGCTATTAAATAATTTTTGATGTGGATAGAAACATTTACGACATATGTATGTAAATTTAGGTGTTATAGTTTTGGTCTGGATAGGAATTCTGGTGCAATCAGTTATAAGCAAATACTAAAAACTGATATTGGCTACATGCCATAATGTTTTCGTTATCGGTTTAAAATGTCGAATGTTTGGAAGTCTAGAAAGAGAAAATAGGAAGCATTTTTATTCTCAGCATCTTCCGAATGGGGCTTGAAATGAAGATCTTCTAATGCAGGGAGAAATAGGCTTATATCATTATAAAAACGCTGTTGGTATGGTTCCAAGTTGTATTGGTGGTTGGGTGGTACATTGTTACAATATTTATGATTGAAATGATTTCGTTTAACAGTGGTTTTCTACAAAGCCAGCATTATTTTTCTGCTATCAAGTTTGAAAATATTTTAATTTTTTGTACATTTAACAACAAAAATACAAGCAAACTTGAAGATAACAAAAATGTATGCAATTGTGTTTCTTGGTAGAAATGATGTTTTTTTTTTTTTTTTTTTGCATATTTTCTGTTATGGTAGTTGTCAACTGTACTTTTGCGGCGGCTATAGTTGCTGTTCTGTGGTGCGTTTTTGCTGCTACTCAAATTCAGCGAAAAGAAACAAAAGATATGCTCTGATATACATACATAAGGAGATAGATAGAGATAGAAAGCAACTCCCGCTCAATAACAATTCACTTTTTGCGCAAAGAGGGAAAAAGGATCCCATTTTTCGAGTTTAATCCTCCACCATATGCGTAAAAATTGCATGGAAAGTACAAAGCACCACTAGCTGTTTTTACACACAGGCATATACATACACAACGAAAACGACAAGAGCGAGAGATCCTTTTTCATGTTCGTTGTCATGCCTGCTGCTCCTGGTGCTGGGCAACTTCGTCGTTCATAATTGAAAAACCGAGAGGTTCAGTTCGTTTGTTCGTTTTCAGCTATATATGTATACATGTATAAATATATATATGTGTGTGTATGTCATTCGTTAACGTGTTCTCCCTTTTGGTGTCGGGTGGCAGCCGTTGGCTGCTGTGCACAGACTCAACGATGACAACAATAGTAAGCATTAGCAATTACAACAATACTATGTAGATACATGGATGTATATATGTATGTATGTGTACTAAATCTCCCTTAATGCTGTGTGTGCGGCTCGTTCGTTTGGGAGAAACCCTCTCAGTGTGAAATATGCAATATCATCATAGGTGAAGTATGCAGCCGGAAGACCCACCGCCCGAACGACTGCCGTAAACAGCAATCTGTAATATTTTTGCTTTCTCGCTCTCCCTTAACACGTTTATATGGCATGCGCTTGTTTGTTTTGTGTTTCCCTTTGCGGGCCTTAAAAACTTAAAATGTTTGATCCCCCACATAAACCTGCTCTTTTTTTTTTTTAAACGCTACATTGAATCGCTTCTGACTCTCTAGTTCACATATACACATGCGTGTATATGTATACGCTGTATTAGTAGAGTGCCGCAAAACAACGGTTTTCTTCCTTTTCACTTTTCCTTTTTCTTAATGCTGCTGCGGCACTACTCTCGCATTTGTTTGGTATATACTTGACAACGGTTTTCGAAGTGTGTATCGATCGTTGTTGTTGTTGTTTGTGGTTCTCTCGGCTCCTTTTCGTTCGCAAAAAATAGAAAATGTGGGTTGTGTCGAAAAAAAGCGGAGAGAGAGAATTGTAATCGTCACGTATGCATCGTCATTTGCTATCTCTTTTGCACGCATTGGTGAAATATTTTTTGTTTTGGGGGGAGTTCGAAATGGTTAATGGTTGCGTTGCAGTAGAAGTTAGGTAGACAGCTGCTATATTTACATACATATGTATGTATGTAGTAAAGTCTAAAAATAAAATTAAGTCTAAATGCTGCAGTTGAAGAAATTTGTAGTGCAATTAAAATATTAACTGGAATTTTGTTTGCAAAGAACTTTCCAGCATATGTGCTGAAAATTGCTCTCCTCTCTCTTTTACACTGTATATTTTACTCGCACATTCGTTTGGGCCGCAGCAGCAGCTCCTTTTCATCAATGTATTATGCTCTTGTCATTTTCTACCTGCATCTGTATGTATTATCCCGTTATGATGACGTTCATGCAGCCGCAGTAGCAGAGCTGCTCGACAGTTTTGAAACTGTCAGTTTTCCACCAAACTCGCTGGTGTTCGGTTCGTTCGTTTTTGTGTTGTGTACAAATTTCGCATCAAAGTTTTAGAATTAACATCAAATTTTTCTGTTTATATGAAATCTATCCAAATTGTGTAAAATTAATTAAAAGTGAGTTTGAATTTATTTATATTCATTGCTTTCGTCGCTACTGTTTTCATATCTGCTAGCAAAACCGCACACAGCGCATCCAAAAAAAATATTTTTTTTTTTGTTTTGTTATTTGCATTATGAAACTTGCTCTCACTATTCTCTCTCTCACTCTCATCTATGCGTTCGCCATCTTTGAATGGGTGTTTGTGTAATGTACTCTCTGTTACAAACACTCTCTCATTTTTCGTTGCCGACTTTCAATCGTTAGCTCGTTTGCCAGCAGCAACTGCTTCGTCAACATTTTTAGTAGCTGCTTCGTTTCAGTTGCTTTCGTGTGCTTGGAGCGAGCTTTTGTTTGGTTTTTCGGTAGATCGCCAACGCGCGACTTTCCGCCATAAAAAATAAAATTTTTTCCTACTCTCTCTCTCTTTGATTTTCCACTGTTTGCTTACACTCCTTAAACATTAATAAATCGTTTCGTGGCAAAGCAAAATATAAAATGTAAGTTGTGTGATGCGCATATTAAGTGTGAAAAAAAAATACAAATGTATGTGTGAATGGTTTTTCTAAGCATATTATGTGCAGAAAATAAAAAACAAAAAACAAATCGTTAACTGCATTTGGAAATAGTGAAATATTTGTATTTGTATATGTATCCAATAAATTGAAGTACATTATATATGTATTAAAAAACGCTACGCCTGTTTTACTACTCGCTGCGCTAATGAAAAATGTGTCTATTTTTAAACACACATATAAACTGGCTCTTTAATACTTCAATTTTATATGTGCATATGTGTGAAAAAAAAACTATGTGTATGTGGTGCATGAAAATATAAGCATTTAAAGAAATGGAAATGAGAAGCAACTCCAAAAAGGATACAATTTCGTAGAACTATATTTTTATCTTCGTGTTTGGTTCGTATGTAGATGTGTGTAACACGAAATTTTCCATATTGAAATGCTACAGCTTAGCAAAGTATGTATTTAAATGTACATGCAGCGTAGTTGAAGCAGCTTCCTCCCCGCTTATGTTGTTTTTGTATGTGTGTAAAAAAAAAAAAAATTTAAAAACTCCGTCATTTATCGTTTTCATCGATCTTTACATGAAGAGCGAGAAAAACAAAAACAACGAGTCGCAGTAGGGTACGTTAAATTATGAGTTCGCTCATTTTCGCTTGCCCGCTGTTATTCCTCTTGTTCAGTTACTCACTCATTCAATATATGTATGCTTGCGTTCTCGCTCACTTGTTAGACATATATACACACACACACTAATGATTGTACATAGAGTTGTTGCCTGGTGCTTGCTTTCCATTTTGCTTGGCGCATTTTTCACCCTCGCGTATTTGCCTTGTTCGTTTTGTTGGTGGGGATAAATTGTACGCAAAGCAAAACGAAGTGAATGCAAAGTACTAAGAAACAAATAGAGAATTGCTTTTGCTTGTGTTTTTTGTATGTTGTTTGTGTTTGCTAGTAGTGTAGTTGTGTTTGTTACTAGGAAAAATTTATGAAGCAGTTTGTAAATTTGCATATTAAAAACGGCAACAAAATATTTATAATATAATAAGCTTGTTGAAATATTTAAAACTTGCTGTTGCTCTGTTTGGAAGAAGGTTAGCTGGTCAAAGCGAACAGCAAGCAAGTGGGAATGAATGTTTGTGGTGCAGCCCCGTCGCCTTTAAAGATATACTAGAATTTATATGTATTTTCAAAATTTAAACGTGAACTTGACCTTGAAGCGTTTTGTGATGTGTGACGATTAGTGTATGTACAAATGTTTGTATAAACAAGCGGTGCGGCATTAAATGGAGTGTCTATATTCTTTTAAATGCAGTCTTTAAATTTCGAAGGAAAACAAATAAATTTCGAAGGAAAACAAATTTCACGGATGTTGTTTATACATATATATAATAAGTTTATTGACTTTATCGATAATCATCACAATACTTATACAACGTTTTCTATTTATTCCAGATTATTAATTTAATTACTACAAGCATTTGAAAACCAAAAACTACAAAACAAAACTCCACCAACGATAAAAAAAAGTTACTCCTAAACCAATTTCCTCTATAAAAAAAATATTGTTTTTTGGCAACGTTGAATAAAAAAAAAAATACGCATAGAAGGAGAGCAAACCAAAAAAAAGTGCACAATACCGACGGCGACGTCAAAACGTCCCTCATCGCCAGCCATTGAACATCACGACCATCAAAAGCATCAACTATTTCAATATTGTCCATATTCCACTTTCTCAGCCGCCATGGATGATGATCAGCAATATTGCTTGCGCTGGAATAATCACCAGAGCACGCTGATTAGCGTCTTTGATACATTGTTGGAAAATGAGACACTAGTCGATTGCACACTCGCCGCTGAGGGCAAAATTCTCAAGGCCCATAAAGTGGTCCTCTCAGCATGCAGTCCCTACTTTGCTGTAAGTACATAACTCAAAAACGGTTTAAATTAATATGTTTTACTAAATTGTTTTAAATCGTTTAATAACAGACCTTGCTGCAAGAACAGTACGACAAACATCCTGTTTTTATACTCAAGGATGTAAAATACCAAGAGTTACGCGCCATGATGGACTATATGTATCGTGGCGAGGTGAATATCTCGCAAGATCAATTGGCAGCGCTGCTCAAGGCTGCCGAATCGTTGCAGATCAAGGGTCTGTCGGATAACCGTACAGGCTCTGCAGCTGCAGCACCACGACCGGAGCAACATCATCGCAGCAAGCTGGGTAGCAGCTATACGCTTGAGCAAACAAAGCGTGCACGCATGGCATCTGGTGCATTGGACGCACAGGATGTGTCTGGATCACGTGAAGGGTCGTCCAGTCCGTCACGACGTCGTCGCAAAGTGCGTCGTAGGAGCATGGAGAATGGTATGTCTACAAATTGTTCACACATGCATGTGATATTTATTATAACCATTTTCTTCTATACTTTTCACAGATGCACATGATAACTCAAACTCCTCCGTGTTGCAAGCCGCCTCCAATCAGTCAATCCTCCAGCAATCGAATGCCGCTTCCGCACTGGTCGCTACTCAAATGCCCGTTAGCAGCGGTAGTACACATACAGCCACAGGTATTGCCACAAGCAGCACTAGCCAAGGCACGATTCAACATCAGCAACAACCATTGACGACCACAAGTGTTACCAAAAAGACTGAAAGCGCTAAAGGTACATCCGCATCATTATCGTCGTCGTCATCAACGACCGGTGGTGCATCAGCAGTAGCAGCAATTGCACAACAGCAAATTGCTCTTTCTGGCGGTGCTCAAACCAGCAGCAGCGATGCCATGAATACAGAGAATGTACAAATTGCAAGTGGTGGCGGTGCACAAGGAGCCGTTATTGTTGGCGCTGATGAACAGGACAATATTAAAATCGACAAAACAAATCATAAATTAAAATTGTCTGGCAAAGATGCATCAACCTCAGCAGCTGCAGGCGCTGAAATGGTAATTGAACCAAAAGCCGAATATGATGATGAAGGACATGAAGAGAATGTTGAAGATTTGACTTTGGATGAAGAGGAAATGGGCATGGAAGAATTGGACCAAACAGCTGGTACCAGTCAGGGTGGCGAAGGATCTAGTCAAGGTGTGTATGATGCTGCGTACAATGCTTGAAATAGAAAAAAAACTTAATTGAATTTATTTCTTATTTTTCAGGATATGCAGCATGGCAACACGACAGATCTCAGGAAGAACTACTTTTGGCTACACAGGAACAGCAAAGGGATCCACAAGGTGAGTTTGACCTTTGCAAATATTATTTAAATGCAATCAAAAGAACAAATGAAAAAGCAAAACTAGTAGCAACAAAAAGAAGAAAGTAGTAAAATGATAAAGAATAATAAAATTAATAATAAATAAGAGCACGACAGATAAGATTTAAAATATCATAAGTTAAAGAAAGCTTCCTTAACGAAAACTCTTGCAACATTGCATTTGATTAAAAAGACTGGTGAAAGGAAAAGCGCAACATCAGCAGTTTTAGTAATTTTTTCGCTAATAACATAATTTAAACTTGGTTAAAACGAAATGGCTGTTAATCATTTCTAAAATACATAAATTCATTATGCTGCTGCTTTTGCTCTACTCCTGCTGCCAAACGCTTAAAATCAACAACAAAAGAAATCAAACTTCAAGGTCATATCTCCACATTATTTTTGTATGTACATAGCTACATTTTTAATGACAAAGTCGTCGTGCTCAGAAAAAAAGCTCTTAAACGAACATTAGCTAAAAATATCTAGTAAACAAATTAAAGAAGAGATTTTTTTATACAAAGAAGAAAAAAAAAAAAACAAGCAACAAAAAATGTTTAAGCTTAGCTAAAAGAGAAGAGCAAAAAAATGAAGAAATATAAAATAAACTGTCTAACAAACTTTAAGAATAAAAAATACAGGAACAGATATGTTTCTTCTGACAAACGAGTCGAGTCATACGATTAAATTAAAAAATTAAATACATTTTTTATATGGCACAATTACACTTTGACATTTTTATATTTATATTTGTTTTTTCTTTGCTCTTCTCTATAACGATGATGACTACTACTACCACCAACAAACAAACAAACAATAATTAACTAAAATTAATTGTGCAAGTTGAAAAAAATACTACTTTTTATTTTTATTTATATTTTACTTTTTAATTAAATATTTACTACTATTTATTTTTCACACATAATAATTTTAACTACTACAACTTAGTTTTTTTGTTTGATGCTATACATAATTATATATTTTTTAGTACAAATCTATTTTTTATATACTTACATATTAATTTTCATTATATGCATTATTATTTTTCATTACTACCACATATTTATTTTTGTTTATAGTATTTGGTGTTTGTGTAGCATTTTGTTTAATTAATCATTTATTTAATTACATTATATTTTAGTATTATTATATATGTATATATTCGTCAACATGAAAAAGCAGCAAAAATGCAATAAGATAAAAATAACATTTTTACACACACACGCACACATGCATACACAAACTTAAAAAAAGAAGCAAAAATCATACTTTCAATGGTTGTGTGTGTAATAAATAAAGCAGTGATTGTTAAATTCATAGTTCGTCATATTTTGCACACACACATGGTATAGTTCAAATGTCATGAAACATTATGATGTCATTGAAAGTGCAGCAACCAATCTGAATGCATACTTAAATAGACTCCGCCATAAACAGCATCAGTACCATTTCACACATCATAACACAACACTATATAATACATTAATAGCTTCTCTCTAAACTTGCTGCCGCCCGCCGCTGTTTGTTCTCTCCACACCAACATCCACCAAAGCACAATCATCGTACTTACTACATACGTATAAATGTTTATTTCTATGCCGCCATATGTATCTATAAGCTCCTTCTTATACTATTTGTGGAACTCTTCTATTGATTTTTTTTTGGTTATTGTGCCGCCACTACATACTTTTGAGGCTTTTCTTTTAAGTTTTAAATATTTAAAAAAAAAAAACATATTAATTTTTCGTTATGTCCGTGGTTTAAATTTGTGTGTCCCAGTCGTCGAAGGCAGTTACAAGAAAAATGTGTGTTTCAAAAGTAGAAAAAAAGTATCTACAAACTTTTCTCCTACTACTCTACTCATAAAAGCAAGCAACTTTTTATAAGCATAATTTGCGGCGCAGTGCAGTTCTTTTTCATTAGCGTCTCTTATTGACAATGTTGGCCACTTTGTGCAATTTGTTTGTGCAAACAAAAAAAATATATATCAAATTATTTAATTATTAGTTTGTAAAATTTTATTTATTTAGCACATTATTTGTTGTTTTTGTATAGTTTATTTTTCTTGTATTTTGTATAAAAATGATACAGCAAGCACCATCATTTCGAACATTATATATATTTAAATATTTTTTGGTTTTAGATTACACAATTGTGTTTTTTTAACCCAAACATTTTTTTTTAGAATACGAAAAACGCATGCAGTTTTTTTAATTGTTATTATTTTAACATTTTTCTTACAAAGTAAATACTTTGCTTTAATTTTTTTTGGTTGACGGGACTTTATAATTTCTTTATATAAAATAGGAATATACATTTTATGTATTTTGGTTTGCTTAGAATTTATGATAGTTTGTAGAAAAAAAAAGAAAAAAATGTTGCATGCTTCGAAAGTGTGCAGCAACAAAAAAAAAAAAAAGTATAAAGTCGCGCGCCGTTCTTACGTCTTAATTCGCGTTCGTTTTGTACGTTTCGGTTGCCTACTTTTGGGGACTGAAACGTGATTTGTTCGTCTTTTGACCTTGTGTGAAAGTGTTAGTGTTAATTGGAACCACCAAACATCGATGAGGACGTAGAAGAACGATTTGTACTGGAAGCTGCGCATCTTCGCAACATGGGTCAGCCGAAAAGCAAGTAGCCAGATGAATTTTTTAAGTAATTCAGCTGGTGAGGTACTTTGTGCTTTTTTGGTTGGCTGTGCTACTGCTGCTGCAACAATACAAAAACTAACAACTGTGCAACTTCGTGGGATATTTTGCTCCGTTCTGAATCAGGTAAGTATTACTTTGCTTGACGGTATCGGTTGAGCAGAGTGCCCAAGAAAAGAAAATGAAATTAATTATTTATTTTAGGTTCATTATTCTTTTGAAACTTTAATTTTTTTTTTTTATTGTTTTACTTAACAACCTTCCATTACAAACAAACAACACACCTACAAATTCCCATTTGTATCCTTTTTTAACCAAACAATTCACCAACTTTTCCTCCTTCCCATCCAACTACTGTTTTATATTCTAAACTTTTCAGCTGTGTGAAATCAGAATCGTATGGAACAAAAAATAAACGAGTAAAGCAAGAGCGCGCGCGATACGGGTAAGCTATATAGACATATTTGAATACCCTTTTCTCTAAACCACATTTCTTCCATTGTTCGTCGTTTCACCACAATCTATCATACTTCGAACTTCAATAATGTTTAAGACTTTTTTTTTTTATAACATACATATGTATACATTATTGATAATCAGTTCTCTTTTGATTATTTTTCATTGTATCAATGAGAGAAAAACTAAATTGCTTAAAGGGGCCAACTTGTGATTAATGCATAATGAATAGAGAGCGAGAAAGAGAAAGAAGTATTATATTTCCATATTTTAGAATTGTTGATAATAAGAAACCACAAACAACAAGGCACAGTAAATTCATATAAACCAAACACTCATATAATAGGTACATAATAATAATTTTAACGACATTTCACATATATGACTTGTTTTTGTTGCTATATATTTATTTTTTCATATACATAAAATCCACACATTTTTATTATGATCCCTTTATATTATGATGTCATAAATACCAAAAGAAAAACGCGCTTTTACTCGTTTTTCAATTATCAACTTGGATCAACGCTGGATCGATAACATCAGCACGTCTGCAACAAATGACCAAGGTTTGTGTGTGTGCGTCTGTGTGTGTGTAATTTTTTTTTTTTTTTCTCATAGAAAGAGATTTTTCTATTTTTCAAATGAAAAACTGTATGAAATTTTGGTAGTAGTAGGCAAGAATCTCGAATGTGTCTGAATTAAAAAAATCGCGAAGTAACAATTCTCAGATTATGATTTAGTGTAGGGTATTATCAAAATAAAAAATGACAGCTCTGTACAACAAACTTAAATGCTAATGTAAGTTAGAAAATCTGAATTGAAATGGGCATGTTTAAGATTTTATACCATATTTCATTTATTTAAAGGATATTTTTTAATAGTACATTAAATGTCACAAAGTTGTTAACACAAAATGAGCAAAAAAAAAATGGATATTTTTCGGTCTGCTGCTTGTATATGAAAAAGTGTCTAGTACCTCAATATATATACAATTTTATAAAAAATCAATATGGAGCAAATCCATGTCGTTCAGAATGCTCATGTAGAAATGCCTCGGCCACGTTTATATTTAAATTTAGTGAAGATCCTCGTGCATTAATGTAGTGTTGTGCTATGTGTAAAATTCTAAAGGTTCACCCCTTTTAGATTCTTGATCATCTCCACCAATGTGAGTATTAAACGAATCGTTTTCAAAAAAAAGTGACACTATTTGGGTCCATATAATGTTAAAAATCTTCACTATTGGGCTATTGCAGGCTCTCTAATTGTAATAAAAAAAAAAGGGTGTATTTATTTTTAATTTCAATATATTTCGACACTCTTCGTAGATCTTCAGTGTTAAAGTTCGAACATCGGTGGTATTGGAATTAAACACAAAAACATTGGGTATTTACTACAATTATATCTCAAACCTAAAAAAACTACAATAGTGACATACAGCTGTGTTCATTGAAATAGCAGTGCTTATGACCTGCACGTTTAAGATTGAAAAAAACTATCATAAACACTACTTCGAGACAAAATGGAATTATAATAGCTTAATGTATTTAATTTTAAATAATTAAACACTTTTAACATTTTGGGTTCTTCAATATTTTAGCGAAAATTAATAATAACAAAAAAAAAAGGATGTATTATGATGTTCATTGAAATAGCAGTATTGAAAAAAAAATATGAAAAAAATTCGAAATAGCTTATAAATAACTTAATCCTACTAATTAACGATTTGGTTATGACCTAATATTTTGTTGTGTAGCCTTTATTGGCTATTACAGCCTCACACCTACGTGGCATGGAGTCCACCAAGTCCTGGCAACGCTTGCGGGGAATCTGGCCCCATGCCTCCTGCACAACTTGCCAAAGCTGCGTCTTAGAAGTCGGGGACTTCTTCGAAACATAACGCTTGATGTCCCCCCATAAGTTTTCAATCGGATTTAAGTCCGGGGACTGTGCTGGCCATGGCATTAAATCGATCTTCTCTTCGCTAAACCACTTCTTGGCCAATTTGCTAGTGTGTTTAGGATCATTGTCCTGCTGAAATGTCCATATTAAGGGCATCTCCTCCTCAGCATACGGCAGCATAACGTTTCTTAAAATATTAACATACACGTGCTGGTCCATGATGCCATCGATCATATGTATGGGACCCACACCGCTGTATGAGAAACATGCCCATACCATGATTTTAAGGCCACCGTGCTTAACGGTCTTAAGTGTATGGTTTGGGTGGTACTCTGTGTTTGGAGGTCGACGGACATACTGTCTTGAACCTGTTCCACCAAATAAGACCAGTTTGGACTCATCTGTCCAAAGGATATTACGCCATTTGGATAGTGGCCAGTTCAAGTGGCTTTTGGCAAACTCCAACCTGGTTTTGATATGCCTTTTACCAAGTAATGGCACCTTTCGTGGACTTCGCGCATTCAAATTTTTATCAAGTAGTCGCCGGCGAATAGTCACATCACTGATCCCCAAGCTCAGCTCCGCTTTAATATCTCTAGAGGATGCAAAAGGATTAGTTTTGCTGAAGCGCACTATTCGTCGGTCGTCTACATTTGTGGTTTTGCGTATCGCACCTCGTTTTTCGGGCTTCAACTCATATTTTATGGCATTGGCAATCATCTTGGCAGAACATTTTAAGTCACTCTGAATTTCTTTATAGGATTTGCCCTCCTTCCTAAGCCTAACGATTTCTTCCCTTTCTCCCTTGGAGCAGTGAGGTCCTCTACCCACTGAAATTAATTTTTGTACATAGTAATAGTGTATTATCGTATAAATTATAATAATGAACTTAATTAAACTCACTTTTCACAAAATTACAAAAATTTTCGGCACTTTTCGTGGAAGAAAATCAAAAACTGCTATTTCAGTGAACAGCCAAAAAGTTGTGCACGTGTACAAAAATATCAAAACAACACAAAAACTGAGCAAATCTAACGGGGTTTTGGGTTGTTTCTTATCTCTATGTTCCATTTTACAAAAAAAATGTGCAAGTGATCAACTAACAAAAAGGAATGTGCAAAAACACCGTTATAAAGTTTTGCTTCGGCCGCACTGCTATTTCAATGAACACAGCTGTACTAGTTCGTCCAAAATCACTTATAAAGATGTTCATGCACAGTCGATTCGAGGACAGCGAATCGAATAAAAATGTGCAATGTGGCATAACATGTGAAATGATTGGTTTTTATGTGACGAACTTAAAGAGGCAACTTAGTAATCCCATATATTATTGATCTGCTAGACGAAATGTTCTAAATCATTCTGGATATTGAATTGTAAATGGAATACCATATCTGCTAAGCGGTTCTTGCAGATGAACATACTTTCGATAAAAGTTTACTCTATGTTGAGAAAATGCGGTTCATTGCGCGAATCAAGCTAATATAGCTAGATCTGTTCACCCAAATGAAAGTCGAAAAATCAGAGATTTTCCTTATGTCTGGAACATTAAAGTAAACTATACAGTATCCGCCGCAAGCAAACGTATCCCATATTGATTTTGTTTATCTTTGAAAAACTTCATTATTATTAAAAATTGCAAAAAGAATCTGTTGTCAGTCAGAATAATATATTCTTCGTGGGATAGATGGGATCTTTTATAGATCTAAATACCAAATCTATGATTCATTTAAAAACATTTCGACCGCTGGCTGGAGGGTGTATTATAGTCGAATATAGTTCAATGCATCGTTCTTTCTTGATTAGTTATGTTTTATTGCCTCTCTGCCATCATCGTAGTTCCGTTTAGCTAAAAAAAAATTAACGTCGGTTAACATCTCTCCCTCTTGCATGTTTCTCCCTCTTTCAATGTCTGGTTTGGACACTGTTTCTATATTTTGCGCTCCATCTTATACTCACAATGACATTTAATTATCTTTTTGTTGTTGTGCTAGCTTGACTTGTTTTTTGTGTTAAAATACCTTTTTTTTTTTGTTTGTTTTGTTGTGTCTATTTTTATTTATTGTGATGCGCTGTGTGGCGTTCAAGTTCAAGGCCGTACAAAGTTTTTTCTGTGTTTAATGCGCGCTGATGTGTGTTTTTTTTTTTTAATGTATTAAAAATATATTTTCATTTAATAATGGCTCATTTTTGTGAATTTCATGATTATTTTTGATTTGAGTTCTGTCAGTGTGTATATATAATTTGACCCTATTTTTCAAAGCTACAGTTTGCATTCCAATTTAAACGAAATCTTTACATATGACCTTGACCTAGTTTGATGCCAATCCTTACGCTGTTGTTTCTCCCGATGTTCGAAAGTTTGTCCAATAGTGCAAACATAATCCAATATAAAGCAAATAACACACAAAAATGAAAAAGTATTTGTTATATTTTTTTATTGTATATATCATATAATACTGCAGAGTATAGTTATCCATATGGAAAATCTTCTTAAAAAAAGATTTTTCTTAAATTTTTATTCAGTAAACTAAAAAAATGAAACTGGATTTTGGAAGTACTTAAGCAAACAATACTCTTTAACATTTTCAAGAAACCAAAAATCTTGAATATTGCATTTATGAATATATATATATATATGTACATACTACTAGCCGTCTGGACTTTTTTTTTATTGTACTCTTCAAGCATTTCATGTGTGTTTTTATAATTCACAAAATTTGTGCACCTTTGATTTAAAAAGTTAAAAACTTTTTAAGGTTTCTTCTAAGCTTTTGCCTTTGTAGAATTTTACGTCTTATGTTGTCATCCTGTGCATAATAATCAACTTTAAATCAGAAAGCAAAATTTTTTCGACTCTTGAATTAATTCTTAATTTGTTTCCATAACTATTGATAAATAATATACCAGAACTTTCCCTATAAATCAGTCTGGCTATTGGCGAAAACCAAGTAAAACTGAGCACATAATTTTCTGAGAATAGAGCTAACATACATACAGACAGAAGCGGTGAGAGTAAATTTATTTTATGTGATATACAAAAATTTTTAATACAAAAAACAGGTTTTTCATAAGGGAGCTTCACCATATACTGCTAATTATTTAAATAAGTGTGTAACAACTGACTCGATTTTTCCAGCGTATTTTACGAAGGTATAAAAAGATGAACATGGTTAGAAAAAAACCAATTCGAGCTATTCAATAAGATGCATATATTCGTTGTGAAGTTGGTTAAATACGAAATATTGGATTGTATCCGTTTATAAATAAAAAGATTAAGAGTCTGATGATAGCATGTGTTGTGTGAGGCATCGATAGTTAAGATCGCCCTGTGTTACTAGCAATGAAGACTCTATATACTTTTCTTTATAATTCTACCCGTTACCAGTTTTTAGACCATTTGTTAAACTCTAGAAGGAACAAAAAGAAGCCGCAGTAAGCCTTGTCTGTCGGGACAGTAGCAAAGTTTATTGAATTTGATCGTGAATATTCTTCACTGTTCTCCAGAACTTTCCTTACATTTAAATTTTTATGTAAAATATTGATTGATGTACCGCATGGCTATGACGGACGGCCTTTGCTTCATAGAATTGTTCTTGCGATATTTTTTTGTTTTTTCCGTCCCTAACTGTTCTCGTAGAATATTCAACAAAATTACAAATAAGGTGATATGATATTTTGGATAAAGACAGAAACATTTAATGTCCAAAGTATTTTAAAACTGATTAATTTTGATCAAACTATATTATCAGTCAGTGATAAATTTTCTGATCTTCCTGAACAAGTTGGTGTATCATTAACAACACAACGCTTGGTGGTCGGATGGGCATACCCTGGTCAATAAATTGGCTGAACAGTATTTCGAGAATTTAATTTATCGATTTCGTTACCCGTTTATTGTCGCTTGTCCGTCTTTTTTTCATGAAGTTAATTATGCAGATCGTTTGTGCTGTCACATTGATCATTCTCATCTGTTGTCCGTTGGTGGGAATATAATACTTCTCTATAGATTTGAAAAAGATTGAAAATGGAAGATTAACAAATTTGGAATGTTTCTGTAACATCTCAGGTATTTTTGGTTTTGTTCTCCACATCAAAAATGAGGCGGTTACAGTTTCGCACATTTCTTTTTTCGATAAGGTGCGATAACCCAAATCATTCAAAATTGTTGTTGCATGGGTTTGGCAGTAGCGCCTTTTTTCAAATAGTACTTTTTACTTAGTCTGAGACTTTTATTGTTTTTTGAGTGTACGAATATGTGTACCTGCTGATCAAAAAATTACAGAAATTTCTGGTTTATTTTTGGATATTTATTTCGATCCTAAAACATAGTGCATAATGTTGTACTCTAAACCAACTACGAAGGACAGCGGTTGTTCGCTCTCTTGTAATGTCGTCCACCAGACAAAGACAAATCGTACTAAGAACTACTTTCAGCTCTACCAGAAAGTATTAGGGCTAATATTGGAAAAAATAACTCTTTTCCAAATTACTAGGACCCTCTGACTGAATTTAACAGTTGTAGCAAGAAAAAATATATTTTGACCATTGCGGGTAAAATTTAATCGGCAGATATATAATACGATAGTTTCGATTTCTAACAAAAGTTTTAATACACTCGTCCATTATTTAATGGTAATTTATTAAAATCTCAAAGTGAATGTTTTCGTGAGTACACATATATAATTATTATTTGTAAATCCGAACATGGAAACACGTATTTTTAGGAGCAAATAACTTATACAAATAGTTTTATTTGGAATATATACTTAATTAGTTAGTTCACGTCGGCTTAAGCAGATCGTTTATGTGTTATTGAAAAGATAATTTATTTTCTTTTTTGTGCATAAAGACTTAAACTGTCTACTTAAGTTCTTGAATTGAACTCTCTATTTATTTTAATCTTTTGGGTGTTTGTATGTATGTTCTGTAGAAAGCAAAACTTTCTGTTACAAAATTTTCAAAACGTTTTTGTGTGAAAATCCAAAATAGGTCTGCATTATAATAAATATTAATATAAAAATATATTAAGTTAAGCTTTCCTTTTCTATTGTAGATGGTTTACTTTTTTTCTGTAATTAAATTTCATAATTTGATTAATTTATTTTTATACTTAAAATTAAATATAAAAACAAACTATATACTAAAAAAAAAGGTCATGGTTGTTTTTGCTGTTGTGTTGTTGTTGCTGCTTGTCTTATTTTTCTTTTTCAAATTAGAAAAGCAATGCACTTGAAATATGCAAAACAAAAAGAAATTATATGTATGTACATATGTAAAAGAACTTTGGAAAAATAAGAACACGTTTAAGAGCTTTTTTTATAACGATTAGTAAGAAAACTAAAGAGATTTCAATAGAAAATGTATACAAGCGTCTTTATCTGTATGTATCCTACCACCTACACATATATATTTCATCTTAACTGTAGATCTGCTAGTGCCAATTGCCGAATTCAAAATAAATTCGAAACGTCGACGTGTACGTTTCAAAAAGTCACCGCCGAGCGTGTTGCAAACAACGGTGCGGCTGCCGCCCACATCAGTAGCAACACTACCACCGCCGCCGCCAACTGTTGCTATACCGCGCACTTCGGCGCGGCGCATGCGCAAATTGAGTGTAAAAAAGCGCAGGTAATGCAAAATATTGTTGTTTGGACTCTAGATTCAACTTTTCTATATATACTTTTTTCGTTAATTTTTTTTTTATCATCCCGCCTGAAATATTACACTATTCGATGTCCTAAAGCAAAATTTTGTCTATTTTCTTTCCAAATCTTTTCACAATTACTGCTGGCAACATCTCTCGATTTGTGTTTATGTGTGTCCTTGATTTTTCGTAATTGTCGTATGCAGTAGTAGACACGTGACAGCAACAACACCAACAACAGCATCAACTGCAGTACAAGCATCTTCGTCGTCGTCTACCAATAACACCACCACTGGAACACGGCGTTCTGTGCAAAATACGAACACGACGGGTGGTATGAAACCTTTCGTCTGTCGTACATGCGGTCGAACGTATCAGGGTCTATCAACATTAAATCGTCATATGCGCAGTGAATGCAATCAGCCGAAGAAATTTATTTGTAGGTTATGTGGACGTGGTTTTCATCACAATTTTAAACTGAGCGATCATGTTGTGCGATTGCATAGTCATTTGATCTAAGCCCCGGCGACATTGCGGAGAATGTTGTAAAATATTTTAGAGCAGGAATTCTGTAACAATTGAAACTTAATGCTAAGCAAGCAAGGCAGAGAAGAGAGCGGCGCGTGTAGTATAAAGTGTTTTTACTAAATGAGATTTTCCATTTTCTTTGTTTAAACTTTGTTGTGCGTTGTGTTTTTTTAAGTACTTGAATAAATGCTGATAAATTGAGTTGTTTTGTGTTGTTTAATCGTGACCGATCGTATTTAAAATATAATTTAGCTATAGAAAATTGAATTTACCAGGATAGCAGCGGCGGTGGTGGTTGTTGGCATTTGATAACATTGCAAAGTGCGCGGCGGCAGCGACTGTAAAAACATTTAATTTTATGATATAAAAGCATGATTTTGATAAACATTTGAAATTTTATAATTAGTGCTATTTTCAAAGATAGAGAAAGAGTGCGCAAACAATAATATTAAAGTACCACACTTGTTGCATTTCCATCAATCTAATTTCAGATTTAAAATATTTTAATTACTTGCCGCCGCCGCCGCCGCCACCTTTGTTGCATCCTATGCGCTCACAACCATCATTGCCACCGCCGTCATTACCATTGCCAAAATCACGAGCCAAAGCTAGAGCTGCGGCCAACAACAAAAACAAAGAGAAGAAAAAGCGCCATAATTCTACAACATACGCTGCCGTCTCGGGGGGTGGATGTGTTGCTAGTGCTTCTAATGTAAATACTTGCAAGAACAACAAAAACAGCATCAACGCAACCACGTCAAGCAGCTCCACGAGCATCAGCGGCACTGTAACAAAAGCACCGCAATTGAATCCTATAAAAATAATCACCGCCGACGGACGTCTCAAATGTCAACAATGCTCGAATGTGTATTCTAAATATTCTGTTTTAAAGCGACATATCGAGTTTGAATGCGGCAAATGGCAGCAGAATTTCCATTGCCGTGTCTGTCAGGCCGGTTTTAAGCGTAAGGATTCATTGATGCGTCATGCCAAGAATAATAATCATTATTGAATAAGAGCGTAAAAGGCGACAGCTCGGCCGAGACACGTCTCTATGAATGATTCTGATGAGTTTTGATCTCTTTATGGCTTTTGTTGTTTGAGATTGCGGTGAAGCAAGCGAGTTAAATTTATATTCTAATTTATATGTAAGGCATGTACATGGAAAAAAGTGAACCATATATAAGTAGACAAGCCAGAGGGTTTGTGCTACAACAAACAGTGATGAAATCAACGATTTGGAAAAAAGGAGTAATCGTAAAATCAAAACTGAAGCAAAGAAAAACAAACAGTTTAATCCTGCATGAAAGCTTTAATGTGCAAATAAAGGAAACTTAAGTGAGAAAATCTTCGCAAAAAAAAAAAAAAAAAAAACTTGCGAACAATGTGAAGCTGCCAAATATTTGACTTAAATGCTGGAGCAAATACTTCTAAAATAATTGAAATATATGCAAAACTTTTAAATACAATTGGATTAGAGCAACCATGTAAAGGCTTTCGAAATGATGTTGGAATTATTATTGCAAAAATTGTTGCCTATTAAAAACTTAAAATAGTGTTTAAAACATGGATTTGCAACTGCCTATTTAATGCTTTAAGTCTTCAGTTGGACATGACACTTTTAGGTTATAAGATACAAAATCTGTGGCTCTGTTTTTTTCCTGCACATGTCCTATATATGATATATATTGTGTTATATAATAATATTCCTACAAAAAAAAGTATTTTAATAAAAGAAATGTAAGTGTAAACTATTTATAAATTTATTGGCAAAATATGGTGGGTTAATAGAATCTGTTTGTACTGCTACAAAAGCAAGTTTTTAAATTTGGTTCCGGTGAGGTGATAGCCACAAAGTCTACTAATTTGACTCAAAACTTAATATAGGGAAGAACATTATCTCAACGAATAGTAAAAATTTAAGTTTTCGTTTTTTATTTTTTTTACCGATTAAACCTAAAAAATTGCATTACCCATTAAATTTTTACTGGTCATCGATAAATTTCGCCTAAATAATTTTTAATTCGAGAATTCAAATGTTTTAATAATTTTTGTAGATTGTTTTATTTAGACCTTTATCAGATCTTATAAGTTACAATGATAAATTGGCATTTGTGGAACTTTTACATTTTGCGGGTGTTGAATTAAGCAAATATATGTAAGACTTCACTATAGGTTTTCCACATAACCATAAAATATTACAATAGTCACTATAAAGTTAATGTTATGATATTTATTTTATATGTACGAATGATTCTCCTCTCATAACTCTTTGAACTGGTTCATATACATATGTATAATGTCTGGCATTGATTCAAATTTGTCAATTGCTGTAGCACATTGTCTCAAGATACCATAAACTTGTTCATACCAAATTTATGCGATTTTTTGTAACGATATTATCTCTACAACTATTTGGAAGATTAATAAAATTAGCTGGTTGCCTGGCTGTTGGACAGTTCTTTTCTTCCGTGTAAGAGCCTCTAAATTAAGTACAAATGCATACTACCAAATTTTTCTAAATCGATTTAATATTCAAGGTATATATATATATAAATATATATATATTTTTTTAAGAATTTAATAAATTTAAGTGACTCCTGAATCTCGTAACATGCGTTAATATCACCTAAAAATATTCTTAAGTTAAAAACTTTTTGCTCCCAGGTTAAAACTGACATCATAAAGTCCCGTTAAAGGAACCAAAAATTTTACGCCAACCAATTGGTTATTTTATTTTTTACTAAACCCATGAGAAAAGCTCAATCATGCCCGCTCCTCGTATGCGTTTTAACGATTGTCTTGAACTGTCTGTATGTCTGCCTGCTGCCTGCTTGCTTGCCTGTTTTCTCCCCTCTCTCACAAATCTGGAGAAACCTAAAATATACAAACAAACCAAACATTTGTCTAACACAAAACATGACATACATTTCTAATTTATATATATTTTTTTTTGCCTGTTTAAATTTGTTTTTGTTTAACAGAAAATTTAAAACACTACATTTATACAATTAACTTTTAAATTTAGCTTGTCTATCAAACCAAGCTAAAAATTAATAATATACTAAAAGAAATTAATATCTACCTACAATATTAAAAAAAGGGCATGACGAATAAGCACCAAAACTAAAACCGTAAAAAAAAAACACTAAAAAAAATTAATAAAGAAAATTATAAGAATTGCGCAGTGTCCTAAAAAAGAAAAATTATAAAAAAAAAAAAAAAAAATTTTCTTGTAAATCAAATTGAAAATGAAAACAAAAACAAATTTCAGGCCTAATACTACTATCCCTACAACAACAACATCATCAGCATAAGCGAAACAGCAATGCCAGCAGCAACACGTTCCAAAACACTCGAATAGCAACAAGTACACGTGTTCCGCCCAAGCACAAAATTGCTTGTAGCACCTCTTCATCCTCCTCCACCAATATGCGAAATATCCATGATACACAAAATCATCGCCACCAGCAATTCGATACCTTTAATAACTGCACGTCACCAACATTGTCCACTGAATCTGCCTTTAATAATTCCAACACCATAGCCGCAACGACAAATGCAATGCTGGTGGAGGAGAGTTACACATGTCCACAGTGTTATCGTACCTATCGACGTCACGGTACACTGCGTCGCCATTTGCGTCAGGAATGCGGCAAAGGCAAGAGCATGGTGTGTTCTGTGTGTGGTCATCGTACCAAACGTGCGGATCACTTAAGACAACATGTACGCAAGAAACATCCTGAGATTGCAATGCGTACGCTCTTTAAGCGACGCAGTACGCTCAAAAGAGATATAGAGCTGGAGAGGGATGAAGAGCAATTGCAGCAGCATCAGCAATTGTTACTTGAGCGACGGTTGAATTTCCAACCAAGACCGCCAAGAAATTATACTATAATGCCAACAGATGTTGTTGATCTTGAAATGTTGTACGGCGAAGATGATGATGATGAAGACGATAACGACGAAGAGGATGGTGCTGGTGGAAATACTGTAGCCGTTATCAATGCTGCCGCCATCGATGATGAAGATAATGACGATGCTATTGATAAACATAACATAGAAATTGGTGGCAACGATGCCGCTGACAATAGTGTCGACATGGTTGTTGGTGGTATTGATGCAACGAGAGCCAATTATTATCAGCAACAGTTACATCAACAAGCGTTACAACAGTTACAGCAACAGTTTCAGCATCGCCAGCAGTTTCAGCAAGCATTAGCAGCAGCGGCGGTGGTCGCTGCTGCCACATCGACAGTAAACAATAGCGCAGTAAAGGAAGTTACAGCAACAACCACAACAACGGCAACAGCAGCGGGCAATGATGTTTTAAATTGTTAAGATGAGTGAAGTGAAAGCAAATAGCGAACGTATCATAGACGAGACGCAATAGAAAGGAGAGGGGGGGGGGGGTATATGTGGGTCCGGAAAAAAAATGTCTTAATATTTTGGTACTATTACTTATACAAGGTGCTGACATTTTTCTATGAAATTCCAATGTACTACGTTAAAATGGCTTTTACCTACTTTATAACATTTGCTTCACTGGATGCGGGTGGGTTTATGGTGCTCAAAGTGTTTGCGGCATCGTTTTAAACTCTAGAATTATTACTGAAACGTTGATCTTTTGGTGAGAATGGTTTGTGTCGTACCAGTGTGTATGAGTGGTTTATGCGGTTCCAAAGTACGAACATGCAGGTATGCAGGTCCGTGGAAAACTGTGGTATTTGTTACTGTATAACATTGAAAAAGTGCGGGAAATCATAAAAATGTGCTGATATCTTCATTCCGAAGGAGTTGTATATGTCCATCAACATTGATTAAATGTTCAAAAATGTTTAAATCTTCAAAATGTGATTAACATAGTGTTTTTTTTTTTTGTTCAATATTGTGAAACCAAGCAACATATGGAAGCATGATATGGAAGAAGTAGCCAACTAACCGAACCATATCGATGCACTTGCTAAATTTTTCGATCGATGCTACAAAAACTTTAAGCGAAATATTCTTGCTTTCAGTGAACCAAGTGACATGTCTTAAAAAAAGGAAAAGCATTAATTCAACTAGAATGGAGTTTATATAAACTAACACTCTATACCTATAGTTTCGGTAGTGATTTTATTTTTCATTTAAATTTGTGAAATTTTAATAGTTCTATAAATTAACAGACTATTCAAAATAATATGACAGTTGTTTCAGAATCAATGCAGTCAGCTCTCTTGCCCTCGTTACATGATTTTGCCTTTTAAAGTTGATCATATTTCATATAGAAGTATATATATATATTGAATGATTATGCGCGTGCCCCTCACTACAGTGAAAATGTTTTATAATAGGCTTTGAGAACGGGTTGGTCTATGATTGTATCGTTAAGATACGATTTTTCACTATATATTCGAACTGTACTAATCAAACTAACCAAAGAACGCAACATTAACTAAGCGTTGCATTTATCTTTATTTAACCTTTTTTTTTTTTTTGTTTTACTAGCAACAAAAAGAAAATCCCGAACGAAGATCAAAATATACTAATTTCTTGGAAAAAAAAAGTATTCTGAAATATAAATTTTCAGCAAAATAAAAAGCTATTACTAAGCAAATTAATCAAAAACTCGATTTTAAATGCATAATTAAAATTTGTAAAACGACAAATTTAAACAAACCTTTGGTTTATTTTATTAATTAGCTACACAAAAAAGAAAAACAATATAAAATTAAAAAAAAAATTGAATAAAAACTATTTTTCTATATATACATATAAAAAAGTGTTTTCAATTGTGTTCGTAGATCTTATAAACTATATATATATATATATAAAATACAGAAACCAAACCACAAGCTATACAAACAAAATCATTGCATGCATTTTTTCAACATTTAAAATTAAAAAATTAATTATTTTAAGTTATTTTTTAAGTTTTGAAAGGCATATTTTAATAATAAACAAGAGAAAGAAGAGACATTTGTTGGTAAATAACAATTTAATTTTTGTTCACTAATTTTTTTTTATAATAAATTTATGTAAATTATATTTTCTTTGGGCGTAAGTTTAAACAAAAATTCAATGCATATTTTTATTATATCGAAAACAATGTAAACATAAATGTGCATTAAATATTTTAAGTGTCTATTTTTTTTATTTGGCGACGGCGCAGGTTTTTCTTTATTCTATATTAACATTTTTTTCTTTTGTCACTTTTTTTTTTTTTTTTTTTTTGAGGATTTAATTTTTGAATTTTGTTTTTAGTACAAGTATGTAGGGAACACTAAATTTGCCTTTAGATCAGAAAATTACGTTTGTTTTAAGAACAGCTCGAAATCAAATTGCAAAATCAACATCACAAATTTTTACAGATTTAAGGACGCTGTATAATTTCGCAACGGCAGCAGCTGCCGCAGCAGTCGTCGCCGCTGCGGCAACAGCAACCAGCAATATTGGTGGTGGCGGCGGCAGTGGCAGCTCTACACCGCCTCAGGCAGCAGCCGGCGTAACATCTGTAGCAAATAAAACAAGTAGTAACTGTAATATGTTGTCAACAATCAATTGTAGCAACAGCAGCAGCAATACGAATAGCAGTAGTAATTGTAGCAACAATAATTGTTGCAGTATTTCACCAACTATAGCAGCAGCAGCATCAGGTACAAGCGAAATATACGAACCCGAGGTGACAATTCGTAAAATGTACAAATGCGGCAGTGCAATGTTGCAACAACAAAATATAACACAACAACGCCGGCTAACGATGTCAACAACGTCGCCTCCGCCGCCTCCACCACTGCCAAATATTGCTGCTGCATCCTCTGGAGCAACATCAGCGCTATCAACAACAACGAAATCAACCAACTGTAACTCGAGCAATTGTACTGGTTGTCAACAGATATCAGCCGCTGCTGCATCATTTCAATTGGCGAATCTAATCAATACGACAATGTTGCTGCCGGCACAAGCAGCAGTCGCAGCAGCAGCAATTCAACAGCAGCAACAACAACAGCAAACGAAGACAATAAGCAGCTGTGTGGGAAGTGGTGTTGTTCCAGCTACATCAGCCGCCACAACAATAACAAAGAAAATTGTAAATTGTATAAATAATAGCAATAATGCAGCAGCTACTAGCAGCAGCAAGCATAGTCCACATCATAGTCAGCAGCAGCTCCTGCATACACCCAAAAAGCCAAGCATACAATTCCACTGTGAATTCTGTACATTCTCCTGCACCTGGAAATATGACTTGAAATTGCATTTACGACAAAAGCACGGCATACATCAAAATAAGAAGTTGTGATTGTACTAATCCCGCTTAAATGAAGATATTGTTAACGTCGTGTATAAAAAAAGGAGTTTATATTGTAAAAATAAATTTTTCACAAATTCCAGTAAACCGTTACCAACAACTGTCAGTTAAAACAGTCAATGTGAGTTCAGATTTTGTCCAAAATCTTACTGGAATTTGTGCATTCGGTTTATACGGAGTCGTAATTCGAATTAATTTGTTGTGATCTTAAATAGTTTAATACGTTTACACAAAGACTCGCAGTTTTTTTCTTTTGTAATTATTTCTTACATAATTCAGTGTAAACGTATTATTTTAATTAATTTCGATACAAACGCATTCGACTTAGTGTTTTCTGTGTTTCGGTCGCTTTATAAAAGCGCCGTGTATACCTGTTTAATATTATTGTATATAGCAAAAACAGAAGATATCATAGTTTCAAAAACTATAACTCATAACTATATATTTAATTGGTAGCTATATGTGTTGTACTGTTCACAATTGTTTTGTGTAAAGCCATGCAGAAGAGTAAGAAATATATGTGTAATGAATTAAACTTTACAAACATAACACGAATCTTTTTATCTTCCTAATTATTCTGGACTTTCAAACAATTCAAGTCTTAATGTGTTGTATTTTCTTTCAATTTTTAGCAGCTCTTAAATAATGCGATTCGGAAGCAATAACTGGAAAAATGTTCACTAATATTTGCCAAGCGAATTTGTTAAACTTTTTAAAAGTATTTTATTTATTTTTTTTTATTTATCGTATATGTACACAAAAACAAACACTACACGAAAAGCTTAAAATTTTGTTTATTTATTGATCAAAGTGAAAATACATCTAAGCCATATTATTTTATAATTGTGTTTTTCTAAATTTAACATAACTATTTTTAAGACGTATACAATTTTGGTTAAATATTTTATTTATATTTTTTCACTTAAAGTATGTAAAATTTGATTTTTTTTTTTACGTAAATTTGTTTTTTTTATAATTTGTAAAAGATGTAGTTTATTTTGTTATTTGATATTTAAGCCGTAATATGTATCTTTTTATTGTTGATTGTATATTCGTTACTATTGTTGAAAATTCGAATTAGATTTTAATTTTGTCGAAACTTTTGATAAATAATGTTTTTAGTTAAGACATAAAAAGCGAACAATTAATTAAGTTCAAATTTAAAGCTTTTGTAAAATTCAGGACTTGAATTAAAAACAAATTTAAAGAAATGTCAATTGTATATTTTTAATGTTAATGAATTACGTTTTTTAACTTATAATTTTATTTTATGGTTTTTTTTCTTTTCATTTTCATTTCATATTTACAACAACCAACCAACCAAATCTCTCATCAAACGTCAAAAAAAAAAAAAAAAAAAAAAATTAAATTTGCATAAAAAATTAACACATAACCAAAAACACTAACCAAATGCACTCAAAAATACTCACCATACCAATCAATTATTAAACACAAAAGATTTGAAATTTGCCCCGTATAACCTTGGAGCATTTGGAGTTAAAAGTGAATTATCGGTAAAGAATGAGTTTGGTCTGCCAGCGGAACGTTTTCCATGCGCCGTATGCGGTAAGAGCTATCTACGAAAACGCCATTTGCAGCGTCACATGCGCGATGAATGCATCGGCATACCGCCACGTTTCAGCTGTGAATTGTGTTCATCGCGTTTCCGGCGTAAATACCACATGGTCCGTCATCTTATTTCGAAACATGGCGTACCGGCAGTTATAGCACAGCAGACAACTGGTGGCGGCTCGCGCAAGAGTAGTCAGAACGGCAATGTTAGCGGCGGCGGCATCGGCTTAAGTGCCCTTACTACGAATAACGGTGGCGGTTCATCGTGTGCTTCAGGCGATAATGCCAGCGTTGGCAGTGCTGGCTCACATAACGGTTGTGATAGTCCAATACCGGAGAATCTTTCGATTCGAAAGTATGACACACAGTATGATAACGAAAATGATGGCATGCGTGTTATATCACCCTTGCCGTATAACTTAATGCCGATTCCGACTTACGGTTTAACAGGCGCGATCACAGCAATTTCAGCAGCAGCTGCGGTGGTGGAGGAACAAGCCGCAGCAGCAGCAGCCGCCGCAGCTGCAGCAAGTGGTGAAACATATAAAGGTGCCGACGATGGCGCACTTTGCCATAATAGCGCTGAAGCTACGCTAATACTACCACCACCAACAGCAAACCCCACTGTTACTGTGAATGCTGAGTGCATTGCAGCAAGTTGCGATGAACTTAAGCTTAAATCCGAGCCGGTTTCGCCTGGAAAATTGGAGAACCACGTAATGAACGATGAATGGAAGATGAATTTGGGCCTGCAGTTTATTTCGAATTCCTTGTTGAAGGAGCGTCTCATGAATTCGATGCCATTTGCCTATAACAACAATTAAATGTGCGATCTTTTTTTTTCGACTTGGTATATGTTGCACATTTAATTTTTAGAAACCAAAAACATAATGGAATTTTTTTTTCCTTTTAACGAGACGGCGGTCGTCAATTATTTATTTAAGTATACGTATTTGTTAAATTTAGTTGGAAATTGCATTTCCAAACTTTAAATTAATTATTATTTTTAACTGCAACCAAAAGATAAAACAAAGCGCACACAAATTTCAGAAGAAACGTATTTTCCAGCCAATAATTTATGTGTATTTATATTTATTAGTGTCTTTTGCAGGATCTCGAATTATAATTATTCTAATCAGAAGACATTCCAAAAACCAAAACTTTGACGCCATTTTATAATTGTAAACATTAGTTATTAGTTTGACTGACTTCTTCTTGACTGTCTATATGTATAACTAAACCAACAACAGATAGGCCTGTCTACGACAAGATTTATGTTTGAAATTTGACTTTGTGTATTTCAATGTTACTAAACGAGCTACTAATACTACTACGTCCATTCCAAACACTACTAATACTTAATATGCTATTACTGTTCTAATGCTTTCATTTTCCAAAATGAGAAAGTCACGAATTTTTAAACTGTAAGTGAGTTTAGTTTGTAAGTTTGTTCCAAAATAAATATATATAAAAAAAGCACTAACGAGATTATGTACGAAAAGCTGATATTAAAAAATGCAACTCCAAAATGCGTTTAAAAAAAAATCAAATTTTACTTTAGTAAAGCATAAATTGTTCTATTGACATTAAAATTGAAAACTTATACGAATACTCATTGAATATAAATTTTTAAATAACAAACGAGTGTACACTACCACACGTCGACTTTGAAATTGAAAGAGTTGTGCAGATGATGAAGTTTTTAGACCAGCGCACTCAGTACTAACATTATACGTCACAGTTGAATGAGCGCTTATATTGCGCACAGAAGAGAAACACCAAAATTGTATGCTTAGTTCTTAAGATTTTATTTATATAATATACATATTTATATTTATACACAATCATAAAAAGAAAATGTTTAAAAAAATAAATAAGAAAATCTTCTAAAATAAAGTATTTTATTTTTAGTTCCATTTACGCGTGCCATATTATTTACATCATTGAATTTGATTTTCAAAACCTTTTTTTTTTTTTTTTTTTTAATTTTGTGTTTTTAATTTCTTTTCTTTTCCTTGTTTTCGAATATAAAAAAATTTTCTACTCTTTTCACTAACCTATTTTTATCACTAAATTTCTTTTAGATCTCTACAACTACTACCTACCACTACTACAAAACTACTCTACTACGTCTACTCCACTACTACTTCTAGGCACTATTCAAAACTCTTTTAAAACTAAGACTGTGAAGAAAATATCCTATTTTGGTGGCAGATAGCAATGAATGAGACACACTGCTTTAATTCAGTAACTGGAATAATCATGCGGAAAGAAAAGAAAGTAAAAATGTATTGATGACCTGCTTAAATGCATTTCTTTAATTTCTTGGCGGCCTTTTCTCTATTTCTCGTTCTCAATTTCTACACATATATGCACAAGTTACCACTACTACTGCTACTGTTTACACGCAACAAGTTCACACAACCACCCATAAATAATTAAGTGTTATTTTTGTGCAATTGCTTTATCGCCCTGTGTCATCTTCTTTTCCTATTTTTTTTTTTTCATTTTCTTCTGCTACTTCATGGGTTGTTTTTGGACTGGCTTGGCGTTTATGTTATATTGTCTTATGTGTGTGTGTGTTTCTATTGTGAATTTTTTTTATACGCATAAGTATCTTAAATTATTTTTAACTTCGTATTGTGTTTATGTCTTCAAAAGAATACGATAAATATATTACATGTATGCAAATGAACCCCAAATAAAGATGTAACGTGTTTTCTTGTATGGTTTAAACTTTAAAATAGATAGTTATATTAAAGTGTGTGGACTTTTTTTTTTTTTTTTTACAAAAAATATAAGTTTTCAATCTTGGGCTTAAAGTTTCTGAAACTATTCTTTTTTTTTTTTTTTAATATTTTTTTTTTTATACACTTTATGCAGTATGCCACATATCTTGCTGCCTCGCACAAACTTAATATACACTTCTCACCTTGTGACTACAGGGTATAATAAAATAATTAAAATAAATTACATTATGAACGTTTTAATAAAAAAGTTTGTGCGAAGACGGCTTGGCGGTTCACTTAAAGTATATATTCTTGATCAGCATCAAAAGTTGAATTGAGCTAGACATGTAATAAAAATAAAAAAAAAATAAATCTCAGAAACCTTAGTTTCCTCTTATCCAGACGCAACCAGATGAGTTTTTTAAATTTTTGGGTGCCACGCCCATGAATGCGGATACAAGACTGGCTAATTATCTCTGATATGTACTCTTTTCAAAGATGTATATTTTTTGTAAAATTATTTTTTGTTTTTTATTTTTTATAAAATTCAGAAGGTTGCAGGTGATTAGCAAGTTCTGAATGCACAACTGCTTCATAGGTTCTAGGTTTAATGTTTTGGGCTTTAGCGTTATATGTATATATATATATAAATAACATGCTAAGGTGTGATTTATTTATCAGAGTTCTTTAAATTATTAAGATTTTTATAAAAATTAAATTAAAATAAGTGTACTGTCTTAGATTCTATGTTTTATTTTTTTACCCGTCAACATTTATATAGATCTTTTTTTGTATGCTTAAAAATTTTAAGTTTATATATATTTATATATATAGTCAACATTTATATAAATTTTTTTTTTTTGTATGCTTAAAATTTTTTTTTTTTTTTTTTATATATATTAAAACATATTAAAATATTTTACGTTTATTGCATAGGTATATATGATTTTTTTACCTCTGTTATTACATTTTTTTTAGTTTGTATTTATCATTGAAATATAGAAAACAAATTTCACTTGCATATTTAAATCGACGAAAAAATATTACAAATATGAAATATTAAGTAGTTGAATTATAGCTTATTACCATAATTGATTTTACAAACATATATATTTTTTATTTTTGGTGTATTCATACAAAAATACATTAGACCTGCTGTGATCTTTAGTTTTGTATAAATTTTGCGAAAATTAATTTGCTAAGCTGATCCGACATTCCATTTTTTAACTATAGATTTCGTGCTATATACGTTGTATACGATCTATTTTTTATGGTGCTAAAAATTTTTCAAGTTGGTTGAATTGTAAATATTCTCCATACTTGCCCTTCATAAACCTGCAAAAAAAAATTAATAACAGTTTAAACAAATTTAATTAAGCTCTCTAATAACTATAAAAACAATAATTTGTACATAAACTTATTTAAATTATAATTATTTGAAATGAATACATTTGACTTTAGCATGTCGATCTTCATAAAATTATTTAATTTCATTATAAAATGTCTCCGAACAAATAGACAGACGGACATATGTATATGTATGTACATATTTAATAGAGTCTCCGCTGCTTCTTTAAGGATTTTGTAGAAAATATTTATCAGCGCAGTACTTTTTTTTTTCAATATTGCTATTTTACCTGTTCTAATCGTGATTAAAGATTATGTCGGTTTATATTCTCGAGCAAAATTGCTTTCTAATTATTATTTTTTGGCGCAATTGGGAACAGAATATCTGAATTTCTTACCCATGTTTATATCAGTTCTGTGCAACGAATTATCTTTCGCAATAAAAAACATTACTAGATGATTTTCTTTTAGTTGTCATAAATATATTCACCATACAGCAGTAAACTTTATTCACCATAGTTCGCATCAAAATTTTTCTGTTTAAGTTTCGAGGATTTGTTTAAGTTTTAAGGGAGTTTTTTCAACACTGTGTTTTATAGCTTAATAATCAAACTAACCTTAAGAAAAAGTTTTGTTTTAGAAACACAGATGTTTTGCCCTATTTTAATTCCATGTGTTATTTTTTTTATTAATATTCTTTATTAATATTCATCATCAACGTCATTTTAAAATAAATATCTCTTCTTAGTTGTTGCATAAAATTACAAATCTCTTCAACATCATCATATGTCTATTAGATTGCTACTATTCTATCTAACCTGTTAAAATATTACATTTAAATCTATATATATGTATATTTCTATTTTCCTCCTCTAAACCAACTACCCATCCTTCACCAACCAACCACACCTCCATCCATTCATCTATGAATCGCCGCCGCCGTCGTCGCGTCAACATTTGCTTGCGTGTCGTCGCCGCCGCCGCTTCGCGTCCATCTTCGTTTTTTGCTCTATCCAATTTTTCTTTTGCAGGCTTTGTACTAACCTGGTATCAGCATTCATGCGATCAATGTGGCAAATCCTATAAGACGCGTAAGAGTTTGAGTCGTCATCGTCGTTTCGAATGTCGCTTTACCACAGAGCGTCCAATATTCCAATGTCCTTCGTGTAATTATGCTGCTAAACGCAGTGATAATCTAACCAAGCACATTAAAACACATTTTGCCAAAATGAAAAAGGATTTTCTGCCAATGGCGATTAAGTTGCAAACATCGTTGCAGAGTCAATGGGAGATGGCACAATGAGAAAATTTTATATTTGAAAAAAAAAAAAAAAAAAATTGAGAAATAATTGATAAAAAAAAGACAACAAGTTTAATTTAAGCTTATATATTTTATATAATTTATATACATACCATATACTATTTATGTCGTACGTCCAAAACTAAGTCAGAGTCTTATTTAGCCAGTAGCATTTATTTATTATAAGCGCATTCTATGCTAAATAATTGATTTTTAATTCGAACGCGTTAAATTTGAATTGTGGTGAAATATGAAATTGAGATATTGCTTTAAAAAAAGGAAAATATAATGCCTGATTTCGATAGATGCATTTATTAGCAATAACATTATTTGATTTGGTCTGCGTCATTCAACGAAGCAAACTAAATTAAATTTTTATTTTTTAAAGCACCATAAATACTATATATTTATATTTCAAACGCAATAAAAACTTTCACCATAACTCACAAACAACTTTTAAATAAAACGCGCGCTTTTAAATATTCAACTTTATATACATTTATTTAATTAAGAATAACTAATATTATATTTTTTATTTACTAACTTTACTTGCGGCTGCTGCACTAAACACAATTTGTTTATATTTAACATGTTTCACATTTTAAAATTATTTTTTTTGCAAATGTGCTCTGAAGCTTCATACAATACGTACAACTAGCCGCGAACTCTTCCGCAAAAATCAACATTTCCATATGGGAAAAGTAAACAATTTGGTCTGAACGTACTATTCAACATTTGCACATACGAGGTGCACATGTGTACAAGTACTCCTAACACATCTACAAAATATATTGTAGTACAATCCATTTTTATTTTCTTCATATATTCGCTTGCTCGTTTTTGTGCGGAATGCTTTATTTCGTATTCGATTTGCATATTATAGATTTGCATAAATTTCTGTAATTCATGTAAATTTTATACAATTCCAAAAGTGGCGGCTGCTATGAGTATTTAAACTCGTGCAGTTTACTCGTTTGCCATTCGAATATTATGTATTTATGCAGAGTAAAAATGTACTTTCATAAAAAAAAAATAAAAAAAAAAAACATTTATGCAAATTTAAAGAATGCTTTCTCGTTTTGTATATAACGAATTTCCATTTTTGTTTTTTTCGATCGAACCATGTCGAATTCTCATTTAAAAGTCAAATTTTGTTTGAAATGAACTTATGTATGCGTAAAATTGAGTAAGTTAAAAAAGAAGCAAATTTTCGACACACTTAAAAGTTGTCAGTAAAAATGTCACCATTGCAAGTGCAGCTCCCATTGATGATTCCTAATTTAATTTTAATGTATTGCAGCCTAGTTGGCATGAACAAAAATGTTTTTTTTTTTTTTTTAGTTTTTACTGACAGCGTTAACTTTTATTATAGTTTTATGTTATTTTCTGCTTAATCACTGATATTTGATTTAAAATAGTTTAGCAGTAATGTTAACAGAAAATAACAGTTTGATTTAACAGAAAATAATTAATATAAATAAGCAGTTATTCGCTGTTTGAAAATTAAAAAAAATTTCCATATGCCTACTATATTAATTTTATTTGAATATTTTATACGTAACATAATGCTATATTTATGCATAAACTATACTTAACATATATATTTTATTATACTTAAAATACTAAATTTAATCAACAAAAAAAAAAAAAATGTTTGGCTTTCGTTTTTTTGTACGCATGTACATTTTACTAAAAGATTAATTTTTAAATTAGAAAATTTACTGAAACAATTTAATTAATACATTTCATTAAAAAGAAGTTTTCAAATTTATAAATTAGAAACTAACACAGTTTCTAAAATTTAACTGCATATTTAGAACCAAGATAACCAGTTTAAAATTTTAAAAGCAATTTTATAATACAAAACACAAAGTTTCATTCAGTATTTAAATTTTTTTTACAAATATTTAAATGTTCATATATATTCGAAAAGAAGCCAGTTTATGCCTATTCTTAATTAAAAAAATAGTTTTACAACTTGTACGTTGTTGTTTCAGTAATTTTTTTTTTTAGTTTTTCCATTGATTTGTAAATAAGTTTAATATTTAAGTAAAACCAAAGATTGATGCAGGCTACTTGGAGTAGTATTAGTTTGTAGTTTAAATAAACATTCCTAAAAAGAAAACACAACAAATTTAACTATTACCGAACAAATGGATCTCGCTGAATTTAGTTATAGATATAAAACTTGAAATGAATACAAGCCAAAAAGCAAGAGTTATGCTTAAATTTTTTCTAAATACAACACTTACTAAGCTGTTTAATGTTTCCTATTGTGGCGGAAATAAACGTCGAGAAAACGTATAGTATTTATTCTTTTTTTAAAGACAAAATGCTATTTATATATTTATTATAGAGTTGAATTTGAATTGATAAAGTAATTGTAAGTTCCTTGAATGTGTTTTCGCCATTTGCAGTGATGAAAGCAACAGATATATAAAAATAAATAAATGTTAAAAACAGCAGAAGATTTATATATATATATATATATTTTTGCAATTAGAACCTAAAGCATACAAATTTTTGCAACAACAGTACAACTTAAACTAACTCAAAGCCAAAAATACAAAGAAGAAAGTCATATATATTGTCAATTCAATAGCGTAGAAAAAACAGCACAGATAAATACTTACGATACATATTTGCATAACAAAAAGAAAAACGAATACATATATATATTTAATAAATGATCAAAAATGCAGTTACAGGTTTGAATAGATTTATATTAAGATATATTTTTTACGTATATACACATACAAACATACATGTCGACGATGACAAAAACTATAAATATTTTTTTAGATGATATACGCGCTCTACTCATTATCAACTTTTACGCTGCTATACTACTATAATATTTAAGAAAAGAAAAGCTAAACTAAACTATTTGTTTATATACATATATGCGCTATTTTTGTAATCGATTAATAATAAAAAAAAAAAATAAAGTTTGCCATGGAAACAACAAAAACTAAAAAGTATTTTTCTAATAATCTAATAGCTTATCATTTACCCGCAGCAATTAGGCCTAATGCAAAAAGTTCTTACAGCGCTGGATTGTCATGCATCAAAAATATATAAAGGCGCAAGCAAGCACGCACGCACGCACGCACTCAATACTCGTTCGTACTCATACTATATCCGACAAAAAAGTTCACCACATCATCTAATCTCACCATCTATTATTGCATCAAGTGCACCACACAACAGAAAAGCAGTAACAGCAACCTGTGATACAGCTCAAAGGCAATATCATCATCAACATCATCACCCTGTATACGCTCATTAAAACCGTTAAAAAAAACAATGCCAGCCAAAAATATAAATAAAAAAAAAAAACATATTCACCAAAATCAACCAATTCACCATGAACAACAGCTACAACAAGCAACCAAAAACACACTAAAAACGTTTAACTGTAAATATCAATCTTTTTTTACTTAATAATCTAATAACTTTTTTTCTTTGGTACTAACAAAACTTTAATTAATCTTATTAAAAATAATGTTCTAACTTGATTATTTTTCTAAACATCAAATGAAAAACTATTTTTTTTTTTTTTGTAAATTTTTTTTTTTTTGGTAAACATTTTGCTTGAAAGAAGGTTAAATAAATCTTCAATTTAAGTTAGACTTTGAAAGAATTTTTTTCTATCTCTTCTCCATCTAAACATATTTTAATAGTGTATATCAACCGTTTACTTATTCTATCAAAAACATATTGTTTGGCTTAATTTATTACAGCAGCTGGTTCGGGTTACACATCAAACTCCAGTCAAACACCGCCACCATCTGTCGCTGCAGCACATGCGGCGATGCGAGATTATTGGTATGAGCTTAAGTTCTCGGATCTGTTTAAGTTTATCAATCCAGATGGACGATATCAGTGCCCAAGATATAATTGTTTGAAGAGCTATAAGGATGCTAGCTCACTGCAACGACATATCAGGTGAGTGTGTTGAAAATAGTTTTTAATTTTTTTTTTTTTTAAATTTGAATACAATGTGTTTAACTTAAGGCAAGCATAATTAAAGGGGGAGGTTATATAAAAGTTTATACTAATATTATGGATCTTTATGAAGTAAGGTTTTATGTTAATAAAGTTAGCAGAGCAAGTTAAGAGATTCAAAGGCGGTTTTACTTTTCTTAATTTTAAATTTAATATAATAAAACTAAAAAATAAAAAGTTTTACTATGAAGAAAAAAAAAATAAAAACTTTATTTTGGAATTGATATCCTCCTTATATAGAGTATAGTTAGCAGACCAATATCTACGCATATATTAACTTGACTGACCTGATATATATATTCAAGAGAGCTTTTTTGTGTACAGTAATAACCTTTTCCAAGGTAGAATTTACGTAGGGTCAAAGGTTGCCCTGCACCTAGCGCAAAGTATATAGCAGGTGAAGCAGACCCTACAAATTAAAATATAATCTACATGTAATTTATATATTTATTAATTTATTTATATTTATTATAAATATATGCTTGAGCAGCATCTAAAGCCGAGCTGTCCTAGAATATTTATGCGCTAGAGACTTCTAACCAAAATGTAGTGGGTGTGGGGGTGCCACGCCAAAAACACTTTTTGTTGTTGATATTTTTTTATAACTGTTTTTTAAGTTTTTTTTTAAATAAATTTTCGGATTTTTAATTTGTTTTAAATTGTAAATAAATAAAAAAAAATTTTTCAAATTTTTTTTTTTTATTTTAAATATTTTAAAAATTACAAATAATTAAAACATTAAAAAAAAATTTTAATTATAAAATGTTTGTTAAAAAATAAAAGTTATTTTTAATTTATTTCCTAAAATTATGAATAAAAGAAAAAGCTATTTTTATTTATTTATATTTTTAAAAAAAAATTTTATTTATTTATAATTTAAAAAAATTTAAAATTATAAATTAACCAAAATTTTTTATTTTTTTATTTATAACTATTTATTATTATTTTATTTATAACTAAAAAAAGACAAATTTTAAATTACAAAAAAAATCGTATTCAAAATTGGTTTGGTATACACTACACAAGAAATAATTAAACAGTTTTATTATAATGAGACAAATTTCGTCAATTTTTACAACAAGGAAAGAGAGGAAAGAGATTTGGGATCGTCTTGATCGCCGATTTTGGAAAATTTAATAAATTTTATATATAGAACTGAAATTTGCTTAGGCGGTAGTAGTTCCATGGGTAATTTTTTTTTCTTCTTTTGAGCCTTTTAAACTTAAGTTGTTTAATTTATATATCTTGCAATAAATTACATACTTTATAGATCTCAGAGACTATAAAAGCTAAATACTCGAAACGCAGAACATGTTCAGTCGTTTAAGTCTATCTAAATATGGACTTTGAGGTATTTCGAGTCGAATTGACCATTATGTTTGTCTTGATTTGCTGGCTTTGACATAAAGTCAGCAGACAAATAAAGTCATGCTAATTTTGTGTTTCAATCAAACCACAAGAGATAGAATAAACAATTTGTTTCTTATTAAAACCACAAAACACTGTTTCCGACTTGTTTCGGAAAGAATGGTAAATAGTACATTTTTGTGGATAAAAAATTTGGGGAGATGATTTGTTAAAAAAATCGTGTTTAGTCAAAACTAAAATTTATTTTATATATAGTAAAAGCATAAATACATTTAAAAACAAAAAAACCAAACAAAACGAAAAAAACGAGTTTCCAAATTTTTAAATATTTCCTTTTTTTAGATATGAATGTGGTGGACAGAAGAAATTTCGCTGCCTGATGTGCGGTAAAGCATTTTCACAAAGCTCCCACCTAAAGCGACACCTGGAATCCGGTGTCTGTGTCAAATATTACTTATGAGATAATGTTTTCTTTAAAATTAAATAGAATTAGTGATAATAAACAACCAACAAACATGTTATAAAAAAAAAAAACTATAAAATCAAAAAAAAAATAACATTAACCAAGAAATACATGAAGTAGTCAAATAATGAAAATTTAAAAAAAAAAGTAACCAAATAATAATATAATTGTGTAACAACAAGCGATAATAATGTAATATATTGAATCTTCAATACACACATATATACATACATATTTTTATGTTGTCTAATACAACAATAACAAAAGTAACAACCAACAAAATTAAAAAGAACAACAAAGAACAATTACAAATTACAACAACATAACGAATTTATTGGATGCCACATCATTTATAAAAAAAAAAATTAAAAATAAAACAAATAAAGTAAAAAATTTAAAATGAAAACAAACAACAAACGCGTAGTAAATAAAAAAAAAAAAAAAAAAAAAAAAACGTGCAAGTTTTAAGTAGGAAAGACATTTGAAATTAATCGGATGCATATTAAGTTCACTCACCTACAGAGACCGACATGCACGCTGTAACGAACGAGTATGTTCGTTCAACGAGTACCGAACAATTTATAGTCAAACTAACCAAAACTACGTAATTTTAGACAAAGATTAATAAATAAAGTCGGAGGTTTTTTAGTGAAAACAAAACATAAATATATATATATATATATAAAATAAAATTTAAAAAAAATTAAATAGTAACAAAGAAACAAATTATTGTATATATATACAAAAAATACAAAAAATATATATATATATATTTAAAAGAGTAAAGAAGCAAAAAATAAATTAACAAACGTACTGTGTTTATTTGTTGCCAAATATATATTTACAAGTAAATATATAATGTTAATATTTATATACATACATAAATAAATTGATTAAAAACACGAAACGCGAACAAAATAGCAAAAATAAACAAATAATAAAAACAAAATGTAATTCAAAGAAGCTAAAAGCCGTGCAAACTATCAATTAAATACAAGAAAAGTAGAATAATAAGATCGACATATATGTATGTATATATATATATATATATGGTAGTTCTACTAAAACTCTGAGTATAGGCTAACTAAACTATATGGCTAATAAAAAATTGTGAATGTTGTTGAAAACAAAGTTTAAGAAAGTATAAAAAAAATGATGAAATCGAGTACGTTTAGCGAAAGTTTTCTTTTAGTTAGACAATGTCGAAGATAGTGCAAAGTACGTACATCATACATACATACATACATACATACATTGTTAAAGTTTTAAAATGAAAATATATATATACACAAAAAGACATATAGTTCAATGAATGAGAAATCTATGAGATCACACACAAACATACACTAAAACACGCAGGCAAAAATCTATATATTGTTTGATATGTGCCGGAAATATGAGCTTAGCAAAAGTCGTTTGATATTGATAATGATATATGTTGTTGGTTCCAAGAACTAAAATATGTAATAGTTAAAATTAAAAGGCAAGAAGAAACATATAGTTGAAAGTACATACATATATTCAAATCATAGAAGGAGCAACTCTATGTGAGATATTGCAAATATCATATACATATATATATATATACTCACTATATAATAGAAAACAAAAACAAAATTAATTGATTTAGTCTGTTTTTGCCAAATGAAGTTTATTTGTTATTGCTACACAATACGCTTTCTTTCTAATGCAAATTCGAAACAAAATAATAATTTAAAAAATTTGTTTTTAAAACAAAACATCCAATGTGCCATTTAACAAAAAAAAAAAAAAAAATACAAAACAACAACAAAACTTCGTAAGGCAGGCAGTTACAAATTTTTATATACTATAATCAAAAAAAAAAAACAAATGTTAAACTGAGTCTCTGATGTGCACAGTGTGTACATACATTGTTCAAGATAAACGAATAATATTAATAAATCAATTGGCGAAATATTAAACGTCCTATTTGAACTTATACATTTTCCATATTAATTGAAATTCATTAAAAGTCTGACAGACGTCGTGGTTTGGCTTAAAACATTTGATTATGCGACAATTGAATATATATACTGCATATAAAGCCGATAAAAAAATCCTTGACTAATGTGCAAAATGTTGAATTTAAATGCAAAAATTTAATTGTTATTGAGTTAAACCATTCATCAGATTAGTTCATCTGATTAAATCTACACTCTAAATGGAACTTATCTAGCTAGTTGACCAACAATTTTATGTTGGTATGCACGACACCAAAAGAGAGAAGGGTATAATAAACTGTTGGAAATGAAAGAAACAGTAGTTAAATGAGTCGATATAGTCATATTCATCGCCTGCAAAAAGACAAATTAAAACATTTAATTTACACAAGGGCACAAGACATTGAACGTCTGCATTCTAACTTTATTATTATACTTGATCTGCAAGGAAAAGGCTATTTATAGTTTAGGGAGAACAATTAATACATTTATATAAAGGAATCGGAATGTCACGTCGACCGACCAATGCGGCTTTGTGACTCTTATGGAACCTAAATGTGGAATTAGGCACTGCATTGCTTTCTTTTTTTAAATTCATTTTTAAAAACTGAAAAAGAGTATCTCATGCAAAGTCTTGTCTATCTTATTTGTTTTCAAATTTTGTATAACAATTTAAAAGCATTTCGTATTTTCGTATATCTTGAACAGTGCAACGATTTGTTCGTTGATTGCTCTATTTTATTTATTTTTTTTTATAGTACTACTTGAGCAAACATTTAAAATAAAAGTAAAGTCAAAATGACAAAAAAGAAAAAATCCTAAAAAAATAAAAAATTGATTTAAGTTGTTAATTAACTACTAACTTAAGATAATATAAGATAACAAATGGAAAATAATATAATACAAAAAGTGAACTAATGCTGCGAGTGCCATTAAAAAATTTATTTATTTTTATTGAAAATATGTTATGATTTTGTTGTATGTTGCAAAAAATCATAGCATAGATATATATATATATAAAAAAGTTTTAATGAAAAAAAAAAATATATATATATATATATTAACTCAAATTATATACAATACATATTTATTTATATACTAAAAATAGAAATGAATATACCATACGCGAGTATATGCATATATGACGAAAATTTATATATATATATATATTTATTAATGTTATTAATTTTTTGTTTGTTGCTTGTTAATTGTTAAACTTAAATTAAGTATGCATTAAAATTTACAGAATGTGAATAATGAAAAAAAAAAAATAATGAAATAGGTACATATATATGTATATGTATGTAAACATATGTATGCACGTAGACAAAATTAGCAAATTGACACTGCAACATACATATGTAGCTACATATATATACATATGTATATATATATATTGTTAAATTTAAAAACATGAATGAAAGCTCGAATTATTAAACTATAGACAGCTAGCAGAAAAAAATAGCAATGGTTATGTTTTAAAATATAGAAAATTGACATACTAAATATATTGAAAAAAAGCATAAAGAAACCATTATATAGATCAAACAACAGTTATAACAGGCACAATGCTATACAGTGTACATTCGTTCCAGTTCAATTGCAATTAGAAAGTTTATAATTTAACATTTTATTGATAACTTTTAGTTCCAAAGTTCTTGAACATGTTGTTATTAAAAAATGAATATAGAAAAACGTTGATTTTTAAAATAAAAGCAAAGTTTCTAAAGAAAATTTTGTATATTTTTAATACGTTTCCGAACTCTAAAATCAGAACTTACATAAAAATTAAGCAAAAAAAAAAAAAAAAAAAATTAGTGCAAAACTAACAAAAAGGGATATTAAAATTAGTAGAATTTCTTTTTTATTTGTTAATTATTTTTATTTTTTATTTTAGCTGAATTATTAACATTTAGTCTTCGTATTTTTTTTGTTATTGCTCTAGACTAATTTTTACACAGTTTTTGTCTGCGTTTTTATATACAAACATACATAGTTGAAATCTTTTATATTTTTTTGTTGCATATTGTTATTACTTTTTAATACTATTTGCGTTTTTAGTTTATTATTAACTTATTTTTATCGTTTCAACTGTTAAGCGTTGTTATTGTTATTTAAAATAAAAAAAAAAATAATACTAAAAAAATAATAAATTTAATAAAAATGAATACAGTTTAGTTAGTAATAATAATTAATTAATTAATAAGATACAAAATAAAATGAACAAAATATACTCCAAAGAAACCAACCAAATATATATACACATATACTTATATACAAATGAAAACATATATATATATATATATATATATATATATATACATAGATACTAATTTAAATGCAATGCGAAATTTAGTAAAAGTGTATTTGGAACAAATTTTGCCATATTAAACTTACAAACAAAGAGAAAACGATAAAAAATAGAAATTATTGTAAAAAAACAAATAAATTTGAAAATTATAAAATTGAATCCATAAAGGCAATTGTAACAATGTTTATTATTTTTTTGTAGCGTAAATATTTGTATACATATTAAATTTGAGATAAATTATTGAAGAAAAACCAATTAATTGTTAACAAATCAGAAAGCAGAAAAAGTACAGAAATTATATATGTAACAAATTTATACAAGAGAACACATTGAAGCTGATATTGTTAGTACCTAAAATAATAAAGAGTAAAAAATAATATTAATCATAACAAACCGTAGTTTAAAACTTGATATATATATATACATATGTAAAAAAAAAATTATAGAAAAAGTACAGAAGAAGAGACCCCATGAAAACAAATATTTGAGATTCTATTTTAATTTTTAACAAATTAAAAATGAACAAATCATTAATAGGTCAAATTGTTATTTTTACAAAGAAAAAACAAATAAATATAAAAATTAAATATAATTTAATAAATAATAATACTAAATGATGAAAACGAACGATGTAAGAGTATAAAAGCGTTTATATACACGTATATATATAAAAAATTATATATATACAATATATTCAATTTCAACAAAGAAAGTAAAAATAATAAAGATTGATATTAAAAATGTTAAAACCCTAAACACATTGTGTATTATTTTAAAATGTTTGATTTAGTTTGTAGCTGGTTTGTATGTCTGAATTTTTTAATGCACAATTTTTAAAAATTATTATACATACTAAACATATTTTTATTTTGTTTATTTCAGGTTGTTCAACTGTCGTTACTTTTGAGAAGTGTATATGATATTTAGCTTTTTTAAATGTGTACGCAAATACGTTTGAGTCAGGTCAATTGTCTATTTCTTCAATTACGTTGAAAAACAGTCAATTGCTACCGTAATTAAACAGTAGACGGTACTACCTGCAACTGTGCTCTAAAGTTAAAAATATGTTATTCAATTAAAAATTGTTTGCAAAATAAAACAATAATGGTAAGATATACTAAATACGAAATTTTTTAACAAAAATTATTCAAATTGTAGAACCTGTGGCCAACATTTCTCAAGTAATTACAGAAACTATATATTGTTTGCGTTCTTATATGCTATAGTTGGTTTCTGGTATGCCTGCCGCCGAGTAAGAAAATGTTTAACAACTAAACGCACACGCGCTCTTTCATAGCTTTTCTTTCTACTAGAACTGAAACGCTTATTTTGCGGTAGCGGTAGACAAGTTCATTACACGTTCATCTATAATATGTCGCTTTTTAATGCATATATATAATATATTGTATGTATATATATGCATAAATTTTATGTATTATATATTTATTTTAATATTTCTTTCAATATTAGTTAGCTTATATGCATAGTGTATCTACTTTATTTAATGATTTTTACATTTTTGTTTATTTTGAACACCATTTATATTCCTTCATTTGAATTTTGTACCATATATATGTATACTCAATACTAATCTATTATTCTCTCTTCGTTTACGATTTTAGAAAATTACTGGACTATATCTGTGAAATCGGTTACATCGCTGAATAATGTTGCGTTGCTTGAGATTAACCATCAGAAACAACAACAACAGCGCAACAAACAAAATGCCGAGTCCAATGGTCTCAACACAATTGCTGATGATGATGAAAGTGATTCGTCTTCACAACAAGAGCTGCCACCCGCAATAGTAACAGTTGCAAATCCTCATATTTGTCCACGGTGTAATAAAATGTATACATATAAGAAAAATCTATCGCGCCATTTGCGCTTTGAATGTGGCATACTACCATCGGAACGTTGCCAGTTTTGTACATACGTAGCGCGTTACAAGCACAGTCTTAATATGCATATGAAGACCCAACATCCGGAGCATCGTATGCCGCCTTCGACCGCAGATGTCAGTCGGAAGTTGATTTAGTTTATATACAATAGGGAAGATCGTCGACTTTTTGATTTTGATCTCACAATTAGTTGGCGCAGATATTTGCGGCTGTTTTCTTGTCAGTTTTTTTTTTATTTTTTGTAATTTTTTTATTTTATTTTTTGTAATTTTTTTTATATTTTGTATATGCTTTAAAGTTATCAGGCCTGGCTCGGTGCTCATATATTTTTGCGATAATTTTTGTAAAAACCTTAATTAGATTTCATTGCGTTCCTTGCTCTCACTTTCAGTGGAAATTGGTTTAGTTTCAAAATAATTAAATTCGCAAAAGTAAATGACATACGACACAAGCCCACTTATTATTTTGTATGGTGTGTAGTATTCAGGTAAGTTGTTATTAAACATTTAAGTAGTTTTACAACAACAAAACAAAAATATATATGGACAAAATATTAAAGTTATTGTCAAGTTCAATATATATCGAAACATAATAAAAATGTAACACAAAATTAAAGTGTGTAATTACTTTTTTTTAATTTATTTGTAACAAACAAATTTTATGTTAAATAAATGAACTTATTATGTGGTACATTGCAAACGATTTGGCTGTGGGTGTTTAAGTTAGCTTTAATTGTAAATAACTGCTAAGCTATAACAAATGCGGAAATTTGCTTGTTTTTTTTTTTACTGATCATAAATATAATTAATATTTGAAGAAGAAAAGTTTTAGCTGACAGATGAGTTTATGAGCTGCATTATAAGAATTGATAAAAAGCACATTGGTAAACATTTTTGTTGCAACATTTGTATCTAATACTTGGTTTGCCTTCTTAAAAATTTTGTACAACAGTCAAACACGACAAGTCCGAACAGACCGATATCACAGCCGAGGAGTATGAGCTTGATGATTGCCTGCTGGAGAGCAATGATATTGTCATAACGCAGAACAAGGATGGTTTCATTTTACATGTGAAGAAATTGGGCAACATAACTACAGCGAAACTAGCAACACCAGAAGAAGAGCAAGCTGTTACCACTATTTCGAATATCGGTGGTGCACAACCGACTGCAACAATAACAGAGCTGCAGCAATTGCCGATTGAAGTGAAGCCGACATTGACAACATTAACTACAAGCCAGACGATCAAGTTACCTTCAACTGAATGTGGTAAGTTTTGTTCAAATCTATTAAATATATCGAACAATATATATATATATATATATATATATTTATAATTAATTGTATGTTTCTTCGTACTTTTGCAGAATTAATCAATTTGAAAAAGATTATACCAGCCTCAACAACTATTTCTACACATCCGCCTCATGTCACTACAATTATACAACCACATCAGATACAGCAACAACAACCGGCGCTACAACAGCAGCAGCAGCAACATCAACACATACAACAGATCACCACTACAACGCAGCAGCAGCAGCATCATTTACAACAGCCACAACATCATGCCCAAGTACAAAGCATTGTTACAGCACATCCCGGTCAGACCATCAATTTAATGGGCTTACGTAACGTACAAATTACAGAACAAAAACCAATTGTTTCGCGCATTAAGTATTCGCGTGGCAAAATTATCACGCCTACTACTGGCTCTGTACAAATTGTTGAAGCACACGATACTATCACACAGCATCATGAAATTGCCGACGGCACCAAATATGAGATTAGCGAAATCGATTTGAACAATCCAAATACATCGGCTGCAATTATAAGCGATCTGGTGAAATATGCTGAAATAGATGACATCGAACTACCGGATGGTACAAAGATTGGTATTGGTTTTGCGCCTTCAGAAATACCAACGGAACATATACAAACAACGGCGGGTGGTGCACAGATAACAACAATTGAACATGAAGCACAGGTGGCAACTATACACCATCATCAGCAACAGCAAGAACATCATCATGATCCAGAACAGCATCTACATCATATTCAGCCACAGCATACGCACATTCAAACACATCATATACAACAGCAGCAAATTGTGCAAACAGATCAACAGTTGCAACTTCACCATCAGCTACAGGAGTCAGATGATGTAGAAACGATTATACCAGATGCCATTGCTTTACACGATCAGACTAAGAGCTATACCATACTAACGACACGCCCAATGAAAACGGAAACTTCGGATGTTGGACTTGGCGAAACTACAACTACCACATATGAACTGTCGTTGAGCGATTCGTCAATGGGTGCTGTGGATGATCCCGAAGCACGATACATCTGTCGTCATTGTGGCAAAAAGTATCGCTGGAAGTCGACACTACGTCGTCATGAGAACGTCGAGTGCGGTGGCAAGGAACCATGTCATCCGTGTCCCTACTGTACGTACAAGGCTAAGCAACGCGGTAATCTAGGAGTGCACGTACGTAAGCATCATCCGGAAAAGCCACAATTAGAAAGCAAACGAGGTCGCAAGATTTAAATGACAAAACTATTCGTGAGTACATCTTTCCGTAGGATTTTAAATTTCATATTATACTTTTTAAGCCAAAAAATGCTCAAGTATAGAAAATCATCATCAAACGTTTTACAAACAAAAAAGAAAAGTTCTACGAATTCCCCAAGTAAACGCCTGTAAATTGATAGCTGATGTCTTTAAATGTGGTGAAGACTTTTTAAAAGCAGCATCAATCTTTTAAAGATCGTCGTGCTATGCGCAATATAGCTCCCATACAATACCCTTTTTTTTATAATTTCTTGACACTTTAAATCTTATGCACTTTGAGTGAAGAAAAATTTTTTACGGCCGGGTCACTAGCCCAATGCGACCTGTTTTACCTCTGAGGAATAGCAATTTAAATTCAATTAACAGAGAGTTTGTATCTCCACACGACTACAGATTAGCCAACACCTTTAGAGTGTAAATTAAATTTCCCGTCTCTGCATAAATTTATGGAGTGGAGTATTTAAGTTTTGCTTATACCGAAGTTAACGTTTTCTCTTGATTTTTAATCAAGTTTTTATCTATTTAAGAAATTAGAGCGAAACAATACAGAAATTATTTTATCTTTCTTGAAAAGGGTTTTTATATGCATTTTTCTGTACTTGGGTATTTCTTGGCGGCTCCGTACTGGGTTTTAACCAGTTAAATTTTTTGTGTTGTTGAATATTTTTAAGTTTATTTCTTTTTCAGAGTAACAAAGTTTTTTACTTTGAACTTAATAAATTTTTAAGTAAACAAGTTTCAAATGTTTCATACTTCTTCCAGTAAATTTCAAGCTTATATTTATAATATTCTCATTTGAAATATTCTATTAGATTTTAGTCTACGATTTCACCATTTTTTTTATGAAACAATAAATAAAATTGTTCTTCTTATTCGTTGGCTATGTGCCTTTATGATTCAAATTAATTAGTTTACTGCTTTTAATTGAGTTGTCTTAAAATATAATTTTTTCTTTATATGTTTTGTAACTTTTTAAAATAGAAAAATAGTGTGTAACCAAACAAAAAATGTGCAAGAATTTTCCTAGAAATCATTCAAAGATTATTTTATTACATTACTTATTATACTTGATTTGCTTTAAATATTGTTCGTTAAAGTAAGTTTTTAAGCGTTGCTTAAAAAATGTGCAAAATTAATAGTTGCAGATTAAAAAAAAAATATATATACAAATCAAAATCAACAAAACTAAATAATGTCATTGACTTCAGTAAAACCAAAGCGTTCGTACCAGCTCTTTAAAACGCAAATTATTCGGGAAGTCGCCAATACGCATAAAAGTAGTTCCCAAAAAAAAAAAATCATTTTATTGTTTAGAATGTTTTGTCTGATAGATATGCCTATATATGCTATCTATACCAGTGCTTGAGGGCGCCTCACTTATAATAACAATATTCCTTATTAATATTTCAACTACAGATTTAAACCTTTAATACCTGCTTTCTCAGAAAATAATCAAATAAAGTAGAAATTACCAAGCAGTATGATTCGTCTTGTCAAGTTGTTTAAAAAATATGTAACTACTTGGTGCAACTATATCTGTGGCATTTCCCTGACTACTGTGCAAACTTTTCCAAAAAAAAACTGATGTCATAATAAACAAATAAAGCTATTGTATAAAAAAATAAAATATTTTTGCATTCTTAATGTGTGGGAGGCTTATTGTAGATGAATTATATATGCATATAGCAAAGTTAATTACAAATACATTTCGTGTAATTAAATAATGTATAGCAACAATTAAAGTAAATTGTTCTTTGTTTTCTTAAAAAAAAAAACAAAACAAGAAAATAAAATGTTGAAAAAACATGCATTCACAAATTATCACATCTATTGGATAAACTAAAATTTCAATCAACTATTGTTTAACTAGTAAAATTTTAAAATATTTAAATAGAAATTAATAAAAAAAATATTGTTTGTAGTATTTTCAGAAAAAAAATGTTTAAATTACTTGTTTTCATAAAAGTATAATAAATTTTATCAAATTCAGAAAAATATGATTTATTTTTTTATAATGTAATGTCTGAAATCACTTAATTAAATTAATAAATATAAAACTATGTATAATATATATTTACTAACATACTTCAGTGGCAATTTGATTTAAGAAATACTTTTCAAATATGAATTGAAAAACAAAAATAATAATAATTGTATAAGAGTTTTACAAATATAGTAATTACATTACATACATAAAATATTAAGCATATGTGTCTCTACTTTAATTAAACATACATAACTACAAATTATATTTTCACAATATTTTAAAATAAATATATGAAAGAAAAGAAAAAATGTTTTATTTTTCATATAGCAAATTATAACTCGACTTCTAGACAATTCTTGAATTAAATTATGAACTTTTACTAACATATTTCTCTTTTACAGGTGACGAATGGTCCGAACTGGCTCTTCATACCAACTTGATTTTCTTTTTATTTATTTTTTTGGTTATAAAGTTTGTACATTTTTCTAATATGTTTCTCTTTCTTTTTTAGGTCCATTAAAACTGGATAAGAGCTTCATGTTTCAATTATGGTGCGCTATCTATCACTGCTGACTATTTTTTGTGACGCGGAGTGCAGATGCCGTTTGAATATTTATATTACCTGTAAATTACATTTTATACTCTGCACACACAGAAGTGACGACACCGGACGCCCTATAAAGTATTTAAGTTTATAAACATATAAATCTTGTCCGTCTGTCTGTCTAAAATGATACTTCAATTCTAATATTCATATAAATTTTATGTCTTACTAAATTCAGTGGAATGTCTTGAATTTGTACAGTTTGAAGGAACTTTTATTTATTCATTTCCTTCTATTATAAAAAAAAATTTGGCCAAAAAAGAGTTTTTTTTAGTTTATATACTTATTTAACTTAACTGTGCAGAGTATATAATAGTCGTTTGTTTCGGCCGACTATAACATAAAATTTTTATGTATTTAGGTATATTTTTTAGTTTGTAAGTCGAATCAATTTCAAAATGTACTGTTACTATGATGGAGTTTTTCTAGCCAACCGTTCCACCCACCAGCTCAATCCGCATACAAGTCACGTTTTTCTATAGAACTGCTTCAGTTGACAATTAAATAAATTTTTAGAAAACATTTTGGTATTCCAAGCATTCAATTCTATTCCACGAATTAAGTCAAAAAGTATAACTACAAATAAATATAAATGTTATGGAATGAAATGTTGTACATGACACGAATAAAGAAACGATCTTTATACCTATACTCGTCTTGTAAATACATAAATTAAATTTTGATTATTATGCCAACTTTTTTTTGTGAACTTGCTTGCATTACTATTAATTATATCTGCATATTTGAAATGCTACTCTATCTATACACATACATATAGCTTAATTATCAACAACAAAACAAAGAAATCATTGGTTACCAGTGCAAATATTGCTGAATTGAGTCTTGAGTTCCCTGCTTTCATTAATTATTATCATTATCAACTGCTGTATCTCATCATCAACTCTCTTTCTCTGTCTCTCTCTCATCGTGTTCATTGTTAGTATTGGCGTTGGTTTTAATTTTAATATTGATTTTATTTATTTATTTAATCTATTTCTTTATACTTTACCTTTGTTAATCAAGTTTAATTTAATTAAGCTTTATTCTTTTTATTTGATTTCCTGTGTCAGTCGAAAGTAATTATCTTTTATTTTGTTTCTCTTTTCTTTTGTTTTCTTTTTGTTCTATTTTCATATGTTGTATGCTGCTGTGCTGCTACACAAAAAAAAAAACAACAACATTATACAAACAACAACAACAAACGCAATCGAATAATATTATAAACTGAAAAAAAAAAAACCCTTAACTATAAAAAAGATTTAAGTATTACCCGCATTGCCGGTCTTACGTGGAACGAATGGAATGCACGACTTGCCATGCCACTCGTTACACTGCGTGAGGGTGTACAACCGCTTATTTTTCCAACGGATTTATCTGTCGATAAACCGCCACTACCACCACCACCGACAATTGGTGCCATCAAAATCAAAACCGATCCTGGAGATCTTAAAACGCCTAACGCTGAAAGCGATGCGCTGACTGCAGAGGATGAATTGAGCAACAATCGCGCCTCGACACCACGCAATAGTAGTACCAGAGCTAGCATCGAAAAATATTCCAGTGGCTGCAGTGCTACTAAAGTAAAACACCTTAGCGAAGAGGAAGCCACTGCATTAATGCTCAAAGCTACTGCCGAAAAGAACACCACTGCGAATAATAGCGGCAATCTGAGCGATACGAGTTACGGTGGCGATGATAATGGCAATCAAAGTGGTAACGGTGATTTTCACTCGACTCTCAGTGGAGCTGTTGCATTTGCTGATGTAGGTGGCGCAGCTGGTCTCTGCAATCTCAATATACTGAATAGCATTAGTGCCATGAATAGCCTGATTAGCGGTGGCGCGAATAGCAGTCTGAGCAGTACACTTAATTCAAGCACCGGTGGTGGCAGCAATAACATAAGCGGTGGCAATGGCGGTGCAGGCAGTGGCGCTGGACATCCGTGTCCAGTTTGTGGACGTGTCTATAAGCTGAAATCTTCATTGCGCAATCATCAAAAATGGGAATGCGGTAAAGAGCCACAATTTCAGTGTCCGTTTTGCGTGTACCGTGCCAAGCAGAAGATGCATATTGGTCGCCATATGGAGCGTATGCACAAAGAGAAATTTATAAAACTAGAAGATTTAAAAAGCTTCAGCGGAAGTGGTGGCGAAGAAGCAGCATCAGCTGCAGTGGCTGCGGCGGCGGCAGCAGCCGCCAACGCGTTAGCAGCTACAACAGATCTGCGACAGCATTTCTCGTAGGATAAAAACTGTGCCTAAAGTAACTGCAACATTACAAAAAAAAAAAACCAAACACACACACAACACTCGTCAACAACAACGATACAAAAATAATAATGTAGTGCAAAAGTGTAAAAAACAAACAAGTGAACAGTCATTAATGAAAATCAGGGATATATATGAAAAAGCAGAGAGAGAGATAATACTTCGTACATTGATTGTACGAAGTGACCATAATATGTTACAATATTCATAGGTTTGAGGTTATGTGACAAATAAATGTCAACGATGAGTCAGACGTTCACACGCTCGGGGGTTTCTTATTTGAACATGGAATCAGTGTGCCAAAATATTATTACAGAAAATAAAAAAAATATAAGTATAAGTCAAACACCAACGCGAGCTTAAAAATTCATATATGGTTTTTTTAAAATCGCAGACAATTTGTTGTAAAGCACAGAAAAAAGCCATTCCAAATTGTTTTATTTTTGTTATTAATTGTTTAAAAAGAAAACGAAACATAACTTTTTTCCAAAGTTATTTTGATATGATGCAACATGTATGAATTGAAATTTTTCCATTCCAATCTTTTTTATTTTTTTTTAATGTTAGTTTTTCTAAAAGAAAAAGGTGATAACTTTTTTAAAGAATATTTTCTTTTAAACTATTGTTTCATATCAAATAATTCCAATTGCATATAATCATTCCACAAACAAAAGACAAATATCTTTATACAATTGAAATTTTATTTACAAAATAATTATTTAAGTAATCGGTAATAAGTAAACAAGAAAAGAAACCAGATAAGCAACCAATTAGTACACTCAGTGAATACAAATCTATAGAAAGCTTTTTAACCTCAGCAGATATTATATAAGCAATGAGAAGCAATATTTGAAAGAACAGAAGCAGCAAGTTGAATTAGGTTAGGGAGCATCGCCAACAACAACAGCAACAGCACTACTAGTTTGGTCAGTCATTATAATATTTTCTTTAATGTGTAACACTAAAATCCAACCAGATTAAGCTTTGTTGTTGAAGTGAGTTAGTTTGGAACTTTAAGTTAAAACAACCGTTTACCTCAAACTTGTTCATTAGCCAAGTGGATATTAACGATAATTTTAGTAAGAAAAGAAGTAAATTCAAATACAGTTCAATATTAAATTAGATAGTTTTTTTTTTAAGTACATTCCAATAGAGAATACAAAAAATAGAAAAAATAAAAACGAGTGTTCTATAATCGAAATGCCGGGCTATCCTACATATTTCCATTGTGAGGGATATATGCTGAAAATTGTTTACAATACTATTAAACTAAAATATTAAGTTGATAGTATATACCATATAATATTTTGCGACTCTAATTTAATAGCAGGAGGCATGAACATTTTGAATAATATTGTTTCAATATGACATCTAAACAAGAATTTATACGTATATGAGCTTTTTGGAAACTACCAGAACCCAATATACCCTTTCACACATTTGTTTATGTGTGCAGCGTGTATATAAAAATAAGAAATGAAGAAAAAACATATTTAAAACATAGAAAGTGCCTTTTATAGATATGATACATTTTTAAAGAATTAGTCGCAAGAATTTATAAAAATCAGTGCTAAATTAAAAAAAAAATAAAAAAAACTTCAAAAGTTTCTTAATAAAAAAAACAAATTCTAATTTGTTAAAAAAAAAAAAACTACAAATTCTAAACATCATATTTTTTATAATGCAAGCCATATAAAATGTATCGTTGAGATATATAATTAAGTTAAACTTTAAGTCGAATTTAAGTTGGAAATAATGTGTCAAAAAAAAAAAAAAAAAAACGACAAAACTCAGGTACTTAGTTTGTGTTTCATTGTATTTTATGAATGAACTATTTATTTTAATGTTAAATGATAATAGTATGTTAGTTTTGTTTAATCGGACAACTAATGAGCAAACTAATTCAGTGCAGTACGAAAATGAAGTTGCAAATACAGGTTCACAAACATTAAAGGTTCGAAGGCAGAAGCTGAGCTTCGCAATATTTATAGAGATTCAGAATTCAGCAATAATCCAAACTACACAAAAGCAGGCACAAAACCACCATACACAGCAAACACAAAATATAAAAAAAACGTCACATAATATATATATATTTATTTTTTTATATACATAGATATTTATAAAAAAAAAAGTTTTTAGTTTTCATATTTTAAGTTAGTAAATGGATTTTTTTCGTAATTAATAATTAATTATATTAAATAGAAGGAAACCCCAACAACAATTGACTTAACATATGAAACATTCCAATATGAAAAGTTTACTTTTTTGAGAAGTTAAGCTTTAACGTCGTGAGTAGTACCGAAGTACAGCAAAACAAGAACCACAAAAGAAGGTCAAAAACAGTAAAAAAAAAGACAGTAGTACAACTACTTTTTTATAAGCAACATTGTTATATTATTAATTTTCAAAATCTCGAATGTGAAATCATAAGTTGTTCAACATGATTTAATTTTATTAAGTATTTACAAAAACAAAAATTATTTTCTCTGAGAAAATATAAGCAAAAAAAATTAAAACTTTAAAAAATGATAATTAATTTGGTGATGGGCTAAAAGTAACAATTTTCTGTCAAACGAAAAAAGTTTTTAAATCACACAAAATATGTTTTAGCAATATTAAATTAAAAAAAAAAAAAACAAATTTTAACAAAAATTGGTTCTTCGATGGTTTTCAAAATCTATAAATGCCTAAGTACAATACAAAAATAAATAACAAGGACTTTATTATTTTCGGTAAAACCGAAATTAATTATACCTTTCATACAATTAGTCATAACGTCAGTTAGAATGGAGAAAGTTTGTTCAAACTGCCGATGTTTGTAAGAAATATGCACTGAAATTTTGCAAATTTCTTTATAAAAACTGAAGAAAAAACTTATAAACTGAAATTAGTCTATTTCACATTGTTTGAAGGTTATATAAAATAACATTTTTTCCGGCTACAATTTTGTACAACAAAAAAGTAAAACGAAAACTTAAAAAAAAAATCCATATAATTGCAGAGGCAAGAAAAACAAAATTTTTATGAAACAAACACACCTTAATGCATTACGTTAGATTTTTTTATTCAAAAAGTAATAAACTTTACAACGCAAATACTCATTACAAATAGTTTAAAAAAGTTCTTTTAGATGATAATTATTTTTTTAATCATTATCTTAACTTAAAAAAATATATGTAAATACATATATAAATAATATATTTTTTATATATATGTCAACTATTTTGTAAAATAAAAGAAATATTTTGTGAAATATATATGGAAATTATCTTTTAATAGTTTACAATAAAATATGTCGTTAATTATTTATGCTGACGATGACGACTATATATGTATGAATATATTTTATTGTTTAAATATTTTTTATTATTATTTTTTTTTTAGTACACTTGCTACGCAAACACCTTTATTGTTTTATATATTATGGTAGTGTATTGTTTTCTGTTTTTATAATGTAAGTATATACACAAATATCAATATTATTAAAGCAAGATTTTTTTTCTGTTAAATAAATATTTTGTTATTATTTATTTATCGTTATAATTTTGACAAACCAAAATAAAACAAAAACATCGAACAGATTAAAAGCTTGCATAATATTAAAAATGAAGTGAAACAGTTGATTTAGTTTAATGAATCAAATATACAGTAAACATTTAAAAACATTGTTTTGCACGTAATAATATTTAAATCTATATTTTTTCTTTTTCAGACATAAATGCTCAAGACTCTATGCCACAGGCTGAATCTCGTATTCGCGTACGTAATTGGTTAATGCTAGCCGATCAGTCGGTTATAGCGCGCTCCAATACTGATGACAAAGGTATTTACAGCGTCTTCATACGATACAAAGTCTTACGCCACACTTAATATTATAATTTTATTATTATAATTGTTATTAGTTTATTTACAACAATTATTTAAGTATGCACTTATTTATCTTGATTTACTATATTTATAATCGCTATTTTTTCTTATATTGTTTCTTTTTACAGTTTTGTTTTCTATATATTTTCTACCTGAAAGTTTACAACATTATATGCAAAAGCTTTATATGTTATTACAACATTTTTTTTTTGTTTTTAGTATATTTTTTGTTTTTTAATTTTTGAATTCGAATAATTTTTTTTAATAGCTTTATATGCAAATATTCCAAATTGAAATTAACTAACTTTAACTTTTTAAATTTCTCTTTTCACGCGCGAAACTAAAACCATAACCGCAAATCATGCTAACCAAAAACTAACTTATTCAAATCAAGTTAAACTAACCAAAAGTCAAAATATAAATAACGCCATTATTCAAACTAACACTGTGACCAACAATATCGGCGCCAACTCCAACAATACTACAACTAACAACAATCAGCTGTCCGGAATTCGAAACGCTGGCAATCTGGCTATTATCGATCCAAAAGGGCAAACGGTAACTCGCATTGGCAGCATTGGACGCACTACAATTGCATGTATTACACCTGCAGGCGTGCTTGGCAACGGCAATAATAATCTATTGAACAATGGCAGCATGAATGCTGTTTCGGCAGCCGCTTTGGCAGCAGCCGGTGTTGAACTGGACACCATCGATGAAAATACAACCGAGGTAATTGTGAAAATTGAAAATCCAGATGGGTCCTCGTTAAACGGTGATGGTGATGATATTGTTTGCAACGCCGCTACAGAAGACGACAACACTTTTGATTATGATTTGAAACTGTCCAGTCCGGTATCGTGGAGCTATGATTGCGTTAAAATTGAGGACGAAGAATTTGAAGATGTTGCATCGAATGAAATTGAGAATATGGAAGACGATGATGATCTGCTAACAACGGCAGCGGCAACAACTAAACATGCCGAAGGCAATCAAAATCGTGCTACTGGCAATGCCAGCGACAACAACACCGGTGTACGTAAGATACTGCTTAGTACACAGCAGCAAAAGCTTTTACTAGAACAACAGCAACATTTGCAACATCTACAATTGCAACCAACTCCGGCACTACAAATTAAATTGCCAACCATACCAGCTACCATAACAACAATCAGTGCACCAAATGCAACTACAAGCAGCGGCAGCGGTAATAATGCTGAACAATCCGCGACTAGTTTTAATAGTGAGTTTCAATCATCGCTCTCCGACGACAAGCGGTATCGGATTATGGTACAGAATCAACGCATGCGCAAAGAATCACTCGAACACTCTGATGATATGATCTACAATGCTGATATCGAAAAGCCCTGGGTTTGCCGTAATTGCCAACGTACCTACAAGTGGAAGAACAGTCTGAAATGTCATTTGAAGAACGAGTGCGGATTGCCGCCGCGTTATTTCTGCAATAAGATGTGTGGCTATGCCACTAATGTGCATAGCAATTTGAAACGACATCTGAATACGAAATGTCGTGACCGTGAGAAGGAGAAGGAGGATGAAAAGAAATCGAATACAACATATACGCTGGTATTCCAAAAGGAATAGATCAGCACAATTCGAAGATGCGTTCGAAACAATTTCTAATAACTAAAAAATGTTATTTCAGTTCTTTCATTGCGTGTTGCATGAAGAGATTCCAAAATGCAATTTGAAGTGATATAATTTGTTTTTTTTGTGTGCTGTACTATCCAGTGAAAGCACTTATTAGTATTATTTATTTATTTAATTTTATTTTTTGCTCGGATAGTTTCAAGAAACTAAAAAAGAAATTGTATACATGCGAATAGCAATTGATGTATGTACACCCTTTTTTTTACTGTGCTGTCCTACATTTTTTTAATCAACTAATGCTACGCTCGGTAGCTATTTTGGCTCGAGAAATTGTTTTGCCATACACAAAAACCAAAAGAAAAAAAAAAATATACGTTAAAACAAATTATTTTGAATTTGTGAATTTTGAACTGATCAATGGAAATTTTTTCTAGTCTCATAGTTTATAAAATAAAGTAATTTATATTTTGTTTGCTACTTATTTTGTTTTTATGATTTTTATTATAAGGATATTATTGCGTTTTACTGCATGTCAGATATATATAAATTATAGCCAGAGTAAACAAAACGTTAAATTGAAAGCATATTTTTAATTAGTTTAATTAAAATAAATTAATTTTAATTAATGTTGAATGTTTTTTTTTATATTAAATTCAAAACAAAGAAAACTAGTCGTAGCAAAATATAACATTTTGCTATAAAATAAAATTGACAACCAAAAAATACTTAAAAAATATACTTCAAATATATAAAATGAAAAAAAAAAAAAAACAAATTTGCTAGTCGAAATGGTCAAACTGAATGAAAATATGAAATGGAAATGTGTAATAAAATTGATAATTAGTAGAAAATTATATATAATATAAATATACTACAAAAATTAAAAAAAAAAAAATATTTTTAACTTTTAAGCTTTTCATGTACTTATTAATTTTTTAATGTGCTTAAAAAAACAAAAAAAAATTTCGAATATTATTCTTTCAATGTGCAAAATTATTTTAAAAAAATTAAAATGTTTATATACATTATTATATAGCACACCTCATTAGAAAATAATGTAAAATGTATTTAATTGAAAGAGAGAAAAAAAATACACTAGACAACTGCGAACAGATGCATACTTTTATGTAAAAATCTAAATTTTTGTGTACAACCTAAAAATAAAACCGAACACGCATAAATATACATATATGGAGCATATGAAAATTAATTACAAAACTTATAAGAATGTATTAAAAAAATAATCATAAAAACATATATAAAATTAAAAATCACCTACATTAATTCAATAAAAACTGAATTTTCAAAATAAAAATAACTAAAATTACGAGAATCGAAATTTTATTTTTTTGTAAGGAAAACTTATACCAAGCTCTGTTCCTCCTTCCGTACATCCCATTGCATTCTACAAAATATATCTACATTTTTTTGTTTGTTTTTGCTGCAAGACTACAAAATTTCATTATTAATTTTTTTTTTAAGAACTTTCACTAATCAGTTTTTTCTTTCAGGTGATGAGGATGATGCTGTACCTCGCTGTGCCACACCCTTTGACGGCTACAACACAGTTTTGGGTCTCATATTCATCTTCCTCCTCTACTCAGTGTGTAGTAGTTATTTAAATTGTTTGCATGCCCTAGAATACAAAATACAACTCTCTACAAACTACCTTCCCTTTATACACTCCTAAATATATATATAAATATATATATATATATATATATATATATATATATATATATATATATATATATATATAAATATATATATATATATATATATATATATGTATATATATAAATATATATATAAATATATATATATATATATATATATATATATATATATATATATATATATATATATATATATATAAATATATATACATATATGTATATATATATATATAATTCAAGTTCTGCAAACAACAACAACGCAGCAGTAGCAGCAGCCGCCGCCGTCAGAGCTACTTCTCTAAATCTAGTCTATATACTATATAAACTAATAATGTACTGTATTGATTAATAGATTTGTAGTTTGGTTTTCATTTGATTTGTTTGATTTTGTATTGTTGAAGGTTACTTAAATTTAAAAAAAAAAAAAAAAAAAAAAACAAAACTTTCTTTCTCTGCTCTACTAGTAATCTACTTTTACATAGCATTGAATAGTTTAAAATTGCCTATTATATATATATATATATATATATGTTAAGTAAAAAGTAATCAAACAATCACATTTGCAAAAAAAAAAAAAAAATAATTTAAATCGAAAATTTTTTTTTAAATATTTTTTTTTTTTTTTTAATTACACAAAATTGTAAGAAATAAGAGAAAATAATTGTGCAATGATTTGCTAGTATACACTTTCTATGTAATTAAGCGCCCAAAACTGAAATAAAATAAAATACTTTTAGGTATTTTATGTCAATTTTACATATTTGTTTATCTGTTTATATTTATACATTTTATTATCGTATAAATTATTAAAACATATTTTATAATTTTCTCTATACATTTATCTTATACTAAGCAAGTACACTGCACTTAGCAATTTTACAATATTTTTTAAATTTTAAAATTATACGATTTCTAACACTAAATAGTGCTATGTATTTCACTACCGGAATATTTTTGCATACACAAACATTAGCAAAAACAAAAATTGTACTATCAGTTTTCCAGTACATTTTTGTGTTACGGAAAGCAATTTAGATTGAATGAATTCCCGTTAAAGTTTCTGAAGTTTCGTAACTGCAGATCTATCTATCTCCACACAAAACTAATTTGTTATAGCATTATGATTAGTAAAATTAGAATGTGTGCGCAGAAACACAGTTACGAAGCCGATTTAACGTTAATTCATTTATTACAAATGCTAGCTAAAATTGTTGCGCAACATATCTCTATATATATACTGGTATTATTAAATTGCATGCCTATTGTGTAGTTTTTTATGCATCAATGTCAGTGACGTTGGGCAACTCATGCTGTTACTTGTCACGGAACGTAGATTCTATGTCCATTTTCGCAAAAGTAAATTGTATTTGTTTAACGAAGTTTCTTTGCTTTTAAGCGTTCTATGCTGAATAATAAATATCGGTTTGAATCCAAAGAAATTATGCTTTTCTTCGATTCACGCTGAAACCAGAGAAACCTTCTATATTAAAAGTATTATTTGTCACTAACGATATACTTAGTTCATTTTTCTATTTATATTTTTATATGTAACATATTTACTCAACTCACATGCTAATATTAATACTAGCTGTTTAGCAATTATGTATTGTATTTCAAAAGTTGAATTTTTCTTTCATTTAATTTTTAATATATTTAAATTGTAATTAATACAAATATCAAAAAAAAAAAATAAGAAATCAAAATTACTTTTCAGCATATTTACTACACATTCATGCCATACTCACAAAACACACTCATAATTCAAAGACAATATAAATCATTTTGTGCACCATTTTTCACTAAATCAGATCCAAAATGTCGTCAAATAAACACCCAATCAAAAAGTATCTGAAAAGCACAACAAAATCGATCCAAATAAAAAAAAAGTTCATCACATTGCGAACCGATTTCCGAAACACACACCACTCAATCATGGTAATAATTATGAAATATTTAAAATATTTTTTTTTTTTTTCAATATTATTTCTTTAACTTTGTGTTCCAACTATTTTTTATACGAAAAGTGAACATGTACATTTCTATATATAGTTCATTTTTCGTTATTCCTTCTCGAAGTTATTCGATTTTTTTTTTTTTTTTTGTTTTGTTTTATGAAGCAATGCAATAGTAAATTTTTCAAATCTTTATTTTTTAGTATTTGATATATTTTAGTAATATTTCTTATATCTTTCTATATCTCATAAAAGGTCTGATGCAAACAATCAATGTAACTACTCCAACCTCACGCCAGCGGTTTAGCATACGTGGTAGTTTAAAGACGAGCCCCATAACAAGTCCACTTGCCACACCGACTTCAGGAGTTATTAAGTACGAGCCGGGCCTTGCATTAGATGACAACGAACATGAACAACATTTGGGCGCTATTATTGGCACAACACGACTTCAAACGAATATTCATCATCAGCAGCAACATTCCAATGTCGGAATAAAAAAAATTGAGGACCAGGAAGTTGGCGATGATGATGTCGAAGACAATGATGAAGATGACGATGACGGTGATGAAGAGGACAATATGCAACCATGTGATTTGCGTTTAAACATCGATCTCGCCAAAGTGCTGCAGCCAGTTGCACTCGCAATAGTCGCAGCACAACAATCCTCAGGTATGCCTTCGCACCAAGCACTGCAGTCGATAACCCACCATCACCAGCAGCAGCAGACACAACACCATCAACTATCGCTACTAAATTTTACACAACCAACGACGCAAGTTGGGCGTCCTACAACACCCAAGCGACGCTTCAGTGGTAGTAGCGGAAGTGGTGCCGCCAGTATTGTGGCCGGCGTAACACCACTAGCTGCAACGGCTGGTACAAGCGTAACTTCTCCAAGTAGTGGCACTGCTGTAGCTATTGCTGCGGCAGCAGCAGCGGCGGCTGCTAATAACTCAAGTGCCTCAATGAGTGGCGGCGGCAATGGCGCATCAACGTCAGCTGCTGCAGCAGCTGCGGCGGCTGCTCTTAGCGGTAGTAATATGACCGGTATTGTCGGTGGCAATGCCACTACGCCGACCAATGCCTTTATTACGGGCGCCGTTGCAACTGCGGGCTCACCTGCTAGCGGTTCATGGAGCGGTGCATACACTTGCGATCGCTGTGGAAACGCTTATGCGCGTCCGCACAGTCTCAATAGACATGTGCGTTTTGAATGCGGTGTCGAGCCAAAGTTTGAATGTCCCATTTGTCACAAGAAATCAAAGCACAAACATAATCTCGTGTTGCACATGCGCACACACCAACATCGATGATACAATCGATGACGTCAGTCGTCACGTTCTGCGCGAACGTCGTCGTCGTCGTGCGCTAGATTCTTGCTGCTGTTGTTGTCATTGTCCGCTTAGAATTCCACAGTGGTGTCAAGCTAAGGTATATGTGTATGTATGTAGAAGCGATGAAAAAAGTAGAAGAGGAAAAGCTTTCTTTTTCTGCACGAATGTGATGTTTTTTTTTTTTTCATTTTTTAATCTTATCTCCGGAGAAAAAAGAGAAGTTTGAGCAATTTTCCATATGATCTTGAAACATATAGTCGTTTTTTTTTAATAATATATTTAACGTTACATGTATGCAAATATTTAATATTTTTAAATTTCTATTCAAGCTCAAATGTGCGCAGTATCATTTGAGTTTAGTTCAGTACTATATTTTTCCTTCTTATTTGCCGATGCAATTAATTCTGTGAGTTATTGGCAGCCGAATAGGTAAAGATTTAAGTGTTAATATAAAGAATAGCAAGCAGCGCGTGAGAGAAAGGCAGAGAACAATTAATCTAACTTTAACACGCAAAATTTCTACTTTCATTTTATTTTTTCTTTATTCTATCTTTAACTTATTTCTAACATTCATAAGAAGTATAACGCGCAATGATCTCAATTTTTGTTCTAAACAAAAAAAAAAAAATAAAACAAAATATGCATTTGTGTAAAAACAGAATAAATGGAGAAAAACAAAAGGAAGAAAGCAACAACGCAAACATTCACATTAAGTTTAGTGAACTTTTAAAGCGTATTTTATTTATTAATACGTATAGCTAAAACAATAAAAAATAAAAGAAAATAAAAAACGAAATGTTAAAAGTATTGAAGCAGAGGAAATAATAATTTCAATCATAAAGCATTCAATTCGGAAAAATCAAAAACGATAGGACTTTTGAAAATGTCTCTCACGTGCTTAAACAGAAAATGCCTAGAATTTTTAATTATATGTGTATTCGAAGCGAATGGGTCTAATATAATGTAAATCACATCGATTGATACACTAAAAGTCAGTTTAAGGTAGACCAACAAAAAAAGATTGTCAGTAAGTTATAGGTAATAGGTGATATAAGTTAGTAGTCTTACAATCAAAAGCAAACCTTGCTTTACTTATATATGTGTATACATATATGTATACATAATAAAGGGTCTTTCAACAGTCACACGTTAATTTTGAATCCATATATTATATTTGAAATTAGCAGCTTAGAAACATCCGTCATTTTTGTATCCTCAGTGTATGCTCTGAACATCCGTTTAAAGAGGATCCAATTAAAATTCAAATTCAATAAGTGTGCAGAGCGCTATATATATAGCCTTTGCTTTGTGGTTGGGTAGAAACGCTGCTTGGCATGCGTGCACGAACTAAATTGTGCCGTTCAAGTAAAACTGTTCTCTGAATCCCGTATAAACTAACAAAATTATGCCGACTTGGACCTCGTATTTTAATAAAGTTATAACATTTTTGAATGCATTGTTCTAGAATATAATTTACGAAGAAATAGTTTTATTCAATTTTAAATTTGATGTGGCATTGTTGAAAGATACCTTCTTAAATTTATAACAAAGTTAATAACTAATTGTGAATTCAAGTGCAATATTCAATAGTTTTACTTTAGCACCAATCATTTGTTTGTTTTTCTTTAGATTTAGAAGCACACTACAATGATTGAAAATAAAATCTTTAAAAAGTTTCATGGCGTCGCAAAAACTAGACAAAGCAAGCAGCAGCGCAAATGTGATATTCAATCCGTCCACTTCAAAGAAAAATGGCAAAAACACACACACACACTGACCAAAGTTCCATACAATAATGAACTTTATTTTATATATATATAGATATATTTGTCACACAACAAAAAAAAAATGATCTCAAAGATCTCTTTAAAAAAAAGTAACAAAATTATTTAGCTTGCTCATTCCACAAAGCGCTATTTAAACTAAACCAACTTGTATGAATTACTGCACGACACAATTATAAATCGGATTTCAATTTTTTTTCAAATATCCTTTTAAAATGAAGGTTTTTGTTTAAAGTATGTAAATATGTGTATAAAAATAGATATGACATGTGATATCAAGATTTTAAATTTGTTCTCATAAATAAAACAAAGAAAATAAGCAAAAATATATTTTTAGCTACATATATATAAACTAATTGTATGGTTCAATAGATTCTAATGTGTTATATACTGGACGGAAAACTAAAAGTACCTAGTACTACATACCAGGTCATAGTAGTGTGCTTCTGTAAAATAAAAGTTTGTTAGTTAAATTAACCAAAAAAATTTAAAATTTCAAAATTATATCAAAAATGAGTTGAGTGGAATAACGAGAGCGAAAGAAACGCAAGAAATCAAATGGTTGTTGTTGTGTGTGTATGTACGAAGAACGAAAGCGAGCAACTCGCATCAAGTCAGAGTCATGAAATAATTGGAATGTGATATAAAGAATATAGTCCTCAATATAATTTAATACCATATAAACAAGTTAAGCAACTGATCTATAATTTTATTAATTAATTAAATAACACTGTTAAATCATATATTTAATATAAAAAGAAAGAAACAAATTTATAATTTTTCCAAAGCCAAATTTCATGCTCCACACATAATGAAACACAGAAATAATTTTATACTTTAATATCACAAAGTGTGAATATTGTTGCAATAAACGATTAAAAAAAATTTAAAATGCGGCATAGAAACAGTAAGAAATAATAGTTTTTGAGTTTTTTATACCCTTTACTCAATGTAAAAATGAGGAGTCAGTTTGTCAAACTGTCTGCCTAACTGAAACTTTGCAAGCTTAGTGTATACGTTTTTTTAATGCACCATAAATATTATGTTTTTTACCGAAATTAATTTTTTATAGTCTCATAAAACATTAAGCATTGGTTCAGCTATGGCTTCTACAACGCAAAGTCCTCCGCATATAACACTGATGTTCATACAAAAATATCAGCAGACTTATTAATAGTGCTCTAAATTGGGTATAAATATTATGTATGCTTATTATTTCCATTGTATAGATAAATAATATATAAAGCGTGTGCAAAGGGTATGAAAGCTTCGGTTTCACCGAAGTAAATCAATTTGTTTTGTTAATTGTTTGTGCCTCAGCAAATGTGATAAATTTTGTTAAACAACAAAAAAAAAGGTTAAATATATATAGTAACAAATGGCGCAAATTTTTAACATTTCGATAAAGGTTTTTTTTTTGTAAAACGCAAAATTAAAATAAATAAAAAAAAAAACTATAAAGTTGAAGAAGGAAATTAGGAAAAATATTTCAAAACAATGCAAAAATTGGAAGAAAGAAAAAAACATATTTAAAATTCGTTTTTCGTTAAGAATGTTTTAAAAAATAAATTGATAAAATGTTCGAAAAAACAAATTCGGTTGGTCAGTATTCAAAAATTATGGAAAAAAATGATCTTGTACAATGCTTTTGTTTTCTGTTGTTACAAATTTTGTTTTATGAAATTGAATAATAACTCTCAAGTTGTCTAAATTTTTTTGATTGGCAATTTAAGATTTGTTTTATGTTTTTTTATTTGTATTTAATTAATTTTGCGCTAGTCAGGTATAGTTGCATTAAATGCTTTTTTGTTGTTTCTTATTGTTTTATGTAATATCTATACATACAATTTTGTTTTGTTTTATTAAATACTTTTAAAACTATAGCTTTTAAATAATTATGCAAAATTAAAACAATTTTTCTTTTTGTAATTCATGTATACCTAATATTAATCTAAGCCATTAAATGTATAATATTTGTATATGTATGTATCTATAATTTAATTTCTTCTCTATTAAGGTTGTGGTTATTTTAAAGAAAAAAAAAACTTATCTCTAATATCTTTTTGTATATTTTATATTTATAACAATGATGAAGAAAAAAAATATTTTATTTTTATAATTTATCAACAGCGCATGTGATTGATTCGAAATAATGTTTTAGTGTTAAAATACCGAAAACTATCAAAACCCGAAAAGAAACCATACGATTTTTCCGAACGCTATTATAAAATGATTTCGAGTCAAAAAAAATGAATAAAAAGTAAAAAGGCAAAGGAGAGCATGTGATAAATTTTTTAATATACAACATAATTTATAAATGAAACAAAAGTTCAGCATTTTTGTTTGTTAAAAAAAGACTTCTAACTAAAAACAGAAACACAAGACATACGCATACAGAGATAACTTTGAAGTTACGAAATTCAAACAAACAAACAAAAAAAAAAGTGAATGAATAATAAATTAAAAAAATAATCAGTTAAAAAATTAAATAGATTTAACAATAAAAATGCTGTCACACATTACTAACTTCAAATATTACACAATTAAGTTCGAAATTTATTTTTTAACGCTTAAAGCTATGAATGAAAAATGAAACAAAATAAATTATAATGTTGACAGATCTATAACTCTCTTTAACTATATCCGCACTCACACAGAGAAACATTGCGCAGACATGAATATATTTAAAAATATTAATAAAACACTATTTTTTGATAATCTGTACTAACAAATGTTTAAGCATAATTTTAAAGAATTATTAAATATAAAACTATTACACAGTAGCTTAAATATGTATATTTATAATAACGGCAACAACAGACATAATAGTTCAACTACAACACACATACTACACACATTAAATTTTTCGTAAACAAGGAGCTGTGAAAGTAAAATATATAAAAAGATGTACATATATATATTTATTTCTATAAATGTGTATAACAACATAAAGTCGATGTGATTAATTGTGATTGATTTAAGGAATGATATAATATATAAAGAGTAGGAAAGAGTAACGAAAGCATACAAATGTGTGTGTTTAAAGCGATTTGAACCAAAAGCAGGCAACACAGTTTAAAAATGTATAAATTATCAAAATTATAATTTCTTTTTCATATAGAAACTATAAATATTTTGAACACTTTATTAGTTTTCGTTAAGATTATTTAATTGCTTTAATTACACCATTAGTTAGTGCAACATTTTGCATGCACTGTATCGAAAGAATTCAACTTTTATTATTGAACTAGAAAAAAACTACAAACGAAATTTAAAAGTTGTATTCATTCGTTGCTGCTAAAAAATATGCTTTTACCTCTAAAACTAAATAAATAAATATGAAAAATTAGAAAAGGAAAACAGAAAATTATATTGAAAATGTATGAGCGAGCACACAAAGAAGTAGTCTTAAGTAACTCAAGTACCGATTAATATAAAATAAAAAAAAAAACAATTTTTTGAAATATTTTGAAACAAATATTCTGCACTCATAGAGAAATATTTGTAAAGGAACAGCAGCAACAATGTAGTTATATTCATATAAAAATCGAAATGTTAAGAAAATATTTTTGTAAGTTTTATGCAGCAAAAAATTAAAAAGAAAACGAAAAAATAAAACCTAGGATCAACAATAGTAAACACATGAAGAAATAAAAAAATTAAGTTAAAAATAGTTTGGGACGTTGGTTAAAGAAATTATTGTTGTAATGTTATCTATACATTAAAAAAAATATTCTAACGCACTCAATTTTACAGCTTTCAAACAAAGTTTTAAGTTTTTATATACATATAAATAAATATATAGATAATTGTTGCAAATAAAATATATATTGAGAATTTGTTACATTTCTAAAACTAAAATATACGAGCAAAAGTTCAATGTGTGCTTAAATAAAAAATGTATATATATATATATATATATGTAGATATATATACCAATAAAAAGAATATATTAATTAAAATAATTAATGAATTTTAATAACACGGAACACAATTGTAACTAAAGCCTTAAAATTTGTGAAACAAATTTATATATAACAGAAATAAATTAAATTTCAATAGTAATTGTAAACATGAAGAAAACAAAATTTTTGAATTATTGTTATATAAGTATGGAAAAACAAAAGCGAGAATTAATATTAAAAATACATTAAAACGAAAAAATAAAAAAAAATATTTGCACTGACTTTGTATTTACTGAATCTACATACATTTGGAAGCGTAAGCTATTTGTGTGCTATATCCATTAATTTTTGCAACTAATTACATAATTATTTAATTTACAGCCAATATTTATTATTTTGTAAGTAGTTGCGCATAATAAATTAAACAATTTACAATGGCCTCACACTAACATGACTCTCTTTTTCTAGGTTACATCCAAACTATCTAAGCGCTCTGGTTGCACGGCGGTACCATTGTGATGCAATAGAAATACAGCAAATACAAATTGAGCGCAGCTCGAACATACAATGGATACAGTACAGTTGTGACATTAGTTGTTTAGAGAATTGTATTAAAGAAAAAAAATATTAGTGACATCTGCTACAAATATAAATGAACTGCTATAACCACACATAAATTGTAGTTTGAAGCACTTTCTCAGGCGCTTATTATTTCTCCTTTTTGTGTCCGTCTATATACTTGTTATGTAAATAATATTTTATTCTGTTATAAAAGCATAATTTTAAATTTAGATACATATAATATGGCAACATCATCAAGCATCATCTACATACAGATTTGCATATGTACAACTTTTCATCAATTACGCGAACCATGTATACGGCTTTGAAACGCTTATATTTCAAGTAATGTGTAAACTTGTTGCCACTATTCTCCTCTGGGTACACAAACACGCGGGGCTATGTGCGAGCTACACTTCATCATACCTAAATACTACATAGCAGTTTTGGGCACTGACATCATCTTGCATATTTTTTGTGTGGGTAGACTAGATTAAGTTCTTTCATTTAACAATATAACTTCTTATTTGTATTTGATACATTATTAATATTTATTTATTGTAATAATTAGTTTTTTTATTTAAGAAATTTATTTTTTTTTTTATTTAAATTATGTTTTTCTTTTTTTTTATTTTCTATATACTACAACCAACCAATACAACAAATAGATATCTATCCCATACTCGGAAGTCTATTGGGCGTTGATACTTCAACGAATAATAATCACACTGAATACGGCTATGCCTATCTAAGCGGTAATGGTGGCAACGGCAACAGTTATAGCAACAAAAACACCACCAATAGCTCCGGTTCGGGCAACAGTTCCAATCGTGCTACACACAACACTAGCACTGTAGCAGCCGCTTCCGCTAGCAGTGGTCAAGATGGCGGCACAACAGATGCAACACGCGATTGTTTTATGCAGTGCAAACACTGCCATCGCTATTATAAATCGCATCAAAAATTGCAAGAACATGTACGCAAATATTGTCTCAAACAAAAGAAATACAAGTGTGTATCTTGTGAATATCGTTCACGCCGCAAGGATCATGTATTGAGACATGCTAAACGTAAGCATTGTATGCTATATGAACGCGCCGGCGTTGATGAGGAGCGTCTCTATGTGATACGCAATGAGGATGAAATGAGCAATGATGAGTCTCGTTTTGACGGTGACTACGAAAGTGGTGGCGGTGGCGGCGGTAACAGTGGCTATCATCACACCGTTGACCCAGCAGAACTTGGTGCGGATAGCGATGTAGCTGCTGCGCTGTGCGAATTCAATTTTGATTTTACTGGCAGGGATTTAACAATTACGGCTGTGCCTATACTACAGGAAAGCGATGATGATGATGATGATTATGATGATGATGGAGAATGAGTGCACAGAATAATATTTCCGTGTAGTAGTTAAGAAAATGATGAAATAATGAATGATTGAGTGAGAGGCATAGTGTAAATTATACCAAAACGATAACTTCTACTGTCAAGTAGCTACCTCCATATAATAGATAATATAATGCCAGATTAAACTCGTTTATCAAAGTAAACACAAAACGAATGTAGCTCAAATTTGTAAACCAAAATATATAGATATATATGTGGTCTATGCAAAGGGGGCCCACGTGCGAAAACAATTTTTCGTGAAATCAGCTGTTAAAGGGAAACATTCATAAAGCGTTACGAACACTTAGTACATAATTTGAAGGCACTGGTTTGAACCATGTGAAGGAGCGTCTCAAACTCTATCCGAATCGGCAAAATTCTAGAGCATTATTTTTTTACACCTAAGTCCCCCTTTTCATTACATATACTATATAGACACAAGTGTTGGCTAATACAAACAAAAAATATACATATGTACATGTATAGAACATGTAAATATAAATTTAGCCAGTATATTTGCTATTTTCACTGAATTAAATTCCTCATGTCTCGTGAAATTTTAAATTTTTACTACTATGAATTTGTGACAGAACCACAAACATTTAAAATGCAGACATATTTACATGTAAACTTTATATTTGCTCAGCACATTCCGTTAACGTCTAAATAACATACATATAAATATTTTTTTTATTTTCCGTATTTATTTTTAGTTTCAATTCGCTTTTTTGGGTGGGCGTAGCACATTTATATTTATGATTGTTTCTCAATTTGGTTAAATATTTTTATAGTATACTAAAAGATCTAATCTTGATAATAAAAATCGAATTCTTGCCACATAAAACCTTTCAAAGAGGTTCTTTAGGAACAACATCTTTTTTAATTTTAAATACTACGGCACCAGTTGCTAATTAATTGTAATAAAATTTATATTGATCCCATTACAATAATATTGCCTGTTATACTTTGAAGACTTTAGAAACGCCATTGAATTGCCAATTTTAATTTTTTTAATATTTTATGTCTGTGTAAAAATGATTCTGAACATGTACTATAATTTAAAATAAAAAAAAAAAAATTATACACAATTTATATATTCACTTGTAATAACATTAAAAAAATAAACAATATGTATTCAAATATAAACCAAAACAGCATATATCAGTGTCAACACACAGCACCCAAACTTTGTCAGTATGACGAGTACAAATAGGCTTATGAAATCGAAAACTGTTTCAACACAAAAAGAGAAAAGAAACTCTTCTTTAATTATGTATAAAAAAAAGTATTTAAATTTTCTTCACATAGATCGCCTATTAATTTTGGATTTTGTTTTACTTAATATTTTTTTATTTAGGCAACTCGGAAGGCTACTGGACCATATTGGAAACTGTGCCATATTCCATAACAAGCACACAGACGCATCAGGAGCATGTGACTACACAACTACCACATTTACAAACTCAGACAACAACGCAACATGTGACATCCAACGGCACGAATACCGCCACTAATTTGATAACCGCTGCAACAGTTGTCGTTGAATTGCCGCCTGATGAACTTGGCAATCCTGGCGGCAATTTTCAATATACAATACCAGCAATATCCAAATCGGGCACTGTAACAATGCCAACAACAACAGCAGGCGTGCATAAGCAACAAGGTGGCACAACCATACAGATTGTAAAGCAGCAACAACCGCTTCAACGTCAAATATCGCTACACCCGTGCTTGGATGCAGTAACGGCAACCCAGAATGTTGTACAACAGCAACGCCAAGAATACATAAAAATTGATACCTCACGTCTCGAGGATAAAATGCTACTACGGGACGTTGTACAGTATGGCAGCGCGAATGTTTCAATGGCCCCAACTAATGCGACAGCACAACAGGCTGCACCGAGTACATCTGCAACAGTTGTGACCCATCATGAACCACAATTGCTTCTGCCCGATGCTGACGAAACGGAACGTGAGTTGGAACTGAGCGCAATTAAAAGCGATTTACTTGATGAAGCAGAGTTAGTCACACACAAGATACTCAACACGCATCACAATGAAAAGATATATACGACGACTAATATTAACAACACCACAACGGTGGCCACAATTGAACAAAACTGCAGCAGCGGCAGTATTGGTGGAGACTTCAGTGAACTGCAGAAATATGTGTGTAATGTCTGCGGAAAATCATACAAGATTAAAGGATCATTAAAACGCCACAAGAACTATGAATGCGGCGTTGAACCGACTCTGAAGTGTCCGTATTGTCCGCACAAGTGCAAATATAAGTCGGACCTGAGGAAACATGTCACGCAAAAACATGCAGAAGTTGTACAGAGTGATGATTTAATGATCAACTAAATACAATTACAAAGATTGGAAGTAGCTAAGAATTTTTTTTTTACATACATAAATATATGTATATATTTATCGTATATATTGGTCTCAAATGAACTGAGTTTGTTTTAAGTTAATAGTTCTTTTGTTAACGTATTGAATTAAATGTTTCATGCAATTTTGATTTAGTTTTTGAACTAAGCGAAATGGTACAAGCCTAATCGAATAACAACAGTACCTTTTGGGGAATGTGGATAGAAATAAAAGTATAAGTTGTTTGTCACGAAGTCTCAAGGCGACTGAATGACTGTACTTCGTTCCTGGTCCTAAAAACCAGTTATTATAAACTACGAACATACTTGCTATATTATATGAACCATTTTACATTATATTCGCTAAAATTTATAAAATTTTATTGATATGATAAAATAAGATACGATCTCTTGAAATGAATGCTAGTCACTTGATTGGAGTTTTTGTTATAATAGTATTTAAAGTGTTTATGTGAACCCGTTTATCAATACAACATTGTATAATAGTAGTATTACCTTGTGTCCATTTTCTAAGTATATATTTTTGTAATATAAATATATATTTACAAAAGTATACTATTCTTGCTCAAATTATATATGTATGAACATCTAAAATCGTTAAAAATTTTAACTGTTTATAAATAAGTGAATAAAATAATGTAATAATCATTCTTATTCAAATTATATGAATACACAGTAAATGTTAGCAAAGCAGATTAATCCTTAACAAAAAGACGGTGTTTAAATTTTAATAAACTTAAATATATGTGTGTATATTTAAACAAAATATTAAATTGAATGTACATAGTTTTTAAATCTAACATATATATGTGAATGTATTCCATTAAAATATAAACCTTAAAATGAGCCATGCAGATCTGGTGTTTAATTTTCATCTCTAAAAGTTATATTTATATGTTTAATTTTTAATTGGTATGTTAACAAATGTTTTTCTTCTATTTTTTATGCAACATTTTGCTAACATGCTTTTCTCTTTCTCCAGGTACAATCTGCTATTATCTGCTTCAAGGAGTATTAATGCTAAGATGTTACGCCGTTATTATCATCCATATTTTTGAACATTTAAATAAAAGGTTTACATTTACTTTATATATAAAAAATAAAATTTTAATAAAAATTGTGTTTAGTATAAAGCTTGTTGTTCTTTTGTTTATTTATGATAATGTGGCCACTACTAAAAATTATTGCATTCAGAAGTACCTACCATAAATATATGTATAGATATATAGTCATATGTTGTAGACAAGCGCTTATTAGTTTAATATAGAAATCATAAAAATAATCGAAATCCAGAGAAAAAAGTGCAAAAATTGTTTTTCTTTGTCTTCACGTCTAGAACGGCGCCTACGTAAACCGAAAAATGAACTACTATGTCAAGATTGTGGACGCTACTATACTATGGAGCTCGTTTGATGTACCACAAAAAGGATGAATGCAAGGATTTCAGACGTTTTCAGTGCAACGTTTGCGAAAAATGGTTCAAGCGGCGTTCGCATTTGACGCGACATGGAAAAATACATGTGGCAAACGGCGAGATTATGCCACAAAAAAATGAATCACACGGCGCAGCTAGCACCACATCAGATTTCGATTACCATCCGTTCCTGTTCGAACAGTCCATTGTAAAAGTCGAAAATGAAGCGGATTTATTTATAGGCTGAATGAAAGAGACTTAGGAGAATAGATAAATAGAAATAAACCAAAAAAGAAATGAAATTTCGTTATTAAAACCTTCGAAAGGTTTTTAAGTTTGGCTTTAAATAAATTTATTATTGTACTATATGAAAATTAATATTTGTGTCGAAATATATGAACTTAAAAAGAAAATAACCCGGAATAATAAAAATAAAAGAAAACAAATACTTAATTTGTTATATATATTTTGGATATTTATTTATAATTTTAGTTTACTAATATTAATTTATTTGCAATTTTATCAGTACCACATATGTACTATGTATGAATGTACATACAGTTTATAATTTTTTAAATTTTAGTTTTTGATTTTTTTTATTGATGTTCTTCTCTTGCAGCTGCTACCTCCTACAAATATAATCTTCGGCGTTCAACAAATAGCGCTAGCGTTGGCGGTACTTCTACTACAAACCTCCGTGATGAGCCAAATTCATCAAAGCATCAGGATCAAGAGGAACAACTAAATGAGTTGGCTGTGGTTGAGCGTACTTACACAGAACAAAACCAAAGTGAAAATGACGAAAGAATTGAAACTAACATGGATGATCTCAGCACGGATGAAAATGATGATCACTATGACAATGAAGACGTGGCCAATGGACTTGCCTCCACAGCAAGCACAATTGCACCCATTGTGGAACAGGGCACTACTAGCAACAATGCCGCTGCTATGATTGCTTTACAGCAATTGGCTTCAATTTCCTCTGCGCAAACGCTTCAACGCCTCGTGCCAAACTTGCCACAGAACCTACGTCTTAATACAGGCAGTCTAGCATTCGGACGGGGCGGCAAGCTGCCACGACAGAGCTCGAAACGTGTTAACCTATACGAATCAAATCGCTGTCCACTCTGCGCGCGAGTCTACCGCTCACAAACGTTTCTGAACGAGCACATGCGTCAGGAACATTCAATATTGATTTAAAGCTGCTCATCGTTCTTATTTAACACACAATAAATTTCTTATGTGGGTATGAAAAAATAAATACGCATACACATGTAAATGTATAAAAGCAATTTCAAAAGCCTTAAGATTATGCAGATTAAAGTGATTAAGAGTCTGATTGAAAGAAAAAAAACACAAAAAGAAATCAAATCAAATTTTGTTTACCAAAAAGTATATAATACATATAATTGAACAAACATACACACATATTAAAAAGAAACCCCTACAAACAATAAGAGTTCAATTGATTATCTTAAGAAATTCAATATTCTATTTATTAACTTTAGATTCAAACGTACAACATTTTTACTAAAATAATAAAGAAAAAAAGCTTTGAAAGCATGTGCGTCCTGCCTTAAAAAAAATGTTTACGCCACAAGAAAATAAATCTGAAAGGCAACATCTCTTAAATAGTTTTAAAGAAACAAACATAAATAATTATAAACTACTGCAACGAAACTTTAACTTCCCAAGAGCAATAAAACAATATCATATTTAAGATTTTTACAAGAGATTGAATTATCTGTCTCCTTGAGCAAATTGGTATACATAGACAACAAACATATGTCTTCAACGGATCAACTTTCCGCTAAACTCATACATTTCTTGCACAACATTTGTATGAAAGGTAAAAACTATATGTAAAAATGAAAAAACAATACAAACCTAACCATGGTCCAATTTAAGGTCTTTTTGTACATGTTAAAAAACTATTAAAATATATATAAGTATTGAACAAGAATTGTTTTATGCATTTTATTTGTTTAAAAATCTTTTTTTTTTCAGAAAAATTAATAAGAATTAAATTTATACTCAAATTGATATATTACACAACAATATGTACCTATGTAAATTTAAATCTGGAACAAACTAAACTTTGCAATTCATGGTTATTTCTATCGTTTTTGAATATCAATATTAGCGAATTAAGGAGGAGCTCTGGAATCTCATGCACAGTTCGACTGTTTAACTGAGTAGGTAAGGCTATAATATAGCATATATTTTTAAACAATTTTTTATAAAAACATGTGCTATATGTATAACAAATATTTGGTCACATGCGCTCACAAAAAGTCCTTCTAAATTTCATTATATATTATTAATAAACATAAATGAGAATGTCGTGGCTTAGACTTTTATATGTTTGTTTTTATTTAATACTTTATACATTTGTATATATGTAACTGCACTTTTAAATGTTTTATTTATATATTTTATATTTTATTATTTTTAATTATTAATCTTTTTTCTGTTGTTTTTCTTATTTTATTTTTGCACAAACACCTTGCAAGCTCTGAAAGAAAAAATGTTGTGGCTAGTGTTCGCTGAACAGACATGCAATTGGAAGATACAACATTCTTTTAGTTCAATCTGTAAAAAGAAATTGAATCGAAACATTAACATGAATTCACACAAGCGCAATTTTCTTCTAAATGATTAAGGTGAGTATTTATAATTTTCATTTAGTCGAGCCGTTCTTGAAAATAATTAAAGTTTTCATGAAAATTTCTAATTAAGGAAATAATGACAGCAAAAGAAAAACATTTTGAGTTTGTTATGCGAGGACTCTCATTGTCACAGAAAATAAACTTAAAAAATTTTTTTTTAGACACAAGCACTACGATCTGTTGTCACATACGAACGAAACTGAATTCAGTATATTAGCAAATGATACTGAAAGAAGTCAACAGTACTTCTTTCAGTTTTAGTTGCTGTGAACGACTGAATTCCGAAATTTAGTTTCGGTTGTATGTGACACAGGCCTTACGACTAACAACTCGATCGATTTGTCCATCTGTCTGCGATATGTTTATATATCACATTTGAAAAAAAAAAATCGGTTACATCGGTTGCTCCGAAGCTCTAATAGCCAGTCACTTAAAAATTTAATCCCCAAAAAAATAAGCAACACAAGTGATAAATAAATGTTTACTTAAGTGGCCATGGCCGCATTTAGGAAAGCGCGCCAGCTTCCGCAATAATGTGCGCGCTGGCACCAGTTGTTTTAAATGCCAAGCACGGAGAATTCTCTCCATACCTGGTCATTCCAACGCGTGCGCGATCGTCCTCTATTTCGGCGTCCTCCAATCAAGTTTGGGCCCCCATGTACACCATGAGTGCTGGAGCTCTTTCATCCATTCGAATGAGGTAGCCAGCCTAGTGAAGCCGCTGGAATTTTATGCGCTGGATTAAATAAATGTTAAAAAATCCAAAATATAGAATTTTAAGGTAATTTAAATTAAAAAGTTTTACATACAAATACTTCTGAGGCGGGTAGGTGTATGGGTGGCAGATTTCTAAGGGGGCCGATAAAAAGCAACCATTTTTAAATTAGCGGCGGATTTTTATGGCGGCCACCCATCTATATGTGACTGCAATACAATCAATTTGGCGAACTTATCAAGATTACATACATACTTTATGGGGCGTACGATGTCTATAATGCGGTACAAATAATCACATAAATTTATAATGCAATATCATTTCACTCTATGTATGATTTCTATAAAAATTAAAGCTAATAAGACCGATATGTATATTGTTTAGTGTGTTACTACCTATAGATCCCTCGGAAAGAATGATCGGTGCCAACCTGTTAAATAGCAATATTTTTTAGTACAGTAGGCAGCAAAATATGTATTCGCTGTCAAATCAATTATTTTTCTAAAACTCAAATTACATTCAATAGCAGAGATATCCATTTTTTATTTCCCAAGTAAATTTGTAAACAAAGTTATGCGAGAAAAGCAACACGATTGTCCAAAGATGAGCAAAGGGAAGAATGACTCTAAAGCTATGCACCCTGCATAGTATTCGAATTCCATATTTTTTTGAATAAATTGATAGACAGGCGAAATTTGATACAATCATGCGAGGAGGTGTTGGTGGAATATATGAAAATGAACTTCTTATAGTGTGTTATTATCGATCAAAAATTTTTTAAAAAATGTGCTTTACAAAACATCCCGACGTAACATAATAATAGCTTCGGTATAAATCAACAACTCTTGGAGGCTAAAATCTGGCATATATGTAAAAGGTACCAAGAAACACTCTGACCGTTCAAAGAATACTGATCATCACTATTATACATGCGCTATATGTATTCTACATTTTAATGTTGCTTTTGGACTCTGTGATGATTTGTTAAACGCAATATTACTAGATGAGAGTGTAAGGCCATATTATGATCCGAATAATTGAGCATTGCCACGCGCCTATATATGAAAAATGATATATGTATCAATCTTTGTCTCACCATCTGCCCGCCTGTGGAACTTTAACGAAAAAGAGACTAGAGAAGACTTACTGAATCTGTATGTTTCGTGATGTTCTATACGAGTATTTCATGAATATACATATGTATACACCATATTTTTGTACTTATAGTGCAATATTCACGAATTAGAAGAACTTAAATTTGCAAAAAAGGAGGCAAAATTGAGTATTTTGTTATATATATATATATACATCGGGTTAATTTTATTTGCAATCTATATATATAGGACCATCAGCTAATTTTAAGGGAATCAGTTGAAAATGTATTGGCGGAGCCGTTGTGGTGAGTGTTTGTTGGGGAGATGGTAATGGGTATAATATATTCAAACACGTATACCGACTTTTTTCGTCCGATGCCTTTAATTTTGTTGTTTCTGCATTGATGATGTACAAACTGAGATGATTCAATTGTTGATTATTATTCAGTTGTATTTTAGAATTTCTACCAGCAATCTGTGGAAAGTTTCGCATCGACCTGATTCGATCTACATAAATTTGTAAATACCAATGGACCATCGTTTGACTTCTTTTTGAAAATATAATATAAAAGTAAAATAAGAAAAAGGTGGATTTTAAACTTAACACCCTTTACTCGAATTTATATATTACAACCAAGGGTTAACAAAAAGAAACGCTGCTTTGGTATAATTTGCTGTCTGTATCCTGTGGAATATTTCTTTAGGATAAATTCGAACAATGCTTGTTATATCTAACTTTGCGTTTAGCTAGAAAATGTTAACAGCAATAAACATTTTATCATATAAAAATTCAGCCGATTTGTATGAAAGCTACCCCTTATGGAGGGGTTGGCTAGTTCATTGAAGACTAGTTATCTGAAAAGGGAAATGTTCTAAATATTCAAAAATAAAAACTCAATTTTTCAATGAGACAGACTATATCAACTTAACTTTTCATGCTGTTCAATAATATATATACTTTCAGAATCAGAATATATATACTTACTGAATCTAAAAACCTACAAGTACGTTTCGAGATACATACTTATCGTGTTCATCTATAAAAAGCCATAAACTATTTTAAATTTTAAGGTTATCTTGACTTTAATGTACAAGTTTATTTACAAAACGAAAAGTTGAGTGGTGGCTTTGTACTGATCTATACACAAAAGTGGATAGTACATACCCAATAAATATAAAACACCGTTCATATGACGCCACCATAAGATATTTGAAGTTGATTAAAAAAGATTTTTTATACAAAAATCTAAGTGCAAAAAAATTTGTTTAGCGTTAAAATACTTGCACAAGAAATCGCAAATCGTAAAGGTGAAAACTGGTATATAATGTACTCCTGCACACTGTACACCTTTTAAAAGCGCATAGATACATACATAACTACATAAAAATTTACACGCAAACAGTTTTGCTTACAGAAATGTATATTTATTTCTATGTATTGAACGCTGATCGATGCATTTGTATATAAATAGCTCAACTCGTCAAATATTTCGTATATATGTAAGCGTACACTCTGCTGTCGCCATTGGCAACATTCGTAGAACTTGTGCGACCTTTTTTGCCATGTGGTTCAAAAATAAGTTTTAAATTTTATGCGACTGCGCAAAACCCGCCTAGCTAGCGTAGTATGTTAGAGAGAGATGTGCGATAATCAACCAGATTTAAACCCTCGCATATCCTTCTTTTACGCATACACGCATACATACACAAAACACGAATACACACATTTAAGTATTGTATGTCCTGTTCCCCGTTAGCCTATTCTCTTTCTGCCTGTTTGCATTTTTTGGCTTGCTGGTCCGCCGGCTTTTCAAATTCTCTTCGTTCGCTTCGCTTTTCACATCCCACGCAATAATCGTTTTTCTTTTGCATTGCGCCTGCGTATCTGATTTTTCACATTTTCCGCTTTGTGCTTTGCCTTCGCAGCAATCGGCGTGTACGTGGTGTATTTATGTATATGTCTGTACGAACTATACATGTGCCTATTAATGTATCTGTTTGCCTGTTCGGCCTGTTGCAAGTTCAACTAGATGCAGAGAAAAGAATAACATTCTGAACTTATCCATCTATTATTTTCCAAGAAATTCTCGGAGTTTCTATTTGAACAGATGGCTTTTCAATGGTATTGAAAATAGATTTCGTCGATAATGTTTGTACAGTAGATCGTATAGAATGGTGCTTTAATGATTTTTTATTGTAGTTAAGGCAAATTTTTAGAGGAATTTAATTTTATTTTAAAATATCTAATGTATATTTATTTCATAATAGGCTAAAGTTAACTTTGGGTGAATATAAACCACTTTAGCACCTAGGGTATATGTTTGAATATAGAAGACTATAATTGATATTATATTTACTGATAAACCATTGTTTAAACATATATAAATGTAGATATACTCGATATCCGCATATCGAGACAGTTAACCTAGGCACATTTGCATTTTTTTTATAACGATATGCTTTTTACCTTGTTTTTGTAATACTAAGACATTGTTCTCCCATACAAAATCAATTCCAATGCTTCAGAACACACATTTACATAGTTTTGGGCAAAAAAACAGAGTAAATAAATTCCCGATGCGATTTTTTGTGGTAAAATTTATATTTTGTAGGTTGTCGATCTGCATATTATAATATCCTAATAAAATAACGTGTGTCTGCGGATACTTTTAGACTTAGTTGTAAATGCTCTATGCAACTAAATGAACCTTCGTGGAAGGTCCTTTGGTAAAAGGTTTTAGTAAATTTTGAATCGGTGTATCACATTTTTGGTGGTGTCGACAATTCAAATCACAAGAATTGTGAATCCGAGCAATACCAACGATAGCTCTCTCTAATTTAAGAGAATTTAATTTTCTATTAACTTTTCTTAAAGTTTTGAAGTACCGTGTTAGAGATCTTAAAACTTTTTTAATTTTTTTATTTTATCTTCGGTAAACGCTATAATTAATTGGGATCATTATTAAATAATGGCTGAACGCTATATACATATTCTGTGAAATTAACTAAAAAATGTTTTTTTTTTTAATTTTAATTTAAATAAACTAGAATTTAAATAATTTGGTTGACTATAATATTTTTTATTATCCCTAATACTCTTAGAAATGTTTGCAAAAATTCAGCATATTTTTGAAAATACAGAAAAAAATATTTATTTCGAATTTATTTCTCGAAAACTATTTGAGAAATGTTAATAGGAAATTCAATTTCCTACCATAAATAATTCAAAAGAAACCAAATTTTTCATACCGGACTTGGATTAAAGGACACAAAGTTTACCGGAAAAAGAGAGTTTCAATCTTTTCTAATAATTTACATATCTTAATAATTAAACTTTTTCGTAATTGTACATTGAAAGCAACATTGGCCAAATATGCAAGTACGATGCCTTATAAAAACGCAATATTATAAGTGAACCTATCTCTGATTTATACAATACAGCGGTGAGAAAATTACATTATGAAGTTTATGTATTTAGACTGATTTAGAACAAAGTTTTTCTTTATTTATATTATATGTCTAAACTGCTTAAAATATGATTACATATCAAATGGCTCTCAAACTTCTTTAGCAGTAATATGACTGGTTAAATTTTACCTAAAGTAAGTAAGTTGTCTAGATACGATGGAATATTCATTATATTATCTAATCTAAGCTTGTTAGGATCTTAGAAATTTTTTTTTTTTTTTGACTTTATCATAAACCATACAGTTAAGAGATATGTTTTTAAGAAGAATGACGAGAAAATTCGATTTTGACTTGTCCGCCTGATAGTTGGTATATGTTTTTCTAATACATCTTTTATAATATCCAAAAGTTTTGGTGTTCTTCCGCCTAAAGTATGTATATTCTTGTACAACACAACTAGATTAGCCATATCCATCTGTTTATTTGTTTGTCTGTGTGAATACGGGATCTACTACATCCATTCATCCATCTTAACTAAATATTTATTCATTTACGATGCCTAAATTGGTATGTGATGACCACTCTTATGTATTATAGCATTGGTTTCATCTAAGTTAACGGCACCTCTTCTTATTATTATTACATATTTTTATATGTCACGTATACTTCTCGTAACTGCTTATGGTCGATCGCTTTACAAATATATTCATAAAAGTGCTTCGCCCAGTCTTAGATTGCTCTAATAACAAACCCAAAAAACGGTTCTATTATATCAACTTGGAATCTTATCTCTCTCTCATCAAATATTATTTATAAATGAGAGTCATTCTCCCACTTTTAGATATAGCCCACATATCAATTGCAAATTTTTTTTCGGGTAGCCGTTGTAGGATATAAAATTTCGACTGAAGGATGTTTAAACTTTGCTGATTTTTATTACATTTGTATTTTTATACATATATACATTTCAAATTAATTCAAATGCAATTGCCTCTACGGTTGTAAATTCGACCTTGAACTAACATCGGATCAACCGAATCCATCTTTACTCGGTTTCATTTCGACCGCGACGCAGAAAAAAATGTAGAAAATATAGATACATACAATAAATTTGTTGAACAGAAAGTTTACAAAAAAATTTTCGATTTTGCTATGCTTTAATTTTCCAAAGAATCATTTAGGTAGAGACAATACAGGGACGAAAAATAGTGTAAATAAATTGTGTAAGGATAGAGAGCAGCACTAGCTCTACATACACTTGCTGTGCTGCACACACACAAACATATCGAATTAAATACAAAGCATTCAAAACTTACACAGTTACATTCAGACTAATCTGCAGTTTTCTATTAGGTGCGCTCTCTCTCCCTGTTACACAAATACCCTTCTTTCAGTTTTTTCTCAATTGTTGTTGCTTTGATTTATTTTTGAGTGCGAGTGTATTGAGTTGCATATCCGTATGCGTGAGATGTACGTGCCTGCAGCGCCGGCCTGCACTGCAGCTGTGTGTTGCAAGTCAGACTTGCATTTTGTAGGCTCTCGCTTAAACAGGATCAAGTAAAGGGACTCAAAGTGTATGTTGTATCCGTGTGTGTGTGTATGTACATTTTTGTATGTATTTGTATTTGGAAAATTTTGTAAGCTGCATTTCAAGCATTGCAACTAGTGCAGAAATGTTAGCCTTGCAGTTAAGATGCTTTTCGTGCGTTGAATCGTGGGTGTTAGGTGATTGATTTGTGCTTTTTCATTTTTTTTTTGTTTGTTTAATTTTAAGCAGAGAAATTTATGAATTTTTCAGTATTGTGTTTAAAGTGTACATCCTCAGTAAAAAGAAAAAAAAATATTTTAAAACTAAATCGTACGAAAAATCACACACCACGCTAGCAAACGGAAAAACTATCTTAACTACAATTAACTCTGCACTCACACCATAAAACATTTAAATAATTTTATTAATAGCTTTTTTTTTCTAGGTCTGCAGCTGGATTGGAACTGTCTTTCAGTAGACGACATTAAATCATAAAACTCGTAGTAACTTGACTAATATATTTTTCTTTATTGTTCTTTATAGATGCAAGTGGTAAGCAGAGTTTTCATTGGTACATCTGCACACACATACAACAACATCATAACATTCATACATGCTGCAAAGCAGGAAATTAACACGATTCAAAAACAGCAAATCATCCAAGCCAGAAAAAAACTAAAAACCAAGGAAAATATATTAAAACGAATTCACTGTTAAAAACAAAACATCACCGCTTCATTGGAACTCACATATAACAACCAAGTCATCCAAAAAATCATAACAAAAATCACTTCTTGAACTATATGTTGTTATATGTTTAAGTTTTATTTAATTTACATATTACTATATAATTTTTTAGTAAATATTGTGTTTTAATAAATACAATAAGTTTTTTTTCATTGCATCCACATAGCTATATATGTTTACAAATTATTTTGCATTCCTAGTTATATTTACATTCATTTATTATTTTTTTGCATGTAAAACTTAATCATTTGTTTTTAATACTCTTTCTCTCTCTATCTCTCCATATATATATATCTATATAAATATATATATTTATTTATTATTTGTTGCACTCAACTAATTAATCCATCTACCATTTCCAATAGCACCACAGAAAAAGAATCCAATGTTTGTTCAAAACACATTGTCGTCAACGTTCTCACTCTCATTTTGTACTTGCTTTTTCATATGTCGTGCGATGGCTCAAAATCCATATATTATTTTTGAACATATTAATAAATTTGTTCCATTACTATTTCAGACTTTAGCACAAACGGAAATACTAATGGCAGACCAATCGCCGAAATACAACGCTCATATCCGCGCAGCATTCTTAATAAGCATGATGGTCAGAATGCATCACGCCACAAGCGCCTTTCGGTTAATGAAGTCACAGACATGTTGTATCAGTACTATAATTCGAATTCGGCCAAAGTACCAAAGCAGCAACAGCAGCCTGAGTTGAGTCAGTATGCGCATATATCGCCAACATCGGCAGAGACACCCGAAATGTCACGCATTGCAACAATAGCTACAAATGGTGCATCTGAGACGGCTTCAAAAAACTTGCGAACTGATGAAATGGTGTACGGACAGAAAAGTCAAAATCAAGCACTATTTCATCCACGCAATAGATACTCAACAAAGAGACATAATGGCGCAGCAACGGCTGAAGATATCACCATTTCTGCAATACCCACTACGGTGTTGGAGGCCAATACGACAATTGCACACCAGCAGCAAGAGATTGATGTTAAGCCCATAATAAATCCATCTACAGGTTTAATCATAGAACCTGTTTCGACTCCGTTAAGTGTGAAACCGCAGGCGAATGTCATAGCTGAAGCTTTACTACGCACTGGTATGCACAACATACAACAGCAGTTGCGTGTTCGCGAGATACTGCGCCAACAGACACCAGCCCAGCGTCTTAGTACTGGTGCTGTCAGCAATACCAATGCATTGAGCGCCGATATGACAGCAAACCGGATAATCGAGAATCTATTGCGCAAACAACAAAAACAAAATTTACGTAGCTCAGAGTGTGAGAATGAACCGGAGTCAGGTTCCGACGCTGAGGATGGTTTTGATGACATACATTTGATTGAGCATACAGTGCCTAAGTTTGGCAATACCTCATTGTCGATTTTTTCAACAACAAATGCTGGAACTATGCTGGAAGCACAGGCGCAGGCTTTACGTAATCTTGAATACACACTAAGCGATTATGGCGGCAGCAGCAATGGCAGCTCCATCAGTCCAAATGGCATTGGCCCCGATGGTGAACCCGTGTACGAGTGTCGCCATTGCGGCAAAAAGTATCGTTGGAAGTCTACACTGCGTCGCCACGAGAATGTCGAGTGTGGTGGCAAAGAACCATCACATCAGTGTCCATATTGTCCGTATAAATCGAAACAGCGCGGTAATCTCGGTGTGCATGTGCGTAAGCATCACACCGACAAGCCTCAACTGCCAAGCAAACGTCGTTCCAAGTACTCAATGCACATGGAAGACATGATAATTAGTGGCGCTGCATCGGACGAATCGCAGGTGGTCATCGATTAATCGAATTTGATAAAATGCCAAAAACAAAAAAACAAAAACAATATTGTGTACTTGTTAATTGTGAAGTGTTAAAATGAAGTCTAATGAATTACCACACATTTTTATTTTAAATCTTGAAGTGCTTGAGCGAAGCACAGTGCGACTTACATCAAACTTTATCCAAAAATAGAAAAATAATCAAAATGCATATTGTTAAATTATTTCTTGTCAATTGTGTCATCCAAAAAAAAAAAAAAAAAAAAATATTTTATTTATCACACTTATGTATTAGGTGTTAAGTTATAAATTTATCCAAACCAATTGCAATCGAAATCAAAACATAGAAAATAAGATATGAAAAAAAAAACATGTATTAATAAGTGTTTTATGAGCATGTTTCAAAAAAGTGGAAAAGTTTACCCAGCCCTCTTCTCTACATCCAAGAACATTGAACTTTAATTCTACCGACTTTCTGAGGGTATGGGAAACATGAACAATATTAAAATATAAGTAAATGAAATAGTTTAAACTTTAAATCAATATCAACACATTAATGACGAAGCTGTGTTCGAAGTTTTAAAATTCTCGAACTTTTAATTAAAATAAATTAAAATGATTTTTCAAATGTAAAAAAATACATTAACACAAATTGTCTTATAAATCATAATTAATGCGGAATAGAATCAAATTAAACAATTGAGCATTTAAATTACAATTTCTAAAAAAAAAAAATTTCTATAAATTTTGTCTCTATTTTTCATCTGCATTATGTGTTGATAATGAATGAAGAACTATTTTGAAATTAATGACAAAGATAAATATGTTGCAATTTTATTTTAATCATTTGATGACTGTATAATCGATCTCCATGCGAAATAATAACGAAAATTTTTGACTGATTTACATTTACCTACGATAATTATTTTTAAAAATTACTAAATCGATTTTGTCTAAGTATTATACATATTTCAAATGTCTGCATAAATATGTTTTTTGTTTCATTATCGCTAAACACAAATTTAAACATGTACCATGTATTTGCCTTTTAAGTTTATGATTCCAAATTTCTAAAACGAAAACCAAAAATATATAATTCCAAAAAAAAAGGAATGCATATACTATTGTAATTCGCATTTACACATGACTGTTTATCAATTAATTAAAAATTGTATTATATTTTTATATTATATAATGAGACGTATATACATATGCCCTGTTCGAACGATCATATATTTTTGAACAAAGTAATCATACCGCATTGCAATTTAATCATCTTTTACAATAAATGTTATCATACACAATTATATCTGATAAGAATGCTGAAATGTTTGAAGCATTTTGAAGTGCTATCAACGTATAAGATATTGATAGATACGCAAAAACCCATAATTTACATAAAAAAATTTATCTATTTTCTTATATTAGCAGCATGTCTTGGCAAAGAAGAAACATAATTTCGTTTTTTAAGAAAATAAAGTGTTACCTATAGATTTCAGAGACTTTTTAATCGGCCAGCCTCCCAATATTTCGACCATACCACGCCTATTTATCGAAATGTTACCAGAAGGGTATACTGTCACTAATGTGCAATTGATTATAATAAATATGCTTTAAGTACCAAAACTTAAAGAATAGGTTTGTACGATAGTTACCCTTAAAAGTATTCGTGTTATACCGACTGGGCCATTCTAGAAAATGTACGTACCGATTTTTGTAAAATTTATTGAAAACTGTGGGAATAGCTCCCGTACTCACAAACAGACGAACATGGTTAGATCAACAAGTCTTAATTGCGATGATCAAGAATAAATATATAAAGGCATTGCTGACACCTCCTTTTTGGTGTTTACAAACATCGTTATAAAATGAATATACTATTCACACTGTGTGAATATTTTTAGTCCACATTTTTGGGCGGACTTAAAACTTTTGAATATAGAAAACTTTCAGCCATAATTGAAACAAGTCTAGTCTAGATTATTCTACTTAGTTCAGATAAATTGGATATCAGAGTACTTTGTCATATTTTTTTGACTATGGGAATGCGTTCATGTCTAAAGCTTTTAACTGCCATTTTCTTTTTAAAATATATGTTATTTTGATTTGGACTTTTTTGTGGAATGCTTGAATGATCGATGTTCCGTACACAATCCAGAAACAGTTATTCATTATATAGAGTCCTAAACCATCAAAAATGTACTGCCAAGCAACCTGATGCTTATTAAAGTAGACAAAGCACGGCAATTAAGGCTTCTGTTTAACATAGGAATATATGTCTTCATGCCCAATTCCATATTGAGCTCTTAAAACCTGAGGAACTAGTTTTGATTCATACAAGGGGGGTGCAAACCGACTGACATGACATATTCAATTCGCGTCGTCGAGTTGATCAATAATACACAAAGTCCGTGCGCAAATTATGTGACTGTTTACTCTACGTGTGAAGAGTTTAAAAATAATATGGTGGATGACCTTATACTAAAATAATTAAAACTGTAAGAGGCGTAACCGACTGTAAGAGGCCCTGTACCAGTACAGGTCACAGCTTGAATTAGCAAAATTCAATTACTTATAAAATTGTCATCCGATTTTGATGAAATTCGATTTTGATTTATAGGACGTTTTCTCTATTCTGGCATATTTATTTATTTTTCGTGTCAACGAAATTTTTAGCTTTGCGGGTGATTTTATGGCGAGGTGGGTGTTTTTATGGGAAGGGGAACAATTTTGCAGTAAACTCGTAAAATTCATACGAAGGCCTTTTTCGAATGCAAAAAGAACAACGTCTATCTATTACCGCTTCCCACATCCTTGCGTTCATACGGACGGACATGGCTATATCGACTCCTTCATCGCTCATGACCATAATGGGGTAGCTTTGAGGGGTCTCCGACCATTCGGTACAGAGCCCAAAAACGGTGCTGCAACGTATATAAATAATTTGCCAGCGGTACGTTCCCAATCTGATGGGAATAGTTCAGTTTTTTTACTGATAAAAAAATACAAAAACTTGTTCAAAATATATGCAAAAAATATTGAAATTTAATAATGAAATAACAATAAATGAAGAGCGAGCAGTGGCTACAGAGTTTAAAATTTAAGCCGTTTCTTATTTAATCAAGTTTACATAAAAACAAGTATTACATGTAGTTTTACTATTCTTGAGATATTAAATATTAAGTGAATAATGAATTTTACTTGTCAGAAGATCAAACAATTTCAAATAATATGTTGAAAAGCGGAAAAAGAAGTATGCAAGCAAAGGTAAAAAACTGATCTTAAATTTTAACAAGGAGCGTAAATTATCTTTGAAAAGCGAAAATCAAGAGATGAATGCAGTTAAACTGCTTTACTAATTATAATTATAGGTATATAATGTTAATTACATATTCAATTTTATAATCTTTTAAGCATATTGATTCAAGTTTTCTTGTCTACATTGAAAAATATTAGTTATTAAAAAATATGTTTTATAAATATAAATAATCCATTTTTTATTATGCGCAAGTTTTTTGTACTTTATGTGAGTGTTGCTTAAATAAAATATTTCGATATTTTATAATATTGTTCAACAATGTAATTTTAGGCCACAATACAGGAAATCGAGATTACATATAATATAAATGTTTAAAAACAAAACTAATACATTCACCTTGCTACAGTATTTGATTGTGTTGCACAAATGCAAAAAACCGGAATTTTTATGGGAGTGTGCACAATAGTTTCATAAAGATTGTCCTTGTCTTAGTACGAGCAACCAATGGCCAAACTGAGAAAATCTTCAAAGCCAATTGTTATAGTGCCATTCTGTTGGGTGTCACGTTGTCTGAAAGCCTCTGTGAAACGTTGTACCTGCACGCAGAGCACCATGAACTGGTCAACAGATATTTCCTTATGGTTCTGTGGGTCGCTCTTCTTAACCAAAAATTGTATGAACTCAGGAGTAAAGCGAAAACCCATTTGCGAAAATGCTGAAAAGTTTGTTTAGTCAGATTAACAACATTTAATGTATTGTATTAACACTGTAAATATGCCTACCCTGAGTCAATTCACCCTCCTCAATGTGCCCAGAGCCATCCCGATCGTATGTTTTAAAAACCTGCAGCCACTGATTAATATAGTTGTAAAGTTTCTCGAATTCGTAAACATCTATTGTACCAGTGGCGTCGTTGTCGAACATGCCTAGAAAATAGATACATATGTACATAAATATTTATATATGTATATGTGTTTGTGCGTAAACAATAAAATCTATTATAAACAAACAGTTAAGTTAATTAAGATAACAAAAGTTTTATGCAAACATTTTTGATATGGACTGCCGAAAATAGCAGAACATCATGAATCATATATTGACTGCCCTAACATCCCATCCCCATACATACTTATCATCAATTTGCATGCGTTGTCCGAAAAATGGTCGCCCCTCCCATTGACTAGTGCGGCTTGTAATTCAGTGGAATTAATTTTTCCGGAACGATCACGGTCCACCATTGCAAACCATTGTTGCGCTTGTGGTGACACCTGAGCATTTTGTGGTGGAAAAGCGCCGGGAGGGGCTGCATATCCACCGGGTTGTTGTTGTGAATAGGGATTGTAACCGCCACCCTGCAGACAAGACTTGGTAAAACAAGTATTCCATTTTTTTTCATTCATAGCCAAACTTACGTACGACATCTTTCAATTAGCTTGAGGTTCCAGCAGTATCAAATAAAAATCAAATGATATGATACGTCACAGTCGATTTGCTTTAACAATTATTGTTGGGAAAAACATCGATTTTAAGACCGATGCATCGACTTTTCTTCTTTATTGTTTGCTATTCACAGGTTTATTAGTTATTCACAATGTCAATGATGTCGCTCAAAGTGCCTTCGGGTGCAAGCCGCTCACTCTTGCCACAGCAGCCACAGCTGTACAAATTGCGGCGCTGCCTCCGATACAAATTTACAACGGACCAATAAGTACCAAACCTTGCAAACAAAAAAGAATACAATTGAACCGGCCCGGCGTCCAAAAACTTTTGCAGACATGTCGAATTTCGTGAATATGGAAATATTTTCCAATTATCAAAGATATATTGAGAACGAGCAGGAACTCCGGGAGGTAAGAAGTAGATAGTTTTTACCAAACAATTAATTGCCAGCCATTTCATTATTTTATTAGAAAATTCGGGAAATTGTGCGCGAAATCGAGCAACTGGCCAAGGACGCAACAATTCAACTGCAGATTATACATTCAGATCTGACCAAAAGTAAGGAAACTGCAATTGATTTTTTTTATCACGAATAATGAATAATCCTTTAATAGTAAACAATGCTTGTGGCGAAGCACGCAAACAGATCACAGCCTGCGCTGAGAAGTATCAGAAGTTGGCCACGTTGCTGCCGGCCGGCCAGTATTATCGGTGAGTCAGTTGGTTCTTTTGTTCGAACCGTGTAGGTGTGTCATAACAATTATTTCCTACGTATAACTTTCTACCGCCTACAGATATTCCGATCATTGGACTTATATTACACAGCGTTTAATATTTCTGATTGCATTGGTCGTCTATCTAGAAGCTGGTTTTCTAGTAACGCGTGAGACTGCCGCAGAGATGTTGGGATGTGAGTAGTATAAAATTTAGCTAAATACAAATTAAAAATATGATATTATTGGTAGTAAAAACAACATATGCCGATGGGTTTCACTTGGAAATTGAAGACTATTTGCAAGGCATTCTGTTGCTTGCTTCAGAACTTTCACGTTTCGCAACAAATTCCGTCACCATGGGTGACTATGAACGTCCCTTAAATATTTCCCATTTCATGGGCGATCTCAATACTGGATTCCGTCTGCTGAATTTAAAGAATGATGGTTTACGCAAGCGTTTCGATGCCCTAAAGTATGACGTTAAAAAGATCGAAGAAGTCGTCTACGATGTTAGCATTCGCGGTTTGGCTAGCACCACAGCTACTGGCGGAGCACAGGTTGAACCGCAGAAATCTGTGACAGCCAAAGAAATGGAATGAAATAGGCTGGCTACAAAAGATGAATTAGATATATAAGTTATCCGCTTTAAGAAAGATTAATATGATGATAATTAAATACTTTGTATTCTAAAAAACAAACTTGTGTTTTTTATTTTACCTATTACATGGCAGAACCTACGTTTTAATATCTTTCACACGGAATACAAAAATGTTAAATCTTTAATAGATCAGAAGCAGTGGTAGGGATCGAATTAAAATATTCACTTAAGATTAATACTACGAGTAATATTTAAGCATGGATAAGGATTTTACTTGGATACGGAAGAAGAAGCCGCAAGAGTATATATATATATATATTGATTTGATCAATGGGTCTATCTATTGACACGCGTATGTCTTTAGGTGTATATATGAATACATGAGTTACAACTTAGTTTTATCTAATTATTCATTCTGAAAACCGAATCGTGATACTTTGGTGCCGTGAATCAAGATCCCTAAGTTGCGGTTCCACGGCCACTCGTAGTGGTCAAAACCGCACAGATACGCTTCATATATTTTAGTTTTTGCACTTAATATCGTTAATAGATACCTGATATTTGCTTGCATTAACTTTATGCGTGACTTTCAGCGTATTTATACTTTCCACATATAGTGTGAAAAGTATATTATATTAATTAGTATATTTTGTAATACCCAATAAGGAAGCGTCACTTGTTAAGTATATTTTCCTGAGCCGCAAAACATGACAATTCGATCTAGCCATGACCGTGAGAAAATTAGAGAATATTTAAAGAATTGTACCAAGTTAAATTGTTTTTTTGTCTTTTTATAACTTGCGAGTCAACTGTGCAAAAAATATTAAAACTTCGGTTTGAACATGGTTTACGATTTCTCCAGTTCTTTTTAGTTTTATATAAAGCTTGAATTCAGAAACGTCTATAGGGTATTTGCAAAACAAACATGCTTTCCAAGCCACATTTCTTATTGGTATCGAAAAACTGACCCATATATTTAGACAAGGCTTGAGAGAATCTTCTTTAACGGATTAAAAATATATGCACAATCTTTTAGGTATCTACGGTGCCTAAATATTTTTTAAATAAGGACTCAGTTAATGGGAAAACTTACGACCACCGCTTAATATGCTGTACCTCCACCCTGCAAGTGTGTATAACCTTTCAAAGTTAATGCATTTTATTAAAATGTAAATAAGAAACATCCCTTAGTAATGGGATATTTGTTGGACCAAGTGTAGGGCATAAACATGTACATATTCTACGGACGCCTTTTCTCTGTCTCTCTTTGAGAGAGCTCATTTTTCGCTGCAGTTTAGTTTCTCCTTCACATAATTTATTTTTCAGTTTATTTTCGGCCGTTGACTCGATAGCTCGTGTTGTGTTTTTTGTGTGATCAAATTATCCCTTTGCGTTTTCTTTACCTACATTGCTTGCTCTTGTTAATCATTGGGATTTTGCACAATACAACATACCAAAAAAAAAAACATTAAACCGAATTGTCAATTAAGGGTAAGCTACTTTTTCATACTGTTTTTGAATACGTTTGTTCGCACATAGATCCTCTTTGTTCTTCAAATTTTGCCGCTCTCTAGTTTAACCTATTTATTCCGAATGGTATGTAACTTTCATTTTCATTTTAAAATTTAAGTTTAATTTCTATGAGTATGTTGTAAGCCGAGCAATTAATTCTTCTTTGTGTTTATTTACAACGTCCGATTCCTAATACAGACAACCTGTTTCGATTATTTAGGTCGCAAAGTAAGCTTTAAAAGTTGTTTTCCACAATACACTCTCACTTTCGAGTTTAAAATAAAAATGGAAAATAAATTTAAAAAAACGTCAAGAAAAACACATATTTAAATAACAACAAACCGCAGAAGAGTAACAACAATGTATATAAAATTAATAAACACGCTTAGCAAATGGTTCAAAGTCCAAAATCAAGTTTGTTTCACAGCTGCCGACGTCAGCGGCAGACAAAATACAGCGAGTGATGAAAAGATAGAGCTCAGTAGAAAGAGAGACAAACAGATTACGCTCTCGGATCTTTTTTTATGCTATTTGAGTGGGCGAATGCAATTAGTATTTGTGTATTCAGTCACCTTCACAAAAATTTTATTGAAAAAATGTAAACAGTCGCTCACTGGCACTTTATAGACGGTAAAACTGGTTTAAGTTTTTCCTCTTTTTTTATGTTTTGCTATAAACTTCTTAACTTTTAGTTTTTTTGGGTTCAAAGTCCAGATTCTACCCATCTTGTTGCATATTTTCTACTTTCCTGGTTATTTATTATCATGCGTCACAGTGGATTTTATGAATCCTGTATATATAACATACAGGGTAGGTATAAAGTGCAAAAGACGTGATCTAATTGTAGGGATCGGTGCAGAACAATCCAGCTTACGAACGTGCTTTCTAGCAGGATTAGTACAAGATATATTTTTTAGATTTCGGAGAAAACTTACCTAAAGGAACAGCATTATTGGATCCGAGTGAAACGTTTTTATTTTCTGAAAGCAACGCTTTATCATTTACATCATATTCATGATATATACGTTCTAAGGTTATACCACCAATATATATTTTTGCACTGTCTGAAAATTTGAACTGCCTCAAGATATAATTTATTACCGGTAAAATCTTATCAGTCATTAGTTCAAGAGTAGACTTGCGCGATAAGCTAACATCCCCCAAAAGCAAAACCAAATGTTCAATACTGGCTGCTAGATAAACCACGCCAGATAAACCATGTCCATAACTCAAACTGGTTGTATTGTAGATACCTAGACACTGTATTAAATTGTTTAATGCGTCATTAATTTATTGATTGCAGCGTCTTATCGACATTTCGTGACTTCTTCGTAATTCGCCGTCTGGCGAAAGTTGCTTCTTTTTTGCGCAGTAATTTGATCGATCGATTGGTCATGTGCATGCGGGTTTCTGCACTATAAACTATGTTCCAAAAATTCGCATTTTATAAGAACCCCAACGTTGTTGATAAATATATAGGAACGTGTGTGTGTAGATAGTTGAGAATTTTGAGAATAACATTGCAGTAACTTTTGCAAAATCTTTAGATAAGTCGCGCGTGTGCTTGTCCTTATCGATTGGCAAAATATTTACTCGGAATTTTTTTTTTTTTTCTTCAAGTAGGGTAAAGTATTGTTTTCAATTAGTCGTTAATAATGCATTTTGTAAACAAGGCTATTGAGATTTGTTAACCTGAATGACTATTGCAAAAAAAAAATGCATTGATAACAAAAAACTGCCTAGTTGGTTTACTACAAAAATTGTATTTATTTTTTAAATAGATTTCAAGAGTTACTCGTAACTTATTATTAAATATAACTTTCAAAGTCTAATCTCGTAAATATTATGAGGATTTCGACAAGAGCCCAGCGATCATTATAAACTTTCCAATATGAGATTAAAGTGTTGCCGTTGAATTATAGTTTTTATTAAAAGAATAAAGTTTAAATTTGACCTAATTATTAAAGTACGCTAGTAATTATGTGTGGACTTGCATATTTTGATGGAATTTAATATTTGTATCGATTTTCTAATCTAGTTTTTCTGGTTCGTAATAAACATTTTCATATAAGGATTAAAATGAAAAGTTATCTCCACTTTTAATATTTCGGCTAGACTAAAATACTAACACCTATCTCTATTTCGTGTTCGTTCTGAGCTACATTCACTCTGACAGACGGCGTTACGGACAGCAATAACTAGATCGATTCGTCTCATCGATTTGATTATATGTACTTAGATTATCTGCGACTTATACTTTGAAATTTTAAATACTTTTTTTCGCCGGAACTAAATCGAATTGCAAATAACATCGTACCCGAACTTGAGTTGAGTCCCAGAGAATTTCTACTTAACTACAATTTTATCTTTCATTTTATTAACATCTCTCCTCTTGGTTATTACTTTTCAAACCTTTTTGAAATATATGATTAACTATTTTTTGTGTAGAGTGTACAAACTTACTTAGATGGCTCATTATTTTGTGATACCAATGTTATAAGAGTTCGTGTGTCTTCCGTGTTTAAAAAGCGTGTAAATATAGCGACTTTGGTTGCTGCATGTTGTGTAGTTGATTTGATATTGAGATTGATTTTCTTATTGAGAAAATTTAATAGTAAAGCTGATGATTTTTTGGCAAAATCTACATTAAAATCTCCTATGAGAATCATAGCGATTTTTTCTAAGCCAAATTTAAGAATTTTAGTTACTTCCAATGAATACAAAAGAGAGTAGAATTTTCTTTTTGTTTTTTCAGCTACTGCTGACAAATACCTACATTAAGTTTTAATTCATAAAGAATATTTTTTAGTAGCACAAAAGAAACGAAAGAACGGTAGAACAAATTATCTATTTACTATTTGCCTTTCTCTCTAATCTCGCTCAAGCACTCATTCTCTATGCTTCAGACGCACAAGCCAATGCTTTTCCCATCTGGAATTCCGTTTCACTTTGCACACTATTGAAGTTGAAAATGTACTATACACACAAACGCACCCTTGCCATGTTGCTGTTGCTTCGTGTGTAGCTGTGATGACCATTGCTTTTCGTGTTGCTGCAACCGTTGCCAGTAATATAAAAAAATTTTGATATTGCTGACGAGACAACCGGTGCTTCGACGGTTGTCTCGTGTGTATCTAGCATTAGGCTTGCTACGCGTGAGCATTTCCCTTTCTCTTCCATTCTACTCAATGTTTTTCCTCTCGTGCGATAACCCTTTTTAGGCCCTGTACCGAAGGTACAAGAGCCTATTGGTTTTGTGCAAATGTATGTAACAGGTAGAAATAATGGTCGGAGACCCCCAAAGTTATCCCCATTATGGTCAGGAGTGATAGAGGAGTCGATTTAGACATGTCCGTATGAACGAAAGGATCTCGAAAACGGTAATATGTAGATAGATACTTCGTGTTTTTTGCATTCGACTAGGACTGCTCCGGAATTTTACAAGTTTATTTTAAAATTTTGCCCCTCCCCCCTTCCCCATAAAATCAACCCCAAGGCTAAAAATTTCTTTGGAACAATTGGGAAAATTGAGCATGCCAGTATAGAGATAACGTCACTTTTAGCCAAAATCCAAAAAGTTCATCAAAATCGGATAATAAATGACGATTTTATAAGCAATTGAATTTGAACAACCCCCCTTTTCTCTTCATACATAAAAAAATGTTTTATAAGGCACTTATTCGTGCAGTGAGAAGTGGTCATGTGTTTGGTCATAAGCTCGGGAAACATTTAATGTGTTTGTTAGGCGACCTGCACTGGTACAGGGCCTCTTACAGTCGGTTACGCCCGACTGTAATTTCCTTACTTGTTTTGTATTCAAAATGTTAAAATTTCATAACATTAATTACACACCCTGTATATGCCTACAAGTATCGCCATGTTTATACTTATGTCAACAAGTAGAAAATATCTCATACTCATCTTCTCTATGCATAAAGATACTTGTTGTTCAGTCTTATTTTTTCATCTGTTAGCCGGCTTTACGTGCGCTCTCCCGAATGGGTTCAAAGTTCTATATGTTCTCTTTATGTCTGTTTATTTTTAATTTTCTACGCACACACTGATTGCATACATATGCATGTGTATTTATGTATATGTATGTATATTCCTATGCATATGCGATCACCAAAAGTTTATCATTTGAATTATTATTTAATTATTTGTTTTTTACTTGGCATACAAAATTCGTTGGGTGTATTGCGTTTTAAGAACAGTCATTTGAGTATTGAAGACATTTTATTTCTATGTATATGTCATGTATACATAGATTTACGCAAAATATGGGGGTGTGTTTACGGTGTTTACTGCAAATGGCATACATACATATACTAAGTGCTCAATGTAGATAAAAAAAGTTTTGGATTAAGATTAGCACTACAGCATAGGTGCAAATTGTTTAGCAAACTAAAGCTAATATCAGCTTATAGGGGACTTTGATTAACTTTTAGCGATTACATTTAATAAATTTATCAAGCAAAGGCAAACACACACAAACACATAGCGATACAGACGTTATACTCGTTCGTACTATCTACATGGAAATCAAGCCCCCTTTGAGCCACATTACCTAAATGAACACCACCGTCTCGTTCATTACCTTAGAAAAACTACAAATACAAAAACACATACAAATACATAAAAGCAAATAAAAACGTTGAAACGAACGAAAAACAAACGCTTGTGCAACACAATTCAAAAGCGATTCAATTTTAAGACCCACTCGCTTCCATTATATTATATTGTATTATTCAGTTGGCGTTTGTCTCTTGAGCGATCAAGTCGTCGACAGCTACATATTTTCGTAACAACTATTCGAGAATTGTGAAAAAAAAATAAATAAAGACTGAAATAATTGCGATTGGCAGATATTGCGCTTTGATTTCAAAATATCTAAGATACTCACGCGGTATACGAGAGCACAAGAAAAAGGTGTAATTTAGCAATAAAAACAAGCGCCAGACAGACAGTCGGATAATTTTGTGAAAAAAAAAGAAAAATCTATTTGAAAAAAGGTTAGTTGCTTTTCTTGTGTTGTGATATGTTTGTGCTGTCTATTTTTATGGTTTCCTTTGGCCGACAAAGGTTTTCGAAAGTGAAATGTTTTTAGTTATATACTAAAAATTAAATAGATATTGTATATATTTACAAAAAAAGCTAGTTGACAAACACACATGTATGTATACATATACATATATACATATTGAAGCTAAAGAATCTTGACCTAATTTCTCATGATATTTTATTTGGTTCTTCTGAACATATTATATTTTGTTGGGTGGTGATAATGACTGCACAAAAATACATACTTTCTCGCTCACTACCAAGTAATTTATAAAAAAAATCAATAAATAATCTAAATAGAAATAATAATTATACACATTTACAAGCAAATATAGTTGTTAGATGTGTTTTACACAACTTTATAGTTGAGATTGCAAAATTTATACAATTATGTCTAAAACGATTAGGACTGCTGTAGTTCCAAGTTCACGACTGCGAAATACCCTGCCATCTTCTTATAAAGACTTTATTACGCCCTGCATACTCTAATACACAATTATAAAATTAAAAAAAATTAAAATAAAACAAAAAACAAATTAAAATCTAAAAATTAAATTATTAAATTTAAACACGTCGCTAACTCCTGTAGTTTCTAAAAGTTGTGCAGAACGACAAACGAACTGAAACGGACGTAGTTATATAGAGTCTACTTTCGATGTTGATCAAGAATATATTTCATAGAATCCGCCAAGCATCCTGCCTGCTACATTCATTTGCACGAACTTAGTACGCCCTTGGACCTAAGGGCAGCATATAAAAATTGGACTTATATAGAAAAACTATTCTGTATAAGTTAATTTGAGTAATATTTTTTAATACTACTAGTACCTTGCAGTATATACAAGACCATTATCATGAATTTCAAGTTGATTTTTAGTATAATAAAAAAGTTTCTAAACTCAAAAATGTGGTATATATTCGTAAATACTGGTACCCAACAAGATCGAATCGTTTTGTCAAGCTTTTCAAGAAAATATACCCTTTAAGATGAACATTTTAAAAACTATAATTAATTCATAGCTCTACTTAATCAATTATTAATACCTGTTTTCATGTGGAAAGGGTATAAAATAAAGATAACAAAGAACATTGAAAACGAGTGCCACAAATAATGTTTTTTCTTCTCTACGTCGCTTGCCGTCTTAAAACTCTGCTATCGCTGGCAACAACAATTCAAAGATATGTCAAATGCTATTATTAAAATAAAGAAAAAATACAAAAATTAAAATAAATTAAAAAAAAAAAAAAAATAAATAAATAAATAAATAAAAAAAAAAAATGAAAAGTTTAAAATAAAAAACAAAGTGGACTTTGTACTTTGCCACAGCGTGTGCTACTGAAAGGCGATTATATGAGCTTGAGAAGAAACGAATAGATTTAAATTTGTTATTGTTGCGAATAGAATTGTTGTTGTTGCTTTGCTACTCTTTTTTTTTTGCGGTGCTCGTTATATCAATATTGAAACCAAACATAAATGCCGGCGCTGAATACAAAAACAAATTCATTTGTGGGTCAAAAACAACAATAACAACAACATTAAAATTCATAACAATAAATTCTACGAGTATTATATATGCGTAAAACGTGTTTATACATGCCAGTCTGTATGTACATATATATGTTAATAGTATTTTTCAAAACTAGACATTTGTTGTTTGCATCTTGAAGATGCAATGACCTTCAGCACGTGGTTTAGTTTTTTCGTTTAACAAGGCTTTTAGAATGCGGAAAAAATTATTATTTTTTTTAAATATACATATGTACATAAAAAATTTAGTTTATGAATTCAAATGAAAAAAGCACAAATTGTTTTTAAATTTTCCCCCTTAAGCTGCATGTGTCCGGAACTGTATAATTGATGTACACCCACTGTCAGTGATTGAATAAAACAAAAAATAATAGTATGTAATAGAATAAAAAAGGGAATATTAAGTTTGTGCAAATGTATGTAACCGACAGATGGAAGAGCTGCAAACCGCATAAAGTAGACAATTATTATTTAGAATATCCTATTCCCTCTTCAGATAAAGTATATGAAATGGATGTATCACCTGCACATCAAGCATTCTTGTTAGGAATTTAGCTAGAATCATCAATTTTATTTACATATCAAACTTATTATCAAATATTATCTTATGTATGTACATATAAACTGAACATTCATAAATAAAAGTTTTTTGGGGTTCTCCTGAAACAGTAGCCCATTAAAACTGATAATTTCTTTGTAAAATTTTATGGACGCTTTGGCTGCAACGTAGTGCATCATTCTATTATTTCTATAGAATTTAATTAAGAAATACAATGGCAACTCAATGATGAATATGCATGTACATACATATCCAACAATGGAAAAAAAAGTATTTGTGTAAACAAATGTTTAAGTATTCAATCAATATGAATATTCTAGCAAATTATTACTTTCATTTAAAAAGCAAAAAATTACGCTGCAGTAGAATATACTCGACTTCGAAAGACTGCCACACAGATGAAAGGACATGTTTTATCGAAACCAGTTTTGATGTTGATATAGAATATGTATATACTTTATTAAGTCTTCTACGCCTTCTTCTCGCTATTAGATATTCTTGAAAAGTTTAAATACGAGTAAATCTTTTTACTCCATTGGTGTAGCTTGTGATAAGCAGTTTTAAAACTTTTATAAACTGTGTAATTTTTGATACACTTTGATTTTAAAAACCTCAGAGCGAAATTATTAAATTATATATACGACGCAACGCCCCAGTGTTGTAAATAAGTTTTGTTGAATTCTCAATTAATTTTTAATGGAAAATCGAAATCTTAATATTAAAACCTTGAATGACGTTTTGCTCAAATGTCAGACGTCTTCTCGTGCAATAACCCTCAGGTTATCAAAACATGAGAATACTATTTATGACGTCAATGATATTTGAATGCAACGAAATATGTGACAACGCATTTATGTAAGTACATATATGTATATTATATGCAGGAGTATTAATAATAAAATAATTTGTTTAACAAACAATATGTTTTTTAGTAAAGTTTGGACTTTGTACGCTTTTCTATACTCTACCAAGTTGAAATCGAAAGCAAGTTCAAATTTTACTCTGGTACAATATTGATACTAAAATAATCATGCCGTAAAATTCTATATTTCGTGAAAATGTTTCTTAAATACTTTACTTACTTAAATGACCGTCAACCGTCTTCCAATCCATAGTCCTGTGCACGCTGGCGCCAGTCGTTCTGAATGCCAAGTACGGAGAGATCTCTTTATACCTGGTCATTCCAACGCATGCCCAGTCGTCCTCTATTTCAAGTTTGGGCTCTTCATGTAAACCATGCGTCGCCAACTCTAATTGGAATCTTCCTCTCGAAGATTTCCAACGCTGTTTTATCAGATTTTGAAAAAAAAAAAGAATCTGTTTGCAAGCGTGATTCTTCGCCTGATCTCCAGGCTTGCGTTATTGTTGCTGGTTATCGCGGATCCAAGACAGACGAAGTTTTCTACAACACTGGAGAAAAATAATCGCACGACAGAACATCACCCTGCCTGAAACCTCTCTTGGTATCAAAGGGGTCGGAGAGGTTTTCCCCCACCCTGACAACGCTTTGTGTGTTAGATAGCGTCGTCATGCAAAGACGGACAATATTTGCCGGGATACCTAAAGTAGACAGGGCGCCAAAAAACTTCGATCGTATCGGATTGCCGAATGCTCCTTTATAGTCGACAAATAGGCAAATAGGTGGTGTGTGTCTTAGTTAAAGTCACGGGTCTTTTCCTAGATTCGGCGTAATGTGAATATTTGGTCACTGGTCGTCCTTTTTGGTCTGAAGCCACACTGATACAGTCGTATCAGTGAATCCATATATGGCTTCAGCCCATTACACAATACGCGCGACAGAATCTTATATCCGATTGAAAGAAGACTTATTCCGCGGTAGTTGGCGCAAACAGTGGGGTCTCCTTTCTTAAAGATAGGACAGAGAGAGATTCCAGTCATTGGGTATGCGTTCATCGGACCATATCTTGCATAACAGTTGGTGCCTACTCCTAACCAACTCTTCACCGCCGGTCTTAAATAACTCAGCCTGCCGCTTTGTTTTTTTCAGCTTTTTAATAACTGAATCGATCTCGTTATAGCCCGGTGGCTCCACAATAGTGCCATCATTAACTAGTGTTTCCTGTGTCATTACTCTATCGGCGGCATTGTGCGCTTCATCGCCTGCGAGTAGGTTAGAAAAATGACTCCTCCATAATCTCAATCCTCAATCAATGATTCCTGTTTATCGGTAACCAGATTTCCATTTTCATCCTTACAGAAAGTCACTCCGGGTTTAAAACCTTCAGTCAGACGCTTGACCTTTTGATAAAATTTTCGAGCTTCATTACCGTCACGTAACATCTCAACTCCCTCCTTTCTTGCTCCTTTATCTTGTATCTGGAAAGGCGTTTCTCCTCTCACCGTTTCTCTCGATATCGCTCTCTAACAACTCGCGTTGCACCCGACTGCAGAGTTCTCTGATAGGAAGCGTTCTTCTCTGCAGTAGCATTGCGATACTCCTCGTCGTACCAAGCATTATTCACAGGTTTTGTATAACCAATGACATCCCTGGCAGCCCTATCCACGGGTGATATGTTTCCACTGCTCACATATATCTTAAAAAGACGGAGAGGTTTCCCGGTGCAGTCAAGAGAGTGTGTTTGAAAAGGCTGCGGCGGTCTGTTCTGATTGCTGCTTAGCGTTGTCTAGCTTTCGTTGCATGTTGGGAAGAGCGGCGTTTACCATGCTGAGCCTAGAGCGTGCCTTGCCTGCGACAAGATAGTGGTCCGAGTGAATGTTGGGACCACGTAACGTTCGCACGTCTAAGACGCTCGATGTGTGCCTTCCGTCAATCAAAACATAATCAATTTGGTTGCGTGTTATTTGATCTGGACTCAGCCTTGTGAATGTTAAGTTGTTGAAATCTGGTACTACTAACTACCACGTTCCGACCTGCGGCGAAATCGATTAGCCTCTCTCCATTATTGGAGGTAGTGTCCGACGGCTGCGAAAAAGATTCCTTCCCAATCATGGCGTTGAAATCGCCATGCACGATTTTGACATGGTGTTTGGGACAGCGCTCATACAGACGTTTCAAGCGCTCATAGAACTCATCTTTAGCATCATCGACTTTCTCTTCCGTCGGGGCGTGCGCACAAATAAAATATTTAAAATATTTAGCCTTGATGCGAATCGCAGCAAGGCGCTCGTTAACAAGCGTGAACCTATAGACGAGACCAGTTTCCTACTCACCACGAAACCACATCCAAATTCGTGCTTAATCGTGAACTTGAGCAAACGGATCCCAACCTGTTTCTTAAAAGCGATGACAAATTAATTGCGTAATAATACTAATACGAATATCCGATTAATCTCTACTCACAGTCTACGAAAACAATGCACTTATAAAAAATAATTGATAACATTTTTCTACGAATATAAACAATGCATTTTTTAATTATATCTTTTACATTTGTTTCATTCGCTTTTGTGTTTCAGAACCATATATACACACACACATATATTCCTCGTTGAATTCAGTACTTGAAAAGCCGCGGATATGGCTGAAGCCCATGCCGCCGTTGCGTTTTCTTTTGCGATTACGCACGAGGGCTTCGACATCAATTATGATCATGAGGTGTTGAACCTCGTCTGGAATTCTGGTGTGCGTTCATGGAAGAAACGTGTAGCACGTGCGCGGGTAAGTGCAAATCGTTGGCGAATAACATTTCGAATATATATGTATGCAATATATAAAATATTTATTTAACGCTTCCACTTTTTAGAATGGCATTCGTAACGGAGTCTATCCAGCACACATACAAAGCCTCTGGCTCATCTCCGCACTAGCGTTGGGCTTACACTTTGCTGGCTACCAAGTGCCATTTAACTTGGCCAATAGAATATTAGTGCATTTACCTACGAACACTGTTAACTGGCAGATTGCAGCGTGCTTTTTAGCAGCTTTGACCATATGGCTATCGATTTGCTTTACAATGCGGTACACTCTTAAACTGCTGCTTATGTACAAAGGTTGGATGTACGAATCGAGAGCGCCTGGTAGTAAAATATCGTTGCCTACTCTATTATGGTCAGCGGTGGTAAAAGTTTTATCGAGCTGGAATACACCGGGCCTGTACAGTTTTCAAGGATCGTTGCCACGTCTATCGCTGCCGTCCGTGCACGATACAATGACGCGTTATCTTCGATCCGTACGTCCGCTGCTTGATGATGAGAATTACACGCGTATGGAAGGTTTGGCCAAAGAGTTTGAGCAAACTATTGGCAAGAAGTTGCAATGGTATTTGTTGCTAAAAAGTTGGTGGTCTACAAACTACGTTTCTGATTGGTGGGAAGAATATGTGTATCTGCGCGGTCGCGGCCCTCTTATGATTAACAGCAACTTTTATGGCACAGATGCCATTTTCATGAACCTCACCAATAAGCAAGCGGCGCGTGCAGCCAATGTAATTTCGTTGCTCTTGAACTTTAGGCGTCTAATTGAGCACCAAGAACTACAGCCGGTAAGACTAAGCTTATTTTTAAATGATTAATATAATTTATTCCATACATAATTTTCTTTGACTACAGATCATGGTTCAAGGTATGATACCTCTCTGCTCCTGGCAATATGAACGTACTTTTAATACAGCGCGTGTACCTGGCTTGGAAAGCGATCGCATCATACACTATAAAGACTCTAATCACATTGTGGTATTACACAAGGGATGCTATTACAAGATGATCATTTACTACAAGGGGCGCATTCTGCGACCATGTGAACTGCAAGTGTAAGTTTCTGACACCAAATAATTTAACTCGAATTAATTATTGTTTGGTCTTGTTGTTTACAGTCAAATTGAAGAAATCCTCGAATCACAGGCTATACCGCTTGATGGTGAAGAGCATTTGGCAGCGCTTACCGCTGGTAATCGTTCGAAATGGGCTGAGGCACGTAACACATTCTTTTCGCGCGGAGTAAACCGAGTCTCGTTAAATGTAATTGAATCGGCGGCGTTTGTCTTATCACTCGATGATGAGCCTCTAGAGTTTGACTTAGCGCGTCCCGAATTGCTTGATCAGTTTGGTAAAAATTTACTTCATGGCAAGGGTTATAATCGCTGGTTCGACAAAAGTTTTACTGTATGCGTGGGCTCAAACGGACGCGTCGGCTTCAATGCAGAGCATACTTGGTAAGTCTGAAAGAATTGCGCTATGCTGTGAATAAATTGTCTGTCCGTTCAAGCTTTCGTCCTTCAAATTTTATTTTGAAATTCAGTCAAATTTTCAAACTTACTTTTTAAATTAATCATAAAAAGGGCCGACGCTGCTGTCGCTTCGCACATGTGGGAGAATCTTATGGTCGATGAACTCGTCATGGATGGGTAAATTGATTTTGAAATTTAATTTTTTGAAGCTGAAAATGTTTACACTGCTGAAGGTGTTGGTCATTGATTACGTCGTTGGTCTGAAGTTTTTGCCTATATTATTTTTAAGTTTTATTAAATTAATTAATTGGTTATGGTTGTAATAATGTTATTTAAATAATTTTATTTTATTTAATTTTTTTTGCGTGGAATTTTAGGGCTGATGCACCGGTTATGGGTCATCTTTGGGAATATATTTTTGGTGACGATATTTATGGGTAAATTTTTCTTTAATCGAAAAATAAATACACCTGTAAAAAGTTGTTACTAACCAGAAGTTGTACCGTTAAAACTTAATTCGTTTCACTAATTTAATTCATAATGTCGTTGAATTTCATATTTTTTCATACTATACCTTCATTCCAATGTTTAATAACATTCATTCGTATTTGTGACTAACATTAACGGTGCTAAATTATTCAGTTCCTCTTAGCAACATCCTAAATGAACTTTATTATTACCTATATAGATACGAAGAAGATGGCAACACAAAAGGCACTCCAGAATTTCAGCCACCAACACCTACACGCCTCAATTGGGATCTGAAACCGTGTTTGCCTCAAATCAAGGAAGCTACCATAGAGGCCACTAAATTGATCAATGTAAGTTATATTTATCTTTTAATTCTGTAGCCATTATTTTTAATTTTCATTTTCATGTTTTATGGCAACAGGAAGTAGATCTACGCATTCTCGTTCACGATCAGTACGGCAAAGGCTTCATGAAGAAGTGTCGTCTGTCGCCAGATGCGTATATTCAAATGGCTTTGCAGTTAGCATACTACCGCGATGCCGGTCGATTCTCACTGACCTATGAAGCGTCGATGACACGTCTCTTCCGTGAGGGCCGCACAGAAACAGTACGTCCGTGTACAATTGAATCCTCAGCTTGGGTGAAAGCAATGCAGAATCCAGGTGTTTCTAACGATGAACGCGTTAAGCTATTGCTGGCTGCCTGTGATCGTCATCAGTTGGGCTACCAGGATGCTATGTGTGGTCGCGGTATAGATCGACATCTATTCTGTTTGTATGTTGTATCTAAATACTTGGAGGTCGATTCGCCCTTCCTTAATGAAGTACTCAGCGAGCCTTGGCGCTTGTCTACTAGTCAAACACCGCATGGTCAAACGCCAAAAATGGATCTGAAAAAGCATCCGAATTGTATTAGCGCTGGAGGCGGTTTTGGACCAGTTGCCGATGATGGTTATGGTGTTTCATATATCATTGCCGGCGAGAATCTTATATTTTTCCATATCTCAGCGAAGACAACGTGTCAGCAAACGGTGCGTATAATTTCATTAAATCATAGTACATATATTAATTTGTTTATAATATCCATATTGATGCGTACAAGACCTAAAGTAAGCTCAGCAAAACAATTCGATTAAGTTTTGTCAACCTTTTTTGTTTTCGCCACAATGCTCGGGTTTCGTATCTCGGATTTTCATTTCTAAGTGTTTTCTGAAAAGTTCGAAAGCAAAATAGTCTGTGCTATGGGTGGTAAAAATTTGTATCGGTCTTGTTATTTTTGGATATTTTACGATTGCTAAAACAACAATATTGCGGTTACAATAGATTAAAAAGTAAACCTTTGAATGGAGGCCATTTTTAACTGATTTTGAAGAGTAAAAGAGCGTCAGCTCTAGTGAAGATTTATTTTTGTCTTGATTTTCATTGACTTTTTTTCTTTGGTTTTCACAGGATGTGCATCGCTTCTCGGACCATATTTCCACGGCATTGGCGGATATTCGTTGCATGTTTGAGCAACATATGAAAGATCACCCCAGGCCCGCCAAGAAGCTTACCAATGGCACTGCAAAATAACAGCTTTTATAGGAGTCAAAAGCGGGATTTTTATTAGCATTTGTTTTTTTATTTTGTGTAGTAGTTTGTTTTTTTTATTAGTTATTACTTTTATTGTACAATGTAAGACTTACAACTAGTTCAATATTATTTACAAATTGTATTAAGTCATACAAAAGTGCAAAAGCGTAGAAAATTCAGAGAAGAACAATGCAATTTTATCATTAATTCTAATTCGGCTGAAATTAAGTTAAGTGTAAGAGCGCCTTTGCACAATAATTGCTGTTTCTCATTTATCTAGCTAAGTTTTAGACGAAGAAATACATTAAAGAAAAGAGAAAAACCATATTTTAAAATTTTTCGTTCATTTCTTATTACCCAGCAATTGGGTTGGCATGTATGGTGACACCATTGATTTTCTTATCTACCAATGGACGATAGTTTTTAGGATTGACCTGCATCTTTTCTAGCTCATCGAGTGCATCGAAGCCGTCTATTACACGTCCAAATAGCGTATATTTCAAGTCCAAATTGGGTTGTGCCGCATACGTTATGAAGAACTGGCTCCCGTTTGCGTTCGGTCCATTATTCGCCAAAGAAACCATGCCACGATCTGTGTGCTGGAAAAGGACACAAAATAATATTTATAATATAAGGGTAATAATTAAGGATCATTGCTTAAATACCTTTAGATTTTCTTTGAATTCGTCGTCGAATTTTTCCCGCCAAATTGATTCGCCTCCTTTACCGGTGTTGGTGGGATCACCAGTTTGAACAATGAAACCCTTGATATTACGAATGAAAACGCAGCCATTGTAATATTCACTAGCGCAGTGTGCTAGAAAATTTTCACATGCTTTTGGACATTCATCGCAAAAAAGCTCGATTTTTATGTCGCCGACATCCGTGTGCAGTGAAACTGACTGAAATGAAAGAATGAAATTTTATTTAAAAAACTAAACAATTGACGTGCTTCCGAAACACTTACCATATTGAGAGCTGATAGTATAATGAAAACCACAGATTACTTCGTTTGTTTTGATGCGTCTGCGCTTATAGTTTGAACTGCTTTAACTTATACGAAATGGAACTGTACAGTAAAAGTGAATTTTATTGTTGCACTGTTTTTTACCAACCAGACCGATGATTGAAATTCATCGATTATTTGCAAGTTATCGGAGTCGTTAGATTATTACTTATAAATTAGGCTAACTTTCCAACACTTAATCTCTGCGATTGCAAAGTTTTTGGCGGGGAAACAAAACTGTGGCAATAGATCGAACCGCTGAAACCAAGTAAAGTTTAATAAAAAAGAGTGCTTGAATCATCACTTAAATCAAATATGAAGTGTAAGATTCCAGAGATATCATGGCACAATCGCGATCCCGTGCTCAGCGTCGACATACAACCGAACTATGTGGTGTCCAAAGAGGCGTCCGCGTCGTCTTTGACAACGGCGACTACAATTTGTAGGCTCGCCTCAGGTGGTACTGATGCGCATGTACTTATTTGGTACATAAATCGAACTGCAGATGGTTGTGACATAGAGCTGGAATTGGCTGCTGATTTGTCTCGTCATCAGCGTGCAGTAAACACGGTACGTTGGTCGCCAAACGGTGAATTGCTGGCCTCCGGTGATGACGAGAGTGTGGTCTTCATTTGGAAACAGAAGGGTGAAAACGAAGTGGTTAACATAATGGACGACACTAATGAACAGGACAAAGAAGTTTGGATCACACTGAAAGTGTTGCGTGGCCATACAGAGGATATTTATGATCTAAGTTGGTCCCCGAATTCGCAATTTCTAGTCACTGGCTCTGTTGACAATACGGCTATAATGTGGGATGTACATAAGGGCAAGTCAATAGCCATACTCGACGATCACAAAGGCTACGTGCAGGGCGTGGCTTGGGATCCGAAAAATCATTACATTGCAACGATGAGCACAGATAGGTAAATATAAAACATTGAAATATGTTCCTAATATAAATTGTGCTTACACTTGTCAATATTGTTACAGACACATGCGTGTTTTTGATCTGCACACGAGAAGAGTACTGCATCGCATCAGCAAATCGATGCTACCTGTGTCAGAGGGAAACGATTTGCATGGAAAAAGTGTGCGACTTTATCATGACGGCACCTTGCAAACATTCTTTCGGCGTTTGTGTTTTACGCCAGATGGCAAACTGTTGCTTACACCCGCCGGCGTTACCGATTACGACGGCGTTGTAAAACCATTGAACACAACATACGCGTACAGCCGCTATGATATGCGTCAGCCAGCGTTTGTGCTGCCCTGTCCCGATCAGTATACAGTGGCTGTACGTTGTTCGCCGATATTGTATCAGTTGCGTCAACATGATGTCTCAAAAAACCCTCCAATTGTAGCCTTGCCTTATCGAATGATATTCGCGGTAGCTACGAAGAGCTCCGTCTACTTCTATGATACGCAACAAAAGCAACCGTTTGCAGTCATTTCGAATATACACTACACGCGTCTTACAGACCTAACATGGTCGAGTGATGGTTGTGTGGTTGTCGTTTCAAGCACAGATGGTTTTTGTTCGCTGATTACTTTTAATGCCGGTGAGCTGGGTGAAATATACGAGGATAGCGATGCAGTGCTGGGCGCTGCAGTAATGTGTGATAACACATTTAAAAACGGCAAAAAGATAAGAAAGCAAAAGATGCGCAAACCCTCAACGGATGAATTAGGAGTGCGAAAACCTCTGCAAGATAATTTAAATGGCTTAAAGGAGGAAGCAGGAATAGATCTTGCAGCTACGCCAATCGAAATTAAGCGTAAAATCAGCCAGACGCAAGATGACTCCAATGATTCAAAAGAAAACGCGCAAACTAATGAAACGAAAATAACGGACAAAGCTGAAGAACGAGGTGATTTGAAGATTCTAACACAAAAAGAAGTCAAACCCATAGCTATAAGACGGAAGGAAGCTACACCTATTGCAATTAAACGAAAACCTGGCATACCATCAAACCCAATCGATAATAAATCTGTTAAAGGTAGTGAAAATGTTGACGATTTGAAAATAGCAAATCAAAAAGTGCCAACACCCATAGCTACCAGACGTTCGCCTAGAAAAAACGTTGATAATACTTTGGAAACAGATGTCATATCACCACAGAAATTAGATACGGAAGCGGTTATTAAAATAGCCACTCCTATTGCGATTAAGCGTAAGGCTAGCTCTGAAAAGGACGACGTAGCGACATGCACACCAACAAAAGCTGAGACAAAACTACCGATAAAGACGGATATTATAATTGACAAGCAAATTCTCAGTTCAGATGAAAAATTTGAATCACCTGAAAAGAAAAGTCGCCCCGTGACACCTATATCGGTACGTCGTCATCCGCGTACGCCGAAATCCAACACAGAAACGCCAACGCAAACAGCAAAGCGTGCAACACCAATTGCGGTTCGTCGCACGCCGCGGGCACTAATCGCAGCACCCGTCAATGCGCCTACAGTGGTGGAAGAAGCAATGGATGCATGGCCACTCGAGGAAGGTATTATACCTATTGCAACCGTAGCAACAATAGCAACTATACCAAGTAAGCAAAAATCACCACAGAAAAGTGTAAACGACAAATTAGTAACAAATCTGCCTGTAAGCGAAGCCACTTCCGATCGCACTGAGGACATAAGACTAGTCTATGAAGACACAGTGGAAGAACCACCGCCAATTTTAAACAAAATGCTGTCTGATTTTACTCTAGACTGTGTTGCAGAAGTAAAAACATGTGCCGCGGCTGAAGCCGATGAACCGGAGCAGCAAAAGCCTCAGACACCAAACAATAAAACACCGCGACGTGTACCTCTCAAAACGTTATCGACGCCCAAGTCTAAGAAGAAGTTGCTAGAGTAAAGGTCGTTGTGTCTTGGGTCGTTTGCTTAAAATATCAATTTTTTATATATATAACTATAAATTATGTAATTCACAAAGGGAATAAACCATGTTGCACATACATAATTATGTACATATCGATTTTTTATTATAACTTTACACTTATGACTGTGTCTTGCATTTTAGAAGATATCTTTATGGTGGGATAAACGAAAATAGAAATGACTCAATATTTTTTGTTGTTTTATAATGATTTATTTAAATTTAAGATGATCTCTAACATTTTGAGTTTCTTTTACATACAAACATCTTTTTTTCTGATTGGTATTTTTGTTTATTTGTTTAAGTAAACTTTTAACGTAACATCAACGTTATGAATTCATAAATTTTATTCGTTTCTGTTACTGGATAGTGTGCTCAGTGTAAAAAGAAAATAGAAAAAAAAACTAACTAAAAATAGGCAATTAGATTGGAAAATATTAGTTTTTATCATCGTTTGTGAAAATGAATAGTGTTGCGTTAAATATCGCCGAGTGATGTTGTCGAATTATTATTATGTAGTTGATTTTCTCTGTTCATATATATATTTATATATAACAGATACGAGTAAACACTTCTTTTTTAATACATACAATTTCAATAAATACAATATATTTAATACAAATGTAACATGATGTTTGGACAACTAAAGCAATTCTGAATTATGCTACAATTTAGATTCAACGTCTAAAGTTTAGGCTAACTATTAATGTTTCTTTATGTTTCGCATTTATTATTTATTTTCAATTAAATTAGTAATTTTGTTCGATTTTTTTTTTTTATAGTTTGATGATTTTGATTTTATATATATGTATGTATGTATGAATGTATATATATATTACTGCATGTCTTAAGAACTTAAATTAGTTAGTTTGTCTCTGAAGTGTTTATGCTTTGTTTTATTTTTTCAATTGCAAAAAATTACAAGATAGAATAAAAAAAATATTTCTTTCATATGTACTTTTTTTTCTTAAATGTGTTGTATATGTAGGTAGTTAAACTGTTTATCTTAAACAATTTTAATAAGATGGTACACATCAACATAAACTGTTCTTTTAACTGTTTTTTAATAAAGTATTTAAAAAAAATAAATCAATTACACAATTTCTTTTCATATATTGTGTTTATTAATTTATTCAAAACTCATGATTAGAAAACAAATAAATGATCTGCTTAAGTTGACGTGAACGAACTATCTACTATATGTTTCTACTGTGTTGTGCATATGACTTTGTGGTTTAGTTTTCATTGAATAGGTTTTTAGAAAAATATGAAAAGACTTTTACTGCATTATATATTTTTTTCTTAATATTAATGAGTTGAAAAAATGTATTTTGCTGTATGAGTTATTATTAGTTTTATTATTCATGTGTATGTACCCATGCTTAAATTCAAAACTATTTCTCTTTATATATTCATCGCTTTAGATTTTGTTTGTTTGTTTTTTTTTTTGCTATATTTTCGAAAGCTAGTTAGAAGATAAAGAGTTTGTGTTTGCAAATATAATTTATTGGGCAGTTCACATCAACTTAAGCAGTTCGTTTATCTGTTTGTTTATTTATTTCACTGTCAACTAAACAGCGAATGAAACAATGTTCAAACTGAACAACTGTTTATGAGCAAATTGCGTGGATATAATAATCCACATTTTCGCTTCCACCATTTTCATTTAATTTATTTTGTTAATAAACAGGTTAAAGGTCTGCTTAAGCTGTTGTCAACTTACTATATGTATTTGACTCAAAAAATTGTTTTGTGCATGTCTGCACTGACTTAGTTTTTTAAAGAGAGAGGAAAAATTAATATTGATTCTGTTTTACTCTGTAGTCATGATGATGCTGTATGTATATATTTTCGTTAATAACATTATTTTTTTCTTTTTTGTTGTATAATTACATTTGTTATACATACTTTCAATCTTAAATTGTTTAGTAAGTTTATTCATACTTTTTCATTATTGTATTAATTAAACTTTCAATAAATATATAATTACAATTGCATAATAATTTTTTTTATTTTAATATGAGTTTGTTCACTTTTAGTTTTTTTTTTTTTTGTTTAATGTAAAAATGGTCACCACTGGGCTTGCTTATTATGATTTTTTTTGTTTGGTTTTATTTTGCATGATTTGTTTAAATCTAGTTTGAAATGGTCACAAAATGTATCAGAATAGATATCTAGTAGAAAGTTATATTTTTATTTATTTAGTTTTTTAATTCTTTTTTTTTCTTTTTTTAAATATTTTTATGAGCTTAAATTTAAATGATTAGGTTTTGCCAACTTTTAAGCTTTCACATTTTTCCACATTAGCTGCCAACTTTGTGCAAATTTTCAAAAAAAAAAAAAAAATATATATATATATATAAAATTTAAACTTTGTAATTATGGACATAAAATGAATAAAAATATATTATATAAAAAAAATTAAAGACAAATGCAACGTTTGTTTTTATTAATAAATAGTTTTTATTTGAAATATTTGGTAGAGATTTACAATTTATTTTAAGGAAAATAAGTTTACTTCTTGCATTCGCGGAATTTGGATTTTGTTTTTTACAATATTTACGCGTTTTGGGTTTGCTGAGTCTATTTGCTGGCGCTTCAGAAATTTTTTAGAATAATATGTTTTCCCTGCTACGTAATACTATTTTATTCAAACTGGTTTTAATTTTCGTACACTGGGCATTTTTTAAATATATTTTTTGTAGTTATATATTTATAAATAAACATTTATTTAGTTACATATTTGCTATTAAACATACAATTTGTTTCTTGCTTTAAATTTGTTAACATAAATTATGCTATCTGTATATAGTAATATTATTAAAGATAAAATTATATTGGAAGTTTTACAGAGAGATAGATTCAATGAAATATTTTCAAAATAAGAGATAACATTAACTTCGGTGCAACCGAAGCTTAAATACTCTTCACACTTGCAATGCCTAAGCGTGTACATGTTAAACCATTACTAAAAATAGTTTAAAGAAATCTCTAATCGAGACCAAAACTACACAGTTGGCTGACTTAAGAAAAAAAAAAATGTTTTTACAAATTATTGCTTAAATTAAATAAATGCAGTGTTTATATTTGAGTCCAATTTATGTGTATATCTTCGTTGCAACTGTTGCCTTTGCATATAAAAAGTTTTCATATTAATAACTCAATGATTGGAGGTAATAGAGCGCGGACAAACAGACGGATATGGCTAGAACGAGGATTTCTCTAGTTTATATGCGTCGTCTTCAATGCTGCCTTTAAGGTGTTGCAACATTATGCATAACTTCGCTCTGTGCGAAGAGTATATAAATATTATGCGTAACTAAAAAACCAAAAAGGATTTTAGCAAGCTTGTACATATTTATAATAAAGAAATAAGTAATAAAACAAAATATAACACAAATAAATTCACAATTTTTATAATTAAGACAAATAATATTCTTCTTTTTCCTTGAAATACTTTTAATATTTGAAGCAAGTTATTTAGAAATTTTCATTGCAGTACATATATAACTAATGAACGTTCATATGCACATATATATGTAGATGTATGCATAAAAAACATATCATTTTCGTTTTTTTAAATGCCATTCACTAATAAATACATCGAATTACATATACAATTATATTTAAATACTTTTATGTACTTGTGTATATATATATATATATATATATATAGGTAGATAGTTAAGACATTTAATGACTTTTCAGGTTTACGCTATTTGTTTATTATTTGCTGCGGTGTGTCTGTGTGTGCGGATTTGTTTTCATTTATAAATTGCATAGATTCAATTATTAGCAAATGCAGTTTTTTTTTATTATAGTACAATCAATTAATACTCGCCGTCATCAAGCAGCTAGTTCAAGTTTTTCAACGTTTGTTTAAAATTTAACACAACAAATTTTAACTAGACATTGAAAAACTCGATCTACCTCGATATCGATCAATTTTGAGACAGGTGAGTGCTTAAAAAACATTTTGTTTTAATTGCAAAATCCTTTAAACGTTTAAGAGAAAATAAATCAATTATTTTTTTTTTTATTTTCTCTTTTAATAGCCTAATTTGAACAACCTAAATATTATTGCCAGTAAAGTTATATTAAAAAAACTGCAGCATAGTTTTGAGCTTTGAAAAAAAAAATTATTAAAGAGCACATTTATAAACGTAAACTACCTTATTCATAAAAAAGATTAGTATGTATTTAAATAATCTTCGAAAAGTTTATTTAGCAGTTGAAAAACAATCAATTTAATTAGTAGTTCATGTCAATTAAAGTAGACCGTTTAACTGTTTATGCACAAAATGTATCTGAACAGAAACTAAACGAAACTGCTTAAGTTGATGTGAGCTTAAGCAGATCGTTTAGTTGCTTAGTTTCTGTTCAGATACATTCTGTGAATACACAGCAAAAACTTTTTTAGATTATTTGTATATCTGTCATAGCTTTACAATGCTATAGAAAATCCGTTGACTAGTTAAACAGTTGTTCATTAATTATTATTTTTCTATGAATAAGGCAGTTGCAATATTTTCGAAGATATAGTGTATACAATTAGTAAATTGAAGTTTTAATTGCATTGAATAGCACTCGTTTTCCATGTTATTATTGCAATTTGTTATAATAAATAAATTATAAAAAAATAGTTAACTATTAGATTTTGTAACTAAAAAACAACGTGCTGAAATGCATAAACAAATTAAAAAAAAATGTATATGTAAACAAAAATATATGTTTGTGTATATTTTTAATGTATGTGTTTAGTAAGTTTGTATAAGTTTGTTTATGCTTGTGTATTGTAAATGCACATTTACATGTTTTGCGCGTTGTTTTGTTGTGTCTGCGGCGATTTGTGTGTTTTTATTGTTGCATTGTGTGCGTGTAATAAATGTTATTAAACTGTTTTTTGTTTTGTTTTTACTTATGACAAGTAATAGAAAAAATGCACTTTATACTGTGGCAAATGCTGCCGCATCCGTTTAAACCTGATGGCAATATTTGGCTTTTTGCTTTGTGCCTGCCAATTTTGTTGTTTTACTTTGCTGCCTTTTGATGCATGTTTGCTTTTGTAATTTTTTTGTTTTGTTGTTTTTTTTTTTGCATAGTTACTTTATAACATTTCTCTTACATATTTTGTAAATATATTAAATAAGTTTTTTTTGTTTGTTTAATTTTTACTTTTTTGTTGAGTTTTTTTTTTTTCTTTCAAGTTTTTGTTTTGTTTTAAATAAGCTTAAATGTTAAAGATTTTTATTTTGTTTTTGGTTTGTTCACTTGTTCTTTTGCTTGTATGTTTTGTTCATCATGCTGTTTTGTTTATTTTTTATACATTTAGTAATAAACTTTTTTAAGATTTAAGTTTTTCATTTCTGTGTATTTGTTTAATTTTTTTATCAATATTTTTTCTGCTGTTGTAGTTCTAAATACACTTAAAACTTAAATAGACCTGAAGAATGTTGCAGCATGCATATGCGCGGCATTGTTCTCAAAATGAAATCCCAAAAGACTTCGCAACATGAAACTAACAAATACATCGAATACATACATTGAAGAACACAGATAATTTTATTAACTACATTAATGTTCATTTTGTTCGGTTTTTTTTCTCTCTCTTATATCAAATTATTTTCTATATGAACATGGAACGCAGCCAGCGCTGGCAAGAAAGCTAATGATCGACTGTTCGATCGTTCGTTCAACAACTAAGTAAATCACATAATAATTGTTTATTATGTTTTACACATTTAGGAAATGTTTCTGCGCTAATAAAGTTTTTTTTCTGTTCATCTTTGGGCTGTTCTATGTTTTCTTTTTAAACTCCTTTAAAATACACATTTAAATATATATGCAGGTATATATTTATATATATATATATATATAGTTTGATGTTGTTTGTAAGTGTTTTTTTCTTTTTCTTTTTGTTGTTTGTGTCCTTTGTGTTTGTAGTTTTTTTATTTTGTTCTTCTTGTTGTAGTATTGGTGGTGGGCTCTTGTGCTGCACGCGCTTAAATGCCTAAAACGCCTTAGTACAAACCGCAACCGCGCAAATTGTTGGCTATAATAACGTCGGTGACAGCATCGAATACGAACTGTATGTTGTTGGTATCTGTGGCGCACGTCATGTGGCAGTAGATTTCTTTTGAGGTTGATTTGTTTTTCGCTTCGAATTGAGCTTGAATATATGCAGCAGCCTCACCGTACTCCTGTCCGCCTTTAATTATAATAAAAAAAAAAAAAAATGATTAAATAGCAGTCGAAACTAAAAGGTTTTCCAGTAGGGACATAGACATTTTGCGTTTTAAGTCTCCTGTAACCAAAGAGTAAATTAAGTTTGTGCAAATATAATATATAGTATATAACAGGCGAGGAAGACCTCATAAAGTTATGTGTAAATTTTTGCTCCGTTTCAAAAGTTGATATAGACATGTCCATCTGCTTTCCGTATGGACGATAACTTGAAGCTTGAATACTCTCCTATTTCTTCGCCCGTACACTTGTATGCAATGTACATGGCAAACTTCCCTGCCTATGTTAGGAATTGCACTAACCATACCAACTTACTGCTCCCTTCTGTATTTTTGTATGAAAAAATGCGTATTGTTGTTGTTAATTTTGCGAGAAATACCCAATTTGGTCTAATCACTAACAAGTCATGTCTGTCTGCCCGTATGAATATCGAAAAATTTGAGTCTATAAAATGTAGTGCTGTCAAGTTTACTCTGCTATTCCTACTACAAATGAGTAACATTTAATAAACATGTTAAGCCTTCTCTAAGTGGTATTATTATTACTTCTGAATGTATTTTACTTCAATTCTAAGAAAATATTCCATAAACAACCATTCAAAGGGATAAGCCTTTATATAATTCTGTCCTTTATTCTAGGTTTTTGTATGAAAAACATTATATCTTATACTACTCCCAATAAAATATTCCACAGAGATCCACATAGGAATATATGCGCATACAAATTTAATGGGCGTATATGGTATCTCAAAGTCGTGCACACTCAACTGAAGCGATCTTTCAAAATATCTGTCAAGGCTTAAATTTTTACTATGCTGAAGAGTTAAGGAACCAGCAACGTTTGAAAACTATAAAAAATTACTACCGCAATTCTGAGAGCAATGTACCCAATTTATTTGTCGTAATTCTTCTTTATTCAGACACGACATTGAGAAATCGTTCCTGGCTGTTCCTGTGCCAGTGAAAAAACGCATCGATCGAAGTACAGTCGTAAGTGCTTCACTCCAAAATGCACAAAATCGGTCGACTTTATCATCACTTACAGACATTGGAAATTTATATAACAATTTTTTTTTAAATTTATAAACATCATAACCTCTAAGATCGAATTAACTCAAGAACTGAAGCTCATGATCATATGAAGCGCCAAGACTTCTCCTAAAAATCGAAAAATCATCTTCACCAATGACATTTATCGTTGGCTAAATCGCTTTTTTAGATCTATATGTGCCTCAAGAGACTCCATTGCATCCACAAAACGTCGTTGGTTTTTTTTTATGTGCTAACGTTTGTCAAACTATTATCGGTCAAAGTTTCGGTCGATATTTGTTCTTATCGATCACTACAAATGTGTTCGCGGTGTTCATAAGAACGAGATCGATTTCCATACTTAAATGTAGTCTGTAATACATTTCAGCATAATATCTGAATTTTTCTGTTTTATTTAAACACAAAATGGTTATGTCCTTATTGAAAAACCCTTAACATAACTATCTATCCATAGTACACATACCTGTATACTCCGGGAAGCAAATTGTCAGTGGACTCTTTCGTATCTTTTCCTCGAATAAATCCTTTTTGTTCAAGAATAAAATGATTGAAGTATCTGTGAACCATTTATTATTGCAAATAGAATCGAAAAGTTTCAACGATTCTTGCATTCGGTTCTGTAAAATACAAAATTATACAAGTTATTCTTTATTCAATTTAGTAAAAAAGTAAACACAAACACACCGTAGTTTCATCTTCATGCAATACTTGATCGTACTCAGACATGGCAACGCAGAAAATGATCGCAGTTACATCCTCAAAGCAGTGTATCCATTTCTTGCGCTCAGAACGTTGACCGCCAACGTCGAAGAGTCTGTTACAAAGGAAGGTAAAAAATGCGATTAAAAAATGTTTACATTATTTTTATTAAATTATAGTACTCACTTGAAGTTGAGATTTTTGAATGAGAAATGCACTTCAACAATGCCGGTCGTCTTAACGCGAGTGCGAAGTATATCCTGTTCGGTTGGTTGGTAGTCTTTGGCGCCTAATCGATCCAAATCATCAAGGAAACTATAAGTAAAACACAAAAAATAAAATTCAAATCTGATAATAATTGTTTTGATTTATTAAATTGTACTGTCACACCTAATTGAAAAGCCGACGCGAAGTCGTTGTTCGCGTGAGATGTGCTAGACTAATAGCCTCATAAAATTCAATTGCATTGCGCGCACAAGTTGTCAGACTTTAATTGCTTCGATGGTTGACAGCCCAGGCTGAACTGAGCGTAAATTGGAAACGGAAAGTGGACGAAAAGACTGCATGAAACGTATACGTGGGTCACAATTTCTGTAGGGAACATTTAACATTTTTCAAAGTAGTTTTTCTGTACGTTTTAAGATATTTGGTATCTAAGCAAACATCATGCAATATTACACTGGGCAAACGAATGCCTAAGGTTGGTCCAATCCAACAGTTTGCCATATGACAATCTGGCATTGTACAACTGAACAAAAAAACAGGAGCGAAAGATAGGAGCTCATCACGAAAAATAGAATTAGTTAAACGATCATATAACAAAATTTTCTGAATTAACTTCACAATGGAAACCTGACACCGGTTAGCCCCTAATAACACCTTGCGTTACCAAGACTTACAATATAAATAGTTATCCTCGTACACACACTCGTACTAACATATTGTAGTAGTTATTTTTACCAAGTCTGCACCTCTCTGTGGTCAAACAAGTATGCCGGGATACGGATAAAAAGAGAGACGCCTACACATGTCCTTTTAATACCTCTTGTGTTGATGATTTTGGAAAAGATAAGCATTGTGTGCTATTGTCAACATTTACTTATAAATACATACACACATACATATGTATATATATATATACATAAATTAGGTGCTTCAGTAAATACGTCTACAAAATTAAACTTTGGTATGCTTCGAAGGCTTTAATGTGTGTCTTTACTAATAAAAACGTTAAAATTGAAAACCAGAGATCTTTAGTAAATCCAAACCTTGTTATATTATTTCACACGAAATTACAAATTGTATAAAAAATATGAATTTAAAATCCAAAATCGTCAATTAGATTGCAGTTGAATCTGATATTAACTTAAATAAAGAAGTTTTTCATACAAAAACACATAAATGGACTACTTTAAGAATAAATATTCTTTAAAATTAATATAAAACAAGAGACAACATTGCAGACCAGTGTGCTCGACTTCGAGATACCCTGTATGCCCATTATTCCTTAAATGTGTAAAGGAGTTCTATGCCTATCTGGATCCGTGTAGGATATTTATAGAAATTAGTGTAAGAGACACATAATTTGTCTTTTTCAGTTCGGTGGAGCATAATAAAACAATATTCTTACAAAAATCCAGCAAGGGAGACAGAGTACAATTTATCTGAAGAGAAATAGGGGCTATTAAATATCCAAACTTAAAGGCTGTATAATTTATAGTATCTAAGGTCTTATTGTTCATTACCAGACAGACGTACATGCCTATCTTTTAGTAGTTCGAATTGGTTCCTAATGGAATGTTTTTTAGGATTGAAATAAATTTTATCACATTTAGCTGAATTAACTACAACGATATATATAATAAGTATAATAATTTAAATATAGCCGAAGGCCACTACAACGACATACTTTTTCATACAAAAATTCTGAAAAGTGTTCAGATTTGTATAGGGGGCTAGCCCTTCTAGTGGACCGATTCGAGCCTAAATAGACTATTTTATAAGCATTAACGTAAGGTTGAACAAATTAACAAATTAACCCATATTAATAAAATTTTTTCGTACAAAAACTCAGAATGAGGGGTAGGTTTGCGTGAAAAAGAACTGTCACATGAACATAGCTCAAGAGCTGTTGAATGACATCGCTGGCAATCCATAAGTGGAGAAGAAACATGGCAATTTGGTTATGACGTTGAAACCAAAGTCCAATCCAATTAAGTTCGGTCAAATGTAAAGGTTTTACTTTCTTTGATTACAATGGCATGGGACATCGTGAGTTCTTGTTAAGTGGTCGTACGGTCTATAAGGAGTATGTCTTCGAGAGGCAATGCTCATGGCATTTACCTGTCATTTTTGGACAAATAGAAAACCATAATCATGCCTGAAAAGACACAAGAATGAATGATGTTTTGAGAGACCATATCAAAAGCGCATGTCAGAAGTACTTCGAGGATTGGAAAAAGGTTCTGGAAGAAATGTTTTATATCGGAGAGAATTATTTTGAAGGGGACAAAACATATATGTATCGATGAATAGTTGTTATATATTTAAATAATATCCGTGCAATATCTATAAAAAAATCTGAATAATAAAAAAAAGTTAAGTGTTCTTAGGGATGTAAATATTTATCGAGAAATATTTGTTTAACTTCCGTACAGAACTTTTCCAATTTTATGAAGTTGTATAAGTAGGTAAATATAAAAAAAAAAACATCTGGAACTTCTTTGAATTTTTGAAAACAGCAAAAGCGCATTGTGTGGGCAGTATAGACACACGTCGTCTGGTCAATAAGAGTTCGCATTCCATTTCATTTAAACCGATGCCGCGCCAAGCTAGCCACAAAGCAATTTAGTCAGTCAACAAGCAGCGGAAGCAACTTCGCCATCGCGCCAGGGCATCATATTGTATTTCGAAACATTTTATATAATTAGTTTTGTTTCGTTACACTTTCAGCTATATACGCTCTCCCCACCCGTCTGGGTCACGACTTTTCCGCTATGCAAACATATTTTTCCAAGTGTCTTTGGCTTTTGTTTAATTTTACTGCCACATATTATTTCGGTTTCATTGTGTGTGCGGTTTTTTTTGTTATTTTATTATTTTTGGCAGCAATCAGTCAAAAAAAAAAAAAAAAAAACATTGCGTGCATGGACAATGTCCGGAGACGTCGACGTAAAGTGACCCAAAATAAAAACAGCAGCAAGTAGGCCATACAATTGCCACCGCCACATTTAAAAGAAGTTTTTTTTTTATAATTAAACTAAAAAATTCACACGCACAATGACAAAAAAAAAAAAATATCATAGAGCAACAAGAGAAAAACTGGGCGTGTTTATCGCCAAGATACAAAAATAATTCAAAAGCAAACAATTGCTCCGTGCATAAATCAATTGTTGCCTTTGCTCTCGTATATACAAATATGTGGCAGTACTAGAGAAAGAAGCCCAGTAAAGTAACTCCATTACCAATTGTTGTAATTTCTATTGCCATTGTCGTTCATCTTTTTAGTTTCATAATAGCCCAGCAAGCCGCAAATGTCTCATCGATCATCGTGCGTTGCCTTTACACGCATAGAAGTTGTACTCAAGTCGAAATGTTGAGTGGAACGCAATTCAAGACAACCTGACCAGGCCAACGCAGCGCCTAACATATCGCTTACAAATTGTGTTTGCAAAATGTTTGCTGATGATGTACATACATCGCATTGCTGTCCATCATTTCAGCCTGCGGACATATGTATATTCGTCGGAGCCATTCGTGCAATTAATGCGAAGTTATACAAGTATAAAAAAATATATTGTATAATAGATATTAACTATGACGGCCTCCATAGTGTTTCGAGTATTTAAATTATTAGCTCGTTATATGTATACAAGCTGAGCAGAAATATTCAGACCCAAAAGCGTACAGGTGATAGGCTTGCAATTACCCACAACATAGCTTTTAGATTATAAGTTGTCATAAAATCAACGCATTTTTGATAGACGAATAAAATTTGCCATGGAAAGAGAAAGAAAAAATCTTAATTGTAAGGTAGAAAGCTTTTCACCCTGTATTCCCATTTCGCCTTAAATTTATATGGGGTATATAGTTAAAGCTTGATCCGTATGACATTTTATATTGGGACTAATATAAGATATACCAAATATTTAGTTTCAAGCTAAACTAAAAAACAAAATTTTTATTCTAAAAAATCTCCAGGAAGAGGGAAAGTTTTGTATGATCCAGTATGGACCTTAATGGATTCTGTCATAAGTTATTTTTAGCTAAAATAAGAAGAAAACAAAATAAATAAAAAGTTTTCATTCAAACACTTAGACGTGGCAGTTTTTTATAAGTACTACCCTTTAGCGATGGCTTGCCACGTCCACTAAAAACTACATATCTAAAGAGCGAATAGGACACATTAAATAATCAAACTTAAAAACTCTTTCCCTAATAGTGTCAAGTTCTCATTGTCCGACAGAAACATATGTATATATCGACATGACGTTTTGGTGAGGTACCACCACTTTTGGTGATCCGATTTAAACCCTATTGAAATCTTTTATTATAATTGATGAGATGTACACCAAGCTGAATTAACCACAACAAAATTTGTTTCATACAAAAACCTAGGTTTGTATGGGAGCTATTTGTATATACATATATGTATATCAGAGAAGATAAAGCCACTCATTTGAGGTACAGTTTCCGTCTTATGATACTGCTAGAAATTGGAGAAATTTTTTGAAGAAAGCTTTCTAGAAGTAGCGTTGCACAGGCTTTAAGGCAAATAAAAATTCTTAAGCCCACAAAATCACCTAACTATGAGGGCATTGAACTGTCAAAGCATTTTTAAGATAGGGGATACTGTTTTTAACAATGACTTCTAACGCCATTATTTACATTTACCACTTCCTCTTACAAAGGATGAGCGCTGAGATTGTGATGATACACATCCTATCGTCCAGTGAGCCTGCTGTCAGTATTCTTCAAAGTATTCGAAAGAATACTACTTGGAGCAATAGCGTAGAAGACCGATGGGTGGCTGGAACAGTGCCAGCGAGTAGTAAATACAATCAATACAAACGTTTGATAGGTTTTCTCATAAGGGACTTCTATTGAAGACTCAAGTTCTTTTTACAAAAATGTCATCACAGATCACATCAATTTGCAATTTGCAGAAAATGATTAAATAACTTTAATTAGGGTAAGTGCTTAGGGCATGTTTTTCGTACATGAACAGGTAAAGCCAATATTCTTGTCAAAATGAAACAAAACTCAAATGTACTCAGTTGTATCAAATTTAAAACTACTAATTGCTCTCACAAATATATATTTATTCAATTTGGAAACACTATTCTGTTGATTTGTTACACAAAAGTTTGTAAAACAATCTCATCTGCGACTTGATAGTTTGAAAAAATAATAAAGAACAAACACGTTGAAATGTATCCAATTTAATTTAATGAAGTAAGAAAGCAAGGTGTCGTTCACAAATGCAGCTGCACCAAGATATATGGGCCAATGAAGATATTAACCCAAAACGCATATCAAAAAAATTTGTTTTTTTTTGGGAATGTAATGGGTTCTCCAATATCTTCGACTGGTTGTTCCCAAACAAATTTGTTCATATAGACTTACTCCTACTCATATTCAGACTATATACGATCGTTTTCAGGCAACCCATTGTTTCTAGACTTCAACTGTTAAGCTTGGTAATTCTATATTTTAAAGAAAGACGGAAAGACGGATATCAATTCGCCGTCACAAGTGTACAAGGTAAATCACAATGAAATGAAATGGATATTGATTAAAAAATAAATATTTTTGAGAAAATTAGAAAGTCATCTTTTTTTTTTTTTTAAATCCTTTTACATAAGTATTATGACATATGCCACGCCATCTCCTACTTGTTAAATACACTTAATATGCTCTTGTCTCCTCAGTGTAGGGTATTACAACAATACTTAATGTCTTCTGAGCAAAATTAAATAAAATATTAAACACTACCTATACCCCATGCAGACACAAATACACACAACAAAGAGCAATATGTACCTAAACATGCACAGCAGCATCCGAATGCAAATAATTCCCCACGGCTAATATTTATTATAGCTATCAAGGCGCTAATTAACTGCGAGTCTTCTCATCACAACACATTTCACTCTCACTATCATCCGTCGTTCGTCGCCCAGTAATGGAACGAAGCCTAACCTATTTAGGTTGATAATTTGTTACCTTTCTGATTAGAGCAACATAATATCTCAAAAAGATTTCGTGTCGTGCTTGGCAAGTAAATTGCGAAATTCCCAAAACTATTTGCACTTGGTTTGATAAATTGTTCGCCGTAGATTCGTGAGTGCAGTTGAGAAATAGGTTGACGGTTGCAAAACGAACCCATTTTTTTTTATCGTTTTTAGCACTTCGTGTTTGAAGGAATCCATACACAATTTTGACATACAGCTAGCCACCTAAGTTCGATGTATGGCAATATACATCTCAAGATGCGGAATACTAACTAAAAGCAATCATTCGCTCAATCGCACAATAGCGCAGCCAGCCGACCGTCGCAGTAGCAATTTGTAGCTCAATAGTTAGTCAAGATATTGTTTAGCGTGTCTATAATAAAATTTTGACACAAATGCTAAAAAAAAACCTGCATCAGTTCATTATTGTATAACCACAATTTGAAGTTAGAGCCGGGTATTATTCGATGCGACATGGTGCAATACGTTCAGAAATAATCTTCTACACTGGAACTGCTTGTGGTTTTGCGTCATTAGTTAATTCTGATAGATTTATGTAAGCAATTTTGCCTACACAAGCAGACTAAACGCTTCGTTAAACTAATATGCACAAATATTTTTGCATAATCGTTAAATTATGGCGGAAGGTGCGTAGAGCGTGTAATAATATGTCGTAGAATTATCTATTCGAAATTCGCACAATTACTGAAATTGCGTCGTAGATGAAACATCATTTTTGCAGTTAATAGATGGATATGTATGATGAATCAAAATTTGAAAAACAATAGTTGAGGTCGTTGGTAATGATGAGAGATAATGATGTGTTTTCCGTTGCTTGCCATTGTTAGAGATAAACCTAAAGTACGAAACTATAAAATTAAATGCGTTCCAAGTTATAGACAAAGTACAGAGATTTAAAAGCTTAAGTTGCATTGAGAAGGCGTTGGAATTAAGTAATATTGCGCATTGGAGCAAAACCAATGTACGAGTGCAAAGTTCATATGATTCTAACCTACTTGGATGCGATGAAGTGCACAATACCGCCGACAGAGAAATGACCACCAGTGAATGATGGCACTATTGTAGAGCCACCTGACTATAACGAGGTTGATTCAGTGGTTAAAAAGCTGAAAAATAAAGCGGCGGGCTCTGATGGGCTGCCAGCTGAGTTATTCAAGACCGGCGGCGAAGAGTTGATTAGGAATATGCACCAACTTTTATGCAAGATATGGATCGATGAACGCATGACTGTAATCTCAGCGTTTTTTGGTGATGAACTGTCGTGCGATTTTTTCAATCTACTAGTGTCCTCTCGCACGCCTTTATTGTGTTTTGGATGGTCCACGATGACGTTCAATGTTGTAGAAAACTACCTCCATCTTGGATCCGAAATGACCAGCCACAACAACGTCCGCCTGAACTATACGATGAGGTAAACATAGTCCAGCGCATAAAATTCCAGCGGTTACACTGGGCCTTATTCGAATGGATGAAAGAGCTCCAGCACGTATGGTTTACATAGAGGCCGAAAACTTGATTGGAGGACGACAAAATAGCGGACGAACCGCCACGCGTTGGATGACCATCTATGGAGAAATCTTGGTATACTTGGTATTGAAAACAATTAGCGCCAGCGCGCACAAGACTATAGCAGATAGTGCGCCTTCCTGAATGTGGTCATGTCCGAAAGACGTTTGAAGGCTAGCTAAGCAAGTAACTTGCGTGAAGCAATACGAAGAAAATACTGAGATTTGTGGCAAGAGAATTTATGGCTTTTGCATAACGATGATGAGCCTGTAATTTTTTCTATAAACAACACCGTATTCAACGGACTTTGCCCTTTGCTAACCTTTCTTTTAGTTCAAAACAAAAACAAACGAATACATTAGCCCTACCAATTTTGGAAGTTTTGCTTTTTTGAAACATAGTTCGTATCGTTTCTACGGTCGGACAAGTTTCGAATAATGGAAAATAATATGTTAAAATATCTTAGCCAGAAAGAAGTCTTACAAGCAAATTTATTTGACACTGGACAACAAGTCCCATACATATTTTGCACTTACATTAGTTTTTTTTAAGTTTTTTTTAAACAGTTCAGTTTATTTCAGACAGATTGGTTAAATAGTTCAACTTCAGAGCGTAATAATTAATTGACAGGAAACGTTCAACGAAATAAATTATGAAAGTTGAACGTGGAGACTTCAATCATTTAAGAGCATTTCAGAGTTTAACAGAGTGAGAGAGAGAGAGAGAGAGCAGCGAGTAATAACCGAGTTGAAACTAATACAACAATAAAACTTTGATGTCTTTTTAAGTTACACCTGTTGCCGGTAGCGACATAGATACTCAATGTCTTAGGCAAACACATAGATACACAAACCACAGTTGGCAAGATCGCGCGCTCTCTGCGCTGTATAAGTAGACTATGTAGTCTGCGATCGCGTTTAGTTTGCCGCGACAGGCCCACGAATCAACTTCGATACGGTTTGAATATACTAACGTGCAGTTGTATACAAATAAATGTCGTGTTAATGAATGAACTCATGCAAAAAGTTTTTAATCGCAAGAAAAAGTGTTGCATGATTCAATAATGTTGGTGATTTAAATGATATACTGTAAAATAAGAGAAAAAAATCCATTACGGAAAAAATCAGTCAAACATGAAGTGATTAAAACTATTGCATGGAAAATAATAATTATCGCAAGATTTTATTTTTAATTCAAAGAAAAAAAAAACAATTAAATAAACTATTTGTGTTAAGCGTGAAAAGCGTTTTCTACGAAATGTGCAAAATCTAAAAAATAATTACTGCAAAATAAGTATCAGCGCGACAATATTAACTCTACATACACATATATATTCGCTCAACTTCTGTGGTCTTCAAGCGCCGTGCAAATAAAGGTGAGCAGACACCAAACGTGGTCCGCAATTTCAAGTTTTGTCTGGTCAATATTTGCGCTAGAAATATGTATGTAAGCTAGATATTTGTATGTATTTCTTTTTGTTTTTGGTAAACACTTGTAAACCACTTAAAGCAAGAAAAACTGTTTAGGCAAATGCCCAGCCTAAAGTAAAAACTGCAAAGGAAATATGCGCAATAAACAAAACGCTTTAGAAAAATTGACTCTTTGACATGAAAATAGCTTTGCATACTTTACGAGCGTCATTTAACGTGGAAAAAGTGCAGCAAAACACACAAAAAAAAAACAACAGTCTTCGAATACAGATATCTCGTATATAGTTTTAAGCTTCAAGGTTTGCCTTCAGTAAACTGAAAGATGTAGGCTTATGCACATATCAAACTGCCATTTGATGTGACTTATGCTGTTAAATGTTTGACATTTATGTTGGCTTTTATTGCCAGAAGTTAAATTTTATTATGCAATTAGAAATAGTAGTTACTGTCGCGTATGAGCTTGTACATACGAGCAAGTTAAGGTCATAAAGTGGCCAACAACTTGAGGTGATATAAAAAGGTTGGGTCATAGCGCACTAGATTGCTGCAGCTAGAGTTAGAAACGGTTTGGCTGTCTAATAGGGAACTTCTATAGATACATAGACACAACATTCATTTTTACAATAGTTTCTATTGGGCGCAGCAAAGCGTGGCGGGTAGAGCTTGTTTAAAATATAACAAGAAAGAACGCTGTAGTCTAGTGTGCTCAACATTGCGAAACCCTGTACCTCCATTGACCTCGAATTGGTATAGTGGATATGTTCCTATCTGGATCCGTGTATTTGTCGTTTCAAGCAAAACTCAAACACGTTAAAATATTTTTCTCTCAAAATCTTCAGAGAGTAGACAGATTTGTATGGTTTTCAACTCTCTGATATGGACCTTTATAAAATAAAACTTGTATCTAAAAGAACAAACCAAACAGCATTTTCCATTCAAAAACTCAAAAAAGTTTGTCAAATTTTTATGGTTAGTACCTATCTGAAGAAAGAATTGGGGAATATTTTATTAGGTTTGGCACAATAAGACATCAAATTCGGGCTTTTTATATGAATTAAACACAACAACATACTTTTTTTCTTACAAAAAATATGAAAAGTGAGGCCGACTTGTATAGGGCGATTCCTTTTCACGGCCCGATCTGGACCTAAATAGTAAATTTTTTAAGAATTAATATAATGTAGCAAATTAGTCAATATCCCTTCGGGAGGGGGTATGTAAATTCATTGAATACAAGTGAGCTGTAAAGTAATGTAAAGCGTTATATAAATATACAAATTTGAAGGATGTATCTATTATAGTCTCTAAGTTCTTAATTTTCATACGGACAGCCAGACGGAGATGCTTATATAGACTTGTGTTTCAAAAATTAAGAATATAAATACTTTATGGAGTCTGCCTCGTCTCCTTTTGCCTGAGACATACATTTACACAAACTTATATACACTTTTTCCCTATGGGAATAGGGTATAAAAAGAGGCTCTACTATTCCAGTGGACACTTGTTATGTAGACTTTTTAAAACCGCTATGCTTACTAGAAAAATAATTAAAGCATTTTTTCTTTAAATAATAATAATTGTATGAAAATTGGCTCACCATAAAAACAGATGAAACGAATGATGTTTTCATTGTTAAAAGCTGATATTGTATAAATTGTAAGATATTAAATACTCGCTTTGCTTGCCGAGCCAATGGTAATTCTTAAGAGTCTTATTTTACATTAATTAATTAGTAAGAAAAAATCTTAACGCTTATCGCATTTACAACAATCATAAAAATTCTTACGAATTCCGCAAATATAATCTTAATTACTTGCTAATTATTACATCTAACATTGAATGTATTGAAGCGGAAAATTGTCATAGTTATTGCAAAAGAGTAAACATTTTCAATAAGTTGCAACAATGTTGCTGCTGCGACTGGTTCGCTTTAAAAGCTGGAAAACTCAAATTAAAACAAAGAAAAAATTGCGATACAAGTTACGGTCAACTACCAAGACTTAACTCGCTAACCAGTCTCTGAGCGTAATTATTGCGTTTTTTAATTTGTGAAAGCCGATACAAATTTTCCAATGCCTTGAAAAAAAAAAAAAAAATAACAAAATAGCAAAATAAAGCATACAAGAGTCGCTTGAACACGAATGATAAGCGTTTGGAAATGTCTTATGACTTAATCCTTAAATCCGACCATGACGGAATTTGTTTTATGAATGACATCATTTCTCAACTGCAATTAGTTGGAGAATTCTTTGCACACCAAATGAATTCTTGCAATTTTCTACAATTCTAAAGTTGCGTGTTTTTTTATTTTTTATTTGGCAGAGCAATTAACATGGTCATAATAAAAAAAAAAAAAAACTGGTAAATAAGTTGCTAACAATCGTTTGGCAGTCTTGAATTTTATTTTCTTGGATTTCAAACGCGTTTTCGTTTTCATTCAAGCGTTAAGTTCACCTTGAGCGCAAATAATAGTAATCATGAATAAAAGAGTAATAACAAGAAAAGCGAGGGGCGTGAACAAGAAACTCAAAGAAAAACGCTATCTTGGAATCGAAGCTTTAATACGCTGCGCACAATATTTAAACTTGTACAGCGAGCAAAAATACGTTCAATCACAGTAAAAAATAACAAAAAAAAAAAAAAAAAAAAATGGCTGCAATCAAATGTGCTCGACTTGGAGATTCCCTGAACCTTTATGGAACCTTCAATTTGTATTCCATGTGGGATATTTTATTTGGAATAGTGAAAGATATAACAACTTTGTATCTTAATTGAACTACCCCTATAGAGGGCCAGACAGAGAGACAGACATTTTGTATGGGAGCTACCACTTTAATTGGTCTAATTTGAACTTTTATGAAATATTTTATTAAGATTGACGTAAATTAAATTAGATTAAATTAAAAGCAACAACAATTTTTTTTCATAAAATTACCCGGAAAAGTGGGACATCAAATATGCTTATTGCCATCCCTTCTTTAGAAAGAGGGGTTCGGCACAATCATTAAATACAAGTGACTTGAAGAAGGAATAGGAGAAACTAAGTAACTTGAAGACTCTATTTGTTAGTCTTTAAGAGACGGACTCGACTTCTGTTGCTGATCAAAAATTTTATATTCTTTATGGGGTTTGCTTCGTCAAGTAAATGTATGCACAATCTGAATATACCCTTTTACCCTATGGGTACAGGGTATAAAAATCGCACAAGGTAGGTAAGGCCTAAAATAACCCCTCAAATAGTTATTGTACTATTAACAAATAAGCTCAAGTTTCTTAGGATAAAAGAAAAAAAGCTTGCAGCAAAAATTAACAACATTGCTAAGAAGTAACGTTCTGTAGAAAGTCTCTATGAAAAATATACATACGATGAAGGGAGAGGTGAGGGTACAACCAGAAAACGAAGCTAAATAAACCTAAATTTTGTTTTCGAAAATCTGCACAGCTCGGATGATGGCATAAATGCCATAAAGCGTCTGAAAGGTTTAAATTACGACACGCACAAATTTTTATGCCAGCTAAGCGCATCAAGGCGTGAAAGTCAAGTTTGCTGTGACTAATAAGCGTTGAAAAAAGGAGGCACAGCGAGAGCTGCTTATAAAGTTGAGTTTTTAAGTTATTCCCGATTAGTGGTGAGCGCTATTTCACTGTTATCGACATATGACCGATTATAAAAAATGCAGTTTTATCATCACTAATAAAACTCGATGCCCACCATCGCTAGTGTAGGATAATTTAGTTCTGCGTTAAAAATTAACAAATTCAAAATTATATATAGACAATATATATATAGTATATTGACTTATCAAAAGTGTGTAATCTAATTGACAGCAAAACAACTTAATTGCAATTGACTAGAGTGCCGAGCATTAGAAGACGCACTTCTCGGCACCGATAACGCTTAACGCTTTTGTTTTGGGCATTTCGGCAAGCTTCAGGATTATCGCTTAAGTTTGTTGTGCGCAGTGTGACACAAGTAAACAAACAAGCTCAAATACATGCATACCCTTATATATCTATGTATGTATATGCATATACATATATATGTATATATATATACATACATACATAGTGCACGATTTTAGACATTACGTCAATGCCAGTAAAAAGCACTCGAAGCGTAAGTAGTAACCGCACTCAAGGTCATGAGCATCCACTGCGAACAGCAGCAGTATCAGCATTGCCAAGATACAATGGCAAGGATAATGTCTGATGTGCTATATCGCCTGCGTTCTAGCAAATTTAGATGTACATACTATGGGTGCCAAGGGTAGTAAGGCAAATAGCAGCAGTCAAAGCCATAATTCGGCAAGGATGATTATTCGCATATTTGCCTTGAGTGAAATGCGCATTTCATTATATAGATACACATACATAAACATGACAGCCATACACTTATATATACATATCTACGTGCGTATGGAAATGAGAAGGGTATTGTAATTTGTAAAAATCGCTGCAGGTTTATAAAAAATGGTGTATAATTCAATACATCGTTGGCATGACAGTGCGCAATACAAGTACAAAATTAATTTAACCACTCTTTTGATTCGATGGATTTTGAAAAATAATTCTTTCAACTCATGGCTTAGTGAATGGTGCTTCGGATAACTTATATTGAAATATCTGAGTTGTATTGCAGAATTTAGTTTTAAAAATATAAAAAACTATTTTAATAAATAAAACAAGAATGCTGCAGTCTTTTTTATGATTTCTAAATACCTTCTACTTTTAGATGTGTAGCCTTAAATTTAAAAAAAAAATTTGTTTGTATGATGCATAAAAAATATTTGTAGCAGGATATATATTCAATTGTTTATATTTTTATGTGATTTAGAGAAGATCCAGATAAGTTATACAGTTTTGCTATCGGAAAAATGTGTTAAAGAATCTGCACTGAATTTTGTTAACTATTAACTGCGCCAAAAAAAGGGGTACAAGCTCTTCATAGAAGGCCTAGAAGGGGTTTAAGACGATGCCTGCCCTAAAAACCTCAGCGCATCAAAAATCGATGAATATATTGAAACGTCGAGTAAGTTTTAGAGAAGTTGCTGAGGATGTCGGCATATCGTACTCATGGCTTTTACGCATAAAACGTGTGGCAGCGAAAGTTCCATGAAAATCCCTCATAAGGTATTGAATGACGATCCATTCAATTCAATGATGATCCAGATTTCCACAAAAGTGTCAAAGCTGGTATCCAAACTGAGTATATGGTTATGACGTCGAAATCAAAGCCCAATCACAAGAGCGAAGAAACCGAATTTGCTCAAATTTGAGGGCATATTGGCTATTGCTGTTCAAGTATATACGCCTTATTCTGTCTGGCTCTCCATGTCAGGGTGATCTATCTAGAGAAGTGATTTGGAAATCGAACTAAACTAACAATTTCTGTGATTTCTTTAAAAAAAATTCTTACCTGATTACTTTGTTTTGCATAAATATTTTGTATTCGGCATATTAAAATTCTATTCTAATTTCACTAACTGCATTAACAAACTGAAAAATTTATGAAAAAACTTCGAATAGTATAGCTTCATACAAATTGGTGTTCATATTAAACATATAAAATTCTGCAGGGTATCAAAGTGTCGTATACTAGCATACATACTAAATGCTGCTTGTGATAAAACGCAATTTCTTACTAAAATTTTTCGTGACAAAAATTTAAAGATAAAATTAAAAATTGTGTGTAGAAATTTTTAAATTTTCTGCCCCTTCATCCATCTCTTGCTCTTTGCTAGCCCTCAAGTCAACTAAATTGTCTTGCTGAAGACCTACTCTAACTTGTAAAGTAGAAGCTGTACCAAAAAAAAAAAAAAAAAAAAAAACCAAAAATAGCAAAAGGAAAATTAGAAAAATTAAATCGTATTATCATGAAAAATTTTCTTCGTATGCGTGATTTTTCTTTTGCTTGCTTTTGCAATATTGCGCATACGCCTCCATTTGTCGTACGTGTACAACAGAAATTGTGTCTTTTGTATTTTTCCACAACAGAAGTTTTTTTTTTCTTTTTTGAGAGCTAACAATGCTAAAACCAACAACAACTACTCACACTACTAGCATAGAAATCTCTATCAAGAGTAACACAGCAGCCGCAGTAAAAACCAACCATTCAAATGCTGCCATTGTATGCAGTTAGTCGGCGTTTGTCGTTAGCAATAACAATGGAAGTTCATTCATTCATTCTCTCGATAAATTGTACGTAGTATCCCGTATGTGAGAAAGGGATAAAAACCAATGTAGAGGGACAGAGAGAGACCGAATGAAGAGAAAAACCTCTTTTATGCACAGTTTTACGCCTGCGGCAGATTGGCTTACTTTCGCTTCATTTCATTCATGCCGTTTGTTTTCTTAAATATTCAATGAGCCTTGTTTTTTACTGGCATGTATAGATTTTCTTGTTGTTTTTGTACACCAAAACAAAAAAAAAAACAACCTTGACTTTCCTCTATTCATATGTATGCAGCGTATATTATGAAATGTCAAAATATATGTAACCTAGCGAAGGAAGCGTAAAGTGTATAAAATCATGAAGAGTATAATAAATGTGGTCGCGTAAATGTGTCAACAACCAATGAAACCATTTAAGCAGTGAAGAAAATTATTATGTATACCAAGAGGATCAATATTAGCGATGTTAGCTCTGAAATTGCTAAATATTGGGTTAAAGAATCGTCGCAAGAGCATCGCTTCAGATCCAGATTTCCTCAAAAGAGTCATCATCGTAGCTGTTGACAAAACATTGATAGATGGTTAGGTTATGACGTCGAAGTGGTTTTGATGTACAAAACAATATTAAAGACTATATAGATATGTATATCTATGGCATATAAGTTTTCTGGTTTGTTGCAACAAATTACTTTGTCAGAATTTCAAAAAAGAAATTGTAAGAAACAACAGTAGATACAGCATACATCTGGAATTACATGACAACCACAATATGTTGTGTGTCTGCTAAATAAAAGTTTACAGATAAGAAGACTGAAGTGGTTCCAGCCATTGGATCCATCAGGTTACCTCGGCAGACAGACCCTGTAGTTACAAAAGGGACGCATGAAGATATCATCAAAGCCTTATAGAGTTCTATTCAACAACTAAATTTGCGAACGAATATGAGAGTCTATTTTGGTGGAGACACCCATGAAGATTTTCCGCTCAATCTTGGTGAAGGAGTTCTTCCTTATCTAAATTTGGAGACTAGTTCTGCTGAAATCGTTTTAAATAAGACACTAGGCATATCAGGGACTTGAAAATTTATTTGAAAGAGACTTTCACTGGTTGTATTCCAGGACAACTATGAATGAAATCAACAATCCCAGCTTTTATTATTGTATGTACCGACTTAAACGAGAAAACGATTGCTCTGCTCCTAATCGCACAGTATAGAAGCCTCTTAAACAACAAATGCCATTGGATACGTGTTCGTTTGTACATGTGCACAATCTACATTTTATCAAATTCGGTTAAATGTTTTGAGTTTAAAATAAGCACACAATCCTACATTCGGCTTAGATTTGACCATCAAAAAAAAATTAAATAGTTTTGTATTGTCATCGAACACACAGCTGCATGTTCAATCTCTGCTCAGTTTTCATACAATAAATGTAATAAAAGTTTGTAATAAATATTAAAGATATTCTTGTTAAAGTATGAAATATTTCTTGTTATCAATAAGTAAAAAAGTTTATTGAAGAGAAAAATTTAATATTTTCTTTTCCCCTTCAACAAATGATTTTTTTTTGTATAATCGTATTTTGTATTTTCCATGAAGTAAAAGGTTTGAATTAAGTTGATAGAAGCAAAATCATGTACTAGAACACATAGATTCTACGAGAGGTGTATGATAAGATAACCGAAAGATGCCGAAAAAAACTGATTTTTAATACATAAAACATTTTAGTGGCTTATAAGTCTTTAAATACAAATAGGTTCAGATCGTCATATATAGTCGCATACAAAATAAAAGTCATGAATATGAGTATAGCTATTATTAACAGAGGTGGAACCACGTAGTGTGAACATAAATATTCAAGCGCATAACACACTCTCACTTGCACACAAAGAAGACTTTAAGAGTGGCTCTTCGTCCTTCAAAAGCCACATTTTGTAGATCGAAAAACTTCTGGAAAAGACAACACATACAATTTTTTCTTACATTCCAATATTATTTCATTAGTTTTTGGAGTAATACTCTTGAATCATCTAATGCTAAATGGATTTCATTTCTTTCCTCACATAAGTTTAACAACGAAATTAAATAACGAACGAGAAGCAGAAAAGAAGAGAGTAAGAAAAGCAAACGAGAGAAAATGTCAAATTTACGCAAGACAGCATCGCTTGTCAAGCGGACATCCTTCTCGGCAGCGGCGGCAACAGCGTCAAGCTTACTGCCAAATGCAGTAACCACCATGCCGCCTCTTGACGTGGGCGTTGAGGTTAACGTTGGCGCACAGGAAATTGAAAAATCAATGAAGGCACCGCATCAACAGCAGCAGCGGGAGCTGCCACACACAAGCGAAACGCACAACCAACGACAACGACAGCAATATAAACTTCAGCAACAGCAGCAGCAGTTAAGGTAAGAAGAAAATTCGCCTCAAAGCGTTTTAAAAATTTAAATTGTAAATTTAAAAAAAAATATAAAATTGAAATGAATAACACAAAAATGTATGCGTTTGCACAGCGTAACAACGACGACAAGCACCCATGTTGCTGTGCGACCTTATGAGGATGTGCCTGGACCTTGGGGCATGCCGCTCATTGGTAATTCGTGGCGTTTTGCGCCGCTCATTGGTGAGTTAAGCAGTTGCCCAAGTGATTGCATTAAATTTACTGTTTGAACACTTTCTATAGGCCAATATAAAATCAGTGATCTGGACAAAGTCATGAAGGACCTACATATCAATTATGGTAAAATTGCAAAAGTTGGAGGACTAATTGGACATCCAGACTTGCTATTTGTTTTCGACGGTGATGAAATTCGCAATATCTTCAAAAAGGAAGAGTCCATGCCACACAGGTTTGTAAAATTTTTTCCTTTTTTTTACAATTCTTTTCAAACGGCATTGTACGCTCTTTTCAATCGTAAATCCGACATACGGATTCAGTAGCACAAAGCAAAAGAAATTACGCATGCACACAATCTATTCGTGCGTGTGTGACAGGCTTAGTGTTTCATTGTGTGAGCGTGCCAAGCAAAAAGCGCAACACAGATACACACACATACACCTACGCATATATGGCACAATGCAGTTTGACGCGCATTGAAAAAGTGTGTAGGATATCCTGTGCTGCTACATACGTACACAAAGGCAATACGTATTGCACGCTAATTATGCGAGTGTCTGCACGTTAGGTTCGTTTGCTGTTATTAAATTATCAAGTTACTCATACGCCATGTACTCGTGTAAGACATACGACACGCTATATATATACTATATACAGTTGTGTATTTCCGTTTCTTCGATGCTTACGGTACTTTATGAATATATAACTACGACTATGCAGGGTGTGACCAAATAGTTGTGAGATTTTCAAAATAAAATCAAGATTTTTTCACAATTTCGGTGCAAAGCGTTAAACTTTAAATTACTCTCCATGAACATCTGCACATTTAAAGCGCCCTAGAAGGCAACGGCGGAAAGCTCGTTTAAATGTTATCTTGTTTCAGGTAGATGCCACAATTTCGATAGAAACTTAGCTTTTTCAATTTTTTTTTATTCCTGCCAAATAAAAGATTTTCTTTTCATTCGACCCAAATCTCGTACCACTTCTACAGGTTTGTAAACATGAACAGGGCGCTATATCTGAAGAAAATGCTAGATTGAGAAGCAGTTCTTAATTCAATTATGATAACCATACCATTCCAACGCATGCCCGGTCGTCCTCTATTTCGTCGTCCTCCAATCAAATCGTCGACTGTAATAGGACCAATAATTCTGCGGAGAATCTTTCTCTCAAAGACTTCCAACGCTGTTTCATGTGACTTAATGCGTATCGCGGCGAGGCCACGTAGTTTCTTATTCGTGCTTACTCTCATGGCAGCTAATATAGATGCCACAGGATGATTTTTTTAGAACAAATCACTTCTTAACCATAGAAATTGAATTTCCAGAGTCCCTATAGTATTTAGCAAGTGTCATTGAAATTTGAATTAAGACTAAAGTGACGAGGTTCATGTGAATGATATGGGACAATTGGCTCATCCACTTTTATACTTTATAATTTAAAGCACTTTTGGGGTCTTTGGGGCGCGTCCTGGATATAACAATGTTTGTACGATGCATGCTTTGTACTATTTGTAGCGTATAGCTCATGAACGCACGGTTGGCAACACTTTACATAATAAAAATGCCAATAACGAATGCATACATTGCATTCTGGTGTACCTGTGTGCTTCGAAGTGCAGTAATTATAAACAATTTCAACTACCTTTTTATTGTTTACTGTTTAATGCGACACTAGCACACACGGTCTTCTTAAACGAATTATTCGCTTATATACTTGAATGAAGAACTGCAAGTCTATTATGACTTTAAGTTCAACTGAAATTGTAGAAGCATCAACAGTCTTCAATTAAATTATAATTTTAATTGAATTATTTTAGCTTGGCATTCCGGCCAATCGTGCAACCGCTGTCACCGTACACCGTGCACACGGCGTATACGTAATATTATTGTCAATTAAAGCATCTTGGCACTTTCATTAGCGCAAAAGTTATTTACATAATTTGTTAGATTTTTGCATTATGAGGCAGCGCTCATTCAATTAACAATGAAAATTTAATTTTCCTCGTATTCATAAACTTCATAAAAAAGATTTAGGTAGTTCGTATAAATTATTTATAAAACTTTTTATATGACTGAAACTAAAAGTAATTAATACGAATTTCATTTAAAGACAATAGTTTGATAGCCAACAAAAACTTATTTGAAACAATCAAAAACTGAAAACTTTCATCGACACTTCATTTCTTTTAAGCAGTAAAGCGGCTTACTTGCTCAAAAGTGTGAACAAATTTTAGCAATAGAAAGCAGGACTCGAGTATTGTCTTTCTCACTGTGGCATAAACATGAACACACTTCTGTACAGTTAAGCCGCTTTACATCGTAAATAGAGGGCTTAAAATTACTTTAATGAAACGAAAAATTATAAAAAAGTAAGCAAAAATAAGAAAAACCTTCAATATTTAATGTTCCTTTTTTATCCTTCTCCGTCTTGTTTCAATAAGTCGATGAAATATTTTTAGCATTACTCTAGAAAGGCTCAGACCTTTTAATAGGCCCAATGCTGAAAATGTTTAGAAGTAGCCTAGCATTCGGCTATATAGCGATGTGCTGGAGGAAAGCAAGCGTAGCCCATATAAGAAGAAGATATAAGAAGGACCCCTTCCACTCTAAATGCTTAAAACCAATATGCCTTATCACATTTATGTCAAAGACTTTAGAGAAAATGTTGGATAATCACCTAAATATTTGATGGATGAACCTTTTCACAGAAATCAACATGGGTATAGATATGGCAGATCTAGTGAGCCAAATAGACAGCCATTTGTGCTCCTATTCCTTTGGCAATACATCTCACAAAGAACTTGCACTCAACAAGAAAAATATAATCCTTCTCTGACAACTACTAAACACAAGAATAGTACTGACTAATCTTCTTGATAAAAGTCATGGTTAAAACCACAAAAGGATGCCCATAGTAATGTCATAGTTACGATAAGTAGACATAATAGTGGTAGCAAGGCTTACACCGTAAATCGAGCAAAAGATGTCTTGACTGACGCACAACCACTGAACTACGATGTTAAACCGGTGGCAATCAGTTAGTTTACAAATGGCTCCTTAACAGATGAAGGAACGAGCAGGCCACAAGGATTTATGAAACTCACACCAATCGCTAACAAACTTCACCAGTATCTTTCGGACAGAAATATATTCGTTAGAAAAATGTGTTTAAAATTTAAACTAAATAGGGGGTACCAGAACCAAAAGATAGCCATTATCTTCGATAACAAGTTTTCCAGGCATTTTAAAATTTTGTTTACAAGTAATAATTTTTCGTGTATGTGTAAAAGCCGAACCTTTTCCTATGCACATAAGATAAGCCGGTGCCGAGCACTGTTCACTGTAACAGACAGATGTAGGCGTTGCAAACTCCAGAAAGTGCAATCTGCATCAACACTTGAGACGATATAGCTTTGTGTGGTCTTAGAAACAATAAAAACTAAAGATTTCCAATTTGAAATTTCGATTTCTCTTATCCATACACAGAAAAAGTTACAAAATCAGACGAACAATTTTAACTATTTTGATATTTGTTTATGTAAACTGTTTACTTAATTTTAATTAAAAAAAAAAAAATTTTTTTTAAGCACAGCTTGCACAAGTCTATATAAGAATGGTGGTATTTCGAAGTACTAAACTCACGACTGCCGAATTCTGACTTGCTTATGCGAGTTCTAGAATTTAGTTTTCAAAGTAGAAATAGTTGAATGCTTTATATTCAGTTCGTAAACCGAGCGACATACATATTTAGATATAGTAAGTATAAACCAATCAAATATCGTGAGATAAACTCACGCTTTTATATTTCAGTTTTAGTTTAGCATCTGCCTCAGTTGTTTAGCCACAGATTGCGAGCGATTGCTGAGACGCGTAACTCACAAAAGATTATGAAAGAAAGCGTTGTTGATAAAATCAATGACGGACAGACTGACAGACAGACGGACGCCGAAGACGACGAAATTAAATACGGCGACATTTCAACAACTAATCAAACCCAAAATGACCAACTCACGCACAAAAGCGGCACATTTCACTTGGCACAGTGTGTCCACTAAATACTTCAGACTTTTTATTGTTTTTTTTTTTTGTTTTTTTGTTGCGCGCAAGCGCTTATCATCTCGCTTTTACACGCATGAAGTCACGCACTCATGCCATTTCGGTTTTTATATACAATAGATATAGGTAGGTACTTGTACTTGTAAGATTTTTACGATATATATCCACAGTCTACTGCCTTTTCGCGCAAAACAATTTTTCAAGTCTCGTCTCAGCGTTATCTGTCTTTTGTGGAATTTCTATTTTATGCTGGTAATAAATTGCCTTTTCTGTTTTATTATTCTTTTTAGGCCCTGTACCGAAGGTACAAGAGCCTATTGGTTATGTGCAAATGTATGTAACAGGTAGAAATAATAATCGGAGACCCCCCAAAGTTACCCCCATTATGGTCAGGAGCGATAGAGGAGTCGATATAGACATGTCCGTCTGTCCGTCCGTCTGGCCGTCCGTATGAACGTAAGGATCTCGGAAACGGTAACAGATAGAGACTTCGTGTTTTTTGCATTCGACTAGGACTGCTCCGGAATTTTACAAGTTTATTTTAAAAACTTGCCCCTCCCCCCTTCCCCATAATATCACCACCAAGGCTAAAAATTTCTTCGGCATAAAAAAAAGTAAGTATGCCAGTATAAAGATATCGTCTTTCTTAGCCATAATCCAAAAAGTTCATCAAAATGGGATAATAAATGACGATTTTATAACCAATAGAATTTGAATTTCTTTTCATACATAAAAAAATGTTTTAAAAGGCACTTAGTCGTGCAGTGAGAAGTGGTCATGTGTTTGGTCATAAGGTAAGGAGAACATTTAATGTGTTTGTTAGGTGACCTGCACTGGTACAGGGCCTCTTACAGTCGTTTACGCCCGACTGTGATTTTCTTACTTGTTTTTTTATGTTTTCTATGCCATTTCATGGAAGAAAAGTTCCCAAACATTTAAAAAATTGCAGCAAATACTGTCGAATACAATGGTCAGCTTTCATTTCATTCGATGGAGTTTATTATGGAGTTCCAAACTATGCCAATTTGTGCCTAGTCAAGTCTTAAATTGTTGTCATTTTTTATCAATGTATAGTATTTCATTGATTATGCTTCCTGTTCACAGCACCTCAACATCGCATACATCATTCATCAATCTTTAAACGAGAGTCTACAATAACACCATCATCATCATCATTTGTCTTTATTTAACAAACTTTGTTAATATAAGCATAATACAGCTTTTTATATGCGTGACGCCTTTTGCTGTCTAAAAATCGATGATTTGCATTATTTTTTTTTTATTGTTGTTGAACAAATACATTTAAACTTAAACAAGTAGTGCAAACAACACTAAAAATATTTGTTAAATCGGCTCAGTTGTCATCGATATTTTACAACAAATGCTTATTCTCTTATTCGCTCTTTTATGCTTATACTCTGCTTTATATTAAAAATTTAATAAAACTGGTCGCCCAAGTATGTTCATAATTCAAACGAAATCAAAATGAAACAGCGAAAATATGGCAAATAAAAGTGAAACTTGTTGAAATTGGTTCATGGTCAAACAGACAAACCTTAAATTTTGCCCATTTGTGCTTTAATTTTGGATGATGAACACCATGTGAGTTTTTAATTAAAGTAAATTTATATTCAATCTTTTCATAGTGTGAAATAGTGTTTACTAGGATAACAATTGATATTCAGCGCAAGCCTAAAGTGTCTCCTGTCAATTTTTGTGAAAAGTTTAGTAATTTTTAGAAGAAGAATTCGATGTACTAACACTCTTTGTGTTGTTAATAGTGAATTGAAAAAAATTCTCAGTTTAGCCCAAATAAATTTCACGAATTGCATTAATTAAAATATACAAATAATATAAATGTATATATAAGTAAACATTTTATTTAATTGGCTAGTAAAGTTTCTCAAGCAACTCTGTTGCTGGGCTCAGCTCATAACATTTATGATTATGATTTCAGTTTTAATATTTGCATATAAACTGGATCTGCTATCGCATAAAATATGCAATATGCACAAAGCATATTTTAGCATTTCATTTAAAATTGGTTGCCCCGAGCAATTCACAGACGTGCAGATGCCAGTGTTGTTGTGTTGTGTGTTTTAGAAGAGAAAAGACACTTTTTATTGTATGCATTTCACTGTGCTAGCTACCAACATACACATACAGACGAGGGAAGTACCAATAGTACGCGACTGGACTTCGGATGGCGTATGTAGGTTTTGAAATTGCCCTCGTCTATATTGGTTTGATGTTGTTCTTCGGTTATTTACGTAGCTTAACTGGTAGTTAGTTGTAGTAGAAAGCAAATGTCGGTATTTGTTTAGTTAGACACGAGTAAACGAACGAGCGAACAAGCTTAACTCTCATGCAATGTTGTTGTTGTTGTAACTGCTAGATACAGCAGCTATTTGTCTTGCAGCTATTCGTCGAATATTGTTTGCCGTTGCTGGTTTTTTTATTATTTTTCTTTTTTTTTCCGTTTTATTGTATATTGTCGCCACTCTGTCTGCACGCAAACTACGGTACTAGAGAGTTAAAACAATAGAAAAAAAAAAAAAAATGGAAATCCAGAAACATAAAAAGCCCTTTAAGCTGTTGTCGTCGCGACATACCTGAATATATCACATTACTCATACGCCCTGTGACGTTGTTAAAAGCTAATAACAACAACAACAACAACAAAAACAACAAAAAAATATGCACATCCTTTGATTTTATTTCCATCATGTACTTGTATTTTACAGACCGTCAATGCCTTCCTTGAAGCGTTACAAGGGTGAACTGCGACGAGATTTTTTTGGTGATGTTGCTGGCCTAATTGGCGTGTAAGTATAACTTTTAAACTAATAAAAGAAATCGTGCTGCGGCATGTAATTAGACAAAAAAAATTAATTGGACGTGACTCAATTAGGCACGGACCCAAGTGGGAGGCATTTCGACAGGAAGTGCAACAAATATTGCTGCAACCGCAAACCGCCAAAAAGTATATACCGCCATTGAATGATATTGCCACGGAGTTCATGAGCAGGTAAATTTGAATAATTTAAATATTCGTAATGTAATAGTTGATGAAGGTTGCCAAGTTTGGTAATGGCTAAAAAAAAATTTGCTATTAGTGTCGGTAAAACCGTTGTGGTAATACCTTCAAACAGTTCAAACATAAAAAATTTCAGAGCATCGGAGTTATGCTCGATATGTTTGTTGAAATCTACTTAACTGAAATACAACACCGTCGCATGCTTTTTTTTTGTGTAGAATACACGAAATGCGCGACGAAAATGATGAATTGCCGGCAGACTTTCTGCATGAGCTCTACAAATGGGCGTTGGAATGTGAGTGTGTTTGTCAGCTGCAAGTTTTCCAATTACATAATACTAATCTAATGCATTTTAAATCCGCTGCCAGCTGTTGGCCGCGTCTCGCTCGATACGCGACTGGGTTGCTTGTCGCCGCACGGCAGTGAGGAATCAAAGAAAATCATCGAGGCTATTAGTACCTTTTTCTGGGCCGTACCTGAGCTGGAGCTGCGGATGCCCCTGTGGCGTTTCTATCCAACGAAGGCCTATCGTAGTTTTGTGCGCGCTTTGGACCAATTTACAGCGTAATATAAACTTTCGCTCATTGCTAAAGTTGTGTTTATGCAAAATTTATTCCATTTTTTTACACTGCACTGCAGCATTTGCATGAAGAACATTAGTCAGACGATGGATAAAGCTGATGCAGCAACGGCGACGCCCAAGAACGAGGCTGACATATCGATTGTTGAGCGCATTGTAAGGCAGACGGGCAATCGCAAATTGGCTGCTGTGCTGGCGTTGGATCTGTTCCTTGTGGGCGTTGACACGGTGCGCAAATAAACAACAAAAAAAAAGTTATTGGATTTATATTTCATTCGATTTGCATTTGCAGACATCCGTTGCCGCCTCGTCGACCATCTATCAATTGGCAAAGAATCCTGAAAAACAGCAATTGCTATTCGAGGAGCTTCAGCGTGTCTTTCCAATGCGTGAAGCGGAAATCAATCAAACTGTGCTCGAACAAATGCCGTATTTGCGTGCGTGTGTCAAGGAGACTTTGCGGTAGGCAGAACAAATACAGTTGCATACACTTATCGATTAAATAAACTCGTTTCTCTCTCGCTCTCAATTCACAGCATGTATCCAGTGGTCATTGCTAACGGACGAAATCTGCAATCGGATGCGGTGATAAATGGCTACCACATACCAAAAGGCGTCAGTATATACAATTTTAATTGGCAATTAAGATAGGCGTTGGCGTGTTTGATTGCAAAATTGAAAATTAGTCTCCATGCAGTTGACAAAGTTTATTGACAGTTTTAAATTCTTTCATTCTAATACTTAGACGCATGTCATCTTTCCACACTTGGTCGTGTCCAATGATCCTACATATTTTCCCGAGCCGAAGTGTTTCATGCCGGAGCGTTGGTTAAAGCAAAGTGTACCTACTGCAACTTGCCCACATGCCGGTCAGAAGGTGCATCCATTTGTTAGTCTACCATTTGGCTTCGGACGCCGCATGTGCGTGGGACGTCGTTTTGCTGAGATTGAATTACATACACTACTTGCAAAGGTATATATTATGCTGAAATACTAAAATACAAATCTAATTTAACTAGCCGACAAAAGTTTCTCATTTTATTTCTCTCCCTCTACGCATACACTTTGCAGATATTTCGCAAATACAAAGTTTCATACAATTCCGGTGAACTGGTGTACAAAGTGAATTCAACGTACATACCACAATCACCGCTGAATTTCAAATTAACACTCAGGGCTGAATGAGAACCGGAATGAGCGTGCTAGCAAGAATGTGTGTGCTGTGTGCGGTTTGGTCTGCGCTTTTGTGCTTCAACGTTGCTGCAGCCAACACGGCGGATGTATGATACTCGCTCGTCGCTTGTCGGGACCTATGTGTGTGCTTGTTTAACAAGTTCCATGGGTTATTTTCTATTATTTTTAATTAAGTAAATGTACATATATATAAGCTCACCACTATTTTCCATATTTTGTACACTTTATCGTTTCATGTTATTGTTAAATTATGCATAAGGTTCATTATTTGTATATATGTATAGAAAGCATTGGCGCAAAAGTGAAGTCTGAACGACTATTAGCTATTTAACCGTCTATATTGCATATAATGAGTGTGTTTATAACGAGTCGTAGCAATAAAAGATAGTTCAGAGTATAATGATCTTAGAAATTTAATTAAATTTTGGGCAAGTGTGGAACTATGGCTAAGCTAAAGCTTCAGCAACATATTACTGAATTGAAAGTTTCAACAGGAGATACCTAAGAATAAATGGCGAATATCTAATTTCTTAATTTTAAATCGTTATTTAAAAAAAATTTAAAAAAACGCATGAATTTGTATTTTTTTCATAAAAGGTTGCATAAGTCTAATTCAAGTATGATAAGTTCAGTTTACCTGAAAGTTACGTCGAAACTTCAATATAAGAGGCACATCCAGCAAGTAAGGTTAAGTACTTTAATCAACTTGTGCTGTGAGAAATGGTTCCATATACTGGCATAAAATCTGGCCTATACACAGACAAAGGGTGAATACAAAGTCTTCGTACTAATGATGGCCGTCGGTTGTTTATTGTTTTAAGAAGAATTTTAGTATTAAAGATTTGAAGTATTTGGCGACCAAAGCGATCATTTATTTATTATTTTTGAGAGCTTCCGTTGAGTGCGCTGCGTAAACGATTAAAGTTACGCAACTATCATGTATCCTCTTGAAAAGTTATTAAAAAATGTCTGCGATAACATATATGTCTATATTTTAAGGTAATTCATTAAGGATAATCAGATTCGTTCTAAAATAATGCAAATTTTTATAAAACTTGTTAATAATCCTCGTCCAAGTAAATACATAATTTATCACAAATACTTATTTTGAACAAAATTACATTATTTGATTTTATGGAATATTTTAGGATATATAAAAGTTTTAAAATAACTTCGTAGTATTCTCCGGTATTTTTCAGGTATTCTTCGCGCATTTTTATTATGCGGCATTATGTGGGCGCGATAGCGAGGTAGCATGACGAGTGGTTGACTCCCTATGGAACAGTTATATTTAGCGAACTGCTTTTTTACATGTATTTGCGATATCTGATCCTATAATAATTTTTAACCGACTGCGCAACGCAAAGAAGGGTGATGTGTTAAGCTGTCTACATATGTATACACTAGAATTGACATTGTGAAGTCTTGATTCAAAACTTCCCTGTTGTAGATGTTCGTTCAAGTACTAACATTTGGGTGGAGGCAGTACAGATTTACTTCTAATAGGAAATTTACAAAATTAAAAATTTACTTCTAATAGGAAATACAAAAGTACCTCATTTTGTAAACAAAATTAAAATTTAACAATTAGGTGAAATAGTTACCAGCATTGAAGACCTCAACTCTAAAGTCTACCGATATTTAGTGCAAGACCAGGCCCCACTCTCAACCCTATCTTTCTGTCTCTCTTATGTGACTCAGAATATCTAGTTTTTCATAAATTCTTCTTTCTGGCTTTATTGTATGTTGTTGTTGTTAGTTCAACTAGAAACGTAAAATTTTGTCAATTGTCAATTATATTAAATAAAAAATAAACATGTCCGTCTGTCTTGCCGTCTGTAAGAATATCGAGAACTTTGCGATTAATAAAAAAAGAGCAATATTCAAATTTGCATTTCAGCATCTGCTATTCTTTACTTATAACCTGCTACTTTTTAAATTTTTTCAATCAACAAATTATTGCTTTCCTTGTTATTTTAGCTAAAAATGCAACATTTTGTGTATCTTAAATTCTATTCTAGATGATTCCATATCAGACAACTTTAAACCATTATTAAAAAGTTTTTGTTCGATAAAAACATTTTTTTTATAATTTAGTTTATTTTGAAATAACAAATTTGGCGTATCCTACACTAATCCCAATAAAATAATTGATAGGGATACAGAGAGAATTAAGTCCCCATACAATATTTTAATGAAATGTGGTTCAGGGTTTCTAAAAGTCAAGCACACTCCACTGTAATGTTCTTTTTTTTATTTTAATTTGCTCTCTTTTCCCACTGCTCGCTGCTATGTCTGATGCGCCCTCTCATTCAGTATTTCTCTTATTAGGAATGAGGCTACCTTGATTAGATGTGTCCATAGACAGTTGATAAAGTTGGTCGTTTCACACTCAAGGGTGGTGACCACGATTCGGTTATTGTAAAACTCGAATCATAATTGTGCTAATTTGCTTCTGGTGCTACGGTAGAATTGTTTTCTCCCTCTCATAACTACGTGGCACCGATCACAATATTTATTTTTGACAATATAGACTAAAATGAAGCTATTATCTTTCGGGGCTATTAAATAATTTTTTTTTTAATTAATAGCAATAGTTCAGTATTATAGCCTACTTTTAGGAGCAAATAATAATTAATAAAGTGGCAAAAGTTTTACGTGAAAATTGTCAATTAACGATAAAATATTTCGAGTTCACTTTTAAGCCAAACAAGACTTCACATTCGCTAATTAAAGTACAACTGGCTTTGTCAAACTTCTGGAATCTCCTATCCCATTTGTACACAGTTATGCGAATTAAACTAAATTATTATGACAATAAGACATATATTTAAATAGATTTTGAAATAAATACACTATTGTCTACTCACTATTTAGCGGAATCATTCAATTGATATTCGTTGCTGCGTGAGAAACACTCCTGTACTCCAGAATCCTGCCAGAGTCGTTTCATTGCTGCTAATAGTTCTTCTGAAAAGGGTTCGGTGTCGTGCATGCGTTGGCACACGTCGAATACCATTTTTGCATCGCTCTGTGTGGTAATAAATAAATTGATTCAAATTCTCATTGATATATGATGTCTGCCAAATAGAACTTACCTCTCGTTCGTTATTGCTGTACTGAATACTGAGATTTGGCATTGCACGCAATATTGCAACTAATGATTGTATTGTGTTGCTGTAGACAACCGGTCGATATTGTTTAAAATCTTCCGGAGTGAACCCGCTCTCGTGAATGATTTTCATTTGTTTGACTATTGTACTTTTGCCCGATTCACCGGCACCTGTAAAATAAAAAAAAGAAATCAGAAATTTGTGTGCATATGGCAACAAGAAGATACAGATGTTTATATATAAGACAGAACACGCTGATGCAACTTGTCGACATCAGTGCTGCCTTCATAGTTCAAAGTATAAATTATCATGTTCTACATGCAAAAAGAAACAAGAAGTAAAATATTTTTTTTTTTTCTTTAAATAAACAGAAAACACTTTGTATTTGACAAGTAGAGCCTAATGGCGGCCTTTACGCCCTAAACGTCCCAAGCAAAATGCCTTTCCCCGATCCAAGAAATGCGACCACACACACCGAGCGCGGCGGCTATCTATCTAAGCACTTGTGTGGAAATTACTGCTTGATGATTATGAAGATGACGTCCATGCTTGAAGCTGCTGATGAGATGAGCGGAAAACTGTGTATTCACAAAGTGTAAGCCAGGAAGAAAAAGGGTGCAGACAAGAATAAATCTGTGGAAAAAGAAATGCAAAATATCTTTTCCGCATAGTGGCGCATAAACAAAGGATTAATTGTCTGACCAAGAACATATATGCATTGTATATATACAGAATGAAGCCTCCGCTGTTACAGCCGCGGTCATTAAAGACGATCTAGTTGTTCTGATAATTGTCGCGATGGATGATGTCTCTCGCTTTTCTTATAGTCGTACGTAGCAAATGTGTTGGCGGTTTCGAGCATATGGTTTGCGATTATGTTGTTGGCAACTTGTGATTATTTTCTAAATGATGCTGAATAGTTGCTTCTGTAGTTGTTGTTGTTGTTTATGCTTTTGTGACTTGTGCATAAATTACTTTATAATGCAGAATATTGTGCACTCAACTTGATTAAAATCGCTTTAAATCGTTGAGATTTTTAAGTGATAGTAAAATCGCTTACAAAGAAATTAACTAAATGACAAAAGCAAATGTAGATGAATAGATTAAGATTGAAAATCCCATTGCTCGAGATACAATGTGGTAAATATGATATAAGCAAAACGTATATCTAAAATAATATATACATATAACCCAGGTCAGTTTTAAATATTTTGCTTTGCCAGTAAAGTGCCAAGGTACGCACTAGGCTCAACGTGAAGCACGCCGCACGTCCCAACATGCAACGAAAGCTAGACGTCGGCAAGCTACAGTCACAACAGACCGCAGAGGTCTTCTCAAACACACTCTCCCGACTGCACCGGGAAACCTCTTCGTCTCTATGTGAGCAATGACAATATATCACCCGTTTCATGGATAGGGCTGCCAAGAAGGTCATTGGTTATAAAATAAAACCTTTGAGAGTAATTCTTGGTACGACGAGGAGTGTCGCAATGCTACTGCAGTGAAGAACGCCGCCTATCAGCGAATTCTGCAGTTTGGAGTAACGCTAGCCGTTAGAGAGCGATGTCGAGAGAAATGGAGCAAGAACGGCGTGAGTTTGAGGATGTTGACAGGTTATGCGACAGAAAGAAGCTCGAAAATTTTAAACACTTTTCTAAAGACGAGAGTGGAAACCTGATTACCGGTTCTATCATATATAACATCTGAGGCGCGTATTGTGTAATAGGTGGAAGCCAAATATGGATTCACTGATAGAACAATATCGGTCAGGCTTTAGACCAAAAAGGTCGGCCAGTGAACAAATACTCACATTAAAACCAATTCTGAAAAAGAATCCGTGAGTTTAACAAAGACAGACTATTTCTCGACTATAAAGCCGTTTTGGACACGCCAATACGAACGAAGTTTTGCACTAGGTATCCCGGCAAAGATCCTTCGTCTTTGCATGATGACACTATCACAAACACAGAGGGTCAGGGTAGGAAATATCCTCTTCGAACCCTTTGATAGCAAGAGAAATTTGAGGCAGGGTTATGCCTTGTCGTCCGATTTTTTCAATCTACTGATACAATACATCCTACGCCCAACTTGATTAGAGGACGACCGAGCACGCGTTGGAATTAGCAGGTATGGAGAGATATCTCCGTATTTTGCACTCAAAACAAATGAAGGGCACATAAATCTAGCGAAAAAAGAAGTATATTCTACTGGTGTCATTGTGGTTTTCACGAAGTTTCATATTCAAATTAGCTCGTTAGCATAAATATACAAATTTAAATAAAAAAGTAAGCACTGAATGTGTTTCGTAACTGTCTAAACTTCATAGTGAAATAAATAGTTAGATACTATTCAAAACAAGAGACTCGAAGTCGACAAAATGACGGTAACCTATACAGCAGAAGTTGCCACCTGTAAACATCTCGGTTGTTTTCCCAAGTTGCTTTTTCGGTACGTATAGAGTCTCATAGATACTTGGCAGTGAATAGTTTTTGCCACTTCTAGAAATTAGGAATGAGTTAGGAACGTGTACTTTGCAGATGGCGCGGTAGCATATACAAACTGGTGTGGTGTGATCTACTTGTGTTCCTAGTCATGTACTATTCATTAAACATGACATATCGCTTTTTGCTAAATGATAATGGTCAAAGGTAAGTTGTAAGCACTACAGACGTCCCTGCTTAACTAAAATCAATTATAGAATTTTCCGAGAACTTGTCGATTATTGCCGGAGCTATAGCAGCCTGATACCGCTCTCTTTCGTGCTCGGCTACTACGTTTCGTTGGTGCTCGATCGTTGGTGGAAGCAATATGTGGCCATACCCTGGCCCGATTCGATTGCCGTCTTTGTAAGCTCAAATGTCCACGGTTTTGATGATCACGCGCGCTTAATGCGACGCACCGTGATGCGTTATGTCTGTCTCTGTCTGACAATGGTGCTCACCATGATCTCGCAGCGTGTAAAGAAACGCTTTCCAACTTACGGACATCTGGTCGAAGCGGGTCTACTGCACGAAAATGAGAAAGAAATAATTGAGCGTTTGGATGAACCGTTCCCGAATTATCCAAAACACTGGATGCCCATTGTCTGGGCGTCGAGCATTATAATACGCGCACGTAAAGAGGGCAAAATACGGGACGATTATGCTGTAAAGACCATCATAGATGAGCTAAATAAATTTCGGGGCATGTGCGGTTCGCTGCTGTACTATGACTGGATCAGTATACCACTGATCTATACACAGGTCGTAACACTGGCTGTCTACACTTTCTTCTTGTGCAGTGTCATTGCACAGCAATGGATTGTCCTACCGGAGGGCGAAAACAAACATATACTCGGCTTCTTCCCATGGTTTAGCACAATGCAGTTTTTCTTCTATATGGGTTATCTAAAGGTGGGCGAATCGCTTATTAATCCCTTCGGTGATGATGATGACGACTTTGAGGTTGGTAATTAATATCATTAAATGACATTTATTAATAAATCAAAATAAAAGCTTAACTGGATGATTGATCGCAATTTGCAAGTCTCCTATTTGATTGTCGATGAAATGCATCAGGAGCATCCGGAATTGACACGTGATCAGTACTGGGACGAGATAGTGCCCAGTGAGTTGCCCTATATGAATGAGAATCAACGTCAAGAGCCGCCGGAAGCTTCTACCACAAAGATGGATCAAAAAGGTCCAACAATATTGACTCAAGTTAAGTCAGTATTTTCGGTGTTCTCGCAATCAGAAATTGTAAGCGGATATAAAAAAATATTGCATGACTTGAGCTTACTAATAATAAATTAAAATATTTCATAGAAACGGAGTAAATCAACCGATTCGAAGGTTAAAACTAAAGAAGAAGAAACCAGTACTGGGTTGGAGGCAGGTGATAAAAAACAGATACACTACAAAAAGTCTGTCTCTTTGATTGCATTTGAAGGTGAAACTGAACCAAAGAGTAAATATGATAAGGACATGTCACCGGATGAGCAGACAAAGGCTGATACAATTCAAGTAGATCCTGAAGCATGTAAGTAATGAAAATTTTATTAACAAAAAAATGTTATAAATATATGTACATATTGTAAATTCAGTGGACTTTGATGAACTGATGGAACAACGTCATCTCGAACGTCGTGAACGCATGCGTAATCGATTTCGTCGAGTGCGTCATACTGCTACACCAACAAATGAAGTTCCCTCAAATCTGGAGGTGGTGGAGGAAGAGCTTGTCGCTGAAGAAGAAGAAGAAGCGCAAGAATAACGCAGAAAATGAGCAGGAATGTGCAAAATATTGAAATATTTGTTACATTAACTAAATCACAAATTTAAGAGTCTTTAAAAATATTAAATATTGTAGTTGTTATACAGAAATTCGACAATAGCTCATCCCTTTGTCTGTCTTACTCAAACTGCTTACGAGAAAGAGAGCTGGTTTCTACGTTTTCATCGAATATTTCGGTATGCAGATTCTATGTGGCTGATATTTGTACAGGATGTGTGGTACAAAATATGGGCAACAGTTGGGACATATGAAAAAAAAATTATTTATATAAGGTACAGCTATGGAAATTGGTATACAAGTAAATAACATCGCCTGAAGTCAGATAACATCATAAGTTTGGTCAAAATCGGAAGGGCATTACCCTGGCACCATATAAACGATGAAGAAAAATCGTTATATCTTTGCATCCTTTTGTGGTACAGAGAGGCAATTTGGTAGATATATCAATGGGATCGAAGATCACATCGTAAGTTTAATCAAAATCAAGGGGGACGATACAAAACATTATTAGAAAATACATGTTCCACTAGAAAACTGAACGACCCAAGATCCAATATGAGAAAAACAAAAGGAGGCGTTACAACGCATGATATAAAAAAAATTCGTCATCCTTTTGCCAAATATATATTTTGTGCTTCCCATTTTCGCCGATCTTAAATCCCATTCTGAACACATTAATGTGGAATCAATGAGTAATAAATTTTCGAAAACAAGTAAACGAAAATCAAACTTTGAGACCAAAAAATAGCCACAGCAGCAGTTAGTGGCTATGAATATTGTTTAAAATAAAACAAATACACATTTAGACAAAACATTTCCTCGACCATTGACGAGCGCAACCACATCCTAGGGGAAGAAAATGCGATGTTTGTATTGCGTTGAAGGCAAGTGCTTAATTTTAATACTGCATAAATTTTAAAAAGAACGAAAAAAAAAAGAAAAAACAATGAAAAATTGGAAAAGAAAAGCGAAGCTTTTTACTTCTGCCACTGATTGACTGGTTCAGTGAGTAATAATTTAAATAATTCAGCTACTACTATTGTGCAGCAATAAGAGGCAACTCGTATAGCATCAAAAAATAATATTGTAGCAAAGAATTGTTTAAACAATTTCCCGCACTGTCTAAAGTAGCTAACAAAAACATTTCAAAGCATCAAGGGGGTAAAAAAAAAGCACAAATATCTACGTAAAACGTCAGCAAGTATCTTGAAGAGGAAATCTAATGAAAAAGAAAATGTAAACAACAAAATATTGAAGAACTATTGAAACGCGTTCTATGAGTCGAGACTGGAGCATGTCTATCCCAAGAAAGAAAAAAAATCAGAGTGAGTGTGTGAAAATTGTATATGTATCTAAATTTAGTAATAGCTGGAACATACAGCGAGAAATCAAAGCGTAAACATTGTTTAATCTATACGGGAATTATTGAATTGAAATGTGCAAAAGCAGCAGATTTTATAAAAGTGTAGATACAATATCTGTGCTTGCGCGCAGTGCAACAAATTATGAATTCGACAAACGACAAATAAGTCAAAAGGTCAAAAGCAAAAATAAAAATGACGACAACTAAAATGAAATAATATATCGAAGGGAACTGAATTGCAGTTAAGTTGATGCAGTAAGTTTTTTTTTTTTTTTTCTTTTCTTAAATTAGTCCTTGAACTTTTGTGCTGAAAACAAATATTGAATTATTTATTATAAAACGAATTTAAACATATAAAAAAAACTATTTTCTTAATACATAATAAACACATTACTATGTAGCCTTGAAGAATCAAAATGGCTGTAGTGACGTCTTAAATTATACAACTTGATCAGCTCTGCCTGTATGAATCGAAATACGTCCCTCAGTTTTAAAGATATCAAGCTAAAGGTTTGAAATACGTTTAAGACATTTTTAAGTATATATTCGAGCAGAAATAGCTGTCTGGCTTTACAGTATTCTGCATTTTACTTTGGCATTTAGGAAAATTTACAATACTTAAATCTATGACGTTACTGATTTGTGCACGACGTCAGCATAGCACATTAAAAATTAATAAACACATTGAAATACGAATTGAACTCCTTGAAAAGTTCAAAATTAAATATATATGGACGACAGTCCACGCCAGAAACGAGATCACAGCTCAGTGTCTCTGAAATATAGAGCTATTGATGTGTCATTGCAAAGGTATTTCGAACTTTCAATCGCTTTCTGAATCAAAATAAATTTGAAAAAGTCCATTTTGCCGAGTAATAAGAGGTTTAGAAAATTCTGTAAGCTGAGTCATCAGATTTTGCAACTGCAGCTTTTTCTCACGCACGATATATGTCACAAAAAGGATCGTTAACAGCTGTTGCATTGGCTGTTAAATTGTTTATAAAGATTCAGCTTATAGCTCTCACTACTCAAATGAACTATGTAAATGCTGTAATTTTGACAAAAAAAAAAAAAAAAAAAAGTATCAACAGTCATCAATGCTTAAAATGATATCAAATATGAACTAAGAATCAAGCGACGAAAGCCAACCTACAACACACAAAATGCCGATAAAGAATTTTTGACGAGACATATACATATATCGAATCAAATGGAAAACACATATCGTCACAAATTTAATATCAGAAATTTTTTAGGTAGACTTTCGTTACTTGATTTTAGCTCATCAAGAGGGTGTTCTTGATACTTATATACACTGAACATAAGGAAGAATATACAATTAAACTGCATAACACGCAAAGGTCCAAAGTGGGTGGATGTTGGCATTTCAGTTGTCAATTAGAGCTGTCACAGCGCCGCCACTTGTTGGTAATGGCTTACACAGCACGAATAAACTGCAACACACAGATACACACTCACACACATGCATATATACATGTGTATATATGTATGTAGTCGTGCATGTGCAAACGTAAGTAACGAACACTCACCCAATAGTAAAAGTTTAATGTCCTTTGCCGCCTGTATGCCATCCTCTTTGAGATTCCGTTCGATCAGGCGACTTCTGGCGGCTGCTGCCCGTTCTTCGGCAGACTGTGCACAGCCCATGCCTCGTATTGCTTCGACGCAAAACGTTTTGAAGGTCGTTTAGATCGGCCAAAAAAATGGCCGAATTCCTTTCAAACGCAAAAAACAAATGAACAAAACTAAAGGACGAATGCGTCGTGTGCGCGGCGCTTATCGAATGTATTAAATTCTTTTTTTTTTTATATTTTTATTTTATTTAATCAATTGTTTGCAGTAATTTTATTTTCTAATTGCGATCCGAAGCTGTTTTTAATTATGATTATGTTTGGATGGATTTATTGACTGTTTTGCTTTAAAAAACTATAAATATTTCACTTTATTTATTTTATAAATTTTTGCACTTTTGAAAATGACATAATTTTATAAAATATTTACGCTTTTGTTGATAAACATTGAATACAATTGAACAACTCTATTGGTATAATACAAAAAAAAAAAAAAAAAAAAAAATGCTGAAATCAAACGTACACACATACACACACATACATAAAGCCAAAGGATGAAAAACTTTGGCGAATTCACATTTTTCAACCCCCAACGAAGTTGGTAGCAAACAAATGTGCACCTGTGTGAGTGTATGCTTGTATGTGTGTGGCTGTCGAGCGAGCTGTCGTTTTAGAAACTTTTTCACACGGCCACTTCATTCCAGAGCAATTGCAAAAAAGCTTCGCTTCTGCTGGCTGTTGCTGACATTTTAAACTAAATTCTTATTATTTAGTGTGCGCTCTTTTTTTTACATTTTTTTTGACAGCTTCATTAACAAGAAAAAGTTGACACTACTGTGTAGAACTGCAGCAGTGGTCGCAGCTTTGATTTACACACACACACAAACACATACACTCACGCTGTGCAGCTGCAATTTACCTTGACAGCAGACAGGAAGCAACAAAAAAATGCAATTATACAAAAGCGGACATTTAGATAAAAAATAAAAATAATCATACGCACTGTGGTACCGCTGTCACCTAAGTGTATACATATACATACATACATATGCATGTATGCATGTAAGTACTTACACTACCTAGACATGAGCGTGACTAAAAACAACAACAGCAGCAGCAGAAAATCAATAAAAATACAAAGCGCAAAAACAACAATCGTAGTTTCTATACCAGAACGCAGAACGGACAATAAAAGCCTGGCGCAAACAATTAGTCGCATGGTATGTTAAATATAGATAAGCATTTCATTTATTCTATTATTTTGTTATATGAATTTATGCATTTCTGTTCTATCTAATTGTGTTCTGTACTTTTTCACACATACAAACACACGTTTATAGATATGTATGTATGTATATGAATTTGCCTACAAGTGGTAAATTCAGACAGCAGACAGAAGCGTACAGCACTCGTACCGTATACCAAGTATTTAAAAGTTTGTTGATTTGTGGCACACAGTGGGTGTTAGTTAGGTGCTGATGGAGTTCATGGTGTTACCGTGCAGTGGCGGATTTCGTACTGTTGTAATATTTAAGCAGGTTTGTAGTGTTTCTGAAAATTATATTTGCGTCAACTTTTCTGCCGCTTTCTAGCAGAATGCAGTCGGCTGTTTAGTTTGACTTTGACTATCAAAATTCTACTCACTAGTGATGAGCAATATCGCGATTTTTTCATATCGATATCATCTGTGATTTTCAAATTCACGGTTTGGTACATATTTGGAGATGTTTTTAATAGTACACACTTCAACCAATTTTATCTAAAATTTACTACGCTACTTTCTTGCTATTTAAGGAAAGGGTTTACAATTCTATATAAAACAATTTATATTTATAGGATATATAAACAATTTATACTGATTAAGAACCTTATTTCTAATGAGGGAAAAAGTAAAGATTCCGATTAAGTTTTTAAAAATTTTGGGTCTTCAAAATTTGCGTAGTCTTGCACTTGTTGCCATAAACCTTATTCTTTAAAAAACTCCCAACCAAAAAAATGCAAATACAATAAATTGTATCTGAGAATGATTCATTAAATAATTGAACTACTTTTCGGGTTTCACCTTTTCACTAAAATCACATATGTATCATTCCTCTTTCTAGAATATATTCATATAAATCCTACTTTCCAAATCATATATATCTTACATTATGTGCGACAGGCATATTCCGTGCAAAAATATGTATTTTATTAAAATTCATGTATTAAGCAGGAATTAGTGTTGTATATGGCATATTGTTCAGAATGCGACATCTCGAACTTCTTTATAGAAATATTGAATGACTATGACATTTCGCAAACGATCGACTTCGGTAGACATGATTTAGACGTGTCAGATCATTTAAATTTTCAACATTAAAAAACGACTTCCGACAACACTATTCTAGCATTGACCGCTACATTTTTTGTATATGGATCAGTTGCTAATCGTGGACAATTCGTTCGTCCAATGAAGTTATGAAAGCTGTTAGGGAGAGTGCCACTGATCACAACAGTTTAATCACTTTAAGGCGAATTTTGAATTACGATATTGACTTGTTTCCATACTAAGTAAAATTGACTCAAAGACAATTGCTCTTCGTTTGGATTCCAAATTTTTTGAACCAAATTTTGATGACCTAAGAGGTGCACTATTGAAATTATCCCATCTGATGGGGGCCTACAAAATTTACTGGCGTTTGCTTACAAACCATCATTGATGCATTTTTCTTTAAACCTCCACCAATTCAAATACCATGGACGAGCATTAGAACAATATTTGTGCCGAAATAGCCGATATATCGCTCGAGATGCTCAAAAAAGAGCACGTTTTACAATTTCGTATAAACGTGGCCACTAGCGTGATGCTATATTCACAAAAATAGTCTAAATGAAATATAAATTAAAGCACACAACCCTAAAATCGTTTGTTAAATGTTCACACAAAGTGCGAATAGTTTATTAATTTTGCTATGTAGTTTGTAACACCCAAAAAGGCAGTGACCTCACAATTTATATTCTTAATTAGCGCAATAAGGCGAATCTTCTGCCAGACTGTGAATACGGGATCTAGTCCCTCAGTTTTCATGCATTTCATTTTCATATTGTCGGCATTCTCTCATAATGTCTAAACGCTATACAAACCTATTTTTGTCGTAGAACTACAAACTCTTTTATTATATTAACTTTGCATAAATATGCTATAATGGAAAGAATTCCAACTCTTTACAGTCAATAGATTCAGTAAATGTTGAGAAATCATGGCAGACTTAAAAAAAAAAAAAATAGTAGATTCTAGAGAAACGCATTACTAAAGGTTCACTGAAAGGTTGGTTATAACTCCGGAACTATGCAAGATTACAAAGAATACTTTTAAGGACATATTTTGGAATGTTAAACCTAAAGAAAAATAAAACAAACATTCTTGAAAAACTTCAAAATTCAAATTTTTTATTTAACATTAACAAGGCATTAATATTTATTAAATAAATTAAAAAATCTAAGTTTAGTGCAAAATACAGTAATTAAATTATCTGACAAATTATAAATATAATAATTCCTCGCCTATTTGTTTTTCATATAAACGGAAATTCGCTGAAGTAATGAAACAAATACATATTCACATTTATCGATAACAAAAATTGCGATTTTCGTACGATTCTGTCGAAATCGCAAAATTAAGTGAATATGTATGTTGGGCTACATTTGCACAAACTTACTCCTTTTTAACCTACGGGTACAGGGTATATATAATAACAAAACTTTTACTCCAACCCAGTATACACATATGTTAGAGTCATTTAGTCGGAAGCAGCAATCTCTGGTGGGGTAAGACTTCCTATTTAAGTATTTTAGTGTATATTTCACCGAGGTTACTACATGTAGACAATCATTATCATGCCACCAAATAATTATGTCGTATCACTGCTCTAACTCTATACAAAAATTAGGTTTAAGCAGCTCATGATATGATTCATCCAGTTGATTCTACTAAATTTAAGCTTTAACTAATGAGTGAACCTAATTTAAGTGTAATATTCAATTGAGATGGAGTATTTTTTGGTATATACAAATTTCAGACTATTTTAGCGAAAAGCGTTTGTACCATAAAACTTGAATTTTGATGCGGTTAAGTTTCAAACTCTGTGAATATATTCATGCTTAAATTGCAAACCTAAACCTGAATATAAATGACACTATGCACAAAGTTCGGACATCATTGTTGGTAGAGCCTTTATAATAATTTTAATAATCAATCAGAAATAACCAAAAAATTAAAAATCTTTAACGTTAAGCAAATTCAATATTCTGGTATAAACTTGATAATATTATTTTATGTAGTCCAAAAATATCGCTCGACTTTTTCAAAATCCGTCACTGCGTACGGTTTAACAAACAAAAGTTTTAATTTTACGGCTGACGAGCAAGCACTGCGAAAATTGTATCGAAGAAAATATAATTAAACAAAAAATAAGCAAAGTTTTCTGTGTTCGTTTGATTCCAGCAAATAAATGAATCATTCGCGCAATATAGAGCATTGAGCAGATTGTACTGAGCAGATTTTGTTTTGAAGTTGTGTGTTCGTTCTTGTTTGTACATTTTATTTATTTAAGATAAGTTCAAATAAGTATTTCTTCGATGCTGTTTTGTTTAAATAATTTTTTATTCTTTTTGTTTTAATTTCTCTTTTTTTTTTTGTTTTTTTTTGTTTTTTTTGTTTGCGACTTTTCGTTAGCTTTTTATATTCTGCAAAAAAAAAGTGTAGGACGTATCTTGTATCTGTTAGTTAGCAGCTTTCAATGACACTTCTGCACTTGTCGCATTCGTTTAAACACAAACAGTCGCATACACACACACTCATATCACTTAATTTTGTGCAAATTATTCGCAAAATAATCAATTAAATAAAATAACTTGCAGACTGGCAAACTCTTTTTATCTACATCTAAAAAGTGGTGAATTTTTCAACTTTTTCAAATTCAAAGGAATTTTCACAAAATTTGACTATTTCCTTTTTAACTCGCGTGCGTTGAAAAACAAACGTCAACGTTGTCTAACACGCGTGCTCTCTCCAACTGAGACGAAACAAACGGAGCCGCCCTAGACATCATTATAAGAAAAGGCGAAATGCGCACACATACACATACACAAACATTTGCACAGCATATGTACGTGTAGAGGTCGAAATACAGAGGCACAAACCGAACGAGTGACGAGCAAATTACAATCAATGGAAACTCACGTACACATATACAAAAGCAACGGAAAAGCTTTGCACGCAGGAGCGAGCGACCAAGTTTGTTTGTGCTGGAAGTGCTGATTTATTGTATTGCAGAGCGGTGAGGGGAAGCAAAAAAAAAAAGCTTTAACATTGTCCAGAACACGCATGTCCCAAATAAACGAACGAATGCATGAATAACCGAGTGAGAGGACAACAACGAGTAGAAGCTTAACGAGTACTTCTCATCTGGAGAAGAGCGTCGCACATTTTCCTTTTGGCAAATTAAAAAATAAAATACATATGTATACATATATATTTACATATTGTACATATATATAATACATATTTATATATATTTTATGAAGTATGAGAACGAGTTGTGCGCTTTATTAAATCTCGACGGTATTTTTTTTAGCATAAACAGGGTGGGTTGCACTTGCTTAAACCACAATTGTGCATATAGTTTGGAATCCAGTGCATAAGTAAGCAGGTAAAGCTTGTCCAAAGTGACTTCTTGTTAAACTGCTACTTTCTGCTTAGCGCTTTTTAATTGCATAAATGATTTACTAGGAATTTCGACTCAAGTATAAGGCGAATGCAATGTAAGATGCTCATATAGAAAATTTTAAACTGAATGAGCATGATATTCGAAAATCTTTTTAATAAGAATAATGTTGAAAATATTTTATCATGTTTGGCATCAAGTAATGGCGATAATTGTTTAAACACATTGTTCCTACTGCCTTTGCTTTATCGAATACAAACAGAAAACATCAGCCTTCTCACAGGACGTTCAAACATAAACTAAACGTTGCTTGTGCTTTAAAATTGGCACGTTTTTCTGTGATCACCGAGGTCGTTAAATTTACGATCATCCATAAGATATGTGTTAGCGACGATGACAGGATGAACTATTGAATACATTTCGAATATACAATTAATAATTATTATAAAGAGGAAAAAATTAATGCTACATTCTCGCTGTATGGCATAGGCTACATTTATTTAAATTCGGAGGGGGCGGTGCATCACCATTTTCTATAAGCGACAAACAAAAATAGTCATATCTTTGCATCTATGTGACATACGAGGATGATATTTGGTATACGTGTTGATGGGATCGGGTGAAAATGACTTCACTGCCGTTTTATTGGTCAAAAATCGAAAAGACGAAATGGTTATGTCTAAAAGAGAAGATAGAAAAATTGGACAATTAAAATCAAAAATCGAGCTTCCAAAAGCTGAAGAAGAAGCAACGCCATTTACTTAGGCAGCAAATTATGATGATGCATGGAGGTTGATTTGCAAATAAATTATCAGTTGATAAGCATGAATGCATTTAATCACAAGTCTAAAGAATGTATTCATATCGTTAAAATAAAAGGTAGTGTAGGCGACGGAGCTAATGCGGTTTTGTATCATATACTTCAAGATTACCGCCAGAGGCTCTGTAGCTGTACGTGAAGAGTGCAAAAAATGGAAGATTCAGTCTCAAGCAGATGTACTAGAGTTCATCGAACAACTATACTATTCGATTGACTCTGTGCAAACATACGAACAGACCCAGTCAAAACAGTCAGCACAAAAAACCTGCCGTTTCTGTACGATGGTCATAATATATTTAAATGTCAAAAATTTAAAGGAGCACCGACTAACAAAAGCAAAGATTTTTTTATGAAGCAGCGCCTATGTTTTGGTCTCATAACATAAATGACTGTAAAAAATATTGGGTTAACAACGGTGTCACATAATACATTGTTGCACAACGAAGTTACAGCACAGAAAAAGAGTTTCCTAAAGTTAAGGATACTAACGGCAAATTTTAACTACTAAGAGCTCTAAAGGATGGAGGATCTCAGCAAACATTGACTTCGGAAAAGCAGTCTAACTGTTAAAGCTTCCCGGAATTCAAGGTACAGTTGAAATAGAAGGAGGCTTCTCACAAGGATCAAAATTGTCCATGATTTTTCAACAACTTTGAATGATTGAATGATTGTATCCAAATTGCATAAAGTGCTGCCAAACGAAAAAATGAAGTTGAGAAGAATTGGAAAAAATGTCTTCTAGCTGATCCAAACTTTCCGTTTAAAATGGAAGGTAATAACAAAACCGTTGAGGGTAAACTGGGTCAAAAGTCTAAATATGGTGGGACTGTTTCTGGAAACATCTTCCGTTCAACTAAACAAATGGTTAATGCAGCGTCATTAACAGTCATAGAAGCGGATTTACAAAACGATAGAAATATTCTGAAATAGAAGCAAGGTGAATCGGTAAATACTGTGAGGAAGTCTACCATTCAAGAAAACGCACATACATATATGTGCAACCAAAATTTGACACAGCGGCTACAAAAATGACAACTCCTGAGTTCGAGATTGCGTTAGCATACATCAAATGAAATGAAAAACTCCGTATTGTGAAGTACAAAACGCAATACGAGTCGGAGACTTCAAATAAAATGAGCACAACAGATATCAAAAGCTGTGAAGCAGTTGTCAACAGTGCAACGAATACGACGACACAAATTTTAGAGATATACAGCACTCTTGGAGATCTACCGTGCATTGACCGAGCAATGTTAAACTCAAAGGCAAGCGGTTCTAATGCAGATATAGTACACCGAATGGGACAGTGCCAAGTCCGACTCTTCCGATGACTACAAGCAAGGTACATGAGTTAACCTTCGTAGCTAATCATGATGTACACGAGATGCAATGTTTTTAAAAACGAATTGAGAACCATTTATTGCAGAAACTAGTCAGATTGACAATGCTAAGGTGGCAATACATTCTGCCGAGAAGTCCTCACTTTGAATGAGCGAGGAAAATTGCAAATAAAACAAGTTGGAGCGTAAAACGCAGCTAAATATCATACTAACTAGAGTAAGATGAGATGGCTGAACTGTTGGAGATTTGTAAAATGGAAAGATTCCATTCCAAATTATCCAGAGGAAACAACGTGCGGGAAGAGTGTGTTAAAGTAAGTATGCTGAGCTATGATTCTTGGCTTTCTTCAAAATCAAACCCATAGGCGCCTAAAGGTTATGTAATACAATTAATAAACTTTGAAGCCTAGAGGTAACAGCAAATATCAAGAAATTTAGAGTCACTAGATACATGTTGTGACGTGGTCTCATAAAAGAGAAACACAAAGGAATGCGCAGCAGAAAAGAATCGTAGCATGCCATGATAAATCAAATACATATTGTAAAATTAGACTTCAGCCGGGTCCGCAAGTATAATAAAAAAAAAAACTTCTTTGTTAATGTTTTATTAAATTTCTTTTCTTTAAAATATAATTTAATATAAAAGTAATGAGGAAGCAGGTTGGAATCCTAGCATTTCAAATATTTGTTCATATAAAGTAGAATTTAAATTTGTTACCCTGCTGATCCTGATCAGGACATTTCACCAAAGTTTTAAAAACTATTGATTGTCATTGATTTTTAATATTTGTTCAAAATTTCAAATTGTTTTGACGTTTTGAAGTTGGTAAAAATTAGTTTGAAAGATTCCATAACATAATTTAGTGGTGGCTCACGTCCATCAATACACGTCTGTGAAGCGACAACCCTTAAAAATGCCCTAAATATATCGATTTTTAAGGTGCTATTAGCTCAACTAAAGAAGTTTTAACTATCCCAGAAAGCCATCCAAAAAAAAAAAAAAAAAAAAAAATCATATTTGAGTAAGTATCGTATGATGTTCAATACTGAATGGTAAACAACCATTTGTTTATCAAAAGTTTTTAGAGACATAAGAAAACCAATCTCCAAAGATGCTCCGTCCTTCACCACGATAATACAAACTGTCACATATCAAAACATCGAAGTAATGGGCCATGTGCCGTACTTCAGTTTAATATTAAATTTCGATTTAGTTGTTTTTCGAAACCTGAATAAACTGTTGATGTCTTTAAACAGCTAGTTTGACGAGGGTTAAAGAACTTTTTTTTTCCATTTCATCTGATTCAACCACGGTCCATGCTTCTGCGCTTTATAGATTTTATATTGCCTTGCCGAGCGCAAAGTAGCATCTAGAAGCAAGCGTGATGCTGTGCTTGTTCAAATTTCATTATTAGACGATATATATTGTCCAAGATCACCTTTGGACAAAAAATTATGAATTTACCTTTCAAGTTTGCAATAAATTCTCTTAAAATATTTTATTGTTGACGGATGTCGAACAAATGCTAAAAACGAACTTAAAACAATTAGGTTTTCAATGGTTGGTACTTTTTTCTCCATTGCCATTATTATCAAACAACAACCGCCTATCTATAAACACAATAGACATACATAATATCGAATAATGCAGATATATGTACATATGGATATGTGTAACTAGCATTCGCTTTCCATATACAAAAATGACATGGCGAATTATGTCAGTTGTTCCGGAGGTTATGCGATCGATGCCCCATCAACGCTCACACACACACTGACACAGTACAACCCTGATAGACCACTAACAAATACATACATGCATAGGCAAAGAGTAAACTCAATTGAATGAGGTAAATTAAATTATCAATTTACATGGAGTAAACTTTTTCAGCATATAAAAAAAACAACAGCCACAAAAAAAAAAAACAAAAAAAAATACTCTGATGATGATGACAATTTTCGCTTTTGCTGTGTGCGAAGAAAAGCGACGAGTTCTACATTCACGCTGCCAAATGCAAACACAATAAAAAAAAAAGGCGGCATGAATGGCTGCCTGAATGAATGGGTAAACGCTCAATTGAAATTTCATTTTCAGTCACTGTGCTCCGCAGCTTTTTGCTTTGTTTGTCATAGCATTCTATCTAAGCACGCAAAGTGTTCCACTTGGCGCAAGGGATAGAGGTAGGGATCACTGCAGAGGTCTTTTGTTTCTTCATCGAAGAACATGTTCACTTGACTTTTTCAATTAAATTCGATTGTGTATTTTTCTTTTCGATTTTTGTTTTTCTTTTATAGAATCTTTAAAAATATTTCGCTCAAAAGCAGAAACGAACATTATCAATTATGAAATACTTGAAAAAAAAAAAATAACTAAAATAGCAGAACGAACTATGTAACTTCCGTTTCCGGCGACTTCCACTAAAACAACAAAGAGAACAAAAACAAAAAAGAGAACGTGTACACCTGCAAGCATAGAGGACTGATATAATTTATATAGAGAAGCAAAATAGTTCAAAAAATTTAAAAAATTGTATAATTATTTTCAACACAAATTGGTACAATTCGTACAATGCGACATCAAGTGGACAGTTGAACCAATCTGAAAGTTTTTTCTATAAAAACGCGTTGTTCTGTGATGGGTTCGAAGGATTTAATTATAAAAAGTATTTCACTCACACATCTGGTTCTTATTTACCAACCATTTTATTTGATAAATCATCTCAATGTCAACGTGATATTATAAAAGTTTAATTATGGATCGCTACTCAAAAAAAGAACGCTTCGAAATCATCGAACTTAAAATCTTAAATTATCATCCATGCTCCAATTTTCACTTGTTTTTGCTTTTTGCGATTTCAATGAAATCGTACGATTTCGTTTGAACGTGCTCCTGCAAAACGCAAAAAATAACTATGATATTTTTCATTCCAATGTGTTTTGCAGCGTTGCATTTTGCTGTTTGGTTAATGTTTTGAATTTGTGTAAAATAACAAAATGCCTTTTTATTTGAAATTACATGTTATGAGGCCAACAGAAGACATAAAATTGTAGACGGGTTTAGATATCGAATGCAAGTCTTTACTTGAAGAATGTGCAACGGAAACATCCAAACCATGTAGTCTCTTTGCTTGTCGTAACATTATTTGGTCACCTATACATCGCGTGACTCAACTTTTCTGTTTGAAGCTGCACGAAGGTTTAAAGTCGACGAACTTTATTAAAAAACGATACCAGCCTTGGATAAAAGATTTGTTAAGCTCCTTAGGGATATATTCGTGGAATAATTTTCCATCAAAAATATTTTAATTTAATTTTGAGATACACTGTTGTCCCATTTAATCTTACATTTTTAAGTCCTGTACCGAAGGTACAAGAGCCTATTGGTTTTGTGCAAATTTAACAGGAATAAATAATGATCGGAGACCCCCCTAAGTTACCACCATAATCGTCAGGAGCGATAGAGGATCTCATTATTATTATATTTTAAAGTTTGAAACCCGATTGTCACAGGAATGGCCTCTTCATGAAATAATTACAAAAATTAAATTTTTTTTTATTTAAAAACACAGAAAAAGAGGACAACATTTTATGAGTACTACTGAGAGAACAGTAGGCATGTTCATTAAGTACTTAGCTGAAGAGAGAGTACAAGAGACTAAACAACCAAACTTGAAGACTACTTTTAATAATCTCCAAATTATCGATGTTCACACGGATAGTTTATATAGATTCGACTATTTGTTCTGTGCTACTACTTAAAAGTGGTCCGATTTGGAACAAATCAAACTTAAACACTCTTACTCGTACATTTTTCAAATTCATGTTGTTCACATGAACACCCAGACAGACGACTTTTGATTTGCACAAACTTAAAATAAAAAGGGTATATTAAGTTTCTGTATAAAAACCTGAAGTCAATTCAAGCGTTGTCGGACAAAGGACATGTTTTTTGAATAATTTAGCTTTGGTTCCGTCAACTAAACTTTTTTTTCTTTGAAATTTGCTCCTTTTTTTTCATTTTCTAATTCTTAGGCTGCCTAACCAATCATTCATTTGATATTCCTTTGACAAGTGAGCGTGTAAATTTTATGTAAAATGCTACTTTCCTATGGCACCTTTTGCTCTTCCGTCATCGTCCTATTCAGTTTCCTTCCTTACTTTTATGCACATCCGTTCGATGGTATGTCCATCCGTTCGTTTATGTATTCGTTCATATACTCCTTCCAGCAAAACTTATGTTTCCTGTTCGTAATGTTTGTACAACTATCTAACTTATTGCCTTAGTGGGTGGGTTTCATCATTGGTTTTGACTGTGTTTGTCACTTTTGAGTGGTTCTTGTTGTTTGTCACAATTTTCAACAGAATCTTCACTTGTGTTACTGTTTTGTTTAGTTGTCTTGCGGTTCGGTCTCTGCATCAACTTGCCGTCAGAGTCTGAAACGCAATTATAGCGATTGGTTTCTCTACAACTGGGTTGCTTTTCAAATTTAAGGTCGTTCTCAGTTTTTTTTGGTTATCAAGGTAATTCTTGTTGCAGCAGAACAGCTATGACAATTAAAGTGCATATAACCAAGAACGTGTCTCTGACATATTACTGTGAGAAATTTATTAGAAAATTCAGTCTATGTCTTAATATGTATGTGGTGGGTATTTTAATAAGTCAGTGAAAAAGGGTAAGATTTATGGCTCTGCATCAAAATTTAAGCTGGAAATCTGGCACCCTATCATCGCGTCTTGGAAGGTCAGTGACGATGGACAATTTCAACATTATTGTTATAGAAAACTTCGACTACTTGGATCCAGCAACAACAAAGTCAGTCTGGAGATCAGACGAAGAATCACGCTTGCAACTAGACGTTATTCAGCTTAGCAAGAAAATTAGAAGCAAAATTCCTTTTCAAATGACAAAAATCAAGATCTATAAGACGCTTATACTCCCGATCAAACTATACGGCGCAGAGGCATGGACCGTGATTGAGTCAGACGAAACGGTGTTGGAAGTCCTTAAGAGAAAGATTCTCCGCAGAATTAGAGTCGGCGTAGAGTTGACATAGACCAGCGCAAAAAATTCCAGCGGCTGCACTAAATTGAGCAGCTCTTCCGAATGGATGAGAGTTCGAGCATGCATGGTTTACAAGGGGAGCCCAAACTGATTGGTAGACAACGAAATAGAAGACGACCAGGTACGCGTCGGAATGACCAGGTATGGAGAGGGATGTTAGCGTACTTGACATTCATAACAACTGGCACTTGCTCGCACAAGTCTACAGCAGCTGGTGCGCCTTCCTAAATGCGGTCATGACCGAACGACGGCTGACGACCACTTACGTAAGTAGAAGATGCACCTAATATGACGTTTCAAGCTAAACTCAACCACAACAAAATAATTTTCTTACAAATCCCCAGTATGGGAGACAAATTTCTATTTTAAAGTAATATAAAAACAAAAAATTTTTTTTTTTTATTCAAAAACTTAGAAAAGTGGGCCACATTTTTATGGATATTACCCCTTAGATAGCTGTTGGCACGTTCATTAAATCGAACAAACCTGAAGAGGAAATATGGATTGATGTGACTTCTTGGCTATCTCTTTTAATCCTATTTGGACCATAATGGAATATTTTTAGGTTTGACACAATAATATATCAAATTCGTCATGTCTAGTTGAATCAACCACAACAACAAACTTTTTTCATAATAAATTTCTGAAAGGTGGGAAAGATTTGTATGGGGACCACACCTACAAGTGGACTGATCTGGACTTAAATAGAACAATTTATATCAATAAAACGTATTCATACTAAAACTAAAAATAAGGAGTATGTTTGCATGGTAAGTCGAAAGACCTACCACCATCCCCCTCTCCCTAGGTGGATGGGTGTTGGGATAAGCACATTTATATACATATATATAAATACTTCTAAATGGCTCTTTAATTTATAGGTTCCAAGGTCTTGATGCCCATACGGATAGCCAGACAGACGGATATTTCTATATCGACTTGACTTTTTGTAGAGACTTTACACTATTGGGTATATTGTTGACTTATGGAGCCGCCCTCGTATATGTCAAGTACAATAGCTGCTGCACTTGCAACGTTTATAAGCCAGAATAAGAGTAGCAGCTGAGCAGGCAGGCACAGACGAAGAACAAGCAGAAAGTGCATAGTTTTCACACTTCAACGCGTTTTCCGAGCGCGGTTGTATAAACAGATACACTTGTTATACACACATACATACATACATGTACACAGATAAGCTTTGCGGCGTTGCTTTGTATCTCTGTATCTATGCATGCTGCTTGCAACTGTTGCACATTGAGTTACTTCGTTGATTCGAGTTCAGTTCCATGTAGTTTGGCAGCACTTTTCACTTGTAGCATATACACATCTACACAGCCTTCTATTTAACTGTGTGTGCATGTTGGGAGCATTTGTAAGCTGAGAATCAAGTGGCTCCAATACGGTGTACCGTGCGCCGGTGGTGCACTGAATTTGTATGAGTCCTATGTAGTACGGGGTGGGGCGCATGTCACGATAATTTATGTGTCCTATTCTTCGACTTGCGCTCTCTGCCGCAGTTTCACTCAGTTCGACTTTATGATGCCATTGTAGGCGCTGGCGTTGTTGTCTGCTTTGTGTCATTTTGTTTTTGAGCTACTTTTTCAAGTGTCTGAGGAGTATGTTGCAGTTGCTCTTGAAGCAAACAGTACTAGTAGGGGCAGCTGCCGCATTCTAGAATCTCTTGCACATTGTATATAATAAATAGTGTGTTTATGCATGATCTCTGGTGTCTCTGTCTGTGTCTGCAGTGCGCTGATAAGGTTAAGTGTGCAACTCGGAATCAAAAGATTAATTGAACACTATTGAACGGAACGAGTGCATAATGTATGCGCGACTGTGATTTCTCGACAATACATGCCATGTATACCCAGGCGAGTACATACGTTCATACATAGTTCTGTTTGATAGATAGACATACAATTCGTAGCGAGTTTAAAAAATTTTATTTATTCGGTTTAAGTTGAGTAGGTGTATGCGAGGGCTGTACTTAAAGTATATGTAATAAAAAGTAAAAGCACATAAAACCTGGGCGCGGATTTTTGAGACTTCAATTCGACAATTTGTTATTTAAAAAATTGTTGCTTAAAATAATTATTATTTTAATAATAACAACTCAATACATACCATGTACCATATTTCACTTAAAATTTTATGGTGAATATGTTCCGATCTGGATCATTAAGGAATATCTTATTGATTTTAATATAATAATATACAATATGCTATTTTTAGCTAATTTAACAACTATTTGAATATACATAAAACCAGGGGGGAAAGAGATTTGTATGGGATACTATTAAGTGGTCCAAAATATGGAATATTTTGTTAGTATTCAAGCAATATACACAAAATATGCGGTTTCTAGCTAAATTAAACAAAATATATTTCCATAGAAAAAAATTAACTCAGAATAAGATTGCTCGTTTATACACTGTGTTAGTGCTATTAGTTGTCCAATGTAAACCTTTTTTAAATATATTATAGGCATCGACGAAAAATACATCGATTTTTAGCGTTTTTAGGTAGGAGTTAGCATGTTCATACTACCGTGATAGCTTCAAGGCGATGCTAATCAAGAATACATATACTTCATGGAGTCTGTTCTTGTACATAGCACATTGATCAAATTGCATTAAAACTTGTCACAAATCTCTACAAATTTCAACAATTAGTCATTGTGGACTTTACCAATTTGTACGGGATAACCGTAGGAATTCTATTGTGACATGTGAAAAAAAATTTGAATTGAAAAGAACTATAACTATTATATATAAAAATAACAGGGAATTTACAATTTCAAGTATAATTTGAAGTGTGCCTGCAATGCAAAGGTTTTTAATTACAAATTGTATTATAAATCATACATTCCATACCTATACACCCTATACTGTATAATTTATCTTCTATATGTATATATGTATACAAGAATGCATCAATCGAGTGTGCTCGACTTCGAAATACCCTGAACCATCTTGAATCCTACATTTATATGGTATCTTTATTTTGATCTGGATCTGTGTGGGACATTTTATAAAGAAAAAAAAAAAAAAAGTTTGCCGTTTTTAGTTTTATTAAAAACTAGTTGCATCCGGCGCGCTTCACTGCGCTCCGTAAAAACGATTGTCAAAATGATGGACACCGCCCCTCCGACCTTATGAAGTGATTGACATCCTAACCCATCAACATGTATACCAAATATCATTCCCGTACCTCGCTTATATGGGAGATGGGGCACCGCCCCCTCTGATCTTGTTCAAACTCATGATGGGATTTTCTCCTAATCTTAATAATATGTATACCAAATATCTAGTCCATATCTCCAATAGATGCAGAGATTTGTCGATTTTTGTTTATCGCTTATATTGTGGGTAAGCCACCACCATTTCCGAGCGTGACCAAACTCATGATGTGATCTTCTTTCAACCCCATTTATACGTGTACCAAATATCATCCCCGTACCTTACATAGATGCAAAGATATTTCGACTTATGTTTATCGATTATATGGGTGGTGGGGCACCGCACCCTCATGATGTGATTTTCCCCTAATCTCATTAGCATTTATACCAAATATCAAGTCCATATCTCTAATAGATGCAAAGATTTGTCATTTTTTGTTTGTCGATTATATGGTGGCTGTGACACCACCCTTTCCGACAAATGTGGCCTATGTTACTAATGTAGCATTCTAGTGTTGAAATTTTTTTGAAATCGGTCAAGTAGTTTCCTCTTTAAAATTTTCATAAAACACTCAAAAATGGGTGGCAGATCTTTACGAGTGTTTTAGCTAAAGTAGAAACAACAATAGAATTTGTTTTTACAAAAACTCAGTAAGAGGTTCAGGTTTGTATGGAGGTTACCCCTTCAGTAATACGATTTGGAAAAAGGAAAATGTTTGATGTAAAAGTTGGTTTTTTGGCTTTTTATTTAGTTTAGTTGGACATTCCATTATGGATAGACTTACACCAGAGACCATTATACCACAGAAAATTACTGTTTGGTGCGCTTTATGGGTCGTTGTAGTCATTGGCCCATATGTCTTCAAAAACGATGATGGCCACAATGTTACTGTCTACATTGAACGATACAGAGAAAGGATAAGGTTTTTGTACCTCAATTAGCTGGCATTAAACATGCTTACATGTGGTTCCGTTAGGACAGATCCACATGGCGCACGCTACAATTGAATTCCTCAAAGAAACTTTTGATGAACGAATAATTTCACGTAATGGTCCTTTTAATTTGCCACCACGATCTTGTGATTTAATAACATTTGATTACAATCTTTGGGGTTTTGTAAAGGCACTCGCATAAACCGATAAACCAGAGCCAATTCAACACTTGGAAATAGACATTAGAAGATCTATTGGCTAAATATGGCTGCAAATGCTGCGAAGTGTGGAAATTGGACAGTCAGATTGCGCCTTTTTGCGGAGATGAATGTGATTTATTATATAAGATAAGAAATGAGAGCCACTAAAAAATGTGGTGCTATAATATAATATTCTTTAGCAACGCGGTCAAAAGATTGCGAGATATGAATATTATGCTGTAACAGTCCGACACATGGAGAGTTTTAATTGCAGTTTTGAAGTTTCTTCAAGATTTCTTTACTCAGAGAAGTATCTCTTGGACAGACAACTGACATGCAAATATGCTTAGATCGTGTGGGATTCTCTTGCTGATAACGACTTTTGTTTGTCTGATGCATCCGGCGGTATGTTGCATAGGATATGACATTTTAATAAACCCAATATACCCCGCTACAAATATGCTTTGTGTAGTTTATATTATTTTAAAAATCTGTATTGGATTATGAGATAAAGTGTATATTTCCAATTCTACTTACCAAGTAGCAACAGTTTAATATCCTTTGCCGCTTGTATGCCATCTTCTTTAAGATTCTTTTCGATTTGTTTAGAACGTTGAATGGCGGCGCGTTCCTCAGCGGATGTAGTGCAGCCCATTTTTGAGATAAAGGTGGATCTTTGTTGTTCGATGTGTGTGCGTTTTGTTTTGTGTTTTTTTTTTATTTAATTTTTAAACTTTGTGCTTACAAATTACTTGTGCGTGAGAGGAGGGGGAAGTGACGCAGCACACTCACAGTTAGAACACTGTACTATTTGTTTAGTACTTTATTTTTATTTTTTTTTTTGGCGGTGATAGTGTGTATACCTCTATTTTTGTATTATTTTTAAAGATTTGTGGAAATTAATACACTTTCGTTGATTAAATATTTTTAATTTACAAGAAATTTAGACTCTTCTTTAAAACATGTTAAATTAAATGATTTATTATTTGTTTATGATGCAACAATTGCAAATCAACTTTGAAGCACAAAAGTTTCAATAATAAGATCATCACAACAACAACAAAAAACAAAACAATAAATGAATGCGAGAAACCGCACGCGGAAGTGTTGGGCCAAATGAGTCATCCATTGGACCAGTGTAAAAAAAAATTAAATACAAGATAGCAATGGCTTTTGTTTATTGTATTTACATTAAAGATCAAATTAGGACAGAAATTGTCAGGGGAAATCTGTCGATAATGCACCTGTCATTATAATGGGTAGTGTCAAAAGTTTTAAATTTTACTCCTAAGGTTAAAAAAAAATGAGTTTCACAGCTTAAAAATACACCAGTTTCAAAGTTTGGCGTTCATTTTAGTGATACAAAACAAGAACTTTCATGGATACCCTAAAATCGTTACTTACTGCGATTCAAAGCACTACCGAGGACGTCTGTGAAATCGTTTATCAGTCAATTTGCATATGGCAAACCGCAATAAAAATCAAACGGACATTAAATGAGAAACTCATCAATATTTTATCTTATCAGCTTTCTCGCGCTCAAAAAAAATTTTTCATATTAATGGAAAAGAATTGAAGTAAAAATAAAATCAAATAATGTTTGTACTTTCGTTGAAGTGAGATAAGCACTAATGTCTAAATGTAATTTATCGTTAAGTGACCCAGAAAAAAAATAATAATATTGTATAAAAGATAAAAGCATAATGGCGGGAATGAGCAGGGTCCTTATACAGCAGCGATTTAGCGCGACGTAGGCGTTAATTAAAAAACTTTTTTGAACGTGTTCAAACCGCCACTGTGCTATAGCCAGCCGCTACCGAAACCGCCACTGCAGCTGGATACGGCCTTCTGCTTCTACCTAGCGGGGGCGGTGCGGAAGCAATGCATCTTTAGTCGGCTTTTTCACATTGATTTGCAATTGTACTTGTTTATGCCTATTCATAACACATTTCATTCAAGTTTTTCATCAGGAAAAAATTTGGTTTTTTGGTAAGAATTTTTGTTTAAGCCGTTTTCGTTTTTTCATTTCTTTTTTTTTTTTGTTTCTTTGACAGCTTTTTCTTTTCCACCGACACTGACACACCACACGCTCTCATTAAACACCCACCCCAACCCAAGTACCACCACACCACACTTTTCACTGCCTGCTCCGTGACCAAATACGCCTAGTTTCTAACGTATACACAAAAGCATCGTGTGCCGCGGCAGCAACTAGACTGTAATTGTTTAATTTTTGGGCACGTTTCCTAGCGCTGCAAAAATTTAATTGCACTTTATTTAAATTACCGCAAATTTTTTATTGCATTTGTTTAATTTTTCATTTATTTCTACACCAAATTTTCGCGAATACACGACTCCAGTATGCGCTTTCTTCTCTCGTTTGCGTCTTTATGCGCCGCTGCTCTTTCTTTACTCTCCTCTCTCTAATTGAACGAAGAAGTGGACTACGAACGAAATTATTGTCAAGCATCGTGGGCTTGACGATGGCGCCGGCACCATCGTCGAACCCACGATGCTCGGCAGTGTAAACATCGATGATAGACAGTGTAAACACCAGTGTTCGACAAACTTGCACGACGCTTGACGATGGTCGTCAAACATCATGCAAGTCTGACGAACCTGGTGGTGTTTACACTGTTGTCGAACATGATGGCGTTCGCGACCATTATCGATTTTTGAAATTATCGAAATGTAACCGATTATTGAAAACAAAGAAGAAGCAACCAATCGAAAATTAAATTTTAAACTGAATTTTTAACGGTTGCGTCTTTATAGCGCTTGGGTCTGTACTTGTTGGGAGAATATTTTTATTAGTATTTATTTTAATAAGAATATTTTGTTACTTAACATTCTCTGTGCCCAATTCTTTACTTCTGCGTGCTTCTAGTTTTTAAAAGTGCCCTGTTTCAGCCCATACAGGCCTGCAGCTTTTATACTTTTCAGGGCGTGCCGCGTGCATTGTGGTTCTTGGCCGATCTGCGTGGCCAATTTACGCAAACATTCAATTCCTTCTTGGCGACTCGCCTTTGACGATCGCAATATTGCGTTCTGCGGTTCATTCGAACATTGCAGAATCTTTTCTGCCACATAGTTTGACCATCATGCTTTTATTTATTTTTTTGCCTGATATGCTACTTCTTGCGGCTTAACTCTGTGGCCAATTGATAAATTTCATTCGAAGCGGGCCGAACTCAAGCTCATTGTACCATAAAGGGACCGGCCGCAAGATCCTTATATAATTGACAACAGTATCTCAAATCAGAGATAAAATATTGTATGTGTGTACATATAGATATATGCGATGTATACCGATTTATCAATAATGTATATAAATTCTTATATAAACATCATACGACGTCTATTTCCTGGCAGAGGGACTTTCTGTATCGACTCGTCATTTAAAGGTGATCGTTAACATTGTTTGTGGGCGTGCCACCTCCTTCTGCCTGTTACACAATACTAAATACTTTAAAGAGTAGAGGAAGGGTAGATAACGCCTGCTATGTTTTTTTCATCTTCTTTTTTCCTCGTTCGTTCGGATCCCGTTATTTGTACAGTTAGTCACAGAACGGAATCCGAACGGGATAATAAATAATATAAACGGAAAATCAACGCTAATGAATACACTTTTTAACAATTGCGAGACAATTGGTTACGGCAATCAAATCACAAAAAAGATTCGTTTAGAGCGGTCATCGACTATATTGATGCCTAATTTGAAACATATCTGAAGGAGGAGCTCAAAATTGAAAGCTCTTTGGACACTCATCATGACAGTCGTATTTACGCATGTCTTTACATCATCTGCCCGACTTGTCAAGGACTTTAATCGATTGATCTCGTTTTCTTGAAACAGTTACAAACAAAACTAACATAATACCTATTATCGCCAAGGCAGACGCGATATCTAAGCTGGAGCTTGAAAGATTCAAGGCCAATATTTTAGAGGAATTGATAGCAAATGTTATAAAAATCGATCAGTTTTCCAATACCCTTGGGACACCGTACAGATAGATTGCGTTTTTGTCAAACTGAAGAATCTCTATGAAGTGATGCATGCGCAACATTTTGAGCTAAAGCATCAAAATCGTCTTCTCCAGATGGGCCTCAGCGATGTAGTTAGCGATAATACACCAATTTAATTTCAGCAACTAATCGAAATTCAAATTCATTGAATTAGCGGTCACTTTTAGTACAAGTTGTTGGGTATTTGAATACATTTTCAATGCATTGTGATAAATGTGTCACCGACTTAACAGTGCTTTAGTCTTATCTTCACATACATACATCGTACAGTTGCGTGTCATGTGTTTAGTGGTGAATGAGGAATCCCTCTACAATTGTTGTATTACTTGATAGCACTCTTGAACTTCAGAATTGTAGAAAAGAGAAACTTACAGCAACAACAACGTCAGCCTGTAAAGCTTGCCAAGATTCACCTTTGCTATTAGATGTTACTTCTACAACAAGCAACTTGGAAATAGTGGCCTCTTTTCAAGAAGGAAAATAAAAATCTGTATGACGTTGATAATCCAAGTCCTGCTGCATTGCGCCGAAGCATAAACCTTGACAATAAAACGATAAGATCGCTTAGTTAAGTAATTATATATAATTTTATTTGATTCACATATACATCATAAATATATATCTACGCAATTGATTACCAACCGAATATTATTTTTGCAGCTCGTTTGTATATATGTATATACTTTTGCATAAGTTATTGGCTTAAACACTAGAATTACTAATTAAAACAGTTGACATTATTATATTATTTTTTTAAATTCTGTTCACAATCAGATAATTTACTGAAATAGAATATATGTATATATTTAATTATATTTTTATTTTCTTTTGTTTGCACATTTACTTTTAAATATTTTTATTTATAATTTTGTTTTCTTTTTTTTTTTCATGCCAAAAATAGTTTAAAAATCTTTTGTTAATAATTTTACATTTATTTATATAGTATAAGTATTTGTTTATGCATTAAATAAGTAACACTAATGCTAAATATTAACTTCTTATATATGGTTTTACATATGTGTGTTCACCTTCTGTCTATTATCATCAATCTTATTGCAATTTTTATATATCAAGCTTGCGAATCTAATTTGCATTCCTTTGGAGGCGATGAGATGAGTATGAGCGTTTTGTGTTTATTTTTTGTTTTGTATAATATTTCTTGCTTCTTTCTTGCAAGATCGAAAACACCTATTTCAAAATAATGTTTGTTTTTTAATTTATTTAATTATTTTACTTGCTTTGTTTTTTGTTTTAGTATTTAATATGCATTTTTTAAATTTGTATTTCTGCACCCTTAGTTTTTCTAATTACATTTAAACATTTATTTATTTATTGGTATAGATCAATGAACATTCTCAACTTGCTGCGTAGTTAATCTTAATTGCTGTGTTTTTAAAATCATTTTTTAGAGCTTTACTATTCAATTTTAGTTGTGTGTTAGCTTGTTGCAACTATTGATGCTGTTATTGTTGCTATTACTTCATTTAATTATCCATTTTGATATTGGGGTTTGGTGTTTTTATTTTTCTATTTATTTTTTCTAATAATATCGATGATAATGAAAGGCATATGGAAAAATCCTTGCTATTAGTTATTAAAAAAATACGATATTTTATGCTTTAAGGCAAAGAGGCATATGCGTATGTGTAGGAGAGGATTGACAAGATAAATAAGATCTTAAAAGAATAATGTAATTTTTTTTTTACTAGTTTCTAAAATGTTTAATAACAACTTTCCGAATAGTAAAAAATTAAAAAAAAAAAAAACTAATGATGATAAGGATGACGTGGAAAAGTAAGCGGATAGCGATCAAGAAAATCGCTTAGCTAGTTAATCGCAGCGAGTAGCACTGTCGGAATTCCGTCGGTGGTGAGTGAAGCAGCTGATGTATTGTTCGAGGACGCTGTGGACGTGTTGTTTGTTGCAGCTAAATTTGCAGCAGATGACGATGCAGACGTCGTAGTTGTTGTTGTTGATGATGCTGACGAATCCGAACCTGAGGCCCAGCCCAGACCGGCACCCGTGGCAAGACCCAGACTAGTACCGTTAGTTGTTGTTGTCGCCGCTGTATTTGAACTATTTGGCGCATTTCCAGCGGCGCCGAATGATTTTGGTCGACGATTTCTACGACGGCGTCGTTGACGTTTCGATGTTTTTGCTGCAGCAGTCGTTGGCGCCGCCGGCGGCGGCATTCTTAGCGTAGTTTCGAACAATCGCAGCAGCGATGGCGAGCTGGGTCAATTTTGCGGGAAAACATCCTCGATGTTAATGAAAGCGCAAGCGCCGAGCGAAGCTTGAGCCATGACTTTAAGTAGTTCGGCGGCGTGCGATACGCAAACATCAAGCGGCGGGCGACGAGGATAGTTTATTGATTCTGTAAAGATTTTTTTAAATATTGTGTATACAAATAAATGTGCTGCAACTTACCTAAAATTGCTGAATTGAGCGATGTGCAAACATTTTCACGTCGCGTAGGACACAATTGCCAACCGAGTGGACTTGACCAGGGATTTGAGTAGGCTATTAAACTAAATGCATCCTGTAGTGTGCAATTAGAAAAATTAATTTTATTTGATGTCATTAAAGCCGAATCGCACTGATGCTCACCTCCAACATTTGACGCTCTTCGTCCGTCATTTTGTTATCCTTTTCCAATTGTTGGCCCATCAGCGACAGTTCCTTTCCAAACTCCAATATCCGTTCGATGACGTGACTGTATTTGCGCGTTGATAGCGTTGTATCTACATCTGCTGTCGGTTTTTTAAAAATACGTTTTAGCACCGACAACCATTTGTATATAAACCAACTTTGCAATACAAACCCATTTCTTCATCCATATCAAGTGAGCTAGTAAAATTATTCGCATTACCATTTTTACATGTGCTTCCTGCAATAAATTTGAGCATGTGCGTGAGTATAGCTGCATATGCTGTAGTAAGCAGCAATACATACCATTCGAGTGTCCATTGTTTTCCATTTCGACATCATTCTGATAGTCGATGGTGGTGGACTCGGTTTCATTGTTTTTGCTGTTTGCATTCACGCTGCAGTTCCCATCGGCATCGTTATCAACTATTATACTGAAAAGAAATCAAAGTTTTGCTTAGTTTTATACATATGTGGCTTCAAGCCTCATCATATCTAATAGACGCTAATTACGGTGCATGTTTCAGTTCCTGCTGTGGTTGGTTATCGCTATTTATCACATCTGTTGAGTTTGCAGCATTGTTTTGCTCCTGTTGTTCCTGTTTGCCATTCGTTTGATACAGCTTGGTCGATTGTATGACCGAAGTCTGATTTGGTGGCGTGTTGGTCTGCGTTGTAGTTGAATTAGTAGACTTATTGTTGCTACTGGGGCAGTACTGTTCAATGTCTGAGCCATTAATCATTTCAATAAACTGTCTGCACTTAAGCATAAACCAAAGATTTTTATTATTTTCCAGCAGTCCCGGGTACGAATTCAAAGTCTGTTCTATGGCTTGGCCCATTTTGCCAGTCATGGCGAGTTTAATGATCTCTGTAAAATAAATTTGATTAACTACCATCAAACAGTTCAAACATTAATTCAGTGCTTACTTTGGCGATTGCGTATTGAAGATATATCCTCGCCAAATGTCTGACCAGTAGATTTGGCGAATGCCTCTGCTGTTTGACTGTAGCCATTATGCACCAGATATGAGGAGACCATTCTATATTAGTTACATAGTTAGAAAGCTGTATAAATTATAGAATATTATTAAAAAAGAATACTTGTGCAAAAGCGTTGTTGGATCGCCATTATCCTGTAACATGGGAAAATCGTATATACTAGCTTTCATCTCTTCACGCATTTGCTTCATCATTTCCTCAATCTTAGTGAATTTGAACGGTTCCTGGCCGAAATTTGCATCCACCTCTTCACCGGGCGTTTGTAAACCGACTGTTGGATACAACTTCGACTGTTGAAAGAAATGCATAAAGAAAAATAGGAAGAGTACTATTTGATTTATAGAGATCTTACCGGTAATTCTCTGAATGCGATGCCTAAATCAAGACCATTCTTAGTGTAGAAGCATGTATTGTTGACAAAGTTAACACAGCAACCGATAATATCACCGGTTGTAAAAGTCGGTCCATATGACTGTCCATTGCCAGAGGAGGAGAACGAGTTGCCGTCGTCACCGTGATAACCATAAGATTGCTTATCCCAACCAGGTAAACGGTTCATGCGAAACTGTTGAGCTGTGAGACCAATGCCCATATAACCATTCTTGCCTTTGGAAATAATCTTAACTTCAAAGTAGTAGAGACCACATGCTGGTGGTATGGGATGTGCCGTGCGCACCGAAGCGGCGTCATTGTGTTGTTTGCCAGCACCTTAATAAAGACATATTTTATTAATGGAATATTATCATATTAACTGCATTGATTCTTTTTAGTATCATATAATCTCTTATTAAAATAAAACTCCGGTTAGTCAAGTATTTTGGAGATTTGATAAATCTCAAATTGGATAGCTTGTTTATCATATCAGAAATCTTCCCCATGCTGTAGTAGAAAAGTGACTATAAGACAGACTAGTGGCGTGCATAGGGGCTTAGATTTCGTGTTATTTTCACTTTATATTGACAAGTAAAAAAAAATATCTATTCTAGAGCTTATATGGTACGAATTGTTCAAACAAAGCAAGGGATGCTTCAAACGCTTTTTAAAACTATAGAAAATTGTATCCATTCATGTCCCGTATCTTAGTCATTAGGAGAGACGAATGTCCTTCAAAATAAGGTCTTGTTGTACAGACATTTCAATCTCAATGTTTTGACAATTTCTACAGAAGTCATTCGAGTTAAACCCGAGTCCGAGTGCTTGTCTGCCTATAAGACGTTGGAAGGCTATGATTCCCACTAGGGTTTGGTCTAATTCAGTTTTAATAAAAGTGACTCTGCGTTGCTTATTGCGCTTTATCAGCTGTTTCAGGAATTCCATTATCCAGGTACCCAAATAAATAGGACTGGGAAATCTCAAGCCCATCTCTTTTTTTGTGGTGATTTTATAGCATCTATGATGTCCAAGTAAGGACATTCACTCTCGGGAAAGTGACTGCTAAAGTTCCCGATTTAAATCAATTTTCTCAGGTATGGTACTTTGGTATGGTTTAAAGGGCTCTATTTTGAACTCTGTTCAACTTGGTTCTCTCAATGCATTTTAAGTGCTGACTACCACAGGATAAATATGTCAGTGAACTACAAATGTAAGGAGAGAAGGTCTTTAATATGGAAATTGTTTATTTTTATGAATTGTTATAGTTAGGAAGTCGAATTTACTTGCATTACTTGTGGATATGTACATGTTTTTCAAATTTCCATTCAATTTCATGACATTTGGTTCACTAGTTATTGCGTCCTAGGTGCACACATCTCTTCGCAGCCCAAAAGTTCGGTCAAAATGCAATCTTTTTCTGAAATCTGCATTACAGATGTATTTCTTATCAATAATGTACTCACAATCGTTTTTAAACCGAGTCTACCATTTATTTAATCTGCTACTTACAAATTTGATTCTTTAATTGAAATAATTTTATATTTGTAAATATTTTATAAAACTAAAAAAAAAAACAATCTATTAACATTAAAAATCATTTCAAACAAATAAATTTGTTTAGTATTAAACGCATAATTTGCTATTTTTTGCCGGCTTTAAACCACAGTGCACTGAGGCTGCAGCTGGTAATATAAATCAGCTGTGCTTTCACTCACACACACACATACGGCTATGTTTGATAACACGCGAAGGAAGTGTGAGAAGAGCCCAAAGAGCAATAAAAAACAAATGTAAATCATATGGATTTTGTTTATGTGTGAGAGAGATAACCAGACATGTACAGCAGCTGTGCGAATGATTACAGACTGAACAACAGCTGAAAATTACAACAACATAAACACTGGCGTAGGCGAGGGTAAGTGGTACAGGCGCCCCTCAGCGTATGCAAAATATATGAGTATCTATTTGACGGAGCTACGCCACTGAAATTAGGATATATAAATGCGCAGAATGCACAAAGTAATGAAAATGCGTTAAATATGCATAAAATGAAACCTCTTTCAATTGTATAAAATAAGAATATATCAATATTATTTAATATACATAGTCTGAATATAAGTCTTGCGGCACTCACCTTTGTAGTGTACACGTAGATTGTTCTGGGACAGGCCAATAGATAGACATTTGTCATGAGGACTCCAGCAGCGCGGCAGTGGTGTGTCATTCTCGTTTACATTCGGATAGAGCAGCTTTAGACGATCGACAACCGGTTGGCCGGTGCTGCTGCTGCCACTGCTACCATCTCCGGCACCACTAGCTGGCGGCGCATCGCCTTGACCACCGTACATGGTGTTGGTTGGTTGGCCGTTGCCGAAATTAAAAATGCTGTCCAAGGTTGACGACGATGAGGGCAACTGTGTTCCAAGATGTAGTTGCTGCTGTCTGGTCTGATGAGTGTGTAGAAGCAATGAAGGCTGCGATGCGCTGAAACCGCTCGCAGCTGCCGAAGCGTAGTTTGGATGCTTTGGTGCCGCTTGCAACAACGGTAAGGATGTTGGCGGTGTTACAGTTCCATGCAACGCTGAAGTACTGGCGGCCAGTCGTAATGGACTCTGGCGTAGACGTTGAGAGCTGCTCGGTGCGAAAACTTCGTCGACTCCGATCTCCTCGGTGTTCGGATCTTCTTCCTCGACAATTTCAACGTCGTCGTCGTCGTCAATGCGCACAATTTCATCAGCAGCTGATGCTGCAGACGACGATTGCGGCGGAGGTGTCTCAATAGCGGATACGTCTATGGTATCAGCAATGTTGGCCGTTTCTATGGTGCCACCAACAGATGTTCCTGCTACTGGGGCTGTTGGAGGCAGTTCAGCCTGTTCCAGAATGGCTACGGCGTCGTTGAAATCTTGATCGTGCACAGCTGATTGCAATGATTCGTGTAGCTGGTGAAAAGGAGGAGTGGGAGAATGTCGTTGATGTTGGTGCTCAGTAGATTCGTTAGAAAATAGAGTTGTTGTTGCTGTTGTGGTGGTGTTGGTGATTGGTTGTGAATTCAAGTTTGAGGTCGTTTGACTGTTGTCTGATGATTCTATGATTGCCGACTCCTCGGAGTGCATAGATGTCTGATTCTGTGTATTCTGTGATGATGTTGAGGGTAATGACGATAGTAATGATATGGACAATTGCTGCGCTAGCGGCGGTGGTGATGACGATGATGCGCTTGATGGTGATGAAAGGGACGGAGAAGCATGATTAGTAAACGAAAAGGTTGATGCATCAAATTGTAGATCAACGACTTCTGTGTTTGTGTTGTTTGTATTTGTATTCGAATTTGAGGAGGAAGTGGTGCTAGTAATGTGTGAGTTGGTGGCATTATTATTAGCACTGACAGCGGCAGCAGAGTTGCCAGTTGCCGCGCCGATAGAAGTAGCCAAAGTTGCAGGCAGCTGCGACTGATTTTGCTCTCCAATGTCAATATCAATGGCGCCGTCACCAATGTCATCATCGTCGTCATCATCATCACCGTCATGCGCATGCAGAATGGGCAACATGGGCAGATTTATGAGCAGATTGCTGCTGCTGCTATTATTGCTGCTGCTCGCTGAGGAGAGATTAGACTGCTCGAAGAAATTGTCGTTTTCTGCGTCCATTTTTCTTTCGAACTGCTGCTTTAGAACTTTTCTTTGTTTAATAGAAGTCAGTGAAGCTGGACGCGTTGTAAGGATTTTTAATGGAACGAGAAAATTGGATTGGAAGATTTTTTTGTTTTTTTTTCTTGGTAAGTTTACGTGCAAAATGTATACACAAACACACAAAACCAAACTTAACTAAACAATTAGAGCAATATACGAAATTTAATCAATAAGAAAATTGAATCTGTGAAGTAGTAAACGATCGTTATTTTTGCTAATTGAGTCTGATTTTTAGAGGATAGTATTGCGTAAAAGTAAAGTACAATACATAAAAATAGTAAAACATATTCTATTTCGGCAATAAAATATGTCTAGAAAACGAAAAGTAGCTGGCCAACCTTGACTACGTAAAGGTTCCAATATTTGTGGCAGTAACAACTATAAAAAAGGAATTTGGAAGCACCAATGAATGATAGTGTTTTATCTTAGAGCTATATCTTTGAACACACCATTTGTCTCGGCCAATAGGATCTAAGCAGAACTATAGCGACTCAATGCTATTTTAGCATAAATTTTTTTTCTTCCACAAACCACAGCAGTTCAATGATTATTTAATCGTGTTATAAAAAGTCTTAAACCACTTGAAATATTATATTACATTTGGACGAACAATCAATTAGCTGGAACATAATAAACGATAATAAGAAATGTTTTTTTTCCCCGAATTTGAAGAGCAAATGAAATAATAAGGAAATATTTTTAGAATTTAAACGAAATTATTGCTTCTTTTTGATTAAACCTCGTATGTTGCTGGGATACTTGGAACACCAAAAGGTCGGGGAGAAGATAGGGTGAGGTGATAGGAAAGAGCTGTCACTAAAGTGACTTATTTATAAACAAATTTAGTTTCTCTGGCTTCAATTGACAGAGGAAATTGCGCATAGATATATACATATATGTACACAAATATATATATATATATGCAAAACTGGTCAAGGCTATAATGACCTAGATCAGCGCCAGCGTCAGGGACACTAGCAGCGCAGCTTTCAATGCAGGCGTCAGGAATGCAAGTCAATTTTATGAGTCGCTGTGTGGGTTGAAGTGCGAAGTAACTGGAATTGTGTAGGCGGAAAAACGCAGCTAAACTTCAGGTAACACCGTGGGCTGACTATATACACTACACTCTATGCCCTGTACGATATTTTCATGTTTAAAAGCACCACACAACAACAGCAACAACATTCCCGCATTCCCTTGCACATAAATACTCAAATGAGAGAGGAGCCTAAAAAAATCGATATAGCCTATAGTGCCCCGCTTTGGTTGCATTTGTCAAAATTGTGTAAACTAATATTAGTTGAAATTGTTTGTCTTTGATATATAAAAAATACTTTTCCAAATCTTTACAAATGTTGAACTGCGATTTATGAACTTTTTACGTCGTTTGAAGTTTTCTTTGTTTTCCCCAAGTCAGCAGTCACTCACACACACGCACACACACACAAAGAAAAACAGTCAGCATTTACAACAACAACAATGAGCCAAGGCGAGGGGCAACGTAACACATACACATGCATTACATACTTCACCAAAGTTTTCTTCTTCTGTTGACAATTTTGCAATATTAACTGCGCTGTAGCGAGTAAAAATTCACTTTTCGCACTCTAACTTTAATTTAATTACGTTGCGTAATCTTTAAACAAGCACTTTTTTGTCTTTTCACCTTTTTTAAGCTGATTTAGATGCAGTTTTTAGCAATTTTCTAATAGCGCAAGTAAAGTAGCACTCAATGGCTGCTGCTTGTTGTTGCTGCTCCTGAGTATGGTGGTGTTGGTGCTTTTAACGTTAGGAGCGCCATATCTGAACAGTTCAAACTGTACAGCTATACATTTTAAGCAAGAGTGAGCGAGAGTAGCGCTCGTCGATGGGTCCGAAACCATCGTCAATTACACTGTCGAGCATCTGACAAGCATCGTGGGCTTGACGATGCGTTCGGATCCATCGTCACCCATGCTCGACGCTGCCATCTTGAGCGGTGGGGCATCCCGAAAGTATCGAAAATCATCTCGGCTCCTATTTTGCTGGTATTTAAAGACGATAGATGGGCTAAGTGTTAATTGATCCTGTACCCCTTTTAAGGATTGATCCAACTAGGGTTAAGTAGGGTTGCGACAAAATTTCTAGCTCATCGCAGCCCCTTTTTTGGTGGAGTTTAAGGGCGATTAACAATAATAAGTGAATAAGTAAAATATATGGGCTAAATCTTTGATCCAACTAATGGATCAGGGGTAAGTAGGTTTAACACTTACTTAAAAAATGTATAGTACCTATGCTGCTTCCATTACAAAACTATTGCTTCAAACTTTCGGGGTGCCCTCCGAATCCACCGATTGTAAGGCAACCTTCTTGTCCAAATAGCACAGCTGTGCAAATTAAATTGTTCAGATGTGCGCTGCTAAATTAAAAAGCACCAACAGCCTCGTACACTAGCCGCTCACTCTTGTGTAAATTACTCAGCTGTACAATTTGAACTGCTCTCCGAATCGATAAGTAAAGGGCTGTCAGCCTATTATAAAATACAGCAGCAGTTGGATTTGAAAATAAATCTAAACAAATTTGTTTCAAAGTTTATCGCGAATAGTTTGTAGATTATTAAATAAACGTAATAGTTTGGAGGAGAAAAAAATGCTTTTTCAACACATCAATGCGTTCCGGCTTTTTGGCACATTAGACCTAATGACCAAACTCAACGAATGAGACTTTTAATGGCTTTCTCCGTATTTTCCAGATTAAGCCCACTTCCCATAAGTGTCTGTTCGCCAACAAAAGCAAATTGCACATTGCAAGAGATTTTTGTCAAATGATTATTTTGACATGGCTAGATCGACTCGTCTCCACAAACTAATTAATTGAGAATAAAATTAACATTTCGTAAAATCTTTGCATGTTTTGCCTTTATTCAAATGTTTAAATAATTTTTGATTATTCAATAATTCTCTGTAGTGCGAACATAGTTCACACCCGACGGCATAGAAACCTTATCGAATCCCTTGGGGAATAGCTTGTGTGCCTCTTCGTCGGTGACCGTTGGTAAAATCATAACTTTGGTGCCAGGCTGTGTGTAAATTTAAAAATATTAGGTATCCAGACATCCGATTTATGAGACTAATCTACTTACAGTCCAATTTGCCGGAGTAGCGACAACCTTCAGTCTATCAGTCAATTGCAAAGAGTCAATGACGCGCAGAATTTCACTAAAGAAAAACCAAAACAATTTTATTAAGAGTCCAATCTAGATCAATAATAATTAACTTACTCAACATTTCTGCCAGTAGACATGGGATAGAACATGGATAGACGCACTTTGTGATTCGGATCGATAATGAAAAGCGCGCGAATAGTCTTAGCCACCTCGGGATCCTTTTTCTGATCTTCGTCTAACATGCCAAGGCTGACAGCCAGATCTCGGGTTGGGTCAGCAATAATTGGATACGGAAATTCGCCGGGAATGTCCAAGCAGTAGGACTTAATGTCGTTCACCCAGTCTACATGCGATTTGATTGCATCCACAGAGTGTGCCAGGCACTTGGTGTTGCGCTTGGCAAATTCCGGTTGATGCACAGCAATGCGACCCAGCTCAGTGGTGCAGACGGGCGTAAAGTCTGCTGGATGCGAGAAGAGCACAACCCAGCTGTAAAGGCAAAAATAAATAGAATTAAAAATTTTAATCAAGAAGTCTCTAGAATTAGAAGGAAAAACTTATCGTACGAGCTACGATAAGATTGCAACGTGTAGGTAATTGCTAAAACGAAGGCAGCGGAGATCAAAAAGAAGGTTAACAAGTCTTACATAGTTGCAATCCACATGCATGCGTTTAGAATTTCAAATTATTTTATGCATATTATATCGCGCTTTGCTATGCGATACAATAGGTGTAGGCGATTTGCGAATTTAGTTTATTTCGAAGGCAGACGATCGTTTTCGTTTGACTTTGCATGACATTTATAGAATGGCGAAACCTGTTGCCAAGTGAAAAAGTACAAACTTTTTTTTTCGGGACTTGGGCGTTACGCGTTAGAGATGAGTTGGCATATTTTTTGGAAATGTTACTTACGAGTCTCCCTGCCATTCGTGGAAGTTGATGGGTCCTTTGGTGGTTTCAGTTTTGAAGTTCGGCACAGTCTGTCCAAGACGCATATTGAAAAATTTAATTTTTTCTTTAAACGAAATAATAAAAAATTTATAAAACAAAGATTGTTCTTAGAAAACCACACACAGACGCGGCAACGGTTAAACAATGACTGATTGAAATTCTGAGCTACGCTGGCTATTTATAGGCAGCTAGAATGAATATTGCTAGAACACAGAATAACAAGTGTGTGAGAGATAAATGGAGATGGAGAGCAGAATAGAATCACACAAGTCTCAAGAGATTGTGCTTATCAAAAAGTATGGATTAGTGCTGATGTCACAGCAGTTCTAGTCAGTGGTGGTTCTTGAATTGAACGTAGGGGAGCGGGATTGTTAGAGTGAAATCTATGGGAGTCGGAATATATTCAATTATTAAACAATAGCAATCGCTGTTCAATGTTGAAAAGGTTATGACAAGATTTTGGATGACTTATGCTAAGCCCACTCTTAGTTCTAATTATTTGCGCATATAGTTAAGATCAGAGATTTGCAACACCTAGAAATAAAAAACATTTAAAAAAAAGTCGTTTTTATTATTTAAAATTTAGCATACACAAATATTCCATTAATCTATTTATATATATATATATATATACGTACTACAATAAGCACACTCCCTCTCGCAAAAAAGCCATCTACGTCACTGGTATCAGTTGCTTGCCTAGGTTTGTCTTCAAATTTCTATGTAGGGTAAAAGGGTAAATTAGTTTGTGCAAAGCTATGTAACGGATAGCAGAAGGCGATGCAGACTCCCATAAAATATAGACACATACGAATTAGTATACATATATATGTACATATATATGAGCCACGAAAAGAACCTTAAATTTTGAAATTCTTCTACAAATAATCATCCATTTTTATGTTTTTAGCTGAACATTTTTGCTGTTGTTGTTAATTTAGCTAAAAATTTTATATATTTTATATCTTAAGCAAAATATTCCATTCAATTAAAAGTTCAATGGTATACAGGGTATCTCATAGTCGAACAAGTACGATTGCAGTATTCTGTTTTGTTTTTCAATGTTTTAAAAATAAACAACAAACAAAACTAGAAACAAGAATAATGATGTAAGATTAATTAAGCCGATGGAACATATATTCTCAAAAATCAATGACCTAAAGTAAGTTGATTTGTTTGTGGTGAAATATGTTTGCACTGTAAACGATGTGAAAAATTGTGAAAGTCGGAATAGATGTGTTTACTGAAGATATCTGCATAGTAACAAAATATATTGTATTTTAACTTAAAGCAATCAACAAGTTTTATTTATTATGTACATATATCAAAGGCCCAGTTTACAGTGTGCTATGGTCCAAATAATGGTACAATATTTTGATTGATTTTATACAATAATAAAGGAAAAAAGTGAATTTAAAATAATTTTGTGATTAACGGTTAATTTTTGGCGCGCAGCTGAAGTCAGTTAAATAGCCTTTAACCGTCTTCCGGTCATGGTCGCATTCAGAAAGGCGCACCTGCTGCTGTAGTAATGTGCGCGCTGGCGCCAGTTGTTTTGAATGCCCAGTACGGAGAGATCTCTCCATACCTGGTCTGTCCAACTCCTCTATTACAGCGTCCTTGGACCGCTAGACACATGAGCCGAGACTGTTTTTCAATCTCTGAGAACGCCTTGCTGACTCGCCTTTCCTGCGTACCGATGATATCAATGTCATCGGCGTAAGCGAGCAGCATCACTTCCTTTTGGAAGATCAAGTCCGACATATTCTGTTTGTACGGGCACAGGAGTAGGATGTATTCCAATTGAAGATTGAAAAAAATCGCACGACAGCGTATCGCCCTGTCTGAAACCTCTCATGGTATCAAACGGGTCGGAAGGAACCTCTCTGACCCCTTTAACGGCATGAGAGGTTTAAGACTGGGTGATGCGCTGTCTTGCAATTTTTTCAATCTGCTTTTTTCAGTCGATGGGTCGTGTCAAATTGTTTGAGTTGTGGAGAATTTTTTTTTTTTTTTTGAGAATTTTATTGAACTTTGGGTTGTTTGGGTTGGATCATTGCCGTGTTGCGTTTTTAAGCCGCAAAAACGATGTCAGATATGAATCGATGTAGTGCAGCTCGTTTTCTTATTTTGATTTCACGTTTTAAGGCAGCGTTTGCTCTTTTGTAAGAGATTACATTAGTAATGTTGATGTCCTTATTGAGGTTATGCCATGTTTAATTTTTATATACTTTTAACTGTTAAATGGCTGGGCCCCACCATGGAACGCTTTTAGCTTGACGTGCTTCTAGGCTGTTCTAAGAAAAAAATCTGTGTCATCTACTATAGGAGCCATAAGAGTAAGCACGAATTTGAATGTGATTTCGTGATAAGTAGGAGACTACGTAGCCTCGGTTCCAGTTTGAAACCTGTTGACGAGCGTCTATACGCATCGTCGGAAAATTTAGCCTTCCTGACAATACCTCCAGCAATGCAAGGAGGCTATTCGATTTCGCCAGATTTCAATGTCCCAACATACACAAGGCTACAAGGCTTACTATTTCTCAAGTTGCTTCTGGGACAGCAGCAAGTATTTATCATCACTCAAAACGATAAGGGTCGTGTACCAATAGGTTTACCGGCAGTGATATGTCCTCTTTTAATGTATATGGAATACAGAGTACTCTTACCTGACCTTGACTGGGTCGTGGCAGATAGGCACAAACTTATTCCAAATGTATACGTGGATCCTGACGGTTTCGGTGTAAAAGAAACTTTTCATTGCAGCGAGCCGACACACATATCCATAAGGAGTGTTATACCGCTTCCTCCGCAGCGAACACCCATGCTTATGATTTCGAATCATTTTTATCAGTGTCTGCATGCAAACCCTTAATGATGACAGAATCGAACACCGTGAAGTCATTGATCATAATTTTTGTAGATGGCGGACAGATCGAAATCCCGCGTTATCGAAAAGTCAAAAACTTTGATAATAAACACTTAAAAAACTTAAACCAAAATTTTTAAAAATTGCGTTAAGTAATACTTGAACGACCCCTAAAACAGTATAAGTATTGCTTCAGACCAAAGAGGTCGGCCAGTGACCACATATTCATACTACGATAAAGCCTACGGAAGACCCGTGAGTTTAACAAGAACACACAGCACCTTTTTTATCGATTATGTAGCCGCTTTCGACACGCCGATACAAACGAAATTTTTCTATGCACGTTGTCAGGATATTAAGGAACCTCTCCGAGCGCTTTTATACCAAGATTGGTTTTAGGCAGGGTGACTCTGTATTGTGCGGGTTTTTCAATCTATTGATGCAGTAACAACATACAGAATATGTTCGATTTTCCAGAAGAAAACCATGCTGCTTGCGCTTAATGATGACATTGAAATCATCGGAACACAAGAACGCCAAGTTAGCAAGGTGTACTCAGAAATTGACAAACAGTTTCGACTCATGGGCTGAGTGGTGAATGAAAAGAAGATGAACTCCATTTTTATTTTGTTTGCATGCGGTCGGAATGTATAGAAAACTTTGTCTACTAGGAACAAAAGTACCCAGCAACGCTTGTCAATAGTTTTTACTTTGGGCTCAGCAAGCAAATTAGAATTATAGTCGTTTCTCGAATGGGTAAAATCAAGATGTACAAGAAACTGGTAGTCCCTGTCCTGCTGTATGGCGCAGAGGCATGGACTGCGACTGAATCAGATGTAGAGACCTTGCGAAGAGAAAGATGGTTCGTACGATTTTTAGATCTATTAGAATTGGTAACTAGTTTCGGTTGAAATAGTTATATTACTCGAATGAACGAAAAACCCGTAGCACGTATGATTTACATGCGAAAGGTTCCAATATTAATTGGTGGACGACGAAATAGAGGACTACCAGTTGCGCATATGCATTTGCATAACAATAAAGCCATTAATTTATTCAAAAACTCAAGAAAGAAGGACAGATTTTTTTGGGTACTATCTTTAGCAAGGGTTTGGCATTTTCATAAAACACTATCTGAAGACGCAATTAATATGCAAACTTCATGGCGTTATCTTTTATAGTCTCCAATTTCTTGTAGCCCATAGCTAGACAGACGAACAAGTCTATATATGTAGATTCTTTTTTGTAGATCGAATAGCTTTTTTACTCAGAATGAGGAATAGTTTTGCATGGTTGGCACCTATCCTTATGGGGTTGGCGGCAAGTGATCTGAAAAATAAATAAGAGCATCTAAATATTAAATATTATAGCCACAGACAGACTACAAGACGGACATGTCTATATCAAATCGACTTTTGATGTTATATGTATATACTTCGTAGGATCTGTCTCGCCTCCTTCTGTCTGTTATACACATCTGCACAAACCGAATTTACGCTATTTGCCTTTGGGACCAGAATATAATAATTAATACAAAACAATGGATTTTTTTTTGTTTACATTTTATTTGTATTTTGTTTTTGTTTTCGTTTTATTTTTTTTTTTTTCGCTCATTAAATACCTTATATAATATTCACTCGAAAAAACCAGATCATATCATTAAAAAAGAAATTATAAATTAATGTACATAGGTACTTATGTGTTTATAAATGACCATTATATTCGGAGTTAAATATTAATTCCGACAAAATATCGCTTAAGAACTGGTTGCTATATCACTTAGACGTACAGTAGGCTTCTTCTTTCCTTTCAACGCGTTCTATCGACTCGACTTATGATTATGTATATATAATATATTACAAGCTATTTGTAGTATTTAGGTATTTTACAAACATCTAGAATTGAATTTCATTTTCTTTTCGTTGGAGAGTGCAAAATTAAACTAGATTATGTAACGACGAATTAATTTGTTTGGGATTTGTAAAAAGAATTGTTCAAAAATTGTCGTTTGATTTCAATAATTTAAATGGATTCGTTTTGTTATCAAATTTGGAATGTGTTATATATTTAAGAATTTTGTTTTTGTTTTTGTTTTTGTTTAGATATTATCATTTGTGGATATGTTTAAATGTGTATTTACAAAAATTTTTAAGGCACTATTACATAGTATACATATACATATACATTTATATGCATGTATATACAATATGTATATAACGAATGTATATTTTTTTTGTGCGGCTTTCAACAACAATATAGAATTTTTTAATAATTTTTTTTAGCATTAATAGTAAACACATTCTTGCAGTATATGTCTAATCTATGCAAAAGGCAGTAAAATTTTTGAAATTCTACTCATGTTGTGTGTTGCTCTCCTTGTTCCGCGCGCTTTTGTTGTCTCTCTCTCCCTTATGGCCCGAATTGCAGTCGATTTTAGCTAGCAATCAATTTGCTTACGACCAGTAATAATATTGCACTAAACATTACTCCGGCGCCGGAATGACTTGTTTGCGTGTTGGAACCGGACTTGGTTTGACCAGCACTTTCGGCTATGGCGGGTTCATCGTTGGCTTGGTGATCGTCGGTGGCTGTTTTATTTAAATAAAAAATATTGGAAAAAAAATGTTTTTCTTTTTAGTTTAGATTTAGAATATAATTTATAGATTTTATGTTTAAGGAATGTGTACGCGCTTTGTGCTTAGTTCGGAGAGTAATGTATGTGCTTAAACTAAAATTAGGAATAAAGTTTTTTTGTGTGTGTGTGTGTTTTTTTTTTTAACTGGAACTATTTGTCAGTGTCTTTCCGAGTGTAGCGAAATGATTTAATTAACAATTAATAAATTAAATAAATATTATAAAAAATGTCTACGTTTTTAATTCAATTTGAAAAAGCTAAGCTATTGGGTTCATTACTTCCTTACATTTGTTTCGGTTTAAAACCCGATTTTCATCCCATAAATTAACCACTTATATTTGCTCTTCTTTCAGTTCTAAAATTTAGATAATCACCTATAAAGCAGCTAATACTTAAATGCTTCGCAATAATATATTTTGTTTGGTGCCACTGACAGATGACAAAACGTGTGTCTATGCATACGACCCGCAATAAAACAATCTTCGAAGACATACCAAACTTAACAAAATGTGTTTGATTGTTGCTACGTAATAAACCGATATGTGAGAACAATTTGTTTGTCAGAAGCATCAGAAAAAGCATTATTCTCCATTAAGACATATATCGGCTCAAACATGTGCGCTTTAGAGCACTTAATACATTGAATTAATAATCCGTTGTACAGTTCTGAGTTGGTGTCTAAAGACTTCACATAAAAAAAAAAAAAAATCGTTTAGTTGGTTTCTCAATCAGAATGGAAAAAAAAAAAACTATATGAAAAATTATTCAAACGCATACAAGAGTGTCTAAAAAATTGTCAAAAAAAATTTAAAAATAATAATGCAAGAATATATACCTTTGTCTTACATACTGTTTTCGAAAACCTACTCTTATAAAAGTTTTGGATTCGGTTTTGCTTAATACAAAAAGCCTCTAAAATTTCCAAGCCCATGGAGTACTCAAACTTATTGAGGAGTCTGGAGATATATTGCTTAAAATCTATCATTATTATTATTTAAGAGTTGAGATAAACATGTTGTGACCTAATATATATTATCTCCTTACTAGGATGATTTGCTGCGGGCACTGTGGAGATTGAAATAATTTTCTAAGATTTAAAAAAAGGACTTAAAAAAACGCATACGGAAATTATTTTAGGTACATATCCCTATAATATTTCTCAAAAAACTGTTTTGTACAGTTTTCAGAAATAATAACCCAATAAATTATTTCTTTAAAAAGTTAAAATATTTAAAAATCAGATTTATACACAAATGAAAGACTTGAGAAATAAAACCAGTTAACACGGCCTGCTGCGGTTTTTACTTTTGGAGAGACTTTGCAAAAGTGAATTCGTTAAAATAAAAATTATTTTTTTTTTTAAATTGAAATACTCTTAAGTTCAGTTATGTGAATTAACTTTTGCAAAATTTGCTCGAAAGTGAAAATCGGAAAAGCCCTAAAAATATTTAAGAAAACTTAAATTTATATAAAAATTGAGTGCACTAAACTGAACGTAGAGAATGAATAAAAAAAAAGAAAATAATTAAATAAAAATAAAATATAAATTATATGTATATAATTAAATAAAATAAAATTCAAACATACTCTTGATATTGTGTGCTGTTTTGGCGATTTTTGGCATAGCATTTGAGCGTTTTTTTGTTGGCGTAGTTGTTGTTCTTGTGTTGCGTGTTTTTTCTTTATAGTAACTTTTCTTTTTCAAGACGCGTTTTTGAGATCTTAAGTACATATGTCGGCCAGAAGATTTTTCATACATACATATAGGCATTGCAGACGAGACACAGCAGCGGGACAGATTTACAACACACAGAGTTATATGGCTGGGCTATCTAAGCAAATTTTTTACTGGCATAGTTTTAAATATTATTTGACTTGAAAGCTTAATACCGAGGCACGTTTTTTTATTTGTTATTTTTGTTGTTGTTTACGTTTCGAATTACAAAAAAAAAAAAAAAAAAACTATTAAATTAAGTAATACTTTTTTTTTTTTCTTTTGATTTCTATGCGGTTGTTTATTAACTTCTTTAAAAGAAATTATTTGCAATGGTCCATATCCAACCGGGCATAGTTCTTTTAGTATTTTCGATGACATTCGTTTCTACAATGTTTTCGCCATTTTGTTTTTTTGCAAATATTTCAAAACAAGAAAATAGAAATTGTAAAAAATCAAAATAAAATATTAATTTAAATTGAAAATTGCTTTTTCTTTTTGGTGGCAATAAAGCAGGTGTGCGACCGTGTGTGCGCTATGGTTTACTAATTTCGCAATTACTTTTAGATACTTTAGCTAAAGCTACGCAGTTGCAACAGCAATGTGTATATACAATAGTTGTACCCAATTATAGATACATATAACTACACAAAATTTCTACATGATGTACTACAAAAGTTCAAAGCTGAGATTTACATAAAGAGGCACATAGGCTTATTCGATTTTAAGCATTTAAAGCTACACAACTATTGCTATTTGTATTATTATTATTTTTTTCTGTTTAATAAAACATAGTTTTAAGACGAATGTGACTACATGATGATTTGTGTACTTTAACGTTTTATGTTTGGTTAATTGTTTATCCGCGTCTTCGGACGCCTGCAAAAGATACATTTAAATATTTATGATTTTTTTTCAGATTAAGTTCAGTTTATGTTATTAAATTTTATTATAATGTCGTATTTAGTGCACTGGCATGCATTTATTTAGATTGGATCTTTAGTTGTGTTATACATTTTTAGGTGGTTTGGGTATGTGAGATATAATGCGCAGAAATATTTTATAGTCTGAATATCCCAAACATTTAGAGGTGCAGTAACATTCTTTGTTTTAGTAATTTTATTTTTCAGATAATTTTCCGATCAGTCCAGTGTATTGTATAAAAAAAAAAATATAAATGCTTTAAATTTCAGGAAACAGAAATCGAAATCATTTGCTTTATTCTTTATCTATAAATTCCAAGCATATTAATAAAAATAATAAAACTTGAATGGTTTCAGTTCTTTAGGCAAAGAAAAATAGAAAGTGTTAAATTTGTCACATACTATAATGACTTATTCTAGCTATCTTAGTTCATCTGTCTGTCCGTGAAGTAGTTATTGCTGATACTTGCAGCTAAACTTAATTCTCAAGTAAAGTATCGATACTGACTTGCCAAGTTCATTTACAAAACGCCCATCTTTGGCATTTTGTAAGAAAAAAATGTTTCTATTCAACTTAAAGCTTGATATGGTGGCTTCTTATAGACAGAATAAGAAAGCAAATAAACACAAAAAAGTGCTGTAATAAACAACGGATCAATCCAATTTGTTGTCTTGAAAATATTTCTATGGATTGGTTCTATGTGAATTAAGCTTTATAAACAATTCCGGAAAAAAACATTTATAGCTTGTCCTTTTTTTTTTGTAGATTTCACTGAAGCACCCATTGTCAAGTCAGTGTTTTCGTAAATTGAGATTTAGTGTCAAAAAGTACGTCAAAGATAAACACTTATCTCTAAGTGTTATAAGTGCGAGTAAAATTAATTAACTTTGGGTGGACTCATCATAGGTTTATATGCACTTTTATATCATTTTACAGAATGAATATTTTTAATTTGCTTAAAAATATTTATTTTATACAATAGTTAGGTACAATAGTTCACGCCAACTTAAGCAGATCATCATTATTTTATATGTTATTTTATATTTTATTTTATATTTTATTTTATATTTCATTTTATATGTTATTTTATATTTTATTAGGCCCTGTACCGAAGGTACAAGAGCCTATTGGGTTTGTGCAAATGTATGTAACAGGTAGAAATAATGGTCGGAGACCCCCCAAAGTTACACCCATTATGGTCAGGAGTGATAGAGGAGTCGATATAGACATGTCCGTCTGTCCGTCTGTATGAACGAAAGGATCTCGGAAACGGTAATAGATAGAGACTTCGTGTTTTTTGCATTCGACTAGGACTGCTCCGGAATTTCACAAGTTTATTTTAAAAACTTGCCCCTCCCCCCTTCCCCATAAAATCACCCCCAAGGGTAAAAATTTCTTCGGCACAATAAGTCGGTTACGCCCGACTGAAATTTCCTTACTTGTTTTATATTTGATTTTATATTTTATTTTATATTTTATTTAATATATTTTATTTTATATTTTATTTAATATTTTATTTTATATTTTATTTTATATTTTATTTAATATTTTATTTTATATTTTATTTTATATTTTATTTTATATTTTATTTTATTTTATTTTATTTTATTTTATTTTATTTTATTTTATTTTATTTTATTTTATTTTATTTTATTTTATTTTATTTTATTTTATTTTATTTTATTTTATTTTATTTTATTTTATTTTATTTTATTTTATTTTATTTTCTTTTCTTTTCTTTTCTTTTCTTTTCTTTTCTTTTCTTTTCTTTTATTTTATTTTCTTTTCTTTTCTTTTCTTTTCTTTTCTTTTCTTTTCTTTTCTTTTCTTTTCTTTTCTTTTCTTTTTCTTTTCTTTTATTTTATTTTATTTTCTTTTTTTTTCTTTTCTTTTCTTTTCTTTTCTTTTCTTTTCTTTTCTTTTCTTTTCTTTTCTTTTCTTTTCTTTTCTTTTCTTTTCTTTTCTTTTCTTTTCTTTTCTTTTCTTTTCTTTTCTTTTCTTTTCTTTTCTTTTCTTTTCTTTTCTTTTCTTTTCTTTTCTTTTCTTTTCTTTTATTTTATTTTATTTTATTTTATTCTATTTTATTTTATTTTATTTTATTTTATTTTATTTTATTTTATTTTATTTTATTTTATTTTATTTTATTTTATTTTATTTTATTTTATTTTATTTTATTTTATTGTATTTTATGTTAATTTATTTGTTTTAAAAGGTGAAGGATAAATAATTCTTTCATAAATTCATTTATGAACAATTAAACTGTTATTAATTGTTATCTGTTTATGAGAAAATTTTTCTTGGGCCTTCTTCTTCTCATACAGTATATTAATAAGTTTGACGTGAACTAAATAAATATGAATTTTTTTTTAATTTTTTTTTTTTTTTACATAAATAATTTTTTTTGTAACTAATTAAGCATGCATATTTTATTGCGTTGATACATATTGCAGACATTTAACTACTGAAAGTTCAAATTTAAATTAGTTAATTAGGAAATCATGCAAATTTTATGACAGAATACTTTCTGTGCGGCAAAAAAAAAAAAAAATAATAACATAAAATCGATAGTGTATAAAATTTTATATAAAACAACAACATCGAAAGAACAGCTTCGTGATACGCAAAAATTTGGTGCCAAAACATTGAGCGTGTGAATTTGGTGCCTTGAAATTTGATTTAATAAAAATTGAAAAAAGTTTTATAATTGGAAAATAATATATTAAATACAACTACGTTCAGTTTAGTGAGGATCACACAGAGTAGCTACTTAGTTAATTGCAATACTGTGGTATAGTAGGGCAGAATAAATATTCAACATAAACTACAATTCAAAAAAGTGTTTACAATATTTCTGGTAAAAAAAAAAAGTTTCTAAAAGGAATTGTGGTGTACGCAAAAGTAGGAAAAGTTCAATTTAGAGTGTAAAGAATAAAAAAAGAATTTGTTTTGGTGTTAGTTAGTATTCTAATCAATACAGGCTTATAAAATTTAATCAATATTAGTGACCAATGCAATTTTAAAAAGCGCATGCAAAGTGCTTGTGAAGTATGTAGCATGTATATGGTATATATTTGTTTATAATTTGTCTTAATTTAAAAGCTGAAAAAGCATTAACTTCGTTTTACAGATTAGTGAGACCGACCTTTTTACCGTAAATTGCTTGTTTTATACATATTTATATGTTTTCTCTTTTAATTATTTATTGTAAATTTTGTATGTATTTCTTTATAGTTTATCAATTGTTTCAGCTGTAAGTAGATATTTTAGTGTTGAAGTTTTGCGCATACTCTTCAAAATAGTTTGAAAAATATTTAGAGTAGATAAGTAAGTTCTTTTGTTTAATTGCTGCAACATGGTATGCTAAATTGAGTTATTGGTACGATTTGTTATAAATTATGTTATATGAATTTCGGAGAAATATATATATATTATAAAATATTACAACTTCATACATTAGCTAAAATTTAGTACATTATTATTTACATGACCCTAAAATGAAAATTTAATTAATTTAATGGTTTATGCTGACTGCAAAGCATTTCGCTTATTTTCGATAAAAATTTAAATTAGCGAAAAGTCGCATCACTAATTAAGTCAAATTTCGATAACACGTTTGCGTTCGATTATAAAGTTTTCTGTATATCGAGCAAGGTGAAATGCTTTTTATTGAGAAGTCGAAAGTTAATAAGACACTTTAATTCGTTTTAATTAAAATGTTAAAGACATGATGTGTATTGAAAATTTGTAACTGGGTGGTTAAATATTTATACATGTACCAAATCTTTTTTATTTTTGTTATTTTCATAAAATATTAAAAGCATTTTAAACAAATAAAAATTATAAATGAAAAATGCATACATATATAAGGTCTTTCAACTTAAATAAAATATATTCAAAATTTTAATAAAAAAAATAGCACATTGAGCATTTATCGAGCTATATAGTGTTGTGCTTTGCGCCGTTTTCAAGACCGTCCTAAATTTTTGATTTATAGCTTAGTTTGTCTTCATAATAACTTTAATTTAAAACATGTTATAAATAATACAAGTTAATGGTAATGCGAAGATCCGTCAAAAATTTGATAGCGTGAAGTCATATGCTCAGTTTTCTGATTATTTATCATATTTGCTCTCAATAAATTGTTAGCAAACAATTTCGAACATGAAGATACTGAGAATAAGAATAAAAATTGCAGACTTCTTTTCATTATCTTTTAATTTGTATAGCATTATTTTGAAGACGCAGCGTTGTCTACTTGTTATAAATATTTTGTAAACAACTCAGAAAAAAAATAAAAAAAATCGAAATTTGTTGATATTGGTAATATTCATATTAGTATAATTCATATTAAGTTCGATTAATTTCTCAGCACTATTTATATTAAGTTTATCACTAATATAAACTCATTAAGATCAAAGATATATCATATCTTCGTAATATGCATTTGGAAGTTTATTATTAAATGAAGAAAACAACGCTAAATGTAAAAATTTTCATTGTAGCAAAAATATGATGAACAAAAAACGATCAAATTGATTGCTTAACTGTTGAAGAAACCTTTTGTATAATTTGTATTAATACTTGTGATTAGTTTTACATGAAAAAAATTATACAAAAAAATATTTATTGTTAGTAGAATAAACAAGTACCACATTAGTTACATGCATTGATAATTTTTAAAGGGTTAAAGATTAAATAGTATACAATATCTTCTTTAAAAAAAAATCCAAAATGGTTTCATAACAAAAACATAATGAATAAACATGCGAAAGAGATTGGCAAAAAAAGAAAATAGAGCTATTTAAAATTTTAAACTTTTTAGAACCAAACAGCCTAAAATATTCATAAACTAAAACACCACAAAAAAGAGAAAGAGTCAGACAAAAGTTTTAAGAAATATACGATACTAAAAAAGACATTGTCACATATAGTATTATGTAGTAAATAGTTCGATATATATTTTTAATAGTCAATACAAACATATACAAATGTATTTTTATATAAATAAGATTCAGTAAAATTCGCTACACATAAACTTAATCAAACATACCATATTTTAATAGTTATTCTTTCTTTTTTGATTTTTTTTCTTCTTATGATCTTTTATTAAGTCTTAAGGAAAGCAACAAACTTTAGCACAAAGAATGTCTGACAATTGAATTTATTGTTTTTAATAAATTGAGGAGATCGTTGAAAATTGTTTGTAACGGTTGCCCTTTCATTTTAGAATACATTTACGTTTAAGGAGATTCGATTCAATTGATTTAAATTTGGTTTTTGTTCAAACAGAACTTTCGTCGAGTCGGTCCCACTCACCTGCATCGAAGGCTAAAGCATCATCCTCACTATCACTGCTACCATTATTGACGTCAGTGAGATATGTGGATTGCAGTTCTGTTTCACGAGAACTATCATCGATAATATTACCTGTTGTCGATGGAATGTTTTTGCAACCGAACCACCAGTAACCGGATGGACGTGGGAATGGCGGATCAGCGGCATCAACCTAACGAAAAATAGTATTTATTATATGTTGTAAAATTTTATAAAAAAGTTTCATCTCGTGCTATACACACCGAAAACGTTCTGTCGTTGAAGCGATAATATTTATCGCCCTTGAAGAAGTATGTGTAGCCATTTGTGTACTGTAACGCCGCATCCAGATTGTTTGGCAGACCCTCCCAGTTTGAAATTGGCTTGGGATAGCTAGCCTTAACTGGTGGTCGTTTTAGTGGATCGAAACGCCAGAATTTACTGCCTTTGTAGAAGTAGATTTTGCCATTGCCGCCCCAGACCATAGCCGCATCAAGATGATCAGGAATGCCGGTGAAACCTTCGCTAATTTCCTTTGGATAATCACCATCCATTTGGCGTCCATGGTAACGCCAATACTTGGTGCCCTTGAAGAAATATGTTTTGCCATTCTTGTACGTGAAAGCAGCATCGATATCACCTAAATAGAATAAATAGAATAAAAATGTTATAAATGACTAAACTTTTCACAGCCAAACATTGATATGTACCAGGCAGTCCAGGCCAACCCTCCGCAATGAGCTTGGGATAACCGTCGGCAATTGCATTCTCTGTGAGACGATAATATTTGTTGCCCTTGAGTGCGTATGTCTGTCCCTCAGCTGAATTGAACATGGCATCGACTTTAGGATCCTTGCATATAATATCGTCACGTGGCGCCTTTGGCGGTGTGTACGTCGGACGCTGTGTGGTACGCGGAATACCATTCGTGGGCGTTAAACTATTTGCTTTCTTGCCATAGAGCGCTTGAATGGCCAAAACATCATCGGAATCTAGCTTGAAGACGGGCTCAAAACCGCGATAGAAAGGCGCCATAAGCGCAGAACGCACATCTGAATGTGAGAGCCCCAACGAGTGTCCGAATTCGTGCGCAGCGACCTGAAAGAGATTCGTGCCGCGTGGCGAGCCAATGGTCCAGAGTTCGGCATCGTCAAAATGCGCATCACCACCGAAAACGGGGAAAAATGCATGCGCCAAGGTGCCGCCAACGCCATCAAAAGCATCACCATCGCCGTGCTCGCTCTCAACAAACCTAATACAATGGAATTAGATGTTAAACTAGTACATAGCGCTTGCAATGGGTGTAAAAAAATGTGTACGCACTTAATTTCAATATGTACTGGTCCAGTATTCTTCTGTGTAAAACTTAGATCTGTGTATTCGCTCCACACATTAAAAGCACGAGAGATTTCTGCATCAACATCGGCACGCTTCAAGCGCTTGGGATACTTGGAGATTTTATAGGTCAGCGCCTTTACACGCCAACGGCTGCCCTGCAGTGCATAGCGCTTGGAACGGCTATCAGTGCCGAAGCCTACCTTATCGCGTACACCACAACGTGGCAGTGACATTAGCTCCATTGTCTCATCGTCCAGATCACCGGTAACATTTAAGCCTGCAAAATTTTGAAAATCTTGCACTGCTTTGGTCCAGGTGCTCTCTTCGAGCAGACCACCATTGGCGGGATTACGTGCGGAGGCGGGTAAGTAGCCGAACTGTGATAGATAGATCTGCGAATGAAAGAAACAGAGAAAATATTTGGTTAAATATTTCTTATTTGTATTAAGATTGTTGCTTCTAGCCTTCCAACGTACACGCTGACAGACAGACGGACATATCTAGAATGAATCTGATCATAAATATATGTTTAAGCAAAAATATTTTATGGGGTCTCTAGTCTAGTATGACTATTCTAGTTATACAAGTATGTAAGGAGTACAAAGTGACATCAATAGCGCTGCTTTGTGTAATGTATAACATTTTAACTCAAAACGAGTGAGTAGTTACGAGTATTATAAACAAATATACTACACCATGACATGTCATTAATTGTATTTAAATGCCACAAAATTCTTCACACAATTCTATAAACATTAATAAGGCTTGCTGCGTTCAATTGGTCCGTCTGTCAGTCCGTACGTTCATTCGTCGTTGTTTCAGTCGGGTCAGTGATTCATTGCTTAGCCTGGGTTTGAGACCGGGTGTATGTCTATATCGCATATGTACGCATTACACGCTGTGATTTATGGCAATCAGATTAACATTAGTTAAGGCAGCTTTAAAGAAATGCGCCACTTGTCGTCAGCCATTCTGTCCTGGGAAAGTTTGCACCGCCTGCTGGCAAAAATAAATGTCACATACTACAAGAAGGTTTCTTTTTTTTTATTTTTATTTTTAGTTGCTTGAAAAACTATTTGACTTGCATAATTTATGTCCAACAACGTGGTAATATTTTATGTTTTTTTCCAGTTAATAATACGTCAAGTTGTGACGTTCTTCTTTTTTGTTTCTATAAAACGCATGTTTTTCTAATTTATTGTATTTATTTAGTTTTATTTATTTTACTCTTTTTTTTTTTTTCTTATTTGAGACGTGATATCAATTATGCAATTAAACTGCGCTCAAAGTGTGAAAATATATTTTTTTATTTGTTATTCATTCTAGTCTGCTCGACAGCTGATTTAGAGAGATTGTATTGAATTGTCTAAACGAGTCTAACTGAGTGACTGCTTGACTGACTGAGTATTTCCAGCGCAATCGTGTTCGCACCATTTAGGAAGTTAAGGAAGTTGTTAACGTTCGCAACGAGATACATTTATTTCTCCGTCATCATTTCGAATTGCTAGCTTTATATAGATTTTCTAGCTAATTAAATTGTAAATTATACATAAAGCTGGTAGCACAGCAGCATCTTTTAAATACCAATTAATGATAAATTATATACAATACATTTTTATGCAATATATATATATATATATATATATATATATATATAGATATAGGAAACGCTGACAAGTGTTCTGCACAAGGTTAGTGTAGTTATGGGAAAAAAATACATACATAGTTTAAATATGAAGTGTAAAATAAATTAAGTAGAATAAATATCTACTTCAGATTGGTTTAAATTTCATTGTTATTGTAAACAAAATTTATAAACTAAACTAGAAAGAAAGCTGCAGTCGAGTGGTCTTGATTTCGAGTTATCCTCTAATTTTAAGCTATTAAAATTTTCTTAAAACAATGTTTCACAAATTGTACAATAAAACTTTTTTCATACAAAAACTTAGAATGGTGGGAGCCTATCCTTTCTAGTGGTTCGATCTGTAGCTGTAAGGAATATTTTATAAGCATATTCTTATATTCTATATAAGATAGATCAAATTTAGACGTTTTCAGCTGATTTAAACACATAAAAACATTTTTTTTTATACAAAAACTTAGAATAGGATGCTGGGTTTGTATGGCAAGTGCCTAAGTAGGTATATACATTAAAGTCATTTGAAGATGGAATATTTAAAACCAAATATATAAACTTAAAAGCTCTGCATGTGAATAAATTTAAATTTGTTCCTTTTTATTAATTTTAAACTAACTCAATTTTGCACTAAGTCAAATTATATATATATGTTATATGCTTTTTTAAAATATCGACTTCTTGCCTTTGTCAACAGACAGCGTTCAGTGTGTTGAGGGATAAAAACTGCCACATATGTAGAATAAGTTTGTTGTAGCAACAACAAGGTCAGCCTGGAGATCGGGCGAAGAATCATGCTTGCAAACAGATGCTTTTTTGGGCTGAGCAAGCAAATGAGAAGTAAAGCCCTCTCTCGATGGACGAAAATAAAGATATATAAGACGCTGATACTTCCGTCCTATTGTATGTATCAGAGGCATGCACCGTTATTGAGTTGGATGAGACAGCGTTAAAAGTCTTCGAGAGGCAGATTCTTCGCAGGATTTTTGGTCCTATTAGAGTCGGTGACGAGTTTGGGTCCCGTATGAACCGCGAGCTGTACGAGCTATTCGATGAGGTTGACATAGTTCAGCGCAGGACATTTCAGCCGCTGCACTGGGCTCGGTACCTCATTCGAATGAATGAAAGAGCTCCACCACGCATGGTTTACATGGCTGGCCCAAACTTGTTTGGTGGACGCCGAAATAGAGGACGACCGGGCACTCGATGGAATGAACAGGTATGGAGAGATCTCTCCGTACTTGGCATTCAAAACGACTGGCGCCATCGCGCATAGGACTATGGGGGCTGGCGCGTCTTCCTAATAGCGGCCATGACCGAAAGACGGTTGACTGCCATTGAAGTAAGTAAGTAGTATCTTTTTAATGAACCATGATTTATTATTAATTTAGCTGGATTACCAACTATATACAAGTACATTGTAAACTAAAGTCTTCCGCAGTGTCTATCTGCATGTATATCCACGCTTATCGCAAAAAGCTGGTGTAGCGATTTTCATGTGGTTTTTCACCTACAGATAGGCTGTTTCACGAGAGCTGTTTTATGAATATTTAGTGTGTATGAGCTAAAGTTGATATGAAGAAAAAAAAAACTGCGTTCTCAGAGTTCCTATGTCGTACTATTGAATTGCGCTATGGCAAATAGCGCAAAATAATAATAAAAACTCAAGAGTTGGTGTAAAGTTGAAATTGAGTACGGCTAGTTCTATAAAAATGTTCGAAGCCATTGATTTCTCTGTATTACAATTTGGATTAACAACTTTATGAAACTGAAATGTGTAGAATCAGTTGCAGTTGCTATTGGTTCAGTATTAAAAGTGTTCTTTGTTTTATTAGATTAGTCTGCAAATGTGTAGGGTGTATTAGTTTGTTGTTATACTTTATTTTGTTTTGAAATATATTTGCATATTTGCCCAAAAATCAATTAACATGTCGAACGCATACTCGCAAATGTGTCATACATATTTAATGTCGTACGCTGTATACATTTCGAAACTATATACAGTACCAAGAATTAATATATAAATATATACACATGTATGTCATATAATGAAACATCAAAGCTTAGCAGACTTGCATAATACTTTGCAAAATGTAAAATTTTGTGTGGCTGAGGAAGTAAAATATTTTTTGTGCTTAATGATGCCTCGGTCAGTTTTTGGTTTTTGTTTTGAGCCATAAGACATGTTTGATTATAAAATCGGCATACGCATAAATTAAAGGTGGTTTTTTATGAGAACAGTATGATGGCGGGGGTGCGGTTAGGCGGGGTCGTTGCCGCAAAGGTAAATGAACTTGTAACAATGAATGACAAAGCCGGATTGCTTCTTTATATGCGATCATTTTTTTTTTATATACATATACGCACTTACATTTTTTTTCAATATTATTTTGTTATTTTTTTTTTAATTTATTTTTTTAAGTAATACATCAAATTATTTAATTTTCCGCGATTTTAATATGCATGACTTAAATCGACTTTTATTTTATTTTTATTGCACTTAACCAACGCTTGCTGCTGGCACTTGCTGTCAAAATTATCAATAATGAGCGTTCGTATGAATATGCAGATCTGAATAATGTTTATATGAAAGGTAGCTGAAGCAGGAGCAGCAGCCTGCAAGCGGCTTTGTTCTGCCATTTAAGGCTGTATTTAATGAGATACTTCAATGTGCCTTTGTTATTATTGTATTATGAAAAATGTCAAAAATTTAATAAGAGTTTATACCAGTCATGGTGTTCCCAGTCTGTCTGCAAGTTTGTAAAGATGACATTTTACTCATTATTCAAATTGTGCAGCCGACCGAGCCATGTGCGTCTGTCCGATTGCGAATTTTATTCATGAATTTCAGTGAAAACATTTGAAATATTCGATTGGATATGCTTGGGGATTGTTTTTTTTGGTTAAGGCTACCCGTTCAAGCATGCCCTTCACTTATGTATTTTTGTATGGAAAGAGAGAGGGAAGGAAAACCTATCTGATTTTTAGGCCCTGTACCGAAGGTACAAGAGCCTATTGGGTTTGTGCAAATGTATGTAACAGGTAGAAATAATGGTCGGAGACCCCCAAAGTTACCCCCATTATGGTCAGGAGTGATAGAGGAGTCGATATAGCCATGTCCGTCTGTCCGTCTGTCCGTCCGTCCGTCTGGCCGTCCGTATGAACGAAAGGATCTCGGAAACGGTAATAGATAGAGACTTCGTGTTTTTTGCATTCGTCTAGGACTGCTCCGGAATTTCACAAGTTTATTTTGAAATTTTGCCCCTCCCCCCCTTCCCCATAAAATCACCCCCAAGGAGAAATATTTCTTCGGCACAAGAAAAATTGAGTATGCCAGTATAAAGTTAACGTCCCTCTTAGTCAAAATCCAAAAAGTTCATCAAAATCGGATAATAAATAACGATTTTATAACCAATTGAAGTTGAATGACCCCCCTTTCCTTTTCATTCATATTCGAGCAGTGAGAAGTGGTCATGTGTTTGGTCATATGCTCGGGAAACGTTTAATGTGTTTGTTAGGAGACCTGAACTGGTACAGGGCCTCTTACAGTCGGTTACGCCTGACTGTATTTTCTTACTTGTTTTTATTAAAAAAGTCAAATTTTATATATCTAAGAAAATATTCCATATAGGCTAAGATCGGAGCACTAGAACTGATAGCCCTCATACAAATCGTTAGGAACAGAGTATCTCGTATATTTCTTTCTTCTTACCATTTTCTTCTATTATTATTATTTTTTTTTTTTTTGATTTTTTGCTTATTTATACTTGTTCGTATAACCTTAAGAGACAAAATTTATCAACATTTGTTGCACCGCAACGTTAAAAGTCATCAAGTTCAAGAACTTAACAGCTTTTTATAGCAGCAACTTAAGATTTAAGGCTACTTTTGGCAGCGGGGTATATTTGAACATTTAATTTAACTTGAAACAAAAAAGTTTAATTTATTTAATTTGCTTTTGTATAAAATATTATCTTGTTTTTGTCTCAGTCTCCGTTTATTTGCATGCATTCAAAAATAAAAAGATACAATTTAGACCAAAGCCTTGTACATACTTTTGTATAATTAGAAGAAGTTGAGTGTCGTATACCATAGTAACGGGACTTTTGCGATTGGCTAAATAAATAACCAGCTCTGTGCAAGTCGTTAACAGATAAGTTTGAGACCATAAATGAAATGCTTATATGTAGCACTTCTTTATGTTATCAGCATATACAATTATGGTCGATATCACGATTTGCTTAAAACTTCTTACATTTTTATCTGCATCGACTCATCGACATTCTTTGCCAACCAAAATGTGTCATACTTGTAGATATTTGAGTTTATTTAATTATTATTTGTTTTTTTTTTTGTATACAATTTCAGCCGAAAATAACGCGCACGGCAAAGGAATTACTTATTTAAATTTAATAATATTAAGTCATTAATTGATACGCGAGTGGCAAATTGTTGAGCACTCGATCGATATTGATTTGTGAAGTGTAAAATGCATTCTTAGTTAGCTTTCATTCAAACAAATTGCTTTGACAGTCAATATGCAACTCAAACTATCTTTGCTATCAGCCAGCAGTAGTCAGCCGTTGTACTCATACTCTAATGCCAAATGCAATGAATATGCTTATGGTTTATGTGACATGCTGCCAGTTGTATTTCAAATCAATCAATGTTCGAGCATTGAAGTATCTTTATGCAAAACATGTTTTTGCGCTTAGTCCATGCTGTAATTTACTTAGCAGGATGTTAGCTGCACCTTAACTTGTTATCTTGATAGGCAAATTATTTATTAATTGCAAAACAATTAAAGAATTGTGTTGCATTTTAAATGATTTAATGATTCACATTTACTAATTTAATTTGAAACAGCGTCATTTTGTCAAATTATCAAATTGCAAAAAAAAAAAAAAAATGATAAATAAAATTTTGATTTCGTACGATAATAAAAAAAAAAATATGACAAAAGTTATTGTTTGCCTATTGCAAATCACTTGTATAGCTGCATCAAAGCAGGTCAGCCATGAAATTGTACTGGGTCATTGCAGTGTCATCTAACTAGTGGGTATGTACGTGTATTTACCAGAATAACAAACATTGACACAATTTGCTATAATTTGCAATTGAAAAAAAAAAAAAAGCAAACACGAGTTTGTAATTCGTTAAAAAAGAAATTTAGTGAACAAGTTCAAATGCAAAAGCTAAAAAACTATTTGCATAACAAACTATGGCACGAAGGAAATTTCTATTATATATCATATGGAATTATTCAATTATAAAGAAATTGCAATTACTGAAAACTCTTTCAAGTACAGACTTCAATTTATTGTTTAATAAAAATTCTATTATTCTGTAAGCATATAAAAAAGGCTTTTCATTTTATATTTTATACTGCTACGCTTTCTCCTTGTCTCCATTTTGTATCGCCAAGAAGGAAAATTTTATTTATATAGAAATAAATTGAAGCAATTGAATTGCATGCAGTTTGCTTGGCACGCTGTCATAAGTTAGAAAAGCGCTGGCAAACAGTTTGCATAGCGTTATTCTTTAACAATTTTTTAAGCTTAGAAATTAAATTCTTATTTAATAATTTCTTTTGACTCAGCAGTTCGTTTTTGATAAGATAAATGCTAAACGTTACTCACAATAAAGCTTCCAAACTTTTAGTAATTCGACTTTGCATTCAATAATTGGTTTTTACGTGATGCGAACACAAACAGACAGACACATATTTTTTAGTTTTTTTTTTTTTTAAAGTCTAGTTAAAGCTTGATCAGTTAACTAAAGTTTGAATTTAAATAATTTCGATCTTTGAATCGATAAATGATAAAATTTTAAGTGAATGGTGAACGCAGTTTATAGGGTGCCAATATTTTTATACACTGTTTCATAAGTTTGTGCAAATGTATGTAACAGAGGGATATGTGGTTGACTCCTTTAAGTATATATAATCTTCATCAAAAGTCGAGTTGATATAGGTATGACTGTCTGGCCTCCTAACTTGTATTCAATTAACATGCTAACTCATTTTTAATGGAACACTAAAAGGCGAAATCTCCAAAGAAATCTGTCTAACCTAATATTTAGAGTAGAGTAATCATGTGTTCCAATATTATTTTCTCCAAAACACATTTCACGCAGCTATGGCAGATTGTTAGGCATAGCAGATGTTCTTGTTAATGTTAACTTCTGATTTTATGTCAACCAGGTGAAGAGAAAGATGGTATCTCGTTTGCAATTTGGTTGAAAAAAAGAAAAGACAATATATAAGAAGTAAACTCTTATCAAAACCTTGATAAATGTATAACTAATGGCGTCGTTTGTCGATTTTATTTAATGTTGTCTCATTTGCAGATCTTCTTGATAGTTCTTTCGGTGTGCACCCATTCTCTTGAGATCTTAAGCTTCTCATTATAGAAAATATATCTTTTTAGTTAGTGGAATTCAATGTCTATAAATTAGAAACATGCACAAAATTGTAAAAAACCAGCAGAGACTCTAAGAAAATAGTTGCATTCTTTGCATTTCCAAAAAAATGTTTTCCATTGGTGTTGACTGCTTCTATCCACAAAAAAATTCTGTTCTGTGCATTTTTTAAGCCATAAGAATGTGTCAATAATGCAAAGAAATTTAATGTGAGCAAAACTTTAAAATGCCTTCGTGTTGCAACAATGTTTTACTACAGCATTGGCTGCTGCTGCTGCTTCTGTTACTACTGCTGCCCCAATGCGCTTTTGTATCTTGTAACAGCAAAAACTATCTTCATACAACATTTGAGTGTTTGCCTGTGCCAAGAGTGACCTCTTTGCCTACTTCGTTGCTTCGTTCATTGCATTCATTCATTTCATTGCAGACTTTGTCGTTTGACTTTGCCTTTGGCTCGCTCGACTATAAACTGCTCTACACTCATTTCAAAAGCACTTGGGTGAAACTTATTTCTTTTATGCAGTTGAATGTTTTAGTTTTCACATTTTTTTATGCAGTTTTTTTTTTGTGCTGTGCGCGTTGAACTTGTGTAAATTTACCAGGACAGGAAATGCCGAGAATGGTAGAGTTTGTTTTCATTTTGCTGGCCGCTTTAAGGTGTACAGAACTTGTAGTCGTAGGATACAACATATATGTATGTATATGACATGTGTGCTTGTGCCAGATTTGTGGCAGCGTTTTGTGCCCTTCACCTTTTGCTTTAATTTACACTTGGTAAATATGTTGCCAACATTCATATATTGCTTCTTGGTTTTTTTTTTTTTTTTTTGTTACTAGCCACAGGTTCATTTTCAGTCATTTGCGTTGATTTAAGTTGACGACTTCATTTGCAGTTGAATTTCTGCTATTTGTGCAGAGTTTGTTGCTGAAAACTGCATATTCATAGCTCAATTTACTCTTAAATTCTCTTTAATGTTTGTTGATTTTTTTTGCTCAAAATGTGTTAATTAATTGATGTCCATTAAATTGATTGCAATTGAACATGAACTTCAGCTGCAGTTTAACCTAATAGCTTGCACATGCACGCTAGCACTAGACAGCTGAGTAAGCTCATGAGACACTTTCGTTTATATGCAAGACTGAGCTGCAATTTAGGTCAGAACGCAATTGCTGCTGCAAGTCAATCTAGAATTTGGATCATAGATTTCAAATTCTGAATACATAAGTATGTGTCATATGCTTTATATAACTTTTAATAGTATTTCTCTGTGTAAAGTCCTCTATTTAAAGTGTAGAAAGTTCCATTAAAATTGATCCAATCCTTTCGAAGATTAAACCGGACAAATAAACAATCATGTAGACAGAATAACATTTGAAAAATTTGTCCGCAACAGCGAATGAAGCACTCTTATTCACTTTCACTTATTAAATTCAGTTAAAGAAAGAGCGGGAGGGAGATACAGAGGAAGGAAGATTTAGAGGGAGGAAGATACAGAGTGAGGGAAAAAAGAGAGAAAAGCAAGCCTCCTCCCATCACACATAGCTACAGCTAGTTACGCTACGCTTTGAATGAGTTGCCTTTCTGCTGAATATATTATGGAAAATTTCTTCAGAATGTCTGCCATTAAGCACTGCAGTGAGTATTCTGCAATACAACAATTGACTCAACTTGTGATATCCATGCAAATACACAGCTAAGCAGAGAAGAAGCATCAGCAACTAAGATATTATTATAAGTTTTTCAAATCTTCCAACTTTCATTATGTTCTCCTATTGTCTATTTTAAGAAAAGTCGTTGAATAAAACTCCAATTTAATCAAAACTTTCTCAATTCTTGTTGAGTTTGTTTACTGAAATATAGAAGAATTATCGATTGCTCAAAATAAATTGCCGAAAAAAATTTACATGAAAGTCATTGAACCTATACTGTTGCTATTTGCTTGACCGCAAAGGACTGGCCACACACACAAATAAAATATACACAAGACTGAAAGATAAGCCTGAGGCAATATGAAATACTTCTTTTCAAAGTGAAGGCGTGACGTATAAAAGGTTGCAGTACAGCGCTCACCCCACATCTGATTGACGTTTTCCAGCACGCAACACAACGCTAGACCCTACATTACTTTACTAGCAAGCAAATAACAGCACGAGTACTTTTATTTCCGGACCAGAACGAGACTAGGACATGCATAAATTATAAAAAAAATATATAGCAGCTTGTATCGTTAAGGAAATCAAAGTCTTGCTACGGGAAATTATATGCGGTACATAGTGCCTAGCATTTGGGTCAATGACTCGCTGTGCAGCCTAACAGAGCAATGAGGAACAGAAAGGATATATGCTACACTGGTTCGAGTTTTAAATGTCAACGTCTTGCATAGAATTTATTTCAATTAGTCGAGCAATTAATGTGCCTAAATATTTTAGTAAGCATATTTTCAGTTACATGCACACAACGCAGTTGTTTTTGTGTGTACTTAAGTAAATACAAGCAACTAGCTAGTCTGTATATATGCTTGATTAATGTGGCTACGACTTATTACTGTTGAAGTAGTTGATTGGCAGCGAACAGGCTTAACTCGTTTGCACGCACACAGTGCACAGCTTACGTCATTTGAGTTGAGATACAAAATTAAACCAAACAATCAGAAAGATGTTTTGCACTGAGTGCCACAGCTTATCTAGCGTTTAGTTTCGAATTCCAACTCAACACTTTTTCTTTAATAAAATTTTTTAAATTGCTTAAGCTTTTGAGTTTTTGCAGAAACTATATTAGGCCGATTTGGCCGATATAGGCCAACAGCATTCGAATTGGGTGAACTGCTTGCTTAAATTGTGTAATGCTGGCTTGGAAGTGGTTTGTTTAAGAAATAATGAACTAGGTTTTGTATGGAGTATGTGCTACAAAATATTAAAAACATTTGCCATTATAGCGAGGCTATTTATGTGAAGTAGTTGTTGAATAAAGGTTAAAAAAACAAGCGGCGGGTGAAATAGGCACAAAGAAGAGAGGAAGAAAGTTTACTTTTTGCTTCTGGCCTTTAACATTCATAATTATTTCATCATCAGTTGGTATACCATTATACCATAGGGAAGAAATTATGTTTATTAATTTTTTTAATTAAATTATTATTTATACACACCTTTTTTTTTTTAAATATTTGAAACGAGTATTTAAATAATTTCTATGTAAATTGCTATGCAAAAAGTCAGTACACAAACGACTAAACTTAACAATTGCAGCAACGTTCTAATACTAAGCGGAAACTACAATAAATAATTTGACATTTCCAGTTGAAGGTGTTGAAATTGTTTTTCCTTTTAATTTTTTTGTTTTCTGTTTTTTTTTTTGTGCCAAAAGTTTTCTTTCCTACTAATTCCAAAAGTAGCTTGAATCACTTGCAAATGCGATAAATAAACGCTCGATGCAAAGATAACAAAGCATTTTATGCAAACGTAGAGAGTAAAAAAAAAAATAAACAAAACGAAAGGATTTTCACTAAATGTTGTTGCGCGTTGACCTTAGACGCCTTAAAAAGGATGTTGCATTCAAATTTGATTTGTGTAATTTGTTTTTTTTTTCTTTCAAATTTTTGTTTTTATTTGTTGCATTCAAACATTTTTTGCATACGAATAAAGGTTTTAGAGAGAAATTCGCGAAGGTCGCATTAAACTAATAAAAAGCTTCTTTGTTTTTTTTCGCCTTACTATTTTCAAATATTTGCAGCCTGTGAAGGTCGCATTGCGCAGTTTTTTGTTTGCTTATTTCACTATAAATGTTTGGCAATCAATCAAATATTGAGTCAATCGCACGATTGTTGTTGTTTAAAGTATCTTGAAGTTGTAACACTTGAAAGTTATTAGAATATTTTAGTTATGAGATTGTTTGGCCATTTTTTGCAAAAAATAAATACATGTATATATATATTGATTAGACTGCTTAGATGGCGTGCTGCACGCAATTAACTTGTTTTCGACGCCCTTCCGCTTGACATTTCATTCAGCGTCATCCGATGCGAGTAAAGCTATACTAAAAAAATAATATATATCGTTTATATAAGCTGTGAATTATGTTATTCCGTTGGTAATTACTCTACAATAATAACCGTGTTTAATATGAAATGGCTTGGATTGAATTTTTTTCATTTATAAAATATTTCTCTGTTGTATGAATCAACACCCACGATAGAGCGTATTATTGTAGAACAGCCAGAAGCGCACATTTTAATGAATAATAATTGACCTTTGGTACAGCTAATTCCATTAACTTCAATTGAGTATTGTTGTTCATTAGTGTTGTTGGTTTTTTCAATTTAAATTTTCAAGATTGAAATTTAAATAAAATTTAGCATATGCATGAAATATGTATTACAGTTATGTGTTTTTTCTAATTGCTTATAAAAATTTATTTAAATTCAATTCGATGTGATTTTTGGTGTTCTCCATTGCGAAAAAGTTCGAATCGATTTCGTATCGTTTTCATTTCGATACGATAACATTTGTGTATCGATCAAATTAAAAATCAATCAAATGATGATCTAGTCTTCATCTGAAATTATGCACTGAACTGTAAGAGGATGATGTTGTCAAAGATATTTATTTTCGATCTTTGTGTTTGTGCGGTTTAGCACCCGATCGAATATCATAATTGAATGGTATGATAAAATTCTACAATCTTGCCAGACATTACTGTTTATATTGCAACATTTAACATTGAATAAACCACGACAGATCTGTCTTGCGTTTTTTCAAATTTTATTTATTTTAAATATTTAAAAATGCTAATCAATAGATACTATCTAACTTTCTGATTAAATAACAATTAAAAACAAATTATTTTAAAAGCAATAAATATCCATAGTCATGTCATTTTCTGTCCCTTGAACTATAATTCACTTATATTATAAAATGATATATGCAGTATATAATTTCGCGAAGCACGACTTTGGTGTGCATTATCATTTCAATGAAGACCTCTATCATCTAATGATGTTATTTGTTATTGCTTGTAAGTAGTTGCAATGGATTAGCATATGACAAAATTTTTAAATTTATTGGCAGTCGAACAAAGCATGTAAATCTAATTACAGACGAAAAAAAAAATGCTGCAAATAAAATGCTTTTTTTTTTTTTTAATTTTATTTTTGCATAGCAATGACCAACAAAAAATTGCTAGAATACCTAGTACAATAAAATCAAATGACATTGGACAAATGGGAGACAGGCAGACAGACGCGTCAGACGCGACTGGCACTGTCCAAAATGAAAGCTAAACGTTGTCTATATGGCAGACGAGCAATGCTAGAGCCAAGTTTATCGAAACAAAATTGAAGCTCGAAAATAAAATTCAAGAAAACGGCAACAGCGTTGCGTTCAACATATCAATTAGTTAAATCAGTCAACACAGAATGTTACGCAAATCGGTTTTTGTTCTAAACACGCGCGCATGCGTAATAGACCTCAGAGATTTTTTTTGTTGTTTTTTTTTGTTTGTTACTATTCTAAAGTTTTCATTTTATTTTGTATTTTTTTGGCTGTTATTGACGTAGTTACTGGCTTATGCTGATTAGTTAGAACGGGAGAGCATAGCACATTTACAAATGTATCTAGATACAATAGAATTAGTGCGAGAAAGATATAACGCATTTGGCAGCAGGCTGTAGACATTAGCATAAAAAGTTGTAACGTATTCAAATCGTATCGATTTGAAATTGTAATTGGACATTCAGGAAATTAATACATTCATGCGTGCTGCGTAAATTTTTTAGTGTTTAAGGGGTTTTTTTTGTTGTCTTCTGTTAGTCTGGAAAGTGTGGCAGCAATTTGTTATGTCACATTTTTATAGAATTTATTTTTGATGTTAGTACGTTGTTGGCGTCAATCCGAGTGGCGACAAAGTGTGGCAATTTTGTGCGCTTTAATTGAAGTGTATCAAAGGCTACTATTCAATTATGAGTAAGCTTGCAACAGTGAAATGGAAGAACAAAAAAAAAAGCGTATGAGCGGATTTTAATTTGTACGACAAGATTACCGTACAATGGCTCATATAGCTACAGCTAGCTTCGTTATATAATTTTTTTTCTTTCTGGATTTACATTTTTTTGACAATTTATTAAGTAGAATAGAAAATACACCAACATGGTAACCGGACCATAACTCATTTTGCTACAGCTAGCTTCGCTATAAAATTTTTTGTATAAAATGTTTTAAGTCTTACACATGAAGTGACAGGAAATAGGATTTTATTTGACACATGACGTAGCCATTGCCAAACTACTAATTTGACGCTTATTTTTATTTTCAAAATCTAAATATTGACATCTCTACTTGGACTCTGACAGTGTTGATCTATCTGACACTCTCATGAATATGAAGCACAACCCAACAGCTTAGAGTGCATCTCAATACCTGCTATAAGCTAAATATTTCTTTTGGGAAACCCGCTTTCTTAAGAAACTATTTAAACAATATGAACTCATAAACGGCTATCAGTGCAGTGGCACGCCCCGCGCTTTTGTTTGAGTTATCTTTTACACAATTTTAATTTATGTAGATTGCAATCAGAACAAGAGAATGCGATTTATTTTTTATTATTTTGTTGCAGCAGTCAAAACGTGACAACCTTGCAATGCTTTATGTAAAGCTAACTGACTAAAGGCAAACGATTAGCGCGATCAATGGCGGCAGCAGCAGCAGCAGCAGCAACAACAAAGCAATGCGCTATTATTATAGATGATAGCTGACGGATAAATGAATACTAGCAACAGAGATCCTAGCACAAAGGCGCACAAGCAAGTCATGATCAAGTTAAGAAAAAAAAAAAAAAATTGGCAAATGTTCTTTCATACTTTGGGTGCGACAGTCACGTGCAACTATTATAAAAAAAAAAAATAAACAAAAAATTATAATCAAAAATCAACATTTTGCCAACAGCCAAAGAAATGCAAATATTTTGCTGCAATTTGTTATGAGAGACCTTAATGAGAAATTACAGCCATTACGTGCACACGTAGAGATATAGTAGATACATATATAGATACACGAGTAGATCGATCGATCGTTCTGAAATACTACACGCAAGCAAACGTTTCAATGTCATTAACAATGTACTCATAGATGAATGTCATACGCAAAGGCACAAACTTACGCTGAAATATAATACAGCAATTAAAACAATTTGTTTGTGTTTTTTTTTTTTTTTGTTCTTTTGTGGCATGAAAAAAAGTATCTGAAATTGCTCTGCTAAAATTATAGCAACAACAACAACATCAACCAACAGTTGACAGTGAACATGCAATTCATGTAGGTACCGTTGCCTTGCAGCCTGTTGCATATGGCACAAATTTCATGTTGAACAAAAATTTTCTACAAGGCATAAATTTAAAGTTTAAAATCTTTAAAAAAAAAGTTATATCTTCTAAATATAAATTTGTGCAGTTAATTAAGAAATTTATTATTAAGTTTCAATACACCCATAGATGTGACAATCTGAAGTTGGATTTATACTTGGTTTAAATATCATAACTCATAATAAAGTAAATATACCTTTTTTGTGGATAGTTTTTAAAATGTCGGCGAAGGGAGTGCTTAACATGCTTCTTTTCTCTTCTACATATTTCTTACGCCAATATAGAGATAAAACAAATGTAAGGGGAGGGGCACTAGTAGTGGAAAACGCTTTTAGTTTTATTATTAATATTTCTTTCTCTGCATTTATTGTTGGTTGTGTCTTAACACATGTGGCTTTTGTATTTGAAGGCTGCATAGCTACCCTTTTTTTATAGTCATCTGAGCGAAAGTTTATTGTGTTTCTATCAAACAGGAGAACATCATATGCTATACAGATGTATACCATTTGATCTTCTTAAGATTGCTGTGTCATCGGCAAATGTGAATTAGAACATGAATAGACTCGCAGTCCATGATCAGTTGTTATGTCTGATATATATAGAACATACAACATAAGACCGTCAGGGAAACTAAGAACTTGTTGCAGAAAGACGTTCGATGTATAGTATCAGGGCGAGTTTCTCCTCGAATTAGCTCACGTTTAGTAATCTTCAATTTTGGCTTGGATTCTGGGAATCTTAGATACTGTCATTCTCTTGTTAGGCTCCATTTCAACATAACTAGTTGTTCAATATACTTATTGGTTATGTTGTGGTTCATCGCATGGTGTTAAGTACAAAACATTTATTGAGGTGGCTTGGAGATAATTAGTTGCAAACGCCTGTAGAGAATGATGTTTGATGCGACTTCTAATGATATCTGAATGGTTCGTGGAATAGAAAGCATACTCTGGAGTTGTGAAATTAAATTCGTTCGTAAGATGTGTTGCTGCGAGACGCATTACATCAATGTCGCTTTCTTTGAGAAAATTTAAGAGAAACACCATTGGTATTCCAGAGACATATTATAAAATAGAAGTAAACAAACTAGAATGTGAAACAAAGTGTCATTTGAATTGAAAACATTAAAGTTGAAACAAAAAGGAGATATTAAAATGGAAAACAAAAAAGTTGCAAATGTAGAAAATGTATGCTTGATTGTTTCTTTGCTTTCTGTGCTTTATGTTCCAATGTCTGCTTGCCAATACTAAACAGAGATTAGTGTTTAGTGAAAATATTTTAAGTTCCACCGATTTTGCTAAACTAAAGCTGTCTACCGTTTTCTTACAAGAACTCTTCAAGAACAGAATCAAGCGAATATGTTAACTTTTAGGCAAGCAAATGACACTGCACTGTTCCGCCTTTGCCACTTAAGATTTCGATTTTAAATTTTAGTTCAGACCTTGTGCAATTTCCTTTTAAATTATTGTTTCTTTTTTTTTTTACTGTTGTAAGCATGCACGACAGCAATCAACAACCATAAAGATCGAATGAGACATCGCCTACTTGCTGTTGGCTGCTGTCTGACACATTTGTCATGCAAATCGGAAGTAATTGGCAACCGTGTGGCGTGCTTTTCATTATTGCACTTCAGCACAGAACGAACGGACTTGGCCAGATCAGATGAACCCGCACACGAAACACATGCAATCACATTTAACTGTCACTTTAAGTCATTCACAGGCATACACGGCGTATAAATAGTTCAAGCCTCACGTTTTTATTTATTTTCTATTTTTTTTTTTAATATAAATTAAAACTTCAACTTTATACGTAAACACGTAGTGAAATTTTATTGAATTTACACAGTGCAAGCAAAGATGTTGATGAATCACTGACAAAGAAATTAATGTACACAGACAGATGGACGGACGGACGGACGTAGAGATGATAATCCTGCCTGGCACATGGACAATTTAAGTCAGATAAATGATTGCACGTTGAACGCGCTTATACGGCGGTCAGTTTGTAAATTATTATCTATTGTATACTTTAATTGCTTTGTTTATTGTTTTGTATGGCAAATCTGTGCACTACACTTATTGCGAAATGGGTAGTAATATTATTTTGAATGGAATGTTACACTGATTTTGTGCTTCAGAGTAGGCCTGAAATGAATGTACACAGACAGAACTAAGACAAAAACTGTACCGAAAGGCATTGTATGTGCGGATAGAGCTAAACTAAAAGTAGCCAGCAATCAACGGCATAGAATTACATCGCTTTGATTATTAATTATTTGTGCCGATTATTCATTATACACTGCATATATATCGAGTTTGTTTTGAAGCGTGTGTGAAGCGTTTAAAAGCTTCAGTTAATATTTTCACCATTAATTTAAATTTTCCATTAGTTTATATGATTACTGCTACAGTTGTATAAATTCAAGGAAAAATAAACTTTATTCAGTATATCGTATATCGTATATTGTGCACGTCAATCTACAGGGAAATTAAAATTATAAAAAAATAAATCAATTATTTAACATTTAATTAATTTAATTAGCTTTGCAATGAGACTAAATGTTGAGAGTGTGTGCAATCATTAAAGGTCAATTTGACACAATCAAATTCCAAATAACTATTGTATAATATATGGCATTAGCCACGATTGATTGGCGTGGAATTCTATAAAATTTTTGAAGTATTTAAAATTTATTGAAGATTGTTGAACAGTGCACTAATTGAGCTTATAAATTATTTTTGTTTACGAGAGTTGTATCTAATTTTACAAGAAAAGGACATTCATAGACACGTTTGTCTGAGAAGTAACAAAAGATTATTATAATGAATTTGATTAATTTGTTTTAAAATAATAAATATTTATTTTGGTTTCACTAGCTCGAAGTTCAATTGACAGCTCTGGCAATAAATGTTTAATTACTTTGCAAATTAAAGCAATTATTATTTATAAATTATGTATTCACATAAGCATCGAATGTACGTTTAGAGAGTTTATAAATATTTATTTATTTATTTTATTAAATTGAACTTACCTCAGCTCTTGTGGTTGCTGAAACTGGCGAACTGGACGTCAGACTGCAAGCGGCGAGAATTGTGGCTAAAACTATGAACACGGAACTTTGGCAGGTGAACATTTTGTGGCTTTTAATTATATTCGAGTTTTGATATCTTCTTATATACGAAGGCCGTTTTGCTATGCTATACATTTGTTTATATTTTGTTTTATATTAAATTTTATTTTTTTATTTAAATTAGTTTAGCTGCAAAATAGAAAAGAAAAAGAAAAATATGAAATGTGTTAATATTGAATATGAATTTTTAATAAATTAGATTTGAAGAAAATATTTGCGTAGCGTAAACTTAACTGTTGGACGATTAATTTTGCTGACTATTTACATTTTTTTTAAGTTTAATACCTAATTAAAATTTAAAAATTTAAAGAATTTATTTTAAGCCAAATATATAAATTTAAACACTATTCACTGTAAGCTGACCTAGTTCTTCTAGCTTAAAAATGCAACAAATTGCGCATATATGTATAGGCGAGAAAGAGGGGGACTTAGTGCAAGCGTGCGGGGTCAAAATTTCTTTGAGCCACAAAGTCATTCAGCCATTCAGCGACTGTGTTCTACTTTAATTCGAAGTGCACATTTTTCAAATGCAATAAATTCAGCGCAAAACCGAGAGGAAGTACTGGGTAACACCCTCCTAATTATAATACGTAATATCTACCTGTAAACGTGCCCGCTACGAAAATGCGAGTCCCAAGTGAAGACAGCGCACAAATGGACTAAAGAAGGAGTTGCAAGCGTAAAATAGTAGACGGCAAATAGAAAATAGTTGCATAAAGAAAAAAAAGAAAAAAGCTAAGTAAAAGTATTTGTGGCATTTATAAATGCCAACAGGTTGAATGTATTTAACCGCCTGCGCTAGCAACGCCATTTAAAAATGGAACAAGTCAAGTATCGCTTTGGAGCTTTGCTTCTAAAAACGGAAGTTTCTTGGCATGCAGCATATGTAAAAATAAAAAAAAAAAATAAATAAAAAAAATAGCGTAACAGATAGTGCAGTCAGGTCTTAGTTATAGCAAAGGCAAGTCGTACTATTGCCAGCCTATTATACACGAAGTCAACATCATTGTTTTTATTGCTATTCTAGCTCTGCTTGGCGTCATTAGCGTACATAAAGGCTATCATATTTGCTATGAGCGTTTTATTTTTAAATTTAGACTTTAATTAGCTTTTAATTTTAGACGCTTGTAGCTCAACTACATACAACGCTGCGTATACGTAATATGTTAAGTGAATAAGAAAAAAAGACAAGAAGTTATATGCATAAAATACGCTGAAACCGAAGCATTTATACACTTCATATATACGCTAAAGTGTATGCAATTGTGTCTATATATTATATATTAATGCGAAAGGCAATCATATGTATGCAACCGATTTTTATATTATATAAATCGGTTGCATATTTTGAGCATAAAAGACTTTTAAAATCAAGTCTAACTACACTACACCATAAAAAAATAAACACACATACAATTGGAAGTGCAAATGGCAAGGATTAAAAAAAAAAATAAAAATATTGTCAGAGAGTACCCGGTATATGATGAAATAATTTCGTTTTGCTCTCATTACTAGGGCCTAAATTTTCATGCTTAAAATATTAGCAAACGCTCTCTTCCTATCGTACTCACAAGATCGCAATATATAATCAGCACTCCCACTCTCTTTCTTTCACTCTCATAGTTTCTTATCGGACACATAAAGCTGACTTTGGTACTATCTTGTGCCATGATCCAGCTGGTATATATATTCATATACATAAATAAACATTCTGGTTGACTGGTTCGATCGTTGACCATACTAGTATATATAGTACATATGAGTCAGTGTGTATTTGAATTATACGACATTTAATCACCTTCTCCGATTTTAAACAAAAATGTAGCTTTAACTACTCCTTATAACAACAGCTTTTAAGCAGTTAAAGTCTCTTCAAAATCGATTCAGCTGTCTCGGAGACTAGCCAAAACAAACATCCAGAGAGAGAGACAGACAGACAAAAATTTTAAAAATGGTTAGAAAGTGCATAGATAGTGCATAGATAGTAAAAACTATTTTTCTTTAACTAATTCAATTATTGCCCGATCAATCAATTATGCTAAGTATCTATGTTTTGTCTAAATGAACCATGTCCGTATTTCATGTGATAGATTTTCAAAAACGAAAAAAAAAAAAAAGAAACTCTAAACATAAGTAGGTATCAAAACTCCAAAACGGCTGAACCGATTTTGAAAGGATTTTTATTTGTAGATAAAGTACTTCTAAATCAATTAAAAAAAATTAATGTTTAAGTTCCAAACTTAAAAATTGTTGCGTACAAAGCCTATGACGAACTAATCAGATACATTTCTGTCACATTACACTTTACTAAATGGCATGCAAATCGCTTAAAAGGTATTATTTATTTTTGGATTTTATACTTTTTTGATTGCCGAGTATTGTGCGGCAGGATAGAGCTGTGCTTATGAGACATTTTGTTATACAATATTTACAAAATTTAGTGAACAGATATATATATATTATATATAAATAAGTATATACATGCATGTATCTCGTGTTGTGGTGTGTTTAATTTTAGACAACACGTTGACATTTGAAGGCGGTTTTGGCGAATTGACACAACATTTTAAGTAACTGATGAAGGTTCGCTGCTGCTTAAACATATATTCGAAAATATTTATATATAAAAGTACATACATATACCGTTATGTATATTTTTAAATGCAGAAAAGTATCACTTCGTTTACAAATTAAATTTATAACTTTAAAGCAGCAAAAAAAAAAAAAAAATTTTGTAAATAATGTTATCAGTTGGACGGACTTCTTATGACATCAGCAATGTCTGATATACTAGAACGCAACGAGTATACGACATGTTGAACGCAACGCATACAAAAAGGGTGTGCCAAAATATTTGCGCATGATATGGAAAGACGCTTCTACTTTATTTTATTTTATTTTTTAAATTTCATCGTAATTTTCATATTATCTAATTTGTTTGGTTGACTAATCATTTGGAGGGGATTTTCTCATTTTCGAAATGGCGCTTGTTGCTTAAAATATTTTTTTTTTTTTTTTTAGTTTTCAACATTTTTGCTTAATATTTTATTTGTTTATTTGGAATTGGTTTGATTTTAAGCGATTTTTATCGGACGAATGAAATAAATATTGTACAAAAGGTAATTAGTGGACGAGTTGAAGGTCGATGTTGTAGGTTTAAGGTTCTTTTATATTTAGTATCAGTCAACAAGTGTAGGGAAATAAATTTTTTGCTTTTACTAAAGGCAGACACAATGACAGCCTTAAAATTAGTGTATGCGTTCTTTAGAAATACATAAAGACCATTGCAGTCGAGTATATATGTATATCATACGAGAGTAGTAACAGTAGTTCGCAAACTGACATCGATTGGCGATTGCTTGAGATTTGGTATGTAGCGAAATTTGCGGCAGTTAGCTTATTTAAAAATTTAATAGAAAAAATATTTTCGTCGTTGTGTTGTGTTGGCTAAGACAATGAGGCATGAAGTTGATCCTATTGATCCTAATTTAATTGCCACTATTCACGCACAAATTCAATTAAAGTACAATGAAAAAAATTCATAAAAATGAGATACTTAATAATTTATAAACTCTTTCTTATTTTTATTTAAATGTTATAAAAAACTATAATTAATATTAAGCAAGATCCCTTTGATATTTTCAAGCCAGACATATTATAGACTATAAGACGTATGCTTCTTTTTTTATTAAAAAAAAATTTCATTTTGATGATTAAACTCGATGATATTCTTTACACTTAAACTTGTTTAAAAATTATAGGTGTGTATTACTGGAATAACCCTCGTACATATAACAATTACTTTCATTGTTTGATCAATACTGGCAAATTCTTATCTTGTATACACGTTTGTTTTTGTTGTTGCTATTGTTATGACTAAAAGAACCTACAACAATGTTGAAAAAGTAAGTCAGGCAGCTAGGCAGGTAGGCAGGCAGTCCGCCAGGCAGTTAGCTTGTGTCAGGTGAACATGATTTATAAATAATCAATAATTTTTTTTTTTTTACATATAATATTTGAACTGAAGTGGGTCAACGTCGATGACACTATGTAGTGAAATTTGCAAAAATATTTTGTATAAATTAAACGTGAAAAGAATTTCTAACGCTAAAACTGGATTTTAAAAGAAATATGTGACTCATTTTACAGCGCACACCACAAAATCTTTATATATATATTTCCAGCTTTAAGTGCAGCATTAAACTTGATACTGATAAGCCAGAAATTTGTATTGAAATGGCTTTGCTGCTTCAATTATTTTTATATGCGCGACATACTATATCTTAAATAATTATTATTCATCAATAAAAAATGTTTTCGTTAGAATACTAAACAAAATTAAATAAAATTATGGAAAAATTTTAAACTGTTTTGGGAGACCTTTTTTTTTTTTTGTTTGTATCTTTTTGTTATTTTTAAAAATTTATTTTTGTATAGAATTAGAAAACAAGTTGCGTCTCAGCGATTATGAGCTGTGCAAATGGATGAATAGTATTTAGTTACTAGAAGTATTTGAGTTTATTGGAGAACTGTTAAATATTTGAGGCTTTATTTGTTTAAATTTTATGTAGCTCTACTATAAAAGTATCTTAAAATGCTAAATCTGCGCTCAGTTTTTAATTAAGCCATACTTCGCCATTTACCTAAATGTTTTCAAGCAGCATACCTCATGCGTTTTGTTTTCCTTATCAATACCAAACACTTAAGTACAATACAAACAGCAAATTCGATAAGATAGTACCCACGTATATAGGAATGTACATGCTTTTTATCAATGGAATTGCCAAACTGCTTTCAAAAGAATTTATACGTATTTTCCCTTTAAAGTTTTTCTTACAAATATACGAGCTGTGTTGGTTGCTACCACTTTTGGGGTTTATGACTGTCCCTATTGGCTAAGAACTTGACCTTCTTGTTATGTATAACTACTTAAGTCTAAATGAAAAGCATATCTACGGGTGTGAAACTGTTTCTATGTGTCTGACATATCATAAAGTAAATAAATATTATTTAATATTCGTTGTTTTTCGGCTACTTTTGTTTTGTTTTATATTGATTAGTAATACTTTAAGTGTTCATTAACAAATGTCTGCTATGTAGCCTGTATATATTCAAGTTCACTATGCCTTAAGTGGTGTTAATTAGTTGACAGTTTCTTGAGTAAGTTACTATTTGGCTTATGTGCTCAGAATTCCCTTCATTTTTTTTCTGCTGAGATTGGATGGCAACAATAGAACTTCATGTGCCTTAGATAAGATAAAAAATTTAGGCCAAGTAGCATACATTTTGAATAAATTTTGCACATAGTTAATTATTGTATTTCAAATGTACAAAATGACAAATGTATCTTTTATGTGTCTGTCACAATATTATTCTAAGTTGAACGAACTTTATTATTGTCTTTCTTATTATTGTTGTCTGTTGCACTTCTTTGTATTGTATTGTGTATAGCGTATAATTAATTAATTAAATTAATTAAACGCAGTGTAGTGTGTGGGCGTTGTTTGTCTGCTGTTTGAGTTTTCGAAAAACAAAAGATCTTTCTTATGCACTTAATTATAGAGATATGCCTTACGTACTTGCAACTTTGTTCAAAATTCAAAAATTGACGGTTTTAATTTGAAATAATCAATCAATTCGACGCATTTTCTCGGTAATTTTTGTATAGTTTCCGCGCAACTGAATGTATTTTTATTCACTTTGCACTGTTTTTCTTTTGCGAAATTTGTTACCGTTTTATACCGAAAGATACTTTAAGCAACGCGTTTCATATGAATAAAATAGCTGCGAAATGCTTTTTCTACTAATTTTATATAAAATATTCGTACTCGATTTCGTTATTATTTTCTGGTTTTATACGTTTTAGTGGATTTTTTTTTACTTCTTAGTTAGAATTCGAATTCGGCAAAAATATTCAATTAGCGACACGCAGCGCAGAACACAACCGCACACGGCTGCGAGTAAAATTGTACAGCGATCGTTTGAAGCTTTCCGAGTTCGCATAAAGCTTCATGCGCCGCAGTCAACGACTTCGGCGTGTGATCGTCGGCGTCTTTGCTGTTGTGGAGTGGATTGGATCATTGTTGTTGTTTCTGCTGTTCGCAGAGAGTGGGTGAATTGGATGAGAAATTATTGAGTGAAAAAATTGTATACACGATTAGGTTTCTTATATCGTACTTGTGTGGCTATAATAACTAGCAAGGTCTTATTGAATAGTTTTATTACATATTTTTAGTCAACTCATTCAGTCCAGTTTTTATGTCCAACTAGATTTTTTAATAATTATGGATTTTACAAACTGTCTGGCCAACAACAATAAAATTTTTACATATAAAAAGTATTTATAAGAACTCGTAGCACATTGTTTCAATACAAGTGATCAGAAGAATGAAAAGGAAAATCTGAATATACAAATTTGAAGGCTCTATCTATTATAGTCTACAAGTTCTCGATCTCGATCTGGACTGAAAGTGACGCTGAAGATTAAAACATCTCGATTTGTCGCCATGCACTTGTATGGCTTTTATGATAGATAACACAGGTGTACTAATTGACAAATTAAAACTGTCCGTTAGCAGTCAGTTAAAACAATCATATTGATATATCAACTGAAGGTCCAAGACCACCGCGTATCATGTATTCGTTGATTGGATTTTAGAGCAGTTCCAAATGTATTCAACTTTTGGTGAAATAATTATTTTCATTGAAGAAGCTCGCAAATAAATAATATCGTCGAATTTGCGTAGAGAGAAATCAACAGCAGCAACAAAAGCTCCATTGCAATTGGAGATTTTGGTCAGCTCTTCGGAATCGAGTATGTTAAAACGTATACAGTATCAGCAGACCATAGTCTATTCTTTGCGTTATTTCAAAGACATGGAAGTAGATACCATGTGACCCAACGTGTCATGTGTGACAAGTGTTAAGTTGGTCAAATAATTGCAAGAACACTTGTCATACGGCGTTCATTTCAGAAAGAGTCTATATTGATGTAAACATAATAAAGAAAATAAAGCAATATATATTATATTTGAGTTTCTTTTGCTGGCCTTTTTAAGAAATTTTGAATTGAAACTATTACCACAGACTTTAAGATTATGAAATGAATTCATTTATTGAATTCGCATAGTATAGCTGCTTGAATTTTTATTTGATTTGATTAAATTTTTGCACATTGAAGATATCTAAAACAGTTTACAAACTTTTGAATCAGATCTGCTACACAGTTTGCTGAGAATCTGGTATTGTATTGAGTAGAAAATTGTGCTTGAGCAAGGTTTGCACTTGCCACTCGGCTTCGATGCCGTTGCTGTTGCCAATAATTGAGTGAAATAGCGTTGTCGATTGGTCAAGACAGTCGAATCGAGTTAACATGAAACGCCGGCATCTTAGCCAAAGGAAAAAAAAGCAATAAAACGCGAAACGCTCGGCGCGTAATTTTTTTTTGCTTGTGGCTGGATTATGAGTAATTCAGCGTTTCTTAGAAATGTCGGCATGTGTCATACAAAAAGTGCGACCCCGGTATGCTCTTTGTGTTGCTCTGCTGTAGATCTTATTGTGTCGCTGGAACCGAGTGTTTTCTTTTTGTCATTTGCTTAGCAATGTTATTACTGGTTTGATACCCTACACAAAATTCATTTGTAGCAGTGTATATTTTAATATGTAATATAACATAGGAGACCTCTCATATATGTACATACATATATGCATATTCGTGATCTACATAAAGAGATGTCCGTCTGTGCGTCGGTATATCTGTCTGCGAGATAGTTACTCTGAGTAATGTAACTAAACTCTCGGAATATTATTCTCTAATTGTTGCACTGTTACAAGTGTGCTTTCAAATATTTTAACTTCATTCAAATTTGTTTGACAAATTTTATAGAACGCGTGCAGCGTATCAATAGTCGACTATAGCTCCTATAGCTTGTTTGTTTGATATTTTTTTTTTGCGATTCACTAAGTTCATTTCTTAAGTTTAGTATCACCTACTACTGTCTGCTGCCGTAGTCGTCGTCGTCTTCGTCGTCATATATCTGTAAATTTTTTCTCGAAATTTATAACAAATTTCTTGTAAATGTTTACGCAGCATTTTTTTATGAATGAAAAGGCATCTTATTACTTTTTGATAAGTTTGCGATGACTCGTTTTATTTTATTTTTTTTTTGTTGCGGTTTTCAGATGACTTTCTTGGTTCAGTATTTGATTTTAAGGCTGACGCGGCGCGCGTAAATCTTAAATTGCTGCGAAATTATGAATGAATCGCAAACTGGATTTGATATTAAATATTGGATTTCTGCTTGGTTTTTATTTTGTTCTTTTTTTTTCAATATGCAAAATAATAAATGAGGAAATACCAATTCGATTTAATACTACTTATTCAAGAAAATGGTTTGGTAAAGTTTGTAAGCATGGAAAATTTCTTATTTGTAATAATTGAGATTTTTATTCAAAATTGTATTTTCCATCTTTATTATTGAAGCTAATTAAAGAAAAACAATTCTTATTGTTAAAAAAATTTTTTTTTATTTTAATATTTCTTTATTATTAGTATAAACAAGGAACTGACAGACGGATAGACAAACAGCTTCATAGCATTTATTAAGTTTTATCTTGGTTTCAGAGCTGGTTTTTCTACCCAAAAAATAGTGCCTAATCAGCATATGGCACAGCTTGCTCAAAATTTTACAGTCCTCCATGCATAGATTGCAGTTGACAGGAGCATGCTTGCATTTGAAGTAACTGCGCGGGAAATACAAAAAAATCGGTGCCTCATGAAGAGTATCCTACTAATATTATAAATGCGAATGTTTGTAAGGATGTATGGATGTATGTATGGATGGATGTATGTATGGATGGATGTATGTATGGATGGATGTATGTATGGATGGATGTATGTTCCAATTTGTATGAATTTTGGTGTAGAGATAGATAAGACGATGAAAAAGAACATATGCTACGTTTTGCCCCACCCCCATATAAGCAAAAAAAAATGTATTATATCTTTGCATTCATTTAAAATACGGAGATGAAATTTGGTACACATGTTAAGAGGATCAGTAGACGTCAACCTTTTAAGTTTAAATCGTTCAAAATCGGAGGGGGCATTACAACACCAACTCCCTCCCCCCCCATATAGTGCCAAAACTAAGGCAAAACGAAAAAGTCATTAGGGTGCAAAGCTAGTAATAATGTATTTTGACAACATGTTATATATTAACGTCTCGTGAGTGTTCACCACTCATGTTATTTTGTCTTTGCAATGTATTAATGGAAGTTTTAGCGATCCGTTACTGTATTATTTCTAATTATATATTCACCATTTGTCAAGATCGGAGTATAGCCATAAGCAAATATTTGATACAAATATGTACAAAGTATCTAAAAAGTCGACTGCAGCTTTCTTTATTACTTCTATTGTATACGTCTGTTAGAATTTCATTTAAGTATCTTCAAATGATTTTAATTCTGACTTATTCGTCGTCACATTTCGCTATTAATTAGCTCCAAGTCGATGTATGTGCTCTCACTTGCCTTCAACACAACTTTTGAACTATGATTACTAATTTATGCAATATACTTGTATTCTATCTATAAATTATTTGCATATTCAAATTAATGATTGGTTTTGCCATAAATGTGTTAATTTACTGAAAAAGAAAAATTCAATTATATGTTCTGTTACTCGAGAGTTATGACTTCTGAGAACTGAATAAATGAATCATACAAAATACAGAAATTTGTATCTCAAACGTTGCTTAATATAAACAAATATGATTGTAGCTAAGTAGTTTCGGCATTTGCTGTGCAGTGTCAGGAAATGGCATAATAAAATAAAATATTAGCACTGCTGTCAAGAAAGATAGATGCAACTGGACAGCTATAGATACTTGTATCTCTACACATGTATTAACGGCATAAACAAAGAAGCGAGTGCAATACAGTTTAAGCGTTTTTGCTTTCATTTTCACAAAACTGTCACAAGAACAAAAGAAATATGTACTACAGCAAAGAAACAGACGCACATAAATATAAAATTTATAGACTTTTTCTGGCTAAGCAGACGCCTAGAAATGAACTGTAGTCGGTGTATAGATACATTTTAAAAATTTATTTATGACATACACTCCCCTCCCCACAATGGACAGCATTGGCTTTTTTAGATTTTATATATAAAAAACCGCTGCATTTTGTCTTGTTTTGTGCTTAATACGGCAACTTGATGCTGTCTACTGGATGCTGGAAGTGGTTCTTGCAGATGTTCTTGCCATTATCATCATCATCATCCTCAGCCTCAGCAGCAGCGGCTACGTACATCAAAGATATATATACGTTCTTGAGTTTCTGTTTTGTGCGTTTCGATTTCGAACAATGAAATATTTATGAGCGATTTAATGACAATTATTTATGACTACGTTTAGGGTACACATGTGTTCGATGCCGTTGCGCTTATTAAGCGTAAAAATTGCCGCAAAATGACTACAGATCATGGTTATATGGCGTTAATACACACTACTGCACACTACTAGTGGGCATTAAACTTTTATTGAAGTACATTTTGTATTTGATGGAAAGTGAAATGAACTTTTCATTGTGTATCTAGATACATTTTGGAATTTAATTGTTCCAATGGCTTTGTACTTTTTGTTTCGATTACAATTTGCTGGTAAATGTTTCAGGCATTTAGTTCAAAATGTAATTAATGTTTTTTTTTTCGTGTTGGCTTAAATGTTTATGTAAAACTAACAATCGATGTATACTTGTATTTAAACAAATTAATGTCTGTAGGTCATTGTAGCTGCAAAATTAAGGCCTAATTTTCTAATTGAAAAAAAAAAAAATGAAATCGAGCACATATAAAAATATTTAATTCAGAAACTTCATCACGTCGCAGCCAATGTTGACATCAATCAAACTATTGGCAACGGCTTGACAATAGATCGATAGATTGCAACTTTTATGGAAGAGTGCAAATATCTGTTGTTTAAATTTTTATATATGATTGGCAAGGGCTTTGTAGTCGTTATTAAACAAAACTAAATAAAAATAACAAAAGAACTCAATGAAAAACAAAACAAGCAAGAATGCTGCAGTCGTGAGTTTACGACTTTAAAATACTCTGTCACCTGTCTTATGTAGATATAAGCAGACTCTGCGGACAGAAAGAGGTCTTATCACCCAAGCATATTACATAAATAGCTTTTAGTTAGGTTAAAAAGATAGCCGTTGAGTTTATTTAATCTGTATATATATATATATATATATAAATGAATGTTGTATCTATGCATCTATGTATGTACATATGTTCCTTATATAAGCCAAACCGTCCACCGATTGATTTGAAATTCAGAGACAAACTTCAGGTAGGTCACGTAATTTGACATTTTGAGCAAGATTATTAAAAAAAACCAGATACCCTTCCCAGCTTCGAGATACGCTGTAAGGCCATTAAGCCCCAAATTTTGCGTAAGAGATATATTCCTATCTGGATCTGTATGTGATATATTATTGGGAATAGTGATTGAAGCTAAACTAAACCACAAAAAGACAAAAAAGCAAATTGGGAGATAGTTCAAATGGGAGCTATCCCTTTCAATAGGTGTGACGTGGATTTATGTATAATATTTTTTTAGAATTGAAATGAAATCTACAAAACCACAGAAAGGAGAGCCTGATTTTTACGAATCTACTATCTCCTAAGGAGGGATTACTAAAAGAAGAAATATTAGTTATCTAAAGAGGGAATAGGAGAGAATAAATATACAGAATTAAAGGCTCTATCTCTTATAGTCTCCATGCCTTATATGTACACACGGACAGCCAGACAGACGGACATGTCTATAGTGATTCAACTTTTTGTATGGGTGTTATCCGCTTTAATAGTCCCATTTGGATCTAAATAAAATATTTTATAAGTATTGATAAATTTAGCGCTTCTATCTGATTTAATAACAACGACAACATTCTAACCAGAAAGTAGGAAAAATTTATATTGCAAATGGTCCGATCTGGAGCTATATTGAATAATTTGTCAGGGTTAATATAAGATAGATAAAATTTGGCGTTTTAGTAAAATTAACATCAACCATAAAAAAGTTGTCATACAAATACTTGGAACTTGGTTGGTAAGTGCCAACCTCTCCCGATGCTGCTAAAGAATATATATACTTCATGGGGGACTGTTACAAATATATTTAATAAACTTATTAAACTCTTCTAAACTCTGCGTAAACAAACGCTTTTAATTTGCTAATTAGCTCAAGAAGCCAAGTCATTCTAGCCATATATCTTTGTCGTTAAGTTTATCTGCGAAAAAAACACAAATTAACATGAAATAGCATAAAAATTATTTTGGAAATATATTTTTAGATCGTTTTTATCATAGGTTGGTCTTTCTTCAGAAGCAATATTAAATGGTCCAATTTAATATATTTCCTTTCTTGAATTTTTTAAATTAATCTTTTTATATCTTTGTTAATATTATACAATAAAACACTTGCAAACTGCATCAGACATTTTGAACTGTTATATGCACAAAAGTGAATTTAAAATCAAAATTTTATCTCAAGCAAAGTGAGTCATCATTTATTTAGTTTTCATTTATAAACTTACCACAACGTTAGATTTTGTGTGCGTTTTTTGTTTTTGTTTTTAAATAAAATATATCTTCTTGTACTATAAGTCAAAAGTTTGAGCAGTCCGTGTGGCCGATGCTTAGCACATTTTAGATTTCAGCTTTTCTATGCTCAACAGACGAATTGCTTAATTGGCAAATATATATTTTTGAATTGTTTTCTTTGTCAATTCACACAAAAATAGCTTACAAAAGGAAAAAAAAGTGAAATAGTTAAATATTGTATTTCTATGCACTTTATCACAAGATACGACAATAAGTTTGCACATTTCAGATTAGATGAAGCTCGTGTGTTGATAAAAGCTGATAAGAACTCTCTTTTATAATATTTTTGTGTTTGTTTTTATATTTGAGAAAATTTTTAGCAAAATATTTAGTGTCTATGGCTAATTGTGCATTTTTTAACTATTTATTAGGCAGTGTAGTAATTGAATAACTTTTCTTGAATTTAGTCATTTAATTTGATTTGTATTTGTTTAAATGTATCTTAAGGCACTTCGGTTGAAAAATTCTTTTGCACAATATTTAGTAGTTGCTACGTTTTGTACACATTTCTTCGATGTTATCCGCCAAGTAGTTTAGCTAAGTATCTGAAGCGAGCGCCCCCGTATAAAGAATTATGCGACCGTTGCTGCTAACGTATTGTTTGCGACTCATTCGCTTGTTGGCTGTCGCGCTTGGCGCTATTTTCGCTCTTAACATATCTTTATATTGCGTTTTAGCTTCTTTTTTTCATTCTATTTAGTTGCTTTTGTAGTTGTTGGTATGTACATAAAAGGTTTGATTCGAATGTTCCAATTAGGTGGTATTGTGATGTGAAAAAAGAAACCTCTATACGAGTATTCGCTCAAACAATAAGTGAACAGCTGGTTGTATGCCATGATGGATAATACTTGCTCCAAAACATAGGCTAGACTGTTTGCGTAATTTCATAAAAAAAATTACATTTCACTCCAATAGATATTATAGCGTAGCTAGCCGTATCGGTGTGAGTTATTGTTTGGTTGATTTGTTTTTGCTTTTTTTTTTACTAGTTATACAGTATCAATGCAATCAATCAATCAGCAATCAATAAAGCTTCACCACTAGAAAAATTTGCCGAGCTAATTTGTTGTGGAAATGATACGAGTACGTAAGCGACTAGAAAACCTAGAAAACCTTTTATTAAATTGATATCAACTTGAAGTTTGATAAATCGAAATCTTTAGAAAGTATGGTTTATATATTTATACAAATTTTTTGTTTGGCTTGGTTTGCTACAAAATGTTAAATTTAGTGTAACTGATTTTATTGTTAGCCATGTCCGTCTGTCCGTCCGTCTGTATGAACGAAAGGATCTCGGAAACGGTAATAGATAGAGACTTCGTGTTTTTTGCATTCGACTAGGACTGCTCCGGAATTTCACAAGATTATTTTAAAAATTTGCCCCTCCCCCCCCTTCCCCATAAAATCACCCATTAGGGTAAAAATTTCTTCGGCACAAAATTGAGTACACCTGTATAAAGTTAACGTCCTTCTTAGCCCAAATCAAAAAAGTTCATCAAAATCGGATAATAAATGACGATTTTATAAGCAATTGAATTTGAACGACCCCCCTTTTCTTTTCATTCATATTCGCGCAGTGAGAAGTGGTCATGTGTTTGGTCATAAGCTAGGGGTACATTTAATGTGTTTGTTAGGCGACCTGCACTGGTACAGGGCCTCTTACAGTCGGTTACGCCCGACTGTGATTTTCTTACTTTTTTTTTTTTTGTTGATGTTCAGTCGCTATGTAGGTTTGTCTCTAAATTCATTCCCAATAAAAAAAAACATAACACAAAAGTTTGTATCAACAAAATTGACGAATTCTTAAACTTTTGAATCCGACCATTCATGAGCCATACACCTAGTCATTGGTGCCGTAGTTTTAGTCTAGTCTTACTTTGGCCGTTGTTGCTAGTATCGCCTCGCATAAAATACTCGTAATACTCGACATAGTAGTCAGCCGTCATTGGGCTTTTTAGGGTTGCTGAGCTTAGTCAAGTCACGCGAATATATATATGTATTGTATTTCGGAATACACATACATGTGCTGCTGCCGAAAAGGACGCTTTTCCGTACTACCACTTGGGAACTCACAACGAATTTGTGGTTGTTTAGTAGCGGTTGCGGCTGCATGTTGAAATAGTTTCATGCATATTGTTGTTCATTTTGAGCATGAATTTGGGTTCTCCATTCTTTGGCGTAAATTAACAATACAGTCGGAGAGTTCGTTTGATTGTAATTGAGTGAAAATTATGTGGAAATATAAAAAAAAAATTGTTCCATGAAGATTTTCTTTTAATGTTACAACAGATGCTAAGGTTTGGCGTAAAGTAAAACTATTTTTATTTGCAATGAAATGTATTACTAGAAAGTTTGTTTTTATGTATAATCGCAATAAAGAAGGAAGTTGCTGCAAACGAGAAACAGTTTTATGTATATGTTAGTCTGGACAGGGCATTGAGTAATTTAACTTTAAATGTAAAAAAAAAAATATCTAAACCTAGCAACAGGTTGACTTGAGTCACCGGTAGCGAGACTCACATTCATCTAAAATATACAAAATATTTAATTTTTTTATCAATTGATCAGAAATAACATAGGCCTCATAACATACATACTCAATTTTCGCGACCAAATTCTACGAAGCATATAAACAGTTATCCTTTAATTAAGATTTATAAATTACATCAAAAGAATGATGCAGTCGAATGTGCTCGACTTCGAGATACTCTGTACCGCCAATATTAATTATGGATCCCTGTAGTATATTATATTAGGATTAGCGATAAATTTGTAAGCCAGCTCGACATGGATCTAAACAAAATATATTATTAGAATTGCAGTAAGATACATCTAATTTGGCTTTTTAGCTAAAATAACAAGAAAAACAATTGTTTTTCATTAAAAAAAAACTCAGGTACATACTATATGTTAGAAAACCGTTGGCATGTTTAAAAATACTAATCTGAAGAAGTAGTAAGACAAACTAAAGATATAGACTTGAAAGCTCTATCTTTTACAGCTTTGCGCCGGACAGACTAACATGTCTATATCATATTCTACCTTTTTATGGTGGATAATCGTATAATCCTCTATGAAATAAACAAAACATGGCATTTCAAGAACATTTTTTCATACAAACATTCAGATAGGTGATGCCGATTTGCATGGGAACTATCCCTTCTATTGATACGATCTAAACCAATATTTTTGAATGATCTACATATATGCTAAATTAACAATAACAAAATAAACTTGTTCATATAAAACTTCCTACCCTCCTTTACGGAGTACAAGTGCTTTCAAAGAATAAGATTATCTAAATATACAAATTAAAAGACTTTAGCTTTTATAGTCTTTAACATTTGTATAAAAGCTTTATCTTATTTAGTCTCCAGACAGACTTTTGTAGCTGATCAAGAATATATATACTTTATGGGATCTGCTTCGCCTTCTCTGCAGGTTACAAATTTAATATAACATTTTATTCAATGGGTATAAGGTATACAATTTAGATAATAGATAAAACATTAGATTGCTCTGGTGCATTATGCAAGAAGAAGCAATTTTGTATAAAACTGACAAAGCAAACTACAATTTGTTTTAGTTTATTAAACGAAGCGAGTATGAAAGCAAAACTTACTAAAAGTATTTTAGTTTCTTTTTTTAATACAATTTTAATTTGAGTTACTCAAAAACAACAAACAAAAATTAAACAATTATTGCGTCGCGAAAAGTAGCTAGTCTAAGCCACTGTGTGTCACTCAATTATTATGTAATTTATTTTTGTAGGGTATTAAAATGTTGGCTTAAATTGTTTTGTTTGAATTTTACTCACCTTGTATCGCTTTAAGTGCAAAACCGCTAAACCTTTCCTTTTGTCCACGTAGACTGTTAACGCTCTTAAGTGACTGTTAAGTGCGCTGTTAACTATGGAATTCTGTAATAATTCCGACTCAATATTTCCAACCAGAATAATGCCGATGAGTCACTTATTGGGTGTGGAGTATTTCTCGCACTAACACAGTTTAAAAATCTATTCTTTTTTGTTTTTCGCTCAAATAATAATAAGTTAACACAATTCTCTTAGAATTTCACTCTCTTTTAACATTTTACAATTAGACGCGCGCGCTCTCGGCCACAAGCAAAAAAACTGCTTTTATTAGCAACAGTTAGAAACAAAAAAAGCGACAAAGAAAATGGCGGAAGTTAATTAAACTAAATTCTATATAATTTCGAATTTTTCTGTATTATTCGCAAACAAGCAAATTCGTGTATTTTATTCGAATTTGTATCTGACTGTTTGCAGCGCGATTGCGTCTAGACTGAACTTGAATGTCGCTTGTTGAGATACTTTTATACTTGGTAAGCGGTTCAGTCTGCCTGACTAATGCCTTAAAGCGTTATAATCGTCCTTACTTGTCACCAGTGTCAGCGTATGGCGTATCTTCCTCGTTTGACGTTTTTTTTTTTATGCGTAATGCAATAACAAAAGCAACAACAATAGTCAAAGCGTTGATTATGTTGATTAAACGCGAGTTCAATATGAGCCGCATTCATTTCAATTTAAATGAAAATTTGCGGTTAGCCGCGATGCAAATGAATCATTAGGCCGCAATGCTCTTCTCAGAGGCACGCGACCATCACTAAATGTGGACACATATATGCATATATAACTATTAAAAACAATCTGAAGTATTACCAGACTAAATGGCTGCAAGAAATTAATCATAACTCGAGCATTTGTTGGATATTGAAATTATTTTATTAAGCTGCACTTCATATGATTTCATTTTATATTATCAGCAATTATTATTCATATATGTACGAGGTTTGTTCGAAAAAAAAATGTGACTAAAAAATTATTTATACATATTATACATATTCCCTTTAGAGTAATCTTCCGCAGATATATATTTCATTATTTAAATTTTAAAATAAACTTTTAAAATTCCGGAGCTGTCCTAGTCGAATGCAAAAAATACGAAGTCTCTATATATTACCGTTTCCGAGATCTTTCGTTCATACAGACGGACGGAGGGACATTCGGACGGAGGGACATTCGGACGGACGGACAGTCGGACCGGCGGACAGACAGACATGTCTATATCGACTCCTCTATCACTCCTGACCATAATGGGGGTAACTTTGGGGGTCTCCGATCATTATTTCTATCAGTTACAGTTACATTTGCACAAAACCAATAGGCTCTTGTACAGGGAATAAAAAAAGGGCTAAAAGTGCTATAGAGGAAACAGCCATATATTCACGGGAATTGCACCATATCATCCAACTGACAGCCAAAAAGTTATAATTAGAAAATTATATCAGAATCTGATAATCGAGGATGGACTAGAGTTGAACACTGATCACTCGCATATTTATAATATTTAACTTTGTGTGAGTCGCCAGTTAATATAGAACCTGCACCAATCTTATACAATGGACTGACTGTTATTCAGAAGTAAAGTAGATAAAAAAATTTACGCATTATCCGTAATGCATTGAATACAAGTACTACCCCAGAAGCTAGTCTGAAAATAAAAAGAAATAGTTACCCTGAAGAAGTTTTAAAGCTTATTCTGGCAAAAAGAAAACTTCGCAAAAGGTGGCAAATGGCCAGTGTATCCTAAGCAATAACAAAAGTACGGATTATTCGCTATGAAAATGTGCACGGAGCATTAAGCCTTCTATATATAATACACCTATAAAAGTTTCTATTGGAAACTGGGCTACAGTGTTTTGTGACTACTTATCGAATCTATTTTCTCAAACACACAACGATACAATTACGGGCTCATTATTAGGCAAACTACAGCGTTAAAAGCGGTTCAAATAATTAACAGTTCATTAAAGACAAAAAACACTCCAGGTTTTGAGTAAATAACTACAGAGCTACTCAAACAATTATCCATTAAAGGGATAATTCAGTTGACTTGCATTTTTAATGCTGCATGAGTCTAGGCTACGTACCACAAGTCTGGAAAGTTTCAGATGTAATAATGATATTTAAGCCGAGAACAGATTCAAATGAGGTGTACTCATATAGACCTCTATGGCTATGGCTACCTATAAATTAAAAGGTTTTTGAAAAAGTGTTGGACAAAAATATTACTCGAATTATTTAAGAAAAGAATATAATTCCATCACATCAACAGGGTTTAAGGGTTTCACACTCTACAATTGACCAAGTTCACCGTATAACGCATATAATTGAGGAATCGTTGGAAAACAGAACAGTAAGCTTGGCGGTATTCCTTGACGTATCTCAAGCCTTTGCCAAAGTGTGGCATGAAGAACGGATTAGCTGAATCAGCTATCTCCCGATGTATATAGATAGAACTCAAATACCATTCGTCATAATATCTGGGCATGACTCTCGTACCAAACATCGCTGGAATCACCATATTAAGAAAAAGAGCGATACAGACCGTTAAAATGTTTGGTGGCTAGACATTCACCTCCATCAATTTGTAATAAGCTCATCATATACAAACAAATAATCCAATATATTTGGACTTAAGGATCTGAACTATGGGGTTTTTCTTCAAACAATAAGGTTAGTGAGTGTCATTCAAAGATTTCAAAATATGGTAAAGTATTTTGCTCCTCCTACTTCTCACAGCAGGAATAAGTGCCTTATAAAACATTTTTTTGTATGTATGAAAAGAAAAGGGAGGACGGAAGTATCATACGTCGTTCAAATTCAATTGCTTATAAAATCGTCATTTTTTAATCTATTTTGATGAAATTTTTGGATTTTGGGGAGGGACGAAGAAATTTTTAGCCTTATGGTTGATTTTATTGGAAGGGGGAGGGGCAAAATTAAAATAAACTCGTACAATTCCGGTAAAGTCCTATTCGAATGCAAAGAGAACGAAGTCTCTACGAACGGATAGACGGACAGACGGACATGGCTACATCGACTCCTCTATCTCTCCTGATCATAATGGGTAACTTTGGGACAACCATTATTTATACCTGTTACACACATTTGCAGAAAACCTTCGGAACAGGGTCTAAAAATGTTTTTTTGAGTTTAAGTTTGAGTTTAATGAATAGTTTGAGTTTTTGAAGCGGATAGAGACGACTGAACAGTTGTCAACGTATTTTATTCTATCAAGTGAGAATCTTAAGCAATCTTTGGAGCCACACAGTAAACAGATTGGACGGTAGTTATCAGTTGAGTTTTTTCCGGTTTTGGAATAAGAATAACTTTGGCTATCTTCTATGTGTGTGAGAAGCATTTAACATAAAATTTGTATATATCATAATTATTATTATTATTATTTCATGGATCTCAACAGCATTCAATGAAATGGTGTTTGCATCTGATAGTGACTCCGTTAAATGATGTTTTTGTACAAGTATTTCGTTTAAAAAAATGGCTTTTGCGTCACTGGATGGTTGTTCATCTGAATTGCTTTTTATTTTATATTATTTTTGAAATTTTCCTGAATGGTGTGGAGTTAAGTTTAAGAGTAGAAATTTACTATTTAATAGTTAAATTGTCAACCATACTTTCAATTTCTAAAGGTATGAGTCGAATGCCTTTAAGAGACGCAGTCCCCTTTTTTCCTTAACAAACCTCGTTTAACTTTGTTTACTGTTTATAATATTTAGAATTAAAAACATTAAAGTGTTGTATGCAGTTGCAACGAATGAAACCATTGTAAGTAGTCTAGCTTGTAATATTATTATGGAAAGCAAGTTCAAAGTCAAACACTTATTGTGAGACAGCAGCTGTGATAAGACCAACAGATACAACAGGCGCCAGTGTATTTATTATGTATATCTATATGAAAAGTATCTTATAGAATTGCACACAAATGTTGCTGAATCATTTGCATTACACGTGCCTGGTCATTGGTCAGTTGCTGTTTTTTGTTTTTCATTTTGCTGTTGTTGTGTTATTTTATTGTTATATTTTGATTTATTCCTGTGTACGTGCAGGAATGTTTTCCTTCTTTTGAGGCTTTGAAAAGAAAGAATTAACAATTGGCTGCAAAATATCTTTTTCTGCTTTTATTACCAACATTGAGGAAGTTTTATTGGCCGGAAATATTTGTATTGTGTTAGCAAAATATAAGTGAAAAGCGTTTACAAGCACCAACTTGTATTGAAAAACTTCTTATGACATAAGAGAACAATACGTAACTCGTCGTGTGAGTATATTATATAGACGAAGTGTGTGCATGTTGGGCAATATTTTGTTTGTATAATATTGGACAACAGATATTTCCAGTTTTAACAAACATTTTGTTTTAGTAGTCTGGAGGAAAAGGTATCGAAAATATTCCAATAATATATATGATTGTGAATTTTTTTTTTATGCGTTGCTCAACATGCACAACATCCGTAAAGTCGACAAAAATGAAGTAAAGACAGTTGATTTTAAATATGCATTGAAAGTATTATTTCTTCAGTTGTCTTCCGACGATATTAAAGATATAGCTAAGGGAGCGTTCAAGAATTACGTAACGCAGTTTGGGAGAGGGGGTGCTTCTAAAACATAACGCCGCGATACAGTGGCGGGAGGGGGGTTTCAAACAACTAGTGAATTAAAATGTTCCAAGTAGACAATAGATGGTTTGGAGTTGTCTATGCCCAACCTGCATGAGAGGTTGTTTTTGATGTTTGATTAAGTGTTTTTTTACCTAACCATGACTGGGTCCTCGCAGAGCGGCACAAACTTATTCCTAATGTATATGTCGGCTGTTACAAGTGACCGACACACATATCCATAAAAAGTGTTATACGATTCCTCCGCAGCAAACACCATGCTAATAATTTCGATGTCTGCATTCAAACCCTTAATGATGAAAGAATCGAATACCGCGAAGCCAGTGATCATCATCTTTGTAGATAACGGGCCAGATGAAATCCCGCGTTAATGGAAAGTTAAGAGCTTTGATATTTAATACTTCCAAAAAAATACAATTTCAACGCCCTGTTCTAAGCGACTAATGCTCCTGGGCATACAACCGATTTGAGCGACGCATAACCCCCAGTTATAGGAATTTCGATTAATGCTGATTTGGAAAAATGCAATTTTATAGCTTGGAGAATCCAGCAGAACATAATATTACGAGGTATAGAGCTCACGTCCGTGAATCATAATATTGCTTGCAAGTGACTAAATACGTGGACAAAACCGGCTGTTCTCGCTTGAGGAGTGCATTTAAATCTGTAATTTCATTCTTTTGAATGACAAGTGCGGAGAGATCTCTTCAAAGCGTGCCCGGTCGTACTCTATTACGTCGTTCATCAATTAAGTTTGGCCCCATATGTAAACCATGCGCGCTGGAGCTCTTTCATCCATTCGAATGAGGTGACCAGGCCAGTGAAGTCGCTGGAATTTCCTGTGCTGAACTATGCCAACCTCATCGAATAGCTCGTACAGCTCGCGGTTCATACAGGACCCAAACTCGTCGCCGATTTTAATAGGGCCAATAATCCTGAGGAGCATCTACCTCTCAAACACTTCCAACGCCGTTTCGTCTAACTCAATCACGGTCCGTGACTAAGTGTATCAGTTTCTTACAGACATATTCTGTATGTAAGACTCGCCATTTTTTTCCATCAGCTGATTGAAAAAATTGCACGACAGCGCATCACCCTGCCTGGAACCTCTTGGTATCAAAAGGTTTTTCCTCATCCTGATACGCTTTGTGTGTGTGATAGCGTCATCATGCAAAGATACCTAGTGCAGGAAAGGCATCGAAAAGCTTCGTTTGTATAGGCGATCGACATATAGGTGTTGTGATCTTACACTCACTCACGGCTTTTGCCTAGTACACAATACGCGAGATCCGATGGAAGGGAGACTTATTCCAGGTAAGATAGGTCAAAGAACACTAAGATTCCAGTCATTGGGAGCATAAGTATGTGAGCAGTGGTCCTAACCAATTCTTCGCAGTCGGTCTTCAATAACTCTGCTGGCAGCCCCTCAGAGCCTGACCTCGTTATAGTGCGGAGGCTTTACAATAAAGGCATTATTAACTGGTGGTTCCGGTGTTGTTTCTCCATCGGTGGTATTGTGTGCTTCATCGCCTCCCAGTAGTTTAAAAAAAAAATTATTCCTCCATAGTCTTAGTGATTTCTGTTCACCTGTAACAAGTATTCCACTTTCGCCTTTACATATACTTACTCCGAGCTTAAAACCATTGGTCAGACGCTTGACCTTTTGATAAAATTTTCGAGTTTAATTTCTGTCACATAGCCTCAAACTCAAGACTTTCTTGCTGCTGTTTTATTGCGTCCGAACATTGTGACACTTCTCATCGTACCAATAGTTAGTCTCAGGATTTGTATTATCAGTGACCTTCTTGGCAGTCTTATCCATGTAGTGGCTGATATGTTTCCACTGCTCACATACTTATACCTTAAGACAGAGAGAGATAGATGCGTGCCTTCGGTTAATCAAAATGTAGCCATGTAGCATTGTCTATGTTGAGATGTTGAAATCTGGTGCTGCTGACCACCATATTCCGACCTGCGGCGAAATCGAGGAGGTTGTGTCGTGGAGGCTAAATTTTCCGACGGATGGACCAAAAATTCCTTTCTTCCCAATTTTGGTATTAAGATTGCGAAGCAAGATTTTGACATCGTATTTTGGGGCAGAGCCCATCTTTAGCATCGGCGCAAAATTTATCATTTGCAAATTTTTTTTAAAGTTTTACGTAAAGAGAAATAAACGATTTGTCAAAATACTTATGACGCAGAATGTTTTAGCCATCGCCATATTTTAACTGGACAAATATTACTTCTAAAAATAAATACTATTAAATGAAGTAAAGCCTCCAATTATGGAACAATAAACCAATGCGTCGTCAACCAAACAGTTTACCTGAAACATTTGGTTGAGTACCATTTAATAATAATAAAAATAATAAACCGATTTATAAACATACCAAAACTATACCAAATTTAAATCTACCTTTTAAAATATTATCTAATTCGCAAACCGAAATCATTCGAAACGTACACCAATAAAAATGTGACCGAATATTTATTGATTATCAAACGACAACAATTTAAATGTTTATACATTAAATAGTTGCATAATTGAACATTTTGGTTTCAAACGAAAATTAGGTAAAACTAAGATATATCGAACTTTCTGCGCGTAAAATGCCATACGCATACCACATCGCTTGTATCCAATAATCGCCACACGGCATTGGTAACATTTGGGTCCAATAAGTTTCCACATTAGTCGTCGGAAAGTTAGTTACTATGAGATCATGCTGTTAAAATAATATAAAACGTTTAAGATGTTTACTTTGATAAATAATACTCCATTTTGTTACAAAATAGTCATGCGGCTCCAATAGGATTTCTGCTCGATTAAACAAGTGCTATAAAGTTTTCAGTTGATTATAAAAATTTTTGTAGATTAGTCTATATGTTTGAGTCTGTTTGAGTAGATATTAATTTCACATAAAATACTTTTAATAGGTTATACAATAAAAAAAAAACTTAATATATTTTGATTAATATTATTTCTTTAGATTTGGACGATTAAAGATATGTCATTGAAAGTAAGTGGTTAACGAAAACACGCTGTCTTGACTTCGTGATACCCTGTATCCCTGAACCTTAAATTTGTGTAAGGGATATATACCTATCTGCATCCGTTTGGGATATATTATTAGGGATAGTGAGAGATACAACAAATTTGTTGTTCGCATAAACCACAATAAAAAGATTTTGTTTACAAAAACCCAGTTTACATATATATATATATATATATATGAAATATTTTATAAGAACCCAAGTAAAGTACATCAAATTTGAGGTTTTTAACTAAAATAACAAGAAAAACATATTTTTTTCTGTTCAAAAACTTAGAAAGAAGGGACAGATTTTTATAAGTACAACTTAGTCCTTGAAGGCTCCAACTTTTATAGACAGACAGACGAACATGTCTATATTTAATCGACTTAATCGAGACTATGGGGTCTGCTCGCCTAAGTATACTTACATTATAAGGACACGTATGATTCAAGTTGGAATATGGTGCAAATGTGTCATAAATATGATTGCCCACCGGATTCTTATTTGTCGAACGTAAAAATTTGCAGGCATCAAATGTGATATTATAGAGAAACGGTTTACAGCCATTGGCTCGCTTCGAAATTGCATAGTTTACCTGCAGATATTAAAAATTTTTATAAACCAAATATAGATATGAGTGTATTTAACGAAATGCAGAAATACCGTAATACTTGTAACGGGTGTTTTGTATAAGAATGCTCTGCCGGAGATATATTTCAGGCTTCGATTAACAGCTTTTATGTTGCAGAACTCAAATTGTGTAAACGATTTATCGTACGAAATACACTTCAAATTAGTAAAAGTCACTTTTGCACTAAACTGTGAAAGTTTTATTATTTACGAATATCAAAATCAAAATTTTATACTAAATATTACCAATGCAAATAGGTTCGGAATTATTAAAAATTTTAACAGCAACATTTCGACGTGGCGTTGTGCTAAGAATTTGTTATAGAACTGCATGGTAAAATAAAATTACTACGAAAATACCAAATAATTGCTTTTATACGCTGTACAAATTGTATGAAAAAAGTTAAATCAGTTTGTCTTCGTGTTTGTAACGCATTGAAATTGCCATCAGAGATGCAAATTGTGTATAAAAACTTGGTCATTTCGGCACGCGACGGGTTAAATCAATGTTGAGGTGACACAGCTAATGTCTTCAAAAAAGCAGTGCATCATTTAAACAATTAATAAAAATTTGTAGATGTTTGCGTAGAGTATTAAAGCATGGGTTACACTGAATATCTTCTTCTTTTTATTAAACTCGTTCGATTGGTGACCTGTTCTGGAAATGGAAAATCGATTAAGTGTGTTATTTCATGCAAAATTAAGTTTCAAATTATCCAAATCAAAAAACCGAAATGGAAACAAAACGAAAAATTTTAAGGTAATAATCGCAGAATAAATCGCATATCTGCTGTAATGAAAGAAGAAAAAGAGAAAAAAAAACAATTTTTTTTTTGTGTAACCTAAAAACAATCTGTGTTGTGGGTTTGTATATAAGCTATTCCTAAGAGTGGGTTGTAAACAAAGTCGTAGTTGTGTCCAAACATTAACGGAACATTGTCAAAGACATAAATCCATTCTAAGGATGACATCTATATGTCATCTAGCACTTTTGAAAGCTTCCAGTTTTTTCTTACTTACAGAATATTTTGTGCACTGGAAGCAGAGATAACGCGCTCCAAGTAACAGCAGCAGAGGGAGCTGTATATCAGAAGCCCAATTGAGGTTTGTGAGAGCAAATAATAGCAACTGTTTTTGAACAGATTCGATACGATCTTGGTGAATTACATAAAATGGGTTCCAAACGGATGATACAAGTTCTAAGATCAGACGAACAAGTGTTGTGTATGGAAGTTTAGTAGCACCTTAAGCTTTCCTAAACATGCACACAATATGATTAATATAGCTTAATTTATGGTCCATAAGGACGCATAAATCTTTAGTACAAATATTCTTACTGAGGTAGGGCGTTCACCGAAAAATAAGGTCATAATGAAAGGTTTTCCGCGATTGAATGCATTTAGATTCAGAAATATTTAAATAAAGATAGTTAGCTAACCACCAAGCATGTGACGAATTCAAAACTGCTTGTAAAGGACTATGTTGGAAAAGATCAGAGTATGACAAACATAATTTGACACCATCAGCATACATCAAAACATGAGCATGAACTATTGCAAAAGGGGCATCATAAATGAATAAAACAAAGAGCAATGGACGAAGATGACAGACTTGTGGAACACCAGAAGACACATATACCTACAAGGTAGGACTGCATACAATTTACAAAAGAACAGAACACGCGAATAAGAGTCTACCGATTTTCTCTTTGCGGTCTGTTCACTAACATAACCGAAAAACTCAAGCACACTCGCTCTCGCACTGAGTTGAGTGTTATCGGGTGCGCTATGCGTGTTACGATCTTTCAATAAAACTTTAGAGAGACCGATTCGATTGATCGCTCGCACATTGTGAGTCAGCAGTTGACCAAAAAAATTAAATGCTCAGTACAAACGGTCTTTTTGTTTTGTCTTGTTCACTTTGCCTTGTTAGCAATACTGTAAAACTGTAGGAAAAAATCTGTAATCTGAAAATTATTCGCACAAACGCAAAAGAGTTTTCTTCGCTCGCGTCCAAACGGTCAGCGAATTCCCCGAACAAAAGAGAAACAACAATTTCGGTTATTCGTTGAGCGTAGACCGTTTTACTTAAGAAACGAAGTGAACGGTTTCTCTCTGACTTTTTGCTCAATGAGTCTGTAAATGAGACTTATTTAAGGACAACGAAGTGCGGACAATTGTTGTTTGCTTCCAATTCTTCATATTCCAATTTATACATATTATAATTTATACATACTATAAGACAAACTGTCATGCAGGTCCAGCGCAAGCCCTGACGTTCTTTTATTGCATCCGGACAAAGTAAGACCGTATCAGAAAGGGGATGGAAGGATAGCCTTGATTTTCGCTAAAAGACCAGCTTCCTGCACGTCCACAAAAACTCCATTGCAGTACTCCTTTTTATCTAACGCCTTCAAAATGTGTTCACTAACCTGTGAGCTTGCTCAACGGTGCCATGACCACACCGAAAACCAATTGGTATAGCCCTTTGGTAGACTCCCAGCTCTGTTACCCGCGTCGCAAAAGAACCGTCATTTGGACAACGCTCAAGAGCTGTGGAATGACTTCAACGATGAATTAGATATGCTCGAATGCGTCATAACTGGTAACGAAACCACTTCCTACAATAGCAATAAGATGATTCAAATGTTAAGTTTTGCTCACTGTTTTCTTCGATTACAATAGCGTGGTGCATCGTCAACTCTTTCAATACGAATCCTGAAAATATAATTGTTAGGACAGGGCTATTCTAGAGAAGCACTCTGTAACATCTACTAATGCTTCCATGAGAGCAAGCACACCTGTTGACGAGCGACTGGCCTCGTCATCGCTAAGTATTTCAACACAACCCTTATTTGGTCGCCTCTATAAACTCTCACACAATCTCAAAAACGTGTTTGACGACTTTAACGCCAAAAAATGAAAAAGAAAGAATGCTCCTTTAGCAATGAGGAGAGGCAATCGATTTCGCTTGGTCGAAACTTGATCGCTTGTAGCATCAGATTTCAACATATTAACATACACAAGGCTACATGGCTTATCCCTGATCAAAATGAAGACAACCAATTTGATCATATTGTAACTGACGAACGAACCAATATCATCCCAATATTTTGCCACAGCCAAAACACGAACTATGTTCAGCACGGAAGCCTTGCTACAGCTTCACAGGAAACATTGAGAACATAGAGAAGACACTTTTCTAATTTACTTGGGGGCAATGAAGGGCACAATGCCGTCGATAGAGAAGCGATGATAGCTCTAGCGTAGAACTTTTATGCAAGATATGGTCCGATGAATATTTGCCTATTGATTGCAATTTCAGTGTTCTTTGTCATACATTTAAAAAAGGACATCCCGCTGTTTGCGCCAACTATTGTGGAATATGATTTCTTTCAATAGGATATAATTCAGTCAAGCATTCAAGGCTGTAGCCATGTACGGATCCGCGAATTTAACAAAGATACGCGATAATTAAGACTAAAGATTGTCAGGTAGATATATTATATATTGAGGGTTTATTTTGTTCAGTCAGGATACAGATGAGCAGGCAAAATGACGGACAGCCGGTCGGACAGACAAACAGACATGACGAGTTTAATTAGTCATATTGAGAAATTAGGATGGTATGTATGCTGTTATGCTTCCTAGGATGACTAAAATATGCGGCAGCAAAATGCGGTCTAAACGTGTTGCTGTAGTCTGATTGTGAGAGTGAGACGCTCTTTAGAAAAATTTAAGCAGTGGCTTAGAATTTCCATAGACTCCATTGTGCCTTCGACTTATTGTAAAATAAATAATTGCAGAAAAAAAAAGTAACTTTGCATTGCACACCTACAAAGGACTAAGCACGATAGCCTTGCGCAGCACAAACCAGATAATTGTTGCTGCTTCTGAAGTCAAGTGAAGCTTCAAGTGGCTTTGAAGATCTTTAATTATTTCAACTGAAACGCTTAAGTACACAATAATATTGCAGGGATGGGTTGACTATTTATACTTTACAATATACATATTTATTTATTTAGACAGCCAATATATGTAAAAATGCTTAACTGCAAGTGTGAAAATCAATAAAATATTAAACAGAGTAAACAATTAATGGGAACTCTTTAAGACTTATTTGTGATCGGCGTGGGCCAGACAAAAGCCACAACCTTGAAGGCACGACCCAGTACAATCCAGCAAGCCAAGCACGCCAATAAATGATCTTCTGTTTCTTTTGGGGCGCAGCACACTCCAGCTAATACGTGCTGTGGCTTTATTTTGTGGTAGAGACAGTCATTAAAGAAACAATGAAATAAATTTGCGTATGCAATGAACGATTCAAGAATTCTCGATATTCTTTTTTTTTTTAAGTAGGCCCTGTACCGAAGGTACAAGAACCTATTGGTTTTGTGTAAATGTATGTAGCAGGTAGAAATAATGGTCGGAGACACATTAAATGTTTCCCTAGCTTATGCACCAAGCAGTGCAAAACAAAAAGGTAGGAAATTAATAACAAAAATGTTACTGACGAAAAGTATTTTGCTCCTCCCACTTCTTACTGTATGAATAAGTGCCTTATAAAATACTTTTTTTGTATGAAAAAAAAGGGGTGCACGATTTTGATGAAATTTTTAAATTTTTAGCCTTGATGGTGATTTAATGGGGTAGGGGAGGAACAAAATTCAAAAATAATCTCGTAAAATTCCGTCCAATGCCCAAGTTGAATGCAAAAAGAACGAAGTCTCTATCTATTACCGTTTCCGAGATCCATTCGTTCATACGGACGGAGAGACGGACATGGCTATATTGACGCCTCTATTTGTTTTATCATACCTTTATGTTTCTCTGTTATTAGCCGCATTAAACTCATATGAAATATTTTAAACTTCTGAAAATTATAATGCTATAAAAACTAAAAAAAAAATTTTTGTTTTAGTTCAAGAGATCCGTTTTTCGTAGGAAGGGGCAGTTGGATGTGGTCAGTTTTCGTTGCTTGTCAAGACTAATCTCATAATTTAATAAGCACTTTATACTTTATACAACTGCAGAAAATTATATTCAAATACTTTTGGGTGCATCAACTGAAGCTAAAATGTGTTAAGCCTTTTGCGACTTTTGAATCAGATCTTGACAATGTGATGCGTCATGGAAAACTTTTGCTGATGTTAATTGTTTCAATAATTCTTGTTAAAAAAAATAACAGGAAAGAACACTGCAATCGTACGCGCTTCAATTCGAAATACCCTACACCATATATATTTAAGGGGGTTTATTTGAGGACAGACTTTGTTTAAAGCGCGACTAGCAGACTCTAAATACGTAAATTTGAATGCGGTTTCTTTTAGTTTTTATTAATCACAGTTGATGATCATCCGAACATATATCTACTTTATGATCTGCTATGTCATTTTTGATTGTTGCATACCTATGTGTAAACTTAATATACCCTTTTACTCTATACCCTCTTAGTGATACCGAATTTATAAATCGTGCATGTGGTCTCCTCAAGATGATTAAAAATTATTCTGTGGAATTGAGCTTACGTAATTCAGACCATTTAATGCTTTCTTTTTGGTATCTATCGCTTTCATTCTTATTTATATTGAATCACTAAAACAGATATTCATGAATATATAATTTTTTAATTTCATTGCCACATTGACCGACTGACTAATTGTATATGTGTCTATAATTATTTTTTTTAGATATATTGGATGCAAATCTGCCTGTGAACACGCTTAGCTTATCGTTCGGAATGTCGAAACGAAATAATACGCGTTTATTAAATGCATGTGTTAATCAGTTAAAAACATTTGACTGACAGAATCCTTAACGATTAACTTCCCGTTAAACACGCACTTCAAATTAGCTCTACCTTCATTGAAACGCTGCCAAAGCTATCACTTGCTGTCACAGCGAGCTGTCTGTCCAGTTCTGGCAGGCCAGACGTTGACCCTCTCTCGGGCGGCGAGTCGTGTCAGTAAGGTGTTCGATATCCAAATGCGCGATTATGTGTTTGTAAACATTAAATCATGCAAGTACGATTGTAATTAATAAGTTGCCAGTGCTTCATTGACTACATTTCGATGGAATAATCATGACATATTTATCAAGTTCAGCGAAAAAAATCAATTGTGGTTTGTCTGAAGGTTTCTTAGGCTGTGCAGAGTTTAAAAACTTGATGTAATGCTTTCCAGATGTAAATTTTGTGTATAATTTCTTATTAAATCGGGTTTAGAAATGTAAAAGCCTATTATTCATAAAACTATTATCAGCAGCTGGCAAAAGTAAAAATATGCTTGATTATATAAAGAAACTCGGAAAATGCGTTTTGAAAACGAATTTGTTATGGGACTGGATTTATCACCTCTAATGTGAATCGTATTTCGGCAATGAGCATGCATTTATATGTATACTTCAGATTACTTTCAATATATGGCACTTCAACATGTATCACATATTTCTGATTACTTTATTCACAACGTGTGTCTGTTGTAGAGCTGAAAAATATTTCACACCGGTCGTCCTCTATTTCGTCATCCACCTATCAAGTTTGGGCCTATGGACTATGTCAACCTCATCGAATAGCTCGCGATTCATACGGGACCCAAACTCGTCGCCGATTCTAATAGGACCAAAAATCCTGCGGATAATCTTTCTCTCAACGACTTTCAACGCCGTTTCGTCTAACTCAGTCACGGTCCATTCCTCTACGCCATGTGCACAACAGTAGGACCAGGAGTATCAGCGTCTTATAGATCTTGATTTTCGGTTTTCGAGAGGAGCTTTGCTTCTAATTTGATTACTTACTTACTTACTTATATGGCCGTCAACCGTCTGGCCTCCATAATCTTGTGCACGCTGGCGCCAGTCGTTTTGAATGCCAAGTACGGAGAGATATCTCCATTCCTGTCCATTCCATCGAGTGCCCGGTCGTCCTCTATGTCGGCGTCCACCAATCAAGTTTGGGCCCCCATGTAAGCCATGCGTGCTGGAGCTCTTTCATCCATTCGAATGGGGTGCCCAGCCCAGTGCAGCCGCTGGAATTTTATGCCTCGTTCACAGCTTGACCCATGAGCTGAGACTGTTTTTCAATCTCCGAGAACGCCTTGGTGACTCGCCGTTCCTGCGTACCGATGATATCGATGTCATCGGCGTAAGCGAGCAGCATCACTTCCTTTTGGAAGATCGAGCCCGACATACTCTGTATGTACGGGCATTAGCGTAGGATGTATTCCATCGCCCTGCCTGAAACCTCTCTTGGTATCAAAGGGGTCGGAGAGGTTTTTTCCCCACTCTGACAACGCTTTGTGTGTTAGATAGCGTCGCCATGCAAAGATGGACCATCTTTGCCGGCATGCCTATTGCATATAGGGCGTCGAAGAACTTCGATCGTATCGGCGTGTCGAAAGCGGCTTTATAATCGACAAAAAGGTGGTGAGTGTCTTTGTTGAACTCATGGGTCTTTTCCAAGATTTGGCGTAATGTGAATATTTGGTCACTGGTCGACCTTTTTGGTCTGAAGCCACACTGATATCCTCCTATCAGTGAGTCGGTATATGGCTTCAACCTATTACACAATTCGCCCGACAGAGTCTTATATCCAATGGAAAGGAGACTTATTCTGCGGTAGTTGGCGCAAACAGCGGGGTCTCCTTTCTTAAAGATAGGACAGAGAACACTGAGATTCCAGTCATTGGGTATGCGTTCATATCTTGCATTAAAGTTGGTACATACTCCTAACCAACTCTTCGCCACCGGTCTTAAATAACTCAGCTGGCAGTCCATCACAGCCTGCCGCTTTGTTATTTTTTTAGATTTTTAATAACTGAATCCACCTCGTTATAGTCCGGTGGCTCTACAATAGTGCCATCATTAACTGGTGGTTTCGGTGTCATTTCTCTATCGGCGGTATTGTGCGCTTCATCGCCTCCGAGTAGGTTGGAGAAATGACTCCTCCATAATCTCAGTGATTCCTGTTCATCCGTTACCAGATTTCCATTCTCATCCTTACAGAAAGTTACTCCGGGCTTAAAACCTTCAGTCAGACGCTTGACCTTTTGGTAGAATTTTCGAGCTTCATTTCTGTTACGGAACATCTTAACATGCTCAAACTCCCGCCTTTCTTGCTCCTTTTTCTTGCGTCTGAAAAGGCGTTTGTCCTCTCTCCGTTTCTCTCGATATCGCTCTCTAACAGTTTGCGTTGCTCCCGACTGCAGAGTTCGCTGATAGGAAGCGTTCTTCTCTGTAGTAGCATTGCGACACTTCTCGTCGTACCAAGATTTCTTCACAGTTTTTGTATATCCAATGACATCCTTGGCAGCCCTATCCATGGAGCGGGTGATATGTGTCCACTGCTCACATATATCTCGAGAAGACGGAGAGGTTTCCCGGAGCAGTCGGGAGAGTGTGTTTGAAAAGGCTTCAACGTCCTATTCCGATTGCAGCTTGCCGACGTCTAGCTTTCGTTGCATGTTGGAACGTGCGGCATGCACTACACTGAGCCTAGTGCATATTCTGGCTGCGAGAAGATAGTGGTCCGAGTCGATGTTGGGGCCACGTAACGTTCGCACGCCCAACACAATCGATGCGTGCCTTCCGTCAATTAAAACAGGATCAATTTGGTTGCGTGTAATTTATCGGGACTCAGCCATGTAGCCTTGTGGACTTTGAGGTGTTGAAATCTGGAGACAAGGTTAACTAATTTCAAACTTACCACAAAATCGCATTCAAATTCGTCCTTACACTCATGGCAGCTATAGTAGATGTTGATGTGTATCCAAATGTTGTTGCAAAATAAACTAGAGAAATAGAGCCTCAATGACATAATTTGCTTCGTAAAGTATCATAGTATCATATGCGTATATATCTAATTGAATTTCAGTTTGGTTGAGCGATGAGTAGAGCGTGTAGCAACGGCCCCAGAACACTCTGAGGTACTCTTTCCTATATAGCCTTAATCGGCAAATGTATATTTTGGATTTGTAAATTTGTGTTGCAAGATGCAATGCAAATAGTTAAAATGTTCCTTTGTTAACTTGGCACCACTCTCCGTTCACGTGCTTAACTGGAACAATTTGCTTTGTTAGGGATTTTAGATACAGTGTACACTGTTTTAATGACGCATGCGAATAGTTTGGAAGAGCGGGTATTTTAAGGGACATGGTTCAGCCTTTAATTTCTGATATCAATAAAGTTCGTAGCTTAGGATTTAGCTGTGCAATATTTAAAAAGTCGCAAAAAAACTCTATTTTTAGCGTTTTGAACAAATATAAGACGTGGAAGTTTGTGGGAAGCCCCAATTTGTGTTGAGCGCGAAAAAATTTACAAGGACCACCCCTATTCTTGTAGCTGATAATAATATAAATTTCGCAGGCCTCTGTTACTATAGAACTAGCACCATCTTCATCAGATATGACCCCGTGTGACTTTTTCCACTTTTTAAGACTAAAACGCCGAACGCGATGAAATAAGTTTGTGTGATAAAATGAAATTATTCGTTTTATTTATAAGAACCCGACACTTTGTTGCACACGGTGTATAAAGAAGAAAATTCGTCAGATAAACCAACGCAAATTATTAAAGATCGTACGAATATATACAAAATTTAAAGTCAATTTTTAATGGTCTCAATTCTAGTTAAATCGACTAAAATGTACTTGAATTTTCAACAATCAATTTTTTAAATATAAATTTTAGTTTGAAAGACCTTTTGAACTATCTAAAGTGCTTGCAAAGTAAGCAAGCCAGACGCTTAAATTTCTTTCTTAGAAGGCACGCTAGACCGTAGTCGATGCTTCGAAACACAATCAAAAAAGTATTTTCTGACCAAACAAAATAATTATAAACAAAACTAATTAACTGCTCAAATCAATGCAACACGATTTCCTAACCGGATTTTTAGCAAACAGCAGTGCAAAATATATTTTAATTTATAAATAATTTACTAAAATGAAAAACTATTCATGCACATTCAAATGACGTACTTACGAGTTTAGTATCTGCATAAATGAATATTAATTACATAAAAGAGCGCAAGCTTGAATGATATTTGAATAATTTGCCAACGCAGACAAACTGTGTAATATGTCCACTTAAAATAATTATCAATAAATTAATTTATTGAAGTCTATTGAAATCAATTTGGTTTTTGGACATTGAATCATTTGCGAGCATTGAACAAGTTGACAGACTTTCACGAAAAGAGACGACTCTTTCACCTTATTGAATTCGCATATAAGTGAATAATATGTTTATTGGCATCTGTTTACTTCAATTCGTTTTGTTTTTTGACATTTTGATCACGTTTATCAAGCGTTTGTCAGTTGGGGCAACGAACGCTCAGAAGCGTTTATGCAGTTTACAGCAAAGCGACTAAAATCGAAGATATATCTGCGCTTATTTGCATTTGTCAAATAATAATAATAAAATATCGAAATTATAATTCAGCGGCGATTTTATTTAGTAGATTTTATATACACTCTGATGGGTTGCTTGAACTTTCGGGCATGCAGCTATTTGTTTTTTGGTCAACAATTGCAAATGGCAAGGAAGCAATCTGTCTGACTGCCTGCCTGCCTGTCTGTCCGCCTGTCAACATCGTCATCGTCCACAGCAAAGATACTTGTAATATAATATAAAATAATATATTTCCATCTATGCATTCTTCAGCTCCATGGTGGTCATTCAGTAGAAAAAGTGAGGTATTTAGGATAATATTTGGTCTGCCACGTTTTATGGTATGCGAAATTGAAACAGAATATTTTATGATTTTTTTTTTTGTGCTTTATTTATTCAAATTCTTTTGCTGATAATTTAAATTCAGCCAATGCAATTGTAATTTGATTCGATGCTGAGGTTGCTGTCGCTTCAAGATATTTGCAAAATTTTATTTTTGCATTTTATGGTTTGGAGGCGTGTTTGTGTGTTTGCAGATAACTTTCGTTTGTGCTGCTTGGAGGGTACTCGAGTAATACAATAAGTACTTCCTGAATTTCTTGTTAACAATGCGGTTGTTTATTTTATTCACTACTTACTTCGTCTTCGTCAATTACTTACAAGTATATAAAAACTTCCTTAAGCACTACTCAAACAAAAAGAAATTGTATTATAATAAGTATACGCAACGTTTTAATATTTCCCATTTTTATTTATTCTTCGTTTTTTTTTTCTTTTATTGTTTTAAATAAATATTTCAAGCACGTTTCTTCCGCCGCAGCACGTATTAATGACCCTGCACACAGAAATACTATAAAACATAATGTCATGATTTTTTTTCTTTATCTAAAGCAAGCCAACAGTTATTGCCTCTGCTTAAGGTACATACTCACTCATAGCGCTCCAACGTTTTATTATATATTTTAAACACTTATGTTCCATATTGGTTATATGCAAATATGTTAAAGTTGAGTATTTAGCAGTTCATTGCATCTGATGGATTATAGTGATATAATCGGCACGCGTCAATACAAACGCATCACTTGTATTTAATTAAAAAAATGTTTTTTAAAGTTTTAATAATCAAACATAAAATTTCTTCAACTCGATAAATAGCTCTGAAAAATGAAGGTACATATCGACGAAATTTTGTACGTAATAAACTTTTAAAAACTTTTCTCCTGCAATGAATAATGAGTTGTTATATGAAGTGTATTTGGTCTTGATCAGCATCAAAAGTCTAATTGATATATACTCTACTTTGGAATATAGCGCCCATAGAAATCTGAGCATTTTTTATTTGTGTTTCCTTTGAATCTGTAGAGAAATAGGCAAGACAAAAGGTAATGAAAGTTTTGCCGGCGATTTTTTTTTCACGTAAAATACATACAGATGTACATACTATATATCTCATTCATTAAAAAATTGCGGTCGATTGAATGAAACGTTGTCCCTAATACGAAGGTGGTTTGATAAGTGAATGCGTTTTTTGTGATTCTTCCTTGGTCTCTGACATGCTGTGATGAATCTATGTTTCGATAATTGAACGGCGCAAAAACTCGTTCGGATTGTGTCTGAACATCGCCAAACTTTACTTTGGATTGCGCTTATGGTCGAGTGTAAGCAGAAAGCTTTTTCATGTTCAAATATTCATGTAAAATAGGATCTCACGTACTTTCATACTCCGATTGTCATGAATTGTTCTACGATTTATGGCGTGAAGGCCTATTTTATGCAATCTGGTACGACCACAATGCCACTCAGTAAATCACTTCTTAATCATTGAAATTGTTGGTGCAAAGTATTTATCAAACCTTTTCTTGGTATGCTCAATCAGCAAACAAAATTAAGCTTTTTCCATTTTCGTTAATATTCAAGAGTCTTCCTTCTTCCAATGGCGGCCAAGCACAAACTAAATTGCGCAGCTTCCTCAACGTTTTAGAGAAGTATACTCATATAATGTCTTAGGAGTCTTACTTAGCACAATCTACAATCTAAGTTCATACAGACGGACAGACGGACATTTTGAACTATTCAAGTTAACTATTTTTTTTTTTTTTTTTTTAATTTCCTTAATACTTTATTTTCAAAAACTTAAAGTATTACTCCTAGTTGGAGCATAGGGCGAAAGTTAACTATTTAAGATGGCTTAAATATCGCAAACGTCAATTTCTGAAAAAAAAAGACTGGCTAATGTAATTGAATAAAACTTTTGCAAAGGAGAAATAAAAACTTTATCGTATCTCAAAGTTTGCATACGAAAAACTTTTTCATTTATTAATTGTGCGTTGTAGGACAATCGGCTGCATACAAAATAAACAAAACAGTCGAAACAATGGCCTGAATGCAGCTGTAGCAATAATAATAATTAATTAAAACTTAGCTCTGAATTATTCGAATAATACAATGCGAAGGAATTATATATTGACTGCGAGTGTCTATCATGCGCACACACACAGTCAGAGTTGAATGCGTATTGATTGCTGTCGTTGCGCTTATGTATGAGCATTGGCGTCATGGCTTCCGTTTCCGGTATATAATTTCCAGTTTGAAATATTTCAATAGCCGAAGAAATTAAAGCCACACAGCAGCTTGTCTGGACGACGTACACGCAGCGTGCCAAACTGAAAGACGGACATATCGTCGGCCGTATTCATATCGAGCGCCATTAATTTCTCAGCTGCAAGTGGATGCCAAGCGCCGAAGGTGCAAGCTGTGTTCATCTGTGTTTGAGGGGGTAAAGAGTTTATGCTTGCGGTTGTGTGGATAATGGGATTAATTAACGTTGCTACTTGCCTCTTTGCTGTAATAATGACAGCGTCCATTCAAACGTGTGGAGGGAATATACTCAATGAAATCAATGTGTGGACAATGTGGCAGCAGCAACGCAAGACCTTAAAAAAAGAATACAAAAAAATATAATCAAGTATAGTTTGATAGAACTTCGTTATCTTAAGCTCACCTATAAAACCTGAGCTGGGTGGATTGCGGCGTATCGGACGATTACCGGCAAACATTTGCAAGCTCTGCCACAGACGCCACACCGAGTGTGGATCGATGAGAAATGCACGCGATTTCGGATGACGACGCCTGTAGATCTCATAGTTGGTGAACAGATCATAGTCGGCGTTCGTTAGCCAGTCCTCCAGTGTGCCATTGTACTTGCCGGAATCCCAAGCGGCAATTGTGACATTGCGAAAGATCGGCGCATGTGTAAATTCAAACTCGGGCTTGGTGACAACCTGAAATTGCAATGCAATTTATTAGCGTACACAGTAAACACATTTATTGACGACTGCACCTACTTGAGAATTCACAACGCGTATTGTTGTTTTGCTGCCAACATCAACTTCGTATCCTTGGGTCGGCGCGTTATTAAATCTCATCACAATGTCATGAGTGTCTAAATTATGAATTGGAATTAGATTGAGTTCGTATTCAAATGCATTTCTACGCTTCCGAATGTTTTAAATATGCTAATCGTTGCAGTGTTGTGCTTAGCCGTCGATATGCACTCACCTATAAATCGGCCTAGCTTCGAGCCCGCCATTGAGCCCGCGCTCGACACAATAGCGCACGACTTAATATTCTTGATATTGCGAAATAGTTTTTGTCGTGGAAATAATTTACCAAACTGCAGTTTATTAAACGGTGGATCCTTGCGACGCAGTACACGTACACCGGCCTCCATTACGAGACACGCTGAGGGATAGTACTGCTCCTCAAAACTGTCGCCAAAGACAGGCTTATAGTCGACATTATAGAAATTCGATTCATTTGCAGCATCACTAATGGCCTTCTCGAAAGTCTGCACAATGCGGTGCCGAAAGGCGTCCGTCTTGTTTATGCAAACGTCTGAGTATTTATCGTGGCATAGATACAGTTTGGGACTGAGCGTTAGTTTTCGATTCTTCGATACTTTTAGGCGTGGATGCGGCGCTAATTTGGACGAATTGATGGCAGGATTTTCGCGGCTCTCGACAACAAATTTCTCTGCGGGATTCCAACGCACGTGGAATACGCTGCGTTGTGTACGTTGAAGTGCTACAAGATGAACGAATCCATTCTTATTTTAGAATTTTAGTGAAAGCTATTTTAATTTAGAAATACTGAAAAACATAGAAGTTACTAACAAGCAGTTCCCAGAGTAAAACTACAAAGCTGCAAGTGGGTTATCTCTCAATAATATTCTCGAGACTGGGAACACTTTGCAAACCGATTTTCTTTGCATCAAAAGGTTTTTAACGACGAAATTGAAAAAATGTATCGCGAAGTCATAGTACATACAGATGATCGCGACTTCCAGGATATCGTTCTTCGCATTGCACTTGGTACCCCTATTCAGGTTACCCTCTGAGCATGGTTACGTTTAACAATAATTGGTCGAACTAACTGGCAATTCGCACCAATTAGGACATGATTTACAAACAGCATAATTGATTAAAGCTCCGAACAGTGTAGGGTTTAACCTGCGAAATATCACGACCAACCATCCGCAACTGCTGCAAAAGATTGCCCCCTACTCCAATTTACTCAAGATGCCTGACTTGAGTTGGCCGGATCAGTTCTTTTGACACGTCTAATCAAGTGAAAGTGCACCATTTTCAAGCAATATCGTTTGACTTGAATGAACTTTTATCATTCAATAGCTCAGTAAATATTTAACTGATACTGATACGAAATATACAAAAATATTTCCTTTAAATATAACATATATATGACATCATGCGACATCAGCATAGACATGACCCTATAGAATATACTAGCTTGGGGAGATATATATATATTGAGAATCGTACGCATTTTTTCCATTTGATAGTATTATTGCTTAGGTAATTATGCGAAGATATAATTATGGGAACATATAATCATGAAGATATAATCATGAAGGGTTTCGAAAGAGTCCTGTAATTTAAATGGTACTTAGGTAGACAATATTAAAGCGGTGCAGCACGGAAGTCGGCAGTATAAATATTATAATGTAAAAGGAATATGCAATAATCCTGGGGGCAACGTGCTAGAAAATTAATGGCCAGAGAAAGTGCAAAGTTCGTGCATGAAATTTCGTTTTGCCATTTAGTAGATAAGCCTTTTGTGCCAAATTTAATCGAATAGAATGCAGCTTTGATCTGCATGATGTTTTTTTTTTTATTGCCATTTCTTTTAGTAGTTTTTCCTCCACTACGAGGAATTGTCACTTTCTCTCTTTTAACATTTTTAATTATTCTTAAGGTGTGCTGATGAAGGCAGTACTAAGTGCATTAGTGGATTCCTAACATCTAACTTGAAGTGGCGTCTCACGTGGTTGGGCAGCATTAGAGTAGTTCTCTGACTCAACGATTGAAGTGGGTATACTTGTAGGTTGCTGCTTAATTATTATTTTGAAAAGTTTCCAAAGTAAAGAAGAGCCTTTGTGTTTCTTTTAAGCAATGATCCTATCCTGATGCCTATCTCGCGGATGTTTGTATCCATTGTAGGAGCTTAGAAACAAAATGCACTCAAATCTTTGGGATACTAAGTTGATTTGCCTCCAATAACTTTCTTTTCAATTCAACAATCAAGTCTATCTGATTTGTGTACCCTATGGAAATTACATATGGATAACTACTGGAAAATTGATTCCAGTCTGCTTTTTTGAGATCGTAACTGAAATTTTTACATTAGTAGGTCAGAACTTAATTCATTTATGATAGCGTGAGATAGAACCTGCCGAAAACTTATACTCGTAAAGTAGAACTTTGACTTCTTCTGGAGCACAGAAGGAATGTATGGCTCAATTATTAATATACACTGAGCTTGTAACAGTGCGACACATAGAGAACCCTATGGCATGAGTTTAATTTCGTTCTTCTCTGCTCACAAAAGTTTTCTCTCAGAGTTACCAACTTTAATTTACAATTATAATATTTTCTTCCTTCCATGTATATGTATGAATGACTTTGATAAAAAATTAATGGTAAATCTTTTTCTGATTTCAAAGCCGATTTATTACGATTAAAAAAGTTACTGAGTTTTTAGATGAACATTTAATGAAGTGACCAAAATTTAGTTTTTTATAAAAAAATTTAAGATTTGTGGAGCTTAAAACTTAAAAAAAAATTGGAAAGAATTAAAAGAAATAAAAGAATTAAATGTCTATATGTCGCTATATATTATTGGTAGTCCCTGTATATTTACAATTAACTAACAACCACTTGTTATGAAGTAATTGACAAAAAAAAAATTATATATATGTGCATATATTTATGCATATATAGGAATATGCCGATGCAATACAAACCTGAAGTAGAAGCATTTGTTGTTGTTATTGCTTTAGCTGCTGTTGGTTCGCGTCTCGGCTGAGCTTTCATTTGTACGTTGATTGTTTGAATTTGAATTATTAATAAATACGTAAAAAACGCAATTAAATATAATCGTCGAACTTCAGGCATTGTTTATATTGCTTTTGGTTGTTTTTTTATTTATTCATTTGGAAAAGGCTTTTTTCATGAACACTTTTAGTTACATTTCATCGTTGATAAAATATTTCTTTCATATAATGTGGATTTTTTGAATTGTTTCGTGCATATTTGTTCTGTAAATTATATAAATTATATTTGCAACTGTTGGTTTTTTTTTATTATTTACAAATCGGAGACTTTGAATCCCAAGATTGTCTAATGCTTCTTCTATTGAAATAAAATTTCGTGTTTAAAACAAGAAATAAAAATAAGAAATAAATTTTCATACATAAACTGAAAAGAGTGCGTTGTGTTTGAGTGGAGGCTATTCCTAATATGTACATATATGCATGTAATGTATATGCTTAGAGCAAAACTAAGTCTCCATACAGCCATAAATGCGTACGGATGGTTCGTCTCAATATGCTGATCGAGAATATGCATATATTAATTAATATAATAGGATATTATTCACTGGGACCTTTGTAAATATTTATTCCTAGTTAGAGCCAAAGCTGGGAACTCTTACACGTTATGTTTCGAAGTTTCATTATCTTCCAAGCAGAATCTACAGGTGCCTGTCACTTTTTGTCAAAATTTTACATAAGTGTCTTTAAATTTTACATAAGCGTTCAGTTGTAGAGCCTGATATTATTCTTAGGGCGTTCTACCTGAGTCTATTACATAATGCAGATTTTTTGTGTTTGTAAGGTTCTAAAAGCCGTTTTCAATGCATATTACCTTCAGTTCTCTGCCTAAAAAATATTAGTGAGATCAGAAAATAACCGCGTCAGTTGCTTTATTAGTCAACTGTAAACCAGATGAGTACCCATGGTTTAATAAGTTCTTTCATATCTCTTTAACACTGAGCCTTATTTTAAACTTTCTGATCAAGTTGTTTGATTGAATGATCTCTTATTCGAAAGTTGGCATAGGCGTCCCTGCCACTATTTACCTTTTTCACCCTATCCACCCAAACTATGGCGCCCTATGTTACCACATGTCTGACCAATGTAAGATACATAAATTTCAATATTTTGTTATCATTACTTTATTGCCGTATAGAGCCAATTTATTAACAATATACTTCTAGGGTCTACGATGCCTCCTTTAAAACATTTTACGTTATTCATTTTCAGTTTTCAAGTAAAAGAAATCAAATGAAGTGCATAGTAGAGCATAGAACTAGCTTAAAGGTTTTGTGTGCAGGATATAATATACTCGACCAAATTGATTTTTGCTACTATTCGTTATTTAAAATTTGTCACTCTGCTTCTTTACTTCCGCTTTGCATAATTCGATCAGTGGAGCCCATTTTGCGTGTGTGTTGCAGCGTTTGGATTTCGAACATCTTAGCAAATTTGTTGCATACGCATAGGCGCAGTATGAAAATTTCGCTTTCAGAGAGAGTGTGTAGGTGGTCATCAGAGAGACACGCGCTATTGGAGTACTTCGTTTTCATTTATGCGATGCCCCTAAAATGACTGCATACTTTCAGGCTTGCCTCAGGCTGGACTCCATTGGACGTTCTACTTGGCATTTTTCTCTTGCTCAGATTTAATTTAGTTTGCTGTGACATGCAGAGAAAATGTATTTATTGTCTTAAATATAAATTTCATAAACGCCAAGTGATTCTTTGATATAAAACTCATTCCATATGTGGATGGATCGGCTTAAACTTAATGATCAACCGACTCTGTCTACAAGACGTTCGATACACGATTGTTTGTGAAGAAAATTTTTTTCAATAAATATGTGGCTTTAATGATGTCAACTTGCAAAACAAATAATACCTGCCATGAATCACTTCGGTCTCTCTGCTATACCTATAATTCATTTTCTTATCACCTTTGTTCTCTTGAAAAAAAGCTATTCTTAACATTGGATTTCAATAAAATGTAATTTAATTTTTCTGAATCTTTTGATTTGTAATTTCGGTAGCTTGGATCACTTCCATGGCTGTGAGTCGAGTAACTTATTATTGGTAGAATGATTTATTCCAATACTATGAACAGCGACACGCCTCCTCACATTACACAATATGAGGAGCGAAAAAGGACGCATGGCTAATATTTAATACATGTGTAAAGGGCACCGAGCAAAAGAAGTTACTCAGGATAAATGCAACAAAAAAGAAAAATTATTTCTATTTTATCAAATACAATATTGTAGAAAAAAATTTCATTTTATTTTAGTTCGCATCTTCATTGAAAATTGGTTTATTTATTTTAATTAAACCCTGTTTAGTTTGAAATATTTACAAATTCCAACTAACATGTGAAAAACTCAGAGCTTTGCCAAATATCTGTCACCGTTTGCCACTGCATTGATTAAAAAAACGATTGAATTTTTTTCGAAAATTTTATTTTGTTAATCTTTTAAAATAAATAAATTAAACATGAGTAAACTTTGCACTCAGAAGGTTTTTTATTTTGGAAAAGGTTTTTATTCAATTCATGCGAATTTTCGCGGTAAATTACGCTAAACTTTGCGTGCATAAAAATAAGCTTGTGTATGCGTGTATTTGTGTGTTTGTAGTGGTAAGCGTTACAAAAAAAAAAAAAAATAACAACAAGCGGCAAATGTTAGAATGTATTTCAATGTTGTTTTTAATGGCGGGCGGTGTTGTTAGTTCCCAACTGTGGCTAAGCAAATATTTAAACACTAACATATGCAAAAATAAACAAACACATGCACACACACACACATACAGAGACATGAACTAGCGTCGAACACTCAAACACACACACACACACACGCACATGGACAGAAACTCGTTAGCCGTTTGTTTACGTTACTTTACAGTTATTTCGATTAAGCTAAGCTGCCTTATTCACTTTTCACTAGCTCGCTCGCCACGCACAACTTTCGCTTTCGCCAGCCAAATCGATTCTGAGCCTTGCTTTATACGCTGGCGAAAATTTCAACAATGTGGAACCAGCCGAAATTGCCGAAACGAAACATCGCAAATAGTATTTCCGACCGACCCGACCCGACCCGATCTGATCCGACTAACCAACCCATACCCACACCCACAAACGACCGCCGAACAATATGTGCTAAGGTAAAAAGCTTTTTTGCATACTTCTTCTTCTTCGTCTTTGCTCCTCGGCCACCGCACTCACAGTATACGCACTCGAACAATATTGTCGGCCGCGTGTCATTAAGCTTTTCACAATTCAGCTCAGCTGTGCAGATGAATGCGGTCTGAGTGAGTTAAGTGGGCTGGGCCGCGCGTTAATTTTCCGCGCGGATGCCAAATGAAAGTGAAAACTGTAAATAAACGCCGTGCGCCGAGTGTCGAGTGTGTAGCAGCGTTTTTCCTTTTTTTTTTTCTACCCTGCACGCATAGGTCGTGTGACATGGGTTTATACAGTTTGTCTGACAGTTGGTAACAGATTGATGTCTGGCGGTATATTTAGACTCCATAAATTATACACATATAGTATTCTATATTAGTTCCAATTAGCTAGAAATGTTTGAGAATGATTTACATAAGATACGGCAATTTTTTGTGATTCATAACTAAATTGAGAACAAAAACTCTGAATGATGAAGAGGCTTTGTATGGGCGGCTAACATTTCTAAACGTACGATCTGGATCTATAGGGTCGTGTTTTTATTAGGAATTATATAAGAAAAAAACAAAAACTTCTATATCTCTCAGACACATTTTCAAATAATTTTATGGGTTATTAAAAAGATATGTACTTCATAGACACTATTAAAGTTTATAAGTATATTCTTGTTCATCTGTCTGTATGTGTCATCTGGCGATTGATGCGCACTTTTGAGGAGCGTAGTCACAAATTTATATCAAATAATATATCAAGTTTGTCTTCGGATTTTTGAATTAGACCCCAAACAAATGAACCGCCCATATTTGCCTTTATGTATGAGCCACTTTTTTTTTCTGACAATCCTAAACGGTTGCTTTGTATGGAAGCAAGAAACCCTGTGAATATATGTATTGAGCGCTATTTGTCAGAGGGGTGTTCTTCGTTTCTTAAATAAACTAGCTTCCGTACTGAAAGAAGCACTGCGCCGCAAGAAGGCAGAGTTTTTTGAAGAGAAACTGGATCAGATGGACTACACAGCTGACGCCAATTATTCGCTGTGGAAAGCAATCAGGGCGACTAAACGGCAGGCTTTACGGCAAGTACCAGTTAAGGACTCTAACGGTATGATTGCAAGGACTGAATTGGAGCAGGCCAACATATTTGCCACACACTTAGAAGAAAGGTTCACACCATTCTCTCTAGCAGATGGCAATGACGTAAATAATGTGCTACAGGCCCTTGAAACTCCCCTGCAAATGGATCTGCCAATCAAGCCTTTTCGACCGGAAGAAATACCGAACGCTATAAAGAAGTTCCCTGCAATCAAAGCCTCAGGACACGACAACATTTGCCACACAAGTTTAAAAGCCCTGCCAATGAAGGCGCTCCTCTACATAACGTTAATCTTTAACCCTATGCTGAGGATGCAGCATTTTCCTTCCAAGTGGAAGATAGCCAGAATAACGATGATCCACAAACCCGGCAAACCTGAGGATCATCCGAACTCGTATCGACCAATAAGTCTCTTACCTTCTTTATCGAAGGTATGGGAACGACTTTTTGCGTCACGAGTTACTGAGCTGGTAGCTATCAAATAGCTATGCCTGACCACCAATTCGGATTTAAAACTGGTCATGGCACAATTGAGCATATCCACAGGGTAGTGAACCACAGGCTGCAGGCTTTCCACGACAAGGAATATTACAATGCGGTATTTGTTGACTTGCAGAAAGCGATCGACAGAGAGTGGCATGCCGGACTCTTGGCAAAAATCAAGGCGCTTCTGCCGGCACCCTTCTTCCTTATGCTCCAGTCATATCTGAATGAACGCCATTTCCAGGTGAAAGTCAGAGATAAGCTGTGTAGCATATAAAATCTACACATATAAAATCTGGTGTCCCCCAATGAAGCGTGTTGGGCCCGCTACTATACTCGCTCTTCACAGCTGATCTCCATGTGCCCTGTGCAGACATATTTGGCAACCGACAAAGTACTGCTGGCGTCATATGCAGACGATGTTGCCATTTTGTACAACTCAAAATGCAAGTACGAAGCGGCAGATGGTGTGCAGGAGTATTTGCACATGCTTGAACACTGGGCCCGAATGTGGAATATTAAATTAAGCCCAAACAAATGCATCAAAGTGTGCTTCTTACTAAGGAGAAGGATCCCTCCTAATATCTGGTTGAATAATGCCGTTCTTACGCAAGCTAATGAAATAAGATACCTTGGGCTGAAGCTGGATAAGAGGCTAACGTTTACGCGGCACACCAGAAACCTAGTCAGCCATTGTCGCCTCAGAATGAGGCAACTCTACTGGCTCATAAATAAACGAAGTAAACTGGCCCTGCGCTGCAAGAGAACGGTTTACAACTCTGTTGTTGCCCCCATTTGGAGGTATGGAGTCCAGCTATGGGGCATTTGTTTCAAGACACATCGAAAGTGCATTCAGGTTTTGCAAAATAAAGCCCTGCGGATGATCAGTGATTGCCCATGATTCGTCCGAAACAGCACACTCCATAGGGACCTTCGTGTGGATATGATAGAGTAGCAAATTGGCTGCCATACCAGTCGGTACAACACAAGGCTGACCGCACATTGCAAACGACTTACTCTTACTCTACGAAACAGGCAACCGATCAACTTCATAATAGAATCCGTTTTTGTTAAAATTTAAATGTAAATTGGTTCAATAAACTTAATTTAAAAAAAAAAGATTTGCATCTCATTATGATGTATAACAAACTCCAAACTTCGTAAAGATGAGTGAATAAATACAAACAGCAGCATCGTAGCTTATCAGCTTAGCAATCAAAAACAAATACCAAGTCCACAAAAAAAAAACCATAAACAAAAAACAAAAACATTGTAGAACAAAACAAAACTATTTACATATTACCACAGCCCAAAAATAACTGAAAAAGTCGATCATTAAACTTCAAATTTAAAAACTTACAACAAAAAACACAACAGAATACTGCCTACCACATACGCAAATACAGTCCGAAGGCGAACTAATCAACACACAAACACCATCAACAACCTGTTAAATCAACAACCAAACTCCACCGGAGGAGTAAAGCAAAGCAAAAGCAAATCAACCCAGAACACGCATTGTGTACGAAGAACGAAACAGCGCTCTAGACGAAGCAGACGATGCAGCTTTCTTCTAGCCTCAGCCCTTAATCCAAGACTCTGTTCTAACAAACCAAGCAAAAAGAAATTTGAACCTAGACCCAAAAACACAAACCCAACCAAGTCTACAACCAAAAAAAAAAAAACAACGAAAACGAAATTCTTCAACGAAACTACGGCAAACTCAGTTTCACAACCTAAATAATATTCCAATCCCTATTAATTATTCCCATTGCTCTTATAACAACTCGCCAAGAACTGCGGTGGAACTGCTTTCTTAGTTGACAACTCATAAAATAAAAAAAGGTACTGACGAAAAGTATTTTGCTCCTCCCACTTCTCACTGCACGAATAAATGCCTTATAAAACATTTTTTATGTATAAAAACAAAAGGGAGGACGGAGTATCATAGGTCGTTAAAATTCAATTGCTTATAAAATCGTCATTTATTATCCGATTTTGATGAAATTTTTGAATTTTGGCTTAAAGGGACGTTATCTCTATATTGGAATACTTATTTTTTTTTTGTACTTATATTTGTTGAAAATAAATAACCCCATAAAACAAAGTTCCAAAAGACACCATAATAAAGCTTATAAATAAAATAGCTTATAGCATCTCAATTGAATACTTAAAAGATATATTTCGAATTTCATTTCAACAAATGTACACAAAATTCAAATTGTGCAAAATTCCGTTTAAATATTATTCTTTAATAAGTTAATGAAGATATGACTTTATTGATTTATGGCCAACATTACCACTTCAAATCAAAAATTGAATTATAGTCAAATCAAATTCTCAAACGAATTGTGATCAAAATTGTAATTAAGAACAACAAAATATTAAAATGTTTTAAATTGGTTGCAAATAGAAACTCATAAGATAGTTTTAATCTGCATATATGTATGTCCTTACATCCATTTATACTAAATGTTGACCTTTGGTCGAAATTTGTTTGCTAATTGCACTTTAAATACTGCTCAAACCTTAACACATTTGCAGAGCATTAAAGCGTTGATCCTGCCGAGTTAACATATTTCCTGGTTTTCATTTTTTTATTATAATTATTTGTGTTTTTTTTTTATGCTTGGCTGATGCCGCTCATTCAGAATCGTTACTTGACATATTTGAACTTGCCTTTGCTGTTTTTCTTGTTTTCATGTAAATTAGTTTGCGTTGTTTTTGTTTTTCATGTTCAAATGTTTTTTTTTTGTTGTTCTCTTTTAATACGTATATATGTACATATATATTTAAGTAGGAAACTGGAAGCAGCTGCATTTCAATGATATCCATGCTCAAGATATGATTCAGAAGTTTCCATGTTAGGAAAAACAAATATATATGTATATGAACATCTTTCGTGTGTCCTTCTGGCTAAAATAAAGTTTCTTTGAGTGGAGAAAACTTTGAGAAACTAAGCTTACAGCAATGTTGCTAGTTTTTAAATAAATTTTCATTTCTATGGAAATACGAAAAGGAAAGTCGCCATTAGTCAACAAGGTTTACAGCATATCTGGACGCAGATACGAGCCAAACTATTGCTGAAGTTTGCTGGTTTCTGCATATAAAAAATAAAAATTCGATTTAGTGGCTGCTCAGCTCGGAAATGAGAATGGCAACATCTATATTTATCCAATTCATGAGAATACGATTTTAAGAGAAACTTTTAAAGCGAACCTCTTAAGCATATATTTAAGTTGGCAACTTGTAGTAGCTGGTTCTGTTTTTGCTTCGTTGGCGCCCACAACAAATTAAACGAATATACAAAGTTTCAATTGGCGGCGTTCATTTTCAGCTTCGCCATTTTATTTAATTCGTTCTTCAGGCACAAGTTTTAAAGTGCGAATTGCGAATTGCGCTTTTGCCTAACGTTAAAGTTGTAGACATTCTCCAGTATTTGTAGATGTTACTACAATGAAGTACTTGAACAAATTAAAGAAATACTTTCGGAAGGCAAAGTTTCAACAGATTAGTTCGAAAGTTAACAGAATAGCAACGCGTTAAGAGTACTCCTTTAATTCAATTGTAGATTGCATCTGGAGCAGAATACTGTTCGAATTAGGCATTGCTTCTTCACTTAAAAAACGTATTTTTTTTACATTGACATATTTTAGTAACTGTGCTGATCTAAATATTTCTTCGAGAAAATTAAAAAAATTTTTTTTTTAACACATTTTAAATGGTGTCCCAGAATTCGCGGATATGCACCTGGAATGAACGTACCCTTAATTGGGATGGTGCAAATATCTAGCTGGTTGATGTTCTCGAAAGATGCAAGGCTGACATCACTGCAATCCAGGAAATCTGGTGGCTAGGAAAGGGTTGCTCTAAAGGGCAGTGACACCTACTTTATAATTTAGTCTTCACTACACTACCTCCAATAATGGATAGAGGCTAATCGATTTCGTCGCAGGTCAAAAAAAAGGTAGTTAGTAGCACTAGATTTCAACACCTCAACATACACAAGGCTACATGGCTGAGTGAAGATCAAATTAGACGCAACCAAATTGATCATGTTTTGATTGACGGAAGGCACGCATCGAGCGTGTTGGACGTGCGAATTTTTACGTCGTCTGTAAAGGTTACTGCTTTGATGTTGTAAATGTTACTTCGGCTGGGCGCCAACACGATAACTAAATACGCAGCACATAGAAAATTAAAGTTATCCGGCCGCAGCTTCCCAATACGATTAAAACATGCGGCAAGCCTGCGCCGGACGGACAAATGTACTACCTATGAATTCAATAATAACTAACTTGCACTTCAGGTCTGATCGAATGTTTCAAGCCCAGAGTAGCTTTTTCTGGGAATAAAAATGGAAATCTGGTTACAGATCCTGAGGAATCACTGAGATTATGAGGAGTCATTTTTCTAACCTACTTGAAGGCGATGATGCACACAATTCCGCCGATAGAGAAATGACACCCGAACCCACCACATAATGATGGCACTATTGTAGAGCCACCATCAAAAAGCTGAACAATAACAAAACGGCCAGCTAAAATGGGCTGCCAGCTGAGTTATTCAAGACGGGTGGTGAAGAGTTGGTTAGGAGTATGCACCAACTTTATACAAAATATGGTCCGATGAACCCAATCATTTGAATCTCAGACTTCTTTGTGCTAACTTTAAGAGAGGAGATACCGCTGTTTGCGCCAACTACCGCGGCATAAGACTTCTTTCCATTTGATATAAGATTCTATCACGGGTATTGTGTAATAGGCTAAAGCCATATACGGATTCGCTGATAGGACGGTATCAGACCAAAAAGGTCGACCAGTGACCAAATATTCACACTACGCCAAATCTTGGAAAAGACCCGTGAGTCGCAGAGGTCGTTTAGAGGTCGTTTTTAGAGAATGAGTTTAGCTGTGAATGTGAACAAGACGAATTCCTTGGTGTCATCTCGCACTCCGTCATCATGTCTTGGACGGTCAGTGACGATGGAGAATTTCAACTTCAGTGTTGTAGAAAACTTCGTCTATCTTGGATCCGAAATAACGAGCAACAACAACAACAGCATAGAGATCAAACAGATGCTTTTTTGGGCTGAGCAAGCAAATAAGAAGTAAAGCCCTCTCTCGAAAGACGAAAATCAAGATCTATTAGCTGATACTGTATGGTGCAAAGGCAAACAGCATTGGAAGTCTTCGAGAGGAAGATTCTTTGCAGAATTTTCGGTCCTATTATCTGGACAAAAAAATAATTGATCAAAATTTTCTGAAACTTGTTGATGCTGGTTCCAATGTAATCCATAGCAACGAAGTTACAACGAAAGACTTTTTGCTGAATAAACCATTTGCAAAACTCCGGAGCATGTTATTTGTTATTCAATAGGACAAATAGTTATGAAAGTTATTGATATTCGAAATTCATTTCCAATATGCACAAATTCAAATGTTTCTTAGCGACTCGGAAAGAGACAAAAACGTTTGGTTTTTTAATTAATATCAAACCACATAATAAAGAAAAGCATCAACTAATTCCAAAAGCTTTGGAATATTCCAGACTTCAGTAGATTGTCACTCAGTACTGAACGAAGCTCGATTAAACTTCAACCGAAACCTTCGTCTGACAAGGACAAATATGGGCCTGGAAACGGCTTAAGTTAAAGATTTTTAGAATTGTTGCAAGAAATAGTTGCTGAGGATGTGAGTTTTATGCAATTTATTAATTTTCAATGGATTTGACTTCTTACAGCAAACAGCAGTCCTTGACATGCAGCAGAAATGTATCTACATAGTTCAACCGAATAAAAGTGAAATAGTCTGCAAAATAATATGCTGAGGACTGCCGAAGAGGAACTGAGTCACTAATTATTTCGTCGCTTATCGAACGACACCTCTTTAAATTATTTTTTATAAAATTAAACTGCACACATTTTGTTTGTATTTTTCTGAACAATAATTATTATTTATAATCATTTATTATTCATCATCATAATCATAATAATTTTTCTATACAAATACATTCAATAACAACAATTTATTTATTTATTTATTACTTCATCGGTTTTTAGTTATTTTACAAATACAATAATTATTTTATTTTACTTTATTTTATTATATTATATATTATATTATTATTATTATTATTATTATTTTTTTTTTATACTCGTATATATCTTTCTCAAGTAGTTCATTACAAGTTTAATTTAACTTGTTTACTTCGCCGTCGTAAATAATTCTTCTTTTATTTTTTTCTTTTGGCTTTTTTATTTATTTATTTTATTTCTATTATTATTATTATTATTATTATTATTATTATTATTTAATAACAAGTACAGAAAATCTTCATTGATTTATAAGTTTGGCCTGTTGGAATTTTAATGTGGATTCTTGAATGTGTTCTTCTTTTAAATTTTCTTTTTGCCGTGATTTTGCAATTTCTGTTGTATGTATTTGAGTTTTGTTTTGCTTGAAATTAATTATTAAATTGGTTTTCATTTTGTATTTTACTTTATTTTTTTTTTTATTATATTTATTTGCTAATTTTTTTGTTTTCATTTTTTAAGTATGAAGTGTTATACTTTTTGTTAAATCGTTCGTCTTTTTACGTTGTTCTATTTTCTTTTATTTACCTTTATACGTAATGATATTATGTAAATAATCATTTTATGCGACATAAATAAATACACGTTTTTTCATTTATTATCTGTTTTTTTTTTTTTTTTTCTAATACGATTTAAAGTTTATTTTCATTTATTTTTTGTTAATTTTTTAATAATTGCTACATATTACAATAACATTGTTCGACAGCAGTTGCTGTTGAAATAACAAAATTATTGTATTATTTAATAATTTTATTTGTGTTTCATTTTTTTCTTTATGTTTACTCAGATTTCGTATTAATTATTATTTTGTTGCATATATTAATTTACGTTTTCACTTTTTGTACACAAATTTTTATATAAATATTACCATAAAGTAATTCATTTTCATAATTTAACTAATTGTTCGTAGCAAAATTAGTTAATATCCTTTGTTGAACCAAAATTTTGTTCTCAATGACACTCTAACATTTTCATCGTCCGGCGCACTTTCGTTCGGCAAAATAGTTTCTATTGTTCTAAAGACTAATTCAAGTAAATGTTTTTCGCTACTTTTACTCTTTTACTCTTCATTCTAAGCTCCCTGCACAATTTTCTCCATGATCAATGCTTTTTGTCTAGCCTGCTCTTCGTCCTTGTCATTTGCGTCTGATTTGCCGTTCGCATACACATGGCAGGGTACATTTGCAGCATCTTTATTGTTTAAATTTAAATTAAATTAACATTTAATTTATTTATTAGGCATCTATTCATGTTAACTATATTATATCAAAAAGTGTTACAAAAAACCTCAACATTCAGCGCAATTTTCGTCATGCGTTAAAACTTTTTTGTGCCGGAGGCAAGCAATACATTTATTCTATTTAGTATTAATTATTTTTCTCGAAGTGCAGTTTTCATTGCATTTAAATTCGTATGGAAAACATCGTTGTGAAGTAATAAGAAATTATGCATAAATATTTTTGGAAACTATGTGTTTTGAAAATAAGCGAAGTCATTTTAGCATTCGAAAATTGTAAGGGGAGAGTTTTCAAAGTGAATTAAATGAATTTTTTGCAATTTTAGCCTTTGAAATTATTAATTAAAATAAATTTTGAACTTAAAAATTAAAAAAAAAAAAATAAAAAAAGGAACGGAGGAATAAACATGAATTTTTAAATTCTGTACAAAAATAAAAGAAAAACTTAGGCATGTATGTAGCTTTGGTAAGTGTCTGTTAATAAGAAGCCACCATATCAACTCATCCAATAAAACCGAAAACATTAAAGTGTACAGCGTGGTTTGTTAAAATAATGAACGTGTCAAACCCATTTATCCAAACAAAAGTTTTGCTACAAAGTTTAAAAAATCGAAGTCTCATAAAAGAATGCTTACTCGGGAGAGTAAGCGATTTTTAGTTAGATTAACTGAACACTAAGGACTAGATTCCGTACGCACGCGTAGGCTGATCAAAAAAAAAAAAAAAAAAAAAAGACTTTATGTGGTTGCTGGCGCCTACTTTAATGTATTAGAAAAATGAAAGAACTATTCAAATAATGTGTGTAAAGTATAACAACACTTTGTGTACCCTGTATATTAAGTTATTGCAGCAGTAGTTGCTACAGACCACCATAAAGTCTATAAAATAAATGTTTTATCAACATTCACAAGTCAAATGGATATAGACATTAAGTGCCTACTTCTCTGTGAGCAATTACTATTATGCAAACCTTTTACCCCTTTTATAAATTTTTATATAAAAAAAATTCTTTTATATTTTTTATTAAGTTAGAAACACCAAATTTGCGATTTTTTACGTCAATCCTAATAACAAGCAGTAGAAAGTATAAAAGTCGGCCCTCATTTCTTGTACAATATCCTCTACGGAACTAGATCTGATTTTATTTTAAGCATCATTCATTCTTGATTTTATTAAAAAAAAAAAACAGATTAATTAAAATATTAAATGTGTCAACAAATAGGCGTAGACAAAAGAGTATAAACAAATTACTTGGCGCAAAAAAATCAATATTTTTTTTTTTTTTTTTTGAGGTAGGAACAAACTACATTTAATCTAAATCGGTTGTATATTTTGGGCGTAAAAGGCTTGAATAGTTTTTACTCATACAAGGAAATAAATCTATAAAAAAGAATACATACTATGTATATTGAATTTCTCTCTCTCTCTCTCTCTCTCTCATTTTAACAGGGATTTAATCTAATATAAAGCAACATTCGCCACCAATAGTTCCCGAAGACAATCAGCTGATTACAAAGACACGTAACGAAAGTTTGCTGAAGGCAAGCATTTTTGCTTAGAACCCAAATGGTATGCTGCCGCATGTGCTTACTTTCTAAGAATCGTTCTCGCTTTCTCCCTTTCTCCCTTTTTGACGAACGTTGATTTAAAGCACAAAACACAACAGCGCAATATAGTCAGTTCTGCAGCATGCTCGAGAATATATAAATAAAAACATTGTAGGGTGTATAAAAACATATTAAATAAATGGTGATATAAAATTTTCAATTATAGATTTAACTGGTACTAAAAAAAAAAAAATAAATAAATAAATAAATGTATGAAATAAAAATTGAAATAAAAATAAGCCGTAATACTTTTAATTGTTGTAAAATTTAAATTTCCTTTCGATAGTTTTTTTTTTTGAATGCGTTTTAGTTTTCGCTTTACAAATTTTTTAATATATTTTCTGCAAAGTTTTCTGTTAAACTTTTTATTTCTTAAATTTATTTATACATTATATACTATTATAGTACTTTTTAATTATTTTTTTAATGTTATTTCTTTTTATTTGTGTTCATTTTATCTATTTCTTCTTCTTCTTCTAATAGTTCTTTACTTCATACTAAAGTGTTTTGATGTTCCTGGCTAAAGTAATATGTCAGTTCCAAGAATGTAGGGCGGGAAGTTTGTAAGAAATTATTTTCGATTTTCATGTATAGGTCATTTCGACTGCCAGCAGTGCTTAACCTTTTTCGAAAATGAATAATTAAGCGCGTAAAAATTGAAGCATTTTGACAAAAAAAAAAAACAAAGCAAAAAAAAAATTTTACATTTTTTGAAAGTGAAAACGAATGTTGGGCTTGCCGGAAAGTTTTTCTAAAATTGATCAATTTCTTAACAGCAGAATGAATCGAAGGCCATTAAAATTAAATTAGAGTTAATTATTTTTAATGTGTGTACTTTTTCATTTTATTTGTTTATTTTTCTAATTTAAATGTTTACTATATTTGTTTTTTTTTTTTTTGCTTTGCTGTTGTTGCTGCTGGTTTTAGTTTTTATATTTATTTTTTATATAAATGTATGCGTGTGTGTGTGTGTGTGTATTAATTTAATTTATAATACAAAAATTGTTATTTTGATGTTTCAATTACTTTATTTTATTTGATTTCTTTTTTATGATACTTAAAAGTACGTTTCTGTGCGCTTTATATACTCATTATTTCTTAAGTTTTTTAGCTCTTTTTTTCGTTTTCATTTAGAAACTTAACTAAAGACTTATTTTTTTTAATTGGTTTAACGATTTCGGTTGGCAAATTTGGTTTGTTGTTCTGATTTGTTTTTATTTTATTTTTTTTATATATTTTTTTTTTTGTTTTTATTTTTTTATTTGGCATTTGGTGTACATATCGTTCCTAGTTTTTGTTTTTTTTAGTTAACTAATTTGGCAAATAAGTAAATAGTAAATACTATTAAGTTATTTACTTGAAAGGTGGATGATACGCGGCTTAGAAGTACGTCATGCGCTGTTGATTTCATTCTTCATTTTTTTTTGAAATGAACTTGTTTCAATTAGTTGGATATCTGTTCGATTTAGCTGAAAGTATTTTAAAGATTTATTTTGTTTTATTATTTTTTATAGGTTTCGTGTACTTGTTTTTTTTTTTTTTTTTTTTTTTTAGCTAACCTATTACTTTATAAGAACTGTTTGGTTTTTTTTTTTTTTTTTTTTAAATATATTTCCTTCTTTAAATTAACGAATTTCTTATATATCTTTAATATTTTTTTCTCTATATTTGTTTATAAATTTTACCTAAAAAACTATTTTGTGGCAGTTGTTTATGTTTATATTTTTTTTATTTAATTTTTGTTTTGTTAATTTTTTTCAGTTGTTTATTATATTTTTTTCTTTATTTATTTTAATTCTCATTAACTAGAACTAGTTGTAATAAAATACGCTATTATTTAATAAAGTTTCTTGTATTTCATTTTGTTGGGTGTTCGGCTTTTGTTTTATTTATTTAATTTAATTAGTTGGTTTTAGTTTCGTTTGTTTTTTTCATTATTAGCTTTGTTTTGCCATTGGAAAGAGGACAATTAATTGTCATTATTCTTAACTAAGATTTTTTAGATAATTTATAATTATTTCATTTGGTTTTAATGCTATAATTTTTTTTCAGAGTTTTTTATAATACATATCTCTAATTATGCTAATTGCATTTGTTTTCATGTATTGATTTTTGTTGTTTTTTAATGTTCCTAATTTATTATTTATAAATGATGTCCTTGTAAATAATTTTTATATTTTATTTACTTGCTCAGAAAAAAACTAAATTTGTTTTTTGTATAAAATTTATAGGACATTCAAATATCATTAAGTGAAATTAAAAACGAACAAAAAAAATGAGAAAAACAGAAACTTGACACACTTACATCACTCAATGCATCTGAAGTGTACGGAAAGAGCATTAGCTTCAGAAGATTCTCATCGCTAAGTGTTTTAAAAATACTTTTTTTTAAGGTACCTTTTAAACTGATGCATTTAAACATTTATTTAAAGCCTGCTTCTTGTTGAAACACTTCGTAGAATTTGATTAAATTAGCGAATAATATCTCCGAGTGAAACTATGAATTTTACAATGCCTTTTTATTGCACTTAAATTGTTTCGTTGAAACACTTGAATGATGTAAATAGGCCATTTCCATTTATTTAATACTTTAGTTTATTAATATAATTATTTATTTAAGATGCATCTATATCCTTTGTTTTTTTGTTTATTTTTTTTTTGTTTGTCGCAAACTATACGCTAGCACAATTTATGTTTGTAGTATTTGTATACGTTTCGCGGGCACTATAACTCCAACTTGAACTGTGTCTTCATTAAATCTAGTTTTAACTTTTTGCAATATTCGCCGCCGTCGTTTCGCTGCGTTGCCATTTCCGTTTCCGCTGCAATCGCCATTGCTACACACCATCTTCGCCACCTATCGTTGATGTTGTAGTTGTAGTAGTAGAAATAACGATAATTTCTCTTCTTAGTACAACTATTTTTAGAGTATGTGTTCTTGATAGTTGTTCTTTTTTGTGTTACGTGGATTTTGTTATGATTCTTTAAGTTATAAACACTACAGTTAAATATTATTCTACAATTTTGCCTACGATAGAAGTTAAATTTAGTATTACTACAACTACTAAAATATACTCCATTAAGTTTATAAATATTAATTATAGGCTTTTGAACGGGTTGCTTCGTCACCTTCATCGTACACACGCAGCTCGTCGCCGACAAAATTCCGCTCCACAATGGCGGTTTCTTCTTTTTCTTCGCCTTGAATCTATGCTCGCTGCCATCGGAACAGGTAGTTCGACTACGTATGCGGGCGTTTATGTATTTCCAACAGGACAATTGGCCCACGCTCTCAACTACCAAGTCCAGCGGCATCGATGGCTGATGGTTGCATCTGCTTGAATTTAAGCGCTTCAATTGTTTCGTTTTCACTAGTAACTGCTGCATTGGCGGCTGCGGTACTAGAGCTAGTTCTTTGCAGCGCTGCTCGCAGTTTTCACACTGCCTCGAGCCGTTTGTTGCCGACAGTGCTCTACTCGGTCTGCTGCTGTGCCAACCGGCCAGTCGTCCCAGTTGTTGCCACGCACTGCAACTAGTCAGCGCACAGAGCAACGCACTCAGCCAGAGCAGCAGCAGTTGGGTTTTTAGTGCCTGCCGTGTGCGTTGCCGCAGGCTTGATGGCGCCGCCGAGGCGAAGTATGGTATGGTGCAGCGACTGGTTACCGTACCCACCGTGGCACAGTCACCGGAGAGCGGTTCGTCTGGCATGTCGTCAACTTCTACGTCGTCGTAGAAGTAAGTGCCGTCGACGAAGGCATAGTATGGCAGTCGCTCAAGCGCCTCCATCGAGGCATTTTTCAGTGCAATGGCGACGCTGGTCGCACGTGAATTGTCGCCCGGTCGTGGCTGTGCGTTCAGTGTCAATGTAATATTATGCACGCGTCGCGCCGTAACATTTTGTACCGCATCGAAACGCTCCAACGGTATTACAAAGCCATCACAATAGGCACATATGCCATATGTCGGTGGCTCGCAGTAGCTGTAGCAGCATTCATTCGGCCCATAAATAGATTGGCGCAACTGTTCACCGGTTTGTGGTACGTTTTGATCTGAATAGATAGAGAATAAATAATAATGTTTCTGGTATTTAATTGAAATGTGTGAAGTACTCACCCAAACAGAGAAATGTTGGCTCGCCGGCGTATTGTGTAGGCAGTGCCGGTGCACGATCGGCTGGCAGCAAATAGGGACATTTCCGTTCTACAACTTGACAAACGCTCAAACAGGGACGAATGCGACGACGTTTCCGAAATTCCGCCTTACGTTTTGATCTAAAATAATAAAAAAGTGGGCACAAAAAAGAAAAAAATCAATTGTAATTGCATAACACATTTAAAATTTATAATGTAAAAAGAAAATCTGATACTGCCCTATTCAGGGTTTCTGTTTCGCTAAGTTTCAGCAAAGGTTCATTTGTTGCAATATATGTTTTTCTTGAAATTTGAAATCATGAGCAACGAAATTTTTTTGTATACCAAGTTTAATTAGCGACTTTTTGTATATTGTACATGGAATTTAATGGTTTCGATTTCGTAAAATCTGATGGAAAGTAAAAATCGGTTTTGGTTTGATAGTTTGTGAAAAAAATTACATGTTTAATTCTCTACTTGGAAAAAAAAAATAAATCACCAATCTACCATTAATAGCCTTCAATTTTACCATAATTATCTTTCAAAAAGTGTAAAACAGTAAAGGTAATAATGGTAAAATTTAAGTGTAATAATGGTTCCTAGAAAGAACGCTGCAGACGAGGGTGCTCCACTTCGAAATACCACATAAACCATTAGTTTTGTATGTGGTCTATTTTTCGTGCTGAATTCATGTGGAATATAAACTTAAAATGCTCCAAATAATGAATTTATAATAAAATTAACAACAATAATAAAGAATTTTAAATTCGGTGGAACCGAATCTTTAATACCCTTCACGTGAAAAAATTTGTTTCCTACAAAAATCTAAAAGTGTATGGTGGGTTTTTACGGGGGTTACTGCAAAGAGTGGGAAATCATATCCATTAATATTTATGTGAAGCGTCCGTCAAAAAGAAGACAATATTAATTATTCAGTTGATTCTGACTGTCATACAAAAAGGCAAAGTGGGCAGGCAGTTTTTATGGAGGCGTTCCCAAAGATAACTTTGATATTACATTTGACTGCAATAAAATGAAATCTAGTTGCTAATATATCTGAACACTCTAATTTTATTTGCTCCAGAAGTGCCAAACAACTACTAGAGAAATAACTTATACAGACAGACGCAAATCGCTCGAATTCTTTAGTTTTAAAGTCAGATTCGAAGGCTACATGATAGATTATATAAACGTTTTTTATAGTCCGAGGAGAGCTTGAGCATGTTAAAGTCGAACCGTTTACTCTCAAAAGTGATCGAAATCCATAACTTGAATACCGAAATCATAATAGCGAGTATTTTTGAGCTTAAGATGACATATATAAATTGGTAGAATAATGTACAAGGTCATACATTTTTTTTGTTTGAAAATTTCTGAGTTGCAATTAGAAATTAACTTTCAAAAAAAAATAAAAAAAAAACAAGATAAGTATTAAAAAAAACTTAGCACCTCGACATGCCACTCTACTAATCTGCCTGCATTGTATTCTGTCAATCTGGCTACAAATTAATCTTCTAAATACTTAATCTGCTTAAATACATTTTAGTCAAACTATGAATAGCCCAACATTCCATTCTTATAATCTGTCAATATGTTAAACTGTCTATCAATCTGTCAATTTAACAACATTGTCATTTGATTTTATAGAATTTTAAATATCAACATATTCAGGGGTGTGAATGATCGAGAATTATAAAGTCAAATAGTAAAGAGTTTAATTTTTATTTCTTTATAAAAATATACTTGAAAGCGATTTTTGTCAAATGCAATGCTGAATTTTTGCATCCACTTGAGGTACAGGTATGAAATTTGATATATTTCATTGGAAAAATGTAAACAGTTTAGCTTTGACCTGGCTATGTATGCTCTATTTGGCCAGCTTGTATTCAATCAATTAAAGAAACTTTGTGAACCTATAAAATTTGGAACCATTTCATATACATGTACTTGTAACTGCCAACCTATTAATCTGTCCACGTTTCTTTCTTCGAACATGTCAATCCTTAAAGTTATGTAGTTTTTTTTTTTGTTGTTTTTTTTTTTTTTGAGTATCAACAATTACGTTTATCTCTTATAAAATTTTACCTTTTCAGTTGTTTTGATATCACGTTGAGATCCTCGCTGCTTGCTGGATCTCCATTATTGGCAGTCGATATGAAATTGTTGTTGTTAGATTGTTGCTGCAGAATTTGCTCCTCTTGCTCCTCCACCGACAATTTTGCTGCTGCTGTCGCATCAACTGTTTCAAGATTCTTCAAATTTTTCTGTTTAAGCAAATCGTTTCCCGCTTCTCTTTTTCGCTTTAATTTCGATTTTAGTATTGACGCTTCACTAACTTGGCTTACATTCGCTCTATGACCAAAAACAGCATCAAATGTCCTAGCCAGCGAGCTCAAAGTGTCCTCTGTACGTATCTGTCGCTTGTTACGCTTTATTAACGATGACGACGACTGCTTGCCAAATTTCAGCGAATATTTCGGTTTGTCTATTGTTGCGGTTTCTTGAGGCGGCTTGTCTCTACTACTGCCACCACTACTGCTCTCCGCAATTGGCGGCTCAATTACATCTTCCGGCTCAGCAAAGTACGGTACCAGTGTGCTGCAAACCCAACGACGGTAAGCCTCCTATAAAGAGTAATATTGAAATAAATTTAAGTTCAAATATTGTAAATATTTGCAACATGTAATAAACTAAATTCAATAAATTCAAGTTGATATTGATTGAAACGAAAATAGTTTTAATACAAAAAATCAAAAGTGAGAGTGGTAGATTTATAATAATGTATAATATTCATGGAGGGATAGATTTATATACATTTTACAACTTTCTATGCTTTTAGAGAGGCTTTTAAGTGTGGATCTGTGCTCCAACGAGGTGCGAAACTTAAATTGAATTGTTTTAATGGGAGGGAGGGAGCACGCTATTAAATACTCGTATGTAGTCTTAATAAGCATGTTAAGGCGATGTGTTCATATGCAACAACAACAAAGTATATAGTATGAGTAAAAAGCTTATTTCGAATTGCTACAAAAAGAAAATAGGACACAGTTATCATTGGATATATGAAGTTCATTCTATTTTGTAATAGATATGTCTATAAGGAGAAAAAAGTGCAATTGACAGAGCCAAGCAATTCCATTAGATTTCTTAGCGGAAAACGAAACACGTATCTGCGTTGCTATTCATTTCAATTAAATTCAAACTGGTTGCAATTGCTTCTCTTTTGTATTTCAATGTATTTCTCAAATTCATATCTATCCCTAATTTACAATACTTCTCTTGTTTAGTTATTATTTCTAGTTATTTCATAACCAACAAAATAAGTTGTTTTTTTTAATATATAATGCCGACATACAAGTAATAGACTCGAACCCAACTGCTGAATACATACATATACTTTATATGGTTTCCAAAGTCTGCAAACATTGTGACTAAATTGATATTAAGTGACGATTTATTTACAATATTAAATGAAATTTAAAAACACAAACAGAAAATGGTATTTTTTGTGGAATTTATTCTGTATCGCATTTATTAGACCTAACCATGCATGAACTAGTGCTTACGAAGCGAACTAATTTTTTATTTTTTTTTTTTAATAAAATATTTTTCACTTTACAAAATCAATTAATCCGGCGCCGCCAGCGAAAAGACGTGCTTTGTTTGTTTTTCCGTCGACATTTATGGCGATGGACTTGACGTTGACTTTAATTGAGTTTAAGTGTTGTGCAACATTGTTGCGCTGCGAGTAGATACGCCGGCATTATATATTGTAATGAAATAATGCAGCGCACAAACTTATTTACTGTCATCATTTGACAACAAAGCGTTTTCAAAGACTAAAAAATGAAAGAGCTTGTGATTTTTTTTTTCAAAGTTCGCATTGCTTGAAAGGTCAAAGTGCAACGCTGCGTATGCGTGATGAGTCGGTTTGTTAAAGCAATTTGTAAATGCAACACCTACTCACCCAAACAAACAAACAAAGAAACACACACACACACACACACAAACGATCGGCCCCTCGTTACAATTGTTTGTTTTGTGTCTGCTGCATAATTACCACAAGTAAATACATACACACATACACAGGCCAGCATTTGTAGGCGTGTTGTCGCGCAATTGGACGCTATGCCGATAGCGCAGTAGCCGGCCCACAGTAGGCGGTATATGTATCTGCTTGCGCTAATTATACAGCAGGCACACAAAACTCTGCGTTATGTTTTACATGCTGCACAATTGTGATTTATTGTTGTGACCGTTGCTTTGTGTTCACGCTGCGGTCTCCATTGCAATATAATCGTAATTTTCCTAAAACCGAATTTGTGCGGTCGCCGCTTAAGTCCAACAAATCCAAACAGACTTGCATCGCAGTTGTTGTTACTCTATCTCTATCTCTATCTCTCTCTGTCGCTATCTCTGCCTTTATTATTAAGTTGTCGGTTTGTCTATTTGTTTGTTTATCTGTTTATTTGTTTGCTGTTAATTTGTTGCATCGTGCGTGAAATTAAATTGCATTCTAAGAGTAAATTTCGAAATGTAAATTTACATTTTAGTGGCTAATGGCATTTCAATTCAATGAAACGATGCACCTGCAAAGTTTGTATCTGAAAATGTTTGTGGAATTTCGGATGAAATTTAAATAAGATACATTCCCAAGCATTCCTAAAGCTGTTTCGAATCTTCCTTTTATTCATTGCTGAAAACTTTGATAACACAAAAATAAAAAATTGTTTTTCAATGAAAACTCGAGCTATAGTCGTGATGCTAGACTAATTTATACCCTGCACACTTTATAAATAATGTAAAAGATGTTAATTTTTGCTCTACAAAACATTTTCTCAGGCAAGTCAAAGCATAGTCTAAAACTTTTTTTACCACTGCCGTAATGGATTGCGAGCGACACAATTTTAAATTTTTAACGCATTTTCAGTTTAACTAATTCTTGAATAGGAAGATATAATAGTGGCAGGGAGATGTAGTCAACCATCGACTAACAGATATTCTGATGGACAACCATGGTCAGAAGGTTTAAAGTAGGGCTCAGTGTTAACGAGAAATAATAAACCAACCGTTGAACTTCCATATTCAATAAGTGGTAATCAACTGATAAAGAAACTAGCGCAGGGCATTTTGAACAAATGTAAACTCATAAAGGAGTGCCCAGTTTAAGCACAAACCAGGCACAAATATTTGCACTGCAGGGCTGAAATGAAGTCTGACTAGTGTGCGTATACACAGATGGACAGACGAAAATTAATAATTATATCACAAAAATACTCTACGTGCTTTTTGGTATATTCATTTGACATCTGAACACACCTAAAATTCACTGCTAAAAATATTTGTTTTATTGCAGGATAGAAATATTTCAAAACTAAAAAATTTTTATATGCAACTATGAGCACATAAGAGAATTTAATGTGCTAGTGCTCTGTTATATGCAAATATATGATACAGTTGTGGCATTTTCTAAAACTGTGTCCGTTGGCATTAAATCCCAGATTTGAAATACGTTTATGCATTGATAGTTGATAGTCTGTACGTGGACATTGTTCACGTTGCTGCTTGTGTCTGGTGTATGCAATCACAATCAATAAACAAGTATGCCATCAAAAATTGTGCTCAACTCGAAAAGCAATTTCAGTGCTCAGCTATTTTATGCTTTCGTATGAATGCACATCACTTTTCGACTTTCGAAAAAGTAGAATAGCAACTGCTGTACTGCTTCGGTTTGGTTCTGGGAGCTGCATGCTATTCGTGCTTGACTCGTAAATGAGTTAAAGCTTAAATCTGTAAGCGATTACTTAACTTGTTCGCAAAGATTTTATGCATTTCTCAAACTTTTAATAAACTTTTGAACTAGTTTGTAAGCAGATTTTTATAATTGAATAATTAATTTCGCAATCAGACGGTAGTCAATAAGCAAATTTAATATCAAATTAGCTACAGGTGACTGTGCGATTAGCTATTATAGGGTATTTTGATGTTTTAAAAAAGGAATACCTATATGAGGAATCTTTTTCTATAAGTTATATTGTTATTGATTGGTTATGCAGTGGAATATATAGATCTTTATGAGTTTCATTGTTGGAATCAAACCACGGAGACAATGGTTCGAAGCAGTTTTGACTTATAGCTACGCAAGATATTTGAGTTGCTCTATCTGTCCCATAGTTAAGTTAGTGATTAGCTTCATATTGAAAATTAAGTCCAGTTCAATTTTTCTTTTTTACCGCCAGAAGATTGTACAGGTTATACCCACTAGAAATACCATTTAGAATTGTGAACTTAAATGTACGCCTGTTAACCTTTTTTATCTTACAGACTGCACATCAATGTACTGCCACAAAGCTTAATGATTGTACTCCTATGCACAGATTAAAATCGAGACGAAGAATTAAAAAAAAATTTAAAAAATACATATAGCAAGTCGAGTCAATATAGACATAACCGTCTGCTCGTAAGAAGAACGAAATCTTGGAGAATATAAAAAAAGTTCAGATATTTAGATTCGTCTTTTCCTTCTTCAGTTAAGCGATGTAGCTGTATTCCAATAAGGTTTAAATCAGACCACTAAAACGTGTAGCTCCTCTGCAAAAAGTCAATTTGATTTAGACAACAACAAGAATTTGGTGACTCTGAAAGTTAGAGCCTTCAAAATTGAATATTTAGTGACTTCTATTTCCTCTTCTGTACGTACTTTTTATGTTTTAAACTACCCTTCCCTTCTGAGAGTTTGAATGAAAATATTTTAGTTTTTCTTGTTATTTCAGCTAAGAATGTAATAGTTAGACAGGTACCGATACTTTCTGGGCAGAGCCTATATATATTACACATTAACTTAAATATTAGTGTATCTTGTATCTTGGAGGCTAAATATTTTTGAAAACATTTCAGACTATTTAAAATTACCAACTTTTCTAAATTAAGCTCTTCTAAATTGGCATGCATTCAAAATATATGCAAAACATCACTTTCCCAGCTGGTTAGTTACTATAGCTTCTCTGCACTCATTCATAATAAACACATTTAATTCCCTAATTTCCAAGGCCGTAAGCTGTTTAGTAATTGAAATACAATATTGAATGAAAATTGTGCAATTTGATATTATATCCCAAAACTACATACATCTATTTGTATGACAACTTGTGGAACAACTAAATATTTAAATTTTATATATGTCGCAATTACACAGAAAATTAATACTCATCATTTCATTTTTACGGGTATACCATACATATTTATATATATTTGCATGGTACAGATAGGCAGACGAGTATGCCGTAGTTGGAAACACAAACCGAGCGAAGTGCAGCATACTAATCTTCAACTAATTCAAGTTCATATATATAGTCGCCCACACAGACTTTCATCCACCCACCAGTTTAAGAAAATTTCAATGAACTATGCAAGCAACCGGCACTGCGAGTATATAAACATAAGTTCAAATATATATAAGATAAATATATAAATATATATATATATATATATATATCTTATATATATTATATATATATATATATATACATGTAGATAGTTGTACAATATTTAAGCAGCCCGTTGACAATACAGAATGTATCTTTTAATTACTGAATTTGCAATTGCTTGGCATGAAACTGAGTTTGAAAATTATTCAAGCAGACTTTTGAGAAATAATTATCCGCTCGATTATTTGCATACACAAGCCAAAATTTTTGCAAGTCTTAAAGTTTTCTTAAATTTACCTTCGTTAAAGTTAATTTTTAGTGCTGTATGCAAAAGTGCACGCGAAATTAAATTACTTATTCAAAATTCATATAAACATGTGAATATATATTGAAACATGGAACTAAGAGAAAACTGCTTCTCGTCAGAATCAGTAGCTTTAGATTGACATTTGCCAGTCAACTTGTCACAGTTTTTTTTTGTTTCAGAAGAAGCACTATCAACAGCTCAAGCATATAAACACATTAAGCACTGTATTTGCTATTCATATAGAGACGTCAACACTGCACGACTGGCGCCTCTGTAAATGTATCTGCAACTACAGACTTAACTGTAATTGTATCTATGTTTGTTCATGTCATTTTTTTCGAACTCAAAACTCATACATGGACATCAGTTTTATGCAACACGCGATGGACAGCATAGCTGGAATCAATGTATATGCGTACAGGCAGGTGTGCGCATACAAAGCCGCAGGACAAACTCGTTGCTGATGGCGAAGAACGCAACTCACTTGAAAATCTGAATTTGCACATTTGCACGCAGCGTTGAAATGAAAAGTGAAAGGTGACGGGACAGGAGGACACATGGAAAAACTCACTGAAAAAAATCAATTTAAGCTTCGTACGTATTTAAATGCCAAGCGCAAGAGTCACTCATTCGATGCGGTTCATTCATCGCCCACTAAACCATCATATACAACCTTGATGTTTCAGTGCCAGCACAGAGTGGCAAATGACAAAAAATCAGAATGTAGCAATTGCGAGTTTACGACTTTAAAACACTCTACACCCCTGCTTATATAGATTAAAGAAGCTCTTGATACAATACTTAAACTAAAATTTTGTTTTTAATATATATTTATGTCTAAATAAGCAAATTCAAAATTTAAACATGCTTTTTAACACTCTGGCGACAATTTTGGAATCTGTTATTTATATGTTTTACAAAAACATATAAATAACATTCATAGTTGTGAAGTCGGCTTTCAAAGTTTAAAAACTTAAATTGATTACTTCTCCCGATCCCATTAGCATGTATACCAAACTTCATTCCTGTATCCCAAATGGATGCAAATATATGTTTAATTTGGTTCATCGCTTATATGGGTGGTGGGGCATAGCCCGCTCCGATTTCGAACAAACCAATCGAACCAATTCCTGCCTGAACTGAAGTATTATGAGATCTGCCACTCTTCCTTCTACCTGTTACATACATTCGTACAAACTAATTATACCCTTCTCTCTTTATGTGCAGCGCATAAAAACAACACGGCTCAACCGGATGCAATATATACGTACAGATAAAACGAAATGTTTCAATGCAAAGGGCAAATGGCGGACTTTCGCCTTGGCACAAATGAATTTACATACATATGTAAAAGTTTAATGTGTATAATTCGATAGATTTCTGCGTGTGAAATTAATTTGTTGCAACAGCTTTTTATATTGCTTAAAGCAAAAAGCAAAAAATAAAGGATATATTGGACATTACTTGTATATATTAAATAGCACATACACTCTAAACGTAGACAAAGAAAGGCCAATGTGTTGCGTCCAAAGGCCATTGACTGACTGCTTAAACTACGCCAATCTCGAAGAGACACAAAAACACAAAGCGCCATTTGGCACATTAGCCAGACATTTTGTTGTGGTTGATTTATGGCATTTTTACTGCCATAATTAAAATGAATTTTATGGATGTGTATTTTTATATGCTTCATTAATTGTATGACAAAGGGTATTTATGGCTTGCTTGCAAGTAAGTAGCACAGTGTAAAAAATGTTGAAGAACCTCAGAACTTCTATCTATCGTATTTTGTTGCTCAGTGACCTTTTTTTTTTTTAATAATATTCAGAATATCTTGAATGTCTCAAGTTTATGGCGCCACCCAAAACCACAACAACTTATGTATTTTTGTATGAAAAATTTTGCAATATAAGCTAACACATCGATATGGTGGCTTCATATGGACAAACGCTATTAGTTGTGCTCTACGCACTGCTTCTAAGCACACATTTAACGTCTTTTCCACTTACTACGCGAAATAGACAGATATAAACGCAGACCTATTGATTGAGTGAAATCATTTCTTGCTGCCAGCATCCGGAACTTAAGAATATTCAAATTCACATCCAACACCGATTATCCCAGTATACAAAAATATATAGTTTCAATGCCAACAAAGTCACATTGGGAGAACCTTCCTATATATCCTGGTTCAAAATTGGTCTCAACACTTCAAAGTATCAAAGTAACCTTTAGACTTTCAGACCATAATAGCGTCTTTCAAGCCGGCAGCCATTTCATCAAGAATAGGTGTACATTTTTAGTGTTAGTTAAGCACCTCTGATAGCACTTCTTATAAAAATAAAACGCAAAGATATCGCATCGAAATTGAAGAGCACTACGGAGTCCAGCTTATCGGGGCTCTTGGTCATGGGTATCAAGATAAGGCCAGAGGGAGTCGAAACACTGCCGACATTTTGTCATAGAAGCCTTTTTTTAAAAATTAAATAAATTTTGAAAATGTACTATTTTGATTTGTCTTATCGAACACGTCTTAAAATTTGTTTTGATAAATTCTATATCCATTGTTTTAACATATGAACTTTGCATAAACCAACTTGAAGCAAACTCGAGACCAACCTTGAAGAAAACAATTTTTACGTGCACAGTATAAAATAGTTGTGCGCCCGACTATAGTTCTTAGTTGATTTTAAAACAAAATAAAAAAGATATAAAAACTGTCGAATCAAGCTATCTATCGACTGCCCAGTTCTAAAAGTCATAAAAATACATAAATAATTTGTTTAGCGCCATCAATGTGTACAAATGGTCTGCGTGTGATATTTTTGCCTCCTGAGACTCATAGACGGACTGAATTTTTTATTGGTTTATTTTTTTTTTTTTTTCTATTTTTGACTTTTGCAATATTTTTTTTTATTTGCTTTATGCTTCTGGCTGCTGCTGTCAACATTGCTGATAAACTGAGTTGGGACATCAAAATTGTGCATGAATTGAAAATTGAACTCAGCTGAGTTGACGAGAGTGGCTTTACCACTCAGTAGTAGCACCATTTAAGTGCGTTTTTGGTCATTTCATCATGATGAATGATGTTCAAAATGAATTTCTGCTGTACACATGAGTTACATTGGTCGCACCATGTGGCTGCATATTGTACAAATTTGAAGTTCTGAAGTATTTTGTGAGCGGAGGTGCATAAGTAGGAATGTTATTGGCATTTAGCTAAAAGTCAAATGCAATAGCGTCATCAGCAACATTTTGAAATGTAAATTTGCGCATATTTTTGTATTATATTGTATACTCGTACAGTACAGACTAGTACCGTCTAAAATGGTTTTGTCGTACAGTGCACAACCAAATATCTCTTGCAGTCTATAATAGTTTCGTCAAACCATATTCGCATGTCCTTCAGCGTATATTTCTCAGAGTAAAAACGACTTACAGACAGTAAACACATGGCATAAGACTCTCTATGTGCTGAACTGTTACAAGTCTAGCTTACAATCGTTCTACCTCTGTGAAAACCAACATACTCATCGTACATACATTGGAATTCGTTTGATATATTTTCTTCAAATAAATAGTTTGTAGAAAGTAAAACTGAAGGAAAATAAAGCTCAGCTTTTCAAAAATCTGGTCGAGGTTAGAATAAATCTGCATAAACAAAAGTGACGAATTTTGTTTATGTTATTGTCTTCAAAATAAAGTCAATTAAGACAACAATCAAAAATATTACCCAACACTGTGTGATATATGTTTCAAGATTATATAGTACCTAACGAATCCGGTGTGCGCTGGAAGGCCCCCTTTTCATTCTCCTCCTGTATATGCAAAGCACATGCCCGGCGAAAGAGAAAGACGACAAACCTAAAGAAGAATTCTACGAACGTCTCTTAAAGCGTCACGACCCTACCTCCAATAATGGAGTTTTAAACACCTTAACTTACACAAAGCTACAGAATTGAGTCCCGAACAAACTACACGCAACCAAGTTGATTCTGTTTTATTTGACGGCGGGCAAGCAGCGAGCGTGTGGGACGAGCGATGTTGAGAGGTTATATGATAGAAATAAAGTTTTATAAAGGTTTTAAGCCCGGAGTAACTTTCTCTAAAGACGAAAATGGAAATCTAGTTACTAATGTACAAGAATCACTGAGATTATGAAGGAGATGTTTTTCGAACCTACTAGAAGGCGATGAAGCGCAAAGCACCGCCGATAGAAAAATGTGCGATGAACGCAGCTTGATCTTTCAAAAAGAAGTAGTGCTGCTCGGGTACGCGAATGATATTGGTACCATCCGTACGCAAGAACATCGAGTCAGCATGGCGCTCTCGGAAATTGCGTTCATGGGTCTAGCGGTGAATGAGTACAAAACGAATTACTTGCTGTTTTCTCGCACACCGTCGTCGCATCTTGGACAGTCTGTGTCGATGGAGTATTTCAAATTTAAAGTTGTAGAAAACTTCGTCTACCGTTTATGCGAAATGACCAACAATAACAACGAGAGATCTCAGTGTAATTGGCATTTATAACAACTGCAAGCACAAGACCGTATCAGCTAATGGGCTTTCCTAAATGCGGTCATGACCGAACGACGATTGAAAGTCACTCGTATATGTATTACTATTTTTCCACTGTATCTTATTTCATTCGGTGCCTTTTAAATATGTACCTATGACATACATTTGCATCATATAGGTGCTGAAATAAGTGACTAAGTTTTTTCAGCACTGCATAAACCTTGCATCAGCCATATTAAGTCAAAATATGAGCCATTCAAGTAAGCCTCTTAATATAATTTTCTGCAAAATTCGAGTCCAAAGCGCTGACTTTCACTGACCGGGTCAGTTAGTACCGGGTGTGTGACATGAAGCATATAAAATACTTATAGTAATGTACGTTTTTTTTTATATCAGTCTACCTCTCCTTCTCACTGTCTCTCATACTTATTGCTTTCCTGCAGGTGGCGCAAACAAGAAAACAAATTGTTATTATTTTCTTTGAATCGGTAGAGAATTAAGCAAGGCATATGTAGGAACGCATAGTGGAGAGAAAGAAAATATATTCACTGTATAGCTGTGTACAATTGCGGATGCTTCGCTATGCCATGCTATAAAAAATTATGCACTAAAATTTTGCTGCATTTACTATTTTACTTAATAAACTGCATACCCTACATGGGAAAGTTATTTATTCCACAATATATTATGTATGTACATGCATGAATAAGTAGATACATAATATATGCACGTCGGCACGTCTACAACTCAACTGCAGCTCAATCAATATATCAACGCATGTGTTATTTGATTGCTATGACTTATTTTGCTTTCAGAATACAAATCTACACGTCTACACACATACATACACACACACACATACATATAGATAATAGTTTCGAGCAGCAGTTGTATCGATTTTGTTGCATACTTTAGTGCACATTAGGTGGAATTAGAATCGTAAAATAGTAAAGTACGCACATACAGACCTCAAAAAAAAAATATATACAATCAGAATCCAACATTTTCATACACTTACTGGCAGCACATTTATTTACTGATGTTTTTTGGACAACAGCGTTCAGAAAACGTGACTAAATTTATAAATTGTATCATGCTGTCATAGTCACATTTATATAAATAAGAAAATGCAATGGCGTATCTACGCTGGGATTGAAGGAGGCAGCTGTCCACCTTGTTGGATATAATAAGTAAAAACACTGCAGCCGCACTCTTGATTTGTACAGAATTATTTAAAAGAAATTTTTTAATTGAATAATATATGAAATAAAATAGCCGTGCTGCGCTTTACTTATAAACTTGATCTGCATAGTTCCAGACAGACGCACGGACATGGCTATATATGGATTCAGTTTTCAATGCTGATCTAGAATAGCTATATATTATACTTTGTGGCGTGTGTGACGGCTTCTCGCTCCCTATTATATATGAACATTCGCATAAACCTAAATAATAAACCCGTTGAATACATTGTATAAGAATTGTATGCGACATCCTTTTTTTCTTAAATGTCCTCCTCGAATTGGTTCTATCTACACCCCTGTGTCTATGTATATATGTATACAATATTTTGTATATGTACATACGATCTTATCACGCAGCGGTACATACTCGATTTGGTTGAGTAACGTAATTGATATAGAAATATATCATATGCAAACATTTTGAGCGCAACAAAGTTATGCAAATATGTTATGATTTGATTTGCTTCAGTGCAGTGAAATTTAGTACGCTAGCGCGAACATATTTCGAAACATGCACAGCCATAAATAACGCACACACACACACACACAATTGCAAAAGTGTAGTAACTAGTTTTACGAGTGTGTATACATGTGTAGCTGTACTGGCGGGTTGGGTGTTTGTTGTGCGTTATAACCTTGTACAAACGTTTGGCTAAGTGGTATGGTTATGAACCTATAAGCCTCCCTGAATCTGTGTGAGTGTTGTGGTATGTGAATTTCAATTTTTTTTTTTTTTTATGTTGTTTTTTTCCCAGTAAGTCTTTGAGTGAGTGAGCGTATGTATTTGCATAATTGCGAACAAAAATGGCGCTGCGGCAACATCCGAAAAGTACTTGACTTGCGGCCTACTACACAGCTGGCGTCGTTGTTTACGCCGTTGACTGAGTGTGTGCGCGTGTACACATACCTTAAGCGAACGAGCGTTCATAGTATGTACTTTCCAAACAAAAAGCATTAATATGTAAACATGTTGTTGCAGGATGTGTACACTATTTTGTGAGAAATCAATTCAATTTGCGCCAGCAAAATGGACTAATTGAGTTACCTGTATGAAGAGTAAGTTTGATGCTTTACGCTCGAGAATAGTGCTAATATATTTGAGCCTACAAACGACTGGGGTAAAACTTTTCGATATTTTTGTACTAAACGAATGCTGTTTTTAATAGTTTGATGGAATAGCGCGATTTTTTTTTTTTTTTTTTTGCTTTCTGTTTGTTACTAATAGTTTGTTATAAAGAAAACATTTCACTTTTTCGTAACGATTTCACTTTTTCGTGTTTTTTTTTTTTTTCATGAGAGAGAAAAAGAGAGAGAGAACACGAAACTTAGCAATTAACAGAAACAACAATAATGTGTTACATCATATGTATTACTACTTTTTCTATTGATCTATAAGGGACGCCTTCTTCAATGATGTTGTCACATCGTTTGAAAGGTATCACTTATGCGCATGTAATGGCGTGAAAATATGTTTATACATTGTCAGCATCAAAAGGCGTGTCGTTATAGATATATTCCATCTGCCTATCTATCTGACTGACACTCTGTAAATCGAATACTTGGATACTATATCTATCTATTGTAGTCTCCAAATTCTCGATTTACATACGCTCAGTCAGACAGATAGGCAGATGGAATATATCTATAACGACACGCCTTTTGATGGACAAATGTGGATGTTTCGATTCGCCCATTTATTCTTCAGATTATTTGTATTCAATGTATGCGCTAGCGAAGAGATGGCAGAAGGTCATCAACCAAAAGCGACAATATATAATTTATATGACTAAAGCACTTAAAATATTACACAAATAAAATACAGAACTTTTGCAGCAACCCAATAAGTGACATACACACAAAATCTCTCTCTATACATTGAGCTGACATGTGTTGAACGATTCGCCCCATCGCACTGTGGCCGGTCCTGTATAGAATCAACGGTCAAAAATACTTCCAGTTGATTTATTTTTGTTTGCTAATTTTCGTTGAACAGTGATTAGAGGACGAGAAGGCATGCAGTAGTGTTGCACAATTTTCAATTAAATGTCTGTCTGTCTGTCTGTCTGTCTGCCTATCTGTCTGTCTATCCTGTTGTTTCAAAAGACAAATGGGCAAACATTTTCTTGCAGTGTTTCCATCCACTACCGCCTGTTTTTTGTTTGTCGACTATTTTGAACCATTTACTAAATTCAAAAATTTTTTGTTTATCTTTTAAAAACCTTATTTGCCATTGTCTGATTTCAAGTCTATAGAAAACGTGAAGGATATATTCAAAACAACTAAGAAAATTACAGTCGGGCGTAACCGACTGTTAGAGGCCCTGTACCAGTACAGGTCCCGAGCTTATGACCAAGCTTATGACCACTTCTCACTGCACGAATAAGTGCATTATAAAATATTTTCTTATGTATGAAAAGAAAAAGGGAGGACGGAAGTATCATAGGTCGTTCAAATTCAATTGCTTATAAAATCGTCATTAATTATACGATTTTGATGAATAGAGGGGCGTTATCTCTACACTGGCATACTTAACATTTTTTGTGCCGAAAAATTTTTTATCCTTGGGGGTGATTTTATGTGGAACAAAACACAAAAAATAAAAATTGCATTGCAGAAACATGTTTAATAGAATTTGACGAATAACACAGATAGGAGGGGCAAAAGTTGGCATGTGACATTAAAAGTATAGAATTAGAAAACATTAACTATTATAAAAACTATGTATATGAAAATATATAAACGCTTCATCAGGAAGAAAATACAATTCGATATAGGCATCTATTCAAAAAATTAGTATTAAACAAACTATAGCTTGTACTTAAAACAAGTAATCGGAATCCCTCTATAAGAAGTAACACTTTACAAAGTAGTCCCTTTTCACATTTTTAACATAGCTAGCTAAAATTTTATTTTAACTAAAGCCCATCGACAGTTGCTTTCTTTTTTGGTTACAGATTAGTCTTGTATTCAAGTTTTTCATTGTAGATACTTACGTAGATACTGAGATAGAATAGAGACTTTACTAACGCAGTCCAATTGCTGTCAATCGAAAGTTTTAAAATTTTAAAAATGTTTAAAAATAAAATTTGCACGCTCCGTTGGAAAAGTACTCTACTATTCTGTTTGATGGCAATCGTGCTCGAATATATTTATATATATAGACGATGATGATGCGATACGCTCCGAGGCAAGGGCACATCAATCCATTTGTCTGTTCTGTCCTGCCATCAACCAGCCACTGCCATTCCCAACATGTTGTGGACGACGTTGTCGTTCGATGTTCGGTCGCCATACTGTGCTGTACTCGTATTTATTTTCGTTAACCATTCGCCGTATAAGCCTTTTAAAGTCCAAACCATGTTGTAACAACATCAACAATATACATATATACAACAAAAACAAATAATCACATAGACATCGCACACACACACACACACACACATACACACCCAAACCCACTAAGAGGCACTTGGCCTGGCCAACTGTGTGCGGCACGTGTTGTCGCATTGGCTTTAACAATCAGCGCATCTCACCGCTACAACCGGCAACCAGCGTTGCAGAGTCACTCCGCAGTGCTGCACTTGACACACTCGACACTGGCTTGAGTAATAATTTCGGTCCAAGGATAACACTTTTTGTTATTCTACAATAGTGGCTCGTTGTAGCTGCTCTACCCACGTTTCCTTTAAGCTGATGTAGTAGTAATTCAATTTTCTCTGCTTAATAATTTTCATACGCTTCATATTAAGCGCACACAGTATTGTAATTTTTACGCGAGCTCTGTAACATATTGATTGAAACTTTACTTGACGCGCGTAATAAGTCAACAGTTTTGTCAGTCAGGATTGTAAACGACAATAGCTGTTTTGATAATTCAAGGATACTACTTAGTGTATCGGAAAGCTTCGAAGGTAAAAGTAAATATTAAATATTCGCAATTGACAATACGAAACAGCATAAACACTAAAATAGCGTAACATTTAGTGTGAGGCTAGTTAAAACACGTTCACACATACAATTTCGATGATAAAGCGTAAGCATGTACCAAAAATATAATGTTTTTTTTTTATTGTTTCTTCGAAATGCATTAAAGACTTCACAAAATGTATATTCGGTGATCAAAAATCTCAAAAAACTTATCAAAAGATACTTGATACCTGATATTTAAAATTTCAAATGTATCACCGCGCTTCTGTTTATCCTTCTGACTAATATAATAAACTCTGAACTAATAGACGATTTTCTGTTCTTGAAGCTTTCTATAGTATGTCCTAGTAGGAAGCCACTATATGGAAATTCAAGTTGATTATGACGTATAGCTACTAGTTTTTCTATTACACTGCATAAAGTGCATACGACTACCCATAAAGGCGGGCTGGACACACCCATTGATATATATTTGAAAAAATAAGTGTGATCAGTTTGTATGGGAACTACATATATATCCACCAGTGAGCGTAGCACCATCATTAAGGCTTATGTTGAGCTTTGAAATATGTATAACAAGTCTTTGTACCCAATTTCAGATATTTATTTAAGGAACTGAAGGACTACTTTTCATTTGTCATGCCTGTCAAACTAAAAAAAAAAAATAAAAAAAATAAAATAAATAAAAAATAATAAAAAAAAATAATGTTTTAATAATATTTTTTACATAAAATAATATTCTTTTATTTACATTTTTTGTCACCTATATATTATTCAAACATTTTTTTTTTACTGTATTTGCTTTAGAAATGTTGTGTGCGCCCTTTAATCCAAATAATCAACGTAGAGTTTAGATCTTATAGATTCTGAGATATTGTATTGTTCAAGAATCTATATGATCTGGCATGGCTTATTCTGATTCATAATAAACGACCTTCATATACTCAATTATAGAATTTGGACCGGACTGTGTTTGAAAGAAAAAAAAATCGAAATACCAAATACGCGATAGGCTCTTTAGGTTTCTAATAAATACGTAGAGACTGTATATCTTTCTAAGGGAAAAGTCTTAGATAAATTAGGCTCACTGCGTTCAAATTTAAAAAAAACAAGTAAGGAAATTTCAGTCGGTCGTAACCGACTGTAAGAGGCCCTGTACCAGTTCAGTTCGCCTAACAAACACATTAAATGTTTCCCTAGCTTATGACCAAACACATGACCACTTCTCACTGCGCGAATATTAATGAAAAGAAAAGGGGGGTCGTTCAAATTCAATTGCTTATAAAATCGTCATTTATTATCCGGATTTTGGATTTTCGGATTTTGGCTAAGAAGGACGATATCTCTATACTGGCATACTTACTTTTTTTTGTGCCGAAGAAATTTTTACCCTTGGGGGTGATTTTATGAGGAAGGGGGGAGGGGCAAGTTTTTAAAATAAACTTGTGAAATTCCGGAGCAGTCCTAGTCGAATGCAAAAAACACGAAGTCTCTATCTATTACCGTTTCCGAGATCCTTTCGTTCATACGGACGGACGGACGGACGGACGGACAGACGGACATGTCTATATCGACTCCTCTATCACTCCTGACCATAATGGGGGTAACTTTGGGAGGTCTCCGACCATTATTTCTACCTGTTACATACATTTGCACAAACCCAATAGGCTCTTGTACCTTCGGTACAGGGCCTAAAAAATATGCAACCATTTTAACGCAATGGTAAGGAATCATACTCATCTCATATATGTATTAAAGTTTATTTCGTCGATATAGCCATTCTTTTTTGTCAGAAACTATGAGAGCTACTACTATTTAATGGACGTATGTGTGTTTTCTCCAGAATATAGTAGAGCATCTGGAAAAACACGCTCGCTTACGTGTTACATTCGTCTGTTAATGCTCTCAACCGCGTTGGAGCAGCGAGATAGTACAATACGAGGTTTGTTAAAAAAAAAACAAAAGATATTCGTGTAATGTACATTCGATTTCGGATTATATTGCTACAGATGTTTCGAACGTATGTTAACATAATCAGCCATTTTGTATTTTTCGTTTGTTATTGGCAGTTGGAAAAAATCGCTGAAAAAGCTTAGAATTATACTTCAAAGATTGGAGCAAGTGCGAGTATTTTATATCTGAAGGGCCTTACTATGCTTTTTTTTCGTTTAACAAACCTCGTATATATACATATGCAACTTATGTACATATGTTGTGCACACATATGTACCAGCACATACTCGTACTTGCAGTTTGTGTACGTACAAAAGCATGGCACAACATTTTAAAGTTGACAATCAGTAATAAAAAATTGAAAATTTAAGCCATAAAACTCTAAAAGGCATGCTTGGTCCCTATTGGCATCTATGTGCGCACTTATCCAATAAGCTAAAGCTTTAATGTGTACGTGTTAACAAATTATCGCATGGTAGTAACCTACAGAATTATTCTTATTAGGCTACTATGATATTCAATTGTTGCAGATACACCTGCAATATTTAAGAAGCCTAATTGTTATAACATTTAAATATATCACACAAACTACACGGGAACGCTGCCAACTTTTTAAGCTAATTGGCCAACAAAGTGTCATTGTAGTCAAAATTTAATGTCCTGTCATGCGTTTACTGAGCTGACGGGTTGAGTTTTGGGCTGTACATTGCCTGTATAGACTACCTAGGACAACACACACGCACTGAATCAACTTATATATAATGTTAGCAGTTAGACGGAAATGTATGAGCTTTAATATCCTAACAGTTCAAAACAGATTTATGTTCTATGCCTAGCTTCGAGGCATTTGTTTAGCTGGCAGCTTAATTTGTAAAAATGAAAACTGAACTAAAATATTTTAAGAAGATTTAATTGATTGACAGTCAAATATTTAAATAAAAAAATAAATAAAATATTTAAACAAACAAGTAATTGTTAAAAGTGTACAAAAGCCCGACTGAAACAAAACCAATAACACATTAACCAACCGCTGGTGTAAGCAAGAACTAAATTCGAATTATAAAACTATGACAGGACAATGAATGAAAACTAAACTGAATTGATTGATATTCATTCGAAATGCTAAATGATAAGAGAAACCTAAAATGATTTTAAAATAATTATTCAATAATACCCAAGTTAAAATAGTTCGTCGACTTTAATCTTTTTTCTTTTTTACAATATGGTGTCTGGTTGTCCCCATATTGAATTTTGATTACTGTCATATCTTTAGTGATGTAAAAACCATCAAAATTGATCCACGCGTTTGGTAACCAGAGTGGAACAAAGGAACACACATACGTACTTACAGGTACCCTTCTTTGGTTGTGCAGTCGGGTAAAAAGTTTTGAACTAGTTCACTTTAAACATTATAAGCGAGTACCTATATCAAGATTATTTCTAAATATCTTAGAAGTAGTCGGAAACAAATGTTAAGCAAGGAAACATAGAACGATACGAAACAATCTTTAATGATTTCAACATTCATTTGCAACCAGAAACTCGTAACAACGGATTTAGAAGAGCTAAAGGACTAAAGAACTGAAGCTGACTCTTATCCTAATACAATGGATTCATCTATAAACGATATGTATGCAGTCTCTAATGATATTCTAGAAATGGTGGATACATTGTCGACCGAAGTCACATTTCGGCTGGAGAATTTCGAAGTTATTTTCAGACATTACTGAATCCATGGCAAAGAAAAGTTGCAATACATAACGCACCAGGTTTCTACAAAGATGAAGATCTGGATAAGCCGGTGGAAATCTATGAGCTAAAAATGATGTTAGAAAAAGTTAAGATGAACAAGGCGCCAGGCTTAGATAGAGTGCTATCCTGAATAGTTCCAATAAACTTCTTCAAGAAAAAGAAAGTCTACGATTTTTTGTCGATTGTCATGTCATCCAAGATGGTTAAATTTATTGAAAGTGTTTACAAACACACTAAATGCGCAGTAAGGACTGAAGAGAAATTATCCGAGGATTTCAAACAATGAGCGATGCCAAACAGGGATGCTTATTATCTCCCCTGCGGTTTTCGTTTTACTTGAACTATCTCCAGACTATCTAATGAAAGTTCAGCTTATGATAAATGAACAAATATTTTATTATACTTATTGGTTATTAGATTTGTCTATGCTTTTGGTATTTTGAGCGATCCGATATAATAGTTGGAAACTTTTGAAATTAACTACAAATATTATATGAAATTCTATACGAAATTGAGCATTAATAATTAAATGATTAAATGATCAATTTTAAATAGTTGCAGCATTTAATTATAATTTAACGCAAATCGTGTTGTTGTTATGTTTATTGATTTTCCAAATTGAAACAATTTATGCGTCAATGGTTTACATATTAAATGCGAATATGACTTTAAAATTAAAAAAAAGAAGAAATAATAAAATCTGTTATACAATGGCATTCTTAAAGATTATAAATAAAACTTCTACTGCAGTTGCAACAATTCCATCACGACGACATTACGACAGCAACGGCTATGATTGTATAGGAATTATATAAAATTTTGCAGTCCGATGCTATGCATTATACAAGAAAAGTATCTGTACAAGTGCAGTTATGAACAAACGTTTGATTGAGTGAGTTTGTAGCAGGAAATCAATTTTAGTGTAGCTAAATTGTTAGTTGATTCATATAATGCCATCGTTGTACTCTTGTCGTCGTTGTTCTCGTTGTTGCAACTGCAGTTGGCAGTGTAGATACTTGTATGCACCAATGTATAGATACAGAATTTATTCTTTTTAACTTTGTATGAACAGTTTGCTATTTCCTTCCGGTTGTCGGACTTTGTATTTACTGTTTGTCTGTACGCTTATACGCCTGCTAGTCAGTTGTCATATATGCATAAATACATCCAGCACCTATACACGTATACAATGTATCTGTGTGTTTGTGTTTACTTGAAGCTCTGTATGCTGTTTTTCACTGCTTTTACTACTGTCCTGTTTGTTTAGTTTAGTTTTGTATTTACAATCAGCAACTGGCAATGAAAAAAATAGCAAAAGAAAAAAAAAGTGACAAATTTGACTTCTTTACAGCTTTGAGCTCAGTATCAAACGTTCGACCTCAAAAAGTTAAGTCCACGATTGTGGCAGAAAAGAAATGTAAGTTTCAGATACAAATTATATGCATAATATGTACTTTTATTGTTAGACTATTAGACTTCAGATCAGATCAGTGCTGTGCTGAAAATATTAAATCTAAATAGTTCATATTAATTTTTAGAATACTTTTTTATGAGAGAACTTTTAAGAAGAGGTGTTAAAATGGAGCATTTTGGTATATTATTAGCGCGAGATAAAATTCAAGGGGACGATGAATTAGTACTTCATCATCAAAATGACAATCATGATTCACTTTTAGTGACTTCCAAAAAAATCCGTGGAAGAAAGGAATCTTTAACGCAACCGTCGGAAAATGTAGCCTTCACGACACCACCTCCAATAATGGAATATGGTAATAAGCAGCACATACATAGCTCAGTCCCGGTCAAAAAATACGCAAATAAATTGGTTCAAGTTTTGATTGAAGGAAGGCACACTTCGATCGTGTTGGACGTACGAACGTTACGTGGTCCCAACATTGACTCGGACCACTATCTTGTCGCAGCCATGGTACGCACTAAGCTCAGCGTGGTGCACGCCACATGTGTCGTCATGCAACGAAAACTAGACGTCGGTAAGCTGCAATCACAACCGAAAGGAAACCTCTCCGTCTTCTCCATTGATAGGCCTGCCAAGGACGTCATTGGTTATAAAAAATTTAATTAACTCTTGGTATAACGAGGAGTGACGCATTGCTACTGTAGAGAAAAACGCTCCTATCAGCGAAATCTGCAGTCGATTGGAGAGAAACGGAGAGAAGACCAAGAAATGCATGAGTTTGAGGATTTTAATAAGTTATGTGAATAAAATGAATTCGAAAATTCTATCAATAGGTAAAGCGTCCGCCCGAAGGTTTTAAACCCGGAGTAACTTTCAGTAAAGACGAAATCTGGTTACAGTTGCGCCGCATTGACTGAGATTATGGAGCAGTCATTTTTCTAACCTACTTGGGGCGATGAAGCGATATGACACCGGAACAGCAAGATAACGAATGTAGAGACACCGGACTATAACGAGGTCCGACAAACGCATACCCAATGACAGGAATCTCAGTGTACTCTGTCCTATCTTTAAATAAAGCTCTTCTTTTCAACGGATATAAGATTCTGCTGCGCGTATTATGTAATCGTTATGTAATATTAGTGTGGCTTCAGATCAAAAAGGTGTACCAGTGACCAAATATTCACATTACGACCAATTCTGGAAAGACCTGTAAGCTTAGCAAAGAAAAGCTTTACCGTCTGCACTAGGTATCCCGGCAAAGATCGTTCGTCTTTGCATGATGAAGCTATCACAGACACAAAGGGTAGGAAAGAACCTCTCCGCTATCGTGATTCGCTGTCGTGAGATATTTTCAATCCTACTACAGAATATGTCGAGCTCGATCTTCCAAGAAAAATGATGCTGCTCGTGTACGCCGATGATATTGATATTGATATATAAGAACTGCGAGTCAGCAAGGTGTTTTCGGAGATTAAAAATGAGTCTGAATAAGGACAAGACGAAGTACTTGGAGTCTTCTCGCACGCCGTCATCGCGTCTTGGACGGCCAGTGATTGGTAAATGACGAAAAAGAGGGCACCCAGGCTTGCCTTGGAATGACCAGGTATGGAGAGATCCCAGCGTACTTGGCATTTTTAAAACTGTCGCGCACAAGACTACAGCAGCTGATGCGGTAAGCAAATAAGTTAATATAGTCTACTAAGGGTCGTTTAATGACTTAGTAATATATTGCCAAGATAATGAGCTTGCTGCAATAAAATTGTTTTACTTTTCATGACTTCTTAATAGTGGTTTTTATGATCGGCATTTTTATCTTAAACCAGCATTTTTCGGGCTTGCTATCGCCTTATTATCGGCCTTATCGGCCGTATTTATCGAACCGATATCAAACAATTTGTGTTTACTTTATTGCAAATACTTTTCACACATATTCCGTATGTTATATTCGTTTTGGTTTACAGTTTGTAACAGCCGTGAGTGACCGTATAAAGTATATATATTCTTGATCAGGCTCGTATTACCCTTGCTTAAGTTTGTATTCCACTTGGTATTGCTTACAAAACCCTAAACCTATTTTTTTTTTATTACAATTTTACTTGCTTAGATTTTACTTTCTGTATGAAACAATTTTTGTTTTTCTTGTTATTTCAGCTAAAACGCAACTAGGACTTCGCCGGAATCTTAACCTTGAAGAGGGTGGGAAGGCTGTCACTTTACTTTCACAATTTATTATGAAGATAGTCTATGGAATGTGGGGACTTATTACTCTATTAAAAGTACTTATCTAATACGTATCTAGTTAATAGATAAGTTTTAAAGTATCTTAACGGTAAAGTCGCCTATGCTCATTATTATTATTATTATTTAAAATTTTAAACAAAATAACAGACATATTCATGTATATTTTCACTCAGGCGCGAACTAGTTTCCATTTAATGTTTCATCAGTGTCTGACCACTAAACTCTAACAAGGCAAACACTCCTAAAAAAGCAGATACACACATACATGTGCATGGCAACACTGTACGTAGTGAGCTGCATTCCGCGAATGTTTGTTTAGATGTTTGAGTTCGATGTAGCCCATCCTTTGTGGCCATTTTTTTGCGCTACTTGGCTTTGCAATGTTTAACGCAAAGTTGCGGTTAGTTGAATATTATAAAAATGCATAAGCATATATCTATACACGGACATTAATCTATATATTACAGTCCAGTAAGTGTTTTGTGTACATTGTGTAGCGGTCAGCTTGAGTTTCATATAAGCAAGCCAAGGCGTATGTGTAGCCTAACAGGTACATTTAAAATATCAACTCATTTTAAATGTATTTTCACTTAAACTTTTTAAGCCGAAACATAAATAATATATAATATGTGCGGTCTTCAATGTCATAAGACTATGTCATGCGCACATATTTTCTTGCAATGTCCACTCAAACTTTAATCGGAGTATATCCTAGCGTTATAATTTACTTCGCAGTTAGGGATTATTTGTTTATAAATGCTAATGTTTATATAAAATAATATTTTAATAGTTTTAATACTTTGTGATAGGTCGCTAGCTCATACCTAAGATTGACGAAAGTAACTTCAAATTGTTGACACACTGTCAACTCATTCATTTGGCATTCATAGCTACAAAATTCTCTTTAATTTAAATTTAATTATATTTAGCATTATAACTGTTTGCTATTTAATAATAGTTTTGCAAAAACTAACAAACTTCTAACGAAATTCCACATTTAATTAAATTTGACACAACCAAGTGCACAATTAAATAGCTTTGAACTAAATATGTGGTCAATTGCACTCGAATTTATTTTGTCGAACACGTTGATTTTTGTTGCATTTAAAATGTATGAATTATTATTAAAACTTGTTTGTTTGTTCGTTTATTCTTCACAATGTAGCATGCTTAATTTTGCAAAATGTTTTTTTTTTCAAAATCTGCAATTATTATGCACAAACGTGATTATTTTAAAATGTGATTGCAATTGGATTTTGAACTTTACAAATTGGATGACAGTTTGCACTTAAATTTGTCACAAATTATGTTTTAACTGGCTTAAGCTCATTTTCACAACGCGAAAGTATAATAACGTTTTTTAATATAACAAATATTGAGGAATTATGGAGACACATGTTTCGAAATCTGTCACGAATTGTCATCGGACTGCTGGCTGTGACATTGCTGTTTATTTCTACATGTATATAATGTCTATCATAAAAATTAAATTTTTCCAATAACAATTCACTCTTAATCGGCCATGTCAAGAAAATTCCTTTCCAACCAAATTCCAAATCCGATCACGCGGAAACATTATTTGGTTGGTTTGAAATTCATCGCGTTTGACTGAGACATTTAGTAGATTTCAGCTTAAATAAATGGTGTTAAATTCTAGTGGCTATGGTCAGTTTATTCTTACTTGTGTGTTGCCTCGGCTTATAAAAAGATTATATACCAACTTACCATATAGGAGGTTAATGCCTAAAACATTCTTTGTAGACAATGTTTGACGTCCTGTTATTGTTTGGTAGCAAAATATACTGTTTTCGGGACTTCCAAATCGTAATAAAGCAACATTGATTTCAACCAAAGCTAACGTGTGACCCTCGGACTTCTTAATAGTAATCGCGAACTATGTTTTCTTGTGATTGGAATAATCGAGATATTTGCCAACTGCCCGTTTGCAGGACCGGTGAGAATGATCGCCACAATCACAAAATGTCTTTGAAGTCTTTAATAGATAATCTTGTGCCATTGAAAATGTTAGGATGGCTTATATTCCTTAAAAGCATGATAGGAGTACCGACTTTAAATAATAGTTCATGAATTGGTAAGCCAAAAGGTTTAATCGAATTTATAAATTCCTTGAAGAAAGTGGACAGTGTCTCTGATAGGTTTTGACTTGGCCAGCGATTCTTTGTATATTCAGAGTGTTGCTTAAGTCACTTAAAACTAGTGACTAATTTCAAATGATTTTAGCAGAATCAGTCCCCAAATTTAGATATGAAAAAACTCCTTTACAAGATTGAACAGTTGTTGTGCGAAATATTCTTGGGTGTCTCCACCAAGATAGGCTATTTGCAAATTTAGTTGTTGAATAGAACTCCAGAAGTGAGATGATTTAAGACAGACTTTAATGATATCTGCACACGTCCCTTTGGTAAATACAGGACGTCTGCCAAAATCCCCAGCAGACACGAAAATAAATCCTTCCACAATGGCAGTTGAACTTCTAACGTATTTCAACGATCGAATCACAACTGGGTCATTTCAGAATTAGACTTTTTCGCTCGACGTATAGATAAGTATAAGGTGAATACATGCTGCTTGCTTTGTACGCTGATGACACTTCGGTTTATCTCCAAGAATTTTTGGACGTCATCTATCAATGGCCTGCGCAGTGGAACATACAAATAAACAGTTTGAAGTCTGTTCTGTCACGTTGAAAAGTGGCATATGCCCCACTGTCACTTTAAGCAATTCAGCTATACTCTAGATTAGTTACGTAAAGACAAACGTTAAACATGGAATAAACACATAACAAAGTCGATCGGTACAAGTCATGCTAAATTAAAAAAGTTTAATTGGCTTCTACGTCCATCAAGTAAGCTACGGCTTAGCAATAAACTTCAAATCCACAAAATCATTGATCATTGCACTGACGTGGAGATACGGGAGATACAAAGTGTTCAAAGGCTGCAGAATAAGACACTGCGTTTAATGTTATACATTCCGTGATTTGTGCGTAACACGACCATCCTTCGTGATCTGGATATACCGACTATAATATATGAAATAAATCATCATAGCTCAAGATACAATGATCCGCAATCACATAAAACCCGCTCTTGCTAACAATTCAAGCAAAAGGCGTCTCAAGAGGCTCTACACAAAAGATTTATTAAGACGATAATAGACTCCTGCTTTTTAATTACAATTGTATTAATTTATTAATATTATCTTCCTGCCATTTTTTAACTATCAGCAACATGTTTAAAGTTTCTTTAGTGGAATGCTCAACATAATCAAATACATTTTGTTAAATTGAAAAATATTTATTTCTTGACTCGAGTTGTTGAAATCAAATCAATAAAACTTAACTTCAACGATTAACTTAAGAATTAGAAATGTTTCAACGACAGTTCTTTCTCGAAATCTTTTCGACAAAGTCCAGCACATAATTTGCACTTTTAGAGTATTTAAATGTTACATTAAGCGTACTAACCAAAGTGTATATACTGCCTTTTGCTTTGGAAACATTATGATTTTAGCCAAAATTGTGCACTGAACGCTGAAACGCAGTTAGTCAGGTGCCCAACTTCGTAATCAGTAAATGCGACAACAACAGCAGCAGCAGCAGCGACCAGATCATATTAACCGCAGAAACCGCAAATGCTTAAGGCACATTGAGTCTGGCCTATGTCGAATGTCGTCTGCGGACATTCACACTAATATGGTCATTAAGACCCAAGTGTCAATGCCTTCTACAACCCCAGAGACAAGACACTTATACACACACACACACACCAAAACAGGACACTTGTCAACGCCACATAGCTACCGCAGCGCAGCATGTTCGATAGCAATTTGGCGCGGAAGGAAAATTTGTGGCAAAATCGTTTTGGCAGAGTACATCAAGCCGGATAGGCTGACATATACTATGTATGGCATTAATGATTCTCATCTACTGTTGACGAATGCATGACGTCAGCTGGCGTTTATGAATGTGAATGTTTTATATCTTACTAATATGTAGATATATATTTGGTTCAGATTACAACATTACACCCTAATATATGTATATAAATATTAACAAGAATAATTTTGAGTACCTATCCATGGCCTTAGTTCCAACTACATTATTCCATCCTAAGAAAAAACCAAAACTAAACGCGGGAATTTATTAATTTTAATTTAAAAAGTGTTTAAAAATAAATATTAAGTAATTGTCAAAGAGGAAATTTCAACCTATGAAGAGACGTCAGGGTGTAGCAGAATATTTCGCTTTATAGTGGTAGGCAAATATAATTTAAACTTCGATTGGAAACTTTCTTTTTCAAAATTAATAACCTCTAATGAAGTATAGAATGAATATACTCTATTTTAAATGAAACTGTAAATGATATATTCCGACATTATAAACGTCTTTCCTTTCCTTTCCTTAATTTATTTATTTTTTTTTTTTTTTGCTCCACGCATCTTTAGGTTTTTTTTTTTGTGCTGCATTGTTTTGTTGTTGTAGCGAATCTGCTGTCTGATAATACGCATTTCATGGCTGTCATTATTTGCACACACACTCGTACTCACACACATACCCATACCCATACCCATGCACGCATGCAGAAGCACAGCAAAACGTCGATTTACGCTCGCAAATGCTGAATTTTAAATAGATCCTTTGAATCGCACTAAAAGCGATTTATCTTTGTCGATTGTGGATTACAAACATGTTTTGCAAAGCATTTTTCATATTGTCTCTATGCATAGAGTCTCGTATCCTCGAATCCTCATATCGTAGCCGCAGTTTCGGAGTCTACATTTGCTTCAAAATTTGTATATAGACATAGATATACGAGCCTTTTGCTGTTGGCTGTTGGCTGTTGCTAGTTGGCCGTTTTTTTACATATGCGTACGTGTGTATTTTCCTCGCTTACTAGCACGCTTGCTCTAATTGCGATCCTTACAAGGCAATCGAAACGTGCGTGTCTATATCTGTCTCGACGTCATAGGATTTGTATTGTCTGTACATTCATACGTACACATATTATAAAAGGACTGTTTATTTCTGTGTGTGTCTGTCTGTTTGTTTGTTTGTTTGTTTGTGTGGGTGGACGAATTCATCGGTCGCTTTCATCAGGTTCTCATATTGATTAATCGTTTGCACTTTGTTATGCTAGTCGGTATGGCCTTGAATGAAGGAACAAAATAGCACAGCACAGCATGCATTTTTTCCGGTTTCTCAAGCAAAAGTTTATTGCTATATTGTACAAATGTACATAATATACATATGTGTGTGTATACAATGCATAAAAGTATATAAAAAGAAATTAAAAGTGTCGGTTGGAGTATACAAACGAAGATAAACTTTGTACTAAATAAAGAACGCTACACTCGAATGTGTTCGACTTCTAGATACGCTAAGCCTTGTCAATTAATTTGTATGGCAGCTAGTTGCAATTTATTCTATTGATGCCCCCGAGTTAGAGCAATAAAATATTTTTTGAAAAAAAATGTTAGCTAAAAAAAATACTTTAATTATAAAATAGGACAGAAAATTTGTGTCTTAGTCCGATATGGAATTATATGGAATCTTTTTTTTTTTTTTTTTGCTAAACAATTTTTTCATTCAAAAACTCAGAAAGTGGGGTCATTTTTATAGGTACTAGCCTTTATAGAGAGGTTGTCACATCCATTAAACACTATCTGTCTAAAGAGGGAATATCTAAACTTGAAGACTTTATCTCTTACTAGCTTTTACTCGCGACTTCGTCCGCGAATCTTCCGATAAATAGTAGCATATCTAATTACTTTTCTTATTTTGCCTCATTTGTGGAACTATACGGGGGTGGTGTACTGCCCCTCTAATTTTGAACAAACTTAACAGGTTGACCTCTCCTCATCCTCTTAACATGTATACCAAATTTCAACTCTGTACCTTAAATGGATGCAAAGTTTTTTTATGCCCTTTGGTTGCCGGATTTTATATTATTTATTTATCTATCACACAAAATATTTAAATGGAGTTTGTATGTGGACTTAAAGCTTTGCGTAAGCATTTCATAACATTATCTGTTATATTCAAGTGAGTCGAATTATCTGAATTTTAACTCAACATCTATTATAGCTTCCGAGATCTTAAAGTTCATATATACGGTCAAAAGGTTATGTCTACATTGATTCAACGATGTGTATCAGTAACGCATGAGTATATTGTGGAGTCTGCTATTATTAGAAAGTAAAAAAATAATAAGGAAGTAATTAAATTTTGTTGCCATCAGAATTTTTATTATCAGCTTAACCCGAACACTTTGATATTTCAACCAACCCAATGCAAACATTTCATGTGCAGGGTATATTAATTTAACATTGAGTTATTCCCGACAGAGATTTACCTCTATAGATATTCCTACCCCTTTCATAAGTCCTCTTCCTACCACCCTTTTCATCTAATGCCACAACTCAATCATTTTAATTAGGTATTCTTCAAATCCAATCTTCAAACTCAAACTCTCAGCGGACGCAAGACAAATAAAATGAATGCATTTCCGTTGCAAAGTAATGTAATTAACAGAAAAAAGAGAATGAAAATAGAAGAAAGCAGAATAGCAAACATATGCAAAAAAGAAAGAAAGAAAAATAATGGAAATAATATAAAAACACAATTCGTTATGCCCCCACGCGAAAACTGAGTCCGAGAAGCACAAATGAAACGAATGAAACTGCGACTGAATGGCGTAGGGCGCATAAAATGGAATGAAAAATAAAATGTCTGCTCAATTTTCTAGTCAAATAAATTTCTACGCTCCAAAACTGTCAATTGATGTTCATTTCAGACAGTGCTCCTCGTTATTCGACGTTTTTCAGCAAGTCGCCTACACAAAAACTCGATAAATTATGGTAAATGAAATGCAGAAGCACCAACAGAAAAAGGCAGCAGAAAACTTTTAAGTAAATAGCAATGAAAGCAACAACAAGAACAAGTTTCGATGATGGAAAATTAAAATACTTGTATAAAGAAAAATAGAGCAAATTTTTACATCGTTATAAAGGAAATTTTTTACTCTTCAAAAATAAAAAGCGTTTCAAGAGAGCCAACAATTTTTAAGTTTTAATTTTTTTTAAATTAAATAATCATATTAAAATCTATATGTACATGTATAGTCATAAGAATTGTTTTATTGAAAATATGTTTGTATGTCATTAATGTGTGCACATGATGCCGTGCACATATTCGCCGTGGCTGGCTCGAATGAAATCTGAAAGTCTAATTTTGTGCCATTTTTTCGAGTATCTGCTGCGGCTTATGGGCAAAAGCTCTGCGAATTTTTATTCTGTTTATATTGAAATGGCAAGATCTACAGAAACATATCAGCTGTCAAATAGTGATGCCAGCTTAAAAATCAAAATTCGAAAAAAAAACCTATTAACCTTCTACCATTACTTCTAGAAAAAACTAGGAAGTCCATGGATGTTACTCAGCACTATAGATAAATTACTGCCTGAGACAATTGGTGTGCGGAACTATGCAGGATCTTTGCTGCATCAAATGTGGTGAAAAGCATGTTGCTTGGAGCGAAAATTGTAGTTTTTTGTTTTTGTACCAAGATACATATTCACAAAGTGAATCACCCCAGCAAAAGGGCAATAGGAGTACCAGCGATTTTACCAGCTCCAGTGAGGACATCTTGCTTACAAATGGTTTCCGTTCAAGTAGACAGCAGCCGAGACGATTTGATAGTGTTCTTCCTGTACATCATACATGCGACTTAGGCGACAATACTGCCACACCAGGGACCATAATGTAAAATGTATCTATGCAATGTCGCCAATAGGATCTGAAATCTTTTGACGCTGCAGAGGCAGAAGGATACCGATCGCTTCCTACCAATTGCGAGCTCAAGACACTAGTCGACTCTGGCGAAGGGGTATAAACAGCTAATGTCACTGAAATACCCGATCACGAGGGCTCATGGTTCCTGGGTTAAGTCTCCTGAGGAACGTGTAGAAGCATTTACTGAAGATCTAGATGCCCGCTTACAGCCATTGGATTAAAATTCAAACCCTCGGCAGTTCTGATCATCTGTGGCTTCCAATCACACTCATCCCTGAAAAAATTACAGCGCATATAAAGGACCTGAAGACCAGGAAAGTCCCAGGCGAGGATGGGCCTGATAACATCACAATGAAGACTTTGTCTGTGAAGGCGGTGCTGTTCCTGGTCCTCATTTTCAGTGTGGTGCTTAGACTAGGATACATTCCGTCACAGTGAAAAAGCAAACGATTTGTATGATCCACAAGGCTAGAATAGCCTTTCAGCATTGGATTCATACAGAACAATCAGTCTGTTATCAACCGCAGAAAAGCTTTTCGATACGTGCCTCCTAACGAGAATACTTGAAATCGAGAAAGTCAGGAGGAGAATACCACTATTTCAGTTAAGATTCCGTAAGTCCATGGAACGCTGGAACAGTTAAAAAGGTTGGTAAACTTTATCATTTACGGATATCAATCCAAAGAGTACGTGGTGGTGGCTTATCTCGATATAAGGCATATTTTCGATAAAGTGTGACATAATGGCCTCCTGTACAAGCTGAGGGTCTACTGCCGGCTCTTATTCTTGTTAGTTATTTGGCTGACAGGACCTTCTCCGTTGTTCTGGATGCACTTGACAGAACGGTGAGAGCAATAAATTTTCGGGCTGATCAACACTTTATTCACTCTTCACCAGCGCAAATGCGCACGGGCTCTTCTATCCCAGCATATGAACAGCAGAATATTATGATTTCCTCATTTGTTGATAATACAGCCATCCTGCCAAGGGAAAATGTGTATACAGTGGCGCTGATATACTCCAATTTTATCTTCGGCAGTTTGAACAATGGGCAAAACTCCAGAACATAGACATTAACCTGTACAAGTACAAACTTATTAAGGCTAAACGCTCAAAAATTAACCGTAGTCTAATGTAGTACGAGGATAGTTGCATCAGTAATTTTTGGAATAAAACATATTTTTTTCGGCAACTTAACGTTTTATTTCTCAACTTAGTCTGCTTTTAACTCGATACATTTTGTCCAGTGTTGATATTTTCAAATCTTTCAAAATCTCTTACCGCTTGCCCTTTATTCAGATGGACAAATAGGAAATAGTCACAAAAGGCGAAATCTGGAATATATGCTGGATTCGTAGCCCAATTTATGTACTTTTCCATGGCGACATTGTCTTGATGGAACAGCAATTTTTCCTTTGCCAAATGTTATCGTTTCTGCTGCTGCGATCGTTTACCTTTCTCAAGTTAATTGATATAAATGAAACCGCGTCCATTCCAAAAAAAAAATGCGCTACTCGGTATACATATTTGAAACTTATTAGCGTCAAATGTGGCTTATAATGGTGATAGTACTGCGCGTTATATTCCAATTTTTATTTTCTTCAATTTAACAGCGTTTCTAATGGTGAATCGAATTGCAGTTTGATGGCTCTATTTGTCTTTAATAATCTCTTAAATCTCATTATTCGTACATGTAAGTCGAACAGACGGACATTACATTTTATATACACTCGACATTTGATTGTGAACAAAGATTTATATACCAAACGGTGTCCGCTATGCGAGATTTTGTCTGTTTCAAATATTTGCAAAAACTTAGTATACCCTTGGTCGTTCAGGACATCACATGAAAAAAAGCCATAAAAGCAACAACACATTCTGCAAGAACACTTTCTTTCAAACACAAATACACATGCAATTTAGGCTGCTTCAATAGCTAGCTGCCAGTAACTGTATCTGCTCTAAGCCCTTACCCTTACTTTTTCATCCACATTTTGGTGTGTGTTGGTATGACGACGCTCAGAAGTGTGTTTGCGTCTAACGTGTTTGCAATCAATCATACTCGTGCATATATGAAATAACGCTATTTCCGTTTCGACAATTCCTTTCAACCAACACCAAAGACTCACACGTAACCGTAGCCGTAACCGAAACGGTAACCAATGGTTCAAGTGTTAGTAGCCATTGCGAAGGCATCATGTTGCATACTACGAACATATATCGTTGAAGACCGGATATGTGGAAACCGATGAAAAACGAACTAAAAATAATGCCAAGAAGCAAATAGGGCAAACGTTTGTGAAAATATATAAATTAATATATAGCTGACCCGATATGTGTTGCAAGTAATGTTGGGTTATGCATGAACAAACGAACAAAACAAACTTATTCTCTGCAAAAGAACGTGATCCGTTGCTCTTCATAATTAATGTTCCAAGTTATTGCAAATAATTATCTCTCTTCACATCGATAAATATGTACAAGCACCTTATAGCCAGCTAAACCTTACATCTAACAAATTTTGGGTCACTAAATAAGAATATATAAAAAGAACAAGTTCATTCGTTTTTATTTCCTATTATCAATGACTCTCTCGCTTCTACTAACGATTTCAAGCTAAAAACTGCTACCGAAACCATGATAAACCGCTTTGTTCCAGTTTTCGAAACCAAACAAAAATTGTTCTAAAGAAAATAGAATACAAGGATCCTAAATGAACGACATAGTTTGCTGAACAAAAGCTTCAAAATGAATGTATTTAGCGAACACTTGTTACTAGACCTCTATTGTTTGCATTATTTATAGGAGATCAATTCCATGACAGCCAAGCTAAGACTTTTATCAAAACTCTGTTAAAATATTTTTGGTCATTTAAATCAACTTCAAAATCAAAACAGTATCAATAACGGATTCATCCATGTCAGAGTCATCAGTATTCCCATCTTCCAATAATTCACCACTAGATGCTAAAGGGGCACTTCCAGAAGTACAACGACATCCTTCGAAAGAGCTGATTTCTTGTTTTGAACCATTCTTTTAGCCAGACATAAACTGGAGATCAGTGAATCGGTTGAGTTCATAAAAGTTAAACGTGCTTGTTGCGAGCCTCCGACACATTTTCGCACATGCAGCCAACAGGAAGAGCTGGAGCGGCAATGATTTTTGTGGCCTGTTGATGACATGGGCTACTACGGATAGTTTTCAAAAAACAAGAAGACTGTGTTTATACAATAAATTAGAAACTCTTCTGCATGGATGGTAAACTTGTGGAACTTTGCAAAACGTCCGCTTCTAAATTTAATATTAAAGACAGTTTTTCAGTATGTTGTCGACGTGTAGTCCAAGTCTACTTCCCGAAATCTACTTTGAATTAACCGTTTACGTACCAACATAATATTTTTTTGTGGGGGTCCGTTGCCATTTTTTCAATTCAATTCTATATGATATACTAAGCACATGCGTGAAGGAGAATGACACCACACTGAAGAGATCCAGGTTTAGGTAAAAAAATTTCAGAATTCATATAAGAAATTTTCATAAATTGCAACGGCTTTGGCACACATACTATTAGACAGAATTGGGTGAATTTATAACCGGATAAAGTATTTAAGACCTTCCCGTCAATCAAGTTCATAGGGAGTTCATAGCTGACATTGATTTTGTGCCATGAAAAACGTGCTAAATTTTCAATTTGCATGTCTAAACTCTCTTTCTCTTTCAACATATGCTCTTTGATCTCTTTAACGAACAGATATTTTATAGGTCTGCTAAATTTAATTGATTGTATAAATGTAAATCGAAGCCGTCCAGTTACTAACTCAAACACATAAAACATAAAACTTCATCAAAATCGGTTCAGCCGTTTCAAAGAATTTCAGTGAAATTCTTATGTCAGAATATAAAATTAATAAAAATATAAAAAAAGGCCAATAACGCTATTCATTAATTTATAACTTTTACATAGATCTCGAGCTTCATCTGCCGTAGTTCATAGAGTAGAAAATTGCATATCCAATAATTTTACTCTAAATGAAAGCAAAATTCGTATCTACTCGCTAAAAATATTAAATTCATTCATTCAAAATAATGAATTTAACTAAACGCAAATTTTTTCGTGAGTCACTCACACACAAATACACACGCAAATATTTGTATAAGAGTTGTAGTATCTGTGAATGTGTGAGAGTGTCTGGCTTGTCTCGTTGGGGCGTCTAAATAATTAAAAGACGTATCCGCCTACAGCACAAACTCACACCTACACACAGTGCGACACACAGATAGACAAAGCAGCAGGCGTGCGCCACTACAGAGACATAAATATGTACATGTATTAAATTTTCTATTTGTGCATGTGTGCATATTTGATTGTGTGTGTGTCTGCGTGTCACTTTACTTTTGTATTCCTTTGGTGTGGTCAACAATTTTCTTTTAATTTTGTCTTAATCCCAAAGCGGACTTGTATCTTCATACATATAACTGTATATGTATGAGTATGTATGTATGTATGTATGTGCGTTTCTTAAGATAATCTAATTTTCGTTTATTTGACCATCAAAGCAACCAAAAGCAAATTAAGAACGTTTAGCTTCAGGAGTTTTTCCCTTTTAATGAAAGGGGTGTTCTATACTATGATCGCATTCAAAGTGGGTCGCATTAGGTATTCACTATTGAATAGGACCGTCCATACATATACGAGTATGTGCATGTGTACGCATATCCCTATCGTTGATGCTTGGTTAACCACAATTTGTCATTTGTTTGACTAATTAGAAGCATTCTGGTTAATAAATACTAATTGCTATTTATATTTCATATAGGTTTTTTTTTTCCGCAAAATGTTTTGATATTATTTGCTCTTTGCGGGTTTTTGCGCTAACCGCACTTCATATCATTCTCGGCCAAGGACAAATACAAGGAGTAAGTTTGTTGGCTGTCATTCTTTATTCATGAAACTGATGAAACTGCAGTAATTGAATAAAAAACGAAATATGTGAAGGCCCTCATTTCATTCAACACATCAGAATAAATCATTATACTGCGCGGTTATTGCCTTCAACACTCTATCAACACTTCCTTAAAATTTAAGTAAGTGAGAGGACATCATTCCCGCACACTTACGTTTAATGTCCTAAGTACACGATTTTCCAAGTGGAAAATAAAGTTTGTTTAGATAACTTTGTTCGCGTTAAGATTGTCGACAAAGGATTTCAATCAAGGACATATTCAGAAACTACAAAATCGGCACCATTTCAATATAAAATTCGCTCAGTATTTGTATGTAGTGGTGAACACCGATACAGAGAATATAAAACCCGGAAGAGAAAGTGTGAGAAAGAGAATCGACTGCTTTAATCAAACCATACACTTCTACAGCTAGCTTCGCTACGCTTTGACTAGCTTGTGTATGAGCTGACATTGATTTACTGATAACAAGGAAAGAAAGCAGCAACAACACCACTGTACAACGACTCACAGTGCTGCAGCTATAATATGTAGACATGTATATTATTGCAAAAAAGTATAAATTAAATGCTGCTCCCGTAGATAATACGTTTGTGTCTTTTTTTTTTTTGTATGTAAAAGGCAAAAGAAATATTGAATAATTCTTTTGATGTCAAATAAAATCTATATTGGCATCGGTATGGTATGTGGAACTTATTCGTAAGCGATGGACAACAGTGGGTGTCATGCAACTAGAAACTTAGTTATTTGTCTAAAGATTCGGCATTCATACGGACTAGATTAGATTTGATAAAATTAATTCAAAACGAAGTGTACTGGTGCCGAAATGTTTCAAAAGTTTGCACTAGTAACAACCACTTCAGTAAAAAATGTTGAACTTTGAGCTCCTCTAGTTTTTTTTTATTTATTAAATAACAAGAAAATTTTAGTCGGGCGTAACCGACTGTAAGAGGCCCTGCACCAGTTTAAGTCGCCGCTCGAAATGGCCTTAGCTCCCTAATAAGAAAACTCAAATCAGTATTCAGGGAACACCACGAGGACGACTTGAGAATTTTTTTTTTTTTTTCAAATAAATCTCGTAGTTCCGCAAAAAAAAATATTAATAAAAAACATTACTATTACATTAGTATTCGCGCATAACCCTTACGCTAACACCATTTTGTTAACTGTAAATTGTCTCAAAGACTTTGACAATGGCTTGGCCATCCGGAATATTTGAAAATGCCCAATCAATTTGTGTATCCTTTAGTTTTGGGCGTTTCCAAACCCATTAAGGATCTAAGTCCTTTCTTAGCAAACACATTAAATGTTTCCCTACCCTATGCACCAAGCAGTATAAAACAAAAAAGTAGGAAATTAATAACAAAATACTGACGAAAAGTATTTTGCTCCTCCCTTCTTGGGCGTTTCCAAACCCATTAAGGATCTAAGTCCTTTCTTAGCAAACACATTAAATGTTTCCCTACCCTATGCACCAAGCAGTATAAAACAAAAAAGTAGGAAATTAATAACAAAATACTGACGAAAAGTATTTTGCTCCTCCCTTCTTACAGTATTAAAAGAAAAATGGATGACTAAAGCATAATCCTTTATTATCCGATTTTGATGATTTTGTCTTAGAGGGACGTTATATATACAGGTTGAATGCAAAAAGAACGCGTTTTCTATCAATTACCGTTTCCGAAGTCATTTCGTTCATACGGACGGACAGACGAACATGGCTATATCGACTCCTCTATCGATCCTAACCATACTGGAGGTATCTTTGGTGTGTCTGCGACCATAATATTTAACTGTTACATACATTTGCACAAAACCAATAGGCTCTTGTACCTTTGATACAGGGCCTAAATTAAACCTATTATAATTATTCCAGTTTTCTTACATAGCTACGACATTTTTTTTTTATTTTTTTTTTTAATTAATGTGCCTATAAATCTAATATATACTTAAAAAGCACATTAAACAAAGACGTAAGTGTTTAATAATTAATTGAATTAATTATTTTAAATATTGCAAACTGTACAAAAGTATTGCATACTTTTGACAAAAATTCAAGATGTGGCTGCAGTTACTACCAACAATTATGCCGGACATCGGTCCTCGAATGTAATCGAACGAGCAACTTCGATAACAGCTTGATTTGATCGAAGTAAGTGTCCATAAGAAGTTTCATATACAAAAACGCATAAATGGGCCTTCTTGTTGTATTTCAAAAACTTAGCAAAAAAAAATTTAGCTATTTAGTTGAATATCTGAAAAGGATAACATAATAAAATTTTTTTTTCTAGTTTAAAGTAAGTTCAGTCTGTGTCAATTATCTGACAACATTCAAATATTTTTTTCCAATTTAGTTGAAGTTTATAAAAATGTATATTCAATGAAACATAATAATCAAATATTTAACCTAAAGCCAGACAAACGTGCTAGAAAGCGTTTATTATTCTTGTCTACCAGTTGTCATAAAAACTTCAGCAACTGAAAAATTGCGCGAAGACAACTAAATAATGCACTAATATCTAAACTAGGGATTGTACAATGTTGTCGTAAAAGCGCTAAGATTAACTAAATTCCAGAGAAACTCGGTACCTAAATTTTACTAAAATATAACAAATTTAATATATTTAATTAAAAATGTAATTCAAGGAAAATGCAAAAATTACCAAATTTTTGTTTTTTGTCGAAACATTTTCTTGACAAACTGTTTCTAAGTAAATAGTAAGAAACTCCTTCGTTTCAATTCAAAAAAGAACAAATGAACAAAAGAAACAAAAAAAAAACGTGCTTAAAATGACAGATGAAGACGAATATGGGCAACAAAATGAAATGTAAAAAATGAAATTAGTTTTTCTATTTCATATACGCACTTCGTGCTCATTTTCTTTACGCTGGAAAATAATAAAAATAAAAAATCGTGGTTAAACGAGCGAAGCTTTTAACACATACAACAAAAGCCGAAATAGTTTTTACTGAGAATTTTCATCCGAATTATGCGTGAAAGAGTGCGAAAGTAAGTTGAAATGAAACAGAGAGAAGGGCGCACGACTCTATATGCCGAGAGCACGCACGACGATAATTTTTCAAACTGGAATTTCGAAAAATGCTTTTCGGCTTATTTGCTAAAATATTTAACTTTCAAATAAAATACTTTTGAATATGTTTTGTAACTAAAAAAAAAAAAAAATATAGAATTATTAAAGAAATAAAAACTTTATATTACTAAAGGAAAAAAAAATATTTTCAAGAGAAAAATCTTTGTGCCGTTAACTTATATAAATCGAGGTCTATTTGAAATTAACTGTTTATTCACATTGGAACGAAGAGCACGAGAGAGAGAATGCAAGTGAGCAAAATAAGTTGCGTTCTCCTTATTTTATACTTCGCTCTTTGTTTATTCAGCAATTTGTTCGTGCGCGTAGAATAAAATGTTGCCTTAAGAAACAACTGAGTAAATTTGCCGCTGGCCTACTGCTTGCGAAAGAAAGAGAGAGTCACTCGCAACAAGAGCAAAATGTTAAAACAAATAAACTGAGAGAAAAATCAGATAAATTTAAACCGAAAGAAAAGCAGTGCGTAAAATTTTACTCAGCTATCACCTGATTTCGTGGCATCATTTTTTCTGTTTTTTAACTAAAAAATATAAAATTATGCGAGAGCGAACGGAAGCGAAAAACTCGAATGGAACAAGGCAATTAGTTTAAATTAAATTAGAATTTAAAATATTCATGAACAGCTAAAAAGCGTTAAAAAATGTTTTCATTTTTATACCGCATACACGGCGTATGCGTAATGAAAAAGCTCTGTGATTTGCTGCTTCGTATAAGCACACATACATATACAGCAAAAATAGCAACAACAAAAATAGTAAATCGCATATGCAACGCCTTAAGGCATTCCTTGCTGTTCCCCTTTCTCTGTCGCCCGCATACAACTACATGCATCGTAATTCTGTGCCACCATCTCACAATATTATCACCACTCACATTCATTGCTGCTGCTGCTATGCTGCTTTGCTGCTACTGTGTGAATTTTAAACGACAACTGTCGTCGCCATTTGTCATTATGTCGGTCATAGCGTCGTCTATACTCAAGTTATGTTAATCAACGCAATTCACATTTTAACATCGAGGTTTTTCGTGTTTTGTCTTATATTTTGTATTTACTACAGTTTGCTCTCGACAACAGTCCGGCTTTGCTATAAATATATACATATTGCGAGTACATATATATATATATATATATATATAAGTACATGGTATATACTTACATACATATACACATGTATATTTTGTCGTGCCATTCCCTTACATGCATACACGTACTCTTTATTCTGCAGCTGTTTTGTCGCTGTGGCTTCTTAAAACCTTTTTTCTTTTACAGTACTGCCCTCATTAGCGCGCTTATTGTTTCTTTTTAGAATAAAATTTTTTTTCTTCAACTATATGTAACTATATATGTATGTATATGTCACTATATATATACATATATATGTACATAGGTATGTAGAAATTATTTTTTAAACCATTCACTTGTAGTGTAGAAATGTTATAATTTGTTTGTCTAAAAGTTTGTAACGCACTAAAGGAGTTAGCATAGAATCCAATACAAAATATACCACACATCCTGTGCGAAAGTCATCCAAATTTGCTAAATACAACGAAAACGATTTAATTATTTATTTCTTCAATACTTCTTGTGTCTAATTCAGCCAACAGACTTTGTCAGTACTAGGCGTAGAAATAGGACTTACCAACCGAATTTTTGTTTTTTCAGTAGTGAAGCATCTTCTGTTTCTCAGATATCAAATCTGTTTGCTACTTTCTTTCAATGTATCTAAACTTATTTGCGCAATAATTCTTTTACTGCTTATCCTTATAGTATCCCATCTTATGACTGTCATTACCATATCTAATATGCTAATATCTTTTCAATCTATTAAATTTTCATTTCTCCCTGATCCTGATAATATTCCCAGCATAATGTGCCAGTTTCATTTGTGTTCTTCTGTCATTTCTTTTCAAACTTTCTATAAAACAAAGCAAATTCCCAACTTTTTGGAAACAATGTTTTATTATCACATTACAAAAGAAGGCCAGTAAATCTGATGTCTCTTAATTATTTAAATAAATTATCACAGATCAATTGCAACGATCGATTGTGTCACTTGTTAGTACATTCCAACATGGATTTTGTTGTCTTAAATTATAGATGTGTCTTCTGATGTTCCACAATTCAGTCAAATTGGCCTATTGCTCTTTACTTTTTTAATAAATAACCTCCCTTTAGCAATAAATCATGCTCACCTATTTGTCATATTCTGATCTGTCCCAACAAAGTCTATTAAAAGCAGCAGGTGTTTAGCTACTATTTTCAACTAAACATTTCCAAATGTAAGTGCATGCACACACACTTCAATTCGCTTTGGAATCTGTTAAAGAACTCGTCTTATTTTTATTAATCTTCCACTTATATACAATTCTTAAGAGCTAGTTGGACTGTATTTATATATTATATGTATGTATGTATAATTGCGTGTATGTTTCTATTTTTATTACATAGCTAGTACTGTTTTATGAGTTTATTGACACATCTTTGTATATTAAAGATGTGTGCGCTGCATTGATCGTTTGTCATCCAAGTACATAATTTATGGATCGTAAATTTAATCGTTAGACGCGCATGCTCGGCTTGCTCACATCTTATCGTACACTGTATTTATTATTTCACGCACAAGCAGCAGGAAAGTATATTAAAATATATTGTGGAAGGCCAATGTGGTGTGTTTGTACTTGACAGTAAAACAAGTAGCGTTGCAGAAGCAGCGGGAACAATATGTTTAAATATGTTTAAACAGTGCATGACATTCCATCGTAGACAGCTTATTATGACATACGTTTTGGATGTTCATAAACTTTGTAGGGATATTTTTATAATTGATTTAGGCGTTCTTATGGACCCCAAATTTATCTATAACAATCATATTGTGTACATGTTTAATAAAGCTAAAAGTAGTCTAAGCATTCGATGAACTTTATACTACCAAACTGCTGTACCATTTAATTGCTCGTCCGATCTTTCGATTCGCATCTTGTACTTGGAATCTACATTATGTAACTCACTAAGATCGCATCGAGTCAGTTCAAAAGCAGTTTCTATTGTTTGCTGTCAAAAAATTTAATTCAGCTGCTGATGTACATCTACCACCATATGTGGATCGATTAAAATTAATGGAACTTCAGTCTATGTTGTTTTCTTTTATAAAATCCTAAATGGAGAAGTTAAGTTTCTTTATTCAACCCAATGGTGGACTCTTTGTCAACAAATTACGCTTTTCATGACTTACTTCGGTCTGTCTGCTATATCTATAACAAATTTCCTAACCTATTCTTCAATATATTCTTCAATAAATTGTATAAATTTCATATTTTAATTTAATCTCATGATTTTTAATTATGACTAATAAGGCTGGAAACATCATATTTGATATACTTTATGTTATTTCGTATAAATTATTAAATTTAGTTCCAGATTGGACCACATAAACCGACAGTTCCCGTACAAAACTGTTCCATCTTTCTGGGTCTTTGTTAAAAAAAAAAATGTTGTTAATTCAGATAGTAATGTATCAATCCTAACATAACATTCCTAAAAAAAACAAATCGATCTGTCAATCAACAACAAGAACTGGGAGACTATAAAAGATAGAGCCTTCGAAATTGAATATTTAGATAGGTTATGATCCATGAACTGGCAAATCCTTCTCTAAATTGTACTATACATAAAAATATGCACCTGTTTGCTAAGTTTTTGAATGAAAGGATTTTGGTTTTTATTGCTATTTTAGCCAAAATGCCAAAAATGGGTTTTGTGAAGTATAAACATTTTATTTTGTGTATCTTTCACCCATTCTAATAAAATAATTCACATGTATCCAGCCGTCCATCATGTTTGTTTCAGAAAAGTCTCCGATAAGGAAAAAATGTTTAAAATTTTTATAATTTATAAAATTTTTTCCTCTTATCCACAGTGTCAATCTTGTCTTTCCTCAATCAAATCCCGGTTGTAAGCTGGTATATATGAATAGGAAAAATTCTTGCAGTTTTCCAATCTTTTAGAAAATAGCCTGAAACTCGATATTTGTTAAATAGTCGGACGAGGTAGGCAACAGTGCAAGCTGACAGATTTCTGGTGACTTTTTAGCTTGAAGTGTGCTCTTAGTATGGCTGGTGACTTCAGCGTCTATGTTATAGTAATTGTTCGTTTGTCTATACCCTGAGTTCAATTGAATTAGTTCTCATGCCGAAATTGTGATTAGCAGAAAATAATCGAAATGCATTCAAAAGACTTCGCTGTCGTGCCATGTTGGAAGACTTTTTATGATCAATTTTATATTACATTGGCATAATCTAGTGAAGGAGAAAACTCGAAAACTGTCTGGGTCATGCGACTTAACCTAGTTTGATTGCTTTTTAGGGGGTTATAGAAAATTACGTTTAATAGAGAGGCAGACAATTTTAACTCGCCCTATTATGTATGATTATCTACCTTATTCAATTCAATTCAGTATAGATAAATTGCGGAACTTTTCAAATTAGAAAATTACTTATACGCACTGTTTACCAGGCATAGAAAAAAAATCATTCCTGCTATATAAAAAGAATGTAAATGTAATTATGTATAGAAATGTTGTTGTTATTGTTATTTTACATTAAAAATATATATAAAATATGTTCCTCTATATAAAAATTGACCTAGAGTCTGCTCATAATTCAAACATTTTACAACAAAGTTCCGTAAATACACGTTCACTCATTTTCATTTAAAAATTTAAAGCTACGCATTAAAGTATTACTTATGTCGTCAAATCCTTTAATCCTCGAATACTGACTTTGTTGGTATCTGACATCAAGTCAACATACGAATATTGCTGCAGTACATTTAATGAAATCATTAAATATTCAAGGCGAATATATTAATTTCATTAAACGAAAATCCGTGCACACTTTCACACTGGCGATCCAAAACTTAAGCACCACAAATTAACCGCGAGAAAAATGTTTATGCGTTGCTATGCGATGCCATACGATGTGCTGCTGGCTTTGCGTTGACGACACTCGTAATTACAAGTGGAAATATGAAACTAAACAACAACGCCAATGCGCGCAATGGACACAAAAAGCAAATAGACAGAGTCAACTACTGCTCGTCGTGTAGCAGGCGAGTGGCAATGCTTCAATAATTAATGAGCAGCTAAAAATGTCACGCAGCGTCGGAATACAAAACAAAACAACAACAAAAACAAAATAAAATAAAAGGAAAAACGGAAACGGAAATGTGGCAGAAGCCGACAGCAACAACAGCGGCAACGGCAGCCACCATTTGCTAAATGCGTTTTGGAGCGCACAGTAAACGCGCTTGGTCAATGCGATTTGGGATTTCGAGGTTAACGACAACGGAATTTAAATGAATGCTGATACCACTGCCAGTTACTGTTGTTGTTGTTGTTGCTGTTGTTGAGATGGCGATGGCAATGGCTAAAAGGGTTTTGAAAGTATTTCGTATGAAAAATGTGCACCGCTTAATTAAAAAACAAGCTAACGAGTAAGCAAACAAAATAACAGCGAGACGCTTTATCTAGTATATCAAAAATTCAACGAGCAATGAATATCAAGTTGAGTGTGCAATTATTTTTCATAAATTACAAAATATTAATTTATGCAAATTGAAAATATAACAGAAATATATACGAAAAGAATGTTTTATATAGATGTGTGTTACAATTTGGTATTTCTCTTAAAATGGCGCGTGGCCAATTTATTATTTCGTTTAGGGAGTGCAAATGATTATGCCAGAAAATATTTTTCTTTCCTTTTCTCTAAACAACGGGTTTTCCATAAGTGTTTGTGAAACCTATGCATTCACAAGGTGTCTTATAGTATCTTAAAAGTTATTAAAAAAGTCCATACATTTTACTATACACACACACACACACACAAGTGATTACAAACCCCGAAGAGAAAGACAACAGCTTGGCCACACACACGCAACCGATTGCAAGACAAAATTTGTCAAGAACATTCAATTTGTTTACAAACCGTACCAAACACACGAAAATTTTTAGAAATTTCAGTCGATTTGTAATCTGTATATGGGCTGCCTAATGCCTATATTTAATTATATATCATATAAAGAATATATATAAAAAAAAATACAAATAAATATTTATATGCACAATCACTCACCTTGCAATCGTCGCACTGATTGATCAGCGAATACACCTGTCGGCAGTCAAAGCGAAAAAGTATCTCCGCCAGTTCGCAGGTGATGCGCGACGCAAGCGTATCGACCTCGATGAGATCGTTGAGTATGCGCACACACTCTGTGCCGCCCGCCAGTGTTGCATTTAGCGCAATCGTATGCAACGCATTGAATACATTTCGTTCGCAACAATGCCGCAGACGCAGCGTACGCAATTGTGCAATCAATTCGCTGGGCGATTTAAGGCTGCACAAATGTGTGGGACTGCTTTCAGCGGTGTCGCCTAAGTAATCAAGGCACTGTTGTTCTCCATCCAAGTTTATTTCATCGTCATCATCATCGGCATCGTCATCGGCGATATTTTCATGCTTGCTGTTCGGCTCTTGACGCAGATAATTATATTTAAAATCGTAATTGTTGTTGCTGTTGCTATGCACGATTTTTGCTTTATTAATATTTTTATCATGTTGGCTTCGCCGATTTATTATTGATGACGCCTCCGCATCCTGTTGCATAACTTCCTCAGCCATAACCACCACATCCGGCGTGGTTGCTGCAATTTCTCCTGTTGCTGTTGTTGTTGCTGTTCCTTCTGCTTCATTATCTACGCTTGTTGTTGATGTTGATGTTGTTGTTGTTGTTATTATTGAAGCTGTTATTGGAGTTGGTGGCACAAAATCAATTGACACCTCCGCTGCATCCGCATCTGTTGTCAATGATGCAGTTGTTGCTGTGCCAGTGGCCTTTGCTGTTGTTGTTGTTGTTGCTGCTGTCGTCGTTCTTTTTGCCTTTGTTGCTGTTGTAACAGTTTTTGTCACCGTTGTTATGGTTGTTGCTGTTACTGCTGCCCCTGTCATCATTGGTGTCCGAACACTTCCGTTCTCGCCATTTTTATGCGGTTCGTACACATCACGGCGCACTTTTGTCATAATTTTATTAATATTGTTTTTGTTCTTGTTGCCGTTTTTCTCGTTATTATTATTATTATAATTATTATAATTATTGTTGTTGTTGCCGTTACTTTTGCTCTCACCTATTCTTTCGTTATTATTTGACTTATACTTAATTGTGTTTGTATTAATGAAGTATTTTATTTTATTATCATGAGTTTTTGAATTATTTAATTTATTATTATTAGTATTCGACCTATGCTTATTATTTAAACGTAATTGTTCGCACGATTTCGGACACGTTGGTGGCCCGGGACCTTCATCGACCCATGCCATAGGCAGTGTACCAGCAGAGCACTGACCCTGAAAGATATACAAAAAAAAAAGAAAGGAAATATTTTAATTAATTATGCGAAGAAACCCTTACAAAAATATCATAAACAAAAAATATAGAAATAACAGAGTCAATTATTTTAAGTAAAATACAAATATAAAATTTGTATATCCTTTATTCATAAAGTAAAGGATTAAGATTCGTAAAAGAAACAATATATTAATATCAAATATTCATAACGGAGGGACAGGTTTTTTTGACAATCAGTACTATCCTTTAAAGAGGGGCTGGCACGTTGGAGTCGGAGAGTAATCTTGATGGCTGTATCTGTATCAAAGTGCGCCAGATAAACAGACACGTCTATATCGACTCGACTTTTTGGTTGGGAGCACCCCTTTTAATATTTAATCTTTTTGGAATATTTCTGTTTCAAGTTATCTGTTGTGAACTTTTACGGTTTCATTTATAAAGAAGACCAAATTTGACGCTTCCAACTAAAGTAACAAGAATAAAACAATAGAAACTTAGACGGAGGAACAGGCTTGTTTAGTTAGTGGTATTCGCCCCTTAGCCCCTTCGCCCACTTACTATCAATAAAAGTTAGCTGAATAAATAAGCGAAGACAAAGCTCCTTTTTTTTTGGCACATACCATACTAACCTAATCCAGTAAAATAGGCATCAAACTTGGTCTACCTTATATGAATACTTAGAAAACAAAGATTTAGGTCCAGATTGAACAACTACAAGTGTCAGCCACCATACAAATCTGTCCCACATTTCTGGGGTTTTTTAAAAAGAACATTTTTGGTAGAAATTAATCAGCCGTCAGGTTCGTCTAACCTAAACGTATAACCGCGAACTGGTTAGTGAAGCACTCCACCCAACACTAATCCTACCTATTAATATTATTTTTTATTTATGTTTTGACTGAATACATTTACTCTAAAAATAGAATAGTTACATAAAATAATGTTCATATTTTTATAATCATCGTGATTTATGCTTGATAAAAGATTGGATAACAAACTTTAAAAGAGAAAATCAAATCAATGATCAAAACGGAAAGGTGTTTGACTAAAGGACGAAGCAAGTAAGTGCAATAAGCGCAAATGGGAACAACACAACGCAAAATTTATGAGAAGGATTGAAAAAAAAGTTTATTCGGACAATTCAAAGAATAACCATGCAACAAAAATGACTTTAGCCTGAGTAATGCCCAAGCTTCTTATTTGTTACAAAGAAAAACAAACTGCACTGGACTGGACTTTCAGTTTGACAGACCTATATAATCCCAACTAACCAAAGGGTACGTCACAAACCGACTGCCATTCATACACGCTGACACAATCACTCCAATACCGAAGTAAAGAGAGAGTGAAGCAAAAACATTTCTAACGAGTATTCAAGGATTTATCTCATGTTGACTGCCTTTGTTGATTTAATGGTGACCATCTGCGACCCAACAGCAAACGACAAAGAATGAATGAATGCAATAAGAATTCAATGCGTAAAATAAGCCGATATAGGCAAGAGGAAGGAACGGGCCACTGTGGAAGAGAAGCAGCAAAAATTGAATTTCTGTGGAATAAAAAAAAAATGGGAATAAAAAATTGCGGAATTAAAATCTCTTTGTGCTCCGGAAATACACAAAATAAGTAATAACCCTTCAGAAACATATTCACACCATTCGCACACACCACTCCTTTCATCGGCTTAGTAAATCGAATTTGAAGAACGGAAGCCCACTTCACCATTTCACTTTCACCTCTTTCGCTCTTTATTTATCTGACATTCGCACATTCGGGATGCGCTTTGTGCAAATGAAAGTAAGCAGGAAATCAGCTGACCTTTAACACAAATACGTTATGAAAATTGGAAAATATTTTGACAAATTGAAATAGCGCAAACTGTGCGAATAAATTGAGCGTCATCATAAAAGTAAAAAAATAAAATGAAATTTGGATTTGTGTGGGCCGTGTGTACCATAACGACTAAGGTACATCGTTTCTCATTCTGATTTTTTTTTTTTTAAAACATTCTATTGAAGTTGTTAATGTTGCTAGAAACACCAAGTTAAGTCTATCTTACATTGCTAGAAGCGCTAGCCTTTAATCCCTCTTTAGTAGTGTTTAATGTACGTTGTCAAGCCCTCTCTTTGGGGAGTAACACCCAAAAAACCTGTCCTCCTTTCTGAGATTTGAATGAAAAAAAAAAACAAACAAAATTTGGAGTATGTATCTAACTTAGATTCGAAAGAAATATAACATGTAGCTCCATATCGGAAAACTAAAAGGGGTAGATTCCATACAAATATGTCCCCCTTTCAGGAACTTTGTAAGAAAAACGTTTTAAATATAAAATATCTCACACGAATAAAGGCAGAAATATATACCCTCTACAAATTTAAGGTAATTCGATTCAAAAATATATTTTGCAGATAACAAATATATTCCATAATTCCGTTTGTTATCGCATCCTTCAGTCCTGCTTCTAAGTAATCGCATATTAATTATTGAGAATCTTCAATAATTTGTCAATCAATTAAAATGACAACAGCAACAGATCGAATTATGTCAGTCATTATAAACGTTATTGCGACGTCAAGAGGCACATTTCACCCTTTTCGAAAAGCAATTAACGGTAATGATGATTCAAGGATTACAAACACATTTTGAAATAGACAACATGCAGCGAACAGCACAGAAGCAACATCTTTCTAACATACACATGTGTACATATGTATAAACTTACAAGGTGTGCCTAACAAACAAAAAAACAAAGGAACTTTTTCAAAAAATCACATTTTAGATGCGCAACCACTTTATGTTTCTTAGTGCGTTCTAAAACTGAAAAAGGAGATATTACACTTTTCAATGTTAGTTTCTCAGTAGCGTGGGTTTTCTAAGAACCTGCATTATCATCACCCTGTATATCCATTTGACCTATTTTAAACCGCTTAAATCGCCGGTGCGGGCAAAAAACTAAATAAGAACTTAAACAAAATAATGAAAGGAAAAGCTTTAGATGAAATAAAATCTGTTTTCCTTTAGGCACACCTTGTATGTATACACACATACACACATACACACATAACTACATTGCTACAGAGGCAAGCCTCGTTATCGACTGCAACACATAAGCGAATACACATTATATTCATTATGGTTATGTGTGATGTAATGGAAGGGGTTTATAATCTGCTGTTGGGTCAAGTGTTTCACCTTGCCAACGATGTCGCTTTCCATTCCATTGTATAGCTTATTATAGAAACGCATCTGGGGCCACGTGTGTGTGTGTGTATACAATATATACCTAGGCACATCTATGTGACATTGCTATGCACTCGAACAAAGCAGCTACCGCCTCAAGTGGTAAAAATGCATTGTCCCCTAAAAATCTTTTGTTCTCAATAGTTTGTAGCAGTTGCACTTAAACAGAGTGAATGTATTTCATTTTTCTTCTTTTTTTCTTCTGCTCGACAGTTTATCGTTTGGTTTTTTGGTTGCATGCCATGATGCTGAAGCAACAATTGCTTTGTATCTTGTATGTTGTCATGTTGTCTGAGGCACTTTTACACTTGGCTTCAGATACATAAGTATTTGTACAATAAATACCAACATATACTCGTAGTATATATACATACATATATGCATAGTTTGCTGATATACTTCGAAAAAAGCTGCATCACATGTATCCATGGTTTTGCGGTTAGCCGTCAGTGCATTAAGCAATGGTAATACAGCTTTTAAATAAAAGTAAAATACGAGTAATCATCTAAGGAATGTGTGTGCTTTGAATATGCATAAAACCATTGGAATATGGCATAAGCTACTTATAAATGCGCATTTGTTGGCAATTTGTCTCGAAAAGTATCCACAACATTCAGTTGCAATCGTATACTGTGCAAATAAATAAACTTTCCTTTAATATTTTGAATATGAAAAAGATGTTAAGCCATGTTCGTTTGTTTGACTGTGATACGCAGCAGCAGTGTAGTGTGCTCGATTTATCGATACCCTACAGCGCCTTTAACCTGGACTAATATAGGATGTATATTCTTTAGCAGCGTTATAATTTGAAACTCAATGAAACGAAAAAGCGACACTACGAATACACAAAGATATGCATACATAGGATTTAATCTGTAACATGACTAGGTAGGATACATATATACAGTGTTTCCTATTATCTTCCTCTCCTCATTATGAGGTGCTCCGTTGGAATATTTTTAATTTAATCATTTAATTATTTAAGCAAAAAAACCAAAGCAGGTGGAATTGCAATATACCATAATATAAACGATAGAGCCTGTGTTGTTACTCCATAAATTCATCTCAAGGCAAAACAATTGAAATAAAGTGGCAGAAATATGTGCATTTGAAATAAATTTGGACCAACATAATTAAGTTATAATAGTGGCATTTCTCCCAACCAATCAATAAATGCAATTATTAAATTGATCCACGAGAATTTAATAAAGTACACACCAGAAGTATCGTGGACTCTTATAAAAGCTTACAATAATATTCCGTTAATGTTGAGTTCCTCAACAAAAAACTGTATCTTAAAGATATATCAATCAAATCCTAATCAAAGTATTTTTTTCATACTTCAGATACCATAAGCAACTCGTTGAAGTTGAAGTTGAAAATATGGAGTCTGTATAATAAAATGTAAAATAACTTTTAAACTTTTTATTGGAAATTTCTAATCCTGATACTGCACTCATCACATTCGGAACTGAAGAATTGACTTTTATCGCAAGTGAACTGCAAACACGTTTTCCCAGAATGCTGGAACAGATTTGTATGAAGACTAACCCTTCTACTGATCCCAACTGAACGCATATAAAATGTTTTATTATGATTTACTTAAGATATAACAAATTTAACGTCTTTAGCTAAATTAACAATAAAAACAGAATATTTTTAAACTAAAACTCAGAAGAAAAAGGGGTAAATATTTATTTTGGTGCATATATAACACACTCTTAGAGATATGGTGTGCCCCTTTGAATTTGAATTGAATACAATCATTAATCTATACATAAATAGGCAAATGCAATACTTTAGCACTCCCTCAAAAAGACATATTTGAATGGTTTGTTGGAGCATAATGCTATTTTTTTTTTCTAAAATGTTGATTCTAAGGTAGTTCAAACCCAGCTACAGCTCCCAACCAATCACAAGAGCCTATTCTCTTTTAATTTGCCTTTCTTCGATCTCTCAGTTTGTCTATAGACATTGTTGCAACTATTTGTACTCTTTTCGCTTCTACCTTTCCATAGTTCGAAGCGGACCAGGCACAGTCCATTTCTAATCGCTGGATATATACCTGGTAGCAGATGTTTCATCCATTGTAGAAAGAATCTTCTAAGCCAGACAAACTTTTCATGTTTGAACTTGTGACATCCGCTCAGTAGCTGAGTGATATATACATAAGTTACCGAATCCATTTTTCCTATACAAGTCCAGTACGAGCTAATATATGGAAATGCTGCAAATTTTTCTAATCTAACGACTTGGTTGCGAAAAAAGATGTTGACAGTCATTCACTTGAAAATGACCGACAAAGATTCTTCTACGAACGGCTCAAGCAGCTCATAACGTCCGCTAATACACATATATCCTGGGTAGCCTCTGAACAGCCGTTCGTAGGTGATCTAACTGTGAGATGTCAACAAACACCTCCCTTGATTTGGGTTTGATGCGCTGTGCATGGTACCCGCCACCGCAACAAAAAATCACTCCAATTAAAATAAAAAGCGAGCCACGCATATGATGACAACCCCCGCAAACGATATAAGGACCACGATTTACGGATATGCATCTGGAATATCCACATCCTTAATAGGGATGGTGCAAATAACCAGCGGGTTGATGTCTTCGAAAGATACAAGGCTAAAAAAGCATTCTGTGGCATCTAAAAAAACATCCTGACATGAACATAAACACGAATTTGAATGCGGTTTCATGGTGAGTGGGAAACTACGGTGCCTCGATTTCAGATTCTAGAGCTTAGTCGCGGTACGTATCAATGCAAAATATTTTAATCTCCGGAAGAGAAAGGCGGAGTTACTTTCTGTTAGGTCATAAATGGAAATCTGGGTATAGATGCACAGGGATCACTGAGATTATAAAGAAGTCATTTTACTAACCTATGAGGTTAACATAGTCCTGCGTATAAAATTCCAGCGACTGCACTGAACTATTCACCTTATTCCAATAGGTGAAAGAGCTCCAGCTCGCAAAGCTTATAAGGCGGGCACAAACTCGATTGGTGGACGACGTAGTAGAGGACGTTCCTAAAGGCGGCCATGACCGAACGACGGTTAAAGGCAACCTAAGTAAATACATTTTATATGGCCTGGTATCAAGAAACAATTCTCATATTGAATATCTATTAACGACAATAAAGTATCATTTAAGAATTTCGGTTTTCCGCAACCAAACTGTTGTTGTTAAAACTACACAAGATGCTCTGTTCGATCTGTCTGACTGCGTGTTTGTATGTCTGTTGTACCTCAACTACAGAAACTAAACTAATCCAATTATGCTGCAAAAAATTTGTAATAAAATGTTGATGGTCGGACTGCAGATAAAATTATGCATTTTCCATTTAATCTATTAAGATAACTATTCACGTTTTAGTCACTCAAACTAGCTAAAACATTTACAAAACTAATTTAATAACAAAATTTACTGATTGACTCCCCACTACCGCTCTTACAACCAGGTCAAGGTTTGGTTGTCTGTCTTTTGAAATGTTAAAATCAATAAATGCCAGAGCAGAGTGCAGTGCGAGTTGCGTAGTGTGTTTGTGTGTGTGACTAAAGTTCTTGTAGTAGTGTACGTATGTATTAAATGCATACAATTACAAAATGGTACACAATGTGGCGTATGAGTAATGTAAGTCTTCTCCCAAAATAAATGTGAAAACGCATAACTAAATGTGCAAGTGCGGCTTTTTCAATGTGTAGCTAAACGGGCTGTTAACTAACCGGCACATTGACACAGTAACTGTACTAGTAATGCCACATTGCGTTTTTTAAATCATTCAACAAAATAAGAACTCTGCACGCCAAACAGTTGTGGTATGAAGATCTGAAATCTTTATTGAAATAAATGTACAATTTGTACAATGTCAAATTAATACAAATATTATAAATCAGCTGTGTTATGCTATCACACTTGCAACGAGCCGCAATTTTTAACAAGCTTAGCGTTCACAAGGAAGTATCATATCAGGCATCAGATGTGCTTGAGAACTTATTAAATTCATTTAAATGTGCGGCCCAACTTATTCATTTGAAAGTCTGTATTACCGACATGGAACGATTGCACTTCTTTATCAGATCAAGCAATATATTCAATTTATGCATTCGCCGAAATAAGTTTCTTTAAAGTGTTGCAAACATTGTAACTAAACTTTAATACTAGTCGCACTCTGGATGAAGTGTTTAACAATTATAGCGAACAACAACAAGCGAACAATACAAAACACATAGCAGAGAGTACAGAGAGGCAGTAGTGCATCACGCAATCAGGTAATACCAAGAGTGCACTTGTTCTAAGCACCAGAAGCAAAACACTTTAAATGTTGCAGCTTAACCTCGACAAGCATTTAACAACAACAACAACAACAACCAAACCAATGAGAGCGCTTTAGTCGCGCAATAGCCCGCCTAAATGTCACCCTACACATTACAAGCGAGCAGTGTATGTGTTAAGATTGTCCAACTCTGTATTTCGCCATCACCATCGTCTTTAGATGTTCAAACATTTTATACATCGTCTGTTAGGGTTGTCCAATGACTGGCCCTGTCGTCAAATCATTTTGCCTATAGCGTATTTAAATGTTGGAATTGCCTATACTCCTTCGCTGTAACTTGCTGTCATGCTGAATGCTTAAATAACAACAACAACAACAATAACAACTACAGGTAACAAATAGTAAGACAAGCAACAATAGATGTTTATCAAAATAAAGAAAATGGAGACAACAAAAAAACTATGAGAAAAAACAGACCCGACGACAATTGCAGTTTTGCTGAATGATTATGAAAGAAAAATTGCATTGGCTACGCAGCCTAACGCCTAAATGCATGCACATGCATAAATATGTACAAACTTCTATGCCTATATATGCATGTATGTATGTATAAGTGCAAGTACGAGTATAATACAATGTACGAGGTGTGTTTTAAAAAAAAAGGTGCTTTGGTTTACATCATCAGCAAATTTGTATTATTTGTTGTTTTGGTGTGCTGAGCAACTTTTTTATTAGAGATACAAGCTCTTCACAGAAAGCCGAAAAGATGTTAATGCCGAAGCATACCCTGGATGCACGAAATGTGAAGAAACTAGTTGTGGACAATCGTCGAATCACTATTAAAGAATTTGTCGGCATAACGGTTGGCTCATGCCATGCAAATATTACAAATATTATGGCTTGAAACATTTGGCAGCGAAGTTGCTTCCGAAATTGCGAAATTTTGATCAAAAGAAACATCACATCAGCATCGGAATTTTTAAAGGAATTACTTTGAAGCTTACAGTACTGATATATTCATGTATAAATAAAACTTTTTCGAGACAAATAATTTAATTTTGAACACACCTCGTATGTCTATGTCTGCATATGAGTGTTTATCTTAAAAGTGTGAGACAAAGTGGCAATGAAAAAGTGTGAAAACGTGTACAAAGTGCCACCACTACTAACAACGAAACAAAAAAAAAAAACTGCAATAACAACAACAAAAGCAGCAGCCAAGGCAACTAGAATGCTTTTACTTACGTACAGACATATATTTCAACAGGGCTCTATATGTATGTGTGTGTGAGTGTGTTTGTGGGTATAATTGTTTGTCACTTGAAACCCGTTTGCCCTTCTGGCGGTTCCTACAGGCACACCCTAGACATATGAATATTTACGAATATGTACACAAGAGTACATGAGTTGGTTGCACACTCGCTTGTTGCAATAAAAATAACAGCAACAACAACAACAACAAAAATATCAGCTGCAACATCAGCATCATTGCCATAAATGTTATTATCATGGATATCATTATCATCATCATAGGCGCCATTATCAACGGCATGTCCATGCATTTGCATTTTCTGCTGTTTTTAATACTCTACTCTATAGTTTGTGAACGACATTATTATTTAGAGACAATATTTGCAACGCTTTAAAAGCGACAATAGTCATTTCGAAAATTATATACATACATATATGCCTGATCAGCGAGATAAGACTAGTCGTTCTAGCCATGACCATTTGTTTGTCTCATTCTCGAACATTAATCAATTCCACAAATATACGTTAATACAATTGTTACTAAATATTTTCGAATTTAACAAAATTATGCCCCAACATGTCAATACATATTGAAAATGTTTAATTTAAATAACCTTTCTAAAAATAAACTCCTAACCAAAGGTTATTAAGGTTTCGGTTCTACCCAAACTAATGTTTTCTCTTATTTTCCAGCATTTTCATTTTCATTTTCTGTTGCCTAGAAGCGGACATATTTATAAATGTGGGTGGAATTTTAGACAATTTGTATGTACATGTGTACACAAGTACATATGTATGCGAAACATTTTGACGCTTGCAGTTGGCGGCTGTCATGGCTGTCTTTTCCACGTTCGCATACACGCGAATATGTAAATGTCGCTTTGCAGTGTCAAATGCATAAACATGCCTGCGGGTGAGATTTAAGATCCTTCCTTCATGTAATTCCAAGCATTTGTCTGTCGGTCTGTCTGTTGGTCCGCTTTGCTGAAAAATGTTACCAGCGAATGCGAACGAGGTTTGCTCCAATAAATAAATAAATATTTGTGTGAGAATAGAGCAGTGCCTTTGATTGTTTTATATAATAAATAAATTAAATGAAATAAGTCTATGCGCTTATAAAATGAACTACAATAATAATAATAATAAAACCTACAGAGAAATTGAACAAATAGTGTGGAGAGCACACTCCTTTATGCAGACAGTTCTAAAAAATTATATCTCAACTGTATCCGTTGCATTGAGTCGCGTTCTGACCGTCTGAAAAGTTAACCAAATCACGAAAACATGGCTATTGTCAAAGCAATTCGGATAAATCCGAGTATAACTCCGCAGAACCAACAGAATAAAGTGCAGCATAAATAAACGAAAACAATTTCCGACAGGATGTAATAGTCGAGTAGCCCGCAAAAAGCTTTTCAGGTGTGGTAAACATGGAAGAAGCGTTTAAAGTTAGCAAACAAATATTTTACAAAGCCACAATAGTATTCTCTGAGGAAAGCAAATTCTCCATTTTCAAAATAAGAAGAAAAACCATTTTTGAAGAAAAAGCGCTACGACTTTCAATAAAGAGAATTTAGTATCAGCATCAAACATAAAATTAACAACGGAATGGCTTCCGTTTTTCCACTTTTATGGACTTAATTTTGAATAAAGCCTTATAAATATTTTAAAAGACAATTGTGTATAGAAAATGACTTTTACTTTCAACAAGATAATGACCCCAAACACAATGTACGACTCTGACTATGACAAATTTTGATTATCGCTTATATGGGTGGGGGTGGGGCAACGCCCCCTCCAATTTTGTCAAAACGTAGCCTTTGTTCTTTTCCACTCTCTCATCTATATCTGTACCAAAATGCATATCAATTGGTTAAGCGGTTTAGACGTAAGAGAGGAAAGGTCTCTTACTGTTGAGTCTGAATCGATCGGGGGTTTAATCGATTTCTGAGGCTATTGCACTTTCGATGTATTGTCTTTCGGATAGACTGGTTAAACATAACCAGATAACAGTTTGTCGAATGTTTGTGTTTGAATTATATTTTTAGAAAATAATTGAAATGCTTTTAAGTCTGGAATTTCCTTTGAGCCCGTTGGCCAGTACGTAGACCGGCCAGAGGAGGCTAAATCAAAATTATTATTTGGATTGGAGAGCTTATAAGGTTAGCCTATCTCGAACCCTAGTGTGGGTGTTTGGCTTTAAAAATACCAGCTGCGAGATATCGAGATCCAAGACTGTTAAAGAACTTTTTAAAACAGTCTGCAGTTATAAAAAAACCTGGGTGGATAGTAAACTGCTGAGACTGATATTCTTTCGTAGGGGTTTTTTGCAAATAATTTGTTGAGTATGACTCTAACAAGTAATGTTTAATTCGCTGACGAATTAATAAACCCGGTCCAACATGAGCTTTACCGTCTGGGTGATATATAGCTTAAAATACGTAACCTGGGATATGAAAATGGTTTTTATTAGTGAGATGAATCTCACAGAGTAGTATCACATCTACTTCGTTAAAAGCCAGCAACTTAGTCCGAGTTTGCGTTGAATGACGCCATTAGCGTTCCATAGTATTATTTTTGAGTCTATGGCACTCATTATAGTGAAATAAGTATTTGGAGCATCTGGTTTTGGGTTTTCGCCAGTTCTTATAGAGTGTTTTGCATCATTGTCATACATTGCGACAGAGTAAAGGGCAACATTTCTATGCTATTCAGGAGTCTGTTTCACATGGTTTGGTTTTCTCTGTATTATTCCGTAAATGGGTGGAATTTTTTATAGTGTCATGATTTGACTATGTACGATGTTTAAGTACGTTGGCATATGATATAGTCGCCATCGTTGCTGAGTGGGTTGTTGAGTGAGTTGTTGCTGTTTGGGGGGAATCGTTGTCGGTTGATTGAGCATTTTTTAAACTTTGTATATGGGACATCCTTAGTAGTTTGCAGTGTGATTGCCACCACAATTGCTAAATTTTTTATTGTTTGAGTTAGTTTTGTGTTGACCTCAGTGGTGTGAAGGTCTCCGCAGGCAACACAGATTTGGTACTAAAAGTCAAATCGATATAGACCGTCTGTCAGGCTATGAAAAACTTGGAGACTATTAAAGATGGGGCCTTCAAGTTTGGATATTTAATGTCTTCTGTTCCGTTTTCCGTAAGGAAGTGTTTAATAAACGTCCTAACCGTTCTCTAAGATTTGGTACCCATAAAAACCTGCCATCCTATCTGAGTTTATGAATAAAAAAATATTTTTCTTATTATTTAAGAAAATTTAGTAAGTCTTATACTCACTAATAAAATATTCCATATGTGTCCATTTCAGATTACTAGAACTTTGTGCCCTTTCCAAGAAAAATAATTTATTGTGGTTAAAATTAGTTCGAAACGAATAACATATCCCACACGGACCCAGATACTTATATATTCCACAAATTTCGAACTCCATGTGGATACAAAGTATTTCGAAGTCGAGTCGACTGTAGTTTTGTGTTACTTCTCTCTAACGAAATCCCTCTTTCTCTTATTTCTTTCTTTGTATATAATCAATGCATAATCCATATAAAACTTGTTAAAAATATGGGGTAACATGGATTGGCCTCCTTTGTTGCTATTGCAAATACTAATATTTTGTTATTTTGGTATTCGTGATTCACATCCAATACATTGTATAACAAAAAGATTTACGATTTATTTACTATAAATGCTCGGCATCAATGCCGTGTAAGTGTTCACCTTACTTTCAGTTCATCACCATATTTGAAATAGAAATAGTTGCCCCATATAAAATTTTATTCCTTAGCTTAAATAATGTTGTACTACTTGTATTTTTAATTTCAAAGTAATTCATTTTCATAGTTTTTATTCACAAAAAATTTATAACTTCCAATAATAATTAATTAAGCTTGTGTGCTTTGGCTACAAAGACAGACTACAAACTAAATACTTGTTCCTGTTGAATAAATTAAATTACATTTTGTAAAATTTCAGACGAATGAAAGGCTTTTACTCAATTATTTAGTTTAATTTATAAATCAGAGCAAAGACATAAGTAAACCTAATGTAAAAGTTCGACGAATAATGTTGAATAAGCACTAAACAAAGCATTTCGAACGCAGATATTCATCAAAACATTTGCAAAGCTGTTGATAACTTTTGTGAGCTTCATTCAAAGTGCATACAATTACAAGCACTAATAGATGACTGCCTTCCTTCCTGCCTGCCTGCCTGCCTGCCTACCTACCTTGGCTCTTTCCTCTATTCATTGAGGCTTCGATATTGTTGAGCTACAATTACGGATTTTATATAATTCAAAGCATCGGAAGAATATTGTATGCATGTAAGTGTATGCTCCCAGAGGTGTGATAGATTTCAATAAGACATGAGAGGGAAATTATTTAATAGTTGCGTAAATGCAATACATTGTTCGTTTTATAAGGCATAAATGCTTTTACTACATATTAAAGTTTAATATATACGAGTACATGTGCACACAGTGGTATGCAAACAAGTTACTTGTTCGCTCCATAGTTTTGCTGCCTGTTTTCAGCAGAAACTCAACGCTTCAAAGAAATACTGCAGCAGCAGAAGAGGCAGAACAGAGTAGAATGGGAAGCGGATACAAAAGTTGTTGCTTGTCTGCCACCATGTTTGGCAGCTATTGTTCAGCCCTTTTACAGCCTGGCAGCAGCAGGAATGCCACACAGACATTTCATATTGAGCAACATGATGCGTTCGTGAATTGCTTACTTCCTGTTGTCTTTTTTTATTTTTTTTATTTTTAAGACACATCCTGTTGATTTTTACTGCTTTTTACTGCCAGTAGAATTTTCCTTTTTTTTTTTTTGAATATTTGAACAATTTGTTTCTCACTTCTTGGCTATTTCATACATTGAAGTAGTATTTAATATTTAAACATGGCCAGTGGCGCATTAATGCAATAAAGCAAAAATTTGAAGAAAGCTTTTTATAATATTGTAAAATTACAGTTATTTACAATTACATTGTAAAATAGACAAAATCTGGCTGATTTCTAAAGTCCACAATCCAATAGTCAGCAGGGCTGCCATTTTTACTTTTGTGGTTTCGTCAAATTCATGCGATTTTATTTGGAGCTACTAACAAGTTCGTTATCGATATCAAATTTGCAATATTTTGTTATCGATATTTTTCATTTCCGTATGTTTCTCAATTAAATTTGCCAGTGCTTCCAATCGCTTTGTTTTGAAAACTTTTCCATATTTTAACTGCGTAAATATATATTTGTGCACTATTTTTCATATATTAATAGTGTTCATATAATTGATAGTGTTACGAATATTTGACAGTGGAAACAGCTTTTTATTAGACCCTGCACCGAAGGTACAAGAGCCTATTGACTCTGTGCAAATGTATGTAAAAGGTAGAAATAATGGTCGGAGACCCCCCCAAAGTTACCCCCATTATGGTCAGGAGTGATAGAGGAGTCGATATAGCCATATAGGTCTGTCCGTCTGGCCGTCTGTATGAGCGAAAGGATCTCGGAAACGGTAATAGATAGAGACTTCGTGTCTTTTGCATTCGACTAGTACTTCTCCATAATTTTACAAGTTTATTTTAAAATTTTGTTTTTTCTTACTTGTTTTTAGCGATAACCCCATATAAAAAGATATTTGCTGCAATTAAAAATCGCCAAGCACTACTAAGGTGGACTGACCTAAACAGCTGCTGCACTGTCTGCTAGATCACGTTAAAAATTGGCTTCAAAATTAAGTATATGTGCTATCAATCTGTAGCAATTTACCTACCTAACTACTATTAAAAAACTTTTTAGATTTGACATCAAGAATCAATAATTAATGTTATGAATTAATGCCTTGCCCAGCAGACTCACTAAATAAAAAATATTAGATTCCAATGTTTTCGAACCAAGAAGAAGCGAATGAAGATTATTAAATATATATATCTAATATTTTTTTTTCATTTCTTTACATCTGATCATATTTGAAGTAGAAATGATTAATAAAAACTAATTGTTTTTTCAATGCAGCTTTTTCAAATTTGATAGAAGTGCTTATGAAAAATGTTTTACTCATTTATTTAATTTTAGATTAAGTTTAGATTTGCCCATCAAAAGTTTCATAATGTTGCATTAACAACGTATCCACTTGTTTATTTTCAATTTTAACCTAATTCGAAATAGCACAACAGCAAGACTAAACAAGTAAGGAAATACAGTCGGGCGTAACCGACTGTAAGAGGCCCTGTACCAGTTCAGGTCGCCTAACAAACATATTAAATGTTTCCCGAGCTTATGACCAAACACATGACGACTTCTCACTGCGCGAATATGAATGAAAAGAAAAGGGGGGTCGCTCAAATTCAATTGCTTATAAAATCGCCATTTATTATCCGATTTTGATGAACTTTTTGGATTTTTGCTTAGAGAGACGTTATCTCTATATTGGTACACTCAATTTTTTTTGTGCCGAAGAAATTTTCACCCTAAGGGGTGATTTTATGGGGAAGGGGGGGAGGGGCAAAATTTCAAAATAAACTTGTGAAATTCCGGAGCAATCCTAGTCGAATGCAAAAAACACGAAGTCTCTATCTATTACCGTTTCCGAGATCCTTTCGTTCATACAGACGGACAGACGGACATACGGACGGACGGACAGACGGACAGACGGACATGGCTATATCGACTCCTCTTTCATTCCTGACCATAATGGTGGTAACTTTGGGGGGTCTCCGACCATTATTTCTACCTGTTACATACATTTGCACAAACCCAATAGGCTCTTGTACCTTCGGTACAGGGCCTAAAAAGTATTCTTTAACATTTCAGTGTTCTCGACAATATTTGCTTGAACATAGCATACCATCAATGCTCGTGTAGCTCCTTAAGAAATGTCCAAGTCTATAAAAGACAACACAAATCAGTAATTATGCTATGTGAAGCATTATTAGACAAGAAGGCGTCATATATATTATTTCTACAACCATTGTCCGCTATTTACTCGCTAAGAATAAAATTCAATAAAAGTGCCACTCAAAAATCATACGACAAACATGACAAAATATTTATGCATCATTTTAATGATATCTAAACACCCACACACATACACACACACACAAAATAATGTCCTTCGACTCGTTGTTTTCACGTATATCAAAATCCTTGCGGCTTATAATAGCACAAACAAAGAAAACCGCACCCAAATTATAATACAATGTGCCCCAGACCAAAACTCAGCTAAATGCAGCGTAAAGGATCCGGTCAGCTGATGTAACAGTCGGTTAATAGGATGACGTCTGCCGTTATGACATGAGGCATATGATTGTACTAAAAACCAGAAACCGACACAAGCAAAATAAAATTATTCAATGTGTAACTACGAAAGCGTTTCAGCTTGGCAACACAAAACGATGTATCCATCTGAGTACTAATTGCGTCAAACACATTTCTCCCTTTTTTGTGCCTATCGATGATGGGGATACAAATAGACAGTTTGCGTTCATATCTTCACATAATTATGAACAGATATCACGTGTTCGATGAAACTAATATCGGTAGGAGAAGTTCAGTCAATCAACCATTCGGTTTGGTCATAGCTCATTTGCGTAATGCATATGCTAACATACACACATACACCACACATACATATGTAAATGTATATGTATATGTTTATACACATATACATATATGATTATATATAGATATAGTTAGACATACGAGGTTTGTCAAAAATGTGTGCTTGCTAAGCTTTGCGAAAACACTTTTTTGAAAAAAAAAAAAAAAAAAAAGAAGTTTTTTATGACAATGAACGCCCTGGATGTACTAGTCCACAACCGATGAAAAGGATGAAGCAATGAAGAAAAATTTTAAGCGAACAACCGTCTCGTTAGCATCAGTCAATTGTTCGAGGATTGGTAACAATTGTATTATATCTGAGGCGGACTACGTAAAATATAAATAAAATCAAAATTTTTATCGAGAAAAATAAAGTCTTAATTTATTATAACAAACCTCGTATATTTAAATAGCAAAAAATACCAAATTATATCACATACATTTATTTTTGCCGCACAGCCCATTTAAAATTAAATTTTCCCATTTACACCTACGCATTAAAATAGTAAATCGCCTGCGATTTCGGCCGCTGAAAATTCTGATGTAATTTGTCATTTTTAAGTTTTATTTTAGTAATTAAAAATTTATTTAATAAAAACTAGAAATATCAAGTTTATTGCATATTACGTCAATACTAATAAAATATTTCTATATAAGCACAGTTCGGAGCACTAGAATGTGTAGTTTCCACATAAAAACGTCCTTTTTTTGTTATAATTATTTTGACTAGCAACATCAAATTTGATGTATTTCAAGTTAAGCCAAATAAAATATACCTTACAATCCAGTTCGGCATGTAGCATCCAATACAACTCTGAGCTTCAACTGAATATAGGGTATATCGATATCAAGTATACTCGTTTGCAGCAGACTTTCTTGTTTCAATATAGAAATATACTCGACTGATGACAACAAAATTTATTAATTTATTTATTGTTTATTGCATTTAAATTTTTTACTTGGAAAGTTCTGCGCACATTCAGTCAGAACAAGTGCTGCATCTATTTACATTGATTTCAGTATGCGTAGGAGGTGCCTTTTTCTGACTTTCGGTAGAGGTTAGGCGTTGCTTTTTTCTGTTTACCGAAAAGTAAACTTCATTCGTATTGTGGGCATATTTTATTCTAACTAAAAATGATTTATCGAAAATTATTTTCACAAATATTTGTGAAGACCTTTCAATATAAAGCGGGCTTGTGGGCAATGTTGACGAATGCAGCTTTACTTTGATGTTTCAATGGTGTCTCAGTTGAAGAAAGCGATGCGAAGGATTACTTGTTCACACATATTCCGTTTCATTCGCACCGATTTCTATAAATTTACTCATAGACTTACCATTAAACTAACAAACTAAAGACGTATTTATTTCAACAAAAAAAATGTAACACTGCACTGCAGTATCCTGTGTGTGTTTTCCTACAGGTATTCTTATCAGATTTTATGGTTTTTTAGCCGATATATTCCAAACAATAGTTCAAGGTTTTCTTGTTATAATTTTTTGTGCGCTTATTAAGAACAAAAATTCTGAGCTGACAGTGCCTTTTTTGCTAGGTTTCCATCACCTATTTTCCTTTTGGTTCTTATATTTTATATCTTATATCTGATCTTAAGCAAATTTCATTCATTAATCGTGAACTTATATAACAGACAGATCAGACGGATTCGTTATCAGGATCGAAAGTTGAGTTGACATGCATTTTTGTAGGTGTCACGCCCACTGCGCCTCATAGCTGTTTGCCTTCGATATGTATCAATACGGAAATTTTTTATTGTTTTATAATTTTTTTTATTTTTTTTTTACTTTAACTAACAAGGAAATAAGTGCCACAGACTCTACAATTAGTTATTTAAATTCCACTTCTGCAAATGTGTATTTCTATAATCTAAAAATGTTTTTGTTATTTAGTCACATTTTTTGCCTCCCTTGCTTACCCCATAAATATTATATATAGAGTCCTACATTGATGCGGCAAAAATGATAAGTGATACGTTTTTCACACTGAAAATGTGGGTAAAGGCAGCCAAACCCGTCTGGTATCTGCCTAACTACATAAGTGGTCGGTTTAGCAGTTTTCAGAATTACAACAAAAAATTCTCCATTCACCCATTTTGCAAAGCACAGTAAACTGTTTTAATTAGCTTCTACCATTACCACATATCAAGCTCTTAACTCTTTTCACAGTCATTGAAACATAACCAATCTAAGGCCACAATTGCGATTAAAAATTATAATGCACTGGAATCAGAATAAAAAATAAAAAATAAAAAAACCGAGTCAAATAGAGAAAAACTTTGCAATGGAGAAAGTTTAAATCGTTGTGGCTTTCTCTCGCATAAATGTTTCATGACAAACATTGAATGTTGCAAAGGTGTACGTAATCTAATTGGAAGCAGGTGAACTTTGTGCAAAGCTTAGCATACTTAGAGCAATTGCCATACCATCCAATCCATTTTGCCACAATTGACAGCCACCACCGCTCTTCACCAAAAACCCAACTCGACAGCGATGGAAGCGGAGCGTTGGCATCGGCGACGATGTTGTGGCTTTATACACGTAGCTTATGCCGCAAGGCGTTTGTACGTGTATAGTAGCTATGGGCGGGAAAGGAATTTGAATGTTGGCTGCTGCAAGCAAATTAGAGAATCTTTAGTGCTGTCATGAGAACATCATTATCGTCATCATCACTAAATGCAAGCGTCATCGTCAACGCAGGCATGCAACACGCTCATCATCCTTATTGTCGTCATCATCATTATAGACGTTCTAGCACTCAAAGCGATAGAAGTGATTCGCCTCTAATTACTTTCTAATGAGATTTTCGTATTATATGATGTAGAGTGTATAGTAACAACAACAACAACAACAACAACAACTAGAAACAAATATGTACAAAGAAAATTGGCAACTATTTAATAACGCAATTTGTGGACAAAATATTTTATTTAAAAGCAAATTCAAAGTTAAAGTTGTACATTAAATAAAATAAAAACTGTGTGCGAATATACTCTTTTTATTAATTTTTATAAAAAACGAAATAGTCAGCTGTCATAGAGAGATAATATTTCAACTGGTAACTGCAGCCCAAATAAAGTTGTCTTAATTTATCGCAACAAATTGCAAGACAATAATTTGCACAAAAAAAAAAAAAAATTTAAATAATTGAAAAATACTCGCAATGATATGAAATATGAAGGCAAATAATAAAAATATTGCAACCTACAAAAAGAATGAATGAAAAACACTTAAAAATGTATAAACATTTAAACTTATGAAGATGGCCGATATGTTCCATTGAGGGTGAAAAAACGAAACAAGACTATGTATGGGTATGTATGCAATGATGTACGCCATTGTGAATTGCATTGTGTAACAGTTCGTGAAAAAATAATAAATAAATATATGAACACAGTTCAAGCTTGTGAGGGATAAATACGGCTTTCTGAAAATGCTTCATATTATTGCATACTTTTGGGCGCTGCTTGTTCGTCTGCGTTTGCCTTTACCCTGTGTCAAAATACGAATTTCACTTTTACTCGGAATATGTTTACTCTGTAGACTGACTTCAACTTTAATTACGATGAATTTTACTTATAGGAAATATATGTTTGTTTGTCTGCTATTTTTGTGTTGGCTGATAAATTGAATTGAAAATCCTTGGCCATGAGAGCGACTCGACTTTTTTTCTTTCTTATTTTATGCTGATTTTAAAGGCTTTTGCTTAATTGCGAAGCACAATGGCACAGTACTTGAAATGCCACTGGACTATGGAAATTATTCCTTTGAAATAGCAATTTGATTGATTTTTCCTTTTCATAATACTTTTTAAATGGGTGAAAATTGGTGAAGTGTACCCAACTAAAATTTTAATAATTTAATTGTCAATTAGTTGTACATGATTGCGTTATACGTTAAGTATCTAACGTTTTATTGGCCAAATTGGAGTTAGGTAAAAGTTCTATGCAGCTCTTTTTACGCCCTGTACCGAAGGTACAAAAGAATATTGGTTTTGTGAAAATGTATGTAACAGGTAGAAATAATGGTCGGAGAAATGGAAAAGTCATGAAGGTGAATAAAGAACTCAGAAGGACCGCTTTAGAAGAACTTTTTTTAAATGCCGGTGGACATAAACCAGTGCTTTATTGCACAACGCGTTGTTGTTGTTGTTGGTAATGAAAACCTTGCGGTAGCTTGCGCTAATGAAGGCGAAAAGGATACAAACGTAATAAAACCAAAGAATAGAAAATGTTTTTATTATTATTTCATGCAGATTTTTTAGTAGCTGTAAAAAAATTGCCAAAAAAAAGTACTACTTCAGCAGCTGAAACATGGAATATCGGTTAAAGCAAAGCAAGGTTTTAAACATTATCACTAAGACTTCAAATTAATTTCATCCCATCGCGGTAAAAGCTTACAAATCGAACAACGAAATAAAGTAAGTAACCTCATTTAGGGAAAGCTCGAAGGATGTGCGATTGAATCGAAGAACAAATTTATTAAAGACAAAGGCACATTCAATGTGCTTAAACAAAAAATAGTTACTTCTTTGGACCGTCGCGACGAAATGTGTCACGAAGAGATAGCTATATTTGCCACTGATTTTTAAAAAATTCCATTCTCAACAGCTCTTCTCGAACTGAACTTACGTGCACAACGATCTCAGCAATCGACTATCGCAGGAGACGTCAATAAATCTTGTTAATATTTATTTTACGTTAAGATCGACAGAAGCAGAAGCTGAAAGTGATGGCGAATTCCATGGAGTTTGATATACACTTAAGATACTAAACACTTTATAGACTAAATACTTTCCTGACTAGATTTCGGTCAATTGAGTCAAATGTTGGCCATACTATTAACTTCTTTGTTTCACTTTTAGTTATAGTTCTAATACAGATTAAATTCATCAATCCCACACTTCACAAGTTTCTTCTTTTTTCAGTTATTTTCTTTTATTTTTGATTTAATTTATTTTTCTATGCGCATTCAAGCGAAGTATTACAATGTATTAGTATGATTTTTAATCTCTCCTATTTTATTGAATGCTGCTCGTTAAAAGCACAACACGGATATATGTATTAAAAATAAAAACATTTTCGTTTCAATATTATACGAGTACATGGACACAATGGCATTTTTCTCTACAAATAACTGCCAGCTGAGCAAAGTTTGAACATTTAAGTGCAAATTTTTTGTATTGTACAAATGGGAAACTATGTATGCAAAATATTTCAATGGTATTTCCATTATTTAATCGACAGCCATACGACAACAGCAGCAGCACTCGAAGTAACTAATGTTGGCTTTTGAAATACAGTGGCGACACTTTTGCTATGAACCGTGACTAAAAAGTATCCATTACCGCATAACACATCACATTTCAGACTGCAGACAACGAGAAAGTTTAATTCAACATAACTCAACTTGTTCAGTTTATATTCAATTAAATTGTTTAACTCAGTTAATAAATATTGTTTGGTATGTTAAACCTTGTCCAGTAAATAAATAAAAGTACAATGAAAATAAGTAAGTGTAGCACAAAGCAACAATTTCTGCACAGTTTGTTGCGAATAGTTTGTTGAACATTTTTCACTTATTTGCGTGCAATTGAAGCAATTTAATTGCTAAATTATATTAAATTAGTAGTGAGCAGAAGCGTGAAAACTGCTTGTTGGGAGCAGTAGGTGACAACAATAACGACCAAGTCGCATCCTAAATATTATTTGCAGTAAATACATTTCGCCCTGCGCGGCGGACTAATTTTGTAACTGATTCTCTCTTGTATTATGCATATTCATACACATTGTATTAGCCTAGTCGCTTTGCTTAAAATATCCTATGAGGAGTTGGAGTTGAAGTTACAAAGCGAACGCAAGCTGAGCACAACGCGTATAAATTAAATCGAACCGCGCAAGGCATTAATTATATTTGAAAATATCGGCAATATAACTAAATAAATAGTGATTTAAATTAATGTAAAAAATCGCTTAGTTTTATTGAAAAACCATTTTGGAGCATTTTCGCTTGCTATCAGAACGTCGATAGCCCCACACTGCTATTTCATGTTAAGTAACAAATAGCATTCACGCTGTCAATGGGATGCAGGCCAAACTTCAAAATTGGTTAATATTGACTGTTTAATTGCATTGCTTGCTGTTCATGCTTATTTATCTGATACCATTAAAGGCACAGGATGAACATTTTCCAGGAACTGTGAATGACGTTTCCTGCAAGTCTGTGTTTATCTTACGTCCGTCTTCTGAAACGACTAAATAATATTCTTTTCATATATTCTCATCATATATTCATATATATATTGGCAGCATGCCGCCGTTAGCTCACATGTTGGCACTCGTTTCTATGAAAAAGATCATCTCTTTGACATGGACATATGCTTGAGTCCTGCATGGTTGAAAAGAATGGCATTTTTGATTGATCTATTTGAGTTGACCTTACAACAGTGTAATAACAAAACAATAAGCTTGGTTTTCTGGTAGCCTTTGTATATTAAACAAGAACGCTGCAGTCGAGTGAGCTCGACTAAGAGATACCCTATTCCTAACGATTTGTATAAGGGCTATCTCTTCTAGTGGTCCCATCTCAACATATATGCAATATTTTATATACTTCCATGTATGCTTTCATAGTATGGAGTTGGCCCAAAATCTCTTGTAGATAGCTTATAAGATGCAAGGCTTTATTCATGGATTCGTACAAAGCCATATAGTACCTTTCTGTGGTAGACATAGCCATAGTTCCTTGCTTGCGGTATTCCCAAATGATTGTCACGTTTGCCAGTAAATGATCTACGGTTATCAAGGCCTGCGCCCCAGGCGACATCGGCATAACCAACTAGATTCCATTCGTGCTACTGATGAAAACATTTTATTCTAATCAATACCTCCTTGCTGCTTGTAACGCTTAGCTACTAGTCTAGCATTTCTACACTCGGTTTGTATTTTGTACGAAGTAATCACTTCGTTCCGATAACTTCTTTATTTGGTTTACTGACGACTTCCGAATTACCATTTTTATGCAGGGCTGTATATTCTTCAATCGTCGCCTCGTTCCACTCTGAGTGGTGAGGGCCCGCAAGAGCTTTATTTGCTGTGAATGAATCGGCTTCACTTGCTAGTGTAACAATTTAAAAAAAAAACTCTTCTGTTTCTGATTCAGATACGCGTTCAGTATCACTTGATTCCGTTTCTGCTGAACTTGCATGGTTTTACACCTTCTTCGGTCGTCCTAGTCTTCCAGTTCGTAGTTTCATTGGTCTACTTGGGTCACATGTCATAGTAACTTCACCGTCATTTTCGTCTTCAGATGATTCACATTCATTCTTCTGAAAATACTCTGATTGATTTACATTTGAATCTTGTACTTTTACTTCGGTCTGCTTTTCAATAAATTCTTCATATACAGCCTTGCCAAACTGTAAATACTACTTCGCGACTGCGATCAAAAGGACGAAAATGATTTACTACTACGAAAAGGATGTACTCAGTTTAACCATAACTTGAATGGTATTTCACCACACAGGCTTTTAGATGGACATCTTTTCCGTAAGTAGTTGGCTGTATTAACAGCTTCTGCCCAATAACTCGGTTGGAGAAAGACGGTTTTATCTCACAACAACCATTTTGCTGTTGCGTTACTTGTGTGTTCCACCAGTTTATCGTTCTGCAAAATTCTTCAACTCTTTGAATTTTTTAATGACTTTACTTTTATTCTTTAGAGTTTACAGCTTATTCCATTTATAATCGTCCATTACTACTCATTGGCTCACATATATCGCTGTGTAGTAGCTCTAGCACTTTGTTCGACCTCGAACTTGTTTACGAGAAAGGACTTTGAGACTGCTTCCTCTTAATGCGTACCTCACAAATTGGTAAACATCCGTTGGCATTGGCACACACTTCATGTACATTTCTTATAGCACAGATCAACAGCTACAGCTATTTGTGATTCTCCGTTTGCTAAGTTCAGGTACAAATCTCTCCTTTTGTGAGCGCATGTGTGATCACGCTCCCGATTCGATGCACCAATTTTAATATCACTGATAAAGTATACACATAAATAGAGTCTAAAGGTTCCTCATTTATTTTATTCCAGCTACATTCTGCTGCTTTGTGTCCCATCTTTCCACACTTAAAGTTACATTTTTGTTTTGGCATCTTTTTTCCTATTTTCTGCTTTTCACTTGCAAGCAATGCCTCCCATTGGACGTCATTTTTAGTTCGCACCTTCCCACACCTTATTCTTAAGTGCATGTGGTGTTGATAAGTTGTCCTGAATCCTAAACACAATTCGAAATGGTTCATACTCGACTGGTTTATGACTATACAACAGATCAATCTCGTTTATTTGGTCAACAACGTAAAAAAATTTACCAACGTGACTACTCATGTCACTGCCTAAATTCATCTTCGTTAATAACAGCGATTTCACAAGCATTGCCTTAAGTGGATGCATTTGTGCATGCATTTTCTTCAGATTTAATGCAATTTCCATTTACATATTTCCAGAGAAAATTTCCCAGAATCGATACAGCGATGCAGTACATTATTCTCATCTCGAGCAGAACTCCGATGAGTGTCAGTTTCCTCTGGACCTAGGAGGTAAGCCACACATAAGAACAAAATACTTTGACAGAAACCTGGTATAATCAAAAATGTGATGACAATACAGAAGAACGTCGGCGTATTGTAAAGACAGCAGCAGCAATCGTTATAGAGGATATTCGCTCTAGGGTATATGACATAAAGCAGATATAACTGAAACTTGAAGCGTTTTCCTGGATCTTGCGATTGTGAAAAGAAGAAAAAATGGAAAAAAAAAAGCATTACCCTCACACATTCTATAAAGGCCGAAATCTTTTGTTTCATCTTTATAGGTTGGAGCAGCTGCATTTTTTTTTTTTCAAAAGTGGATCTCGTCGATTAATAGATATAATTATCATCTCTTAGACTTTACTCTTCGTTCACCGAAGTAATTATGTTCGAAGTTTCAGTTATTATGCGTTCACCCTAGGATGCTTGCCCTTCATTAATGCTCCACCGGCGATTAGGACATGGAACACAAAAAAAGAATGGGATTATTTCTATTACGACACTCCAGCTGTGAATGCAGACAAGCTGTGTTAAATGCTTCCTTATTGAAGTTTCATCACATCATAGCGATGAAGAGGAAGAAACGGAGTCAGTTTTTGAGCAAGCGTTTTCGCAAGAAATTTCGGTCTGTGAAATTTCGAAATTTCGATACTGAAGAAGATGAACTCGCAACACGTGGTCTATCAAGAACATAATTAAAAACCATTTAACAACTGTTTATTTAAAACGATTGAAGTGTCTTCTAGTGTTCCCTAAAAGAATAACCAAATGATCTTCCTGTAGATATTAATAATGCACATACGCTAATGATGATGTCTAATTAAAGAAATAAATAGAAGGAAACTTTTCAATCGATTTTTTTATATGTTAAATAAATTATATGACACGTTGCATCGCTTCTACAGTATACACATACCAGCACATTAATTCAATTATCGAAGACACAATCAATCTTTTACTTGTGCGCTACATTTTAATTGGTGTGTGTGTATGTGTATGTGTATGTGTGTGTGTAACTAACATAAAACCTGAGTGAAAAGTGCAAAAAGTATTTAATTGATTTAATTATTTAATTGCTTGTCTGTAAGTATTGAACTTCACAGTCTTCAACGTTCGCATTGCTAACGTACAGAATTGATTAAAAATCAATACTAATGCAGTTCCTGTGTAGAAAAATTGCGCGGTGGAAACTGAAAAATTTACAATAAAACTTTTAACTTGTTCTAGAAAAAAAGCTAATTGACATTGAAATATTAGAAATCTACATTCAGTCAATGCTATATTGACTTGGATTGGCTTGACATTCAGTTTTTGTATTCAATGAGGCTTCTTTATATTAGTAAATAATGCATTTGTTTTTAGACAATCACATGTAGCTTCTCCTAAACACAAACACAGAAATTTTTGCCAACAATAAAGCCATCAATTATCCATTCAACGAACTCTCTATGCTGTGCATGTTCTTTAGGCTTCAGTTGTTGAGTTAATTGAATTTTGTAAGCATGGAGACACAGATTCTTCTTGTTCACGACGCCGAATTGATGAACAAAATTTGGCCAAAGTCAAGTCATGCTCAGATGACCAAAAACAGAACTTGAACTGCAACTCTATACAGGTTATGTCATTTTAAAATACAGGCATAAGCACTCTTCTACACAAACTACACAGACGGAACAGTACACGACAGAACTGCAATATATATAACAAAAAATGCAAGAAAACACTCAGAGCTCCACATATAAGTATTGCCCACCAAAACATACTACATTGATTCAAAATAAAACCAACATACTGGCCAACAGACCGGCCAAAAGACCTAAACAAATTGCCGGATTTGATTGAGATCTAGATGCGAACTATCACTCGCCGATAGAACTTAACTATTTACTAAAAACACACCTGAACAGACGATAAAAATAATTAAGAAAGCCCTAAATATCTCAGTCGCAAAATATCTCGGAAACTAACTACGAACACCGACCTCCTCTAAAGAAAATGACTCGTGGGCAAGAACCAACTCTGGTAAAGCTACTCTTCTAACCGACTACTTCGAAAAAGATTTTTCGAATGCATCAGTTAATCCCACAAATACCTTACAGCAGAATAATCGAGAATCACAGGAATATAAAAACAAGGAAACGACGTATTGAGAAATAAAAGCCCAGATAAAGAAAATTGACAACGAAAAATCACCAGAATACAAAATAAAGACAAGCCAGTGAAATTCAAATAACCTAATGTTAACCATGGTACACATTCCAAAACTGTGCAAAGTATCACAAATTATACCAATCACAAAACGAGGTATCAAAAATCTAGGAACTAATTCTATTTGATCGGCTTAAACCATTATTAATAACAAAACGATGCATTCCTGACTATTAATTTGCATTTCGTCTCAAACATTCAAATATTCAGCAAATCCAAAGAAATATACACAAAATAACAGCAGATCTAAAAGACAAAAAAATTCTGCATAGGAATATTTCTTGACGTCGAGAAAGCATTGTACAGACTTTACACAGCAGATCTTCTAAACAAAACATTCAAAAAATAGGTATACTTCTCCGAAATACCTTCTAAAGCAAATTATCTCGGAGATACCACATAGAACCAAAAAAAGATCAAATGATATATATTGGCTCCTAAAAACAAACCCACTACTGACTACTGAAAATCAAATCTTGATATACGAAACCATTATAAAACCAATATTTCTTACAGAAGTAAGTCCATACAACTATTCATTTGATCAGTGATTTGCATTCCATGAAAAGAAAACCATGTGTCAAATCGCTTACTTTTGAGAAATTTTTTACTTCCTTTAATTGCGAATTTCGTGTGAAATATATTTAAACTTCCGCTGCATATGCAGAAACATGCAAATGTGCAGATAAGACTAAATAAGCTAAATCCAAACTGAGATGGAATCCAATTGTTCAAACCAAAAAAAAAAATTCCTCCATTCATATTGAAATTCATAATTTTATCTTTGGAGAAATGCAGAACTGCAGAAAAATAAGAAAATAAAATACAAAACTTTTTCTTAGAGTTTCCTTGAGTTTCAAGCGATTAACTCATTAAATGAATCTCATTAATTTGCATGCAATTTTAATTATTTCCAAGCAACTTTTTTCAAAAAAAAAAAGAAAACTTAAGCAAAATCAATGGAAAATAATAGTAATGGATTGTCAGCTAACGACAGATAGCCGTCGGCGAAGTAAAACATTTTCATTGAATTTGATTTGCATTCGAAATGGTTAATAAATACTAAAAATTCGAAAAAGAAAAAAAAAATGTGCTTGACAATGCCATTGTCCAACTTTTTTTCTATAATTTTTTTTAGTTTTTAATTTATTTTGGCAACATTTCAACAAAAATTATTTCAAATGTGCTAGGATAAAATAAAAAACTGGCTAAGAAATTGCATAAAGTATTTCAAAATGGTGATGAGACGCGACGCCAAGTGTAGGCGGTGGAACAATTACCATGCCGTTTGCTTTTACTGACGATGATGCTGATGATGATTTCTGCGAGGTGGCAATGTTGGCGACACTGATAGAATGTTTGACGGTAACTACTGGCAACACAATCAAATGCAAAGCGCTATTGCAGTGAATAACGGCGTAAAAGAAGATGGCTTAGACTCTGTCGCTACTACGAGTACGAATATGTCTATGATGAATGTAAGGCGAAAAGGAAAGCAATGAAAAGTCATTCAGAATCGAGATCGAGTGGCTCGATGTGGCAAAATTGCCACAAACACTTTGCATACACAATCAGCAGCATTGAAAAACCCTCACGATTGAATGAGTGCTTCTTCTCATGACGACTACTTCTACTGCCGTCTACTGGCTTATGGGTGCTTTTTTTCTGAAACTATCCGTGTCTGTTTGTGTGTGTGGTTGTTGTGTGAGTGTGTGGGCGAGTGTGTATCTTTGATTGCAGCACTCAAATTGTGCTGGCATTTGTCGGTGCATCTAACAGCCAAAATCCTAATTGAAATTGAAGTAGTATGCATAGTAGTACGCTACAGCAAAATACTTAAATTTCACAGATTTCATTTCAACAATTTTTGTGTTCGTTTGTTGTTTCTTTTTTTTTTTTTTTTTTTTCAAATAAGTTGCAGTTTTTATAGCTCCGGTTTTTTTTAGTTATATCTTACTCTAGAGAGCTGAGAACGAACCATGTTTGTATAAATGAACTTGCTCGAGCCAACATGTTTATCCGATATACTTAAGCTGAAGAAAATATGCATTATTATGAATGCTTAACACGCAGGCATTACAAATTTAAGAAAATTTTTATAAGTAGTGCAAGTTCTCCAGAGAATGCAGAGATGTTAATGACGGTGCCCGTCACTGCACGTCAACAACCGATAAGCGAAACCGTTAAAGAAGTAAAGTAAATTGTTATGTTATCAACGAAGATCCAGGTCCATAACTGGCGAGAAAACATGGCTATATGATTATAACATAAAAACCATTCCAATAGTTGCCAGGAAAGCCAACACTGAGAAAGTTAAATGTGAAGATTTTGTTCGCTCATTTCTTCCATAACATTGGTTTGGTGCATCGCAAGTATTTGCCAGAAGGTTGTACGTTCAATAGGGACTATTACCATCGAGGATTGGAAAGAGTACTGGCCCAAATGTATTATATATGAGAGGGATTACTTTGAGGGGCATAAAATAGATATTGATGTAAAAATAGATATTTTGCGGTTAGAATAAAAATTACCTCTTACATAGATTAAAAGTTATCGGATGAGGGCATATTATACATATCCAAACTAGAAGGTTTTTATCTTATAATCTCCAAGGTATCGTTCTTCATGTGAATGAAGAAATATAATGAAGAATATGTATAGCTTATGGGGTCTGCCTCCATCTGCCTTTTACTCCACGGGAGCAGAGTATAGAAAACATGAAAGTTGTTTATGTCACCTAAAGCCCAAATTGTCGTTACCTGCTAGCAATTGAGAGTGTTTAGGTTGAGTTACATTATTGGGTTGTAGATGGAAGCTCGTTCTTATACCACAATTAAATTTGTGCAAAAAAAAAATTTTTTTTTTTTTTAATTAGGAAAGAAAGTTCCTTTCTTATATATTACAACCAAAGGAATGATTTAATGAAACTGTATTACCTCAATTTTGGAGATATGCGAATGGTTATTTTGAAAGTAATCTCCCATCTTCATAGCCACTTGTGAATGCGCTACTGTTCTTTGCTGTTTTAACAGCTTCAGCATAGATCAAGTTGATTGGCCCGTAGCCTAGTAGCATACCTACCTATCAGGCAGCGTTATGTTTTGAAATTTATAAAGATCCGAATAACAGTTCTATTTAACTTCAAAATAGTTGCATTTTCTTCTTTTAATGGAGATTACATATAAATCTTTAACATGCTTTCCACAGAAGCTTCTTACTAAGTTTGTGCCTAGGAGAAGTTTTAGACTTAAACCGCTCAGTTTTGAATTTATCATATTTTGTATCATAGTTTATACAGTAGAGCTTTCGAAGTTATACAGTATAGCTTTGTTCACTCAGTATATAAATTAATATTTCTTCTATCAGATTTTAAAAAATTTTTTGAAATATTGTTGCACTTATATTTGCACAGATTTTTTTTTTTTTTTTTTTGCTAATACCAATAAAGTGAGCATCAAACATTGCCTCATAAAAATAATAAAGCCAGCCTCACTCTCGACTGCATTTTATAAAGCATTTCAATGCAATTTATCCCACATTTTTATGCGCTTTGTCAAATGCAAATTGAATTTCGCGCTCAATGTGTCACATAAATATAAATTTAATCTATTATTGCTCTCTGTCGCCAAAAGGTATATCGCACTTAGGAACAATTATATTTTATGAATTCAATTGAAAGTTCTTTTGAATAGCAGCATGATTCGATTTGGTTTACAAAAGCTTTTTGCAGAATGAGACCGAATTTGGGGGACAGCAAAAATCATTCAAATTTTATCCATTGCCTATGCGAATATCATCAGCCTAAGCCTCAAGGCTCATGACAAAGAATCTTTTCGTGTCAACATGCGATTTCTTTTTATTTATGACTATTTATTTAAAAAAAACGGTTTTTTTTATAAAAAATAATAATTTAATCGTAAATATTATAAAACCTGGAGATCAATCTTCATTATATGTATATATTTTTATATAAATTTTTAATCAATTCGAATAGACAAATCGATTGAGCCATACCCATCTGTTCGGCCGTCTATTTATCCGTTTAGATGTGAATTCTGTTACTAGAAAGACAACGTTCTAAACATAGAACAGTCTCGAAAAGACATTTCTTTCAGTTCCCCATGCCGATATGCTTAACCAAATTATGTCTATATATATAAAAAATTAAGTAACTATCTATCTATCCATCTATCTATCTATCTATCTATCATATATCTATCTATCTATCTTTGTATGTATGTTCCTTACAGAAAGCCAAACCATCCAACCGATTGAGCTGAAATTCACAGATGAACTTCAGTTCAGCCAGGAAATGGTTCAAGTCAAGTTTGGTCAAAATCGGAGTGGGCTATACCCCCTCTCCATATAAGAGATAAATAAATTTCAAAATATCTTTGCATCCATTTGTGGTAAAGGCATGAAATTTATTATATTTGTTAGTGGGACCGCGATGTGTAAGATCCATTGAAAAAGTCAGGAAGGTTTAGGTGTCTATGAAGAACATACATACATATATATATATATATATATATATATATATATATATATATATATATATATATATATATATAGACAATATTTATATCAATATTTTTTACTGGGCACGGCAAAGCTGTCAGGTACCGTTAGTAGTATATAAAATTGGAAAGAAATTTTTTGTTTGATATTGCAAACATATAGTTCGATAACTGGAACAGCGAAAATGAAATCAACCCATCTATCGATTTTCTTTCGGTTCTAAATCGAAAAAAAATGTGTAAACAGTGCAGTTAAAGGTTGTTGAAACCAATTTTTCAAATTATAGGGTTGTGTTTATAATTCATGGACGAAGATTTTTGATAATAGTTATAACAATTTTTATGGTTATCGTATTTTCCATATCGTATTTTCCATACGATTCCATACGATAGCTGTCACAACTAATAACAAGTTACAGTCTGGGTATGAAGACTTTCACCACCGGCACAGCTTTGAATATTTTCATATGCAACATTTTTAATTAGAGTTCGTGATCCGAATTCCCGGAAAGTTGAACAAAATTTCGTAATTGAATATACAATAGGTTTTTAATCAATTATAACAAACCTTATTTAAAAAGTTCGGATTCAAAATGGCGGATAAAAATGTTTTAACTATTTTTATATGCTTGCGAATAGATACTACTTTGAACTCAGCAAGCTTTGTAGAAGTAGAGCTTACTCAAATGACTTAAATTACATTATATGACGCTAATAGTTAAGATTCTGCTAATTGAAGCACATGTAAGGGGGCTGGAAGTCATTGAGAGACAATTTTATATAATAGTTGGCGACCAGTTTCGGTGCTTTATTCAGTGACATAGTCCAGTATATAAAATTCCAGCGGCTGCACTGGTCATGACAGACGTCTAACACATACAGTTTAAATGGGTTGTCTAATTTAATTGGTGGACAACGACGTAGAGGACAACAGGCATTAACCACAACTGGTGTCAGCGCGCACAATATTGTAGCGGCTTGTGTGTCTTCATACATGCGGTCATGACCGAACAACACTTGGAGGCCATTTTGTAAGTAAGTTAATTGGTGTATTTAATAAAAGTCATTCACTTAGCTCCAGATCGAAATATGAGCCTGCACTGATGGCTACAGCTTACCTTGAATTCGAGCACACTTGACTGCTTTTCTTGTTCTTTTTCATTTTATTACAATTAGATTTTTTTTCCAACTAAGCATGAATATTCCTTACATTTAAATTAGTTTCTGGAGATTGGAGAATAAATTGTTATTAATATTAATAATTCCATTAAAACATATTTTCCTTGCACAATTGAATTTAACTTGTTGTGCGTAATGTGGCATTGTACGAACACGTTCGCGCAAAGTTGAATGATTGAAGCATACTTATGCACAAAATACATTTAAGATGCTTTCCATTGTGCGACATTGAAAAGCAGGCATTCTAGCGCAGGAGTAGCAAACGTCAGCAGCTGCTGAGTAAATAAAATTCACAATAATTCATATTATACATATAAGGAGCATTCGGTGCTCCTTCCGCGCCCTTTGTGCTGAGTGTGGCTTGCTTTGCCGCTGCACTTAAAAGCACAATTCAATCATTAAAGTAGAAATTTTCAATGGCTGGGAGCGAATGGCTGGGGGGAATTGTGCTGCGACTACTATAATACTCGTATCAGAAAAATAATAATACAGAAGTGGTTGCTGCGCTGCCATGTCGAGCTTTTGCCTGAGCTCCTGCCTGAGCTCCTGCTTTTTTTTTCATGGAAATGTAATGTAACGAGAACAAGGCTTGACATTGTCAGGGATTTTAGTAACAACGCCGTCATCGTTGTCACAGTCGACGATGTTGTCATTGTTGTATTTGTAACAACTTTTGTGCAGCAAGGACTCGCACGATTTCTCTGCTTCATTCAACATTATTTTACAATCTCGACCCACTCGAATAATTGTGCATTTAAGCCAGCAAACTTTGAAATGTCTGACAAGTGACGCAAACTTGCGACAATATATCTTATATGTCTCATACATACACATGTACATGGGTTTAAGGTGTATCAGTCAACTCACCTGTAAATCGGTTCCGGTGCCAGGTTGTGCCAGATCACAAGCTGATATCCAAGGATTAAGGCGTGCTAATGGAGACGCAGTCTCAAAAATTGACCTTCTAAGGTCTTTACGTTTTCTAAATGTATTCCCAATTGGATTAGGTTGTTCCGCCTTCTCGTCGACGACAACGGCGACGGCGACAGTCTGTTGTGCAGGAACAGGTACGGCCTGTACGTTGTCCTTGTTGGCGATTAGCTTTGCGTCATAAATTTCTGTATCGCCTGCGGCGGCATTTACATCGGTTACGCTTCTGCTACTACTGCTGCTGCTGCTGCTATCTTCAATTAGTCTACTATCCACATCCTGCTGCTCGTGCTCAGCGTATCGGTTATCATCTCTAATGATATTTCGGTCTTGTGCATTGACTGTATCCACTTCCACGTTGTCATCAGCAACACCAGCAACACCACCTCGGCCAACGCCAGCCGCTGCACCGCTGTAGTCGTCTTCGTTGATATAACCAATTTTGCCGTCGTCGGTGTCGTCGGCTAATTTTACGAGTCGGTCAAACGATTCCTCTGACAGCAGATCCTCTTCGGCAACTAAGGCAAATATATCGTCCTCGTCAAAGGAACGCGATGAATCTGCAGAATTTACAGGAAATTGCACCAACAGACCCTCCGAACCAGCTCCTGACGCCGCTGCAGAGACGAATGCGCTGTTATCGTCGTTTCCGCCGCCGCCGCCGACGTCTTCGTCGTCTGCTAGCAGACTCGCCTCACTCGATTCGTCTGCTTCGCCTTCTGTATCCGTCTCTGTGCCACCGGCACGTCCCACTATATCACTCGCACGATCGTCCGTCTGCGATGACTCTATGCTACGCACGCGACGTATTTCCTTGCTTGCCTGCGTGGGCAAGAGCGATTCGGTACGTGCACGCGGATCGTCGTAGTGCAGTCGCAAATGTTCCGGCAGTCGTATATAGCCGGATACAGGCGAAGGTGGATAGCGTGTATAATAGAAATAATTGCCGAAGTCGAAGGCAGGGCGTTCGCGTTGTCGCTGTTGACCGGCGCTTGTTCCGAAGAACGTTTCGCCACCGCCACCGTCGAAGAATGTTGGCAAAAAATACGATTGGTCGGTGGTAGTTGCCACTATCGCCAAATCGCTAGAGGACGGTGGCGACGGGGTGGTGGTGGTGCTGCTGCTGCTTGTGGTAGTGGTGCCGCCACTTGATGTTGCCGTCCTAGTTCTAGTTTCACTTGTAGTTGTTGTATCTGTCGATGACGTTGATGAGAACGTTGAACTGGTGCTGGTGCTGCCACGCCGAGCCCCCGAAATAAACGCAAGCGCCATCACGACCAGCCCGGGTCCTGGCCGCATATTGACCTCGGGTTCGGCGGTGCTAGCATGGTGCAGGCCCGCTTGAGACGCGCTTGCGACTCCAATTCAATTTAGATAATGATGGGCTCATGGCCCCATCATAATAGTAATAAATGTTTGTCGTTTATAGTAATAGCACGATAGACTGAAAGTAACGCGTATACCTTTTGCTGTCAGTGGATTCGATTTAATTTGATAAGATGCCGTTTACGAATTGACGGAACACGCGCCCAATCTATAGATCTCTCAATTTTAATACAATGTTGTGGTTTGTTTTCTTTATTTCACGACTGAGCAACTCCGTTTCGTTTTTGTCGATGGAATCTGGAAAAGACAGAATTAGAAGAATTGGTTAATATACATGTTTACAGAGAAGTATTCTATCGGAGCAATGGCAATGAATATTTAAATTAAATTAGTACCGACATTTCGAAACATTTTGGTCTAATAATAATAACTAGTCACCGGTTCTAGACAAAATTCGTCAAATACGTCGAATAAATACTGAATTATTAAAAATATTCTGGCCTAAGGAAGACTGCTTTAAACTAATTTATTAGTGCAACATAATCTGGAATCGGTAATCTGTTGAATCAAATCGGTGACAATATTTCAATCTTATTTCTTATTATTTTCTGTAGGAAGATCAGCAGCAAACATTTAAAAATAAAATAGAAAACCCTGCCCTGCGGAAATCCTGCGCAAAGAGGAAATGTTGGAAAGACACTTGCGCGACTTTTAACGAAGAATTGACGCACTTCCAGATATGGACGTAGCATCAATTAAAATGAAGCAGGTAGTTTTTCCTTGATCTTTGATAGCAGACTGAAATGTCACACCTTGTCATTGGCTTGTTGTTGTCTGTCGACAAACATAGCGTGACAATATTCCTTTTTGTCAAAGTATTCAAGAATAGTATTCACGACTCAATGGAGATATTCCGTGCTACGAGCGGAAAACGTTTAGAATCTGCAACACGAGCTAGAAGATAAGCAACGGAAGTAGACTAATTGGCCGATTAGGATTACTTTGTAGGGGATTTTCCAAGCCGATGGAAATTGGTGTGTCCTTATGACTGCTCTTAGCGTTGCATTGCAGGATTTATCTTCAAAACCTTTTATGTCGTCGGACGTCTCTGGCAGTGTGATGGGAGTGATAGGCATATATATCTGTAGTGTAGATTCCAAGTAACATTATGAATTGTTGCTAGATTACACGGCTTAAAACGTTCTGCGAGGGGTTGTGCGAAAACTTTTATAGATCTGTTCAGTTAAGTTGGTTAATTCTTAGCACTATGAGCAGCTTTCCATAATAAGAACGTTGCATCTTTATTTGTACCCATCAATCAGAGACAACTGTAAGCCTTTCTACATTTCATATGCGTTGTTTCTTTATAGGAGGCCAACCAAAAGGTACAAACCAAGAGAATGCATTCAATGTCTGGTATTATTAAAGGCCAGTGGTCCGAATCCAAGTCCGTCGGATCCTCAATATTGAGCTTCCATTGTAGAGTACCACTGTGTACAGACAGAATAAAATTGAGCTCTTTACCTCGTGTATAACCTCTTAGTTTGTTGAATAAGGAGTTAAATACGTCCGTGGTACATTTAAATCTTGAAGGACAGTAAATAGCTCCGCTATCAATATTTCCAAGGGTTGTGAAAAACTTTGCTGTATCTAGTTGAAATTTACAGGTACCAATTGGTTGTGTGAGAAAGTGTTGTATAACACTTCCGAAAAATGTGGCAGCACAGCATTTATTGGATGAAGGGTGGTTTGTTGGCGCAGCAGTAGAAGTTAATCTTCTCTCCCGGAAGTAAAACAATTAATTTCCTTTATGGCTGTCCTCCTTGAGCTGATAGCTGTTAAACTTTATCTTCAGATGACGTGATTTCTATGTTATACAGATTGTTTTTTCAAGCATAGGCAGAACAACATAAGTATCAAAAATTCAAAGCAATACAATTGTTGAGGATTTTTTTTTGAACTTTACCAGCTTCTGGATCATTTAGAGATTGGTCAGCTTACAGCAGCATATTGACAGAAAGTTTTCATGTGCATTTGCTGAAATCATTTACAATCCCATCAAGACTGAAATCAATATCAGAATCTGTACCCATGTGATTTTTTTCAAAACCACCCTCACGTTTCGTTGAACATTCGAGATTGGTAGCAGAAGCAATTGACAGCCATTGGAGTATTATTTTTAATAATTTTCCTTTCGTCGGCTTGCCAGTAACTGTCGATTCCTCCATTATTATTGTATATCTTTGAGCATACTTTTTGAGATAATGGTGTGTCCGGATCACTTTATATGCAATATACTTAGGATCGTTGTCAAGTTGGAACCAAAATTCATCTTTTAGACCCAAATGTTGGGTACTTTGCAATAAATTGTCTTTCAAACATGTATATAACCGGTTTGGTCCATTATGGATTTAAAAAATCACACTTTTCCAACACCATTGGCTGCCATGCATAAATTTTGGTATCGAAGCTCTTCCCCTACACAATTTTTTTTTCCTTTTATCTCAAATATGCAAAACTTGCTCTCATCAGCGATAATGACTTCGTTCTAAAACTCTGAAATGTATTCATTTATGAAATCCATATTCGTTTGCTTATTACAGTTCAGATATAGGGGCTCCTAAGTGTTTGAAAATCTTTCCTCTAACTCGAGTTGGAGTTGCTGACAAATCAACTTTGGTTGAGACGGACGGCCAGATCGTGGTCTTGGATAAATTATACCCGATGAAACGAATTTAGTTACTATTTGAATCAATGCGTGAGCTCTGCCTACTGCTTTTCTCCAAAAGATTTCCCTTCAACATAAAATTTTAAAATAATTTTGCGCTCATCCGAATTTATTTTAATTTTTTGACCATGGCCTTATTAACATTAATTTGAAGCTCGAATTGATTGCACTGGATCAATTGAATCGGGTCAGGTCGACCGAATTCAATACTTGTAGCGGCTGTAAATAGACTGGTTGACAGAGCGCACTACAAATTCGTAATCGTATCGTAATTAAGGACAATGTTAGCCTAGAAAAATATTTACCAGAAAAAAAAACTTTTCTAAAGATTACTGTTGATTTGAATAGAAAAACAAAAATAACTCAATGCATAAGCGGAAAAATCGAACAATCAATATTTCTTTCTTGTCCAGAAGGTCCTGTAAGCTTTTTCAAATGGATTTTAACAAGTTTTGACATTCTTCTGGCTTGATGGAGTTTCAAGCTTTTAGTAAAGCCTCTTTAATCTGAATAAACATGTTACATTTTTTTGATACACTCTCTACACACTAGATAATTCCTTCCAAAGATGTTTAATTACATTAAGATCTGGGCTCTATGCAGGTGATTTTATAAATTTGGGACAGTTATACATCATCAAAAGCTTTGTAACGCATGTTGATGTCTTCATAAACTATAAATTCTTCGCGATATCCAATTCCTCTACACTTGGTTTTACATTTTATTTTAAAGTGTTGCAAACTGGCACTCGGCACTTACCCGGCACTCGGCATACAGCCCCAAACCATAACAGATCCTCCTCCATGCACAACAGTGACTTTTGTTTTTTAAGTATTGAATTCTGTTTCTGGTTTACGCCACACAAACTTCTTGGCCTCTGATGTGTTTTAAGATGATTTACCAACAAATTACCTGATTTCAAAAATCTACTCTTTTGCATATTTTAATCTTCTGTTTGTATTTGTTAGGTTTGTAAACGGTTAAGTCTCCTATAATAATGTATTGCGAACAGTGTTTAATCAAACATCTTTTCCAGTTATTTAATATATTTTAAGTTCTTTTGCGGTTTCAAAAGAATCTTGATTCAATATAGACCGCTCTTCTCGCTTGTTTAAAATTTTGTCTTGACAATTGGTCGACCTTACGTTAATCATTGTAAAATATTCCATACAGGTCTTCAGTAAACTATTGTCACGACTTTCCGTTGTTAAATCAGCCAAAATCCCAAATTAGAATATCGTATAAAGATTACAATCGGCCCACTAAGAAATGTACCCTCTTATAAAAAATCGCGTCGATATAGTCATATGTACAACGTCTGTCCATATGTACAACAACAACTTCGAGACTGCAAAAGATGGAATCTTGAAGTTAAGATATTTAATCTCTCCTATTCCCTTTTCAGATTAGTATTTAACGAACGTGTTAGTCGCTATCTACCGGATAGTACTCCTAAAAGCCTGCCTCTCTTTTCTGAATTTCAGATTAGAAAAAGTTTTATATTTCGGATTATTTTAATTAAAAACGCCAAAATTAAAATCTAACAACATGGTCTATATATGTCCACATCGGACCACTATAATTGCTAGCACCCATACAAATCTGTTCTCCTTTGTGTGTTTTTGCAACTAGGAATATTTCACATATTCAAATTTTGAGGATTAATGGCCGTACTGGATATTTCGAAGTCAAACACACTGGATTACCGACATCAAAAATTAACACAAAAAAAAAAAAAAAAAACAAAACAAATTGAAAAATCGTGTTCAAAAGCTCCAACAAAATTAAGTGCAAAAATCCAAATAAAAAAAAAACACTACAAGCTATAAAATAATTAAATTATTTATAATTTAATATTTAGTTAATATATTAATCTGCAAATAAACTGTGCATCTACTACATACTTATTTACATCTAAATAAATAAATATAAATATTTTAATTAAACCTTATAATATCAGCTATCAGGCAGCTATCGAAATTAAATATGTAATTAGAAACACCAAATCCTACATTAATTCTAATCATATATTCAATCGACCATCCAAAAGGGTTAACCCCATACAAATCTGTCCAACCTTATTTTTGTGGTTTCTTAACCTAGAAATGCCAAATTCGGTGTATCTTGCATTATTCCCAAACAAATATTCCAAATATAAAATTGGTTATGAACCGGGTGTCTCGCAATCGAGCACACTCGACTGCAGCGTTCTCCCTTGTTCAATATAAAAGCGCAATTGTACGCCATGTTAAAATTTTATAATTTTTGGTTTGTGATAATTTAGGCTGTGTCAGCTACGATGCATATACATATTTATTTACATCTGCGCGCATATGTTAGTGAAAAGTCGGCGCTAACGATGTGCATTTGTTAGACTGTAAATCAAATTACCTTTTAGCGTTGTATTGCGTTGCGTATGTGCAGAAATGACTGCAAAGACGCTAATTAAATCCGAAAAGTTAACTCGCTATACGCGAACTCTTTCTACCAAACATTTTAATTTTTACTTGTTTTATTTTATTCTTTTTTTTTCTTTTTGATTTGATTTGATTTAATTTGAAAGACTTTTTCGCCAGTTGATTTGTGTGTGTGAATTATTTTTTTTTTTTATTTAAATTTTTAACGGTTTACACATGGAGACAGGAGCAGGAGACACACACACACGCGCGCAACGACACAAGCACAACACATTAATTTATTTGATGATAATATCAACAATCCGAATAGAATGAAACTAATATTTAAAAAAAAAAATGGAGCAAGGGCTTAGAGAGATGTGTCTAAGTTACGTTTCAACAAAGACGCTGCATGAAGAGTAACGTAAGGCCAGACAAGAACGAAACAAAAGTGATTTGTCGTGATTTTTTCGCACATTTGTATTGGCAGCAGCTATGCGGATAATGAAATTAATTATTTATGCAATTACATCATTTATCACAATTGTGATGAGAATTATTATCTCTGTTGTTTTGGCTGTGTTGGTGTGTAATTTTTGGGATTTTCCAGCACTATTCACTGCACCGCATTTTAACCTTGAAAGAATTTGATATAAAAATTTTCAATTATTTTTTGTAGCATACTTTCAGACGTTCGTTGAAAAATAATTTTCAATTAAACGACATTTTATACATATGTATGCACAAATGAAATATTTTAGTTACGCTGTAGCTATTTTAATATGCATATATAATTATAAATATATATATATATATTTAAATATATATATATATAAATTTTTTTGTTTTAATTCTTTTACAAATAATTTACATAGCAAACACTTTTTGAGTAGCAATCTTGGCGCACTTTGTAACCGCGTGCGCGTTCTCTCACGCTCTTTTTATTATGCTTACTCTTATTCTTTTACACTGCTCTCGCGTTTGTCTAATATGTGCTGCTCACAAGAGAGCTTATATAGAAACAATTCCGTTAGTTGGTTAGTTAGAATATGGCTTAGGCACTCTTCCAGATTTTGGGAGTTGATTTTGTATGCTATTTGATTTAACTTGATTTCTTTCTTTCTTTTTTCGATATTTACTTCATTTTTTTCACTTTTTCTTTTCTTTTCATCGCTTGCTTTCCGTTATGTATGATGGTATGTATGCATGTTGTTGGGATTACAAACTTAACTGTGCGTGTATGTGTGTGCAAGAGATTTTTCTTTCTTTGTTGTAGCGGGGGGCGTTGACAATGCGCATTTGTTTAAACGTTATTCAAAAAGTTTGTTGTTTAATTAAATGTGGCGGAAGAGCAACAAAAAGAATTATTTGATTTATTGACGAATGACGATTGGTGTAGCGCAATTTCTTAGCAGTTTTTCTTTGTGTATTTTACTATTAATTAAGCTTCTTTCTTTCTTTCTTTTTTTTTTTTTTTTTTTTGTTAGTTTTGTTGTTGTTGCTTTTGATGACAAAAAAGTAAACGAAATAACGGCAAACTAGATAACGACAAAGTTACGTACTAGTACATACATATAAGTGAACGAGCAAATGTGCGCGAGCGTACAATGCGACCGTACAACGGCAGCACAGCACAAAGTAAACTAACGATAAAACGAAACGGCGAGCGAAATTACGAACCGAACCGAATTGAATTTATACGAACCGAACGTTAAAGACTGTGCACACACACACACACACACACACATACACGCAAAAGG